>CM042087.1:30912978-33312978 GCA_023512835.1 Taxillus chinensis
AACCATATACACTTTTCCATCAAATCACCGTGAAAAAGACATTCTTCACATCAAAATAGCATAATAGCCCGCCTAAGTTTGTTGTAACAGAAAAAAAAACTCTAACAGTATTCATCTTAGTCAGCATAAGTTTTTTTCTTGATAGTCGATTCCATACATCTGAATATAACCTTTACAACTAATCTAGCCTTATTTCTTTCAACTGTTCAATTTGACTTATATTTTACCCCATTTTCGATCCTACTGTCTTCTTAACTTAATAATTTCTCAAGTGGAATTTGTTTAAAGAGCTTTCATTTCTCTACTATAGTAAATTTTCATTCGGGATCTTCAAAGGTTTCTTGAAATGGCTAGAAATAGACAAAAAGACAACTAAAGAACAAAAGCAATGTGCAATTTAGACAAGTGAAGATAATAGATGAAGTCGAGAAAAAGAATAAACAACATTAAAAGATGATTTTAAAATTTTAATTTATTAGATTCTTCGATCACGAAGAGAATACCTTCACCGTGGATTCAAAACACATATGCTTAGAATCCAAGGTATCATTCAAATGTGAAGTTATAAGTGAAGAGACAAGTTCCACAAGTAAAAATTGTATCATATGTTCCAATCCTAGAATAATACTCCGATAGCATGGTAGTATCAACGAGAGGATCAAAGTTGAGAGTAACATTGGGTCTTGTATAATATTTTTTAAACACCAAAGTTGACTTCTCATTTTATTTGATTCAACTACTAAGAATTAACATTAAAAGCGACTAAAGACTCTCCCTCACCAATAATAGTTGAATCATCATTTTTCGGCTAAAATCCACATATTAAATGGAGATATCTCTAGAAAAATATGATACATGCATACAAAATTAAACATATATAGACACATAGTATTTACTTGTCCGATGATTAAAACATTTATAGCCATTATTGAAATTAGAGCAACCTAAAAACAACACATTTGAGAGCACAAAAGTCAAATATATCTCGATAGAATTGGTGCACATGAACATAGGGATGTCGTGGAAGCATGATAAAATCCTTTAAGGGGATATGATAGTTAATACCATGAGTAGACATTCGATTGATAAGATAAATAGTAATTATGACAACATAAAGCCTATAGCATCTTAACGAGATGTTAGTTTTACGTTCTGTTTATGTCATTCTATTGTAATATGTGAACACACGTTGTCTAATGGAGAATGTTATATTGTTTGAAGAAATCGACCAAAAAATAATTCACAAACTCTATGGATATTGTCAAAATGAAACACTTGAACTGGAATATAAAACTGTGTCAATCATGTGATAGAATTAAGGAATTACATGAATAACATCACTTTTAGATTTCATCAAATATATTAACAAATCCTAATATAATCATCAATAAAAGACCCAAAATACATGTTCAAAGCAAGAGGTAAAAAAAAATCTCAAACATGGTATAGACACAAAAAAGGAGTAAAATGAAACATGATAATTTTTAGTATAAATACATTATTCATACTTTAAACTATAAGTAATGATATTGTTGAATAATTAAAAAAATAATTATTTTAAATTGACAATGAAGAATGTCTTAACGATAATGCCATAAAAGTTTTTTCAATCAAATGTCCCGTGCCTTACTTAGAATAATTCACCAAGCTTCGGTTTCAATGCTCTAGCTTCCTTCCAATAGTACAAACCTCTTTCCTACCAGTGTCAACGATCATCTTCATCAAATTATCGTAAAACACACAATAAATAGAATAAAATATTATAGAACAATTAAAACGTTTGATAATTTGAAGATTATTAAATAGATTGTGAGCAAATAAAACTAATGATAAAAAAAATAATAAGTAAAAGTGAGGCGTTTCTAGCCTCAATAATTAGCATAAAAATCACATTAGTAACTTGAAAAAGACTTAACTAGTGAAGATCCAAGAGAAGTAATTAGAAAAAAATTAGTCATATGACTAGTAGCTCCATAATGTCGATAATCCAAATGTTGTTGGTGGAAGAAAACAAAGTCAATTTATAAGCACCTTCCTGGGAAACACGAGACACATGAGAACGAGGGTGAAAAAATATTATTTGGTATAGCCATTTCAGCCATCTCGTTGTCACACTTTAACACCAAATAAAGGAGGCTGACCACCAAATAATAACACTAGCCTCAACCACCAGTTAGGTTACTTCAATGCCTAAAAGCAAGGTTTTGTGAAGCCGCCTACTCCAATATATGATCGATTAGGAATGCCCTAGGCGATATTGGATTGTAGGACTGATATTAAAGATGGCGTCGCCGTGGCAGACAGTGGTAGAGGTGGCCATGGTGGTAAGCAGCGTGGCAACGATTGGTGCGAGCTAGGCTGTGGGACTCGACAGTCCATGTCATAGAAAGGCCAGTGATAACTTGTGGCTCTCCAACAGTCTTGGTCAGCTGATGGAGACGGCAATAAGTGACAGCAATGACGGTTAGTGCGATGCTACTATAGCTGATGTGATCATAGGAATGGTGGTAGCTCGTGTGCACCAATCTCAATTGGCGACTACAGATAGAGTGGACAACAGCGGTGGCGGACAGCGGCAGCAACAACTACCAACGCAGTGCACGATGAAAATCAATGTCCAAAACAGGGTAGGAAGGGAGGATAATGGTTTGTACGGAAGAAACGCCCGTTCACACAAGGAAAGAGTAGAAGGTTCTTGCAAGGGAAACCGCAACGGTTTTTCGATTAAGGAAAAAAACAACTTTCTCTAACACCAAATAGAAAATATAGAAATATTAATCCTTATTTCTTTATTAATTTGAAAGAATACAATCATATATATACAAAAACTAGGTAAGACCTAATTTACCCAAATTAACAATTATTTACAACCATATAATTGACAACTAATGATAGTTAGTAATTAACAACACATTCCAACTAAAAGTCTACCTAGAATGAAGACTTATTATATAATATTTGAATGATAACGTGTTAAATGTCTTATTTAGTGTGCATTTAACTAAAATGTAATCATTATATTACACAAGTAAAACTACTGATGGCTTTATCTGTTTCCAGATCACTCAATCTTCATTGCTACAGCCTATGAGCATAACATAGGTGGAAATATTTGTACATCTTAGAGATATTATAGAGACAAACAAAGCAAAAAATTTCTATTTGGCAAAGAAATTAACCTAAAATTCAATATACACTACTCTAACACCTTAAATCTGGTTCCCAACCCTCTTCCAAGAATTTATCTCCACATTATACATCCATACCAATATAAGTAGATGAAAACTCTACTGAATGTGTAGGATTAACACAAAATACACAAAGTTCAAATGTAATTTCACAATTATATTGAAATAAAATGAACCAAGGCATGACTAGAAGATACTAGAAGATGTGAAGTTCAATAAATTAAACAATATGTTATTTTCTCAAATAATTATCAAACAAACTACAAAATAGGTAATATGCAAAACTCTGAACTTAAGGAACATTTGAAATAAAATCACATGAATACTATCTCGAGTTGAAACCAAAAACAAAGAAAAACATTGACCATATAGGCACTGTTTGGCATGGTTATTGTTGTTGGTTGCTGTCGCTGTTTATTTATTTTTTGAAATATATAAATAAATAGTATAATATGTAAAAATAACTTTAAAACTATAAATAAAAATAATAATTTCACAAAAATGGGGAAAAGCTTAAGTAGAATAGGTCGTATGATATTATTCTTCCCCAGAGATTTTCATATTAAAAATAAATATATATAAAAATAAATAAATATTAAAAAGTGTAAACACTTCCCTCTAAATGGGAAAACAAGGCCTTAAATTCAACTTTCATGAAGAATGAAGGACTTAACTGCCAACAAGGCGCATAAGCGAAGATATTAATATGAGGACCATCACATATCAACACCTTCATCAAGACCCTTTGAACTGATCAGGACATTAGCATCGATTTGCTTATCAAACTTCTTTCTCCTTCTTGCTTCAAACTCTTGGAATCCTTCCATCTATAAGAAGAGGTCGTTTTAGTTTCAAAGAATGTAATATTATCACCTTTTATCAACATGCACAAAAATCGAAAAATGCATATGTGACCCAAACTTGCCTTTTGGAATTGTTCCATTGAAATGGGATTTCCATGCAGGGAAATGCTCTGAAGAACTTTGCAATCCTTCAATAGATTAGGAGGTATCTGTCTAGCCAGCAAACTTATCTATGTCATTTTTTGCTATGTCAACACATCAATTAAGCGGCTCAGGGGGAGGTTTATACCATACACAATTAATTCCGTGTCAAAATTTTTTCTTTTCTTCATAATGTGACTAAGAAGAAATAATTAAATCTTAATAAGAGCAAGTCATGCATTTGTCTGTACAGAAAATGGATATGACAAAAAACATGAGCACAGGAAAAGGGTAGAGAAAGAGAGGAAGGTCACTCTCTGAAGGTCACCACCACCACCACACAAAAAGCTACAAAGCAAAATAGAATAAAACTAAAAAAACAAACATATGGCAGTCATGATTACCTGCTTCACATTATTTGTCCAAACACAGCGACTTCAAGTGAATGAGATTGCAAAGTGATGATGGGAGATCTTCTACAGAATTTTCTGTAGAGAGCCATATTAAGGAAGGTCAGAAGGGCAAATGAATGGTCCAAAGAGAAGGAACAGTGCAAAATATATGCAGATACAACAGCTAAATCTTAATAAGTGCAAGTCATGCATGAAGCCAAGTAAAAATTTATTCATTTGCATAGTAACGGAGCTTGTTCCACTTTTAATTTCAATTTGCATAGTAACAGGCCCAGAAACGACGTGTGATTCTTAATAACTGTTTTATCCTCTCGTAATTAGCAATATATAAATATTTCTCACCAATTCTGAGTTCTTAATTTCCTAGACCATAACATTCCCGAATGCTTCATATTTCATAATAAAAAACAGTTAATAAAGCAGAATCAAGGGAATGTCTTTTGCAAGAAAGATGGGAAAAAAAATATTATAGTTACCATTAGCTTGTAATTCTTCCAAGGAGAAGCAACTCGATGGACTCCGGAAGAGACTTTAACTTGTTATTGGACACATTTAGCAGCAGAAGCTGCATTGTCAAACATTCCAGATCAGGTCCAGTATCTCAAATAAACGTGTTATTTATCAGCCATAAACAAACAAATTATAAACTCATATGAGCAATCTCAGTTCCTAACTGTCAATATAATTCTTCTTGATAGAAACTACTGCAGCATCAAAGTCCTAAGTCCTATCTCAGATACTATGAACCTATTTGGTATAAGTTTTAACTTTTGTATTATGTTTTCTGTCTTTGAGTACGAATTAAATTTTAATATGAAAATAATTTTTATTTGGTAAAAACAATATTTTAAAAATATTAGTTTATGAAATTGGACCCCATTAATTTTTTAAAAATATATAATATTGTGGGCTCATGAAATAAAATAGAGTAAAAAATAAAAATTAACTTTCATGTCACAATTTAGTTTAAATTTAAAAACAAAAAACTGTTAGAAACAGTTTTAAAAAAACAACTACAATACCCACCTGTTTTGATAATTAAATTATAAAATTAAATAATTTTAAATTTATCTAAACCCACTATTTAAAAAAATAATCACAAATTTTGTTCCTACCAATCGCACCATATATTTCCAAGCAGAAAAATTCATCAATCCCCAATTCATCAATCAATAAGCATAAAAAACTTTGGAAGAAGAATAATTCTATGTTCCATATTATGCGAACATGAAGCTTGCCCACACACGTGTTCAAGCATGACAAAGAAGATAGAATCAAATCGTACATTAGCAAATACTACTTAAGTGCAGATCTCTAGCCCACAATATGTAACTTCCAAGTGGCTTTTATACTTTGCTACCACAATTTATAATTTTTACAAAGCTATGTAAAAATTTAAATGTTGTTAACTCCAGTGTGATTAGCTCTAAAAAAATTATGGCGTTCAATCTATCTCTTCAATTCGTAATTAGAGCTTTTGAATATGTGTGTGTGTGTGTGTGTGTGTGTGTGTGTGTGTGTGTGTGTTTATAGAGAGAGAGTCCTAATAGCAATTTAGAATATATTTGACAGTGACATTAAAAAATTGAAAACAATGCATTTAAAAAATAAAAAAATGGTGATAGAGGAGGTTACATATTGGTATAGAGAAGATCTAGAGTGCCCCTCAGGCCCTCCCATGCTAGAAGATCAGGCATTCGGGTAAGATATAAATAAAAAATAGGACAAGTTTGGATGACCCGAGTCCACCCAGGCATGGGATTAAACTGTTCATGGTTTGTCATGGCACCAGTCATGACTTTTCTCGTGAAGTGACAGACTGGGTATGCAAGGGCTGCGGGGGAAGTTCCTTGTGGGTGTGCATATGCTGCTGGCAAGGGAATGGTGCGATTTTAACCCATGTTGTTTCTCCTACAGGTGTAGTGTCAATTATACTTGGGGCTTGGGTTTAAACTGAGATTGTGTGAAGATGATGTTCTTTCCCACTGTATAAAAATATATATATATTTAAAAAAAAAATTGAATGACCTAGGTATTAATAATGACTTATTAATACTCAGTTCAAATCTAAATACCACACTCACAATATTAGCAATTGCCTTCTAAAATGGAAATGGTGATGGACACTCAAATAAGCTCATGACATAATTCAAATACTCACATTACGCAAACTCCCTATTGTCTCTGGCAAGCATTTTAATAAATTTCCTGAGATTGATAACCGTTCAAGCCTCACCAGCTGTCCCACTAAGAACCAGAATGCACATGTTATTAATACAATGTGAGCACGATCTTGGAAAAAAACAATAAATTTAAAGGTAACAATCACATTCTAAGTCCAATGTGCCGGATTTAAAATTGTCTTACTTAATTAAAGAAGAAAATTACATTCATCAGGTAACTTGGTAAGACGGTTCACATCAAGCATAGCAACTTTTAAAGACTGGAGTTTCCCCAAATTAGTCGGGAGACTCTCAATAAGGTTATCTGCCAGGACCTGGGGAAAAAATTCAGTTTGAAATGTTTTTTAAAAAAAATCAAGGCTACCAATCAATTAAATATTGCAGCAATGATCTGATAGGGATCAAAACCACTGAATAATATGAAATTGCAGTAAATTTCAAACTGTACATAATGATGAAATATTTATAAAAGAAAAATCGAATGAAAGATGGAGGGATTCCTTCCAATCACTGCTGAAAGGCATTGCTGTTTCATGCAGCAAACAGGGAAACAAGGAAAAACTAAAAAGAATAACTCCAATAAGTCTTAATAGTAAGAAGTTCACTACACAACATGTTGGAATTTTGGGGTACTTAGTACTTTAATGGTCATTGAATTGTAAGAACATATTCAATTTATTTAAGTGGAGAATTAGTAACTAATAAGAAACTAAACCAGAAGTTAGTTGCACTGTTGCAGTGCATTAGAAAACTAAACCAGAAGGTACTTTCACACATACACTCCTTGTCACAAAAAACTGAATTCAAACATAGCCTATCTAAAGTGGCTGGTTTTGGTTCAGTTGTTATTGATAGGGAACTGGTTCTTACTTCTGTTCTACATGTCCCTACTTTGGATTGTAATCTCTTGTCTGTAAGCAAGTTCATGCATGACTGAAACTGTTTTCGCTAAATTCTTGCCTCATGTGTGTATTTTTCAGGACTTGGGATTGGAGAAGACGATTGACAGTGCTAGAGCATGGTCTAGTCTCTATTTTCTCAGAGTTGATCCCAGTGTGAACAAACAATTATTTCCTACGGCTTGTCGGGTAGGTTATGAAGTGGTTTCTACTCAGTTTTGTTTTTGTGTTTGAGTCTAGTTGTGATAAGGCTGTTATGGTCTGGCATTATCACATTGGTCACTTAATTTTCCCTATCTGTCAAAAAATCTTACCTAGCCAGTTTAGAAATAAAAAATCACTTTCATTTTCAATGAGAAGTGTGTCAACTTACAAAACATACTTGAAGCACATATTCACTTCTATCTCATCTGTTTCTAAGCCATTCTCAATAATTCACATTGACATTTGGGGTCCATCACAGGTTCCAAATATCACAGGAGCAAGGTGGTTTATCTCCTTTGTAGATAACCATACTAGAATTACATGGATCCATCTCAAGAAAGAAAAATCTGAAGCTTCAAAAATCTTTGAAGGTTTTAAAAACGTGATTGAAACTCAATTTAGCACCCGTATTCAAATTTTATGAACTGGCAAAAATATTTTAATTCAACTCTTGGAAATTTCCTATATGATGAGGGGATTATTCACCAAAGCACGCTTCTTCATACTCCTTAACAGAATGGCATTGTCCAGAGAAAAAATACACATTTTAGAAGTCACTGGGTCTTTACTGTTTTCAAGTTTTGTTCCAAAAAGATTTTGGGGTGAGGCAGTTCTCACTGCTGTGTTCTTAATCAACAGAATTCCTTCTTGACTTTTAAAATTTTCAACTCCCTGTCATACTCAAAACTTTTTACCCTCATACTTGGCATATGTCTGCTATCAAAATCTACAATGAATCCAAGTCAGCTTGTGTCAAATTTAGACCGAATTATCTGTTTGTCAACGCAAAACAAAATAGAGAGAAACAAAGGATCAGACAAATTCTCATCAATGCCAAGACACCCAACCAAATCCAGAGTCCGAGAAATTGACCCACATGCTGAACCACAACCAAACACTGAAATAGAGGAAGATTTGAATACAACACCAGGCCCTAAAACAGTTGTTGAAAAGCCCATTGCAGTAAGGAAAGGGTACAGAGAATGTTGAGATCGGCCACTATAACCAATGAGCAAGTATGTAAGTTATGATCATCTCTCACCTGTTTTCGAGCATTTATATCACAAAATTAACAGATATCTCTGTTCCAAAGAACATTCACGAAGCCTTGAAATGGAAACAAGTTGAGTTTGATGAAATTCAAGCCCTGAAGAAGAATGGAACATGGGAACTATCTGATTTTCCAAAAGGGAAGAAACCAGTAGGGTGTAAGTGGGTGTTTACGGTTAAGACTAAAGTAGATGGGAGTATTGAGAGGCACAAGGCAAGGCTTGTGGTAAAGGGGTTCACTAAATCAATTGACTATCAAGAGATGTTTGCACCAGTAGCAAAACTCAATACAGTTAGAATTCCTCTTTCAAAAATTCACAAATATAGACTAATTTATTAAATAGCCTTTTATTGTTAAAATATATTCAAAAAATGGTAAAAGGTTGGAATTATGAAAAAACGGGTTAGGTTAGTTGAGAAATTAAAATTGATCAGAACAATGGTTTTGCAAATACACTTTCTCCTTTCATTTGAAAAATCAAGTTTTAAAGTTTTGCAAAACCAAATTACAGCACCGAAACATGTCAGATAAAAAACCAGTTTTTGAGAAGTTTAGCACTAAAACTACTTTAGCATTAAAACTCTGCAAAACTCATATCACAAGTAGATTATACATGTGAATTAGATTTCAATGTAATGCGTATAAAATCGATTTATTTTCTCTAACAAATTACTCATAGACGCGAATTTACATTGTACTCGAACAGATTATATGAGCTTTGGTAATGCCACATGCAAGACTATTACTCTTACCAGCCTCTGCATATTAATCAACTTGCTGATATCCATAGGAATGTTGACTGCCAAAAAAATGATCACCATAAATGAGATTTTACAGCTTTTAGCAATATAAATATACTTATATAGCATCAGCTCTTTACAAACGAACATACTTCAGTAGTCTGCTAATCCATTTCTAAAACATTATTAAGAATATTTAAATAAGGCCACAGCATCAAGACCAATAAAGCCTGTTTTCTGTATGGTTTACTCCACTTCTGTGATGTGCGAATGTCCTCCTTCCCAACTAACACTGGTTACAAGCATTAATATAGAAGATAGCTAGGCTTTGTTCAGTACTACAGCCCTCACATAATAGTGACCCTATGCGAAGGCACACAAACAAACCTAGACACAGAGCAATTGAAAAAACACTTAGGTGACCTTAGAATGGTTACTGCCATTTACTTCATCTCTTTTTGAAAGGTGATGCATCATCATGAATTGCCTTCTTGACAAACAAAAATTACCCAGTTTATTGTGTGTTAAGTCAAGAGTTCGTACGGATCTGTCCAGCTCCAGGACTTCTTCTGGAAAAGTCTGATCAGAAAAGGAAAAAAATACAGGGGTCACTAATCAATTGAGAATGCAATACATAACTAAAACAAACTAATAGCTGGAATATGTGTGCAATTTGGAACATCCATGTCTATATGCACCTTCCATAACATAATCAAATTTGAACAGAGGCTGTGGTCAAAAGAAGTCCCGTCTAAACCACTTTTCAGGCATGCCTAACGAGGTTCTGCACTGTTAACTTAAACCTGCAGATGAGGTAAACCAACAGTAGAAAAAATGTGCGAAAATAGTATTTCTTCTTATTCTCCATTAAACTAATACAACACATACATATATGTAAGGTGGAGAAGACCTAATTATGCAAAAACTAATTAAGGCAATCTAAATGACAGCTAATGATACAACTCATTCCAACTCCAACTATGATCTCGGATGTTATGAACCTTGGTACTCGTCCAATGCAACCCAAAACCAATTGGCAACAAGACTTGAGTAACCCATAGAGTTCATTTCATTGATACATTCTCTCCCAAATATTTCAACTTTCAAGGCACTGGTGACGTAACACTGTCCATGGACATATGCAAGGTGTAAAACCATGTTGGTAGTTCAAAATATGCATCACAATAATAATACAACGTTGGAACATTAAATTTCCCAGTTCTCCACTCTCAGCCTTTCTATACAACCTAAGCCAAAACTCATGGATTCATGGGGGATCGCTGTAGCGGGTTGAAACAAACTCTTTCTGTCTTTCGTTTCATTGCCAAACATTTCATGTATCAACCAAAGCGTACTCTAAAAAACCAGTGATTTCCAAAACCTTAAGATTTCTTCACATTTCACAATTTGGGCAAACAATTCAAATACAGAGAGATAAACAATACAATAATAAATAAAAAAAAATAAAAACAAAAACAAAACAAGACAGTAATCGTCGGTTGCCTTCAATTTGGAGTCGCGGAGCGCAACAATGCCGGTGGATCGCCACCGGGAGATCCTAGAGGCCTTGGAGTCGGCGTTCCTGCTGCTGCAACACCCCATCCTCACGATCGATCTCCGACCAAAATTGGTGCGGTCAGTGGACGAGGATTGGGTTTGAAGGAGCGTTTTCGTCGGAGGTCGTTGCTTGGCATTTTTTGGGCACAGATGATGCAATTTAGGCTCGGACACGACAAAAGGAACGACCCGCGTTTGTTTGAGCAAAGCGCGTTACGGCGTTAGCATGCTCGTTGCTTGGCATTGTAATTGTTTCCTATCATTTGTATTTATTATTTAATCATGATGGTTGATGGGGTTGTTTTCCAGATAATACGCGTAAGGATATTATCAATAGAGAGGGTATTCCGTATTCGTATGACGATTACTTACACAATTTATCTAGGAATAAACTTTTCCGATGATTATTTATCCGCATTCATTTCCGCCGTGGTTGATTATGTTTTTTTGAATGATTATTTTAGATTAATTTTTATCACTTATCACTACTATTAAATTCATCACATTCATTATCATTTTTAAAAATAATTATATTTTAAAAAATAATATTAATCATGTCCATACTTTATTTTAAACCAAGCATGTTCACATGATTATATCATGAAGGTTCAAATTGCAAGAGGTTAGCCTAAAAAAATAATGTTACTACATACATATATATTGTTTATGTAAATCGTACATAAATATTCTCATTTGTCATTGTATTGATATTAATTCTTTTCTAAAAAGTTTATTCATACTAATCTAGCATAAATGAGGGTATTTTTATACAAATTACCTATATAATGTACCCGTAGACTTTTACAAAAAAATATCAAAGTAGTGGTCCAATTTGATAATATTGTGTTTAAAAAAATGTCTTCAGATATGTTGTAAAAAGCGACTATAAAAATAAGCAAATGGGTATTTAATGCATTATGATTTTAAGTACAATAAGTTTAAAAACAAATAAAAGTATTTGGTAAATAAAAACAAATTTGTAATTTATGTTTAAAAATATAAAATTATCCTTAAATTTTGTTGTCTAATATAAATGTAAGGAGAGATAAGAGATCGCACATGCACCCCTATCTCTCGATTGCCTCCCTCGCCCTTACCACTTGTTGCTTCCCTCTTCCTCTACCTCACCTCCTTCCTTCCTCTCCGTTCTTGCCTCCCTCTACCCCTATTGTCTCCCTTTACTCCCATCTCTGCTGCCACCCTTTGCCTCTCTCTACCCTTATCCTAGTTGGCTCAATTTCAATGATTATCTGGGCCTGTCGGTCAAAGATATAAACTTGTTGAATACATCAGTGTAGCGTGCATGCGACCTAGAACATCTAAGGGCATCACAAATCTGTTATTGCCTCAAACTTTTGTGGCCTAAAAGGCCATAGTCCCTCTAAGAAGCTAGCCATGAAGGGATACCTCCATATGTAGCTAGTTAGCAGGTTGATGTCTCATTCGTTAATGAAATTAATCAGACAAATCGCTCCACCAACTAAGAACGGCCATGCACCACCACCCATATAATATAGAAAGAGCTCTCAACATGTCGATCCTTACTATATTTGGACCTCAGTAAGTTTTTCTGTGTTGAGTCAAATTAAGCCAAAAGCTCCACTCCTGGTGGTGTCATTTCGTCGGTTCCTTTAAGTTTCACCTTGCGACCATATTCTTCTTAAAACCCGAAAACTTTGATTTCTTATAAGGTACCAACGTAGTCTTGTAAGTAACATCCGTTGATCCTTTGTCGAGCATCGTTTATGGTTAAGACTAAGACGGTATCGATTGTCTTGAGTCTCAACTTTCGTTATTGATTAATGAAAACATTTTTGACAAATGCTTTCGCAGATTGTTCGTTTTTAATAAATCTAAAATTTTCACCTATGACTATGAAATATGAATGCCCCGATTATCCATGTTAAACATTATTCTAATCCCAAAGGCCAACGGAATAGATCTGAAATCATATGACATTATCTTATGCTAATATATTTAGAGCGTAGTGTTACGTGATCGGGGTTTTCACCCGTGCGGCACTCGGTCACCCTGGTGGATGCCTCCGAGTAAACCATACCGATCGGGGCACATGAGGCTGGTTTCGCCGCCTTGGGCTCATCCAGAAAGCGGCTCCGGTTCCCGACTAGTAGTTGTGTAGGGATGACCAAGTTCCTTCTTAATCGTCGAGTCCAAGACTAGCGGCGTACTCCCGCATTTAACCGGGTTGGTACGTCTGAACTCCGAATGAGCTCTATCGATCTCCACACGAACTGTCGTGGAGTCTATCCCATCTGCACTAGCTATCTTTCCACTCGACCCTCATGTGAAGACACACCTGTTACGCACGGGAGATGCTGTAAAGACTCGTATTTGGGTAGTTTTGAGAGATAGTCATTCCATGGGAATGTAACTATCCGGACGATAGTGTAGCCGTCGATGCGAGCATTTGACTGTACTTGGGCCCGATTTGATCGGGGCCCCATTTGACCCGATTGTTGACTTTTTGGGGTTTATTGGTTGACTTTGCGTTTGAGCGATCATTTGAGTGTGATAATATCCGAACAATGTTGTGTTCGTTATTTCGAGCGTTTGTGATAATTTGACTCAATTTGGAGTTAGTGACCTCGGGAGGTCAATTATTGCGTTCGGGTCAATTATTCTTTGGGAGGCCAATTATTGGCAACGGTATATATATAATTAAGAATCGCCTTATCTCTTTAATTTCCAATTATTAGTGCGTCGTGTTTGAGCAAGAGAGAGAGAGAGAGAGAGGTAAAGAGCGTGAAGAGCTTTCTTGGTGATTTTGGGGCGATTGGAGCTCGTGGATCGCAAGAATCTTCCAGGTAGGTGATTCTAACTCCTTATATGATTCATAGTAGGCTTAGCATGCTTAATTTGGGTGAAATCATGGAATTTGGGGGTGAACCTTAAGATTTGGGGGAAACCCAATTTTTGGTTGAATCTTGTGATTTAAATGCATAAAAGAGGTATTTCGTTGATTACATGAAATTTAGAGTTATTTAAGACGTGTAATGGGGTGTATATCAAAATAAATGTGTTTATGAGTGTTTGGGGTTCTTTGGGTTGCCGTTCTAGTGAGAAAATTGGCAAAAACGGCATTGAATAGTGTTTCGGGACTAAGTGAACAGTGTTTTTCCGGCTAAGTGAATAGTGTTTCGGGGACTAAGTGAACAGTGTTTCAAGGCTAAGTGAATAGTGTTTCAGGGACTAAGTGAATAGTGTTTTTCGGGACTAAGTGAGCAGTGTTTCGGAACTAAGTGAGCAGATGTTTTTCGGATCGGTAGTCCGGAGGAGTTAGTCCGGAGGAGTTAGTCCGGATCAGTGATCGGAGTAATCGATCATGACATCAAATCCGTAGGAGTGAAACAATGTTCCGCATTGCGATCAATCTATGACGCTCGACATTTACATTGTAAACCATTATGCCTAAGTATTATACTTAAGTTACAATGTAAATAACCGAAATACCCCCATTTGGATTCAAAGAAAAATACTAGAAAAATTAATTCCCACTATTTCAAAATGTGAAAATTGGGTTTTAGTGTAAAATCTCGGAAAAACCCAAAAGTTCGTAGTGGTGAATTTTTGGAAAGTGGGGTTAGACATCTCGGAAAAATCCCCAAAAATCAGATTATCTTATTTATGATAAGGGAACCCAATGCTGGGACTTTTAATTTCAAGAAAATAGGCTATGAGTACTTCCTTCATAAATCAAGGGTTGAGGATTTACTTGTGGACCGGCTACAATTCTAAAGGAAATGTTGAGAATGACATGCCATACTAATGTTAGTATGTTGATGTGAGGTATTGGGGCATGGACTCCGTGACTTGTTTGGGTTCTCACCGTGATGCACCGATGGTCTTGTGGTTGACGTGGCGGGCATATTAACCGATGGCAGGCCATGTGTGGCGATCGTGGCCGGGCATATTAACGTGGACGGCTAAGGCCTGAGTTGGTAGTTGAGCTCGTGGAGCTAGGGATGAGTGCCGCCTGTGGGATCCCATGGAGGATCGTGGACAAGTTGTCCCGATGTTTGTTGCAGTGAGTCTCGATGATTGTCGACACTACACGGTGCACGAGTACACTGAGCATATAGTATAGACTTATATGTGTTGCATGATATGGAGTGTTAGGGTCACCTCTTTGAGCTTGTCGCTCACCCTCTTGTTGCTTACCCTTTTCAGTGTGACCCGAGACTAGTGGAGGACTTTCTTCCAGGAGGACGCCCACTACTCGATGTATGATACGATTATATTCCGTATTGTTTTATGTGATATCCCGGACATGGGTCCGTGGACGATTGTATTTGCATCTGTATGATGTGATGTCTGTATGTTTGTTTGACTCTTTGTATGCATGATGATATATGGGAAAGTACAGGATTACCCTTGATGTATGAGCATGCAGGGTTGCATATTTGAGACAAGGCACCATGGTGTAGTCTCTATTGGTGTTAGTCACCAACCCCTTGACCTTTCGGGTGCGGGCAAGGGGAAGTCATGTACCCGGTTCCGGGTTCCTGGGAATCGGGGGCGTGACAATGCCCTGCCAACACCTCACCGTTCGGGACGTGACATCCTCCCCCACTTGATTTCGCAATGTCCTTGTTGCGTCGGCGAGTTTGGAGGAACCAAGTTCATTTGGCGCACGCTCCTCTCGACCGCAACCCTACTCCGTCCCATCCTTGGGAACTTCATCATGGCTTGGCGACCCAATGATGTGGTGGACACGATACGTGCAAGACCTTCGCCTGGTTGACCCCGTTGGTTAGGGGCTCCCTCCCAACATGGGATCAGGGACCACACATATCCTTCGCGAGAGTACTTCGGCGAGCTTTTGGATATGGACCGCAACCGCTCTGATACCACTTTGTCACGGGGTTATCCTATCCGCAACAGCTATGCTTTCCACTTTGCTCCTCTGAAGTACGCGCACCTACGCTACCTGGGAGATGCCCACCCGCACCTCGTTTGGGGCGTGACAGATAGGTTAGCTTTGAGCACTCTAATTTCTTCAAAGTAACACAACCAGAGGCATGACCGCCAATTATCATTATAATTCCATTGTTTTGTTGTTATTTGAAAATTTAATGAATTAATATTATATTTTAAAAACAAGGAAAATGTTATTAGGAAGTTTTTGATAATTCTGGCTTATAAAAGTAAGAATAGAGATGCAATTCATAATCATGGCATGTTGTACATTTTAATGACTATGAGATTGATAATAGAATAAAAAAAATTATTGATTGACATAACTAAGGGTATGACTTGACCCATAAATATATTGGCTATAATCAAATAAGAGAATGAAAACAATTTAAGTATTATTTATACGGTATACAATGCACAACAACATATTAGATTGAAAGCTAAAAAACAAGTAGATATCAAATGTAATATTTGTTATTTGGATTAAATAACTCGACATCGAGTGCATTGAGGGCACATATGACTTAAAAAATACAGAATCTACCCTATAGTGCTCCTAAAACCTTCAATGCTATCCCACGATGCTTGTAAGGTTTGAAAGCAATACTCTTCTCAAAATGTAATAAGAAAAAACTATATTATAGTTTTTTTGTATTTTTATTAAACGATATGATTAATTTTTTAATCAATAATATTTTGATTAAAATACAAAAAGGCTTACAATATAGTTTATATTTTATGGACCGTAAGTAATATTATTCATATAATAATTAATAGTATATTTTTTATTCAAAAATTTAATTTTTAAAAACTAAATATAAACTCATTTTAATCAAAATTTTAAAATTACATAAAAAATATATTAATAATAAACGTGAATGGTTCGAAGTAAAAATATTTGGTAATTAATAGTTATTTGCGAATATGACAAATAAAAAAAACAGAAAGAAAAAGAAGAAGAGAGAAACTACTTTCTTCCCTTCCTTCACTGGCGTTCCATTCTCCCTCAACCAGTTCGCGAGCCCTCTCTCGCCGCCGCGCCTCGCCGTCGCCGCCCTGTACCTTCACACGACACACAGAAAGCGCGTCTCCGTAGCTGCCCTTCACTCGCTTCCTAGCCCTCCCTGCTATCGCTTTGCCAAGAAAAGGCGTTTGCCCTTCATTCGACGATTCGTGCTCGCCAGTCGCCGCCTATCGCTGGCGTATCTCCAAACCTTCCGGCTCCGGCGTTCGAATTTGGAACTCGAGTCGAGTATCGAGCTTCGCCGTCGCCCACGCGGGTCGCCACGACCCCATCTCAGAGACTCAGATCTGGGTCACAAGTCACTGCCACGGCCCACTGGTAGTGTGGTACGTATGTGTGTTTTTATTTTGTTATATATATATATTATTTTTATTTTCCTCTGTTTGAGTGTTTCTCTATTTCTTTTACAATTCCGGTTCTTTCATTTATGAATGCCAACTTGCCCAAAAACACGATCATTCTAATGTTTCGAGTCCTCTTTTAACAACTTTAACTTGAATGCAAACACATAACTCGGAGTTCCCTCTACCTGGTACGACTCACACCAAGACTTAAGTCACTTAACCTCCACACAATCCTCAGCAAACAACCACATGTTCTCGAACCGAAAAGGCAGCCTGAAGAAGAACCACAATCAAATAAAACTGGAAAATGAGTAGAACACCACTGACTCAACTGCGACTAACCCGCGTGACAAGCACACGACATAGGGTGACTCGAAGGTGACCGTCGTTTTGCGGTGGTCTATCGTGCCAGAGGCTCAAGGCAAATCGCTGCGGCTATTAGAGCTTCTCTCTTGCCTTGTCATCGAGTTTACATCATGGAACAAAGTTGGACATGGATAAGCACCATCTTGATTAGTCCAGTTGTCGTGTCATGGCTTTGATGCTGACCTTCCTCTTGACGGCGGGTTCGTGGTCCATTCTTTCCAGGAGGGAGATACGGTGTTTCTTACTCAGCGGCATCACAATCGGAATGGAAGCTTCATCAAATTCTCTGCAGTAGGTCCTTCAAGATCCAAGGGGACTCTCTTTATCCCTGACAACCGAGGTGCTCAAGGGTGGACAAATTTGAGCAACTTGCTTGCCGACGGGCTTGGTGATCAAAGGTGTGGTGCGAATGTGGTGGTGATCTTTGCTCCAAGCTCCTCTTCGCGTGCGATTCCTGTACTTTCCACAATGTGATTTCCAACGTTGTTGGCGTCGGATGAGAGGGAGACTTGGCGCATTAGCGATCGCACAATTGTCGCCTTGCCCATCCGGGTAGTTCTTGGTGTTAGGGATTGGGGTAATTGGACTATCGTTGACGCTAGTATTGTTGCAAGGGAGTTGGCCAGACACGATGCCTCTCTTTCGGGGTCTCATCTAGTGTTGAGCGGTTGGTAGGCCGATCTTCTTCTTCTTCTTCAAGGGCTTCTTTCCTGGCGCTGATGCTTGCTTGTTGTAGCTAGAGAGGGGTTTCAACAAGGAGGGGGTAGTAGGCATAGCCCATCTATTGAGGAGAGAGTTCGGTTTGTTGGGTTGTGGGTGGGTGCCCCTTCGGTAGGGACGTGGGTGTTGGTGAAGCTTCCACATTTGATGGTGGTCAACTAGCTCAGGGGGACCCCAGTTTCTAGGAGGAAGGAGTAGGGTTGGGGGTGCCACTTCCTAGGGTGGCTGTGCCAATTCTAGGGGCGGTTGCTATTCTTTTTCGGCGGCAAGGGAGGATGAAATCGAATCTGTTGGAGTGTTGGTGGCATTGTAAGGGGGAGGATCATTTGGGTGGCATTGCAAGGGGAGGATCATTTGGGTGGCATGGACGTTGATGTTCAGCCTCCAGGCATTGTTGGTCCACTCATAGATGCACTCTTTGGGAAGACTAGCGGTGTTACTTACCTCGAGTCACTTGTTGGAGTAGGTGAAGGATAAAGCCATTGGTAAGGTGTTAGGGGTGAATTATGAGGGTTTCGAACACGCTATCACTACCTTATTGTAGGATATTAAAGCTAGGCATTTTGCATGGAAAGTTGTTGCGATGCTTAATTGGTAGCCCACCATCACTGAGACTAAATGTGTGAGGAAACTTAAAAGGCTTGCTTCCTCTATTAATTATGATGCGGGGGGCTTCTCGGACTTTCAGGTTGGGAAAGGTGAATTTGGCTCTTGGGGGGGACTTTGAGTTGGATCAATGAGTTTGAAAATCCTATCTTGGAATGTGAGGGGCTCAATGATCGGGTGAAGTGTTTTTGCATAAGCAATTTGCTCTAGGCATGGAAAGTTGGCATCCTTTGTTTGTAGGACACTAAGTTGGAGGTTGTGATGGGGAACATTATCGAGTTTTGTGGCGATGTCGTTTTGTGCAATGGCTTTATCTTGGCTTTGTGAGGGCGTCGGGTGGGATTTTTTAGTGTGGGATAGCCGCGTTGTTGGCAAGCTTGATGATGCTACGGGTTAGTTCTTTGTGTCCTGCAAGTTTTAGATTGTTGGGGACCAGCACGTGTGGATGTTTTCGGGGGAGTGTACGGCCCTAATCTTGCCAATAATAGGAAATTGATGTGGGATGAGCTTTCCGGTCCGGACCGTTGGTGGGAGGTGCCGTGGTGTCTCGGGGGGTTTCAGTGTTGTGAGATTCCCTTCTAAGAAGGTGGATTTGACTATGTTTACTGATTCCTTGGGCCTGGTTGATCTTCCTTTGGCTGGTGGGAAGTTCACATGGTCTAATAATCGAGTTGAGCCTTCCTTTTCTCGGCTTGATTGGTTCTTGATATTTGTAGATTTGGTTGGGCATTATGTGCATTTCAAGTTATACATACACAAAAATTTTGATACATTTGACAATCCGGTTTCATACAACTGGGAATGATGCATGCTATAAAAAGGGATCTGATATTATAATGGTGTTGGTAGGAGGGACTTTAGCAACTTTTGATTTGGGAAATTTCGAAATGCATGAATAGCACTATGTTATTGCTCCTCAATTTTAAGGATTTCTAACATAAAATTTAGTTAACTAATAACTAGCCATGTAATATTATTCATTTGCCAAAACCTAACCCAACTGCCTGCAATGCCATGTCTAGCGACTGCCTAGTCATCCTAGGGTTACAGAGAAGCAAAGGTAAATAACAGGCATTAATGGTTAAATAAATTCAAATTTTCTTTGTTCTTCTAACTGTGTTTTAATTAGGTATCTCATGGAGTTAGAGATCGAAAAAATTGGCAAGTTAGTACCTAATGAATGCATTGAGATTTAGCAATTAGAATTGACCACTATGATTCTCCACTGCATTTATTTTTGACTTAGATATTTTAAATCTGATTATAGTGATCTTAGGGAATTTTGAATTATTACTTATAAAAATTATTCTTGCATTTGGTATTACATCTACCATAATTCATATTTAAAGTTTTGTGGTTAATAAAATTTTAACGAATTTTGTTGACTAAAATTTCAGAAATCTATTTTTTTTGGAAGTCTTAATCGTTTTAATTTTTTTATATAGTTGGAGTTACAAGATATCCCTTTTTGTACATTACTAGGTCCAGGAGCTGTCTTAATTGATGGTGATTCATACTCCTTATTCATGTACTTTTTATTATATTTTATCAAATGAGTTTGGTTGTCATGGTCGATCTTGTAATGAAATATATTGATGCTCACATTCTATGTCTCGAGTCTCCTTTTGTGATCGTCATTAGTGGATTTTAAAGTGATTGCACTGCTTGTATTATTTATTTTATTTCTACTTGGAATGTCTTAATAAAATATGTGGTTTCTGTTAGGATCACTCAAACTATGATCTAATACGAGGAAAAGAGATTTCAAATTCATTCATATATTCAAAAACTGATTGTGGTTTGTGAATGTGAACTTAGATTTTAATTCGTCTTTCAAGCCCAAAGGAAAACTCCAAGGAGGGCAGATTTAGGCCATACTGTGATCCTTGCATCACGTCTTATAAATTCCAGTTGATATGCTGTCATCATGCTGGATTGTTTGATAGAACATAGAAATTTGTCGGGATTTTGAAATTTTGGAGGGCCATAGCTTTCTTGAAAAATCAGCACCAGGTTTTCGCACAATAGAATTTCTCGTTTTCCAGTGATCCATGCATATAGATCGAGAGTGTTGCCTTCCAGATGCATGGCTGCAATTTCTACTTTCATATCATTTGGTACTTGAAGTATCTAAAATATTTTTATGCTTTGAGAAACCGTCCGTGTGGATCTCCTTTTTTTAATTTTGGAAAATCTACTTTTGCCCATGGTTTGCATTGTTGTGGATGGAAATAATCCATATCTCCATGTGGATTATCCCACCAAGGTGGGTGAAACGATCAGGGAGAATGTGATGATGCCCTCGTGGTTCATCTCTTTGCAAGCCTCTAGGAGCCCCATCGTGATGTGGAGTAGTTGAACGAGACCGTGCTTCCAACGAAGCAACCTTGCCAACCAATTCGTCTAATATTTGCGATCGAGAAGCTATGTTTGATAGTTTTTTTTATAGGTAAATGAATTTTATTAAAAAAATCAAGTACACAAGTACACTAGGAGAGAGAATACAACAAGAGCCTGGGAATAACACAACTTAACCTAACTCAAAAGGAACAAACAGAAATAACATAAAAAAGATAAGAGAGACGAAACGCCCGGATCCGACCAAACAATCCTAAAGACACCTGAGAAAACGAAGCTTAAGCTCGCCCAAGTTGCACTCGTAACCTTGAAGAAGGCGAGCATTCCGCACCCACCAAAGGTACCAAATGAGGCGGTGAGGAATAGCCCGCCAAAGCTAAGACGTTCTGCCTAGCTGTCCTTGCCAAGAGGAGAAAAGCCCATGAACACTAGGAGGCATCACCCACGACAGGCCAAAAGCCTCAGGACAAAGTCCCAAAGAAGATGGGCAACTGGGCAATGAAGGAGAAGGTGGTCCATTGACTCTCTAGCCGCCTTACACATGTAGCACCAACTAATAACCACTATCCCCCCGCCTATGCAGTTATCCACGGTAAAAACTTTCCCAAAGCCACTGTTCATGCAAAGAAAGCCAGTCGCGGAGAAACGGGAGCTTGCTAAACCCTCTTATAGGAAACACCCCGAAAGAGTAGGTAACCGAAGCAGAATAAAAAAGACCACACTTGAAAGCCCCGAGCCCTATCGGGGCACTAGCACAAACGGTTTGAACAATCGCGGCGAATGTTAGCGAGAATACAACACTCCAAAAAAGAGAAGCAAACGCCTTCCGGCTCCCATCCTGCGTTGGCCGAGAAAATTGGCCACAAAGCCCTCACGGATAACGGCAATACGAAACAACTCCCGGATAAGCCAATTTCAACGAAACCTCTAAAGCACCAGACATCTTCTTAGAAGCGGACAGAAGAGCCATCACCCACCTCAAAAGCCATGAAAGAAGCAAAAGACCTCCAACCAAACCAAATATACCTCCAAAGACCCACGCCATAGGGCCCTCTAGGGAGATTCGAGGTCCACCCACCCCCTAAGGCCCCATATTTGGCCACAATGACCTTTCGCCAAAGAGAGTCACGCTCAAGTCCAAACCGCCATAACCATTTCCCAAGCAGGGCCTCATTGAAGGTCCAGATATAATGAATGGCCAACTCACCACAGGAGAGAGGACGACAAATGGAAGCCCAACTCACCAAAGGAAGCTTATGCGCCAATAGTGTGGAACCCCAAAGGAAGCTTATGTGCCACCAGCGTGGAACCCCAAAGGAACTGCTGCTGAATCCTCTCGATCCAGGAAGCAATGGCAGTAGGTACGGGGAAAAGGGACAAGGAATATGTGGGCGGGCTAGACAGAGTACTTTTAAGCAAAGTCAGTAGCCGCGGTAGAAAGATATAACCGCTTCCAACCGGCCAAACGACGCTTCAAAGAAGCAATCACCAGGGTCCAAATAGTAAGAGATTTGAACCAAGCACCCAAAGGAAGGCCCAAGTAAGTTAAAGGCAAAGCCGAGAGCCAACAACCAAGAATCCCCACCAACTCCTTGGTGTGAGGCACCTCTCCCACCGGGACCAAGGTAGATTTATCCAAATTAATCTGCAACCCGAGGCAGCCTGAAACCACACCAAGATAGCACGTAAGTGGAACAAATGCAAAGGATTAGCCTCACAGAAAATAAGAGTGTTGTCCGCAAAAAATCAAGTGAGAGACAACCATTGGACCATGCTCCACGGTGCCACTAAGAAACTCGATAAAGGGACCACTGGCCGGCTCGATCAAGTAAGCGGCCGAATGCCTCCATCACGATAACAAACAACAAAGGGGAAAGAGGGTCCCCTTGTCGGAGCCCACGAGAACTAGTAAAGAATCCACCGGGGCAGCCATTCACCAACATCGAGAATTGTGCCATTGACACACAAAAAGCAATCCATCGCCTTCAGGTAGGGGAAAACCCACACCGCTCAAGAAAGTACAACAAGAAACCCCAAATAACATGATCATATGCCTTTTCGGTGTCGAGTTTACACAAAACCCCGGGGCGAAAGCTTTAAGCCGGGAATCAATACATTCATTAGCTATAAGGACCGAGTCCAAAATCTGCCGCTCATGTACAAAAGCACTCCGCAAAGGAGAAACAAGGTGTCTTAACACATCTTTCAAACGGATGGCCAAGACCTTCGCGAGAATTTTATACATACTGCCAACCAAGCTAATAGGATGAAAATCCTTCACCTCCTTCGCCCGGCCTTCTTGGGGATGGGGACAATAAAAGTGGCATTAAGGCTCCAAGCAAAACGGCTATGCACGAAGAACTCCTGGAAAACAGCCTATGAATCATCACGCAAAAAACTCCAACCCCTGTTGAAAGAAAGCCATAGGAAACCTATCTAGACCAGGAGCCTTATCCCCCACAAAACCATGAACCACAGACTCCACCTCCTCCAACTACAAACCGTCTGCAACGAAAAGAGCGGACAACGGGATCCCATCTAAGAAAGGACGAGCAAAACCCTCCTCGTGATACGGAGATTCAAAGTATCGCACCACATGATCTCGAATCTCGGCTTGGCTGGACACGGGAGCCCCATCAATGACCAACCGTGAAATTGTGAGTCTGCCGGTGAGAAGAAGCCAAGGTATGAAAAAAAATTTAGAGTTCGATCACTCTCCTTGAGCCACAAGGCACGTGACTTTTGTCGCCAGGACACCTCCATCAAAAGAGCCTGTTCAAGAGAAGCGAGAAAGAGTTGCCATGGCTCCCACCTTTGTTGCCAATAACGGACGAGATTTAGCCACTACCTCTAGGTCTCATAGCCCTACCAAGCAGGACGGCCTATGAGCAATCAGGGTGCCCAAAAACCTTAGTATTCCACTGCTTCAAATCAAGTTTTAGTAGCTTTAATTTGCTAGCTAGGACATAACTAGGGCTACCCTTAACCTGGTAAGAAACCCACCATGAGTGCGAAGATCCGGAAAACCCTTGGCCTGAAACCACATCAATCCGAGAGAAAGAAGCAACCTCGCAGAAGATCCACACGCAATCCGATTGACCCAATTGGGGGGAAACCACGAAGCGATCAATCCGAGAGAAAGAAGCAACCTCGCGGTCATTAGACCAGGTAAAAGAACCACCCATAAGAGGCAAGTCAACTAGCCCGAGCAAATCAATGAACTCGGAGAAACCATTCATGGAAGAGGTAAAGTCCGCAGAGCCCTCCTTTTCGGACGGATACCTAACCACATTGAAGTCTCCCCCCAAGACACCACAGCCCGCCCCACCAAGAATGTATCCTTGCAAGCTCGTCCCACATGAGAAGTTGATCCCGGACACTATTAGGCCTATACACCCCGAGAGAATGTCCAGACCTTCCGATCGATCACTTTCGAAACGGCAAGAGATAGAAAACAGACCAATGGCCCCATCCACTTTCTCCACCACCCGACAATCCCATATCAACAAAATACCCCTTGACGCCCCAAAAGAAGCAAGAAACAACCAGTCGGCCCAACAACAACGCCACCGGTTAGCGAGGCAGGCCCATAGAGCCTCGCGAGTCGCCTAGAACCGCACCACCCAGACGCAGTAGTAGAGATAAAGCACAGGGTATAGTGGGAGAGGCCATGCAGCCATCGTCGAGCCCCACGAATGGAGAACCACTTAGCCTGGGCGAAGAAAAGGGAGAGGAGGCCTCGGACCCCATAGAAGCAGCGTCCATGCTTGACAAGGATCCAATCCCACCCGCAGCATCCCAGTCCAGAAGGCCACGCGGGGAGCTCACGGCAGAACCCGCAGCGAAGCCCCAGGGAGACATCGTAGGCCTTGAAGGGAGACGAACCTTATGCCTCCCTTTGAGCGTCAAGAACCGGTCCGACCCCAAGAGTAGCATTGCCACCATCCACCACAATTGAACGAGGAGACGCGATAGACACAGCTGGGGCAAGAGGACGCCAAATCTAATGTGGGCCTGGTGGTAGAGGAGGAGGTTGGCTCACGAAAGAGTCGTGAGGAGGAGGCGACCCAGTCGACCCACTTGAAGGAGGCAAGCTCGGCTCCACCCCAGCCCAGGCAACCTCCCAAACACCATGCGCACTGACTGCCAGCTCCACATGGAGGCGCATTGCCCCATTGCGTGATGTGATAACACCCCCTGTCTTGAACCGAACACACCCCCACCACCAAGACCAGCCACAACATCCCAAAAGGAGAGAGGAGGACGATGATCTGGCACATCCCCAAAAGGAGGAGGTAGAACCCGCCAGATCGGAGAGGCCACTTGTAGGGGAGGCTGCGGATCAGTGAGAAGATCCCCGAGCAACGCCCGGAGGCTCCGCCACCCCTGAAAATCCCGCCTAGCCGGAAACACCAGCATGCAAGAGCGCCTGAGACTCAGCACGGAGAGAGAGACAAAACAGCCATTGACGTTACTTCTACAGCACAAAGACCACTCGCCCGTCACGGAAGGAGGGAACAAACACCGGTGCCCCACGATGAGCGAGAAGCTCGCCAAGCACGCCACTAAACCAGCGCGCCGAGGCAAAGCCTAGGAAGACAGTGCTCTCCACACCAAGGCTCCGTTCCACGATTGGCAAACCAGTAGCCAGATGATCGAGGACGAAGTATTTCGCTTCAATGACAAGCGGTAGAGGAGATTGAGGCCGGCCATCGAGGACGCGAGCGTTGCGAGAGGCGGACTGTTGCCCACCAAGCGATTGCCCACGAGAACGCGTGTGAGGCGCGTTCATTATGTTTGATAGTTGATGAGTCAATTCTGATGGAACACCAGCAGGTTGGATATTTGCTGGGTTGGCATTTATAGGTTTAGTGGATATTAGAGTTTGGTGGGTGGAAGATTCAGCACGGTTATTACGAGTCTTGGCCATCTGGATTGGACCACTCAAACAAGGATCTAGTAAGAGGAATAGCGATATTTTAAATTTATTAATATATTCAAATCTGTCTTTACATAGGTTCGGGGCAGATAATTAAATAGGCCCAGCCTATTACTGCCTTTTACAATAACTATATAACTGCAAATTACAATAACTATTTAATTTGAATTATAATAATTAATTATTTAACTGCTGTCGATCTTCTACTTTTCTCTCCAGTTTCTGCGTGTCCAGCGTGTGTTTCCTCTTCCTTGAATATGTAATAATTAGTGTTGTATCAGCCTCTGAAGTGTCATATTGTCTATGTTCTTTAAAATCTGATTCACCAGCCCGAGAGAACAACGATGTTAGTTTGTAAAGAATTAAACCCATTAAAAAAACTCATTTCTCTTCCTCACTGTTTATTAAACGCCACTTTTAAGGGAGTAGGTATTGAAGAGCGATTTATTCTGCAAAGCTGATCCCTCAGCCCCACTGAGCTCGAAGTTATAGTTTCCAGAGCCATGAATAAGATTCCTATTGCCCCTCTTCGTTGATGCCTTCTCTCGTCTCCATTGACAACTTCAATGATTAATGATTATGATTTAGGGTTTTCTTGTGATTCGGTCTCAGCTAATCATGAACTTTGATCCATTTAGGGTCAACTGTAACCGAGAAAAGTAATTCTTATAAATGGAACTGCTCCATTTACTCCTCAATTTGAGCTCCTCTTCTCGCATTTCCTCTTATTATAATAATCCCCTATTGTCAACGTTCAATGAATACATGCTATTTATAATTATTGTGAATCTGTAAATTTAATATAATGCTGATCATTCAATCCAAAGACTTCTTGCAACAACAATTTATTTATATTAAAAAAAGGGATAGGAGATTTGGAAGGTCCTTTCTTGTTGCTGTTTATTCTCATGAAAAATACTGTTAAAGATGATTTTATGAAAAATCTTTTTTAAATTTCCAAAATCATTTTCTCAATTTAAGATGGTGATAGAGCAAGAAACTTTTCCAATTTTTCTTGTTGTTTGTTTCTTTTTTCCCCCTTGATTATGCCCCATATTTACTTTTGCAAATAATAATTATTAGTTTCTTCTTCTTGTCTTCTACATCATCAGAGTTCTACAACCTCCGCCGGACTTCTCACAAACTAGTGAAGTTCAGAATGGGGACTAACAAGGACAATCTGAGAACCTGGGTTTCAGATAAGTTGATGATGCTTCTAGGATACTCTCAAGCGACTTTAGTTCAGTACATCATTGGTTTATGTGAGTTATTCACACTAATCTTTCTTGATTTTTTACATTATGCTTGATTTATATTCACCTTTAGTTGTGAATCAAGTGCACACATATACAAAAGAAAAAAACCATCGAGGACACACTAACGAATTTGAAAGTCGTTTGTGCTTTTACTTTGTAGCTAAGCAAGCTACATCTCCAGACGATGTACTCAGTAAGCTTGTGGAATATGGGCTGGAAATGTCCAATGAAACCCGTACTTTTGCTCAAGAAATATTTTCTAAAGTACCACACAACTCGTCTGGGATGAATGTGAGCTACTGCTAACCATCAATAAATAATTTGTGATTCTTGGGCATAAGGTTGTGATATTTTACTAGCATATTTAATAGTTTGATTAATTTTGCGATTGTCTTGTTACTGTTTTTTGCTTTCCTTGTTGCTGTTTGTGTTAGCTCTACCAGAAACAAGAAAAGGAAGCTGCCATGCTGGCAAAAAAAGCAGAAGATGTATGCTATTTTGGATGCAGATGACGATGAAGAAGGCACTGCTGCTGATGTGGGTACTTTTAAATCTCCGGGTGTTTCCATTTCATCACTTCCAAACAGTGTTTCAGATAATAAGAAGCATAAAAAGCGTTTCAGGAAGAAGACTGGTGATCTTCAAGAAGACGAAGATGATGAGGTATAGTATATCAACTCTTTATAGGTTTTTTTTTTTTGGTTTCCTAGTGTAAGATGCTGTATCAGTTCATCTTTTAAGCGTTTTACATTTTGTCTTAATGGAACTCAATGTTGCAGATTTTTCTCCAAACCGAAGAAAGAAAAGTTAAAAGACGATTAATGCAGGATGACGATGACTCAGAGGTATCATATTATTATTGTGGAATCTGGTCATATGTTTGCTTCTGTGTAGTCAATTTTGTTTCATAAACAGTTTTTTTTGCAGTCAGAGGAGGAAAGATTGCGTGATCAGAGAGAGAGGGAGCAGTTAGAGATTAATATCAGGGAGCGGGATGCAGCAGGGACACGTAAGGTACCGTTTTTTGTTATAGGAACATGTGTTCATATATATTTTTGCACTTATCTATTGGTGAACTTTTGTGTGTAATTTTCCCACTTTACTGATGAGGCATGTTTTTTTCTTTATCAACAGTTAATCGAGATGAAACTAACACGAAAAGAGGAAGGTATGATGTCTTTCAATCTTTATGTAGAAACAGTGCCATATTATCTGAAATTTTCCTGAATTTAATGCATTCTGATGCGATGAATGGCAGATGAAATGCTTCAAGGTCTAATGCTTTAGAGCAGAATGAAGTTGCAGCTTTAAGGTTAGTCATCTTCCTTATAGTTAATACTTATGATGTAGGTGAAAGTGTAGAATTGAATATTTTTCTCCACTGGTACAAATATGATGGTTTGAAGGCGAGATGACTTGAGGACCTAGGGTTTTGCTGTTTTGCAGAAGTGGAACAGTGGTAATAGGTTGTCAAAATGAAGGGGGATATGGTACAGACAGTAAATTGATAGATTTGTTTTTTGGACAACTTGCTGCTATGATTCTGGATATTGGCAAATACATGGTTTTGGTTAGTAGGATATAAGTAAAAAATGGGATTGTGGGGCATTAGTACCGCAAAGGTTATGGTGTTTTTATGTGGCTGTCAAGATGCTGAAAATTCAATACTAGCTTGGTAAATGGATATATTTTTTTACTTCAGACACATTGGGGTTAGACCAATTGAAATGTATTAAGCAGTTGCTGGAGCTCCAAGAGCGTTGGAATTAGTTTAGTGTTTGTAGTTTATTTCTTAAAATCATGGCTTTCCTTGTTTGTCTATGTTTCAGAAAAGTTTCACGACAAGAATATTTGAAGAAAAGAGAGCAAAAAAAACTTGAAGAGATAAGGTATGATGGAAGCATTCACTAATTTTCTGTTTCTTATATTTCTTGTAGCATTTTTAATTTTATACTCTTTGCCCTTTGCTCTTTATTGTTCACCTTCTTGTTTTTGATCATGAATATCTATCCCAGAGATGATATAGAGGATGAGCAGTATCTATTTGATGGTGTTGAACTGACTG
This sequence comes from Taxillus chinensis, assembly GCA_023512835.1. NCBI lineage: Eukaryota > Viridiplantae > Streptophyta > Magnoliopsida > Santalales > Loranthaceae > Taxillus > Taxillus chinensis. The sequence continues at coordinate 30,942,771 of CM042087.1, forward strand.
AGGCAGAGCATCGCGAGCTAAGGTAATTGATTTTACATTACATTGGTAAAATCTTTGCACTATTTTACTTTTTTTTTTATAAGTAGAATAATAAAAAAAAGGACGATGAACAAGAAAATTGGGTAGGAGATAGCCTGATCTAAGAATAAAGCCCAAAACACATATTACAATGAAACTACAAAAAGCCAAAAACAAAGCCTAAAAATAAGCATGGGAGAGGAACTCTAATAAAACCGACTAACTCAGCCTAAAAGGACGAGATACTCCGACATCATAATTAACCGAAGAGGCGAGCCTTTTGAGCTCCTCTACCCCTCTTTGCACTATTTTACTTATTCAGAAGAATTATGATTTCAAAGTATTATTATTTTTTTTTTTGTTTGGACCATTTTATCCAACCAAGAATCTGTTCTCTCTCTTTCAAGGACCGTTGATTTTTTTTTCAAAAAACATCTGCAACTAGTTGTTCCGTCATTTAAATGCGGATGTTGTTTTTGGAGCATTACAATTTATTTTCACCTTATCATGTTAGTAATTGCGGCATGGAAAATGTGGGTTTTGATCTGTGGCTAATTTTAGTGAAACATATTGAATTCATCATTATCATTTCCATCACTTATTAATTGGTTGCATCAATAAAGAACTTGATTTTGCCATTAAGTGTAAAAACTTCAGTCTCCTTTTAAACTCCAGATTTATGCAATTGTTTCTGTTTTTTTTTTTGGTTACATAATGCTGACAAAGTAGACATGCTGTGGTAGCTAGCATTAGAGCACCTATTGATGTACAATTTTTTACAGATATAAAAAAGAGATATATGAGCTTGTGAAGAAGCGGACCGAAGAGGCTGATGCTGTAAATGAGGTAATTGACAAGTTATGTTTATTTTAAATCTCAGTGGATGGTTGTTCGTAGCTCGACATTCTTATATTGATCCTTTCATGCTTATGGATTTTTATTAATAAGAAAGTCTAGATGTTAGAGAGGGAAATGTACAAAAGGAAGGGCTATCTTTCAATCTCAATATTGAACCCAAGAAAGGACCAAAACTTTCCCCTCAAGGAATATTCCATGCCAAGCCCAACACAGATAATTTATCCCAAACAGTATGCCCAAAATTTTTGAGATATTAATGGCAAATATATCAAATTCTTTATCTGTTGATGAATTGTGGGCGGAGGATGTCAAAATTTTCAGATATTTCAGGGAGATTTGCTGAGTTTTAGTTTCATTATTCTAGGTATTTTATTGCCATTTGGATCTCATTGTTACACCCAACAATTTCACAGCACATTTCCAATATGTGAGTGGGCTTAATTTTTTTTTTTATATCTTGTTTAAAATGTTATTGAACGATTGGGTTACTAAGTTTACTTGTGTTATATGAATTCATTTTTCCTGAAAGTGGCATGGCAGTATACATTGTCATTGAGTTCTTTAGGCTCCGGTTAAGGTTCTGCAATGAGTAAATACACTTTAGTTGCAAATGTTAACTGAATTTCTTAGAAGGTGAAATTATTGATACCATATATGGCTTTAACTTCCTATCTTCTTAGTTCATCAGTTGATTGCGTTAGATGCTTTCTGTAGTTCTATTTAATTGTAGTAAAGGATGCCTGAATATCTTTTTTGTTGGTTATATGATATGCTCATTGGAGTTCCCTTGGTATTGCAGTATAGGATGCCCGATGCTTATGATGTGGATGGAGGTGTAGATCAGGAGAAAAGGTTTTCTGTAGCTATGCAGCGTTACAGGTAATTAATATCACCATAGTTATAGGCATTATCATCACGAAAGACTCATGAACACCATACAAGTTAACACAAAGAAGCACAGAGTATAGAAGCACTTTTTTAATATATAAAATAATTATAGTTTATAATTGAAGTTAGCATTTACATTCTTGAAACAGTTGGTTTGCATTATAGAATATTTCTTACTTTTGAAAGTTTTTATAGGGACCCAGGCTTAAGTGATAAAATGAACCCATTTGCTGAACAAGAGGCTTGGGAGGACCACCAAATTGGTAATATGTGCTTTTTCTCTTTAGATCTGAGTAGCAAATTCTTCAACTTTCTTTCATGAGCCTCATTCTGGAGTCCTCATCTTCTAGGAAAGGCGACTTTGAAATATGGTTCCAAAAATAAAAAGCAAATCTCCGAAGACTATCAGTAAGTAATTATCTTCATTGCCTCTCTTTTTTTATGCCAATTTGTTTTACTTGATAGGTCCTTAAATTATCTCCATTGCTTTTTTTAATGTCTTTTTTTGTTATATATAAATTTTTATCATGGAAGAGATAATTAAAATATTTTTGAGGATATATTATGGTGAATATTGATCACTGATGATATTGTTTTAATCGATGAGACCAAAAAGGTAGTTAATAAAAAAGTAGAGTTGTGGAGACCAACTTTGAAAGTTCGGAAATTTAGATTGTTCAGGCCGAATATATGGAATGTAAGTTTTGAAAATGAATAAATAATGAGTAAAATATTATTACATTAATGACCTACAAATACTAATCACATAAAGTTAATAATTTAGCGAAACAGAAAGGTTACTTAAAAGTGTTTTCAACCATATAATTAAAGCCATGTGGCTTAAGTAGAGAAATGTAATGGAAATGTTTTATAGGACAATTATTAGACTTTTTTTGTTATATATAACATAGTGTTAGGCTAATAAGAAACAACAAATATATTTTTGTTAAGATGCGAATGTTAAGATAGATATATGCAAGAGTAAGATGGACAAGATTAGAAATATAGATATTTATCATGTCATCGGAGTATCTCCGATTCAATATATGATGAGAAAAGATCGCTTACATTGGTTTGACCACTTAGGACATAGGTCAATGAATGCATTTGATAGGAGGATGAAAAAAATTGATATTTAATAAGGTAAAAAGTTAAGAGGAAGACCAAAAATAATTTAGATGGAGGTGGTAACAAAAAATATGAAATTACTAGATTTTAAAGAACAAATGTTAGCGGATAAAAATGTTAGAAGTTAAAAGATCTGTGTATTGGATCAAATATAAATTTTTTTGCATGTTTTGGTCTATGCCAATCTTATATTATTAATATTAAAACTGATTGGTTTGGTTTATTTTATATTTCAGTTTTATATTAGAAGTTTCTTTACTAGCAATGTTATTGGTCATTTTACTGCATGAGTGTCAAACTGTAATGTTTTGAACATCTTGTTCAGGTTTGTGTTTGAAGACCAAATTGAGTTCATCAAAGCATCTGTGATGGATGGGGACGAAGTAAGTTAATAGCTTCAGTGCTTAATATTTTTTTATTGCTAATTGCTTTTCCGCTAAGCACTAATGTATTGCAGTTTGAAGATGAGATGCTTGGTGAATCATTCAACAACTCCAAGGCAAAATCAGCTTTAGAGAAGCTTCAGGTATGCATTTTAGGTCTTTTTTAAAATTTATTTATATATTATGTTTTAGAATCAATGTGCAACTAGCAGGAAACCCTTGATGTGCATGTCTTAATTTGATGTATGGCATGTTTAATGTATGAAAAAGAAAGATTATGGTTTAAAATTAATGAGATGATAGAAGAGGTAGAATAGATAGAGCTAGCAAGAAACCCATGGCGCGCATTAGTTGATGTATGACATGACTAATGTATAGTAAAAAAAAGGTTTTAAATTAATGAGATGAATAGACGGGTACAGATAAGGGCAGCGAAAGGGAAGAAAAAACAAAAGCAAAACAAATATACTCCCTTTGGGTATATTTTGTTAATCATCTAGCTATCACCAACAATGTGTATGGGTCTTGTTCACTTCCCTCATGTGCTACACCTTGAGAAGTAAGCAGATATATAACTCACAATAAACGAAAGTAAAGGGATTATTCCAGGAGCTATTTGACAGTCTTAAGCTGCTATTTTGCCTAAAAAGCTTTTAATTTTTAGATAATAGGTCATTTATCTTATATCAATCCAAAATGTTAGATTACCTTGGAAATTAGTGATATGGACACAAATATATATTTTTTAGACATTGAATTTTACTTTTAAAGCAATGTTTAATCATTATCAGATGCCTGTTTTGTTAGTGTGTTTTATGTCATTAAAAGAAATATGATTGCATTTCTTGAAATTTCTTGTTGCCTTTATTCACACAACCAGCATGTTGATGCTATTAAGTGGGTTTAGAGTCTAGACCCCCCCCTCCCCCCCTCCCTCTCTCTCTCTCTCATGCGCGTGTGGTCCATGTATACATGAATTTAACTATGGATGAAAATCTGGCCATATTTCCATCACAATAATTTTATCTCTACCAAAACGGATCAAATGACTGTATAGAAAATGGCTTCTTTCTCTGGAATCAGTGTCTGCATGAATATAATTATGGATGAAAATCTATACATATTTCCATTACTGTCGTTGTCCCTACAAAAATGATAATATGAAATATGAATGACTATGCAAGTGGTGAAAGAAAATCTTACCATAGTTCCATAACAATTGTCATCTTTTGAAGATATATGTTATCAAGCATTTGCTGTACTTATATAGTTTGTCTGGCTTATTTAGGCAGAGAGGAAAACTCTACCCATATTTGCTTATCGAGAAGGTTTACTCCAAGCAATCAATGATCATCAGGTTTTTACAAAGTTCCTTGAATCCTTCAATTCCTTCTCTTACATGATGATTTGCTCTATAGTCTACTTCTCGATTCTATTATAAACCTCATCCTTGCTGTCGTAGGTTCTTGTAATTGTTGGAGAGACTGGTTCTGGGAAGACTACCCAGATACCTCAATATCTTCATGAAGCTGGGTACACAAAACGCGGAAAGGTATAATCTTTATTACCATTGGTGCAATTTTTTAAACAGATTAAAATTTAATGAAAAATCTGAGGTGCATTGCTTGCAGAGATTTCTTTGACTTTCTTTTAGGGATTAAATTCTGAAGCTCATGCACTGTTACGTACACATACCAGTACATAGCTATACTACTATCTAAATTGCCCCTTTGGGCAAGATTTTACTTATCAAAAAATATATCTAAATGACAATTATAGTTTATAGATGCAATCTTTATGAGGTGGCATGTTGTGAGTGATTTAGTTTAAGATCGTTAAGAGTTTGGCCTGGTCATAAAATTTTGCTGCTTCTTCACAGATTGGATGTACCCAGCCACGACGAGTTGCTGCAATGAGTGTTGCTGCCCGAGTTTCTCAGGAAATGGGTGTCAAACTTGGGCATGAGGTACGCCTTTGCATATTATTGTCACTCTGCTTGAGTTGAAGCTGCTCTATGGTGGTGTTCTTATCGGTTCATTTTTTCTTGATTGAGCTAATTAGTGGGAAAAATATGCATATAATGAATTATTCTTATTGTAGTTCTGTATATTGATATGCCTATAATGAATGAGTGAATAATTCCTGAATCACGGTATGCTTGCTCCGGTCATAAATTTGGCATGAAAGGAATTAATGACTTTGCTTTCCAAAATGAAAGTTTAGGGGCTTAAACTTTGAGGGAACTATTCTTAGATGATATCTTGATTTACTTGGTGGCAAAACTGCCAGGCCAATCACTCTCCTCAGGTTTTTGTGTTTGATTATGGTTGCACCCCCTTTGTCATTATAAAATAGAGCTGAGTTCCTGTGATTTAAAAAGAAAATAAAATGAAAGGAAGAAAAACACCCATATCCACAGAGATGCAAGTGTTTAGATGGTATTTTTTCCTACTATAATTATTGAAATACCTTATATGATTATGGTCATCTGATTCCTATTTCTGTTGTCATTACATATCCAGGTTGGTTACTCAATTCGTTTTGAAGACTGTACATCAGAGAAGACAGTTCTGAAATATATGACAGATGGGATGCTATTGCGGGAATTCCTTGGTGAACCGGATTTGGAAAGCTACAGTGTGGTGATGGTTGATGAAGCACATGAAAGAACACTCTCAACGGATATTCTATTTGGTTTGGTGAAGGATATTGCTCGATTTCGGCCAGATTTGAAGCTGCTCATTTCAAGTGCAACTTTGGATGCTGAGAAATTCAGTGATTATTTCGACTCTGCTCCAATTTTTAAAATCCCTGGAAGGCGGTTCCCTGTTGAAATAAACTATACTAGAGCACCAGAGGCAGATTATTTGGATGCAGCAATTGTCACTGCACTGCAGATCCATGTGACTCAGTCTCCAGGGGATGTCTTGGTGTTCCTCACAGGTCAGGAGGAAATTGAAACAGCGGAAGAGATATTGAAACACAGGACCAGGGGCTTGGGTACAAAAATTGGTGAACTGATAATTTGCCCCATCTATGCAAATCTTCCAACTGAACTACAATCTAAAATTTTTGAACCCACTCCTGAAGGAGCACGCAAAGTTATACTTGCTACAAATATTGCTGAAACTTCATTGACCATTGATGGGATCAGGTATGTCATTGATCCTGGATTTTGTAAGATGAAATCTTACAATCCACGAACAGGGATGGAGTCATTATTAGTGACACCCATATCAAGAGCTTCAGCAATGCAAAGGGCTGGTCGTTCAGGACGAACAGGACCTGGGAAATGCTACCGCCTATATACTGCATTTTCGTACTTCAATGAAATGGAGGATAATACAGTGCCAGAAATACAACGAACTAACCTTGCAAATGTTGTGCTTACGCTCAAGAGCCTTGGAATTCATGATTTGTTGAATTTTGACTTCATGGACCCACCACCTGCTGAGGCTTTACTAAAAGCGCTTGAGCTACTCTATGCACTGAGTGCTCTCAATAAGTTGGGTGAATTGACAAAAGTAGGTAGAAGAATGGCGGAGTTTCCCCTCGACCCAATGCTTTCTAAGATGATTGTTGCTTCGGACAAATATTCATGTTCGGATGAGATTATTTCTGTTGCTGCCATGTTGTCGGTTGGAAATTCCATCTTTTACCGCCCCAAGGACAAACAGGTTCATGCAGATAATGCAAGACTGAATTTTCACACTGGGAATGTTGGTGACCATATTGCACTATTAAAGGTTAGCTGCTTAATTTACTGTAATTTATGAAAATGATATGTTGTGTTTATTTTTTGGTCAATATGGGCATGTTAAGCTGCTCATTTGTTTACTATTTATGACGTCTAAAATATGAAATGGTTGGTAGTCTTTTTGAGTTCTAGGGCTGATATAGTTGGATGTATCGTTTCCTAAATTTTTGGCAGATTTATTCACTTGATATTATAGGATGCCATTATTTAAATTTTGAACTTGATCAGTTTCACTTGTTTATTGAAATCAGATTTAGTGGCTCTTTTTGTAGGTTTATAGTTCATGGAAAGAAACAAACTATTCTACTCAATGGTGCTATGAAAATTATATTCAGGTACAATTATTAGCTCTAGTGCCATTTTTTTTCATTTTGTATTCACATATCCAAGATAAAACTATATGCAATGTTATGTGGGTATAATTATTAACTTTTGAGTTTGATGTTATATTTATGTTTTTCGTGCTCTCCTTGCGATTTTTTTTAATAATTTTTTTTCTTAGTTATCATTTTTTTAAGCTCCAAGTTATTGTTGTGATCATTAGTCCCCAAGTTCTTGGCAACAATTTTCTTTTGATTTATACTCATTTTCTTTTAATTTGAAGATTATGCTCGTTGAAAATTTGAATTATTTAAGAGTAGCAGTGAATATGGTATTGCTGTGATGAAAGCGATAAAATGTTTTGTGTCTATATGATTGTCCTGTGTCATGTACATATCTCAAAGGTTTTTGTATTACCTTAATTTGTCTGTTAATAATAGGCTGATTATATGACCTTGGTGATAGGTTTATGTGTGCTTTTTATTACCTACATGATAGAGGTTTGTTGATTAGCCTTCACTGCACACTGCACTTTTTCATTAAAATATAACTTTATAAAAATGCTTGTGTGATGTTTCAATATTATGTCCAAAATGTTTCCGCAAGAGTAAAAAGTCTATCTTAAACATAGCAAAAAGTTTGAGAACTATTTGAGAGTGAGGGTAGTATAGTCTTTTCATAGTATTGTAATAATACCTATAAGATTGTATTCCTTATGCTCTCTCATTTGCCTTTTCATTTGTATAATGGATGGATATATATATAGACCAAATAATGACCTTTGGTCTTTCAAAGAATAAATGCCTAGGTAGGAACTATGTGTAATAATTATAAGAGAATAAGACACCCTATTATCTTCATTCTAGGAAACTGGAGAGTCAATTTGACTCTTTGATTGCTTAATAGTGTCCATTATAATTCCTTTGGTTGCTTCATTAATGGAGTCCGTTATAATCCTTTTGGTCATTTCATTAATGGAGTCCGTTATAATCCTTTTGGTTGTTTCGTTAATGGAGTTTGTTATAATTCCTTTGGTTGCTTCATTAATGGAGTCTGTTATAGCTCTTTGGTTCTTATTTTCAACACTCCCCAGCTTGGATATGATATTTTGAAAAACTTGACCACTTAAGCCTTTAGTGAGTATATCAGCCAATTGGCCGTGTGTAAACACATAAAGTATACAGACACACCACTATTTAACTTTTCTTTAATAAAGTGTCTGTCAATCTTAATATGTTTCGTCCGGTCATGTTGGATTGAATTATATGCTATGCTGATTGCTGACTTATTATCATTGGACCATTCCTTGCTTATCATCTAGGATAATTTTTATGCAAAGAGTTCGCATATGCCTTGAGCCATTGCCCGAAATTCTGCCTCTATACTAGACCGTGCTAGTATACCTTGTTTTTGCTTTTCTAAGTCATTAGATTCTCACCAAGAAAGGTACAATACCCAAAGGTTGACCTCCTATCAACAATTGACCCAGCGTAGTTAGCATCTGTATAGGCTTCAAGAATCAGTCCTCTATGCCGTTTAAAGAGAATACTCTTCCGCGGTGTTCCTTTAAGATAGTGTAACACTTGGTGAGATGCCTGCAAGTGAATTTTTCCTTGGGCTATGCATAAATTGACTGATAATACTTATTGCCTAAGCAATATTTGGCTGTGTGTGACAAATATATTAGCTTTCCCACTAGATGTTGATACATTTTCCTATTCATCATAGCATCTTTCTTAGCTAATCTAATTTTAGCATTTGGATCTTTTGAAGTATTGCATGTTGTCTTACCAGTTCCTTTGAGAAGATCTGTGATGTACTTCTGTTGTAATATGAAGATACCTTGCTAAGAGTGAGCCACTTTAATCCAAGAAAGTACTTTAAAGTCCCAGTCATAGTTGGCTGCTAGACATAACAAGAGTCTAACTGTATTCATTTTGGCAACTGGAGCAAAGGTTTTCATGTAATCAATTCCATAGGTCTGAGTATAACCCTTGACTACCAACCTGGCTTTGTATCTTTCTATAGAGCCATATGATCTAGATTTTATAGTATAAACCCATTTACACCCTACTAGTGTCTTGTCTTCTGGCAAAGTCACCAAGTCCCATGTATTGTTCTTCTCCAATGCTTTTATTTCCACATTCGTAGCTTGTTTTCATTTCACTTTGGATAAAGCCCCGAATAAGTTGGTTGAAATGACAATGATGTTCAGGCTAATAAGAAATGATCTATGAGATGGTAAAAATTTACTAAAGGACACAAAAGTGGAAAGAGGGTACAAAGGTCGTTTAGTATATTTTCTAGTACCTTTCCTGATAGCAATGGGAACATCAAGATCAAAAGCAGGTTGTTTAGATAGTAAACGAGAGTCAGACAATGTTACTTTATTTTCAGGATCCAGGTTGGACTCGTGATCATGCATAGAATCAGGAACAGTCTTTGGCTTCCTTTAAAACACCTTACTGAATCTCTCATTATCAAGAACAGAGTTAGATTGGTTTTGTGGATGATTAGGTTTTTTTGGTTTAGGGTTTTTAGGTGTAGGGTTAGGACATAAAGTTTTGATAGGATTAGATTTAAATGTAAGAAGGGACAGTGGGTCAAGAAAGTTAGCTCCATCCTTATCTTCCATTTGCAGAAACATAAAACTCGTGAGATGGAGGAATAACCCACAAAGATACATCTGAAGGCTCTTGAATCAAGCATGCCTCGATTTGGACTATGAATATGAACAAAGGACACACCCAAATATTTTGGGAATAAGATTATGTCGGGTGCGCTGGTGAGGATAGAATGTTGAGAGAACTTCCATTGGACTGTGATGTCCCAAGACCTTTGAGGATAAACGATTGAGGAGATAAGTGGCTTTAAGAATAGCTTTTCCTGTGCCTTGGATCTGGTTGTGATAAGTAAGATTCTTATTTTGTTAAGTGTACTTTCATTGGCTATTATCGCACTCGGAAAGGATATCAGTGTTTCGACTCCTCGAATGGTCGCATATATGTTATTAATGATATCCCTTTTTATGAGGATGAATCTTATTATGCTCCTTACTTGCATAACCAATCTATACCTTTGGTTATTCTATTTCCCGTTCCATCAGTGGTCTCCTCTTTTGAGTTGTCTTCGACTGATCCAAGTCTCCCATCTTCTGACCAATTCACTGGACACGTATTATCGCTAGCCTTAAGCTCCTAAAAGTCCATCCTGATGGTTCCCTTGAATGATTGAAGGCTCGCCTGGTAGCTAAGGTTTACACTCAAACTTATGGTATTGATTTTGATGATACACTTTCTCCTGTTGTCAAGATTTTCTCTGTTCGGGTGTTAATTTTTTTAGTTGTTCATTATGGTAGGACACTTCATTAACTTAATGTCAAGAATGCCTTTTTACATGATAATCTTGTCGAGGAGGTTTGTATGGAGCAATTATTTTGTTTTGTTGCTCAGGAGGAGAATCTTATATGTTGTCTTCGCAAAACTTTCTATGGGTCAAAACAGTTTCCTCAGGCTTGGTTTGGCAAGTTTAGCGATGCTCTCCTTCAATTTCTCTTCTTTTGCAGGTTGTATCCTCTTTGTTGTCTATGTTGATGATATTATTATTACTGATAATGACAAAGTAAACATTCACGGTTGAAGCATTTTTTACAATCTAAGTTTTGTAACAAGAATTTGGGTCACGTATATTATTTATTGGGCATCAAAGTGGCCTATTCTAGTCGGTCAATTTCTCTGTCCCAACGAAAGTATGTTTTTGATATACTTGATGAAGTTGGATACTTAGGGGCAAGACCTATTGTTTCTCCTATAGATCCGAATGTCAGATTAGATTCTGAACATGGTGACTTGCTCAAGAATTCTGCTCAATATTGAAGGTTAGTTGGAAAGTTTAATTATTTGATAGTCATCAGACCAAATATTTCCTTTACACTGAATACAGTTAGCCAGTTTATGAGTACTTCTCGTACTACCCACTGGAATGTGGCCTTAAGGATTTTGAGGCACTTGGGGCACCTGGGCATGGTCTTTTGTTTATTAACCAGGATAATCTTAATATACAAGGTTATTTTGATGCTGATTGGGCAGGATGTCCAATTGATCAAGAGATCTATTACTGGTTACTATGTGTTTTTTGGTGAAAATCTTATAACGTGGAAGAGTAAAAAATAACATGTGGTGTCGAGGTCTTGTGCTGAAGCCGAGTGTAAGGCTATATCACATGTAGCAAATGAACTGACATGGTTGGAAATGTTTTTGTCAAAAATTCGCGTACCTTCTTACTATTCCTCCTTGTTGCATTGTGATAGTCAATCTGCTATTTATATCACTTTCAATCTAGTGTTGTATGAAAGAACAAAGTTTATTGAAGTTGACTGCCATTTTGTACCTGAAAAGGTATAGAATAAAGTAATTGATCTTGTACACATCCGGACAAAAAATCAACTCGGAGATATCTTTACTAAATCTTGACGGGGGAGTGTTGTAGAGTGAGGGTAGTATAGTCTTTTCATAGCAATGTAATACTTATAAGACTATATTCCTTATGCATCTATGAAGTATTCTCTCAATACCATTGTTTACAAGAACTTTAATTTTGTTTTGATTAAGTTTACTTTCTAGCCTTTTTGGGTGCCAAACTATTTCATGATGCTATGAGATATGTTTTGTATATATATATATATTATAGGTTTTTGATTCTAGAATGCTAATGCGTGGTTTGGTTTCTGATTCGAGAAACCATACATGCCTGTAAGATGCACTTTTATGAGGAAAGAGTTCCTGCGCCTTGTTTAATGCATGCCTTGCATGACTAGCATATTTTGGTGAGTCATAAGTAGAAATATGAAAAAATACCTTCAAACTTATGTCCAGGAGGAAAATTAGTTTTTGGTTTTGATGTTTTAGCATAAATTTGAACTTTTATAGTTGCTTTTGACCAAACCTGCTGCCTAGTGTCAAACTGGGTTCTTTTAAAATTTATATTTAAGGTTATTCATATGTGAAAAGTAGGGGTGTGCATGGGTCGGGTGGAAGGCTAAATCATCAATCGACCCGTCCTTAGCGGGTGACTAATTCTTTCACCTTTCAACCGACCCATCAACCTCAATAATCGGCGGGTTTATTAATTTTTTGGCGAGTACTAACCGGCGGGTTTGGCGGGTAGAGCGGGTGTCAACCGTCATTAACTGGTATATAATTAAACGACATATACTGAAAAAATTAAACGTATAAACTCTAAAATAATTATAATCAAAAGTATATTATTTTATTTACTAAGTATTTATAATTACATATGATAAAATATGTTAGATTTATGGATCATAGCATCACAAACTCATAATTATAGGCATTTGTGTCGCATAGCTCTCATCTCTCGCAATGGGAGAGACAATGATAAACTAATGTCTAATAGATAGATGATAGAATTTACTTTAATTTTATAATAGGGTGCGGCGGGTCGGGTTAATAGCGGGTTTGAGCATTCTCACCCACCAACCGACCCAACCCACCAAAAATTAAAATTTTTTACCGACCCACTTATTTATATAATTTTTATTCACGGGTAGCGGGTAGGTTCGGATTGGATCGGACGGGTAAAGTGGGTTGGGCGGGTTAAAGCAGCACCCCCTAGTGAAAAGGACTGATAGTAGGACCTTTTAGAATGTCATGCCCATTGGCTGTAGTTTGCTTATGATGAAATTACTTTTTGTTTTTGATGTTTTAGCATAAATTTGAACTTTTATAGTTGTTTTTGATCCAACCTGCTTCCCAATGTGAAACTCTGGGTTCTTTTAAATTTTATATTTACTGTTATTAATATATGAAAAGGACTGATAGTAGGACCTTTTAAAATGTCATGCCCATTGGCTGCAGTTTGCTTATCCATACTTGCCATTTTTATGCTTCCAGGTCAGGAGCATGAAGCGCGCACGAGATATTAGAGACCAGTTGGAGGGTCTTCTTGAGAGAGTTGAAATAGACATTGTTTCGAATGATAATGATCTAGAAGCAATTAAAAAAGCCATAACATCAGGTACAATTGCAACTCCTTGAGTTTGAGCTGACTAGGACTTCGGTCAATCCTTTGGCAGTCATTTTTAAATTAACTGTTTTGTACATTTTCAGGTTTTTTCCCTCATTCTGCGAAGCTGCAGAAAAATGGATCTTATCGAACTGTTAAACACCCACAAACTGTCCATATACATCCCAGCTCGGGGTTGTCCCAGGTATATTATTTCATTTACTGCTTGTATAAAGGGCTTATAACTATCCCTCTGCTAATTCTGGTAGTTCTTTCTCATGTTCTCAGGTGCTTCCACGGTGGGCGGTGTATCATGAGTTGGTTCTTACAACCAAGGAGTACATGAGACAGGTATGCTACTGTTTCTTTGTTTTATATTATTGTTTGTTGTTTGTGTCTTGTTTAGCTAATGATGGGTGTTGGGTCGTAGGTTACGGAACTAAAGCCAGATTGGCTGGTGGAAATTGCTCCTCACTATTATCAGTTGAAGGATGTTGAAGATGGTACACTCTCTCATGGAGCTTGTTTCATTGAAAGGAAAAAGAAAAACAAAAAACAAAAACAGGATTTTATAGGGGGGAGAAGCTTATATTTAAAAAAAATCAATTTTATTCAGCTTGTTTTGTGAACACAATGATGCTTTTTACTTTCTATAACATAAAGCGTATTTATTTGATTGTCCAACAATTCTTTTCCTGGCAGTCGGAGGAAAGAAAATGCCACGGGGAGAAGGGCGTGCGACGAAGGATTAGCGTTGGGTGGCACATTGCATAGTCAAAAGACGGGATATCTGAGGAAATAGAGAACTTTAAATACTTTTTTTTTTTTGTAAATTCTAAGTTTATTGTTTTCATTAGGAGAGAAAAAAAGGAAAAGAAAAGGTGTAGTCTTCTTATGTGGATCCGAAGAGCCTTTTGAGGCCTTGTTATGGATCTCATGAGGTAGATCCGAACGAGGGTTTGCATTGACAGACATTTTGTATAAAGCCCTGTTGTAAAATGTTAAAAATACAAACTTTTATTGTTAGATTTTACCTTAGGATTCAATAATTTATTAGTTATTCTAATAAAATATTAATTTCATGCCAGCAAGACAACATATCCGGGAGCCCGTCTTTGTCTCTCTCCTGTCTATATATGCATAAATGAACGGACACTTTTGGGTTCAATTTTTAATCTTCGATCTTTATAGATGGAGAGGACCGAGCAGACGGCTCGCAAGTAAGGCTTCCAGGAAGCAATTGGTGACAAAGGCCGTGAAGAACCTCCACTGCTTTCGCCTTGGAACTGTTGCGTTTTGCCAGATCCGCAAGTAACAGACGAGTAGAGAGTGCTAATCCATAAGCTACCCTTCTAGAGGCTGGTGCGTGAGATCGCCAAGGTTTTCAAGACTAATCTGAGGTTCTAGAGCGGCGCCACCGTGGCCCTCCAGGAGGTAGCGGAGGCGTGCTTGGTGGGTCTGTTTGAGGACACCAATCTATGTGCGATTCACTCCAAGAGAGTTAACTGTGATGCCCAAGGACTTGCAGCTTGCAGGGAGGATCCACAGCGAGAGGGCTTAGAATTAGATATGATATGTATCTTTTGTGTTCCTTTGGATTATGATTATTGGAGTTGGGATGTTCTCATGACTACCTGTTCCTGTTGATTTGATATATGAGAAATATATAAAAATAAAACCGGGGATCAAGCTCGTATCCTAAATCGAATAATATCGGAATACGGGTGATTTGAGTTGTTACAAATGATATTAGAACCTAGTTTTTCCGAAAAATGTATTCCATGATACCGAAAGTTTTCTCTACATAGTGTGATTGAGCGGCGTATTTCGTGTTATGAGACGATATTAAATTAGAATACAAATTTCTGTCACTAGGTGATTGAACCGATATGATTTAAATCAAAATGCGAATTGAGAGACCGCAACAAAGAAAATTTCATAATGGCTTACATGGTGGCAACTCAGCTATATAGGTGTATCCTATAATGTGGTTCGATGTGTAATAAAGAGGAGATTGTTGGGAAGTCCGGGAAAGCTAAGAAGGTTAATAAGGTATAGCAAGCTCAGAAATATTATAACACGTTTTGAAGCTGTGCGAGCGATATGGCGAGCCCAAAACGGATAATATTATGCATGCGGGCCTGTGCCTTGGTTCAATCCTAACAAGATGGATATCACAGAATTATTATTTTATTTTAAAATAATATTTAATTAAAGAAATTAACTGGTCAAATTTGACTAGTAAATTAATTAAAAGTTGAATATACCATAGAAAGCATATTATAACTATTTTTTTCATTTTTTCATTATTTTTAGCTAAATTTAACTAATACGCGCTTCGTCGTCGTAAATACTCTTAGGTCATCTCCAATCTACTAGCAAAAGCAATAGTAATAGCAATATTTAACTAAATATTGCCTCCAATGCATTAGTTAAACTGTTAGCTAAAGCAAAAAAAAAAAAAAACAAATATGACTTTAGCTTTTGCTTTGGCTATTGATGCCATCTCAGCAAAGCAAGTGATTTTCCAACCGAGTCCCTCCCAGTCGTGGGCTCCCCAACACATCTCCTCTCCAACGCTCCTCTCCATCGCACGCCTTCACCTCCCCCAAGCAGTGTCTCCTCCTCTCCAGCAACGGTCGGCGGCTTCCCCTCCATCTGCGTCGCGCGTCTCTTCCTCTTCTTCAGCGGCGTACGGCGGCTTCCCCTCCCCTTGCGTCGCATGTCTCCTCCTCTCCAACTGCGGTCAGCGGATTCCCCACCATCTGCGTCGCGCGTCTCTCCCTCCTCTCCAGCGGCGGCCGACGGCTTCCCCTCCCCCTGCAACTCGCGGAAGAAGACAACACCGCGAGCAACGGCGCTGCGTGCCCCCCAACGCCGCTCCTCGTTACACACCCACCCTCCCAATAGACGGAGCCTTTTGTTTCCCTTGCTCTTGCAATCTGGAGGTTGGCCGATCCAGATCGGACGGAGCTAGCAGCGGCAGGGAGGAGCAGCTGTGTCCTTGGTCTCGCGCGCGACAGCGCTCATGGCCGATCCAGATGAAATAGGATTAGAGCATTATTAGTCAAAATGCAATTGTAGCAAGCTAAATGTAGCTTTAGCTACTCAATTTAGCTTATCAAGATTGGAGATGCTCTTAAATGCTAAATATAAAAATGATCAATTTTTCGATTCTTTCTCATTATATTTTATAAAAATATAATATTCATATTTAACTTCCGTTTTTCTTCAAAAGGTAAATAAATAAGATTTATCACTTTTCTTGGCTTCAGGGGGATCTTGGAGCTATGCGAATCAACTTCAAACCTACACAATTCATGGGCTCTGACACTAAATCTGAGGACCCAGTTGTCTAGGCTGGCCCTCGTTTATACACAAAACAAGAGGGAACATTAAAGAGAAAATCTACATGCCGAGAACATAGTATTCTATCTGTAGCAGTATTTACTATTTATGCGCACCATTTACTAAATTGATTCCACTTAAATTTTATAAAATAAATTTATATTTCGGACACTCAAAGAGCAGCTGTAGTTATTTTTTAAAATGGTCGCCATTTTTTTAATAGTTGAGCGGAGCATTTCCTTTTATTAGTGGCGGTTGGATCCAAGCTTATATTTATTCATTCACATTGTATGGAATACTTGCATCAATGTTATTTTATGTCACACTGCTTATTTAAATCAAACTATTTAGACACATTCCAACAAATTGTTATTAATTCTTAATATATTATTCACTATTAAATACATAGGAATTGTGATGAAGACAATCATATTATAACTAATTTCAATACATGGTTACAAACAAAATATAAAACTAATTAAATTGAATAAAATGCAAAAATAAATGCCCTTGTAGCATATTTTAATTCATAATCACCAAACATAATCCGATTTAAAAAACACACTAATATCCACATTACAATATTCAGATCTAATCATTTCTCGATGCCCTAAGACCATCTCTAACCTAATACTCTAATTTAATACAATTTTTATACTAAAATAAAATATTTTTTACTACTTTTTTAATCCATTATACTAAATTCTATTCGGTACCGTATATTCTACATAATGGCATCTACGAGCTCCAAGAAAAATTGCTTAGATAACGCAACAATAGTTCTGGACCAAATATGATATAAGATAACGCTAAAATGACAAAAAAAAACACATCATTAGAACCAATTTCTAATAATATTACGCTATATACCTTAATAGCGCTTGCATTGAAAATGCTCTAATAGACTGCGCCAATCATTGCTCGCTCAACACAGCAAAGTTACAAAGGATTTGTTTTTTCGAAAAGGCCAAATTTGAAAAATTGCCAACTTCAGTAACACCGGCGGTTTTCACATTGGTTCACGAAGACAAAAATGAATGTATCAAAAAATAAAAAAAAAAATGGTGAGGGCATGTGAATTACAATCATATAGAAAATCTGACTTTCTTAGAAAATCTGACAAGGAAATAGGTACATCCACGCAAAGCAGACAGGACATGGCTCATTCTCCCGACCAGAATGCATTAAAGCCCAAACTCAAACTCAAACTAACCATTTAACACAATAATAAATTAAAAACAGAAACGTGCCTGGTAATTATCCTTAGCCCGCATACCCCA
Source organism: Taxillus chinensis (assembly GCA_023512835.1). Taxonomy (NCBI): domain Eukaryota; kingdom Viridiplantae; phylum Streptophyta; class Magnoliopsida; order Santalales; family Loranthaceae; genus Taxillus; species Taxillus chinensis. Next base: position 30,960,776 of record CM042087.1, read on the forward strand.
CATAACAGGAATCCAAAACTCCACAGAAGAAAAAAAGGCAGTAAATGAGTAATACTCTCTTAGGGAGCAACAAGAATCCGGCCAGCAACTTGGTCGAGGTCCCTCTGGCCAGTTGGAGTGATCTTCCTCCCGCTGCAACACACCAACCCACAAATAATAAAAAAATCAGAACAAAAAGAAAATGATCGCAAGTTAACCAAAGCCATTGGCAAGTAAGTCTTAAATATAGACGAGAACATTGTTGTCCACATTAAAATGTGGAATAAGCTTTACCCTTTTGTATCAAGATCAATTATTTTCATATTCTGCAATTGCTGCAGAATGTGTCGAGCAACAGCACCACTGCTCTTGCAAAAATGGCGTGGCCGACTACCATTCCTCTTGCTCCCTCCATAGATCCTCCGGAAAGCACCAACACCAAGACCCCCTGTTAGGTAGATTTTCCTTGCCATGGAAGCTGTAATGCAAATTGAGTTTAAGACAGGTATAAATATCATACTAGTAGATGTGTACTGAGTAAAAATGTACCGTAAATATATATATATATAGAGAGAGAGAGATTCACAGACCAGCTCTAATATAGTACCAATCTGAATCATTTGGAGGGAGCTCCTTAAACACACCAGTCTTCACAATATCAGTCCAGGGTGGAAGTTCAACCTGTTAAAAACACAATTATAAACACTAGAACAGAGTTGCCCAATGTTGGGGAGGCAATGAAAATGAGAATCATGTATATAGAAAAAATCGAACAGGGCAATAAATTGCCAATACATATAATCAGCCAATCTCAAAACATTTAGCAAGTTGAAAATTTAGAAAGTTATGACAATAATGATTACAGCAAACTTGAATAGACATACGAAATATAAATTAGTTTGAGTTTTCCCATCCTTGAATAAGCCAAGTAAATGCCTCAAATAATGACACATGGGATATAATTGATGTAAACCCATGGTTCGAAGTCGCCGTCGCGGATATCGTTTCGTTACGTTGGAGTCTCAAGCAATGTGGTTGCGGACAACTCGCCGCATCTCGGGTGAAATGCAACTTTAGGCATGACGTAATATTTAATTTAAAAGATAAAAATCAGGAAAAAAATCAGAAAAATTCAGGCTATCACATTAGAACAATTAAACAAGTAAAATAAATAATTTGAATTGTATGCTATGACTTCAAACATAAAAAATAAGCGGTAGAATACTACTATAGTATTAAAATAAATAAATTATTATGTTTTGCGTGCTTTATAATTTATGACACCAAATTATCATTCAAGTTTAATTTTTATTAATTTTTAAATTTTAATGAGCTATTAAATTTAAAAACATAGTATTAAAGAAGTGATGCTCCTTAATAACTTTTTTTAAGAGTTCCTTTAAATTTAATGTCTTTAAAATCATATATTAAAAACACGATAAATGTATAAAATAAAATTAAAATATTTAATAAATTTTAATAAATTAAAAAGATGGTAAATATATTTAATATAATATATATATAAATTTATTTATAATATTAAATAAAATCAAGCATATAATTACATATTTTGATTAAAAATTAATAAAATATAGATTAAAAATAAAATACTAGCCGCATTGGGCGTGCATGAATGTATATATTAAAAAACATATAAATACTGTCGATACATTACGTGAATGTATATATTACTAATCATGTAACTTAATAACGCAAGATTAAAAATAAAAACAGACCTCGTCTGCGTCGGGCGTGCGTGAATCGTCAGCAGAGCACAGCGATCAATCAGCAAGGAAGAAGTAGAGCACAACATCTAGCAATCAGCAACGAGCGTGCGTGAGGCGTCGGCAGCGAGTCAACACATAGCAGCGTCCGAAGAGGAAGAAGAAAAATAGCATCCGACGATCGGTGAAGAAGAGGTAGAGCACACCGTCCAACGATCGGCGATCAGATCTAGCATCCTGGAGGAGGAAGAAAGGCATACTCAAACGAGATGGAGCCATCTCGTAACTTTCAGACAAAATTTCAGACAGGATGGAATGCATCGTTGAGAGAACGGCTTAATCGTTGCTTGTCATCTGAGATCTCAGACGAGATCGACGAGATGATGAAGATTCATGCGATCTATGTACCGGCCCTGGATATCGGATCAGCACCCTACAATACCGTGATGACTCAAACAATACTTTACCGACTCAAACGATACTGCGAACCATGTGTAAACCCTATTGAACCCCACCCTTCATTCCAACAAAAGGAATGCAAGTGATTTTTTTTAAGCTGGCTGGACTTGTAGCATAAAATTATTGTCCAGCAGCAAATGACTTCTAGAATAAACATAGAGGAGACATAAGTTGCAGGTGTAGAAATACTATAAGTTAAAAAAAGAGTGCGAGTATTTTTTTCATGCTGTAATGCATTCAATAAAGAATTATAGTGACTGACATTCCCGCATTGAAAAAGGAGACTTTCTCAAAGTACTGTATTACCCGCAACCGCAAATTTGCAATATAACTCAGCACTAAACTAACTGTGGTGCAAAGGACCAATGAAAAGGTATTCATTACACACACTGCGCCCAAAAGTCAAAACAGTTGAGTATTATGAATCAACCGGCTAATAAGCATCCAAGACAAGTCCCTGGTACCAAATAATCACATGAAACAATGAAATAAATAATAAAGCGACAAAAATAACCTGCCTTTAAATAGAACATACTATGATTAACGTGTTTAATTTTTTAAAAAATAACAAGCATACCTCCTGAAAAGAGAGAACAATAATGAATGAAATAAAGCATATGCTTTTAGCTCATTAAAGGTAAATAGTATTAGCTTCCAAAATAATCACAGTACTTAAGATTTGATCGCAGAGAAGTAGTGAAAAATGGGCAAATCGGCCCAGAAAATAAGAAAATTTTGAAACAAAAGGCCATCCGTTTATGTCTAAAACCAAACCATGACGATTTTTTTCGAAACCAAACAAATCAACTAATTACCCCTATAATTGCATAAATTTGAATTCAGACACACATCTTCATATAAAATCAAACCAAAATTATCAAGTAGAAATCGGGATAACATTAAACCAAAGAAAAAACAAAACCCAGAAAAGGAAAGGTCGATGTAAGTCCAAAACACCCGAAACCACAAAAAAACACACACATGAAAAACAAACTCGTAGATCAGATCTAAAACTGTTTGAGAAGAAAGGGAGAGGAAAAAACCTTTCCGGAGCGCTTGAGATGGGCGGCGTAGGACTTGACAAATTCATGGGAAGAGACATCCTTAACCTTGCTGGCGACCGCCATTGTCGTTGCAGCTGCTTGCACTTGGTGCTTGCGTCGTCGGCGGCTGCGTATCTAAACCTAATCGAATGAGGTTCTCTCTCTCCTTTTAATATGCAGTGCGGCGGGGGGGCAAGGTTTCATGCCCCGAAGTGGATGTATTATCAAAATTACAGATAGACCCTTCATTCGTTCTTCTTCGAATGACTTACTTTATTGGTTTCTAAAATTTGGGTTAATCCCCCTTCATTGTTTATTTATCAGGGCACTTATAGTATTAGATTTCTTATTTTCTCATGAAAGCTATATCTAAACCTAGTCGAATGAGTTTCTCTCTATTTCTCTCTCTCGGTTTGATTTTCAAAATCGTAATTTAAACCAAGAATAATATTATCATTTATTTATTTTATATTTTATATTTTAAAACGTATTTATTATTTTAAAACTTATTTTATATTTTAAAACTTCTTTATTTTAAATATTATTTAGAATAATATTTAAACTCATTTGTTAAACTTATTTTAAAAAATATTTTTTAAAATTAAATTCTATAAAAAATATATAATAAACCCAGATAGTAAAGTAAAAAAATATAAATAAATTAAATTATTTAAAATTAAAAATAAAAACAATTAAAAACAAATTTTAAAAATAACTATCAAACCCAATATCTTGAAAGCAAAATTCAAGATTTAATCAAATAATAATACTATAAAACCCGCAATTTTAGATTTTAAAATAGAACTCTATTTTCAAAACAGGAAACCAAACAATGCCTAAACAATTATACAATCAAATTAACCGTGCATGATATATATAAATATATAGCAGAACAAAATTAAAGAAATAAATAAGAGGTACGTACTTAATTGAACAAACAATAAGAGAAAAGAAAACGGGACCTCACTGTCAATCACTGTTCAATATTTAAATTACTATTCCATCCGCTGTTCCATTTCCCAAATAATTGCCTCGCCAGATAACGTGGCATACCATCCAGGTGCAGCTTGTATGAATGTTTGATAAAGGGTAGAATAGAAAAGGAAAATTAAGGACTAGTAGAAAACCACATCACTCGGCTAAATTTAACAGCATAGCCCTTCAACCTTTTATAGGATAATTGAAGGAAAACTTCTACCACTCCCCTCAAAAACTAAACAATGCATATCCATCCAAGCTCACCAACTATTGACTCCATGATTCATAGCTGTCTCAACTTTGCTTGGTTGGTCGAGCAGGCCCCAGGTAATTAGTCACCAATCCCATAATAGCAAACCTGAATCAAATTTACCAGAATTATGACTTGAAGAGGAGAACAAGGGAAATTTGTATAGTGAGGTAATGCAATAACTGCAAGCTTTAATATCCACACTGACTACAATATTATCACAGTTGCATAAACGAATGAGATGTCTAAATTGCAGTCTTACTTGCCACTGATTCATGATAAGTTTTTTAAAAGATTGGGAAACTAGTCGCTTCTCTCAGTTGTTTTGGGCAAAACAGAGGATGCATTGATTGGGAAAACCACCCCAGGTCATTAACTTGACCAACAATTTCCTAAAAAAACATTACATAAAAGAGCACTCAGAAGTTTGAACAACTTCATTGACTGGTGTGTATTAAAAATATGATGTATCATAAAGTAATGGATCAAAGGAAAACAATGCGGATTCAACCCTCATACCAATTCACCTTCAAATCTAGCGTCATTAAGCGGTTATGAGATTTGGACAATGGGCCCCACTACATGAATACTTGAAACATCACTGAGACACTCTGTGAAGCGTGACTACTCTTTCATCCTGTCAATTCTCTCCTCCAATAGTGAGTGAACTCGCTCCGTCAATAAAGCATTCTTTTTCTACTCTGTTTGGGACGGCTGTGTGGTTGCCGCAAAATGCAGAGCACAGAAGCAGTACAATTTTTCTCATGTAGCTTCATTGAGGCATTTGCTAATGAAATAGCATAATTAAAGTGCACATCACGCATACGATGTGAACTTGCAGCATAAGGGCATTAAAATGCATATTAAAGGGCACATCACGAATATCAAAGGGCATTTTTGCCCTTTGACATTTTAAAGGGTTGGATGAAGACTAAATGTCTGGATTTAAACCCTCTCTAAAGTAACTAAACAAAAATTAAAAGCAAAATCTCTTACATATGGTGATGCTAACACTTCAAATACTTTGACTGCACTTAAATATCACAAGCTTCATTTTGACAAGAAGCAATTGCATGACTGGAAATGCAAGGCACCTTTGCAGTAAAACAATGTGACTCCTGATCCATCACACATCACCATTTTGACTCACAGTACATAATTGCATATTCATCATCATTACCTTAGTTGTCCACAAAATGAACTCGAAACTCCTTAAATGCCTTTAAATGCATCCCATAAAGATAACATTCAGCTCATAGATTACAACTTAGGATCCTTAACAGCACCAAAATTCAAATCGCTGACTCAGTATGCACTAATTCTAGTCAATCAACCAGTTAGTCTGTGACTTGTCAACCACTGAAATAGAAAAATAATATCAAGTCATTCAGGATGATTCAGCAACGCACGGGCATCTAACCACACACAAAAACAACCTCTGGCCACCAAGCTCCCTGCGAAAACAACAGTAGAGAAGAAGAAACACGTAGGATTACTCCTACAAACAACTTATATCCCTTTAACTACCTGAACTAAACTTTGATGGATAGCACACAGTCACACGGAAGAATAAGGGAAATCAAACACATGTAATTTGTGTTCAGAAAATTGAACCCAAACCTATCTTCCCATACAGACAACAAAACAGTACTCCATATATAATTTTCAACAACAGATCATTGACTTGGGTTTTGGACTTTTGGGTCAGCGAGCACTGCTCCTCCAACATCACTTGATTAACTGATAATTGTAACATCACATCCTTAAATGAGATTTACAAATAAATGAAAATTTGCACATAGCCATCTATAATACAAACACACACACACTATAAATATATATATATATATGGGTTCTGTTGCGTATTACCAACCAAATTATTTTTTCAGTAAACAACTAAAAACCTCAGTTTTGAACAAAAGCAAAACCTAAAAAACTATAGGAAACAGCAACTACAAAAAATCAGAGGGAACACAAATTTATACAAACATATTTTAAGTGATATCAACGCAATATATATGAGGTGTTGGAGAGAATGAGAGACATTACATAAAGGCCATGGAGATCTGTTTAAGGTCCGTTTCGAAATTCCTCATGTTGGCAAGGGATTGAGCGCAGAATATGATAGCAAGCCAGGAGCAAAGCTTGTACTGGATGAAAAATTGCAGCCACAATTCATCATGATAAGCATCGGAGAGAGAGAGAGGATCAAATTTTCATGGAATTAGATGTGATCTGAGTCAAAATTTGAAGATTGTCTTCGATTCTAGATTCTAGTTGGCTTTCAATAAATTGAGAAAATGAAACAAAAATCCAAAGGCAAGCACAAAAACGTAGGATCTCTTGCTGTCGTTAATTTGGAAACCTAGGTTGAATCGATCCATACCCTGAACATGATGCCAACCATGCCGAAGATGACGGCAATGAAGCCGGAATAGTCCACGGGAAGCTCCTCGGAGGACACCAACGGAGGCACATACGGCTTCGCCGTTGACGGCTGCCTCGGATCGTTGGACGACGATGAAGTGTGCGACGACATCCCTCCCCGTTTCTCTATCTCTGTCTCTGTCCCTCACTCGCCCTCGCCCTCGCCCAGCTTTCTTTCTTTATTCATTTAGTTTGTTTTTATTATTATCATTAACTTAAATTACCACGTAACTACGTCAGGTGGTAAAGTTTTTAAAAAAATACATCGTAAAGTCGAAGCTGAAAAATAATATATATTATATAATTAATATCTCACTAATTTTGTACATAAAATAAATCTCATGAATATATATTTATTAAAAATTATAAAATTTTAACTTTTATTATTAGAGCTTTTTTTTAAATTAATTCTTTAAAATAATTAAAATATTTTTTTAATTTTAACAATATATTTTTAAAGCATACTTTCAATCTTTTTATTTTAACTAATTATAAATAAATATTACGTTTAAAATATTTAATTATTTTTAAAAATAAAAATAAATATAAAAAGAAAAAATAAAAAAGTAAATAAGATGATAAAAATATAATATTTTAATAAATAGTATTGTATTAAATTTATATAGTTACTATTTATTTTGTTAAAATTATAATTATAATAAAAATCTAAAAAGTGTAATTTTTATGTATTTTTATTAAACTGATTCTTCAAATTAACTAAAAAAATGCATATAGAAAGTTTGTAGTGAATTGTCACGAGGTCAGGGCTTTCATCCATGCAGCACTCGGTCAACCTAGTGGATGCTCCGAATAAGTCATACCAATCAGAGCACATATAGATGAGTTTTCGCCTTGCCTTAGCTTATCAGGAGAACGACTCTAGTTCTCGACCAATTTGTGTAGAAATGGCCAAGTCCCCTCTTCTTTGTCAAGTTCCCAACTAGCGGTGCACTCCCCGCATTTAACCCAATCGGTACGTCTGAACTCTGAAGGGGCTCCATCGATCTCCCGCACGAACTACTGTGGAGCCTTTTCCGTTCACACCAGTTACGTTTTCTACCTTATTCCTCCTCAAGTAACACACACCTACGTCACTTGGGAGACGCTCGCCAGCACCACGCTATTTGGGGCATGACATCCTCCCCCACTTGATTTCACAATGCCCTCGTTGCGTTTAGGTGAGTTCAGAGGAACCAAGATCGTCTAGTACGCTCATTATGACTCCCGCAATACCACTCTATCCCATCCTTGGGTATTCTACCCTGACATGTCGGCCAACGACTTGGTGGATATGATGCGTGCAAGACCTTTACTTGGTCGACCCCCATCTCTTAGGAGCTCCCTCCCAACTTAGGATCAGGGACCACGCATATTTGTCGCGAGAGTGCTTGGCGAGCTTTCTAGATATGGGCTGCAACCACTCTGATAACACTTTGTCACGGGGTCAGGGTTTTCACCCGTGCGTCACTCGGTCACCCTGGTGATGCTCCGAGTAAGCCATATCGATTGGGGCACACGTAAACTGGTTCCGCCCTACCTTGAGCAGGAGAATGGCCCCAATTCTCGACTAATTTGTGTAGAGATAACTAAGTCTCCTCTTCTTCGTCAAGTCCTCGACTAGCGATGTACTCCCCGTATTTAATTGGGTCGTCTGTCACGCCCGAATTCCAGGGAACCCGGAACCGGGTACATGACTTCCCCTTGCCCGCACCCGAAAGGTCAAGGGGTTGGTGACTAGCACCAATAGAGACTACACCGCGGGTCTTTGTCTCAAATATGCAACCCGTACGTCATACATCAAGGGTAATCCCGTACTTTCCCATATATCATCATGCATACAAAAGAGTCAAACAACTCATACGGACATCACATCACAGTATGCAAATACAACCGTCCACGGACCCATGTCCGGGATATCACATAAAACAATACGAAATATAACCGTATCACACATCGAGTAGTGGGCGTCCTCCTGGAAGAAAGTCCTCCACTAGTCTGGGTCACACCCGAAAAAGGTAAACAACAAGTAGGGGTGAGCGACAAGCTCGGAGGGTGACCCTAACACTCCACATCATGCAACACATATAAGTCCATACTATATGCCGGTGTACTCGTGCACCGTGTAGTGTGCACAAACATCGAGACTCGACTGCAACAAATATCGGGACAACTTGTCCACGATCCTCCATGGGATCCCACTCAGGGCACTCGGCCCTAGCTCCACGAGCTCAACGGCTCAACTCGGGCCTTAGCGTCCACGCAATATGCCCGGCCACGTCGCCACACGGGCCTGCCATCGGTGCATATGCCCGCCACGTCAACCACATAAGCACCATCGGTGCATCACGGTGAGAACCCAAACAAGTCACGGAGTCCATGCCCCAATACCTCACACCAACATACTAACATTAGTATGACATGTCATTCTCAACATTTCCTTTGGAACCGTAGCGATCTTCATAAGTAAATCCTCAATCCTTGATTTATGAAGGAAGTACCCATAGCATCTATTTTCTTGAAATCAAAAAGTCCCGGCATTGGGTTCCCATAGCATAAATAAGATAATCTGATTTTTGGGGATTTTTCCGAGACGTCTAACCCCACTTTCCAAAAATCCACCACTACGAACTTTTGGGTTTTTCCAGATTTTACACTAAATCCCAAATTTCACATTTTGAAATAATGGGAGTTAATTTTTCTAGTATTTTTCTTTGAATCCAAATGGGGGGTATTTCGTTATTTACATTGTAACTTAAGTATAAATACTTAAATGTTAGATGGGTATTGGTTGCAATGTAAATAGGTCTAGTCCGGTCAAACCGTATTTGAATCGCCAGTGAAACTACATTTTCGAATCGCATTTCGAATCGCATTTCGAATCTCTTTTCGAACCGCCTTCGACTCTCGAACCTACACTCGAACTACCTTCGAAAACTACCTTGAAGTACCCATGAGCGCCTTCAAACTCCCTTCGAAGTACCTTGGAAACGACACTCGAAAATTTCACATTCGACACTCGAAATTACACTACATCGAACCTACCTTGAACCTTCAAACCGCACATTCGAAATTTCCAATTTCCGATCGATCTCATCGGTCGTTCTCTACCCAGTTCACGACGATTCTGTTCATCATCGTTTTTCACCTGTTTCTCGCTGGATTCAACCCGAATCTCATAAAACTCATACCTAATACTATATATTAGGTTTTAAATCACGTCTTACCCCTCGAACGCATTTAAATACAAGATTCAACCCAAAATTGGTTTTTCCCCAAATTCTAGGGTTAACACGAATTGCATGATTTCATCAAATTCTTACATGTTAATCCAAAAAAACAGCAAGAAAAGGGGTAAAGAATCAATGGAACACCTACCTGGAATGATTCTGATGTTGAACGAGCTCAAAACGCCCCAAATCACCAAGGCCTCTAAGCTTCCTTCTCTCTTTCTCTCTCTAAGCTCTCCAACGCGAAACGTGAAACGCCGAAACGTAACGTGGAAGCTCTCTTTCCCCTATTTATATTTTTGCGGTCAACCGACCTAGTCAACCATTGACCCGTAATAATTAACCTCCAAGGTCCCGAACTCCAAATTGAGTCAAACATACGGTCAAAACGCTCGAAATGACGAGCACAATACTACACAGATATTAGTACACCCAAATGACCGCTCAAACGCAAAGTCAACCAATAGACCCGGAAAAGTCAACAATCGGGTCAAACGGGGCCCCGACTCGAATCGGGCCCAAGTACGATCAAAATGCTCACATCGACGGCTACACTACCGTCCAGATAGTTACATTCCCATAGAATGACTATCTCTCAAAACTACCCAAATACGAGTCTTTACAGTACGTCTGAACTTTGAAGGGACTTCATCGATCTCCTGCACGAACAGTCGTAGAGCCTTTTCTGTCCGCACCAGCTATGCTTTCTGCCTTGCCTTTTCTCAAGTAGCACGCACCTGGATCACTTGGGAGACGCCCGTCAGCACCATGCTGTTCAGGGTGACAAAATGCTCTTATAATCTTTCACCTCTAGTAATGTATCATATACTTAAACAAAATAATTAAAGTCAAATAAAATTACACAACTTATTCATTTGACTTTACAACATTAATTACACTACTTGTCAACAAATTCAATTATTTATGTGGTGGAGAACACGACTATCATTCTTTTAATTATCTTTATGCCTCTATTAACAACTTATTTGGCTCTTTCTAGTCACACTTTCTTGATCTGGTTTGGTTTCCTTTGCTAATCATTAACTATACGTCTTAGTAATTGAATGTGAACTATTCATGTATTATCAACTAAGCCGTGATGGCTAGTGATTGTCGTTATTTGAATCATTTTTGGTATGCCATTGATATGTTAAACAAGTCTAGGTGGAGATAAAAAAATTGACACTAAAAACAATTTCTCACTCTAAAATTTAACCTTTTCTCCTTTTGTTACTTTGTTTTGTTTTGCCTTTTTTAAAATCACTTGATAGAAAAATTAAAAAAATAAAATATGAAAGAGTTTTTTAACTGATAAGGCTGATTTATAAATTTAAAATATTAATGTAAATTTATTTTTAAAACCTATACTTAAAATTATTGTTTAATTGTTTTCAATTTTTTTATAAAATATATTATAATTCTTAGTAGCCAACTTATTAATTGTATTAAAATATTTAAAAATTTAAAGTAAGATTTTATATTTGTTTTTGGAATGATCAAATGGTTGTTATATGTAGCTTTATTTTTTTCTAAAAGGAAATAAAAAGAATTGAATATAAAATTTTGACCTATAATAGTGTTTTGGGCCTTGTTTATTAAAATATTAATAAGGATTAAAATTTTAATTTATAAAATTTTTTATTTAAAATCCCATTTGTGGTTTGAATATCAAATTTACCCACAAATATTAGAATTACACATATTAGTGATTGCTAAAAATAATAATAAGAAATTATTACATACTTAGTTACATCCACATGTAACAATAAATTATTTTGTAAATTATAAATTGTGGAGAAAATAAAACCAATGGAATTTGATAATTGTATACCAGGCCTGGGCCTAAACGGGCTCAGCTTGTTTAGGCCTGCTTTTAAACAAGCCCAGAAATATCTGATGCGACTCAGCCTGCATGCGAGCTGGAATGGCCCACGGGCCAATCCGTTTAATATTTAAAAATTTTAAAATAGTTTTTACTTTAAATATCTTATTTTTCTAAAAAAAAAAAATCTTAGCCCAAACAAGACCTATAAATAACTATAAATATGGTTAAACTTACAAAATATTAATACTATATGTAAAATTTTAATAAAATAAACTAAAAAAAGTTAAAATAAAATAATTAATGTTGGCCCAAAGTCCGTTTTGACCCACGTATAAACGGGCCAAAATTTATAGGCCCGACCCACGAAAAAATGTGGACTGTCCCACTTGGGCCGCGGGCCAACAACCCATTTAACATCCTTAATTAGACTGTTTTATATATCAAGATAAATTGTAATATTAATTATCAAAATTGGCAAATAGACAAATTAGTTAGAGAAAATTTTAAAGAATAATACTTTAATTAATAATTAAATGTGTATACAAACTTTAATAAGTTATTGTAGGTTTAGTGACCTAGAAAAGGGGGGGGGGGTAATAGCTCCAAAAAATTATTGTCTAAATACTATAAATAAATACATACACAAAGAACAAAAACACAAATATTTTATAGTGGTTCGAGGTGAACACGTTCTATTTTATTTCTCTATTAGTAAAAGGTTATACTTGTGTTGTTTTACAAGTTCACAATAAACTATTTTGCTTTATGAGTTAATTGAAAACTTAGTTATTTGAAATCTTAACTGCACAATGTCAAATACTTTAGACATAAAGCTGAAACATGATGGTCTTTTAAGGAGGCCTAACAGGGAGTTTGTTGAATAAGCCATAAAGGTGAAATGAACTTTTTCAAAAAAATTTGTTAAAATTCAAAACTCTTTTCAACTTTTCACCTTATCCTTGAATTTTTTGTTACTTAAGTATCGATTTAACCTTGACAAATATGGAATTTCAGATTTAGAGAAGTTCTAATAAAAAATAAACTTCATGACTTTTGAACTTGGACAAGTTCAAGTATGGCATTTATATCACAAGAGTTTCAACTTGTGGTCTAGTCAACTTTCAATTTTGAAATCAGTTCCAAGTTTCAGTTTTATTTTGCAATTTCAAAGCGTCATCGCCTTGTCAAATTGTCATGCCCTGGATTTCTTAACACCAAGAAACCAGTTAGTGATACCCCATGCCTCGCACCCAAGAGAACAAGGGGTTGATGAATGGTCACTTAATAGGTCTGTCTCAAGGGTGCTACCCCAAACCTACTACAATCTCATACATGACATACACAAACCATACAAGAAAACCAATCCATGTAATAAAATAGTGTTACATGATAGATAGGATCACTAGCCCCAAAACACGATGTCTCAAATAAATACATCAATCTCAAATGAATACATAAGTCTCAACCTCAAACATTATACATAATCTCAAATAAAGCAACTAATCAAATACCCATGCTTCCACAGCGGAGTAAACACATACTGAAGATTCTTGTGATCTGAATACACCACAAACCTCTCTCCCAACAAGTAGTGTTGCCAACTCTTCAAGGCAAAGATAACAGTTGCCAACTCCAAGTCATGGGTTGGGTAGTTTCGCTCATGAGGCTTCAACTGCCTCGAGCCATAGGCTATAACCTGTCTCTCTTGCATCAAGACACATCCCAAACCCACTCCAGAGGCATCACAATACACTTCATATGGAACTCCCTCCTGTGGCAACCTCAGAACTGGTGTTGTAGTCAAACAAGTCTTCAATTTCTCGAAGGCCTGCTGACACGCCTCAATCCACTCAAACTTCACTCCCTTCCTTGTCAAAGCTGTCATGGGTGCTTTTATACGAGAAAATCCCTTCACAAAACTTCGATAATAGTCTGCCAACCCCAAAAAGCTCTAGATCTCAAAAACATTGGTTAACCTCCTCCAAGCTGATATTGTTGTATGTTTTATTTTTGTGGATGTCACTTCTCACACACTACTACTTTTATTTATGTTTTAAAAAAATTGTTATTCTTTTATTTTTTAAAATATTGCTTTCTTGAAAAAAACCTTATTTTCTATAACATTTTATTTCTTTTTCAAAAAAGATAAAAAGAATCTTTTTCTAAAAAATGCTTTTATTAAAAAAAATAAAGAGTTTTTTTATTTATTTTCATGAAACATTTTCTTTTAGATTTTTTAAAAATTCTCTTAGATTTTGTTTTAAACAAATCTTAAGACTTATTTAGGATTTTTTTTAAATACTTCAAATTTGTAAGATTCCTGTTAGACTTTTTTTAGGATAATTAAACTTAATCTTAACCTTAATAGATAATTTAGGAAAATAAAAAGAATAGAAACTCTAAGATCTTAGGAAAATAAAAATCAACATAGTTTAGACAAGTGCAATAAAAATAAGTAATTAAAATAAATTTAAAACTTCCTCATTCCTAAGATATGTACCAAAAGGGCATTATGTGAGTTCTAATTCTTTTCCACATGTAATCAACTCCTAGATTCGGTTCTAGCAACGCAAATTATTTTTTAGGCGACCAATTGCATCCTAAAAATAGTTAATGGCGATTTTGTTTTATTTTCATCACCATTCGAATGAAGGGTGAGGGAACCGCACCCTAAAAGCAAATTTCCTCTCAAATGAAATTTGATGATGACATAATTGTTCATGAACTAAAATACCTAATTGTTTAAAATTTCTAAACAAATTAGTTTATTCATTTGTTTGTTCACAAACTTAAGAGGTTATACATCTGTTTAACTGTTTATGAACTAAAACACTAATTATTCAAAATTTATAAATAAATATACTCATTTGTTTATTCGTGAACTCAATTGCTTGTATAGTTGCTCATTTGTTCAATTGTTCATGAATATATGTTTGTTAACGGCTATTCGTGAATATTTGTTCATGAATATAATTATTAATGTTTTCAAACATTGTTCGTGAACACATGTTTGCGAAGATATATTTACAAAGATTTTTCGTGAACATATGTTCACGAACATAAACGAGCCAAACACAGCCTTGTTTATGTGCATTTGTTTATGGTCACAAACAAAAAAAATTGTTTACGAACATCACCTTCTTTAAACAAACGAACATAAATAATCATTGCTCGAATCGAACGCGAGTTTGTTCACAAATGTTTGGTTCAATTACAGCCTTATTTGTGTGGTATTTTTAGGTAACTCTGTGGATGAATTGTCATTTGAGGATAAGATTATCTAGATTGTAATGTACTCATCAAACAAAACATTTCGATAGTAATTGGACCTGATTTGAAGTCGATGCCCCAGAAGGGTATTATAATATTTTTAATTCATTAAATGCAAGAGGTGATTAGAACTTTGGCTTTTGGGAGATTTAGGCTAATCAGATCTGCAAAATAACTTCCAGGTAGGTGTTCCTTTAATTTTACACCCTTTGATTTAATTAAACATGCATGATTTTGGGTGAAATTGAACATTTGGGATAAACTCTATAATTTGGAAAAATAATCTTTAAATTGAGCTTAACTAGCTAAATTGGTGGTTGTAATATGTTTATTAACGAGTTTTCTTGGATTGGATATCCGAAACGTGACAAGGTGCTCAAAGCATTGTCTTTGAACATAGGCTCAAGCAAGGGGAGTGTTGAGAAGGTATATATATAAAATGTTGTAAAATACCACAAAAAACTCCAAAATCACTATAAATAATTTATATATCATAAGAATAACAATTTATAGCTAAAATGGGTGAATAATAATGTATAAGTTCAACATAACACCTAAATAAAGGTATATTTCATTGCTAATAGATGTGGATGATGGGCATTTCTCGTAAGAAACTCAATGATGTGATGTGATGATATCTTATAATTTTGAAACTATTGTGTAGTGTTTATATGTGATATTGGAGTCATGCTTGGATTGAATTGATGGTATATGTAATTGTAATTGTATAAATGACCGGGGCTGGCTATTGAGCCTATGAGGTGTGTGGTGGACTAGTTTGGATAGGCGGTATTCAAAGCCCCTAATAATTAGTGATAGTGATATGACATGCTATGACCTCATGGGTGGTAAGGTTATGACAAGGTGTGGCCTGATGAATGGTAAGGTTATGACAAGTTGAGGCTTGATAAGTGGTAAAACTTTGACAAGCTAAGGCCTGACAAAAGGAAATTGTTAGTCTCAAAGAGCTTAGAAGGGGAAGAGTCAATACGACACTCCAAATTCTTCGTGTGGCAGCTAGTTGATAATTGTAAATGTAATAACAATGCGAAAAACTATCACAACTAATAGAAGTATTATGTTTTATTATTAAAAGATAATTATAATAATACGAAAGTAAATCTTTGCTAATTACAACAAACTTTGATCTACTTGAAAGAATATTTTTCTTGTTTACAGAAGTAGTCACTCTAGTTATATGTATTTCTTACACAAAATGCACACTCTAAATATTATCAATGTAAGCACACATTCTTCATCGATGTTCCAAACATATATATGTTCCAAACATATATACACGGTCGATTTTAGCATCACCTAGGCACTTACTTGATTCAGTCTTGATTAAGGTGCTACATTAATTATGTATTCTCCTTGGTAAGATACACAACGACTGTCGAAGATATTTAAAATAGATAATGCAATAAATACATTGTACAGTTCCAATAAGTACTACCATTTTTATCATCCAATCCAAGAAATCCACATGTGAGTAGTAGTTTTAGCCTTTATGTGAGCCTCTGATCTTATATAGGATCTTTGTGAGTGATTTCCAAGCCTTTGGAGTGAATACCAAACTTGTGAGGTTATACCGAGACTTTAATGGTTACACCAAACCTTGGTGGTTATACCAAGTCTTTAAGGTTATATTGAGTCTTTGGTGGCTATACCGGACCTTGAGCTTATACCGAGACTTTGAGTTTATACTATAACTCTAATGACTGTTAGATAGGGAATTTGGTTATACTGAGACTTTAATGAATATCAAATGAGAGACTTGGTTAAAATGGATCTCTGTGGTTATACTGAGTCATTATCTTATACCGATTCTCTAAGAGACATCTTAGTCTTTTAGTTATACTGAGTCAATATCAATACTAGATAAGCAACTTGGTTATACCAGATGCTTATAGTTATATCGAGTCTTTGTCTTACACTAGGAGGTTGAAGAACTTCTCGACTTTTTGGTTATATACCAAGCCTTGGTCAGCACTCACTTTGTGTATGCCAGATCAAGATTATTTATCATGTCCTTAGTCATTTTTCAGAAAACTCTTATTGTTGCTCACACAAATATCTCTGAGTCTCTTTTAGTCTAATCTGAGGGTTTAATCATTTTAGCTCATCTTCTATAATCTGTTAGAATACAACACGGTAATATTGACTAGTACAATTTAGATAGGATTTTGTTATGTATCTTTCAAATTTCGAGTTAAATCCAACAGAAATGAAATAACAGGTTAAGGCCTAGTGACTTATATTATAATGTTTGTGCTCTAATGTGATAGATTAAGGCATAATGACTGGTATCGTGACGCTACTAAGTGATTTGATTAGCTTGAGATATGTGGTAATGACCTCTTATATGTGTAGATATAATATCTAATGTAAATGTATGTGAACTAATGTTGTAATGTCGGTACATGGGTAGTAAGCACTACCCTAGCACATGTATCTACTAAGCATGTAGAATAGAGGTAGTAATCGTTGGATTGTAGGATGGTATGAAATCGTAGGTCATCTATTGAAAATTTTCACTCACCTTATATTGTAGATTATTTTTCATATGCAATCAGAGACAGGTGGAGTCACCGCTTTACAAGGGAGGCATATCTATTTGTTGTATTGTCCCAAACTTTGTATTTTGTTATGATTGTTTATTTATTTATTTGTCTCGAACATGGTTTTGTGGAAAAATTTATTGTTTGTAACATGTGACATTGTGTAATGACTTATATTTATTTACTTGCATGCTCAACTTTTTATTTAGTCAGATATATAAAATATAAGTATATGTTTATCACATACAAGTAATAAAATTGTATGTCAAGTACAGAAGTCGAAGCCACATAAAGTAGGAACTAATTATTGGAATTAACAAAGTGAATTACTATTTAGAAAAGTGAAATTGATTTTTGTTTGAAATTGATGTTGGTCAAATCACAAATCAAAGAATTTATAGAGAATAAAAATAGGATGAAATCTATTATTAATAAATCCAAGAAAACTGATTTCACTAGGATTAATCCGTGTACATATATTGTTTGTAATGTTAAAACATAAGATAAACTTCAAAGAAGATGATCAAGTTTCCGACAATACATATCCTAAACCATAGGAATATCATGAATATTTTTAGAAGAATGGTTTTGTAAAACATGCGTGAATCTAATTATCCAAAAACCTATTAAGTAATGTGAAATCATGTTGTAATCACACCTCTCATAATAAAGTAATTTTTACTTGCTCAAAAACTATGGCTCTCTACCTAGTTACACCACAATTCAATTAAAATTAATCATACAAGGATATATATTGGTTCACAGTCAAATAAGCATTAAGCAAAAGGAAATTACATACACATCTTGAAATTGCTAAAGAATAAACTCAAAACAATGAAAGGATGGAAATCATCTAATTACATCAATCATCCTAGAAAATCCTCCTCATTTCTATAAGGATACACTCTCAATTCTAAACCCTCGCTACTTCTCACATTCCAGCACTATCACTATATATAAGAAACCGCCAAAATCGCTTTTTTTTTTTTCCCAAAACTACTACCATCCAATAAATCAAATATTTCCTCATTAATTATTAAAACCCAATTAAATAATTTTACAGCTATATTTAAATCCAAAATACACATACTGATCCAGCCATATACACTGCCTGGGTGGAGTCTCGGCACTACTCGTACCTTGTTTCAAGATGGGTTACCCCCAGTTGGGAAGTTAGATGGTTGTCTCAACCCTCTTAAGTAGACCCTCCAAAGGGGCTTCCCAACAATATGATTTTAAAACTTTATCTTTCATCCAGGCATAGACGGAAAGCAATAATAGATAACAAGATATCTCGTCTCACCGATGCTTGCTTAATTTTAATAATTTATATTTATAATTTTATAATATTTTAAATGTTATTTATCTAATTTTGATATTTTTGAATGATATTTATTATTATGAAATTAAATTATTTTTTATGTTAAAAATAATGTAGAAATTTAATTTGAGTCAAAACGGTTCATATGGACAAATCCAATAAAGAGCAATAGCAAGGTGCGAGTGGATTAAATCTTATTCGTCAATCCCACTAGAAAATGAGATACCCTACCCCACCTACACATAGGGTGAGATACGATTTTAAAATCTAACTCCCCACCTAAACAACAAAAGATGGCGGTAATATATTAACCCCGCCTCAGGTAAGGCGGAAATTACCCTTATGAGCATATTCAGTAAGAAGCAGTAACGGGGAGCGAACGGATAGTCTTTCCCACCAATTCCGTTTTAAGACGGAATATCCCACCCTGCCTACACAAATATATATGAGATGAAATTCAATTTAAAAATTCCACGAATAGATAGATCCTATCCCTGGGTGGGTATGACTTCATATTCTTGAGCGGAGAACAAAACCAAGGAATAGTAGGGCATATAAACAGAGGAAATTTGTGTCCAAGTGATTTAGAATTTATATGTCGTAAGTTCAATATGTTGGGATTTTATCTCTTGAGATACTTGTTGATAAGAGACAAAACAATCACAAAATTAAAAAGTAATAGAAAGAGAAATTCGATGATGGATGATTTTAAGAAAGACAATACTGAAATATAATACAACTTTTAAATTCCGTTCAAAATAGCACCAACGCATGAGTAAAAGACTCCGGGGGAAAGCTGAGGGATGCTTTTTTATAAACACATTGGGATTTGGGAATGAAAATACGAATTTTAGTCATTTATAACATTTTTCTTCACAGATGCAAGCAATAATATAAATCAAAGTTTAACATGCGCCATTTGGAGGTTCCATGGATAGCAACCGCAGAATGCTAGATGTGCAAGCTCGTAGAGTCGTCACGCTGACATTAAGTTATGAACTTCCTCAATTTATTATGACGTGCACAACAAAAAATCAATTTGGTAGCTAAACCATATTTTGAAGCCCAAAACAAATTTCACGTGCAGAATTATCCGTTTTTCCATGCCTGGCCATATGCATGCCTTGCTTGCTGTTACGAAACAAAATGCTCGTTTTGCTATTAATTGGAATCTTGGAAAAACATGCACAGCCTTTAATTAGTATCCTAGGAAACATATCGGTCAATTCTCTTTAGCCCTCTTTCCAGTGAGCGCGCCCGCATTCCCATATACAAGTCTCCCCGTTCATGTTGAGTCAAGATCTACCAACTTACGTGAGAAGTCTTCGTTTCTATTTTCCTACTATGAAATGAAGGCACATCAGTTAAAATTTAATTTGGAGTCCAATAACGACTATTTGATTTATTTGAAACAAAATTCAGAATCCCAGATATGACTGATTCAGAAAAGCTCATTTGTCATGTCCTACTTGATATGATGCATTAAAAACTCATATTAAAATGAGAGCTGCATAATTTAATATTAAGGTACAATGGTCCAGATAATCATTGCGACATAAACAACCAAAAAAATCAAAATGGCTATAATCAGGTATGGGCCACGCTGTTGCTAATCGAAAGGAAATCGCAAATAATATTATTTTAAAGCGGAAGGAATCCATACAAATAAATAGAGATTAGAATAACTGAATGCTTCTGCAAAAACAGTAGCACTTCAGCTCTCCCCATTTACTGAAAAAATTGCAGGGCACAGCGCATTTCTTTCAACTTTCAAATACATGTACAAAGACCAACTTATATTTCTTTAGGATTGACAAATGGCCTAGATTGAAATGATCAAACTGCCTCCATATCCTAAAGGAGACGCTCTAGCATCAGTCCTGCATTCATTCATATTCTCATTTGTGTTTCTATTGGGTAGGTGCAAGTAGTAGCCAGTATGCAGTAAGTAGGAAGAAAATAGAAAGAAGAGGCGTGAGAGCGGAGACAATTGGCCGAGGTGGAAAAATTAATTAATTAATGATCAAAGTGAGAGACATTGTACCCTGTCAGGAAGATTCCTAGGCATTGGAAGTGCAGTTACATATCTCTGGAGGCAAATTTTCTGAGAATTAGCAACTGCATCGAAAGAGGATGAGGCTTCAGCTACTTCAGCTTGAACTCGACCATGGAATTTGGCAAAACGGTTAATTATAGAGAACCTCTCTAGGTCCTGGCATTCCACTCTTAAGTCCAATATTGAGGCTCTCGTATCCAGCCTGCATCATCATAAACAAACAAACAAGAAAATGAAGAATTCAAACAGTGAGAAAACTTATGCGTTTCAGTCCCAAAAACTAGATCATACTTGAATGGGGCTCAAAATTTTTAACAATATTCAATGCTATTCAAAAGTGTTATTTAAAGCCTAAATTAGTTTGTAATCAGTTAAAGACTGAAAAAGACCTCATTGCAAACATTCCTCATTTCCATTTGGATAATCAGCATGGCCAATTCCTAGCTTGTAAGCAAAACAATCTTTGCGTGTATATATGTACTTTCACTTTAATAATATCTAATCTTCATAATATCGAAGGGTTACAACATAAAGTTTTTCTTTTTGAATTCTTCTCTCGGAAATACCTCTTTAAGTGACCTTATTTGAGGGTTTTTTTTAGCAACCATTCAACTTAACCCTCACTCCATATCATGATTACAGAGGTAAATACATACAAAGTGATTGACTTTTATGTTGATTTCAATGATGCTATTTTTTGTTGTTTCCATGGTGTTCATTGTCATAGAGCATAATCAACTATAGTGTAGATCATTATTTTTTATAAAACTATTGTGTTAAACTAATCATTCTAATTTTTACCCAGAGTCAGTCATATCTATTGATATTTGATAGTACACTTCATATTATGATGAATTCACATAACATCGGATGTGAGTGGTGAATGGCTTAAAAATCAAAAATTCATGAAAATCAAAAACTGTGTGCATTCAAGTTTAAGATAACTCATAAGATTTTAAAATTGATCCTACATTTGGGTTGCTATTAGTAAGTGATACTTGCGTTTCGTTTGATATTATGATATGATTTTTAAAAATAAGATTGTTTTTAAAAATAGTAAGCTTGATAAATTTAAAACTATTTATAAATATTTGTAAATTATCTGAACCCATAGTTTTTAAAAAGTTATATTTTCAAAAATAATAAGTATGCAAACGGGACCTTATAATTTTTACCTTAAAACAGTACCTCTTTTAGAGTATTAATAATCTTAGCTCCAAAGGTGAGATCATTAATATCTTCAAGACATACAAATTTTATCACAAAAATTGACTTTGTTTCTTTCTAATATAATATAAATTAATTTACCTTAAATTTTATCTTAGTACCCCTATAAGGTTAACAAACTAAATGTGTTACTATATTAAAGGATAAGACATCAGTCCAATTTTTCTTGATACAAAAAAAATTATTAATTTTAAATGACAGAACTACAATATTAATAATTATTAGTACTATTTTATCTCATCCTAAACGCAAACACAACCCAATTGTTAAACACAGTGTGAACCGTGAAGATTCAGGGAATCCTATTTGTATTTTATGCAATGAAGGAAATGTGACAAATGTATTTATTAGTTTCAACTTAGGGAAATTGTTAAAAATATTAATGTAAACAAATATTAATATCTTAATCATTTAGTATTGGTGGGCCTGACCCATTGTCTATTATGTTAAACTCAGATTGGAAGGTAGAAAGTAAAACAATCACAAAATATAATAATATATACAAGCACTCACTTCAATAATATCTTGCTTTCTCTCTTTCATTACAGAATTCATGAATGACAGACCACATGACACAGATATAACATGGTCAGTGCATAATATTTCCTTAAAACAACATTTCAAAGTTGAATAATGGTCATGCAAGTACAAAAGGTAACTAAATTCCATCTCGTACACCATGCGGTCCATGCCATATCGCAATCCCTCTACAAATGAAAAGACCCCATAGCAAACAAATGAATGCATCAACCTTACTAAACCCCAGGTTGAGCCATGATAGATTAGAAGAATCCTTCTTTACCAATCCAAACAAAACCTTATCCAAGTTATTATGAATTAGAAAAGTCCTTCACTATTTTGTACACTCATCACCCTTTGCATACAATTAATGAGCACATAAGATCACATGTTAGCAGCACGAGCAAAGCAGTTAACTTCAGAAAGGACAAAATGGAACACCATTAAACTTATGGATGAAATTCAAAGCCTGAGTTAACTGTTGATGCAAAGAGGTGTCAACGAGGAATTCAAGTCATTGTACAGCACATTGTTTCATAATTTCCAACATGATAATTATGTAATGAAGCAAATCGCGTTCATAAATAAGGTTAGTCATGATGACAGTAGCACAAGAACAATTATAATAAAATCAAGGTGCAAAAGATTATACCCCAACAAATCTTTTTCCAGCTTCTTTGATCTACTGATTATGTCTTCCACGACTTTAGAGAAGTACTCATCTCCAATTCTTTCAGATGTCTTGAGCTTCACAGACAAGCTACAGTAGTAAAATTTGCAAAACTCAGATTATCCCACAAGAACAAGAAAAATATCAACTGAAGCCAATATGAAAAAGTGATTGAGAAATTTTATTACAGGTTCCCTCTGGCAAGAGCTGCGGCCATATCATTTTCATGGCAAGTGGTAAGGCTGCAAGCATCACCTATTGCTAATCTAGCAACAAGATAAACCACACTCTCATAGTCTGTGCTGGCATCTGTAGAGAGAATTGATGCAATAGGAGGGCGAAATAGTTGCTGCATAAGTTGGCTTGTCAATACAAGCCTTCGCTTTGGTCTTAGTGTAGATGATCCATCATCAAGCATTTCAAGTTCATCCCCCATCTGTTAACAAAAATAAATCCTCTATAATGTTAAGAAATATATGAAAGGAGGATCAGATAACAACGAAACGAAGTTGGTTAAACCAGTTTAAAATAAGCACACCTTCTCCATCATTCGATTTGCTGCTCGGGCCCAGTCTGTTTCTGCCATGCTGCACACAACAGAGTTTGTCTAACTTTAAAACCAACATGAACAAGAAAAGCGATTTATCAATTAGATACAACTCTATGCAATAGATTTGGCACAGCAATTGTCATGGTATATCAGGGTGATAGATTTCTTCAGTAGGTAGAGAAGTTAAGAAATACAAGCATCAGGAAAAGGCTAAATAAAACCAACAAGATATTTAATAAATATGCAATTTAACACCAACCTGACATTACAAAGGCTTTGAGAAACCTGCGTCACTTCTTTGTTCCATGGGATAAACTCAAAACTACTGATTTTCCGTTTCTTTGGTATGGCAACTAAACCTTGATCAGTAACTTCTGGAACCAATGAAGGAGTAACAGAGACACTCTCAGTCCCTACAGACATTGTAGTTGACCTTGGTTGGATGGAACTTCCAAGATTTGTATCAGCAGCACCACTTATATTCTCAACAGAATGATGTGTACATGCAGTATCAGAAATTTTCTGAACAATTAACTGCTGTTCCATGGCTTTTGCGTTGGCACTTTTATGTGCATCATTCATTTGCTGAATCTGCCTATTAAAGGCTCCACTCTGATCAAACCATGTTGGTGCCATCAGGGGATTAATCTGAGAATGCTCAGTTCGAATAGGGGCTATATTATGGTTTCTGGAGGGATCCAGAGAATCATTTCTAGCAAAAGGCATCTCTCGTGGATGTGCAGATCCAAATAGATGTTGAGAATATGAATTATCCTGCTCATTTGGCAACCCTGAGGAAATGTCTAGCATTTTTGAATCACCAGCTATAGCTGAAGATTGACTGGCTGAAGCATTTCTAACTCCACTAGTATCAAAACTACGTAACAACTGTTCTCCTACCTTAAGAGAAACCTGTTGAGCTTCAGGACCAGGCTCCAACCCCTTGAATCTCTTCAAACCCCTATTACTTGGATCGATCTCTGTGTAGTTCATGGCCTGTGCCTGATGCAGAAAGGAATAATTTTGCTGCAATAAGTTATTTGGTTTTAGTTTATGTCCAAATGCTTCAATCTCTTTTTTAGTAGTAGCAGCATCTGAAGGAGAAGCAACAGATAGATGCTTTACATATCCCTTCTCTTGTGATGAATTCATTGTCTTGTGAGTCAAGTTACTGTTTTCAGATGATGCTTGCCTCCATGGGCTTTCCTTTGTTTGCTGCTCCTCCTCAAGAACAGTACCTTGTGGGCTACAAGAAAATCCGCCAACCTCAGATGGAACACTCCATCCTTTATGAGCATCTTGATTATCATCTAAATTCTGCCTGGCAGACATCATTTCAGAATTACTACCAGACTGAAATTGGGACTTCGACATTTTGGACGAATCTGTGTTCAATACTTGTTGGCTGGCAACATTAGTCCACATTTTAGGTAGCATCGTTGACACCACACCCTGTTGGGACACTCCAGATGTGACAGAAGGCAAAGTAACTACAGCGCCCTCCAGCATTAGGTTTTGTTTGCTTGAACCTCTGACATGAGATTGGTTGGTATCACTTTGCTGGGAGCCTTCAGTGGGGACAAAAATTTTATCATGAGAAATACTGCCCAATCTAGGTAATGATTCTACAAAAGGTTGACCAGCTAAAGATCTGCTATAGGAGCCAGATATCTGTTTGCCTCCAGAATTGTTCCCATCAAAAGGATTACTGATAGACTGATCAGTCTTCACTTTTTCACCTCCAGGTCCTCCGCCAACTGTCAGTTGATTCTGAAACTGATTTGTAGGATGAGAAAAATTGGTTCCAATACCTAAAGGCGTTCGTCCTGAAGAACCGGTATTATTATTATTCCAATGTTCTCTAGACACTTCATCAGAAGGTGAAGGGTGAACTGAAGTCGTGGATGGCAACCACATATGACCTGTTACTCCTATATTAGGAGACACTTTACTAGAGCTGAGAGAATTAAGCGCCCATGAGGAGCATTGAGAAGATACCGGATGGTTTGAAATGGGTAATCCTTGAGATGGAGGGGCGAGTTGTAAACCAAAGCCATGGGATGCGGAAGACTGAGTTCGCTGAACATGAGTAGCAGATCCATTGGAACTTTCTGTTTCCAGTATCTCCGGCTGCTGATTGCTGAATTGTGCAGCACTAACACTTTCCCGTGATCGGTCCACCTTGTGAAGAAGATCAAGCATATGACTGTGATGAAGAAAGTAGTTAAATATACAACTCAACTTATCTTGTGTATGGGAGGAAGAGGAATAATATGATGTCATCACCAGTACACTGAGTCCCTAAAATCACTACTTCAATATTGAAATTTCAACATAGGACATGAGTTTTGATTATTATGTTAAGGCACAGAAATGCCCACAATGAACATTCTTAAGGGAGAAAAACATATAAGTATCAAGAAGTCAAACATTAACTACCTTGATTGAGCTCGCTTGTTTGGGGCATAATTACCAACAGGTATGTCACAAGAAGGGTAGTTCCCATGCACATAACCTTTACAAGTACCTCTGGAAGCTACCTCATCCAATTCTTTTCTGTCTGCTTGGGAATCAGATATTTGCACCTGTGAACAAAACAAAAACCATTAGTATTATGACCACTTGAGGCCACATCAACACTCAAAATACAAAAGTGACAAGCCTTTCTTGAGTAAAGTAACCCCCAAACTCACTTTTTCCTTTCCCATGGAATTTTTAGGAATATTACCAACAAATTGTGGTTGCCCAAAATGACCTTGGTTTGGATGTTTCAAACCTGGATAGACCTGTTGAGACAAGGCCTGTGAATGTGTAACATTTTTTGATCCATAAGAAGACTCAGCATCCATTTCCAAATTTCCCATAGGATGATACTGAAATTTCCTAGGGCCAACAGTTTTCCGACCAACATGACCAGATGACTTTTGTTTGCCACCAGGCACAGAACGTGAATCACTAGCATCTACCCACATGTTTTCTCTTGCACCAGCAAAGTAAGTATGGTGGGAAGTGTTAGAACGGTAGCTGTCGCTTGAGTTCTCTTTTTTATCAAAACTCTCTTCCACTTCACGAATGTCATCGGCCCCCTTGTCCGGAGATGGACCCAAAACTTGCAGACCCCTGGTTAGATGTTGGTATTTCCTCAAATTTTCATTTGCTGAAGAATCAACATGCTTCCAGTTATCAGGTTGACGATTATTTGGAAGATGCTGGCTGGTTTTTAGACTGGTTTTTAATGTGCATGGGTCTGGAATTGAAGGAACATTATAAAGACCCGAATCTTCTCTATGCAACTGCAGATTTTCCATATCTACATTTGTATCGGGAACACAGTCAGTTCCACTCGTTGAACCCCCACGGCCTGCTTCCTCATGCAAAGATTTCTTAAGATCATTTCTTTGAGAATGATGCAAAGGCTTCACATTATCTTGAACTTTCAACACAGCATTAGGACTGGATGATACAGACTTGTGGAAATTTGAATTCCACCCATCTGAGTTGTTTCCTAACTGACTGCCCATGTTATATGAGGGTATGTTCTGTTGATGGATCCAAGGACCAGACATGCTCTTCGCATTTTCTCCATCAGACGAATGAACAGCACTTGCATATGAGAGTCTTGCTTCTGCAAAAGTCTTTTGAAAAGGACTCTGATCCAACCGCTTGCTACATTCAGAAGACTGCTGAATAGATCTGTGAGATGCACTGGCCTGCAACCTGTCCGCTTGTTCTGCATGTCTTGCCCCTGGTTGCTGATGTCCTGAGTCTCCCGGCACACAAATGTGATCAGTAGGAACAGTAGTAGTAACAGTATCAGATATAGATCTAGTAGTAGAACCCAATGGAGCTTGCAAGTTATTCTCAGCCCACAATGGTTGCTTCCTGATGCTATTCAACGCTGTGGGCTGATGATTCTCAGTACAAAATTCAGCATTCTGAAAACTAAAACTACTCAACTCTTCCTTCATATTTAAATCATCAGCATTGGTTTCACCCACAGCAGACTGCATTAAAGCACTCCAAGTCCCACTCTGAGTGGATGCAAATGCATTGGAAATATCTATACCATCCAACATATCATTTGTGCTGCCAAAGGCATTACACATATTATCATCTGTACCAAACAAAATCTTTTCTTCAGTAGGATCTAACGTTGGCAAACTCTGGGAAGAAGATGCCAGCACAGTTTTCCCCTGTGCTGTTTCTAAGGAACTGTCTGGTCCTGGCCTGCCATGAAATGCCTGCCTTCCAGCACTGCTTTGATAGGCATTTACATGCAGCGGAATCTCCAACTTGACCTCACTGTTTAAACCTTGAACAGAAGAGTTTTCAAAGATATTTTTCCCATGAAAGCCCTGTCTAGAAACCATATTCCCATCCTGCATATTAAGTTGATTCTGTAAGGCTGCCAATTGATTGCCTGGAAAGGAACTAGTGCTAGCTGATATTTGATGTACTCCAGGATTATCAACTGGGGTAAGAGAATATTGACTCAGTGTGCTTCTTGTGCTGGAGACAGGAGCTCCATATTGAGACTGATCTACCTGTCGAGGAACACTACCCATTGATAGCAGTCCCTGCCCTTGCTCTCGCGGAAACATAGGTCCATTAGAGGATCCCTGCATAGACGGAGATGCACCTCGCTGGAACCAATTTGAATCACCTCCCATAGGCTCCATAGGCAATGAGTAATTGGAAGTGGTCTGTACAGGAGTGCCATTCATCAGGTGACTAGCTGCTTGCTTTCCGACAAGAGGCAATTGATTCAGCGAACTTTGTTGCCTTGCTTCTAGTTGCTGAAGCTGTTGTTGCCTCCGAAATTCTTGCATTTGCTTGAAAATGACATGTTGCTGTACTAGATGTGCATCACTAAACTCAAATTGCTGCCTTGGTGCTTGCAACATGCCCAAATGTTGGCCATTCATTTGCTGTTGACCACCAAAGAAGTCAAAATTAATTGGAGACTCAGAAGTCTCCAACCTTGAATTCTTCTTATTATGTTCAAGTCCTTTAGGACCATTCCCCTGTTGTGGCTCAAGGGGTGGGGTTACGCTTGAAGTTATATAATGGCGATCAGATTCTGCATCCAATGCCAAA
Source organism: Taxillus chinensis (assembly GCA_023512835.1). Lineage (NCBI taxonomy): Eukaryota > Viridiplantae > Streptophyta > Magnoliopsida > Santalales > Loranthaceae > Taxillus > Taxillus chinensis. The sequence goes on from CM042087.1 coordinate 30,989,959, forward strand.
CAATCTCCTTCATTCTGCCTTGTCTGGAATGCTTGATGCCCATGCATGAAGCCATTCAAATTCAACTGTTCATTTTGAGACTGGTTTTTAGAAAAATCAGGTCTTGCAGTTAATTGTATGTAATTCAAGCCATGTGGAACTCGCAAAGACTGACTACCGTGTGATCTCTCAGAGTCTGAAAGCAGATCCAAAGAGGCAGCATTGTTAAAAGGCAAGAAAACTTTTGACACCAAAAAAGAAATATAAGAACAATAAAAATTAAAGTACAAATGATCCCTTTGGAAGAAATGCAAGTGTTTATGTAGATGATGTTTCTACTTAAAAAAGACTCAAGTAAGCATTTCTTACTAAAAACCTTCTGACCAAATTGTTCCTCTTCTGACAGAAATTTTCCCCCTGACCCATCATCATAAATCTTACAGTGCATACTTCTAAAGCCCCAAAGACCACAAAATTTCTGGAGTACAGGTAAAGGCACCTTGTAAATGCGTTCCAGAAGGCAAGAGTAGGTATTATAGTTGTATGCTGCAAATTTCAATATGCTTTGGATTCAAGGGGTAAAAAGTATTTGGTTATTCTTCTTTTGCATGGGTTTGTTAATATAATGATTGAAAACATATATGTTAGATGGAGCTTCAAAGAGGAGGTTCAAAGAGAAACCTTGAAGAGGAGCTTCAAAGAGAAGGTTTGAAGAGAGGCTTTGAAAAAAGACGTTTGAAAGATATTTTGATAGGCTAATCTGGAGACATTTATGGCACACTTAAATCATACTTTCAAATTCGGAGAACTATAATTAGTAAAGTGCATATACATTAGTATTCCCAAAATATAATTATTACATATAATTATCTTTCATAGTTTCTAGATGTAGAGTTCTTAGACATTAATTCCTGTAAAGACCACAGTCCATAAGCTCCAATTGTACCAAAGTGTAAATATATTGAGGGAGGAGAATTTTATTTCTCGCAATATCCTTAGATTAATTTCATGTCTATTTTATAAGGTTCTTAAATACTAAATTTTAAAAACCTCAAATAGAGACAAGCTCACACTCCCATGCATTTCCCTTATCATTAAGATACTTCCTGGTATGAAATGTCTAAACATAAAAGTAGCCCTTGTCAACATTCTAATATTATAAGTCAATAAAACCCTCCAATTAAGAAGCTATGCCATTGTTACCTGACTGCTGGGAGTGGTAGTTCTTTGGATAGGTACTCAATGGCCCATTAATCTGCCTCTGGTTTCCAACCCACTGGTTGTTACTTGGAACTGGCCAATTCCCATCTACAACCTGTGAATGGTGCAGGCCCTGGGACAAGTTCTGTTGCTCAAAGAAATTGTGAACCCTGTCTCCAACTTCGTTGCCAGGCATAGATAATCAAGCCCAAGAAAATATCAGCCAGTAACTTTTAGGAAACAACAATCATGTTCAAGATGTGCCACACCTTGTATCTGTACGTTTAAATGTCAATTCCACGCCTATGTTCCCAATAGTCAAAGCTTGTTTTAGCTTGGGGTAACTGTCAAAAATTCAATTCTGTGAATGAAATCAACCTTTTTCAGCAGAGAAGAGAGAACTGCATAGACAATGACAAATAGGGGTAATATAATAAGCAGCAGATAAAAATATGATACGCATAGTGTGTATATAAATGAATTTCGATTTAATTATATGACCCAACAAATCAAGAACTGTCTTCCTTTTTGCCATTGAATATTACAAAGAAACATAAAAGCATGGTGACATGATTTTCACAGTCTAGCCATATTCAATACATTGGAAGAAAGTTATAAAATTTTCAAAATCATAAATGAACCTCCTGATATGCCAAATTACAAAAGTAGGTCAAAATAAAATAAAAACTGCATAACTACTTAATCGTATTTATAAAATAACAAGATATAAAGTAAATGGTGTTATCACCAATTTATGACAGTATTATCTTGTTCTAGAACAAGGCCAACCAATTATGATAGGCCTAGGAACTCATTTCCTGTTTTCATCAAAATTATAAAAACTGGCATACTGAATTATTTTGTAATATGCACACCCATGCATCTTCTATAAAATGGAGAAGACCAAGTTTGGGCTGTGTTAATTTTGCTAAATGAATTGATAAGGGGTAATCAGTCAAAATCCTCTGCAATAATAAAATAGTTGACTAATTCTTCCTATTATATAAGTGAATTAAGCCCAGGTTACAAAAACTAAAAGCCCCAAACTGCCCCAAATTAAATATTCTTTTACTATTATTTTAATAACCAGCTTCCTTTTATATAAAATTTCCCAAAGTTAAAATATCTATTATTTATTACTACCATAGGCAAACTCCAGTTACAAAGGGCTTAAGTCCAAAATTGCTCCCAAGCTTCTTTTTTTGTATTATTCAATATTAAAGCACTGATTATAAAAAGTTGAAGCTCCAAATTGCCCCCAAGTTAAATAAATTTTTATATTGACAACATAGTTATTATTTTAATTACCAAAAACTGGGAAATGAAACATTTAAAAACCGCATACTTTATTTCTTACTTTGTGACTGTACTTTCATTTGCTTGGGCTATTTTCTTATTTCTACTCTCCTGTAACCTCATCATCACTAGCCATGGAACATAATTTTCATAAAATCAGTTTTATTAACATTATCAGTATATTGATATATATTTAAAAAAATAATTTATATTTATATTTTAAAAAAAACATACAAACAAGCAAACTCACATCAACCCCAAAGGTAGAAAAAGGGGCAAGAAAAACAGTTTAAGAACTCTGTATTTTATAATTATGTATTATCATGGCTTTTATGACTTTATATTATTGCAAATCAGTAATGTTATTTGTAACTTGAAAAAATTAAATAAACAAAGACAAAACATCCAAGCTAACTTGAATCAAAAGAAAAATTAATCATGCAAGTTCCTAAAGGCACGTTCCTTGCTGCTAGTATAATTATAAAAACACAACAGGTTAATCTGTTTTAACATTGAACTTCATCATATTACTGTTCAATGTTCTATAAATTGGGATACAATAAGAAATACCCCTAAACAGGATATCTAATTTCATAATCAAATGTATCAGTATCAAGTACCTAGGAATGTTGAGCTCTAATCAAATGCCTCAGCCTCTTTCAAATCTTAGTTCCCATCCCAAGCCTAAACAAGGCTGTATCAATAATATTTAACTTTGAAGCTTTGAAAATGCAAACATTTAATTTGGCTGCAGTTGTTACTAGCATTCCACGCAAAAAACATATTATAAAGAAAAATAAAAGTCTGTTTACTGAATACAGACAGCAATAATCTAGATACCTAAGACACAATGTTGGGGCTATAAATTGATTTCAGAAACTCAACGTTGAGAAGTTCATCGCACCTTTCATTTCATCTTCCTTGGGACCACAACATGTTAAACTCTCAATAGAAAATGGTAAAAATATGTACAATCTGATTGTAAGTAATTCATTGAAATAAAAAAAAGTTCAAAACAAGTGGAAAACCTTTTACAAACAAATGATGGTATAATTTAATGGTCTTAAATTGTATTTCATTCCCCTTTCTCAATGCCTTGTGGCTGTCTTGTGAGATACAAAAAAGGAAGGAAAAAACAAAACAAAACAAAAATCAGGCATCCCATAAGGTATCTAGTAATTACTCATATATCATCCATACTATAAGACCCTCTCAACGCCTTACCATGCCAAAAGAAATTTACTTTTCCATGCTGACTTAAAAGAAGGAAAAAAATATGGAGTTGCATAAGAGAAGAACTCAAGAGTGTCAATTATTGATGGTCCAGCCAGCCACTCTCTGATCAGTTGCAAATCTATGTTGAAGAAAATATTTTCCAGTAGCCCAATTGGTTGTATTGAAATTAAAATATATACATATGTCCACACATTTATAATAACGTGCATACAAATGGTAAGGGTAGAAAACGGAAACATGAGACAAACAAGGTCATGAAAACCAGAGCAGTGACCAAATGGTGCCTCACATTTGAACAGAGGGAAATTAAGAGCAGCCAGCGACGCATGTAATGCTTACATTGGCTAGTTGTACATACTAGCCATGGAGCCCGGGTCAATACACTCCAAATGGATGGAAAAACGTAAATCTAATACAGAACCCTTAAAGTACACCTGATTTTGTGGAATGTAGGGAATCAAAGACAGTTAAGCTCCAAATCTAAGAGTTCAAAACAAAAGAGGACACCATTAAATGCAAACCTTCACTGAACTGAGCTTCAAGCAACTACTCTGACATAGTCGAAACAAGCCAGGAGTCGTTTGCCGCTACTTCCCTGAGCTGCCCACAAACCTACAAACCAAGACAGCAGCTCCGACAAGATCAAAATCACATCATACCACGAATCCACAATCGAAGCTCGTCGCCAGCGATTGAATTCCAACCGCACACGAAATGCAAACCGACGATTCAAGCTACGAGCGAACTACCCAGCCCTAAGCTAGCAACACCAGCGTGGATTCGGCCCGGGCGAAGAAATGGAGAGCAGAGGGATCGAAACTAGGGTTTATGGGGAGAGAAATCGACGGCGGAGTAGCTGGGAGGCCTCTATTGGAGCTCGAAATCGATCGGTTGAACACGAATTTCCCGGTGTTTGTCCAGAATAGGGTTTCGATTTTGGGGAGAAATGGGGGGTTCCGAGAGATTGGATAGAAACACAGGAGACGATGAAGAGGAGGTAGGAGGGAAGTTGCAGGAAGATAAAGTGATCGAAATCGAGGCAATTTTTTCAACGAACAGTGAAACAAAGGTAGCTCCGGTTCCGAGCCTGAGGTTCGGGATTCGAACCTATGATTTTGGGTCCGAGGCTCGGGTCCGGGGCATGGCACAAACGACATGTACGCGCTCATCGCAGATGGGAATGATGCTGACACGGGGGCTTGTTTGCCGCGCAGTTACAATTCGACACGTGGCAAACTAATTACGATTCGCCATCCTACTCCACCTGAATAAGGAGTTCGGCCGATGCAATGTCATCTCAACTGATTACTGGATTTGTATTAAATTTATTAAATATTTTTTAAAATTATACATATAATTAAATATTAATAGTATTTTTGATGTGTGTATTTAAATTAAAAAATTCAGTAAATCATGATTTTTATTCCATTGATTCTTTAAATATTTAGTAAATTTAATGCTATTCTTTAAATATTTAGTGAATCTAATGCTAATACTCTAACAATATCATATTTAATATGCATAAAAAAATGGTGATTGTGTCTCCCGAAAAAGAATGCAATAGTGTTAATCTCGTCTTGGTTATTCCTTTGTTTGGTAAATAATAGAAAGAGGGTAAAAGAATTTGATATGAAAGGAGCCTGAAAAAAAATAAGTACAAAGAAAAAAGATAGAAAAAGTTATTGTTTAGTTGGGATGGAAAAAATATAAAAATTATATGTTGTGGAATTTAATTGGGATAAAAGAAAAAAAATAAAACAAATAATATGAGATGAAATGTCAATATTACCCTTTTTCAACCTTTATTAACCTATATTAATGTTATAGCCTACGTCGACCCATATGTAAGACTATAAAACAACGACGGAGGTGAAATAGGAACAATGCAACACAGGTAGCCTATGATGCCCCCATTTCAAATATACTATCTGGAAGACTTGACGAGGTGGAGCGAGAGGCGTGCAATGATGGCGCGGGACAAGGGGCGTTCAATAATGGCAAAGGGGACAAGGATGTGGCCATAGAGTTTGGGCAAGGGGGCGGTGACGGTGACGGCAAGAGCAAGGAGGCGTTTCTAATTTTCTATCTCTAGTGGGATGGCCGGTGAGGAGACAACAAAGGGATGAGGCTAACGTAGAGGCAAGCTAGCGAGGGTCGCGAGGGCAAGAGTCGCGAGGACAAGAGCAAGGGGAAATCATCCATCTTTTGCATTTCTCAGTGACAAGTAGTGATGAGACACATGCATGAAGGAGGGTAATTGTAACAAATTTTGAGAACTGTACATTTTTCGCACCAAATTCCAGCCTTTTGAGCGTCATAGAAAACTATTTGTTATGCGATGGATTTTTTATATTTACTATAGATTTTTTTTTCTCTATTTCAAACACAAGAAAACTCAAAATCCACTCATTTTACCCACCCACTCTGTTTTCTACGTTTTTTTCTATACCAACCAAACATGGTGTATGTCTCTCCTCTCTTTTCACAAATCGATCACACCTTGTATTGTAATCGTGCCACTTTCCTCTTTGCATCATGCAGCTCCTCCCTACACATCTTCTCAAAAAATTTAAGCTTTTCCCACATCCACACACAACCCAAAGTAATACCTAAGATTCCTAAGTCCCCTCCCCAATTTTAGAACCAATCCTTACACAAAGTACCTTATTGTGGTGTAAGTTGTTGGAGCTCGTTGCTGGGTGTTTTTTTTTTGCTACAACTCAAAGATTCCAAATGGTGGTATGATTTGTGTGGCTAAAGGAGGGTTTGTTTTTGTCAGTTTTTTTTGCCTCCATCTCTTTATTGCTGCCGCGTTGTTATGATGTGGTGTTTTGTTATTGTTTGTCTTGTTATTCTATTGCCTTGGTTGTTATATGGGTATTATAGCTTGATTTTAGTTTGGCCGCATTTTGTTTGATCGTGGTTTGATATTGTTATGCCTCTTATGATGGTCGTAGGCATCTTTTGGTTTGTCCAACTCATGCGTTATTTATGGCTTAGTGTGAGTTTTTATAAATGTAAATAAAAAAAGGAAAGTAATAAAGGATCAAAATAAAAGAATAAAAGAAAGAAGAAAAGTTGAAAAAAGAAAAAAAGGGGAGGGAGACCCGTGGTGTAAACCTATTTTCTAATTTGTTATTTAATGTAAAACATTGTAGTGTCAAAAATCATAGTTAGTTTCATGTTATGGAGCCAACTGCCATAATAATCAAGATGAACCTATTTCACCATATTTTATCTATAAATGCCTTATAGATATAGGAATACAAATAAATACTTCGTACAAGGATAATGATATATGTGCCATAAGGATTGTTATTTTATGTCATAATCACACATCATATTTTACTTGCTTTATTTTGATATTTGTTAGGCCAATAAAAGGATTTTTAAAATTTCAAAAAAAAAAGAATGAAAAAGGGATTGACTTTAGGCTAATAGAATTTTTTCTTCAAAAGCAAATAAAATGATTTAGCTTCTTAGACAAATAAAAAGTTTTCTTTTGAACTTTTAAAAACAAAAAATGGCCTAGCTTATAAGCAAAACAAAAAAACAACACAAAACAAAAAAAATGTTTTCTTTAAACCTTTTAACTCGCTCTTTTCATTTTGATTTGGATTCATTTTTATTAAGTTTTTAGATCATTTTGATTTGTAAATAACTTAGAAATAAAATGAAATGATTCAAATCCTAGGACCCCTTTAGCCTCTTAGGTTAATTGGATTTAATTTTTAACTTCAAAAAAAAAAACTTTTATCAACACTTGAGATTTTCTTTTAGCTTTTTTTAATCTCACCATTTTTTATTAATTTTCACCTTTAGCATCATAAGAGGTATTTAGTTAAAATTAACTTTAACAAAGAATTTTTAGGTAAATTGAAATTAATTTTAGGTAAAACAAAGAATTTTTAGGTAAAGTGAAATTAATTTCGTTAGACTTTTTAGGTAAATTGAAATTAATTTTGACATTAACAAAGAATTTGGAAAGAAAATAAAAACCGCTAGGATTTCCATTTGAGAATAAATTGTATTTAATTTTAACTTTAACAAATAACTTAAAGAAAATAGAAAAGAGTATAACTTTGGCCATTGAAAAATTTAGCATCACCTTTAGATTAGTTAAATTTAAATAAACAGTTAAAACAAGTTAGAAACCTTCAACTCTTAAGATAGGTACCGAAAAAGCATTGTGGGGGTGCAAATCCTTTTTCACGCATAACCAACTCTCGAGCTTATTTCTAGCGGCATAGATTTTTTTCCTTTAGGTGGTCAATTGCACCCCAAAAAGGATCGGTGGTGACTTTGATTTTTCATCACCATTCAAATGAAATTTGAGGGAAATTGCATCTCAAAAGTGATTTTTCCCCTAGGCGGGATCCGGTGATGACGACACCTACACACAACATTTTAAACTATGCCTTCTTGGAGTGTTTTTCTTCATAGTCAAATAAATAAAATTGAATTTCCCTTCAATAAAATTTTAAAATTTCTTTATTATTATTATTATTATTATTATTATTATTATTATTATTATTATTTAGGATTGTCCTTTTATATTTACTTTTACATTAAAGGATTTTTAGGTTATTCTTTTATTCTTTATGTTTATTGGATTTAACTCAACTTTAACAAATAATTTATAACAATAAAATGAATAGAAACTTGGGCCTTTAGGAAAATAAAACAAATTTAGGTTTAGATAAATAAAACTAAAATAAAATGTTACAACAAATTAGAAACCTCCTCACTCCTAATATAGGCATCGAAGGGGCGTTGTGGGAGTGTTAATCCTTTTTCACACGTAATCGACTCTCGGATCTAGCTCTAGTGACGTAGATCATTTTATTAGGTGACCAACTATACCCAAAAAAATAGTTGGTGGTGACTCTATATTTTTTATCACCATTCGGGTGAAATTTGGGGAAACCGCATTTCCGAAAGCGGGTTCCCTCTTGTCACGCCCCTAAATTCCAGGGAACCCGGAACTAGGAACATGACTTCCCCTTGCCCGCACCCGAAAGGTCAAGGGATTGGTGACTAGCACCAATGGAGACTACACCGTGGGTGCTGTCTCAAATATGCAACCCTGTACAGTCATACATCAAGGGTAATCCTGTACTTTCCCATATATCATCATGTATACAATGAGTCAAACAGTCATACAGACATCACACCACAAACAGTATGCAAATACAAATACAACTGTCCACGGACCCATGTCCGGGATACAACACATAATACAATACAGAATATAGTGCTCATACATCAGAGTAGTGGGCACGTCCTCCTGGAAGAAAGTCCTCCACTAGTCTTGGGTCACACCTGAAAAGGGAAAATAACAAGTAGGAGTGAGCGACAAGCTCAGTAGGTGACCCCAATACTCCACATCATGCAAACATACAAGTCTATGCTACATGCTCTGTGTACTCGTGCACTGTGTAGTGTGCATAATCATCAGGACTCAGCCTGCAAACAAACATCAGGACCCAGCCTACCCACACAGGACAGCTTGTCTACGATCCTCCACGGATCCCAGCTCAGGGCACTCAGCCCTAGCTCCACGAGCTCAACGGCTCCACCGAGGCCTTAACCTGTCTACAGCGCAATATGCCCGGCCACAGTCGCCACACAGGCCTGCCATCGGCGCATATGCCTATCACGTCAACCACATAGCACTATCGGTGCATCACGGTGAGAACCCAACAAGTCATGGAACCCAAGTCCCAAATCCACAACCAACATACCAACACCAATATGGTCTTAAGATGTACAACACTCCCTTTAGAACTGTAGCCAGTCTTTACAAGTCGATCCTCATTCCTTGACTGAGGAAGGAGATACCCATAGGAGTTGTTTTCTTGAAATAAAAAGTCCCGGCATTGGGTCTTCATCTCATAAATAAGATAATCTGATTTTTGGGGATTTTTCTGAGATGTCTAACCCCACTTTCCAAAAATTCACCTCTACGAAAAACTGGATTTTTCCGAGATTTTACACTAAATCCTAATTTTCACATTTTGAAAGAGTGGGAATTAATTTTTCTAGTATTTTTCTTTGAATCCAAATGGGGGGTATTTCGTTATTTACATTGTAACTTAAGTATTACTTAAATGTGACGATGGGTATGGGTTACAATGTAAATGGTCCAGTCTAGTGCAGTTGCACTGGCTCGAAGCTGCAGAACTGCCTGCCTCATAGCTCCAGGACTTCGACTCGTAGCGTGGAACTGCATCGCGCCTCGGAGACTCGTAGCTGGAGCTGCGACTTGTAGCTGCGTAGCGCGCCTCGAAGACTCGAAGCGGGTCTTCGATCTTCGACCTTCGGACTACGAACTACGAACCTTCGAGCCTTCGACCCAGAACTTCGGATCTTCATTATTTCGACCCAGTAATTCGCCCAGGGTACTGTTCATCATCGTTTTTGCCTGTTCTTCATCTGGAATCAACCCAACAACCCCCAGACGCGCACAAACACGCATTCTACGCAATAGACTACGATATCTACCTCAAAATGCGTCCAGGACACCTCTAATTCGCACAGATAACAGCAGAAACATGCACTAAATTTCAGATTTCCAGAAATCTAGATCTAAATCCAAATTTCTATGGTTGACTTCTCAACCCTCATGGAATATGCAATTAAACAGCCCCAAATCACAAAAACACATATTAAAACTGATATAAAACAGTTCTTAACCACAGACCTTATGCTAAACCATTATATCTAACCCAAAATTGGATTTCCCCAAAACTTAGGGTTCATGCTTAATTTCATAAATCATGACAAATTCGTGCATACCAATGATAGAATCAAGATAAGAAGTTCAAGAACACCTACTTGGAGTGATTCTTTGAGCTCCACGAACCCAAATCGCCCCCAAATCGCCAAGGCACCAAGCTCCAAGCTCTCTCTCTCTCTCTCTCTCTCTCTCTCTCTCTCTCTATCTCAAACGCACAAACGTGATAGCGTAAAGTGAAAGCTTCTTTTTTTTCCTGCTATTTATATTTCTGCCAGTCATTGACCAATAACTGACCTAGTCAATCATTGACCTAATCAATAATTGACCTCCAAGGTCCCAAACTCCAAATTGAGTCAAATTACAGTCAAAACGCTCGAAATGACGAGCACAACACTAAGCAGATATTATTACACCCAAATGACCGCCCAAACGCAAAGTCAACTAATAAACCCCAAAAAGTCAACAAAATGGTCAAATGGGGCCCCGACTCGGAATCGGGCCCAGGTACAGTCAAAATGCTCACATCGACGACTACACTACCGTCCAGATAGTTACATTCCCATAGAATGGCTATCTCTCAAAACTACCCAAATACGAGTCTTTACACCTATGGATAAAATTCGGTGATGACAATATGCGATAAGGATGTTGTTGAGTTTTGGTGGATACCTAGGCTAGTTACTTGGAGCTATTATAGCCACCATTTGAAAGAAGAATCCAAGCCCTTCCAAGCTCAATAACTCCTTATCTCGTAGAGCCACTAGTGGAGATCGAGTGAGACCCTGGAGGGTTCGTGCCACCCCATCATGATGGAAAGTCATTGTAAGTTTATGGTAGTCAGTCTCAATTGGCCTAAGTGTTTTGAGCCACAGGACTCCCAACACAACTTGACAGGTAATAACTGGTAAAACATATTAATTTACTTGGATGGTTTGCCCTTGGACAAGAATCATAAGTTCCAAATGTAAAGACCCGTATTTGGGTAGGGCTGAGATTTGATGTTGAAAACATCTAAATGGTATTGTGGCCATCGATGTGAGAATTTTGATAGTATTTGGGCCCAATTTCGAGTTAGGGCCCCGAAAGGCTCAATTGTTGACTTTTTAGAGGTGTGCTAGTCGACTTGCACAATTATTGTTATAAGAGGCCAATTATTGACAAGGTCAATTATTCGTAGTAATATAAATAGGTAGAGGCAAGAGAGAGAAAGCAATTGTATTCGTTTGAGCTTACGCATAGAGGATAGCTTAGGCTTGAGGAGCATAGAGCTTGGAGCCATGGTTTGGTGATTTATGGCTATCCAATCCATAATAGTACCTCCAGGTAGGTGATTTTATCTCTCTACAGGAATCCTAGTGGGATTAACATGTATGAATTTGCTAGAAATCATGGATTTGGAGATGAATCCTAATTTTTGGGAGAAACCCAATTTTGGGTTGAATGTTGTGATTTAAGTGTATAAGAGGTGATTAAAACCTAATAGGTTGCATCTGATATGAGTTTTATACGTTGTTGGAAGGTTTATGGGTTACTGGGTTGATTCATCAATGATGATAAATAGTGCCCTTGGTGCATTAAGGGTTGAAAAGTCGGCAAGCCGAAGGTAGGGTTGCTCGGATGCCTTCCGTATTATTGAGTGTTATTCCAGATTAGTGTTCTAGATAAGTAGAATTCCGGATTAGTGTTGTTCTGGATTAGTGTTCCGAATGAATGTTGTTTCGGATTAATGTTCCGGGTGAGTAGTGTTCCGGATTAGTATTCCTGGATGAGTATTGTTTCGGATTAGTGTCTCGGATGAGTAGTGTTCCGGATGAGTGTTTATAAAGACTCGTATTTGGGTAGTTTTGAGAGATAGCCATTCTATGGGAATATAACTATCTGGACAGTAGTATAGTCGTCGATGTGAGCATTTTGACTGTACCTGGGCCCGATTCTAAGTCGGGGCCCCATTTGACCTGATTATTGACTTTTCGGGGTTTATTGGTTGACTTTGCGTTTGAGCGGTCATCTGAGTGTGGTAATGTCTGAATAGTCTTGTACTCGTCATTTCGAGCGTTTTGACAGTAATTTGACTCAATTTGGAGTTCGTGACCTTGGGAGGTCAATTATTCTGGGAGGCCAATTATTGGCAGCAGTATAAGTAATTAAGAAACTGCATTATCCCTTTAATTTGCTTGGTGCGTGCGTGTTTGAGCAAGAGAGAGAGAAGATGAAGAGCTTCCCTTAGTGATTTGGGGCGATTGGAGTTTGTAGATCGCAAATAATCTTTCCAGGTAGGTATCATTGAACCTCTTATCTCGATTCTGTCTTTGAATATCCATGAATTTATCATGATTTATGAATTTGAGCATGAACCCTAGGTTTTGGGGGAAACCCAATTTTTGGGTTAGATTTAATGATTTAGCCAAAGATCTGTGGGTAAGAACTGATTTATATCAGTTTGGGTATGTAATTTTGTACTCTGTTTAGTAAAACGTGTGTTTGTGAGTGCCTGGGGGTTGCTGGGTTGATCCCAGGCGAAAATTAGGCCAAAAACGATGATGAACAGTAACCTGGGCGAACTGTAAGGGTCGAAGTTCGTAGTCAGTAGCTATGGAGTCAGCAACTATGAAATCAGCAGGTTTATAGTCAGTACCTGTGGAGTCAGCAGCTTCGTTAGTCCGGATCAGTAGTCCGGAGTAGTTAGTCCGGATCAGCAGCAGTGATCCGTAGCTTCGCTCTGCAGCAGTGTATCCGTAGCATCAATCCATAGCATCCATTCCGCAGCATCAATCCGCAGTAGTGTTCCGCAGCAGTGCAACTGCACTACACTGGACTATTTACATTGTAAAACATTATGCCTAAGTAAATTATACTTAAGTTACAATGTAAATAACGAAATACCCCACATTTGGATTCAAAGAAAAATACTAGAAAAATTAATTCCCACTCCTTCAAAATGTGAAAATTGGGATTTAGTGTAAAATCTAAGAAAAATCCAGTTTTTCGTAGAGGTGAATTTTTGGAAAGTGGGGTTAGACATCTCAGAAAAATCCCCAAAAATCAGATTATCTTAGTTATTGTAAAGACTCGTATTTGGGTAGTTTTGAGAGATAGTCATTCTATGGGAATGTAACTATCTGGACGGTAGTGTAGTCGTCGATGTGAGCATTTTGACTGTACTTGGGCCCGATTCCGATTCGGGGCCCCGTTTGACCCGATTGTTGACTTTTCGGGGTTTATTGGTTGACTTCGCGTTTGGGCGGTCATTTGGGTGTAATAATATCTGTTTAGTGTTGTGCTCGTCATTTCGAGCGTTTTGACTGTAGTTTGACTCAATTTGGAGTTCGGGGCCTTGGAGGTCAATTTTTGTGTTGGGAGGTCAATTATTGACTGGGTCAATGGTTGACTAGGTCAGTTGACTGGCAAAAATATAAATAGCAGAAAAAAAAGAAGCTTTCACTTTACGTTTCACGTTTGTGCGTTTGAGAGAGAGAGCTTGAGAGAGCTTGGAGGCCTTGGCGATTTGGGGGCGTGGAACTCAAAGATTCACTTCAAGTAGGTGTCCTTAAACTTCTTATCCTTCTCTTGTTTTGGATCTGCACGAATTCATCATGATTTATGAAATTGAGCATGAACCCTAGAATTTGGGGAAAACCAATTTTGGGTTAGATCTAATGGTTTAGCATAAGATTTGTGGTTAAGAATTGTTTTATATCATTGTGAATATATATTTTTGTGATTTTGGGGTTGATTAACTGTATTTTTCATGAGGGTTGATAAGTCAACCATGAAAATTTGGGTTTAGATATAGATTTTTGGAAATCTGGAATTTTATACGTGTTTCTGTTGTTTCTGCGAAATTTAGAGGCGTTCTGGACGCGTTGTGAGGTAGATATCGTAGTTTGTTACGAAACAGGGGTGTTAGTGAGCGTCTGTGAGTTTCTGGGCGCGTTTCAGACGAAGAACAGGTGAAAACGATGATGAACAGTACCTTGGGCGCGTTCCTGGTTCGAAATGACGGAGACCCGAAGTTCTGGGTTGAAGGGTCGTAGTTCGTAGTTCGTAGGGTCGTAGTTCGTAGACCCGTAGTTTGTAGCTCGTAGGTTCGTTGTTCATAGGGTCGTAGTTCGTAGCCGAAGGGTCGAAGTTCGTTGCCTCGTAGGTCGAAGGTTGTAGCCTCGCTTCGAGTCTTCGAGGCGTGCTGCAGCTCCGCACTCCACAGCTACGAGTCGCGGTTCCGCAACTACGAGTCGTAGGTTCTGAGCTACGAGTCACAGCTCCTGCAGTGTAACTGGACACTGGACTGGACCTATTTACATCGTAACCTATACCCATCTACACATTTAAATATACTTAAGTTACTATGTAAATAATGAAATACCCCCCATTTGGATTCAAAGAAAAATACTAGAAAAATTAATTCCCACTATTTCAAAATGTGAAAATTGGGATTTAGTGTAAAATCTCGGAAAAACCCAAAAGTTCGTAGTGGTAAATTTTTGGAAAGTGGGGTTAGATATCTTAGAAAAATCCCAAAAAATCATATTATCTTATTTATGATATGGGAACCCAATGCCGGGACTTTTGATTTCATGAAAATAGCTGCTATGGGTACTTCCTTTATAAATCAAGGATTAAGGATTTACTTGTGAAGACTGGCTACAGTTCTAAAGGAAATGTTGAGAATGACATGCCATACTAATGTTAGTATGTTGGTGTGAGGTATTGGGGCATGGACTCCGTGACTTGTTTGAGTTCTCACCGTGATGCACCGATGATGCTATGTGGTTGACGTGGCAGGCCTGTGTGGCGACTGTGGCCGGGCATATTACGTTGTGCCGTGGCAGGCATATGCGCCGATGGCAGGCCTGTGTGGTGACTGTGTCCGGGCATATAACGCTGTGGTAGGACTGGGTGCCCTAAGCTGGGATCCTGTTGAGGATCGTGGACAAGCTGTCCTGTGTGGGTAGGCTAGGTCCTGATGTTTGTTTGCAGGCTGAGTCCTGATGATTGTGCACACTACACAGTGTACGAGTTCACAGAGCATGTAGCATAGACTTGTATGTCTGCATGATGTGGAGTGTTGGGGTCACCTACTGAGCTTGTCGCTCACCCCTACTTGTTGTTTACCTTTTTCAGGTGTGACCCGAGACTAGTGGAGGACCTTCTTCCAGGAGGACGTGCCCACTACTCTGATGTATGATACAGTATATTCTGTATTTTATTACGTGTTGTATCCCGGACATGGGTCCGTGGACAGTTGTATTTGTATTTGCATACAGTTTGTGGTGTGATGTCTGTATGACTGTTTGACTCATTGTATACATGATGATATATGGGAAAGTACAGGATTACCCTTGATGTATGACTGTACAGGGTTACATATTTGAGATAGCACCCGCGATATAGTCTCTATTGGTGCTAGTCACCAACCCCTTGACCTTTCGGGTGCGGGCAAGGGGAAGTCATGTTCCTGGTTCCGGGTTTTCTTGGAATTCGAGGGCGTGACAAGTTGGTATCAGAGCATGGTTTAGCGAACCTAGGTTAGTGAGGGGTGGTTAATTGATTCCATGTGACTTGGAAAACTGTAGGGAAGGCGCCTGATCAACGCAGTCCTTACATGTGTTCTAGGTTATTTTGGTGTTAGTTAGATCATCCTAGGAGCATACGTGGGGATGGGGTGCATTTCTAGTGGTATGATTGTGTGCATATAGGGCACTAGATTGTCTTTGTGTGTGATGTGCTCGTATGTGGTGCCAGGATGGCACGTGGCCGTGAGAGCCAGGATTTGATTGTGGTGTACCCTAAGGGGTGACACGATGTTATATGCATGGTTGTGGACCTACGGGTCGTGTGGTGTACCCTGATGGGGGACACGATGCTATATGCATGGTATGGACCTACGGGTCGTGTGGTGAGAACCTACAAGTCGGTTGTGCCTTTGATGGCTGTTTTTGCTAGCAGTGCTAGTATTGATCATTTGTTGTTTGTTGTTGTGGCCAGTGTGATGGCACCACCGAGGAGAGCTGTCCGAGGCCAGGGCCCGGTAGAGGAGCCCACGATAGAGTCGGGGCACCAGGGGCAACAGAGCCCGCAACAGAGATCGTCAGCTCCCATTGTGGGACCTGATTTGGCTCAGTTGTTGATTCAGTTGCAAGAGGCCATATAGGGTATGCAGGGCTCGATGAGGGATATGGCTAGAGAGGTGGATGAGCTGAAGAGGCGGCGGCGACCTCGGCGGCCATCATCGCCTCGGCGGCCAGGAGGCAAGAGTGGTGCGGGATGTGCACCAGCCAAGGAGGTCGTGCGAGCCAGCACGACGAGGGATGGACTGGGCTGCACAGTTTTTGAAACACGCACCCAGGACTTTTGAGGATGGTTCGTGGCCAAAGGTAGCCGAGGACTGGATTAGGTGGACAGAGGATATCTTTGATATGATCGGGGTGCCAGATGAGGAGAGAGTGCGCGTGGTGACGCACTATCTGTTGGGTATCCCACGCAGGTGGTGGGAATCCACTAGAGCTGTCCATGGCGATCGGATGAGCTGAAGAGAGTTTGTTGAGCACTTCTTTGGGGAGTATTTTCCCGGCTTGTTGTAGTATGCTCGACGTAGAGAGTATTATGAGCTTGTGAAGGGTAGCATGATTGTGGGGGAGTATGTGCAGGCTTTCACAGATTTGGGGAGGTTTGCTCTGGAGGCTTGGGCAAAGGAAGGCCGGAAGACGCAGGACTTCATTCAGGGCTTGAGGCCATCTCTGAAAAGACAGCTAGAACCGATGCAGTTGACCAGCTACGGGGAGGCGGTCGACAAGGCGCTCATTATTGAGCGAGGTCAAGATCAGGCGAGAGCCCAGAGGCCGGGCGGTTCGGCAGGTTCGGGCAAGAAGAGACAGAGTGGGGAGAGCAAAGCGGTCTTGCTCGGCTGAGAGGAGGCAGTGCGAGAGGGTTTCCAGCCAGGCGGTGGGACCCCGTGAGAGTTCGGCCAACGGAGGCCAGGTACTGTTGGAGTCAGAGTTTGACCGGGCATGTCTCGAGAGACTGCCCAAGGAAAAAGATGATTTGCTTCCGATGCGGGAAGGTGGGACATGGAGCTAGGGAATGTGTTACCCTTAGCTCGACCAGCAGTGTAGGCCCTCGTCCGAGAGAGCAGGACAGAGGAGTGGGGCTCCATCTCAGAGGTCGGTGCCTGTAAAGACTCGTATTTGGGTAGTTTTAAGAGATAGCCATTCTATGGGAATGTAACTATCTGGACGGTAGTGTAGTCGTCGATGTGAGCATTTTGACTGTACTTGGGGCCCGAGTCCAAGTCGGGGCCCCATTTGACTCGATTGTTGACTTTTTGGGGTTTATTGGTTGACTTTGCGTTTGGGCGGTCATTTGGGTGTAATAATATCTGTTTAGTGTTGTGCTCGTCATTTCGAGCGTTTTGACTGTAGTTTGACTCAATTTGGAGTTTGGGGCCTTGGAGGTCGATTATTGACTGGGTTAATGGTTGACTAGGTCAGTTGACTGGCAAAAATATAAATAGCAGCAAAAAAAACATGAAGCTTTCACTTTACGTTTCACGTTTGTGCGTTTGAGAGAGAGAGCTTGAGAGAGCTTGGAAGCCTTGGCGATTTGGGGGCGATTTGGGTTCGTGGAGCTCAAAGATTCACTTCAAGTAGGTGTCCTTGAACTTCTTATCTTGATTCTATGCTTGGTATGCACGAATTTATCATGATTTATGAAATTGAGCATGAACTCTAGAATTTGGGGAAAACCAATTTTGGGTTAGATCTAATGGTTTAGCATAAGATTTGTGGTTAAGAACTATTTTATATCATTGTGGATATATGTTTCTGTGATTTTGGGGTTAATTAATTGTGTTTTTCATGAGGGTTGATATGTCAAACATGAAAATTTGGGTTTAGATCTAGATTTCTAGAAATCTGGAATTTGATGCGTGTTCTGTTGTTTCCGTGCGATTTAGAGGCATTCTGGACGCATTTTGAGGTAAATATCGTAGTCTGTTGCGTAGGATGCGTGTTTGTGCCTGTCTGGGGGGTTACTGGGTTGATTCCAGACGAAGAACAGGCAAAAACGACGATGAACAGTACCCTGGGCGCGTTACTGGGTCGAACTGACGAAAATCCGAAGTTTTGGGTCGTAGGGTCGTAGTTCGTAGACCCGTAGTTCGTAGGTTCGTAGTTCGAAGGTTCGAAGGTTCGTAGTTCGTAGATTCGTAGACCCGTAGTCCGAAGGTCGAAGTTCGTAGCCTCGTAGGTCGAAGATCGAAGACCCGCTTCGAGTCTTCGAGGCGCGCTATGCAGCTACGAGTCACAGCTCCCGCTACGAGTCTCCGAGGCGCGCTGCAGTTTTGAGCTACGAGTCGCAGCTTCTGCAGTGTAACTGGACACTGTACAGCATTAGACTGGACCTATTTACATTGCGACCTATACCCAAAGTAATATACTTAAGTTACAATGTAAATAACGAAATACCCCCCATTTGGATTCAAAGAAAAATGCTAGAAAAATTAATTCCCACTAATTCAAAATGTGAAAATTGGGTTTTAGTGTAAAATCTCGGAAAAACCCAAAAGTTCGTAGTGGTGAATTTTTGGAAAGTGGGGTTAGACATCTCATAAAAATCTCCAAAAATCAGATTATCTTAGTTATGCTATGGGAACCCAATGCCGGGACTTTTGATTTTAAGAAAATAGCTGCTATGGGTACTTCCTTCATAAATCAAGGATTGAGGATTTACTTGTGAAGACCAGGCTACGATTAAAGAAAAGGTTGAGAATGACATACCATACTAATGTTAGTATGTTGGTGTGAGGTATTGGGGCATGGACTCCGTGACTTGTTTGGGTTCTCACCGTGATGCACCGATGGTGCTATGTGGTTGACGTGGCAGGCATATGCACCGATGGTAGGCCTGTGTGGCGATTGTGGCCGGGCATATTGCGCGTGGACGAAGCTAAGGCCTGAGTTGAGCCGTTGAGCTCGTGGAGCTAGGGCCGAGTGCCCCTGAGCTGGGATCCCATGGAGGATCGTGGACAAGTTGTCCTGTGTGAACAGTGCGAGTCCCGATGTTTGTTTGCAGGCCGAGTCCTGATGATTGTGCACACTACACGGTGCACGAGTACACCGAGCATATAGTATAGACTTATATGTGTTGCATGATGTGGAGTTTTGGGGTCACCTACCGAGCTTGTCGCTCACCCCTACTTGTTGTTTACCCCTTTTCAGGTGTGACCAGAGACTAGTGGAGGACTTTCTTCCAGGAGGACGTGCCCACTACTCTGATGTATGATACAGTACTGTATTTTGTATTTTATTATGTGTTATATCCCGGACATGGGTCCGTGGACAAATGTATTTGTATACTGTTTGTGATGTGATGACTGTATGACTGTTTGACTTATTGTATGCATGATGATATATGGGAAAGTACAGGATTACCCTTGATGTATGACTGTACTGGGTTGCATATTTGAGACAGCACCCGCGGTGTAGTCTCCATTGGTGCTAGTCACCAACCCCTTGACCTATCGGGTGCGGGCAAGGGGAAGTCATGTACCCGGTTCCGGGTTCCCTGGAATTCGGGGGCGTGACAGTGCCACCGGCACAGAGCACGCAGACGCGACCTGTGGTGCAGCAGCCTCAGCGGGAGGCATAGGGTCATGTTGACCCGCGGGGCAAGGCCCCAATGGTCCAGGCTAGTGGCAGTGGGCCACGAGGGAGGACTTTTGCCCTTACCAGTAGGGAGGCAGAGGTTCCAATAGTGGACGAGGCAGGACCGGGACCTTCAGTGGTGAGACGTACCATTATCATTTCTCATACTATCTATTCAGTTTTGATTGATACTGGTGCTACCCATTCTTTTATTTTGTATGCTACGGTGGTTGGATTAGAGTTGGACCAGGAGACATTGAGTCAGTCTCTGATGGTTGCTTCACCTTTGGGTGGAATTGTGATACTTGAGAGTATCTGTCGTGCTTGTTAGGTAACACTTGGGGGTGTTAACCTGTTGTGTGATTTGTATATCATGGAGTTAGATGATTTTGATGTTATCCTGGGTATGGATTGGTTGGTCTCCGTGGAGGCCAAGATTGATTGTTTTCGACGGCGCATGACGTTCCTCACGCCAGAGAGCACGCGGGGTGTCTTTGTGGGTGAGTGGACCGAGGAGGCATGCAGGTTGGGACTTTTGAGGCATGGGTGGGGTGATGTGACCCACCAGTTAGCCAGCTTGACTTTGGTTGACAAGAGGAGAGAGGGGAAGGCTGTTTTGCCACCCATTGTAGATCAGTTCCCGGATGTGTTTCCTGAGGACTTGGTTAGTTTGCCACCCGTGAGGGAGGTAGAGTTTTCGATCAAGTTGTTGCCAGGGACAACACCGATTAGGTTAGCGGCCTACAGGATGGCACCAACAGAGCTTAGAGAGCTCAAGAGACAGATAGATGACCTATTGGCACGAGGCTTTATCAGGCGGAGTAGCTCACCAGGTGGGGCGCTCCATTGTTGTTTGCCAAGAAGGCGGATGGTTCATTTCGGCAATGTATAGACTACCTAGGTCGAACCAGGTGATCGTGAAGAACAGTATCCATTGCCGAGAATCGATGACCTGTTTGATCGGTTTCGCGGTGCGAGGTGGTTTTCCAAGATAGACTTGAGATCCGGATACCATCGATTAAGGGTTAAGGGAGGCGAGATATCCCTAAGACCGCATTCGGTTGTCGTTATGGGCATTATGAGTGGCTTGTGATGCCATTTGGGCTCACGAATGCTCCAGCAGTGTTTATAGGATTGATGAACCATGTGTTTGCTCCATATTTAGATATGTTCGTTGTGGTGTTCATCGACGATATTTTGGTCTATTCAGCGACCAAGAGGGAGCATGAGGAGCATTTGCAGGTTGCGTTGCAGACCTTGCGGGAGCATCGGTTGTACGTGAAGTTCACGAAATGTGACTTCTGGTTGCAACAGTACACTTCTTGGGGCATGTGGTATCTTCGGAGGGTATCATAGTGGATCCTGAGAAGATCGAGGCGGTTATGTCGTGGAAGAGGCCCACGAATGTGTTTGAGATTCATAGCTTCCTTGGTTTGGCAGGCTACTATCAGAGGTTCGTGGAGGATTTTTCCAGGTTGGCAGCTCCTATGACGAACCTGACCAGGAAGGGAGTTCCTTTTGTTTGGTCTGAGGCTTGTGAGAGTGCTTTCATGGAGCTGAAGGCATGATTAACCTCAGCCCCCATCTTGATTCTCTCACAGGAGGGTGTGCATTTCGAGGTGTATTGTGATGCTTCCAGGGTAGGACTTGGTTGTGTGTTGATGCAGGCTCGGCAGGTGATTGCTTATGGGTCTAGGCAGTTGAGACCACATGAGCAGAACTATCCCACACGTGATTTGGAGTTGGCTGCAGTGATCTTTGCTCTAAAGAGTTGGCAGCATTATCTCCTTGGGGAGAAATTTGTGGTGTATACGGACCACAAGAGCTTGCGAGACATCTTTTCTTAGAGAGACCTAAACCTTAGCGCGAGGCGGTGGGTGGAGTACCTGCGACGATTTCGGTTTGATATGATGTACACCCTAGGAAGGGTAATGTGATGGCAGATGCGCCGAGTAGGAAGAGCGGGGGCCGTGGTTGCCCATTGTGCCATTAAGGAATGGGAAATGATGGGACAATTAGCGGCAATGAGGTTGCGAGATGGTGACCAGGTGAGGGGCGGGGAACCCTCGGTGTTGTTATAACGGTCCCAAGAGATGCGACACGGGGTCATAGAGGATCAAGTGGGGACGTTGATTGTGAGGTCATCCGCGACCGAATTCAGACTGGGCAGGCACCTTCTGATTGGACTGAGGATGCAGAGCATGTGCTGCGGTATAGGGTAGATTGATAGTTCCCACTTCTCTTCAGGAGGAGGTTATTCGGGAATTTCACCAGTCGAGGTTAGCTGTACATCCTGATGGGACCAAGATGTACCATGCTGTGAGGAGGCAGTTTTGGTGGCCAGGCCTGAAGAAGGCCGTTGCTGATTTTGTGAGGAGGTGTTTGACCTGTCAGCAGGTCAAGGCAGAGCACCTGAGATCAGCTGGTGAGTTGCAGTCATTGCCAATGCCAGAGTGGAAATGGGACCACGTGACCATGGATTTTGTCACTGGACTTCCTCGTTCTAGGGGACACGACACTATATGGGTAGTTGTCGACCGGTTGACCAAATCGGGGCATTTTATTCCGATTCGAGAGATAGACCCAATGAGGACTTTGGGACAGAGGTATATTGATGTTATTGTGCGGTTGCATGGAGTCCCATTGTCTATTGTATTTGATCGGGATGCGAGGTTTACATCTCCGTTTTGGAGACAGTTGCAGCGAGCTTTGGGTACCAGGGTGAACCTGAGTACAACTTTTCATCCGCAGACAGACGGTCAGTCGGAGCGGACGATTCAGACGCTCGAGGATATGTTGCGTGCCTGTGTCCTAGATTTTGGAGGTTGTTGGGAGACTCACCTTCCTTTGGTGAAATTCTCTTACAACAACAGTTATCAGGCCACGATTGGAATGGCTCCGTATGAGGCACTGTATGGGCGGCCTTATAGATCACCCTTATGTTGGTCACAGACGGGAGAGACAGCAGTTCTCGGTCCCGATATGGTTCGAGAAACCACAAGAGGTAGTGTAGTTGATTAGACAGCGTATGCTAACAGCACATGAGTAGGCAGAAGTCTTACGCGGATCAGAGGCGTCGACCCTTGCAGTTTGAGGTGGGGGACCATGTATTTTTGCGGGTTTCGCCGCGTCGAGGGCATCAGAGGTTTGGACGTGGATCCAAACTTTCCCCTCATTTTATGGGGCCGTTTGAGATTGTTGCCACCGTGGGCGCAGTGGCTTACCGATTAGTTTTGCCACCAGAGTTAGCACGAGTACATGATGTGTTTCATGTGTCTCAGTTGAGGCAGTATCACCCCGATCCTTCTCATGTGTTGGACTATCACGAGATAGACTTGGCTGATGATGGTGCCGTTGTTGAGATGCCGGCACAGATTTTGGACAGGCGGGACCAGGTCTTGCGGGGCAAGATGATCCCACTAGTTCGGGTGTTATGGCGACACTGAGGCATGGAGGAGCAGACTTGGGAGAAAGAGAGCCAGATGCGGGTTCTTCATCCTGAGCTGTTCGAGGACGATCAGTCCTGAGGTGGGGAGGATGTGAGGACCTTCCCTGACGTATGCGTTATGTTTTATGCATTTGTTTTGCATATGTTGTTTGAGATGTGGTTTAGCTCGTTGTTGGATTTTGTCAGCCCTTTTGGCTTGTTGCGAGTTGCATTGCACATGTGTGATCAGTGATCATGTTTTATGTTTTGTTGTTGGGACATTGAGCTTGAATTTTGCTATGTCCTTTGGGCATGTGTGTTATTTTCGAGGACGAAAAGTCCTAAGGTGGGGAGGATGTAAAGACTCGTATTTGGGTAGTTTTGAGAGATAGTCATTCTATGGGAATGTAACTATCTGGACGGTAGTGTAGTCGTCGATGTGAGCATTTTGACTGTACTTGGGCCCGATTCCGATTCAGGGCCCCATTTGACCTGATTGTTGACTTTTCGGGGTTTATTGGTTGACTTTGCGTTTGGGCGGTCATTTGGGTGTAATAATATCTGTTTAGTGTTGTGCTCGTCATTTCGAGCGTTTTGACTGTAGTTTGACTCAATTTGGAGTTCGGGGCCTTGGAGGTCAATTTTTGTGTTGGGAGGTCAATTATTGACTGGGTCAATGGTTGACTAGGTCAGTTGACTGGCAGAAATATAAATAGCAGCAAAAAAGAATAAGAAGAAGCTTTCACTTTACGTTTCACGTTTGTGCGTTTGAGAGAGAGAGAGCTTGAGAGAGCTTGGAGGCCTTGGCGATTTGGGGCGATTTAGGTTCATGGAGCTCAAAGATTCACTTCAAGTAGATGTCCTTGAACTTCTTATCCTTGTCTTGTTTTGGATCTGCACGAATTCATCATGATTTATGAAATTGAGCATGAACCCTAGAATTTGAGGAAAACCAATTTTGGGTTAGATCTAATGGTTTAGTATAAGATCTGTGGTTAAGAACTATTTTATATCATTGTGAATATATGTTTTTGTGATTTTAGGGTTGATTAACTGTATTTTTCATGAGGGTTGATAAGTCAACCATGGAAATCTGAGTTTAGATATAGATTTCTGGAAATCTGGAATTTTATACGTGTTTCTGTTGTTTCTGCGCAATTTAGAGGCGTTTTGGACGCGTTGTGAAGTAAATATTGTAGTTTGTTGCGAAACAGGGGTGTTAGTGAGCGTCTGGAGTTTTTGGGCGCGTTTCAGACGAAGAACAGGTGTAAACGACGATGAACAGTACCTTGGGCGTGTTCCTGGTTCGAAATGACGGAGACTCGAAGTTCTGGGTCGAAGGGTCGTAGTTCGTAGTTCGTAGACCCGTAGTTCGTAGCTCGTAGGTTCGTAGTTCGTAGGGTCGTAGTTCGTAGACCCGTAGTTCGTAGCCTCGTAGTTCATAGTCGAAGGGTCGAAGTTCGTTGCCTCGTAGGTCAAAGGTCGTAGCCTCGCTTCGAGTCTTCGAGGCGCGCTGTAGCTTCGCACTCCGCAGCTATAAGTCGCGGTTCCGCAACTACGAGTCGCAGGTTCTGAGCTACGAGTCACAGCTCCTGCAGTGTAACTGGACACTTGACTTGGACCTATTTACATCGTAACCTATATCCATCTACACATTTAAATATACTTAAGTTACTATGTAAATAACGAAATACCCCCCATTTGGATTCAAAGAAAAATACTAGAAAAATCAATTCCTACTATTTCAAAATGTGAAAATTGGGATTTAGTGTAAAATCTCGGAAAAACCCAAAAGTTCGTAGTGGTGAATTTTTGGAAAGTGGGGTTAGATATCTCAGAAAAATCCCAAAAAATCAGTTTATCTTATTTATGATATGGGAACCCAATGCCGGGACTTTTGATTTCAAGAAAATAGCTGCTATGGGTACTTCATTCATAAATCAAGGATTAAGGATTTACTTGTGAAGATTGGCTACAGTTCTAAAGGAAATGTTGAGAATGACATGCCATACTAATGTTAGTATGTTGGTGTGAGGTATTGGGGCATGGACTCCGTGACTTGTTTGGGTTCTCACCGTGATGCACCGATGGTGCTATGTGGTTGACGTGGCAGGCATATGCGCCGATGGCAGGCCTGTGTGGCGACTGTGGCCGGGCATATTGCGTTGTGCCGTGGCAGGCATATGCGCCGATGGAAGGCCTGTGTGGCGACTATGTCCGGGCATATAGCGCTGTGGTAGGGCTGAGTGCCCTGAGCTGGGATCCTGTTGAGGATCGTGGACAAGCTGTCCTGTGTGGGCAGGCTAGGTCCTGATGTTTGTTTGCAGGCTGAGTCCTGATGATTGTGCACACTACACAGTGCACGAGTACACAGAGCATGTAGCATAGACTTGTATGTCTGCATGATGTGGAGTGTTATGGTCACCTACTGAGCTTGTCGCTCACCCTTACTTGTTGTTTACCTTTTTCAGGTGTGACCCGAGACTAGTGGAGGACCTTCTTGCAGGAGGACGTGCCCACCACTCTGATGTATGATACAGTACTGTTTTCTGTATTTTATTACGTGTTGTATCCCAGACATGGGTCCGTGGACAGTTGTATTTGCATACTGTTTGTGATGTAATGTCTGTATGACTGTTTGACTTATCATATGCATGATGATGTATGGGAAAGTATAGGATTGCCCTTGATGTATGACTGTACAGGGTTACATATTTGAGATAGCACCCGCGGTATAGTCTCTATTGGTGCTAGTCACCAACCCCTTGACCTTTCGGGTGCGGGCAAGGGGAAGTCATGTTCCTGGTTCCGGTTTTTCTTGGAATTCGGGGCGTGACAGTTATGCTATGGGAACCCAATGTCGGGACTTTTTATTTCAAGAAAACAACTCCTATGGGTATCTCTTTCCTTAGTCAAGGAATGAGGATCGACGGGTGAAGACTGGCTACAGTTTTAAAGGGAGTATTATATACCTTAAGACCATATTGGTGTTGGATGTTGGTTTGAGGGATTGGGGCTTAGGCTCTATGACTTGTTGGGTTCTCACCGTGATGTACCGATGGTGCTATGTGGTTGACGTGGCAGGCATATGCGCCGATGGCAGGCCTGTGTGGCAACTGTGGCCAGGCGTATTGCGCTATGGACAGGCTAAGGCCTCAGTTGAGCTGTTGAGCTCGTGGAGCTAGGGCTGAGTGCCCTGAGCTGGGATCCTATGGAGGATCGTGGACAAGCTGTCCTGTGTGGGTAGGCTGGGTCCTGATGTTGTTTGCAGGCTGAGTCCTGATGATTGTGCACACTACACAGTGCATGAGTACACAGAGCATGTAGTATAGACTTGTATGTTTGCATAATGTGGAGTGTTGGGGTCACCTACTGAGCTTGTCGCTCACCCCTACTTGCTGTTTACCTTTTTCAGGTGTGACCCGAGACTAGTGGATGACTTTCTTCCAAGAGGACGACCACTACTCTGATGTATGATACAGTATTATATTCTGTATTATTTTGTGTGATATCCCAGACATGGGTCCGTGGACAGTTGTATTTGCATATTGCTTATGATGTGATGACTGTATGATTGTTTGATTTCTTGTATGCATGATGGTGTATGGGAAAGTGTAGGATTACCCTTGATGTATGACTGTACAGGGTTGCATATTTGAGACAGCACCCGCGGTGTAGTCTCTATTGGTGCTAGTCACCAACCCCTTGACCTTTCGGGTGCGGGCAAGGGGAAGTCATGTACCTGGTTCTGGGTTCCCTGGAATTCGGGGGCGTGACAGTGCTGTTTCGGATTAGTGTTGTTCATGTTCCGGATAATTAGTGTTCTGGATTATTGTTCTGGATGAGTGACGTGCCAGAGTAATGCTCCAGATCAGTGTGATGCTCTGGATTTGACTATCATGCTCCAGATTGACCAGGATATTACGGATTTGATCATGATGCTCCGAATTTGACTTTTCGTCATAACTTAACTCGTAATCGTGCTTGGTTAATTGCATTGGTCTAACTCAATGCTTGAGGATAGAGTTGTGGTCTTGTGGAGACTAGTCTCTATTACAGAGGAAGTGTTTTGAAACCCTAGTGGTTGACTTGTGTTGCTATAGTATGCATTAAGTTGCATAATTGGGGGACCTTCGGTCTGAGAGTTATATTATGGGTTGTTCAGTTGTGTTACGGTGTTGGTTTGTCTACCGTATGTGTATTTAACTCCAAGTTGGAGGAAGGTATGACCTATGACTTAGGTTCTTGTTGGGGTTTCTATGGGAAATCCAGTATGGGAGAAACATGGTGTTCTCCGTTGTGGATTGTCTGAGATAGTTTTGGACTTAAAGGAGCCCATAAGGTGACAATGGGCACTGTGAGAGCCTAGTAAGACTATGTGATGAAACCTTTGTGGTTTGTCATGGTTTGTTTGAGGTTATGGTTGGGCCATGAGGGCTAAGGTGCTTATGGGGCAATGAGGGTTGTTGGCACCGTGAGAGCCTCATGGTCTGTTTGTTTGTTGGTTGCTATGGATACGTGCAATGCGTGAGACCTTTGGGTCGGTTGTGATATGTTATGTTCACTTGTATATCTGTGTGATAGCTATGTGAGATGTGGGACTCTTAGGTCCATGTGATACGTTTGATTGCGACAGGTGGCATATTCAGTGGTTGAGCTCTGTATAAATGTATCCTTGTGTGGGTGTGATAGGTGGTTAAGGCCCTGGATTGTGATGTACCTTGTTGGGTAAGGCTACGGCCTAATAAGCTTGTGATGAGCGGATCCTGTTGAGGATCATGGACAAGCTATGCCCTAGTGAAGGCAGGTTGTGTCCGGTGTTATCACCGGTTTTCGTCCGGGCCGCAATCGATTGATGAGATTGTACAAAGTCGCCAACAACTATTTTTTGGGTGCAGTTGATCACCTACGGTGTGTGTGGTTTACGTTACCAAATAAGGGTTCCGGGGTTGGTTACGTGTAGGAAAGGATTAGTACCCCTATAACGCCCTTTCGGTACCTATCTTATGAGGAGGAGGTTTCTATTTGTTTTCGCTGTCGTGATTGGGCTGAGGCACTATGGTTTTCCTAGACAGTCTACACTTTTTATTTAGCTAAGTTATTTGTCAAGGTTATAGTTAAAATTGATTTACCCTAAAAATTTTAAAGGAGATCCTAGAAGTTTTGTTTTGCTTTTTATTTGAAGTGGAAAATGAAATCCTAAGGTTTTGTTTTGTTTTGGAAATTGAAGTCCTAAATAATTGAAGTATGCTTTTTCCATTTTTTGGTTTTTGGTTCAAAAATGTTTTTTTTGGTAAAAAACAATTTTTTTTGTTTTTTTAAAAGAATTGAAAATGAATGAATATACATATCGAAATAACTGTGACGTGCGTGATTGTGACAACACCACTCTCTCTCTTTTTTTTTCTCTTTTTTTTTTTGGTTGGTCTCTTCCCTCTTTTTTATTTACATATTACAACTCCATGAAAATGATAAAATAACCACAAACAAACCCAAAAAAAAAAAAAATAAAAATTACATATGTAGCAAGCTACAACAATAGGACTGATTATAAATATAAATATATATAAGATCGACATTAGCTTTGACAAGGTTCTGACAATCGTCGATTCTGGTAGCGGCAACACCGGCTTGAAGAGTAAGACACCAAAGACCATTAGCCGGAACTGCAGATAACTTGTTTTGTTTTGTTTTTTTTTGTGTGATATGTTTTTAACGGAAATTAAATAAATATGTATACAACTACATCAGATTATTTATGCTAATTAAATTATGCTAATTAAATACTAGCTAACTAATTATGCTAATATACTTATACTAATTATACTAAATTTAAAAACTAACTACCTAATTATGCTAAATTTAAAAAACTAACTAACTAATTAACTAAATATGCTAAATTTAACTAATTAAAATTATACTAATTATGCTAAATTTAATTAAAAACTAACTACTAATTTACTAAACAAAATAATAATTAAAACTAAAGAAGGAAAGAAATAAAAACCTGAAATATCGTGGACCAAAGGCGCCCTTCTCCTGAATGCCTCTTTTTTCTGCAAAAGAAAGAAAAAGATGAATTTGGTTATAACCGTAGTTCTTTTTTAGAACCGTAGTTAATTTTACACTCTACTCTCTCTTTTTTAGAGTTGTGTGTATTTGATGGTATTGGTGTATTTGTAGAAGGGGGGGAGGACCCATTTATATAAGAGTCATGGAAGAGGAAATTTTGTAAAACCTCCAATGTGGGACTTCCATTTTTTTCTTTTTATGATTATTATTATTAAGAAGTCAAATAAGGGGTGTAGGTACTGTTCATGAAACAGTAACCCCGGTACTATTCACGAACAGTGACATGAACAGTACCCTAAGTACTATTCACGAAAAATGTTTTTTTTTTTGGAATCCTATGTCGGCCACGACTAATCGTTGCGACGGTTTTATTTATTTATTTATTTATATATTTATTTAACATATATATATATATATATACACACGTATAACATAAACATGCAAACTGCAATTTATTTAGGACTCCGTGGTGGAGATATTACATGATTCAACCTAAAATATATTTTATGGCCATTGCCATTATATACAAGAGGATGATGAAAGCAAGGAGGGTTATGAAAGCGCCGTCTATCTGTAGCCTGCTGGTGTTCTGCGTTCACACTTCCGGTTCCATAACACGACACTGTCACCTAGTACAGTGGTACGCCCTGTCGTTTTTTGTTTTTTGGGTTCCTGTAATCCTATTAATTTTTCAGATTTAATAAGCTTTTTGTGCCGATTTTGAACTTATGTGTATTGCTGCTCTCTCAATCTCTCTGTATAGTTCATTATTGACAATTTTTGGGGTGTGAGGCGCTGAGGCAGAGGCGGGTGGATTAGCTGTTGACCTTGTGCTTGTTCTCCTAAGTGTTTCTTGAATCGATCTATCGCTTCACAGGTTTGTCTTAGCTCTCACTACTCCTTTTTAATAAAATTTACAATAATTTTAAAATGCATAGTTAATAATTTGCTTTTTATAATTGATAATTTGATAATTGATATTGTGTTGTTATTCAATAATTTCATTTGGAATTTAATTTAGAAAATCCAAAAGGGATTTTCTAGATATTTTCAATAAATATCTAGACGTGTTTGATGTTTGTAGACTTATAATGTTTAATGTATTGCTTATTTGTGGTTGTACTAGTGTTTGATGTAATGAATTTTGTGGTGTTTGAATATCTACTATAACTATTATATTTTCAGCTGTTTCCGCTAGAAATGGATAAATTTGTGATAAGAAAACCAAAAGATTTTTCTTTTGGTTCTTCTAAGCGAATTTGTGTTGACTTGAACAATCTTCCTTCGGATCCTGGGCTACGAGAACCGATGTCATCTTATTTTCCTAATGATCAAGATAATATAAGAAGAGCTTATATACAAAAGGATCCTTGTCAAATTGTTCCTACTAATTTACCTCAAACCGAAATTGCTGGATCAATGCGTCAGTTTAATCCTGATTGGTTTATCGAATACAAAAATTGGTTGCAATATAGTATAGAAAAGGATACAATATTTTGTCTATGTTGTTACCTATTTAGACAAGATGTTGGTAAGCAAGCGGGGGGTGACACTTTTGTAAGAACGGGATTCAAATTGTGGCATAAGAAAGAAAACCTTCGAATCCATGTTGGAGGTGTTAATAGTGCACATAACCAAGCTCTCAAGAAGTGTGAGGATTTAATGAAGCCAAATCAATACATTAACAATGTTTTTGTTAAGCAGAGAAATGAAGAAAAGATAAAGTATTGAATTCAGTTAAATGCAACAGTTGATTGCATAAGATTCCTTTTGCGTCAGGGATTAGCTTTTCGTGGTCATGATGAATCTTCAAGTTCAAGTGATAAAGGAAATTTTCTTGAGCTTCTACAATTTTTGGCTGATCACAATGGATCCATCAATGAAGTGGTACAAAAATGTCCGAAAAACAACAAGTTAACTCACCCTGATATTCAAAAAGACATTGTGAATACAGCTGCTTGTGAAACTACTAATGCCATCATCAAGGATCTTGACAATGAGTTCTTTTCAGTTTTAGTCAATGAGTCTTGTGATATATCAATTAAAGAACAAATGGCAATTGTTTTGCGTTATGTGAACAAGAATGGAGATGTTACAGAGCGGTTCCTTGGTATTGTACATGTAACAGATACCACTGCTTTGTCACTCAAAGTTGCAATTGAATCTCTATTTTCAAAGCATGGATTAAGTTTATCAAGACTACATGGGCAAGGTTATGATGGGGCCAGTAATATGCAAGGTGACTTTAATGGTCTTAAAGTTTTGATTTTAAGAGAGAATGAATCAGCATATTATGTTCATTGCTTTGCTCATCAACTTCAGTTGACTTTTGTAGCTGTTGCTAAGAATCATAATGTCATTGCTGAATTTTTTTGCTTGGTTGCTAAATTAATAAATATTGTTAGAGGCTCTTGTAAGAGACGAGATGCTCTTCGAGATGCACAATTGGGCAAAATTGAAAAAGCATTGGACATGGGTGAACTTCAAAGTGGGTAAGGTTTGAATCAAGAGACAAATCTTAAACGTGCAGGTGATACACATTGGGGGTCACATTATGGTACAATTATCAACTTGATTTTGATGTTTTCTGCCACTGTTGAAGTACTTGAGATTATTATGGTGGATGGCACAAGTTATGAGCAAAAAGGTGATGCTCGGTCTACTTTGAAGTTATTATTATCTTTTGAGTTTGCCTTTGCTCTACATTTGATGAAACATATTCTAGGGGTCACAAATGAGTTGTCAATAGCATTGCAAAGGAAAAATCAAAATATCATAAATGCTATAACACTTGTTGACATGTCTAAGAAACGACTACAGATGATGAGAGACAATGATTGAGAATCTTTGTTGGCTGAAGTATCATTATTTTGTAACAAACATGATATTCCCATCTTGGACATGGATGAAATTTTTGTAATTGGTGGGAGGCTAAGACGCCAAACCCCACAAATTACAAATTCACATCACTTTCGTGTTGAATTATTCTACACAGTCATAGATATGTAACTTCAAGAGCTCAACAACCATTTTTCAGAGGGGAATACAGAGTTGCTACTTTGTATGGCTTGCTTGAATCCGAGTAATTCATTTTGTGCTTTTGATAAGCAAAAGTTGATTCGTCTCACAGAGTTATATCCATATGATTTTTCTGAGACAGATTTAATTGCACTTGATATTCAACTTCAGAATTACATTGTTGATGTGCAAGCTAATGACATGTTCATGGAACTACATGGAATGGATGAGCTTGCGAGAAAGATGGTAGAGACAGAGAAGGATGTCACATATCCTTTAGTTTATCTGCTTGTGAAGTTAGTGCTGACCCTTCTTGTTGCAATTGCAACAATAGAAAGAAGTTTTTCAGCAATTAAATATATAAAGAATCAACTACATAATCGAATGGGAGATCAATGGATGAATGATTGTTTGGTAACATACATTGAGAGTGATGTATTTGATAACATTGATAATGAAGCTATCATGCAACGTTACCAAGCTATGAAGACTCGCAGGAGGATTTTATGACATTTCATGTATTTTTTTTAGTGGTGTTATATGTAAAAACTTCTATGATTTTATAACATTTTATTAATGATATTATTTTTAATTTTTATAATAAATATTGAACACCCTAAAAATAAATTCTAGAGTCGCCCCTGCCAATAAGATCGATGGTTGAGGATGATTAGTTCCCGCAATTGCATGAAGGGAAATTTCTGGAATGGAATCTTCATACACTAGTGGTTTTTCTTCTTCATGGGTGTTGTCTTCTTCTGCTAGATCTTCAATCATGAAGAGTTGTGGTCATTAATAATGATGCCCTGGAACAAAGTTGTGATCATAGTAGTAGCATAAACCACGTTCGCGACACTCTTTTGTTTCTTAACTAGTGATCCATCGGAATGGTGTGGGGGAAGTCTGACCGCCCCTCTGCATAGGTGCTAAGCCTAAGACGCCTGTTGTAGGTGTTGGCGCAAACCATGATGGTTGGGTCACATTTGTTATCCACCTGAATAGTGGTCTTCTTCTGGACTTGATTGCATTCTTCAACCAACTTTGCTACTCCAATGACATCTGATATTCTCAAGATCCAAGCAAGATCATTTGGGTATATGTGTGTGTGATATAGAGAGGGGAGTGAATCTGTATACTTGAAACTATTTCCTATAGTTTTAAAAGTAGTATGATACTTATAGGTATTCTACAAATATGGTTTTTCTTTGGGTGATATTTAAGTGTCTTATTCAATATCAGATTAACAGCAGGTATGTATGGGAAGTAAAAGACAAAGACGCACAATTTATGTGGTTTGATCAATGTGATATACTCCACGGTGGTAAGGTTGTACCTATACCGAGTCCAATCCACTATAAGCTTTGGATACAATAGGGTCTAGCCTTTGTTACAATAGGATCAACTCTCTTTTCTCTTAAATGCAAATACAAAAACTAGTTTTACTCCAGAACTTATTCACAGTGACGAACTGTCTAGCGCAACCTGCTCCTGCGTATACAATCGTTTGCACTGCTTGACCTTCAACCACTCCTTTGCCAAACTCATAGTCTGTTCGTGAATGTATGAGGAACAAAGACAGATTAACTCACTGTTATCTCGCTTACAATTTCCCTTCTCTCTGTGTATATCTTATGAACTACTTTGCGACGTCTTTGTATTGTACAAAATGTCTTTCTTGTGTTCTCTAATGTTCTGACAGCTCTTGAAGTAAGGCTATGCTTGACTTATATGGGTCGATCGTAGTATGAAACCCTTCTGCTAGGGTTAAGCATGTTCTATCTTTTGATCTCCATCATTGAAACATGTTAAGTCAGCCTCAGATACATCCACGTGTTTTCTGGTGCTTAGCGTGCTAAAGGAAATGTTGTCCGAGCGATAACTTACTTAAACGGTAGCCTTCAGTGCGTTTTGCTTCTTCGACTAGCCACAACCTCGAAGATGTATGCCTCGTAGCTTCGTTGATACCTCTCCAGGTACACATGCTACTACCTCCGAGTCTTTACCTTCGAATCTTCGAGTCTCAATCTTCGAATTGATCTTTCAATTCTTCTGCTCTTTGGTGTTAGCAATTTCTGCAAGCGCACGGATCATTACAAGTAATAAAGTGGACTTAAGGTCTGGATGTCGAACCCACAGGGAAGGTGGCTAAATGTAAAGCTCATTTTATAATTTCATTAAATCAAGTTGAGTTTGGTGTTGTAACAATTGGCAATTTGAAGTTTGTAATTTAAATAACAAAGCAAATGTAAATGATCTTATGGGAGAAATAAGGATTTGGATTTCAATTGATGTAATTTTATTTATTTCTAGTTCTTAAAGCATGTTAATTCAAACTTTCCTTTTTTGTCTAAAACTCAACACCTTTGCATGAACTAGCCTCTTTCGAGTGATCTAGCCGTGTGTATACACTAGCTTGGGGGACGAGCAACCCATTAAGTGCTCAAGTTGTTTGAGTATAAATTAGCATCACACCAACTCTAACTAGGTTACGAGCAAGAATATTAGCTTTCGTAAATTATATTCTTTACAAGTCAAATCTCTTAACTATCCGATTATCAATGTCTTCTTTCGATCCATAATTGAATAACCTTAAACAAGAATTAAGATGGTCAAACCTAATTCTCATATGCAAACTCAAGAGATTTGATAAACAATAAAGGAAATTTAAATTAACATACCAAAAAAAAAATTACAAACTTACATCAATATCCATCCTCCTCCCATTTTCGCATGACAGAATCGTCCAACCATTAATAACCGTTCCCTCTACTGTTTTGAATTTGTTTCCCTCTCAAAATGGTTGATGTAGAGTCGTCAGATCCTTTAGTGAAGAGTTACAAGCCGTACAGGTGGCATCTGAAGGAGTTGCGTTGGTCTGCAGTACACGTCGTGCAGAAACTGAATGTGGTCATCTGATTTGGTCATCTGAAATGCAATTGACATGACCAAGCGATTTCACATGACCAAAAGTTCCCGAGAGCTTGGTCATGTCAATTTGGCTCTGTCAATTCTTCTTGGTCATTTCAAATTTTAATTGACCATTATACAAATTATTCTTCACTTATTCCTTCTTTCTTTGGTCCTTGTACTCAGCCTGTTTTCCATTCAAAAACAACACAAACACTACAAAAGGATCTACAATTGTTATGTTAGGCGGTTAGTTCATTAATCAATCAAAACCATCAAAATAATGATCAAAGCATGATCATTTCTCTTATAATCTCCATTATTTGACATTGAATTATGGTTAACATCTGGCTTCGAATCTAGGTTAGAACAAGTGATCAACTAACTTTCACTTTATGAGTCTTCGAGTCTTTATGCTTTCAAGCCAGCGACAACCTCATTCTACCTTGGCTAATCATCTGTTCACATCAACGGGTCTCCCACTCTTCAACCCTGTGAACTACGACCCTACGAGCTTCGACTCTACAACGTTGCCATTCTACACCCGACGGGTGTTCGAGCCTGCAAGTCTTCGAGTCTCCGAGATGTTGCTTCTCACCTGACTACACCTTGGGTCTTCGAATCTTCAATCATGTGGATCTACAAGTCTGCAACCCTGTGTTCCTTCGATGATGCTTCGAGCCTAATGGTCTAATGATCTTTGACTCTGCATATCTTGGAGTCATCTAATCTTTAACCTTGTAAGTCTACGAGTCTTTGGATCTTCAACCCAGATCTTCGACTCTGTAAGTACATGGTTAGACTCCCTCTATGAGCTCACTCTAAAAGATCACTCTACAAAGTTATCCAACCCAGTACGGATCGTCAACTCTACGTTCTCCCGCTTTTGCATGTCGTTAACAATAATGACAACCAAAGTACCATGGGAACAGCAGCATCGAACAAGGTTTGTGGCTGCTTAACCTTGACATCCAGTCAAATGTCATCACGTAGGCCAGATATTAAGCACGAAACTAAATAATTTTCCAGTAAATTGTCCACCCGTTGAGACAATTTTTCGAACTTTGCCTCATACACTACAATAGTGGTAACTTGTTTGAGATGGATAATTGCTTCGACAGAGTCCTCATACTCTGTTGGCTTGAAATACTACAGCAAAGCTGCCGTAAATTCATCCCATAACATTTGCCCTCAATATTTGGTGAACCACCTATGTCATTAGAGTGTTGCACCCTCCAAATGAAATGACGCTAGTTGCACTAGTTGATAAGGGTTAACTCCTTTGAATTCAAAATATTGTTTTGATTTATAAATCCATCAGTGGGGATCTGTCAAGATTCATATATGTGTTAGCGTAACTTATAATCTATATTTGATGTTAATAATGTTATTTTGAGAACGTGGCCATTAATATGATCATTTTGACTATATTTGGGCCTAGTTAGAGGTCCAGAAGCTTCCAGGGGTTATTTAGTAATTTTTAGGAGTTAAATTGAGTGTTAATAAGTGAAAAATAGAATTTATGATGGCATTTTAGAAATTATTAAAAAGGATGACGAATTTTAATTAAAAATAGGGTTTTGGGGTTTTATTATTCATTATAACTTTGTTTTGAGAAACCCTAGTCGGCGGAGGAGAGTTCATAGTATTCTTTGTGTTCTTCGTCATTCTTCGCCGATTCTAGATCGTTCTTGCGAGTTTAATCCCTTTGGAAGGCAAGAGGTAGGTGGTTCTTGATCCTTCATTATTTTATTGCATGAAACACATAGTTAGAGAAAGTGTAAGTTCAACCCTAATGTTGTATGCGCACGCGCGCGCGCGCGTGTGTGTGTATATATATATAACCGTTGATTTTCACATATATGGCGTTATCGATGACTAGGTGTCAATTGGGTCTTGGATAAGCGTCTAGGCGGAGCAAACTTACGACGATCTAGATTCGTTGTTATGTGCAGTAGTAGCACTTTTTGTAGATCCCGATAGTAGTAATTCTGCTGATCACCCCCTTTATGTTTTTATAAAGCAATAGTGTTTATATGTATATATATAAACAAATGAAGCAACAAAGATGTAAAATTTTGAATTTACACAAGTATAATAAAGCAACATTGATAGTGATAGCTTTTATGAATTGTGGTGATTTAAAAATAATTAGGAATACGTAGGGGTGTCATATTAGAAGACATGCAGTAGAACTTGATGTGAGAACAAGTTGACAATTGGTGACATTGGGATTATAGCAACGAGAATGGTGGTGTTTCGTTTTACTTTGAAAACATGAATCAAAGGTTGGGATATTTCGTGAAAAGAATTTAACGATTTCTAGATAAGAAAAATAACAAAACAAATAAAATTATTAGCTTGATATCATTAAGTTGGTATTTAGAATATTAATTGTGGCTTAATATTATTAGCTTGATATTGTTAGTTTAATAAAAATATTGTTTGGCTTGATATAATTTGTTTAATAAAATAAATATTGTTTGAGCTTGCTGTTATTCATTATGTGATATAATTGTTATTCGTGGCACGTTATTATTTGTTTAGCAATTTGAATATTCTGATGTGCTATAAGAATGAATTTTGATTATTGAATTTATTATTTGTTGGTTATATGTGTGGATTTGGTAGTGGAGGTTGTTAGGTTAACCGCAGGTCCCACATAGGGCTGGCAAGAAGCCGCAGGTCCCCTATGTGGCTGGTTAACCAAGGTCCTATATGTGGCAGGTTGTCATTAAGGACACCACAGGTCCCACATATGGCTATTTAGTAGTGACTGGGATTCTTGGAGTTGGTAGCGGGGATCCTGTGGATGGTTGGATTGCCGGTGCAAACCTTTGATGGATGAAATATAAATGGTGTGATGTTATATTTGTGATTGAATGTGAGCTTATTGTGATAAAATTGGACACTGCACTGGCACAAACATACATTGATCATGTAGATTTAGGATTTCATGTTATAGGATGGTGAGGAGATAAAGATCACCTACTGGGCACTTGTGCTCACCCCTACTTTGTTGACATGTTTCAGGTATTGACCCATTCGCTAGAGGCTGGTCCAAAGTTGATTACTATTCATTTCACACTTTGTATAACTTGGTTTATGGATTTTGTATAACATGATTGGTTTTATTATTTGAATATCCGGACAAGGGTCCGTGAAAATTGTATTGGATTTATAGCATGATTTTATTATTAATAAAATATTATCCTTAGCTTCAAAGCATGTGGAAAGGTACAGGAATACCCCTAATGGATGATTATATAGGTATGTCTTGGACAGCACCCACTGTGTAGTACATATCGGTGCTAAACACCGACCCTTTGACCCTTCGGGTGCAGGCATGGGGAAGTCACACTCTTAGTTCCAGTCCTTCCGGGATTTGGGGGCGTGACAAGTTAGTATCAGAGCCGTCGGTTTAGTGGACCTAGCATAGTAGGGTGATTGATTGAAACTTTGGAGCTTGGGAGACATTAGGGAGGGCGTCTGATCACCGCAGTCCTTAATGGTGTCCTTGGTTACCTTAGTGTCAGTCAGATCATCTTAGGATGCATTGGGATGGGTGCATACATGACATGACATTGCTTGCGCATTATAGGCACTAGAATTGGTTGCGCTTGGTACTCCGGTGATAGTTTGACTTTACAGTTGTGAAATATCTTGAAATTGCTTGGAATGATTTGCGTAGCTGCTTGTTAATAACTTACATTGTTTTGGATTGACCTGTATTGTTCTGAGCTGATTCAAGTACTATATGCTAGAGTATTCCCTTTCGCTTTATATTATTATGATGTTGTGGTAGAGGAAATATGAACCATACCAATTGTTTGATGGCTTGGGTAGCCAATTACATGATTGGGCAAATGTGATTGATTTCAGGGGAAAATGGACCCCACTGGGATATGATGAGGACTAATTGGGTCATGCTTGTTTTGGTTGATTGATTGATGGATGGGTATAGGTGAGGAGCAATGTCCCATGGATAACAGTTAAGACTTATGAGTTCTATGTGGTGTAGACTTATAGGTCACTGATTGGGAGTGATAATTGCATTTCATTTGTGCTTAATGATAAATATTTATGCAATAATTTGAACTTAATTGATTGCTTTAATTGTGCAAATTTTATTCATCGGTATTTTGAGCTTTTAATGTAATTTTTTTAAAATGCAATTTTAGAGGAATTTAAAATGTACTTTGAGTAATTTGGATTGCGTGTCATAATTTAATGCATTTTTTTTAAATTCTCTTCCAAATTTCTTATTTTACCATGTTTTTAATTATTTTATAGAATTAATATTAACTTGATGAATTTTTATTGTTTATTTATTTATCCATTTTAATATTAATTTTTGGACTAAGGAAATTTTGGGGAGAAGAGCTTTTGCATGTGGAGATATGATTAATTTATTTTGGTGAGAGTTAATGATTTAAAAAAAAATTGTGTGAGATTTACTTGGCATGAATTTATAGAATTAAATTGATGGGTGTGTGAATTGAGATAATGAATATTTAAAAAAGGAAAGAGGTGAGATTAAAGATGATTTATTATCTTGGTTTCCTTTGTCTTGTGATTTGGACCGTGTAAAAAAAAGGTTGAAAAAATAGATTGGAGAGAGAGAGTTGATATGGGAAATTGAAAAAAAAAAAGGAAAATCGTATAGGGTCATGAGTGAGGTAGAGTAATTTATAATTATCTCTTAAAAAAAGTGTTAGAGCTTGCTTGTTTACTTGTTATGGACCTACTGGTCATGATTTCTTCCCCTATGATGTGAATTGATGTATTATGTTTGTCTAACGTGTGGTATATAAAGTAGTAGCAAAAGGGATGGTTGGAAAAAAGTAACTTAATAAAAGTAAAATAATGGTAAATGATGGAATAAAATATTCAAGGATTAAATAGTGCAATGAATATAATAATACAGTAGAAACTAATAACTGTTATGAATAACAATATATACTGATCAGATATTAGGCTTCAATATTATGAGAAGACCATGATAAGATTGGTAAATTCAATAATAGTTTATTTTCGTTTTAAGGCAATTGAAGGATAGATGTGCCAACAAGTGAGGGAGATAGTGATAACATAGTCTTTTGGAATGGGTGTGAAGAATTCTTTTCCAACAGATAAAATATTTCAATTTTTTTTAAAAAGTATTAGTAAGTGATTTAAAAGTTAATAAATAATCTGAGAATCAAAGGGAGTTATATTTTTTAGGACTTTATACATTGTTTTAGAAATAGTCTTGGAGGAACACCACACGAGGAAAGTAATGCCCTTTTTTCCCTAGATTTAAATTGTGGAACTTGTTAAACATGTGATGATGTCATTAAGATATAGTTAAATGTTGCATCTATATTATAAAAAAAATCATAATAGTAAAATAAAATAACAAAAAAAAAAGCATGTTAATTGATGTAGTTAGTTGTATAATATGATATTGATGTGACCTTGTTGTATGTCATTAGTTGGTTAATTGTTGTTATGAATTGTTGGTTGACGTTGGCGAATGATGTTTGAAATATTCATTTTCTTGTAACTTGTGAAGGTGATTGTATCGATTTTTCAGTCGTCGTATGTTGACTGTGTTGGTTTTATGTTGACTTGGTTATATGCTACTAGTTAGTTGAAATGTTATATGGGATTTTGATTGAATGTTAGTGAATGGTGTTGATTTTTCCTTGGATCGATTGCCATTATAATTGTGTTTGTTTGCCCAGTAAATATTGATGGGTTGTTGGCCTGCTTGTTTTTGAGTAGTTGCTCGTTGTTGGTTGTATACACCTTGTGTGGTGTTGGCTTGTGGTGGACTATGTTGGTGTGTGTAACCGGTTATTAATAAGAATGGTCAATGTACAATAAAATTAATAAAAAAAATCATAAATAATATACTTATAACACTAGTAACAATAGTAAATAAATGAATAAATAATGATGACCGACTCTATGTTAAATATTATTGTGATTCATGTTGACTGATGTCAATGTGAATTACCATACTGTATGATTGTTTGGATATTCTTCATATGATATTGTGTGCAAATGACATGTTGTGGACTTTTTCCTTGTTTTGGGGTATAATTGTGTGATACGACTCCATTGGGGATTAATGAACCTTGTGATGTTTGGAATTATGATGTGTGATTGACATGTGTATCATGTTGTGTATCTACGCCTGAGTGTGAGCATGATAGTATTTCCTATTGTTGCCTTGTTCCACTTGACTGGTTGTTGTTAGTTACATACATTATTATTTTGTGTGGTGACACGTGGTGGAACTAAGATGGACCTTGTTTATTAATCATTTGGCTTGATTGATTGGTGGTAAGTATGATAATGTGGAACTGGTGGATGATTTATGGTGGGACTAGCGTGGTGAGCTTTCCCTCGATGACGTCATTATGACATGTTGTGATAGCCGAGATTGTT
Organism: Taxillus chinensis; assembly: GCA_023512835.1. NCBI lineage: Eukaryota > Viridiplantae > Streptophyta > Magnoliopsida > Santalales > Loranthaceae > Taxillus > Taxillus chinensis. The sequence continues at coordinate 31,031,909 of CM042087.1, forward strand.
GCTTGTTGGTGGAGTCCTCTCTATAAGGGGACTCAACTGTGATTCAATGGCATCGTACCTTATTTGGTGGAGCATACTTGGGTGTGACCTTCCTTTCTTGCATAGGAGTAGATATTCACATGATGGTTGATATGTTGATGTTGTTTTGTTTTGTGCTCTATTTGTGATTGTTATATGGTTGATATAGTGTTTCTAATATGTGATCATGATTTGTGAGGCAATGTTTCCTTGTTGCACTTGTTTCGGGCTATTGGTTAATTGGGTGTAAGTTGTTGGACTTTGGTTATACAATGTTTAATTAGAGTGGCTAGTTTATCCTATTAATCTGAGCTGATAGTGCTTTGATGGATTTTTAGGTTTTAGTGTTAATCCTTATTGTTTTGGGTTCTATTAGATTGATTAGTTTTGGTGGTGATGTTGGCACCAGTTGTAGTAATTCTAAGGTAGTATATGGTTTGTTGTGGAGTTGTTGGTATGGTGTTGTTTCATTAACTATTCGTTATAATGGTTATTTGGCAAATTAATTACAAGGAGTTACTGGTAGTGGTTCGATATTGGGTATTGGGGCATACAATGGTTATGTATGGTGAAATTTGTTAATTTAATTGGTTACTAGATTTTGATAGGTGATCGTATCAACTATGAACCGGTGATTTATGTTGAGGTGTCAGTTTAACTATGTTGAGGTGTCCATTTAACCTTGTTGTTGTGACCATGGTTATTCATAGCCTAGAGTTACCACTGGAGTTGGACGAGTTTATGTCGCGTTCCAAGTGACTTAGCTAAGGAGGTGTTACTCAAATATCTAAGCCTTGTTGCATTGCCATGGGATTAGGAATGATTTACAAGGATGATAAACCACCCCCTTATTATGTTGAATGGTTAGTGGATGCGTTGTAAGTTTAAGGAAATGTGAACTGGTAAATGTATTATTGCTTCGTAATGGTTTATGGTATGTCCTCAAGCGTTGGGCTGGTTAATGGTTGGTGGACCAAGTGTCGCCTTAACAGTTGAAATGGTTAATGGCTATGTGGGTTCCTGGATCCTATCATTGCGGTTAGAGGCCCTTATCATTAGGACTATTAGTTGGTTCGTCTTTTCGCGGACGAAAAGCCCTAGGGAGGGGAGAATATGAGGATTTTTCTCAGTGGTGAGAGCATGTTCACTATGATGTGTATGTTGAAATGATTACTTGTGGATATATGGTGGTATTTGTGAAGGGCATGATGTATGGTTGTTGCTATGTGTTGCTTGTGTATAAAATATGATAGGCTATGTAAAATTATGCTAGTGAAAACAATTGTGTTCGTTAATGAGGGTAATATGTTAGATATTGGGTATTGTAGTAGTTGTGTGTAGGTGTAGGAACTTTTTTTTTCGATGACGAAAAAACCTAAGGTGGGGAGGATGTAAAGATTCGTATATGTGTTAGCATAACTTATAATCTATATTTGATGTTAATAATGTTATTTTGAGAACGTGGCCATTAATATGATCATTTTTTATTATATTTGGGCCTAGTTAGAGGTCCAGAAGCTTCCAGGGGTTATTTAGTAATTTTTAAGAGTTAAATTGAGTGTTAATAAGTGAAAAATAGAATTTATGAGGGCTTTTTAGAAATTATTAAAAAGGATGATGAATTTTAATTAAAAATAGGGTTTTAGGGTTTTATTATTCATTATAACTTTGTTTTGAGAAATTCTAGCCGTTGGAGGAGAGTTCATAGTATTCTTTGTGTTCTTCGTCATTCTTCGCCGATTCTAGACCGTTCTTGCGAGTTTAATCCCTTTGGAAGGCAAGAGGTAGGTGGTTCTTGATCCTTCGTTATTTTATTGCATGAAACACATAGTTAGAGAAAGTGTAAGTTCAACCCTAATGTTGTATGCGCGCGCGCGCGTGTGTGTATATATATATAACCGTTGATTTTCACATACATGGCGTTATCGATGACTAGGTGTCAATTGGGTCTTGGATAAGCGTCTAGGCGGAGCAAACTTACGACAATCTAGATTCGTTGTTATGTGCAGTAGTAGCACTTTTTGTAGATCCCGATAGTAGTAATTCTGCTGATCACCCCCTTTATGTTTTTATAAAGCAATAGTGTTTATATGTATATATATAAACAAATGAAGCAACGAAGATGTAAAATTTTGAATTTACACAAGTATAATAAAGCAACATTGATAGTGATAGCTTTTATGAATTGTGGTGATTTAAAAATAATTAGGAATACGTAGGGGTGTCATATTAGAAGACATGCAGTAGAACTTGATGTGAGAACAAGTTGACAATTGGTGACATTGGGATTACAGCAACGAGAATGGTGGTGTTTCGTTTTACTTTGAAAACATGAATCAAAGGTTGGGATATTTCGTGAAAAGAATTTAACGATTTCTAGATAAGAAAAATAACAAAACAAATAAAATTATTAGCTTGATATCATTAAGTTGGCATTTAGAATATTAATTGTGGCTTAATATTATTAGCTTGATATTGTTAGTTTAATAAAAATATTGTTTGGCTTGATATAATTCGTTTAATAAAATAAATATTGTTTGAGCTTACTGTTATTCATTATGTGATATAATTGTTATTCGTGGCACGTTGCTATTTATTTAGCAATTTGAATATTCCGATGTGCTATAAGAATGAATTTTGATTATTGAATTTATTATTTGTTGGTTATATGTGTGGATTTGGTAGTGGAGGTTGTTAGGTTAACCGTAGGTCCCACATAGGGCTGGCAAAAGGCCGCAGGTCCCCTATGTGGCTGGTTAACCAAGGTCCTATATGTGGCAGGTTGTCATTAGGGACACCACAGGTCCCACATATGGCTATCTAGTAGTGACTAGGATTCTTAGAGTTGGTAGCGGGGATCCTGTGGATGGTTGGATTGCCGGTGCAAACCTTTGATGGATGAAATATAAATGGTGTGATGTTATATTTGTGATTGAATGTGAGCTTATTGTGATAAAATTGGACACTGCACTGGCACAAACATACATTGATCATGTAGATTTAGGATTTCATGTTATAGGATGGTGAGGAGATAAAGATCACCTACTGGGCACTTGTGCTCACCCCTACTTTGTTGACATGTTTCAGGTATTGACCCATTCGCTAGAGGCTGGTCCAAAGTTGATTGCTATTCATTTCACACTTTGTATAACTTGGTTTATGGATTTTGTATAACATGATTGGTTTTATTATTTGAATATCCGGACAAGGGTCCGTGAAAATTGTATTGGATTTATAGCATGATTTTATTATTAATAAAATATTATCCTTAGCTTCAAAGCATGTGGAAAGGTACAGGAATACCCCTGGTGTATGATTATATAGGTATGTCTTGGACAGCACCCACTGTGTAGTACATATCGGTGCTAGACATCGACCCCTTGACCCTTCGGGTGCAGGCATGGGGAAGTCACACTCTTAGTTCCAGTCCTTCCGGGATTTGGGGGCGTGACAGGATCACTACCTCCAAACGTGGGAAATAAGAGCTTAATGTCACAGGATCAGGGTTTTTACCAGTGCAACACTTGGTCCCCCTGATGGATGCTCCGAGTAAGTCATACCGATCGGGGCACACGTAAACTAGTTTCGGCCTGCCTTGGGCTCATCAGGAGAACGGTTCCAAATCCCAACTAGTTTGTGTAATAATGTCCAAGTCCCTTCTTCATCGTCAAGTCCCTGACTAGCGGCGTACTCCCCGCATTTAACCGGGTTGGTACATCTGAACTCCGAAGAGGCTCCATCGATCTCTCGCACGAATTGCTGTAGAGCCTATCCCGTGTCACGACCCAAGCAGCGTGGTGCTGGCGGGACGTTTCTCAGTGGCACGATTCAGGAATGTATTCATGCTACTCAAAGGAAAGGGGTTGGTTAAAAGCATAGATGGTGCGCAGCGGAAGGTTCTAGGCAGTTCGTGGAGGAGAACGGATGGAACTACTTCGGAGTTCATACGTGCCGACCCGGTTGAATGCGGGGAGCACGCCACTAGTCAAGGACTTGACGTTGAAGAAGGGATTTGGCCATCCTTATACAAACTGGTCGGGAACTGGAGCCGTTCTCCTGATGAGCCCAATGGCAGGGCAAAACCAGTCTACATGCGCTTCAACCCTCAAAGGCTAAACTTAGCGGACCGTGGATAGAGAAGCTAAGTCCCGCAATGGGTTGAGAGGCGTAGGAAACCTGACCCCGTGACAAATGGTATCAGAGTCGAACCGGCTTGTATCCTGAAGACTCGCCAAACACTCTCGCGAGTAGCGTGATCCCATGGTGGGAGCTCACAAAGGTGAGTCGACCGGTAGTGTTTTACACGCCTTGCGTATAGAGTTGGAGTATCCTAGAGTGGGATACAGAGTTGGGCAAGGGAGTACGAAGGAGTGCGTCGGAGCGATCTTGGAAGCCTCCTATCCTTTGGACATTGGGCGAGTGGGAGAGCATCTTGGTAAAGGTGTTACAACCTGCAGGGAAGCGATGTCCAACCAGTTGACATTGGGCGAGTGGGAGGGCGTCGAGGTAACGATGTCATCGTCTGCGGGGAAGCGATGTCAACAAATGCAATGAGGACGTTGCGAGGATTAGGTGGAGGAGAATGTCACGACCCAAGCAGCGTGGTGCTGGCGGGACGTTTCTCAGTGGCACGATTCAGGAATGTATTCGTGCTACTCAAAGGAAAGGGGTTGGTTGAAAGTATAGATGGTGCGCAGCAGAAGGTTCTAAGCAGTTTGTGGAGGAGAACGGATGGAACCCCTTCGGAGTTCAGACGTGCCGACCCGGTTGAATGCGGGGAGCACACCGCTAGTCAAGGACTTGACGTTGAAGAAGGGATTTGGCCATCCTTACACAAACTGGTCGGGAATTGGAGCCGTTCTCCTGATAAGCCTAGTGGGAGGGCGAAACCAGTCTACGTGCGCTCCAACCCTTGTTAGGGGGTTTTTCTAACACATTTTGGTGTCAAATGAAGAAGAATTAATGAGAAAATATCACAACTTCAACTTCATTTTGATGTATTTGATCAATTAATGAACTAACCCCCTAACATGGTAGCAGTAGATCCTTTTGTGGTGTTTTTGCTGTTTTTGAATGGAAAACAGGTCGGGCACAAGGTCTAAATGAAGAAGGAAGGAGCAAGGGACAATCTGCACTGCGGTCATTTCAAATTTGAAATGACCAAAAAGAAATGACGGGACCAATTGAGTTGACCAGAAGCTCCCGAGAGCTTGGTCATTTGAAACGGTCATTTGAAATTGAGTTGACCAAATGAATTGACCGCGGGCAGTTTCTGCACAACGTATTCTGCTGATCAACGAACCCTCATAGATGCCACGTGTACAGCCTGTAATCCTTCATTAAAGGATCTAACGATGCTCCATCAACCTTTTTGAGAGGGAAACGAGTTTGAATTAATGGAGGGAATAGTTCTAACGGTTAGGGGATGCGGTTATGCACAGAATTGTAAGACAAAAAGGGATTTTTCATGTAATTTGGGGGATCGTTCATTCTGAGAGAGAGAGAGAAGTGTATTGGGTTCTCATAGTAAGAACAATGGTTTTCTTATTTGCTATGGTAGCTTAAACCTCCACGGGAGGAGGATGGATTTGATGTAAGTTTTTAATTCCTTTTCTTTTGGCTAGTTAATTTGAAATTCCCTGTTATGTTTATCAAGTCTTTTGAGTTAGCATGTGAGATTTAAGTTCGGCCACCTTAAATCTTGTATAAGGTTAATCAATTATGGATCGAAAGAAGACATTGATAACCGGATAGTTAAAAGACTTGACTTGCTAAGATTATAATTTGCGAAAGCCGAGAATCTTGCTTGTAACCTAGTTAGGGTTGGTGTGATGCCAATCTACACTCAAACAACTTAAGCACATAATGGGTTGCCCGTTCCCCAAGCTAGGGTATACACACGGCTAGGTCACTCGAAAGAGGCTAGTACATGCAAAGGTGTTGGGTTTCAAATAAGAAGGGAAAGTTTGAATTAATATGCCTTAAGAACAAAAGATTAGTTAATTACATTGATTGACATCCAAATCCCTATTTTCTCCCATAAGATCATTTATATTGCCTTGTTTATTTAAATTATAACATTCAAAGTGCTAATGATACAAAACTAACTTCAAAAACATCATGGATTTACAAAATGAGCTTTTTACTTGATCACTTTCCTTGTGGGTTCGACATCAGGGTTTTGTAGTCCACTTTATTACTTGTAACGATCCGTACGCTTGCGGAATTGCTAACAAGTTTTTGGCGCCGTTGCCGGGGAAAGTAACAAAGTTGAAAGTACATTTTGTGATTGAGTGTGGAAGCATACTTGTTGTAATTACCAAACTCCGTGTGCGGTATTATGCTAGGTATGTGTTCATTGTTGTTTTTACAGTGCGAATGAATGAGCAAGCGTTCATCAACGTTTGAAGATTTGTTTGATCCTGAGCCAGAGCGTACATTCTTTGCTAGATTGAGAAAGCAAAGGAGTGTACAGTCAGCAAGCATTGAAGAAGAATCAAATTCTGTTCCTGGATTTTGGAGTAATCCAGAGTTTGATTTGCAGAATTTGTTATGGGAACAAGAAAGTGTTGAATCGTGTTCAGTTATGGAGGAATAATAACAGTAGCAACAGGAAAATAATGGGTCAGATCTCAGGCCAGTTAGGGAGCATCATACTCCTGATGTTTCTGATATCAGAAATCCTATCTATCCACCACCTCTCTTGAGAGAAAATTTTGAGTTTTCTCCACAGCTCATTAATTTAGTGGTGCAGAACAGTTTTGGGGGAACACCTTTAGAGGATCCTCACCACCATTTAGCCAGATTTGTGCAGATATGCAGAACAATGAGAAGACAAGGAGTGCCGGAGGATTTTATCAGATTGGAATTATTCCCTTGGTCTTTAAAGGAGGATGCTTTGATCTGGTTCAATTCTTTTTCAGAGGGACATTTCACCAGATGGGCAGATTGTGCCCAAGAATTTCTCACTAAATATTTCCCAAGAGGAAGAACAGTGAAGTTAAGAAACAACATCACTGCTTTTACCCAAACCACTGGAGAAACACTTGGTGAAGCATGGAATAGATTCAGGGAATTGCAGAGAAAATGTCCCAATCATGGCTTAGAAGATTGGTTACTTATTGAAGTGTTTTATGGAGGCCTTACAGTGAGGAGCAATACATGGTAAATCTTTGCGGCGAGAGGTGCTCTGACAGCCAAGACCCTAGAAGAAGCTAAAGAGATTATAGAGGAACTGACAAAAGAGCAAGCTCAGTGGCCCTCTAGGAGAATAGCTGTGAAGAAACCTGGTTTAATTGAGGTGGATAATTCCACAATGCTAAATGCTAAGTTGGAAGCTTTGACAAAACAGGTTGAAAAATTAAATGTTCAGAGAGTAGCAAAGGTTAACTCTGCTTGCCAAGAATGCGGAGGCATACACATTCCGAATGAGTGTCCATTAAAAGCCTATGGAGAGACAGTGGAAGGGTATTCAGCCAACATGACTGAAGAGGTTAGCTATATAGCTAATCAAAATAGGCAACAGAATAACCCTTTTTCCAATACTTATAACCCTGGATGGAGGAATCATCCAAATTTCTCATGGGGAGGACAGAACAATCAGCAGAGTAATCAAGGTGGAAATAATGCAAATCAAGTGCCGAATAATCAGAACAATCAACAATTCAATAGACAGTCCTAACCTAAACTGCAAGGAGCTGGTTATGGTGAGAAGCAGAAGGCCGACTGGGAGTTTGCAATTGAGAATATGGCAGCATGAACTGAACAGAGATTGAATAAGTTTGAGACTGATATTGGTAGCAGGTTTGACAGACTTGAGACTCATAACAAGAAGTTGGAGACTCAGATTGCACAAATTGCAAATGCTCTTATTACAAGGAATCCTGGTGAACTTCCAAGTAAGATTGAGTCAAACCCAAAAGAGTATGTGCAAGCTGTCATGCTAATAAGTGGAAAGGAGTTACCAGAGAGGGAAGTTCCTCAAGTGGAGGAAACAACCCATGTCAAGAAGGATGAAGGTGAACTTAAATCTGAGGAGGTAAGGGAAGAAAAAAAAGAGGAACATCCTGAAGTTCCTAAGGTGGTGAAGAATTATGCTCCACCAATACCTTTCCCTCAAAGATTGAGACAAAGAAAGAAAGATGAACAATACAGAAGATTCATTGAACATCTTAAGGAATTAAAGCTTACCATTCCATTTTTGGAAGCATTGGCTCAAATGCCTTCCTACTCCAAGATGTTGAAAGAGATGTTGAGTAACAAAAAGAAAATTGAAGAGAATGGAACAATTGCACTTACAGAGAGGAGTGTAGTGCAATTATTCGGAGAAAACTACCTCGGAAGATGGGAGACCCAGGAAGTTTTTCTATACCTTGCACTATAAGGAACGTTACTTTTGATTCAGCTCTCTCGTGACTTGGGAGCTAGTGTGAGTTTGATTCCATCTTCAGTATGTAGCAAGCTAGGTCTTGGAAAATTGCAGCCCACATCGGTGACCTTGCAACTTGCCGACAAATCTATTAAGTATGCAATGGCATTATAGAGAATGCACCGTTACAAATTCAGAATTTTATTGTCCCAATTGATTTGATAGCTTTGGATATGGAAGAAGGTGGTTCTTTGCCACTTATTCTTGGCAGACCATTTTTAGCAACAGCAGGGGAGGATGGATTTGATGTAAGTTTTTAATTCCTTTTCTTTTGGCTAGTTAATTTGAAATTCCCTGTTATGTTTATCAAGTCTTTTGAGTTAGCATGTAAGATTTAAGTTCGGCCACCTTAAATCTTGTATAAGATTAATCAATTATGGATCGAAAGAAGACATTGATAACCTGGATAGTTAAAAGACTTGACTTGCTAAGATTATAATTTGCGAAAGCCAGTAATTGCTTGTAACCTAGTTAGGGTTGGTGTGATGCCAATCTACACTCAAACAACTTAAGTACATAATGGGTTGCCCATTCCCCAAGCTAGGGTATACACACGGCTAGGTCACTCGAAAGAGGCTAGTACATGCAAAGGTGTTGGGTTTTAAATAAGAAGGGAAAGTTTGAATTAATATGCCTTAAGAACAAGAGATTAATTAATTACATTGATTGACATCCAAATCCCTATTTTCTCCCATAAGATCATTTACATTGCCTTGTTTATTTAAATTACAACATTCAAAGTGCTAATGATACAAAACCAACTTCAAAAACATCATGGATTTACAAAATGAGCTTTTTACTTGATCACTTTCCTTGTGGGTTCGACATCCAGGACTTTGAGTCCACTTTATTACTTGTAATGATCCGTACGCTTGCGGAATTGCTAACAACCCTCAAAGGCTAAACTTAGCGGATCGTGGATAGAGAAGCTAAGTGCCGTAATAGATTGAGAGGCGCAGGAAACATAACCCCGTGATAAGAGCCTATCCCGTCTGCACCAATTATGCTTTCCGCCTTGCTCCTCCTTAAGTAGCGTGTACCTATGCCACTTGGGAGATGCCCCGCCAACACCACGCTGTCTGAGGCATAACATCCTCTCCCACTTGATTTCACAATGCCCTCATTGCGTTCAGTGAGTTCAAATGAACCAAGATCGTTCGACGAGCTCCTTAAGACTCTCGTAATGCCACTCTATCCCATCCTCAGGTAGAGGTGAAATCGGTTCAGTTTGGGTCAGTTTAAGTCATTTTTCAAACCAATTTGATGTGTTTCAGTTTGAACAAAATCAAACCAAACCAAACCAAACCTGTTGCTTGGACCAAACCACATTGGACCGAATTGATTCGGTTTGGTTTGGTTTGGTTTAAATTATTATCAGTTCGAATCGGTTAGAGTCGCTTTAGTTCATTAATTTTTGAGTTCTTGAAATTGAAATGATGTAAAATAAAAAAATAAATAGTGTATAGACATATCAATACTAATATATGTTAAATTAATAATTATAAGTCTCAAAATTTGATAATATAATTCACAAATATAACATATAAAGTATTAAGAAAACAATCTTAAATAAATAAATCCTAAAATATAAAATAAAGTAAATAATAATATTATTCGGTTCGGTTAGGTTTAAACCGTAATTTTGAAATCTCAAACAAAACTAAACTGATATATTATTTAGTTTCAGACCAAACCAAATTGATTTTTGTTCGGTTTTAATGATTTGATAAATTGGTGGTTTTGGAGGGTTGGTTTGGACCGGTTTTAATGGTTTGGTGATTGAAAGTTACACCTTTATCCTCGAGTACTCCACCCTAGCACGTCTGCCAGTGACTTGGTGGACGCGCCGAGTAAGCCATACCGATCAAGGCACACGTAGACTGGTTTCGCCCTGCCATGGGCTCATCAGGAGAACGGCTCCAGTTCCCGACCAGTTTGTGTAGGGATGGCCAAGTCCCCTCTTCAATGTCAAGTCCGAGACTAGCGGCATACTCCCCCCGCATTTAACCGGGTCGGTACGTCTGAACTCCGAAGGAGCTCCATCGATCTCCCGCACGAACTGCCGTGGAGCCTATCCCGTCCGCACTAGCTATGTTTTCCGCTCTGCCCCTCCGCAAGTAGCGCACACCTGCGCCACTTGGGAGACGCCCGCCAGCACCTCGCTGTTCGGGGCGTGACATCCTCCCCCACTTGATTTCGCAACGTCCTCGTTGCGTCAGCGAGTTTGGAGGAGCCAAGATTGTTTGGCGACGCGCTCCTCTCGACCGCAGCGCTACTCCGTCCCATCCTCGGGAACTCCACCATGGCTCGGCGGCCAACATTGGTGGACGCGATGCATGCAAGACCTCCTCTTGGTCGACCCCCATCTGTTAGGGGCTCCCTCCAAACTTGGGATCAAGGACCACGCATATCTCTCGTGAGAGTACTTCGGCGAGCATGTGGATACGGGCCGCAACCGCTCTTATACCACTTTGTCACGGGGTCAGGGTTTTCACTCGTGCGGCACTTGGTCACCCTAGGAGATGCTCCGAGTAAGCCATACCGATTGGGGCATACGTAGACTGGTTTCGTCCTCCTTGGGCTTATTAAGAGAATGGCTCCAGTTCCCGGTCAGTTTGTGTAAGGATGACCAAGGCCCCTCTTTATCGTCAAGTTCTCGACTAACAGCATACTCCCCACATTTAACCGGGTCAGTACATCTGAACTCCGAATGGACTCCATCAATATCCCGCACGAACTGTCATGGAGCCTATCCCGTCCGTACCAACTACGCTTTTCGCCTTACCCCTCCTCAAATAACGTGTACTTGTGCCACTTGGGAGATGCCCACCAACACCACGCTGTTCGTGGTGTGACATTAAGCTGACCTTGATGTTGATCCTATTAGTGGTACTAGTGGTTATACAGTCGGCCGGACATGCGACTAGCAATGGCCTCCTTCGCTGGTAACGGTCTATCATTGAAATCACTGGACCTCCTTGGAGCAACAATGCGGAGAGCCTTCAACTCCTCAATGATAATTTGCAGAGTGGAGTGGCTATTTAGTTGTTTAGAACACTAGTAACAGATTTCCTATAGAAGTTTGTTTTCCTATATTTAGAAAAAAAAAAGTTAAAAAGTTATAAAACCATTAATATAGTAGATTCTCTATATTCATTCCCTATAATTATTAAATTATATATAAAATTTTATCCCACTTTTCTCCTTCACATTTTCTATAACATTCATTTTTATTTCATGTTAAATTATAAAAATTTATTATTAAATAAAAAAAGTAATATAAAATATTATTTTAATAATATAAAAAGTGATTTAGGAAATTTATTATGGTGTATATTTATATAGAGAAGCAAAAAGTAGTTTAAATATATACATTTAAAAAATAATTGAGTGTCTAATGTTAGTGCTCTTACGCTTTCAAATTAATCTTGATGCTTTCAGATCTTGACTCATGACTAGTCAGAATCTCATTGACTTCACTCCGAATTCGGCATTTGGTATCAACTCTTTGATACCAAATGTTATGACTGTCCGGAAGGATAAAAAACTGAGGAAAGAATAAAAGAAGAGTTATTGGAAAATTATAATTTTGCATACCTCGTCCAATAAAACGTACAATACAAACGAGCCAAATAACACACTCATGTCACATATAATGTGGCCATTTCTAAGCAACAACTTTTCTTTAGCCCATAACCTGACGACGTGATTGTGTTCTAGTCTGCAACAGTTGGGATCTCACCACTACACAACCTGCAAGACTAGAATGTGGCCAAACTGTTGTACTTTGCCGATCAAGGTCTTGGCCCGTGCGCCCCGCACACATCACACACCTCTGCCACCATTGCTCACCATCAAAGCCGGCCCTAAGCCTTGGCAAGTAAGGCATGAGCATTGGCCCCCCCAAAAATAGCCCATATTTAGGGCCCCTTTTTCATAATTCTAATCTTATATTTATAATTATAAGATGAACCTTAGCACCCAACACAGAACCCTAACGCTCCATGCTTCTACACTATCTCCTCCCTCGTGCCCAACCCTAACGGCTAACGCTTCACGCTCCTTGCGCCGCTGCTGCTAGAGGCGCTGCTATGCCGTGCCTCTGTGCCGCATCGGCGCTCTGCTATCGCCACTGTGCCGCACCACTTGTGCAGAGCTGTTGCCAACGCGCTGCTGTGCCGCCCCGCCTATGCCGAGCCGTTTCCACCGCGCTGCTTTGCCATGCCGCTGCTGCCACTAACATTTGTCCGGCGATCCATGAGACCGTGACCAACTGGTACGCTTTTCTCCTGATCTTATGATTCATCCTGTATAGTATATACTGATTACTATTTCATGTTGTGGTCGCTGTAAAAATGAATGCTAGGAATAAGAGCTCCAAACTTAATCACGGCCTGATGTCACGCCCCGAACAGCGAGGTGCTGGCGGGCGTCTCCCAAGTGGCGCAGGTGCGCGCTACTTGCGGAGGGGCAGAGCGGAAAGCGTAGCTAGTGCAGACGGGATAGGCTCCACGGCAGTTCGTGCGGGAGATCGATGGAGCCCCTTCGGAGTTCAGACGTACCGACCCGGTTTAATGCGGGGAGTACGCCGCTAGTCTCGGACTTGACGTTGAAGAGGGGACTTGTGTCACGCCCCGGATTTCCAACCCGAGGAGACCGGAACGTGACCCTCCCTTTACCCAAGTTTAGATAAAGGGGGTAGAATACAACATACACTTTACATTTCAAACTCAGAGACAAAACCATACATATATTAAGTTCAAACCTTACAAACGTGTCCAAACATGCTTTTATTACATTAAACTCCTCATTACAATATCTCCCCACTGGGGTTACAAAGCTCACAAAAACAACAAAACTCAAATAACAATAAGCAAGCCACAAGCGGGTCTCCCAACTTGGTGTTCCCACCTAACGCCTGTAGGTTCCTGTAAGAAAACAACACGGTAGGAGGGGTGAGCAACCACAGCTCAGTAGGGATCATGTCTCCCCAACCCATACCATGCTCCTAGCATCTACATGCCGTGTGTACAAGTGCACTATCGTGATACAATTATATCAACAAATATAATAGTAAGCCATCAGAAAAAACAAATATTTCAAATAGCCACACAAGCTAGCACATGAGCAGTCCCGGGCTTCCACAGCCACCGGGTTTCCAAGAGCAGCCCCGGGCTTCTATAGCCACCGAGTTTCCAAGAGCAGTCCCAGGCTTCCACAGCCACCGGGTTTCACAAAATAGTCCTGGGCTTCCACAGCCACCGGGTTTCACAAACACAGTACACATAGCCACTTAGGCATAAAACCAAACACTTAGTAGACACACATTCACAAATGTACAAACCCAACCACTCAGGCATAAAAAAACAAACACTTGGCATGCACCCTTTTTCCAACTCACAGTTTTAGCCTTACTGGCATATTATCAAACACATACTGGGCATATGCACACAGACATATTCACACAGGCATTTTATCGAACATTTAACATGTACTGCCCACCCAACATCAGAATCACACCAAAACGCCATTGAAGGCCAACATATAGGAGATCACACCTATATGAATTTACATATAAGTATTATAGCAATAACAATAGAAACTTTACAAATTAACCACAGGGCCTAACCCCAGAATAGACCAGGAAAGACAGAACCCCTACCTTAAAGCAGATCCTCCTTGCTCCCGCGTTAGACGCCGTCCTCCCCACGCAAGACGCTCCGGCAGCAACTAGCAGCTCCCCTTCCTTCCCTCTCTCTAGCTCTCTCTCTCTCTCTCTCTCTCTCTCTCTCTCTCTCTCTCTACGACGGCTGCAGCAGCTGAAGAGAACCTTAAACCTAAAACAAGGAGTCTTCACCTCTTTATATAGACAACTCAAACCCCAAAACAACGTAATTTTGATTAAATGAATCCCAACATCAAAACGACGTAGTTTTGATGACAGACTACAACCTTTTTGCAACCACACAGAACAAAGCACTCATAATTTCACCATGGTCCTTTAGCAAAAGAGGCTCAGAACAACAAAACAAAGGCAATGGAGGCTGCACGTGAGAAAGCATTCTCACGTGCATTCTCATGGGCACCTCCAAAAGCTCTAGAATTTCACCACAAGACTTGGAACAACATCAGGAAGGTTCCCATGCAAAAATCTCCCTGTACGTGAAAAGCATTCTCACGTGCTTTCTCACGTGCACTCCCTATTGGGCTCAAACTTTGTCTCTTGCTTGCTCATCAACATACAAGATGATTGAGCCAAAGTGTGTGGAAAGAAAACTCCCTAAAACCCAACAATTTCCACCTAAGAAGGCAAAACTAACTAACTCCTCACATCCAAAATACGGGTCATTACATCCTCTCCCCCTTAAGACTTTTCGTCCTCAAAAAGAAACAACATGCAAGGAAAACCACACAGGAAGCCACAACACCCAAATGGGTCATACACCGCCCATTGTACACAATAGCACATAACACAGTGCCACCACAATCTATAACCACATGTATTACAATCCATGGAAACATCCACGTTACAAAAGTCGGAAGGAAACATAAATACACTAGCCAACAGCCACCCCTCCACCCTTAAGAGTGTTCGTCCTCGAACAATTCTGGGTGTTGCTCATGCATCAAAGACTCCCGCTCCCAAGTCTCCTCTTCAATGCCACGGTGCTGCCACAGTACGCGAACCAAAGGAATAACACGACCACGCAAAAGCTTCTCCCGCCGATCTAGGATACGGATAGGGGCCTCAACAACGGACATGTCATTCTCAATATCCAATGTCCCCCAATCGATCACATGAGTGGGGTCAGGATGGTACTTCCTCAACTGGGACACATGGAACACATTGTGCACGCGACTCAATCACGGTGGCAATGCTAACCAGTAAGCGACAGGTCCCACACGAGCTAGAACTTCAAAAGGACCAACGAACCGGGGAGAGAGTTTGGAACCTCTCCCAAAGCGCCGATGTCCACGTCGTGGAGAGACACAGAGAAATACATGATCTCCCACAGAAAACTCCAAAGGTCGCCGCCGCTGATCCGCATAGGATTTCTACCGACTCTGAGCTGATAACAACCGCTGACGAATCAACTTAACCTTCTCGATAGCCTCTTGAATCAACTGTGGTCCCAAGAGAGCTGTCTCCCCCACCTCGGTCCAACACAAAGGTGATCGACACGGCCGCCCATACAACGCCTCAAAAGGAGCCATCCCAATGGATGCTAGAATCGTTGTTGTAGGCAAACTCCACCAAAGGAAGGTGAGTTGCCCACGAACCCCCAAAATCTAACACACAGGCCCATAACATGTCGTCCAAAGTCTGATTCGTCCTCTCAGTCTGACCGTCAGTCTCAGGGTGAAAGGTTGTACTCAAGTTAAGCTTTGTCCCCATAGCCTCCTGCAAGCCTGCCCAAAAACGAGAAGTAAACCGCGAATCCCTGTCAGACACAATTGATGATGGCACCCCATGCAGTCGCACCACCTCGTTCACATACAACTGACTTAAGGCCCCGATGGAATCCCGCTCGCGGACAGCAAGAAAATGGGCCGACTTAGTCAGCCGGTCCACAATCACCCAAATCATGTCATTCCGCCCAGCGGTGGGTGGAAGTCCAGTTACGAAGTCCATCGCTATGTGGTCCCACTTCCACTCGGCTACTGGCAATGGCTGTAACATGCCCGCCGGCCTCTGGTGCTCAGCCTTCACTTGTTGACAAGTGAGGCACCTCGAAACAAAAGTAGCTACATCTCGTTTCATCCCAGGCCACCAAAAATGTTCCCGAAGCGCATGATACATCTTTGTACCCCCTGGATGCACAGCAAGCTTAGACTGATGAAACTCCCTCATCACCTCGTCCCGAAGAAAAGAAGCCACTACTAGCCGCCCCTGAAAAGACAACTCATGCTCAGGACCCTCTGTCTAGTCCATAGATAGCTCACCAGCCTCAATACGGGCACGAAGAACTTTACACTCAATGTCCCCCAATTGTCCCTCCCGGACTCGCTGGTACAGTTCAGGTACAACAACCAAAGGACTCAGGACTGTCCCACCATCACGAACAATAGGATGCAGCTGTAACATTGCCAACTGCTCCATTAGCTTCCACTCCCGAACATCCACCTCGGCCTTCCCTTTCCTGCTCAAAGTGTCAGCCACAACATTACCCTTGCCTGGAGTATAGGCAAGAGTGAAATCAAAGGTCTGCAAATACTCTACCCACCTCCTCTGCCTCAAATTCAAGTCCTTCTGAGTAAAGATGTACTGAAGGCTCTTGTGATCTGAGTACACCACAAACTTCTCCCCCAAAAGGTAATGTTGCCAACTCTTCAAGGCAAAGATGATAGGCGCCAACTCAAGATCATAAGTAGGATAATTCTGCTCATGAGACTTCAGCTGCCTCGACCCATAAGCTACCACACTGTGCTCCTGCATAAGCACACACCCCAAGCCAACCCTGGACGCATCACAATATACCTCATATGGGATATCCTCCCGAGGTAACCTCAACACCGGTAGAGTGGTCAAACGGGTTTTGAGAGCCTCAAACGCCTGCTGACACTTGTCAGTCCACTCAAACTTCACTCCCTTCCGAGTCAACGCCGTCATAGGAGCTACCAAACGGGAGAATCCCTCTACAAAACGACGGTAATAGCCTGCCAAGCCAAGAAAACTACGAATCTTGAAAACATTAGTTGGCCTCTCCCACGATGCCACAGCCTCAATCTTGGCTGGGTCCACCCTAACTCCCTCAGCGGACACCACATGGCCAAGGAAATGAACCTCCTGCATCCAGAACTCACATTTTCTAAATTTAGCAAATAACTGCTGGTCCCTCAAGGTTTGCAACACTGTTGCCAGATGTTCCACATGTTCCCTTTCGGTCTTGGAATATACCAAGATATCGTCAATAAACACCACTATGAACGAATCAAAGTATGGAGCAAAGACCTGGTTCATCAAATGTATAAACACGGCTGGCGCATTAGTGAGCCCGAAAGGCATCACTACCCACTCATAGTGCCCATACCTGCAGCGAAAAACAGTCTTAGGGATGTCCTCCTCCCTAACCCTCAACTGATGATACCCCGACCGTAGGTTTATCTTGGAAAACCACCGGGCTCCACTCAACTGGTCAAACAGGTCATCTATCCGAGGCAAAGGGTACTTGTTCTTTATAGTAACCAAGTTCAGCTTCCTATAGTCGATGCAAAGGCGTAGCGTGCCATCTGCCTTCTTTGCAAAGAGCATCGGAGCACCCCAGGGTGAGGTACTCGGTCTGATATACCCCTGGTCCCCCAACTCCTCTATTTGCCTCTGCAGCTCCCTCAGCTCGGCAGGCCCCATACGATATGCTACTTGAGAGATTGGGCCAGTCCCCGGTACCAACTCAATGGTGAACTCTACACCCCTATTAGGAGGTAAACTCCTCAACTGGTCAAGAAAGACATCCTGAAATTGGTCAACAACTGCTGGTCACACTCTCTTTTCCACTTTTCTCTCCTCAGCAAAGGTCAGGGCTGCCAACCTGTGGGTGATGGCACCTCACTGGTCCAACACTGGCCCAGCCCGACTCGCCTCACAGTCCCACTCCCCCTGCAGGGTGCAAGAGGTCTCTGCAGGTGTCACGAAGGATACACGCCGCCGATAACAGTCTATCTTGGCCTGGAAAGCCATAAGTCAATCCATACCCAAGATCAAGTCAAAAACATGCAAGGGCATTACATGCAAGTCGAAGCTTAGCTCCACACTTCCTATGGTTAACACACAGTCACGGCAAACACGCCGCACCTCAATCATACCTCCCACTGGAGACTCAACAACTAGGGGCTTCGCTGCCTCCACACAAGTCAACCCCAAGTTATCTATTATAAGCTCAGCAACACAGGAACACGATGCACCCATATCGAAAAGAACAGAAGCTAATGTACGGGAGATCAAAAGGGTACCTCTAACCACCGATGGTCCTGCTCCACCCTCAGCCGGTGGGGGTGGTAGCTCAGCCTCCTCCTAGTACGTCGCCTCCAACGCAAACACCCTCCCTTGGCCTGTGCCACTGGTCGGCTCACTCACTGGGCGTTTCCCGCCATGGCTGCCTCCAGCTTCAGTCTGCTATCGCTCCAGCCTTCCCTGGGGTCGGGTCTAGTTCGATCCGGCCTGACTAGGCTGCCACTGACGAGCTGGTCTCTCTGCTGGTGCACGGAAATTGGCATCGCTCCTCGTGCTGGATGCCATGCCTCCAACTCCCTTGTTGCCACTCCGGCAAACCCGGCTCAGGTGGCCCTCTCGTCTACAACTATATCATTTCCAGTCTTTCTTTGGACACTCCCTCCTGAAGTGGCCCTGCTCCCCACAGCAATGACAGCCGCTGGGGAGACCTCCTGATGGACCTCCTTGTCTATTACCGCCAAAGCTAGACCTCCCTGGGTGCACTGATGTCTGTCCCCTACTGCGGAAAGAACTATTGTCCCTCTCTTCGGTCTTGGGCCTCTTGGATCCCGAATCACGTTCAGATCGGCCCTGCAACTGGCGAACCTGACGGGCCTGCCTCCCATCATCCAGCTCTCTCTCAGGGATACAAGCCGTCTCCACAACCTCAGCATAAGTCCTCAAGCGCAAGATCGCCACCCTCTGCCTAAGGGCAGGCCTAAGGCCCAAAGTGAACTTGTGGGCCTTCAGGTCCTCCTTTGCCACAGTCTCGGTGGCAAACCTACTCAAGCTCCGGAACTTTTGCTCATACTCAGGTACCGTCCTTGATCCTTGCCTCAAGCTGCCAAACTCTTCCCTCTTCTGCTACCTCAAAGACTCCGGGAAGAACTCATCATGGAAGAGCTGTAAGAACTCCTCCCAAAGCATGAACTGCACCGCACGGCTCCCCGCGACACTCAACCACCACTCCAGAGCACTCCCCTCTAGCTGCCGAATGGCCAGTCTCACCTTATCCTCCTCTCGGGATAGGAGAAAGGAAAACACATGCTCGATCTGCCTCAGCCAATGCTCAGCTAACACTGGGTCCCCTTCTCCCTTGAACCTTGGAGGTTGTTCCTTTCGGAACCGTGTCACCACGTCATCCTCTACACGAATCGGTATGCCACTCAGCGAACCCTCACGCTCACGAGATAGCCCCCCACTTGTGGTGGTGGTGGCACCACCTGTTGTGCCGCCATCTCACGGCGCACCTCCTCCCGAACTTCTTGCCATATGCCTTCCCTTAGCTCTTGGACTTCCAGTCGGATGCCCTCTCGCAGTTGCGCCAGCAACAGCGCATGTCCTCCAATGGACTGCCCCACACCCGGACCCTCATGGGCAAATGACTCATCAGCCACTGCCCCGGACGCACGAGTCACTCTCCTCGGTGGCATTCTTACTACATGAAGTAAGAAGCACAAACGTCAGAACGCGTTCGACAACTATCGAGTTTCACTACTTCTACCCCATTATCAAGTCAAGTAGTACATGGCATCACACACATTTCACACATTGCATCAATCAACATTGCACACAGTTCAATTCACAACTGCACAATCAAATAAACAAGGACCTTTCCTTGTAGTCATGCTTAAGATATTTCAAGATAATTCAGAGTTGCACATTTCACACTTAATCACATTTCACGTTGTCACAGTTCATTCCACATTGCACATAGCATTTTTTTCCACATGTACAGCATCCACACAAACACACATAAGCAAATGCAACTAGTGCCCTAATGCCCATGCATGCAAACCCTACCACAAGACTGGACTACCCCAAGTACACCTTAGAGGCTCAAAGAGGACCATGTTGATCAGACATGTCCCTCCAGGCTCCTCCAAAGGACCCAAGATATCCAAGTCCGCCCACTACCCTAGGCCAACTAGACCATGCTCTGATACCATACTATCACGCCCCGGATTTCCAACCCGAGGAGACCGGAACGTGACCCTCCCTTTACCCAAGTTTAGATAAAGGGGGTAGAATACAACATACACTTTACATTTCAAACTCAGAGGCAAAACCATATATATATATTAAGTTCAAACCTTACAAACGTGTCCAAACATGCTTTTATTACATTAAACTCCTCATTACAATATCTCTCCACTGGGGTTACAAAGCTCACAAAAACAACAAAACTCAAATAACAATAAGCAAGCCACAAGCAGGTCTCCCAACTTGGTGTTCCCACCTAACGCCTGTAGGTTCCTGTAAGAAAACAACACGGTAGGAGGGGTGAGCAACCACAGCTCAATAGGGATCATGTCTCCCCATCCCATCCCATGCTCCTAGCATCTACATGCCGTGTGTACAAGTGTATTGTCGTGATACAATTATATCAACAAATATAATAGTAAGCCATCAGCAAAAACAAATATTTCAAACAGCCACACAAAGCAAGACATGAGCAGATCCCAGGCTTCCACAGCCACCGGGTTTCCAAGAGCAGCCCCGGGCTTCCACAGCCACCAGGTTTCCAAGAGTAGCCCTGGGCTTCCATAGCCACCGGGTTTCCAGGAGCAGTCCCGGGCTTCCACACCGGGTTTCACAAAATAGTCCCGGGCTTCCACAGCCACCGGGTTTCACAAACACAGTACACATAGCCACTCAGGCATAAAACCAAACACTTAGCAGGCACACATTCACAAATGTACAAACCCAGCCACTCAGGCATAAAAAAACAAACACTTGGCATGCACCCTTTTTCCAACTCACAGTTCTAGCCTTACTGGCATATTATCAAACACATACTGGCATATACACACAGACATATTCACACAGGCATTTTATGGAACATTTAACATGCACTGCCCACCCAACATCAGAATCACACCAAAACGCCATTGAAGGCCAACATATAGGAGATCACACCTATATGAATTTACATATAAATATTATAGCAATAACAATAGAAACTTTACAAATTAACCACAGGCCTAACCCCAGAATGCACCAGGAAAGACAGAACCCCTACCTTAAAGCGGATCCTCCTTGCTCCCGCGTTAGACGCCGTCCTCCCCACGCAAGACGCTCCAGGCAAAGAACTAGCCCCTCCTTCCTTCCCCCCTCTCCTCTCTCTCTCTCTCTCTCTCTCTCTCTCTCTCTCTCTCTCTCTCTACGACGGCACAGAGAAAACCCTAAACCTAAAACAAGGAGTCTTCACCTCTTTATATAGACAACTCAAACCCCAAAACAACGTAGTTTTGATTAAATGAATCCCAACATCAAAACGATGTAGTTTTGATGACAGACTACAACCTTTTTGCAACCACACAGAACAAAGCACTCATAATTTCACCAGCAAAGAGGCTCAAAACAACAAAACAAAGGCAATGGAGGCTGCACGTGAGAAAGCATTCTCACGTGCATTCTCACGGGCACCTCCAAAAGCTCTAAATTTCACCACAAGACTTGGAACAACATCAGGAAGGCTCCCATGTAAAAATCTCCCTGCACGTGAAAAGCATTCTCACGTGCACTCCCTATTGGGCTCAAACTTTGCCTCTTGCTTGCTCATCAACATACAAGATGATTAAGCCAAAGTGTGTAGAAAGAAAACTCCCTAAAACCCAACAATTTCCACCTAAGAAGGCAAAACTGACTAACTCCTCACATCCAAAATACGGGTCATTACAACTTGGCCATCCCTACACAAACTGGTCGGGAACTGGAGCCGTTCTCCTGATGACCCCAAGGCAAAGCGAAACCAGTCTACATGTGCCCCGATCGGTATGGCTTACTCGGCGCATCCACCAGGGTGACCGAGTGCCGCACGAGTGAAAACCCTGACCCCGTGACAAAGTAGTATCAGAGCAGTTGTGGCCCGTATCCATATGCTCGCCGAAGTACTCTCGCGAGAGATATGCGTGGTCCCTGATCCCAAGTTGGGAGGGAGCCCCTAACAAATGGGGGTCGACCAAGAGGAGGTCTTGCACGCATCGCGTCCACCAACGTTAGCCGCCGAGCCATGGTGGAGTTCCCGAGGATGGGACGGAGTAGCGCTGCGGTCGAGAGGAGCGCGTCGCCAAACAATCTTGGCTCTTCCGAACTCGCTGACGCAACGAGGACGTTGCGAAATCAAGTGGGGGAGGATGTCGCGCCCCGAACAGCGAGGTGTTGGCGGGCGTCTCCCAAGTAGCGCAGGTGTGCGCTACTTGTGGAGGGGCAGAGTGGAAAGCATAGCTGGTGCGGACGAGATAGGCTCCACGGCAGTTCGTGCGGGAGATCGATGGAGCCCCTTCGGAGTTCAGGCACTGACCCGGTTAAATGCGGGGAGTACACCGCTAGTCTCGGATTTGACATTGAAAAGGGAACTTGGCCATCCCTACACAAACTGGTCGGAAACTGGAGCCGTTCTCCTGATGAGCCCAAGGCAAGGCGAAACCAGTCTACGTGTGCCTCGATCGATATGGCTTATTCGGCGCGTCCACCAGAGTGACCGAGTGACGCACAGGTGAAAACCCTGATTCCGTGACACTAAGCTCCCTACATTGGGGCGGCCTGCTCACCATCGTAGTTCTAATCTACTAGCCTAATCCAACGCTTTCACAAATCACAATCCGATTCAACCAGCCCGATTCTAGTTGCGGCCGCCATTGCCCGTTCTAGACTTCTAGATCACGCCAACGCCACGTTGTTCTGGCTTTGAGCACCAATCGATCTCCCCACAGGCGACCATATATAATAGTGTACCCCAACCTCGCGTCTCCGGAAAAGGCAAGCCATTTTTCTCTCAACGCCGCACAGAGTCTCGTTAAGGACGTCGTCCAGAGATCGAACCCACGCACGTCATCGCCCAGGCTCCCGCCGCAGCTGCTCCAAGCTTCTGAGCAGATCTGTGTCTCGCCTCTCTAGCACGCCATAGCCTCGCACTGTTGCCGCTCTTTGCCTCTGCACCGACCTTCGCCATCACCACTGAAGCACCACTGCTGTCGCCTCCCTCGTGGAGACGCAGCCCCTGAACCAGACTCAGACCCGGGGCGGGTGCGTTGTCTCTCTCCCCTATGCCGGCAGTGAAGATTGGCTGACGTGGAAGCCACGTTGAGCTGCCGCCACATCAATCGGTCGGCCCATAATCTACTTTGCCACTAATTTTTTATAAAATGATATGTTTGGTATTTTCAAAAATAAATCATATGTTGTGTTGCGCGTTGAAACCACGAGTTAATAATACGTGTTTAAAAAAAAAAAACACACACACACCAACAAAAACGGTACCACTAGTAAGTGTATGACCACGGACGTCGCACGTCATACTGACAGACGAAGGGTTAGCTACAAAGGGCAATGTGATCGTCTAACACTCACGAGCTGTTTCACCTACCAAGGCAGACCTAACTTCACCATTCCAAGTCCGAACATGTACAGTTGGGTCTCCTATTAGTAGGTAGATACTAGTTATATATGAGGGATGAATGATATATAAGGGCGGCTCCTATCGTTGCTAATTGTCACAAGCCCTCATTAAAACCATGTCCATCCCAATCTTGTATACTTCGCTCCTCGCCCTTCTCCTATGCCTCCTTCTCGAACGATTCCTCCGGCGCCGTAGCCGCCGCCTCCGCCTCCCGCTTCCCCCGGGTCCGAAGCCGTGGCCGGTGGTGGGCAACCTGCCTCACCTCGGAGCTGTGCCGCACCACGCGCTGGCGGCGCTGGCCCGCACCTACGGCCCGCTCATGCACCTCCGGCTCGGCTACGTGGACGTGGTGGTGGCATCGTCGGCGGCGGTGGCGGCGCAGTTTCTGAAGAAGCACGACGCCCTCTTCTCGAGCCGGCCTCCCAACTCCGGCTCCAAGCACGTCGCTTACGACGGACAGGACCTCGTGTTTGCGCCGTACGGCCCGCGGTGGCGCAGACTCCGCAAGATCACTTCCGTCCACCTCTTCTCCGCCAAGGCTCTCGATGATTTCAGTCACATCCGTCAGGTTCTTTATTAATTCATATATATATATATATATATATATATATATATATATTTCTATTATTTCAGCCACACCACAACCAGACACCCTTTAGATAGGAATTGCATCCGTGACTTTTTTTCCCCTTATCTTCTAGTTAATTTCTACTCCACCCCTTGTAGTCTAGATCGGCGTAGGTGACGTTTTAGTCACTAAACTGTACTGTACTAAAAATGTCAAATAACTCGAATATTGTACTACTACCTCGTCGACCTGCACACCAGAGTGGTCTGTGGTGGTTGGTGGTAATGGAGAAGGATCTACTAGCGTCCCAGCCAGGATCACACACCCCCATCAATTGGATTTCCCTATACGACTGCGAACAGTAATACATAGCGAAAATTTGGTGAAGTCACTATTAAATAATAAATAAATAAAAAGCATATTATTATATTAAAGTCAGTCTTAATATTAAATTTAGCGAGAAACCTGTTATTTGGTGCTATCAAACAGGTGATTGTTTTTGGTTTTTGTGTCGGTCCTGATGTCAACATGGCCGACCTGGTTTTATTTAAATAATAATAGTAAATTATAATTAATTAATTAATTTTTAACAATTAATTTTTAATAAATGAGTAAATAATATAACATTAAATTATATATCAGAGTACTTCATTAATTGATTATTCACAAATTAAATAAATAAAAGTATTAATCAAAAAGTATAAAAAAATTGTGCAGTATAAATTTATGAATGTGTTTTTATATATTAATCATCACATATTAATTTTTAAGCCGTCAACCCAAACTTAGGTTTAAAAATGCAATAATAATAATGTTATACGGATCAATTAACCTACAAATTTTATACGATGAAGTCAACGCAGCCGACGCTTTTGACCAATGGGCCATTGACGGCTGTAAAGGCAATGCAATAATAGCTAAAAAAAATAACCCACATGTCGCCCATTAAATAGAAAGTATATATATACGTTTAAAATTATAATTTATAACACGATGTATAAAATAAATATTTTACATTCATATTGATTATCAAATTTGGGATAATATATTATTACTTTAATTTATTAAAGTAGTGAAATAATAATGATTTAATATTAATATAAATATATAATTCTTTATTTAATGTGGGGCAATTAATTGAACGGAGTTTTTTTGGGGATAATTTTAGGAAAAAGGAAAACATTTGGTTTAACATGTGCGATGTCGGCAAGGAAAAACATCCTAAATAAGTGGTTTTTCCTACTGTGCCGATGTTGGAAAAAACATCCTACATAGGGTCTGTCGGTAGGATAGTGGTGGTTTTGAGGTTTATGTCGTGATGGAATCTGTGTGTCAACGTGAGTGTGCAGGAGGAGGTAGCGGAGCTAACGAACGCGCTGGCGAGTGCGGGGGAATGGCCGGTGAAGCTGGGGCAGCTCCTGAACTTGTGCACCACCAACGCCCTGGGACGGATGATGATGGGCAAGCGGGTGTTCGGCAGCGGCGCCGGCGGCGATCGGAAAGCGGACGAGTTCAAGGAAATGGTGGTGGAGCTGATGGTGCTCGCCGGTGCGTTCAACGTCGGCGACTTCATACCGGCCCTCGATTGGCTGGACTTGCAGGGCGTGACGGCCAGGATGAAGAAGCTGCACGCCCGGTTCGACTCGTTTCTCGGCACCGTCCTGGAGGAGCACCGTAACGGCGGCGGCGGAGGGCGGTCGAAGACGGAGGATTTTTTGACTACTCTGATATCGTTGGAGGACGGCGACGGCGGCGCCGAGGGAGGGAAGATTTCTGATACGGAAATCAAGGCTCTGCTTCTGGTATGGACGATCGAACTTTCCCTTCCTATTATTATTATTAGATATCCCAATTTGTTTGTAAGAACTAAGAAGAGCGCACTTGATTGCAGAACATGTTCACGGCCGGCACCGACACGTCATCGAGCACGGTAGAATGGGCGATCGCGGAGCTGATCCGACATCCCAAGGTCCTGGCCCGAGCCCAACAAGAGCTGGATACGATCGTGGGTCGGGACCGGCTGGTTTCCGAATCAGACCTGCCCCGGCTACCATACCTGCAGGCCATCATCAAGGAGGTGTTCCGACTCCACCCATCAACCCCACTCTCCCTGCCCCGAATCGCCGCCGAGGACTGCGACATTAACGGCTACCACATCCCCAAGGACGCCACCCTCCTGGTCAATGTGTGGGCCATATCGCGCGACCCGGACGCGTGGGCGGAGCCGCTGGAGTTCCGGCCCGGCCGGTTCCTCCCGGGCGGCGAAAGGCCCGACGCGGACGTGAAGGGGACCGACTTCGAGGTCATACCCTTCGGGGCGGGGCGCAGGATATGCGCGGGGATGAGCCTGGGCCTGCGTTCGGTGCAGCTGCTAACTGGGACCCTGGTCCACGCCTTCGATTGGGGCCTGCCGGGTGGGCTGCTGCCCGATAAGCTGAACATGGAGGAGGCCTATGGGCTGACCCTGCAGCGGGCCGCCCCTCTGGAGGTGCATCCCCGGCCCAGGCTGCCGCTGCACGTGTTCCGTTCCGCCGTCGCCGCGAGTGAGTACTGAATTTGCCGGCCGGGCGGGCGCCCCAAAAATCTGTAGTAATCACATCTTATTTTGAAGTCATAAAATACAGACCATGTGAATTATAATCTCTCTCTCTCTCTCTCTCTCTCTCTCTCTCTCTCTCTCATATATATATATATATATATATATAGCCAGTGCGGGTGAAGTAATTTTTCAGACCTCTCATTACCGAGGTTTATATATATATATATTATAAAGTATAATTATAATATAATATTATAAACGATCATCAAGACAAAGTTGCACTAGGCATTAACTATAAGTTGAAAATAATACATAATGTAGGATGGTAACTTTTAAAAAATAATATATCACAAAATAAATCCAGAACTACAATGCATAAATTTATAGCAAAGATAAATATGTAAACTAAAATTATTTTGTATTATGAAATTTTAATAATTTAAACTAAAATGCCTAAACTAGATATTTTACTTTTTTAGAAAACATAAATATATTTTGGGTAAATCATGTTAGAGGTAATTAAATTAATTACTCGGTTTAAGATTGGTAAAATTCATCTGAACCATGACGTATCGAAATCATACCAATATTCTTACCACTAAACTAAAATAATCTATAAAAATTTATACAATTATTTTTATATATACCTTATACGTTAGTTGAAAAATCAATACGAAAATTTAAAAAAGCTCAATGAAAATATGTCAAAAATATGAACAAAGTTCAATGAACATTAATTTTATGTCAAAAATATGAACAAAGTCCTTTGACAAAAATTATGTACTTTTATTTTCATAATGAAAATTCATCCGTGGTAAGTAACATTTTGTACCGCGACCATCACATTTAATAATTTTATATTTGATTTACAGGCACATTTATTCCAATGTAAAATTTTATGTCACAGCAGTCAAAGGCGTGGAATAAAACGCATCTCACCGTGGAGTCGCAAAAGCCAAAACACAACAGCATACCACCGTTCATTCCCAGAATGCCGTTGCTAGGCGGACCCACACCAAAGCCGCGCCATTATTAAAACTAAAACTACAGCAACAAATCTTGGAAAAACAAAAACAAAAACAAAAAAAAGGTCTCCAAATATTGGACGCTCCCGCACACTCGCCGCATGCTCGCTCTCACACAACAAAACAACACTTCTGTCATGTAACTTGGTCATTTGTTTCACACACAAACTCGACAATGAAGGACCCGTTTTCCCTCTCCGACACCGACGAGGACAAGGCGGTGGAAGACCTCCTCTCCCAAGCAAACGATCACGCCGTCCTCGACCAGATCGCCGCCATCAACTGCTCCGGATTCACCGACTCCGCCCTCCCCTCCGATCTCGAGTCCCGCTTTCACAGACTCAAGACTTTCCCCAACTCCTTCTCTACCACCCCCACGAAGCCTCCAAACCACCCCAAACTCAAACCCTCATCTCTCCCCCACTCCCTCTCCGCTCCCCATCCAAACCCCGATTCCAACCACCATCAACCCCAACCCCAACCCAGAAAACCCACTTCCTTGCGTTTCGAATCCTCCGATGCAGCGTCACTCACGGGAAGCGCCCTCAGGCCAAAATCGCTGCGGCGGCGTTCGCTCTCGCCGGCGTCGGATTCGTCTCCGTCGCCGCCGCGGAGATCTGGGTGTCTTTGGGTGTTCTCGAGGAGGAGGAAAAAGGAAGGGAAGGGGAAGCGTAAGGAAGGGGGGAGTGAGCTTAGGGGGTGGGACAAGACCGAAGAGCTTTTGGCGGATTTGGGGAGCTTCTCGGTGAGGGAGCAGAGGCGGATTCTGAAGGCGGCGGTGGAGGAGCAGAGGAAGATGAAGGAGGAGGCCAGGAAAATCGTCAAGATGGCCAAGCAGGCGTCTGCTAGGATGAATATCTCCGACATTGAAGACGATGATGGAAGTCTCGAGAGCCTTTGACTTGCTTACTGTGCGTTTGTTTTTTGTTTTTTATTATATATATAATATAATTAATATTATGTATGTATGGTTATGATAAATGTGAGTATGGTTTATGAGTTATGCTAGGATGAGACCCTTCAACCTACCATTTTTGTTATATATCATCCGATTAATTAAAAAAATTAATGGCTTAAAAATAAACGGGTATACTCTCTCTCACTATCTCTCCCATTGTTGCCCGCAGCCCTTTGCCATCTCTCCTATCGTCTGCTCTTTCTTCATATTTATT
Organism: Taxillus chinensis; assembly: GCA_023512835.1. Lineage (NCBI taxonomy): Eukaryota > Viridiplantae > Streptophyta > Magnoliopsida > Santalales > Loranthaceae > Taxillus > Taxillus chinensis. Next base: position 31,060,994 of record CM042087.1, read on the forward strand.
GAGCAAATGTTTGCTTATGGATCAATCAAATATATTGATTTTTTTGAATTTGTTAAACTCTCTGTTGCTCTCTGAAATGTATACATGTTTTATCATGTTTACTCTTGTACTATACATGTGTTATCATGTTTACTCTTGTACTTTATTTTGATGTTTCAAATTTTCGAATTAAATGAAATTTAGTAATATGTTTTTGATAATAATTTTTTTTCTTTATTCCTTTGATCAATTTGCTTGCTTCATGAATCAATTGGACATATTGATTTTCTTTAATCAATCAAAGTCAATTACTTTTCTTCCAAACGCTTCAACTATTAAGCCAATATTATGAAAATAATTTCCATATGTCAAGGTTTAGGAAGGAGAGGAGTTCACCAAAATATCAAACCAAGCTACCTGCATTATGATACAGATTGACAAATTTAGACCTTTAGTCAAGTTGTATTCTTACCTCCACATTTAATATTGAATAATTTCCTATGTGATACCAAAAGGGGAGCACACCAAACCACGGTATGCCCATTAACGGGGGACGAGAATGTATTTTGGGATTGGGCATTCATTAGCAAAGGTTCAAATATTCTTCTTTTGGGGGGGGGGGGGGGGGGGGGTTGGGTTTAAGAAAATTCAATAAAATCAAATTTCAAAAGCTCACGTTGTTCAAAACTTCTCTGGTGCTACTTAAATTTCCAACATTATGGTGGAGTGAAAACCCCCAAATAGGCAACTGGGTAACCCCCCATTAGAACCATAACTCCTTAGCATTTTCTCGAGAAACAAACACAAAAATAAGGAGCGAGAAAATCCAATAAGACCACATAAAATTTCACTGACTTGCATGTAGAAGAAGAAACTACCATCACATATGGATTTATGTGACCCTGGTGTTATGACAAAAAAGTCTATGCATAAATTATATAGAATTTGTTAATTTTTTTATTCATCTAAAATACTAATTTTTATTTTTCATGCAGATAAAATGAATAGCTCAATTACTTCTATTGATGTTGTTGAAGGCACACGTATTAATGAAATCAATCTACCTAAAGTTGGTATGTATTTTAATAGCTTTTACGAAAGTGAAAATTTCTACAAAGCATAAGCTAAATGGGTTTGAAGTTCGCAAATCAAGTAGTAAGTTGGACAAGTCAGATACCAAAATTGCTCAGTATCTTGTTTGTTCAAAAGAAGGTGAATCAAAAGTTAAATCTAATAATGGAATTGTGAAAAAGTCAAGGAATAGGCCAACTAAAAGAGAAAATTGTCACACTTGTGTATGATACATAGAGAAAGTGATGGAAAGTGAACTATTGCAAAGTTTGAAGAAACACATAGTTATATTTGTGTTACACCAAAGAAAAGACAATTTTTAACACAAAATAGAGAAGTTAAAAAATCACACTGAAATCTGTTGCATATGTTTGGTGAGGCAAAATTACATACATCGCAAGTAGTTTCAGTATTAGAGATTGAAAGAGGAGACTATAGTGATGTTGGATGTACAGAAAAGGATATTCAAAATGCATTACAAAAAGAAAAAGACTTAGAGAAAGCATATGATGCAAAAAATACTATTGGAACTTTTTGAAGAGAAAAAGGTATGTAATCCTTCATTTTACTTTGAATACAAAACAAATGATGAACATAGGTTTACACATATTTTCTGAGTGGATGGCATTATAAGAAAAGATTATAATCATTTTGGGGATGTGGTAGTTTTTGATATTATATATGCTACAAACAAATTTGGAATGATTTTTGCTCAATTCAAGGGTGTAAATAATCATGGACAATTATATAATTTTGGTGCTAGTTTTTTAAAAGATAAAAAGTTAGATTCATTTTTATGGTTGTTCGATGCATGGAAGCATGCAATGGGTGAAAAATATACATAAGGTCATCATCACATATCAAGATCCTGCAATGGCACCTGCAATTAATATTGCTTTGCCAACAACTGCCCATTAGTTTTGTATGTGGCACATTCTAAAGAAGTTTGGCGACAAGTTAGGTAAATTGGCTATTGACAGTAATTTTAGTATCCATTTTCTCAATTGTATTTGGGAAGCTATCTCACCAAGTGATTTTAAGACAAAATGGGAGGTTGTTGTCATGCCCCCATATCTTGAAACCAACAAAACTAGGAACGCGACTCCCCCACGCCCATACTACAGGGGTCGAGGGGAAAGGTGATCAACCCAAACCAGTACAACTCCACAACAGGGGTAAAGTTGTACATTCCAATGGCCCAATAACACTCTTAAGCAGGTAACATGTACACCAATGCAATTTAATATTATTAAATTCAACCACACCCATAAACCTAAAATAATAAGGTCCAACAAATCAAGTTAATATAATTGTCTCGGACCCAAGTCCGGAGTAATAAATAAATAATCAAATGAAAAGTAAGTCCATAAAAGGAATCCTATGTTAAGGGTGTCACGCCCCCGAATTCCAGGGAATCCGAAACTAGTACATGACTTCCCCTTGCCCGCACCCGATAGGTCAAGGGGTTGGTGACTAGCACCAATGGAGACTACACCGCGGGGTGCTGTCTCAAATATGCAACCCTGTACAGTCATACATCAAGGGTAATCCTGTACTTTCTCATATATCATCATGCATACAATGAGTCAAACAAATATACAGACATCACATTATACAAGATGCAAATACAATCGTCCACGGACCCATGTCCGGGATATCACATAAAACAATACAGAATATAACTGTATCATACATCAGAGTAGTAGGCGTCCTCCTGGAAGAAAGTCCTCCACTAGTCTCGGGTCACACCTGAAAAGGGTAAACAACAGGTAGGAGTGAGCGACAAGCTCAGTAAGTGACCCCAAAACTCCACATCATGCAACATATATAATTTTATACTATATGCTCAGTGTACTCGTGCACCGTGTAGTGTGCACAATCATCAGGACTCATCCTGCAAACAAACATCAGGACTCAACCTGCCCACACAAGACAACTTGTCCACGATCCCCCATGGGATCCCAGCTCAGGGCACTCAGCCCTAGTTCCACGAGCTCAACGGCTCAACTCAGGCCTTAGCCTGTCCACAGCGCATATATGCCCGGTCCACGGTCGCCACACGGGCTTGCCATCGGTGCATATGCCTGCCACGTCAACCACATAGCACCATCGGTGCATCACGGTGAGAACCCAAACAAGTCACGGAGTCCATGCCCCAATACCTCACACCAACATACTAACATTAGTATGGCATGTCATTCTCAACATTTCCTTTAGAACTGTAGCCAGTCTTCACAAGTAAATCCTCAATCCTTGATTTATTAAGGAAGTATCCATAGCAGCTATTTTTTTGAAATCAAAAGTCTCGGCATTAGGTTCTCATAGCATAACTAAGATAATATGACTTTTGGGGACTTTTCTGAGATATCTAACCCCACTTTCCAAAAATTCACCTCTACGAACTTTTGGGTTTTTCCGAGATTTTACACTAAATCCCAATTTTCACATTTTGAAAGAGTGAGAATTAATTTTTCTTTGAATCCAAATGGGGGGTATTTCATTATTTACATTGTAGATAGGTATAGGTTGCAATGTAAATAGGTCCAGTCCAGTGCTGTACAGTGTTCAGTTACACTGCAGGAGTTGCGACTCGTAGCTCAGAACCTGCGACTCGTAGCTGCGGAACGGCGACTCGTAGCTGCGGAGTGCGGAGCTGCAGCGCGCCTCGAAGACTCGAAGCGAGGCTACGATCTTCGACCTTCGGACTACGACCCTACGAACTACGAACTTCGAACCTACGAACTACGAACCTTCGAACCTACGAACTACGAACCTTCGAACTATGGGTCTACGAACTACGAACCTTCGACCTACGAACTACGGGTCTACGAACTACGACCCGGAACTTCGGATTTTCGTTAGTTCAACCCAGTAACGCGCCCAGGGTATTGTTCATCGTCGTTTTTGCCTGTTCTTCGTCTGGAACACGCCCAGAAACTCCAAGACGCTCACTAACACCCCTATTTCGCAACAAACTACGATATCTACCTCGAAACGCGTCCAGAACGCCTCTAAATCGCGCAGAAACAACAGAAACACGTATAAAATTTTAGATTTCCAGAAATGTAGATCTAAACCCAGATTTCCATGGTTGACTTATCAACCCTCATGAAAAACATAGTTAATCAACCCCAAAATCACAGAAACATATATCCACAATGATATAAAACAGTTCTTAACCACAGATCTTATGCTAAACCATTAGATCTAACCCAAAATTGGTTTTCCCCAAATTCTAGGGTTCATGCTCAATTTCATAAATCACGATAAATTCGTGCAGATCCAAAACAAGAGAGAGATAAGAAGTTCAAGGACACCTACTTGAAGTGAATCTTTGAGCTCCACGAACCCAAATCGCCAAGGCCTCCAAGCTCTCTCTCTCAAACGCACAAACGTGAAACGTAAAGTGAAAGCTTCTTCTTCTTTTTTATGCTATTTATATTTCTGCCAATCAACTGACCTAGTCAACCATTGACCCAGTCAATAATTGACCTCCCAACACAAAAATTGACCTCCAAGGCCCCGAACTCTAAATTGAGTCAAACTACAGTCAAAACGCTCGAAATGACGAGCACAACACTAAATAGATATTATTACACCCAAATGACCGCCCAAACACAAAGTTAACCAATAAACCCCGAAAAGTCAACAATCGGGTCAAACGGGGCCCCGACTCAGAATCGGGCCCAAGTATAGTCAAAATGCTTACATCGACGACTACACTACCGTCTAGATAGTTACATTCCCATAGAATGGCTATCTCTCAAAACTACCCAAATACGAGTCTTTACAAAGGGTGTCCCGGCCTGCTCTGCTATGGCTCCACCAGCTACTCCCTACAACCTGTAGGAAAAATAGAAATAAAGTAAGGTGAGCACGAGTGCCCAGTAGGTGATCCCCAGCTCCCCTACCCTATTACACAAATTCTTAGGTCTACATGATCTGTGTATACATGTGCCAGTGTAGTGTCACTTCTATCAAGATAAAATTTCATTAAAATCACAATCAAGACACCACATCACATCACATCCACAAAGAAAGAGCTTGCGCCAGTGAAACAGCCATCTGTGGAAATTCCCGCTACCAACTCCAGGAATTTCAACTACTACTAGACTGCCATATGTGGGACCCACGGTGTCCTAATGACAACCCGCCACATATGGGACCTGGGTTAACCAGCCACACAGGGGACCCATGACCTCTTGCCAGCCCTATGTGGGACCTGCGATAAACCAAGCCAATTTAACCACAAAATCCATAAATAATTAACAACAGTATTTCCAAGAATCAATTCAGTGCAACAAACATATAGACATTTAGAGCACTCATCCAAAAGTAACATATTTCCAAGAAAATCCAATAAACAATTAATAATTTAGGCAACAAATTTACTACAATTATTATCCCACCTTCACAAATTATAACCCAAACTCGAATGCTATTTAATTATCGATTTAGTTTCTTTTTTATTTTTTTTTTATTTTTTATTTTCTTACTTAATATTTTAGTAGCAGTTAGCACCTTTTTTTGTATTATTATTATTATTATTATCCTAATGGGCAAAGGCTGGTCCAACCCGGCCCAAAACACACCAACCCTAACGGGTTGGTGTTGACGTGCGAGGCAGCAGGAAGCGCGGCGCCTCTCTTGCCCCTTCTTCTCACGCCGGCGCGCAGGCACACGGCGGCCCTGGGGACGCAGCCCCATCATCGCTCTCTCTCTCTCTCTCTCTCTCTCTCTCGCACGCAGCGCCTCGCCGTTTCTCTCTCTCTCTCTTTGGACAAGCCGCAACCACGCCGCCCCTCTCTCTCTCTCTCTCTCTCTCTCTCTCTCTCTCTCTCTCTCTCTCTCTCTCTCTCTCTCTCTCTCGCTAGCGCACAACAACCCCATCACAAATCCTGTCTCCTCCCTCGCTTCCAGCGCATGCCCCATGGCGACGACCTAGATGAAGTCGCCGCTGCTCCGATCTTCCTCACACTGGCGTGCGGCGTGCGACGGACGTTCAATCGTCAGGGACGGCGGCGGCGCCGTCGTTACCTCCCACGCCCAAACCAAAACATCAGTGTATATGTATATATATATGTTAACATACATATATATAATTACTCTTGTACATATATACATATATAATAGGTTCAATGCGAACCCAAACAAATCTGCGTTCATATAGTGATGGAATCAAAGAAAATACCTACCTGGATTCGGATTGGAAAGGTTGATTGAACAGTTTACCTCAAAACCTTCTGCTTCTCTCACCAGGCTTCGCGCACAACGAACGTAGGATTTTCCCATAGTTCCCCTCTATTTATACTTATATGTGTTAATTTATTTACAATAATAATAATAGTAATAATTATAATAATAATAATTCGATTAATAACAATAATTATAATAATTAATAATAATAATTCACCATAATAAATAATAATAACAAATTCTTAACTATAATACTCAATATTATAGGAATAACTCAAAATATTAAAGTAATTATAATAATTAATAATAATGCATACTAATAAATTTCAGATATTAAAATAATATTAATAATAACTCAAACGCTCGCCCTAAGGCCACACTGTCGAAGAAATATTCCAAATTCTTATTCGGGCCTAACTCTAACCACACAGGTACGGGTCTCTACAGTTGTGATGGTGACAAATAATTTAAAGAACAATGCTTGGCTTCAGTCTTTCTATCAAATTTGTGAACAATGGATACCAACATATATAAAAGATAAAAATGTTTTCACATGTGGCATTAAAACTACTCAAAGATATGAGAGTATTAATGTTTTTATTGACAGATTTGTTGACAACAAAAGTTAAACTTTTTAAATAATATGATTATTACACAATAAAGTTAATTAAATAAATATCTAATATTATTTATTTATCAAATAAATAAATAATATAATTATTTATTTAATCACATTAAATAGATAAAAATATATATTAACACATGTTAAATAATTATCTCTTAAATACATCTATAGGATTATCTCACAATGATCCAGTACTCTATACAAGAATAAACGGTGCTAACAGGATGGACCAAATGGACCCACTTAATTGAAGTTCTAATAAATAATAATTAATTAATTAATCTCATTAATCAATTAAATTATTATTTATTAGTTTTAGTTTGAGCCACAATCAGGGACTAAAACTGCACTCTAAGATTAAGCAGATATAATTACAAGAATCCACAACATAAGATTTATCCATCGATATAACTGATTGTCATGTGATATGATTCTCTACTATGATATTCATAATTAGATATGAGTATCAATAGATTCCGTTCAACCCCTCTAATTATATCTTTATCCATGTGTTACCATTAATTCTTCAATGGGTAACCTAGACATGATCCAATAATGAATTATGATTTATAAAATATTATATCCAATATAATTACAAGCGCTTGATTCACTCAAAAAATCCGAATTAAATAACATAGGAATATCATTACTCTTCATATAGCGAAGCAGTGGATTCCACACACTTGACTTGATGCTCCAACTATCTATAATATTATATCTCTAAGATATCGAGATATCTGAAGTACTAAGCCTCTCACTCATTGATAAGTCAAAAGACATAAATTATAAACATAAGTTAATTAAATGGTTTGAATTAAGATCAATTCATAAATTAATCATCTAGCAATAGAATCTAAATTTCTTCATACAATGCAATGTATATTAGTTAAAGAATTTATTCTATAATGGTCCTATTCAATATGTATAAATACATATTGGCACTACTATTTGTAAACTTCTTACAATAACCCTAGATTAGATCACTCCCACTTTGGAAATAGTCACACCCATAATTTTATCAGAATATAGCATCCCAAACTCTATTAATCGATTGTGAACAAATTTTATATTTAGTCTAATTAGTGGATCTATTGTATGTGTCTCACACATACTCAATAATAGACTTTAATAAGTAACAAGATGTTATAATGCATATCCACACAAAAAAGCATAAGAATGCAATATAATAAATACTTAAATAAAATATATTTCAATTAATCAGAAATAGTCTTAACATAATTATAATTATACATTGATTTTTATAGCACTATCCGCTAAATACAATACTTAATTTTTTTTAAAAAAGAAGAATAAAATTCAAATACTTAAACTTTAAATGCAGAAGCTTCAAATGTTAATGTTGTCAATACATCATCATTAGCTTTAGATATCTCAATTTTAGAATTTTTTTCTAAAATACGTTGTATCTTTATTTCTTATAATCAAACTTTTTAAATATGTTACGATTGAAACTATTAAAAACCAAAAATAATATTTTACGTTATCTCCAAAAGAACAGGGAAAAAAGTATGAAAAAGAAGATAAAATCAACCTCCAAATAAAAAAGTCTTATATTTAAATAAAAGATTTAGTTAATTAATTTTTTAAAAAACTATATACATTGAAAATTATAAATTACCCAAATTCTCATTCATCCTAGCTATATAGCATGCACGAACGTGATATTTGAATAAAATACTAAAACTCTTATTTTAAACATATTTTAATCGCAGTAGGATCTGAATCATACTATGTTAAAAGTTGATTTTTAAGAGGAGAGGTGGTGAATAATGAAAATTTTGTAAAAATATTTTCACTAAAAAAGCGAAAGGGGCGTGCACACACAAGTGGGGGGTAATAATTATAATAAATGTATCGTATTAAAAGCAAAAGGGAGACCAACTTGAAGTTGATTTTATTAGAATAAAAAGTTATGTTTTTTAAATATAATTTGTTTTAATAATTATAATTCATAAAATTTTATCACTTATAAATAATTTTAAATTTATCAATTTATAATTTTTTAAAATAATATTATCATATTAAATATTATTTTTAGTTTTAAAATAATAAATATTTTATTATTTTTAATTTTCAAACGTCTACCAATTTGTTTTAAAAAAAATGGCGCAAGAACTGAATGAATGGATATCTTTCTGACGCGTTCAGTGATGGATATGGCAGCCGTACACTCCGTTGTAGGTTGAGGCCGGCGCACCTGATAAATCCCCGATCCAAATGGACGTAGGGTGAGGCCGGCACACCCGATAAATCCCCGATCCCAATAGGGGGCGAGTACACAACGCGAACAGGATAGAGGGAGAGAGAGACAGCGCCAGAGACAGAGACTGCTGCAAGTGCGTTCGTATTGAGTAGTATCAATCAATATCAATAAGCGAAAAAAAAAAAATCGGCCCCCACCGCCCTCCGCCGCCTATGGCGAGTCTTGCTCAGCCACAAACCCAAGGGGATAAGGTAAACATGCATCAAACAATAATAAAAAATAAATAAAACTCATAAGCCCTGGTAGGTTCATCGTCCCCTCTCCCTCTCCCTCTCCCTCTCCGCTTTTATGGGTTTGTTTCGTTTTTATTTCTTTGGTTTATTGGTCTTCCATGTCCGAACAGAAAATGGCTCTATGGGTTGTGCGTACGGGTTTATTTATTTTAATATTTATTTATTTATTTATTTGTGCATTTCCTATTTTACAATTTCTCAGACCCTGTTTTTAAACTAAGCCCATTCGGCACCCTCCAGCACGGGTGCGCGCGTGCGCGCGTTTTTTCAAACTCTGTTTATTAGATGCTATGTGGGAGATTGCATGCTGCGGATGCATTGTTTGTTTTGGTCAAAATTTTAAATAAATGTGTATCGAGGGAGCAATGATGAGCTTTTAGCTCATCTGGGTTTGACTTGGTTGAAGCAAAGCTCAACCATGGGACCCAGGAAACTTGAGTTAGGGATTTACGTACTCCACTTTATTCTTATTTAAAGTCATGAATTGTTGATATAATTAAGCCATGCCATGATTATGGAAAAATCAATTCCACTGCAGGAGTTTCAATATTTAAACTAGACGAGATATTTTATTGGCGGATCCCATGCTGCATGCCAACATATCATCTAAAACACGCATGAAACAGAAATTACCTGATTGTAATCATGTCTAAATTAAACCAACGTGTTAATCGTACATTTGGACTGTTTTTCAGTAGACCTTGCGTTGTTAGGATATGTGTGCGCTGTCATGTAATAAGTTGCATCTTGGTTAACGAGGCACCGGATCAATATTGGGTTCTGGAGTGCAATGGCCATGCTGAACCCAACATTTTTATACTTGCACTTTCTCAGTTGTGGTGTCTTTAAAACTTTGTTTGAAGTTCAATTTTTGTCAAAGGCTTGTGGGAAGTATTGAATTTTTTGTGGGTCCAAATTGGATATGAAGTGATCCGTCATTGCAGGTAGTCCCGTTTCTTATTTTAAATATCGTGTTTACTGATGATCAATATTTGCCTTCTGTATTAGCTGCACTCTGTATAGAAGAAGGAAAAACCTATGTTAATGCTTGCAAATAAAAATATTAGGTCTGTCTGTTACTTTTTGAAACGTTTTTTTTTTATATTCAACTACCAATTTGTCATGCGGATACATGAATTTGAAATTGTTGTCTCAATTTTGACAAAATGATATACCTTCTTAAGTCCCGTATTTGAGTTTTTCATGATGATTCTGATGCTGGTAATTTCGAATGCTATGGCTCTTTGTTTCTTTATTTATTTTTATTTCTATTTGAGTGAAATTATTTCATACAGATCCAAACATACCTTAAACCATTATAACATTTTGTTCTGTTTATCAGCAGCAGCTCTTTCAGATAAGTGGTTCATTGAAAGAGTGATACCACATCAAACCAAGAGTAAATACTCCATAAAATGTTTATAGGAATATATTGGACTGAAATAATTATTATCAAAGCCACAGTTCTATCAAAAATCCTAGAGAAATCTTAACACAATCTTTAACCGTTTTGCAGGTTGGGCCTTGTGATATATGTGGTCACCTTGGCTTTGACAACCTAATTATCACTTGTGATCAGTGCAATGTAGCTCGTGAACATGTGTATGATTGCTCCCTTGTTTATGTCTATGTTACAATGTTATCTGTGTGTGTGCGAGAGAGAGAGAGAGAGAGAGAGAGAGTCTGTATGCCTGTGAGGTTACAAGGGAAGTGAGTAATACTAATACAACTAAATATTCCTTTAATCAATTTTTTCCCTTTATGGCTGGAAAGTAAGAGAGATGCCTACTTGAGCTGATTAGCATTTGTTTTGCATTTCTTTTTTGCTGACTAACATATGGTCCATATTATGATCGGAAAAGGTTTGATGATATTTAACTCTTTACTTCTATTATTTTTCTTCGTAAGTTCCCAGTGTGAGATGAAGACTAGTCAATATTCATCACTTCTTTTATATGTGTGCACTTGTTCTTTCATGTGAACCCAGAGGCATGGTCCAAACTAGATATTCATCAATTTTTCTTGTCCAACTTGTTCTGTACTAAGTGTATCAGATAGGTTGAGAGTGTATTTATCCAACTATTCTGTTTCCACTGAAAAGATACATTTAATATTTGCTTAACTTCCCATTTTCTCATGACTCATATGTTGCCTTAACTGTTTCATTATCAGCTATTGCATGCCGAACCATTCTAGGGACATTCCAGATTACTGGTGTTGTGAAGACTGCATCAAGTTGGGGTCTGTTGTCAAGGAAAACTTCCCTGATGCCTCTGCATTAATACCCCCACAGGCACCCCGACAACATGATGCAGGCTGTAGACGTCCTAGCAAACTTGCACTTGGATCAGGGTGGAAGGTCTCTAAAAGGCAGAAGACTCGATACCTTTCCATTGAGGAAGTTATTGGGCTGCCATCAGGAGCCAGGAAAATGGACTCCCCTTCACCAAGTAAGTTGGGCTCAAACTTTGGTCGTTCGGCTAAGAGGACTTCCAACGTGCCTAAACCTATCCATTCAAAAGTATTCCCACCAAAGAATCAGGGAAACTCAAGCTTTGTAGGTTCAAAATGCACTGGGTCTCCCAAACATAACTGTGTTTTGAAAGGTTCAATAACCCCGAAAGATGCTCTTCCTTTGCCAGAAGAATTGACAGGTAATGACACTGTTATACTCTTTCCTTCTTTTACAAATGCATAAGTGTTTTAGGGTTTGAGCGAATGGCTTTTTGCTTCAGGCGGACTGTCTTTTTTCTCCTTTTATTCATGGTTACTTTTTTTGAGCCTAATGTTGTATGTTTGTTTAGCATACACTTCTTGTGTGTGTTCTTTTTATTTTAATAATTTTTTTTTACTTATAAAAAAAATAAATGCAGAAGTGATTAGTAAAATTCATCAAAATATTCCACGATGAATTATCTTTTCCAAAAAAAAAAAAAGAAAAAAAAGAAAAGAAAAAGAGAGAAATCAAAATAAGATAGTAATATTCTTCACATTGTATTATGCACACTGCTAAGGCCTTGGTGGTTTATTTTTTGGGCTGTTAAAGTTGAATCCTGATGGATCCTCTATTGACAAACCCAGTACAACAGGGATAGGGAGTCTATTAAGGCATCATTTTATGATGACAAAACACAGCCATAATGTCACTGGATGACTATTTTTAAAAGAAAAGAAAAATGTGTGCTCTCCCTAAAATGTGTTCTTTACCTGACCCTTTGCATTTTGAAATTAATACAATACCAACAACGTAACCTTATACTCCTTTGCAACAGTGAGAATGCCTCTTAAACCCTATAGTTTATCCTATTGATATCAAAACCACCAACATTTCCCCAGCGAGCAAGTTAGATTATGTACAGGTCCGTGCCAATAACAAGTAGTCAAAAATGGCTGTTTCTTCATTTATAACACCTATTCATGACCTTCTTTGTTTTTGAAGGTTATTAATAGGAAAAATCCCTTGTTATGATTTACACCCTAACAACGGACACCTGCAATGATTTGTTATGTGTTAAATTTGAGTTTGGAAAGGGCTAAATGAACCAAAAAAATATTTCACCATGAGTACATATATAAAATTTATTCCTAGTTCGGATTTTGAATAACACGGTCTATCTATAATCACACCATAATGTAAATATAAACATTTAGGAATAAAAAATGTCTCATTTCCTTTGAATTATGTTGAAGCTGCTACCTATAACTGGGCGTACACAATACATTTGGATGCTAGTATTTGTTTCTTTATTTAATACCTTTGGATGCTAGTATTTGTCAATTACCTAATATTGGACATGCTTTTGCATCTATACTAAACCTATTTAATTAAACATTAACTAGACATGAAATCTCTAGGCTATAGGTAAAATATTTTTTCTTAACTACTTTCTCATAACGTGTTTATCTCTAGGCTACTTTGAATTTTTGCAAGTTTAAAATTTCCATCAGTAACATTAAATTAATAAATATTTCACTTTTTGGTGCATGTTTGTGTACACATGCACAAAGTTTTCTATTTTGAAGATTATTACTTTTTTGTTGTATATACTTCTATACTAATCACATTGTGATTAGCTTATTTAAAATTTCTGCCTTATTCAATATTCATTAATAATGTGTTTTTTAATTTATATTGTATTCAATTAATTTTATAACCTGAGTTAGGTGGTGCTACACTTGCAAATGTTCATCCAAAAAGTTCCATTATTAAAGTAAAGGCAGAGGATGACATTTATTCTAGATCCGAGAAAGATGGGGGACTTTTGCTTGCTAAAGATGCAATTTGGAAGTAAGTAATCAATGTCTTCACTATCTAATCATATGTAACTTATTCCTTAATGTTGCATATTTATATAGAAATAATGGGAAAATTATAATCATGTTATTATTTGAAAAAATAATGTTCTTCAATTCTATTACTAAGAGAATATATACATATATAGGATTTACATGGGCTTAGGTCTAAGTTATGACCCAACTTGCAACTAACATATATACAAAATGACACTCCCCCTCGTGTTGGGGTATATATATCAAACAAACCTAATCTATTGCAAATATAGAAAATACAACCATGCCTAAGAGGTTTGATATAGATGTGGGTGGCTGATCTTCAACTTGTATGAATGAACCGAACATTCCCATCACGCACCTTCTCGCAAACAAAGTGATAATCAATTTCAATATATTCCACTCATTCATGAAAAACTAGATTGTGGATAATATGTATAACTGACTAATTATTCTAAGTCACTGTAGTTTGCTTTTTGCATTAGTCATGACTCATACTTAGCCTCAACACTAGAATGGTAAACAATAGATTGTTTCTTGCTTTTCAATGAGACAAGATTTTAACCCAAGAAAACATAATAACTCGCTACTTGTAAGGAATTTTGATCAGAATACCCATACAAGTGAAGATGGCCTCAATGTCGGGGCACCAAACCTTGGCATGGAGCTCTTTTTAGATATTGAATAATTTGAAGGATTGCTTGTCAATGAGGAATGCGAGGAGTAGTCATGGACTGACCCACCACACTAATCGCAAAGGGAATATTTGGATGAGTAATAATAAGATAATTTAACTTCTCGTCAAGCTTTTGATATTTCTTTGGATGATGAAGGAGATCTCGTTTTTCATTATCAAGCTTCATAGGAGGATTCATGGATGTATTGTAATCATGAAGTCTAGAGTTACGTTGTCTGTTGTCTACAATGATCTTTACATCCTAATTATACAGAAAATTGTTAAACTAATCTGGACCCCTGGCTTTAGTGTCTGCTCTATCTGGCATAAGATGAATTTAATTTAAAACTCTTGTGGACTTGTATAGATCTGATTTTGCAAACCTTGTTTATGCTTGGGCTTTGAACGTGTTACTTTGGAGACAACTGTTATTTTTTACTACAGAAGCAAATCTAATATGATGTAGCCGCTGCTGCCTTTTCTTTTAGTTATCCTTTTCCCTACATTAAGAATTAAATTTGCTTATGCTGCGTGTTATACTCACTATTTTTTTTAGCTTTTTGTCTGTAACGTGTTAAAATTTTGTTTGCAAATTACTTTTGTATCCTCTCTAGATTGCATGCTATCGTAAATGTTTTTTTTATAGACGGAAACATGTAACAATGTAATCAATGTTGTAGCATGCTGTAACATGTTCAGAAGTTTTGTTGGTTAACTCAAGCAGAAAACACTGAGCTCAGGATGCCTACTAACTTAATCTGGCAGGGGTAGGTTCACAATTGCTGATACTTCTGTACGTGGAGATTCTTATGATGCACTTAAGGCCCACCTTGCAGCCAAAGTTCATTGCAGAGCCTATGATCTCTCGCAACAAATGCCTCCAACTCTTCAATTCATGCTGTTTCCTCGATGTGATCTTTGGTCAGACATATTTCCCAAATATATTCCGGGCCGGGAAGACATTGCATTATATTTTTTCCCTCAGGATGAAAGGTTCATTCCAGCATTATGTATTTGATCCTTGATTAATTATTCAACTTGATCCTGACATTTTTTGTTATCTGGTTTTGAAGTTTCTTTTCTGATTTATAGATCACGGTGCTTCTATGCTACCCTCCTGGAGTTTCTGAAGGTACATGATTTCTTGATGAAAAGCAATATGGATTCGGTGGAATTACTATTATTTTCATCTGAACGGCTGCGCAAGGACTGTCAGAGTGAGCTTTCTAGTTTAAGCAACTATCTAGTTTCTATTTTTTCCCCTATGGATTAGTTTGCAAATGACCTAAGACAGGGTTTCATTTGACAATAAAAAAAATCCCTTTTGTATTTAATATAAATAGTCAATATATTCATGCTTTGTTTCTTTGGTTGCTAAGCAGTATTATAGTTATGTTGGATGAAATTCTACGTGGGATTGGTTGTGTGGCTTTAGCTTTATTTAAAGACTTATCCTTTATTTAACCCTGCACAAAGATTTGGTTTTTTTATGGGTAGGGATCAATTGACTCTACCCATGAAAAATAAATGAAACAAAGAAAATTTCTCCTTGCCAGTGCATTGGTCATCTTTGATATTGGTTAAAGTTCATATGTTTTTATCCTAAAACTAATTGGCCAATTGTGAGATTATTGCATGATCTGATTAATTAATTGTAAGATTTAACAACTTTTGATGTAGGAATGTATATTTTAGAGCGTAGCAAATGAATAATATTGAGTGATGTGAAGCACATAATCTGCTTTGATACCATGTTGGAGTGGGTTTTATTTTGACTTTATTATTAGTTTTATTTGCACCTAAATTTGTTTTTACCAAATTAGTTCTTCTTCGCCCTATATATAAATACATATTTTGTAATCATTTAATTATAAATGAGAAGATATATTTTTCCTCACTTTCTATTTGGTATCAGAGCAAAACAAAATTGTTAATCCTAATCCTAATTAACTTGAAGAAGAAAACCTACTAGCTACCTGGAGTCTCTCATTTGGCTCTTCCTTGTGTGGCCAAAGACAACCTCTCTTTTCTCGTTCGGTAGGTCATCTTTCTATGTCAAGAGTCACCATCTCAAATTAGCGACTGCTGCAACAACCTCAAGTCGTAACCACTCATGACGCCTCAATCGTGATGGCCATTACAAATTGACACGTGCCTTGCTTGCAGTCGCAGTCTTATCACCATGGCCTGTCCTGTGCCTCGATTAAAATTGCTGCAGTGAAGGATTGTAAAGGAAAATGACCCATCCTTGTTGCTCGCTACTCTCTTGGCAACTGAATGTACGACGATGACAATTGTCGTTGTGTCTTCGCCATCGCGTCTTGGACAATGACCATTAGCCGACAACTTTGATCTCTCCATCACCCTAGGTGCGTCCTCTTCCGTTTTCTCCTTAGGACGATCACCAACCCTATCTTGGCCTTGGCAAGGTGTCACTCGATTGCTACGACACTTTGAACTCAACTGTTATTGTTGTGCGCCCAGAGTCGCCATAAGTTTCGTGCGCCATTGACTACAAGCATTTCGTACCTTCCAAGCGAATCACACCATGGGTTTGACTCATACCTCGACCTCCAAGCGATTTTGTACCAAAGAGAGCAAGATGGTTTAAATGGCTATACAAAATCAAATTTAGTTTCTCACTTGGCTCGAAAGTCCTAGAGGGTGATTTTAAATTAGGTTTATTTTTCTCTACTAATAACACTTGAGTTATTGATTACAGAGATACTGATTATATGACTAGTATTTTTTTTCTAGTTACCTCTTGGGTATTCTTCAGTTAAGTTTGTTCAAGTCACTAATGAGATTCCTATGCCAATTATTGGACTTGGAATGTCTTGCTCTTACTTACTTTTTCCATGTCTGCATTCTTACTTGCTCTTCACCTATCTAATAATCTTTTTCCTATTAATCAAATTATTAAATATCTTAATTATTTTGTAACTTTTTATTTCATTCATTGTGTGTTTGAGGATAATCGCATACAAAGATGATAATTGACACTTGTATAGAGAGAGAGAGGAGGTTGGTACTATTGGGAGGAAGCAAGAGTATTGAAATTCTAGTCTGGTTGGGCACTCCAACTAAGGAATGAGACACTTGCCTAAGAAAAAGTATTTTTATGGCATTATCGTTTAGGACACTCTTCTTTTACCTATTTAGAACGCTTATTTTTTCAATTATTTTTTAATATTTTTATTTCTAATTTAAAATGTGAACAATACATTTATACTACGAATTATTGTGTTAGTAGAGAATAAGAGAGAAAAATACAATCTTTCTTATTATCCATGTCAAATGAAGGATTATATACACATATAAATACAAAATTGTGATGACCTAACCTAAGAAATAAACCTATTTAGGAAACTTCCTAATTACAAAATATATGAAAATTAATTAATTGATTTCCAAATATATGACAACTAATTGATTGAAGATTATTTCTAATTCTCCCCGCCAAGTTGATGTAAAGATATCACACATGCCCAACTTAGATAAAGCTGTATGGAAAGAAATGCCAGTGCATGAGTCATCACACCATAATTTAGATTATCCTTGATGTAATTCCTATCGAGTTAAATGTGCTTGGTACAATTATGCTGTACTGGATTATTAGCTATCTCGATGGCAGCTGTGTTATCACAAAAGAACATCACTGGCTTCTGAGGACCATAACCAAGGTCTTGCAAAAGAATATGTAGCCATGTAAGCTCTTGAGTAGCATGACGAAGAGCATGATATTCGGCTTCTGCACTAGACAGAGAAATCACATTCTGTTTCTTGCTCCGCCAAGTTACTAGATTACCACTCACAAATGATATATATCCTGAAGTAGACTTTCTATCTAATTTAGATCCATCAAAGTTAGAGTCGGTGTATGCCATAATGTCTAGGTGTACATGCTTGGAGAATAGAATACCTTTGCTCGGAGAAGACTTCAAATAAGCTAGAATACGATTCACAGTGCCCATATGTTGATCACTCGGATTATGTACGAATTGGCTTACAACACTAACTGCATACGAAATATCAGGTCTAGTGTGAATCAAATAGATTAATTTTCCCACTAACCTCTAATATCTCTCTTTATTCATTGGAACCTGATCTGAATAGATAGTTAGACCATGGTTCATCTCAATAGGAGTATCAGCAGGTGTGCAAGCTGAATTACCAGTTTCAACAAGGAGGTCTAAAACATACTTCCGTTGAGAGAGGAAAATTCCCTATTTGGATCAGGATACTTCAATACCAAGGAAGTATTTTAAAACTCCTAAGTCCTTCATCTTAAACTCCTTCATTAAATAACAATGAAGCTTTTCTATCTCAGTTATTACTTGTCACAATCATATCATCAACATAAACAAATAGCAATGTAATATCACTACCTTCTCTTTTATAAAACAGTGTGATTAGCCAAAGACTGCTTGAAATCATATCCCTGCATTGAATGGCTTAATTGGCCAAACCAAGCCCTCGGTGACTGTTTCAATCATAACGCTTTCTTCAGTTTACATACCTTTGCTTTTTTTGGGGTAAAACCAGGAGGAGGATCTATATACACCTCTTCCATCAAATTACCATGGAGAAAAGTATTTTTCACATCAAATTGGCGTAATAGCCAGACTAAGTTAGCTGCAAGAGATAGAATAACTCTAATAGTACTCATCTTAGCCACAGGAGCAAAGATTTCTTGGTAGTCAATCCCATACATTTGAGTGTAACCCTTGACAACTAATTTGGCTTTGTATCTTTCAATTATCCCATCTGACTTATATTTCACTATAAACACCCATTTGCATCCCACCGTCTTTTTATCTTGAGGTAACTCAACCAGTTCTCAAGTGGAATTCTTCAAAAGAGCTTTCATTTCCTTTACCATAGCAGACTATCATTTGGGATCTTCAAGAGCTTCTTGAAAATGACTAGGAACAGACATAGAAGACAACTGAAGGGCAAAAGCACTATGAGATTTAGACAAGTGATGATAGGAGATGAAGTCAGAAACATGATAAACAATATTTGAAGATGATTTTGAAAATCCCAATCTATCTGGATCTTTACGGTCACGAAGAGAATACCTTCGGCTTGCAGGATTGTCTAAACTTGTAGGGTCAGGAGATAAGATATCATTTGAATTTGAAACTATAGGTGAAGAGTCAAGTACCTCAGTGGGAATTTGTGCTGTGTGATCAATCCCAGAAGAATCCTATGAGGGCATGGTAGTGTCATTGAGAGGAGGATCAGACTTGAGAGTAGCATCGCGTCTGGTATAATATATGTCAAACATCCAAGCTGGCCTCTCATGTTTACTTGATTTAACTATTACATAGATTAAAATTAAGAGAAGGTAATGACTCTTCCTAACCTAAACTAGGAGGTGACTCCCTCTTACTTATAATAGTAGAATTTTTCTTTTCCATGGAAATCCACACCTTCTTTTCATCCAACCATAGTTGGTCCTCTTCCTTACTACGAAGCTCCCCCAAAAGAGGAACAATAGAGACATCGCCCGAAAAAATATGAAACCTGCTCACAAAATTGAATATCCATAGATACATAGTATTTACTCGTAAGAGGATGAAAATATTTATAGCTCTTTTGAAAATTAGAGTAACCCAAAAATACACATTTGAGAACACGAGTCAAGTTTATCTTGATGGAGTTGGTGCACATGAAGCAAACAACCAAAAACCTTAGGGCAAATGTTAAGAGTTGAAGGAATGTGGTGAAAGCGAAACAACATCTTCAAAGGGGTTTGATAGTCAATGATACGAGCAGGCATTTGATTGATAAGATAAACAATAGTAATAACAGTGTCTGCCCAAAAACTTTAGGAACTTTTATAGTAAAGCATAAAGCCCGAGCCATCTCAAGGAGATGTCGATTTTTACGTTCTACGACAACATTTTGTTATGGGGTGTAAACACATGTGCTCTGATGAATGATACCATGTTGTCTAAAGAAGTCACAAAAATGTTGATTTACAAACTTTTTTTATAAGTAATAAATATTACATTAAGAAAAAAGAGAATAAAAAAAGGATAGAGGATAGTCATACTCTAAAAAAGAGATGAACCCATACAAATAATACAATAAAATCACAAGTACCCAACAAAGAAAAAACCCTCACGAAACATCCACCTACGGGAAGAACGCGAGAACGCCGAATAGGCGGACCATGTGTCGAACCCGAGATGCCCGAGAACTCCCGACATCATAATTAATAGAAGAGGCAAGCCGTTTAAGCTCCCGCACACTTTTGACCTCGAACGAGTATCCTTCCGGCTGGATGCCAAACTTTGATCTCCCGTAACAAATTAGAAGTAGTAAGTTCACAACCCTCGTAACTCACCCCTAGTACGGAACCAATGGCTTTGTAAGAACGGAGTCACTCCGCGCCTCGGCCGGCCAATTGGAAACACTCATAGGGGAACAAGGCTCCTCACGGAGAGCAACAACAAGCGGACCAGCAACAGACAATGGTCGAACATCCAAGCCACCCAACAAGCGCACTCGCAAAACGAGAAGCAGAAGGGTGAGCATCCTCGAAGTCCCATTTGCCCTGATCCCAAAAGGAGGCAGGAGAGCCCCCAACGAGTTCAGGAAAGGACCCAAACGAAATAGAGGCCTGGTGAGGGGAGGCTGACAGAGCCGTCCAAGGACTAACAGTCCGCGGACCGGGAAGAAAATCCCCAGCTGACCAGATGGCCGGAGAGGTGGCTACTGATGGCGCCGGGAGGACAGCAACCGCGGGCGCCGGAATGACAGCAACCGAGGGTGTCGTAATTGCCGAAACGGGGCGCCAATGCCAATGCGGAAGCTGCACAACGAACAAGGGAGGCATTGGCACGGCAGGAGTAGCCGGCGACCCCTGGGCCATACGAGCGGAGACCAAGGCCGGCAAATGGTGATAAGATACGTCTTTCAAAAAGACAACCGACGAAACTATCCAATCGGAGGAGGGAAGAGGCGACCGCAAATCCAGCTCCACACAAAATCGCGCCTCGCTGGGGCGAGCAAGGGAAGAAGTGGACAATTCCATGGCCAAAAGGGTACCAAAAAAGGATGCAATTGGCTGGAGTAGATCAAGATGGAAAAATTATAAAGGGAGGTGGGGGAGAGTGATCCATATAGGGGTGAAAAACACATCATTTCGAAGATCATCTCCGGCCACCCACCGAAAGATCCGGTAAGGAAAAGAAAGAATAAAGCATGTTGGCTTAGAAAGAAGGCGGAACAAATCCGTCTCCAAATCAAAGTGAACCATGAGAGTGGTGGAGTCTAAGAGGCCGACGACAAAGTCGCTGGAAAAATGTTCAGCATCCAAATATTGGCGAAGATTAGGCAGTGATGGCCGACCGGAACTAAACTTCAACATGGCGGTGAAGGCAAAATCGCGGGCGGATCAAGCAAGATCCTGCTCGGAGAAGATAATGGCGGGAACACCATCTCTGACACCGAAAGAAGGAGAGGACGCGAAATGCTGATAGGAAACCTTCTTGGTGGTAGCATACTCCTTGACGGAACAATAACGAGAGGTGGAACCATGGGTAGAAGGGCCACCGGAAGATGGGGCCATCCCTGCAGCCGTCGGAGGGAATAACCCCACACACTCTCTCTCTCTCTCTTACTCGCTCTCACCAAATTTTTATCACTACACATAAACCAAATGGTAGAGAGAAACATTTGAACAAGGGTTTGAAACTGAGTAACAATCATAGGATAGAATTGAGGAATGACATAAATAACATTACTTTTAGATTTCATCAAATATATCCAACTTATCTTAGTATAATCATCAATAAAAGACACAAAAGATTTATGTTCTGAAGCAGGAGTAGAAAAGGATCCCAAACATCAGTATGAACACAAGAAAAAGAAATAAGACTTTTATTGACACTAATTTTAAATGAAACACGATGATTTTTAACATAAATGCATTGCTTACATTTTAAACTAGAAACAAGGATATTTTTGAACAAGTGAGGAAATAATCGTTCGAGAGTAACAAAAGAAGAGTATCTTAAACGATAATGACATAAAAGAATTTTTTTCTTGGTTAAGTGTTTCATGCCTTTGGAATCCCTATCTAGGCTCAAATTTTAATGCTTTCGAGTCCTCCCAATAATACAAACTTCTTTTCTCTCTACTAATGCCAATCGTCATCTTCGTGAGATTGTCTTGAAACATATAATGAATAGAATAAAATGTTATATAAGAATTAAGATGTTTGGTAATTTGGCTAATGGAAAGAAGGTTATTAGAGAGATTAGGAGCAAATAAAAATGATGACAAGGAAAAAGTAGGTGAAAGTGAGACAACTCCAGCCTTAGTAATATGCATAAGAGTTCCATTAGCAACCTGAACAAATTTAACAGGTAAAGATCCAAGAGAAGTAATTAGAAAGAAATTACTAGTCATATGATCAGTGGCTCCAGAATCGATAACCCAATTATTGCTAGTAGAGGAAAGTAAAACCGATTTAGAAGCTCTATTCTGGAACACTCGGATCACATGAGAAGAGGATACAACCATTGAATCTATCTGATCTCGCTAAATTGGTGAATGTTGCCCAAAGAAATCACATACACCAACAAACACCAAGGATCTTGACATGTGGCACAGAGTTAACACTACACAAAACCAAAGGGACGCTTGCTGACCACCGTGAGTAAGGAGCATAACGTAAGGAGCGCAAAATATCTTGTGTGGCAGAGCAAGTGATGATGGCAGTGGCGGCGACGGCAACGGCAGGAGGCGGCGATGGCAGTGCAAGCAGAAAGGATCATGCGACGCCGAGAAGGATCGAGAAATCAACTCGATTTGGGACATGCGATGTATTCCTCCAACACAAGGCAACGGCGGCTCTGGTATCGTCTTCGGCAGATGATGAAGGTGACATCTATGGTGGCGATGACACAAGCAGAGATCCAAGAAACCTTGGTGCGACGTTTGCTTGAGCAGCAACGATAGATAATAGCAACACATCAGATGGCGACAGACGTGCGACGGTGGCGTGACAGTAGCAGAAGCTAGATACTGCTCACTCACACAGGGAAGAGCCAACAAAAAAGCTCTTACATGGAGCAGCAGTAGAGGTTAGATTAGGGCAAAAAATACGTTTTGCTCTGATATCAAGTATAGAATAAGAGAGAAAAATATAATCTTTCTTATTATCCATGTCAGATGAAGGATTATATACACATATAAATACAAAATTATGATGACCTAACCTAGAAAATAAACCTATTTAGGAAATTTTCTAATTACAAAATATATGAAAATTAATTAATTGATTACAAGCAAGATTCAAAAATACGGAATGCGGGAGGGGGCTATATGACTGGGAGGGGGGGGGGCGCCTCAATCACCGTGACAACTTTTTTTAAATATATATAAAATATATAAAATTAAATAAGCAAATTTAGTTTTAAAATAATAAAAATCATATTATAAAGTATGAAATGAAGTCTCACACTCATTAAAATTCAAATTTAAGTCTAGTTATACATCGAACATAAAAATTCAATAACTTAAATAAATAATAAATATAATTATAATTTAAAATCATGAATTAAATTAATTAATTAACTATTAATCAAAATACATAAATAACATCGTGAGTTAAAATTAATTAACTTACCTCCCCGAGGGGGCCGGGTTTAGGGGGGGCACGATCACCTCAGGCAACCGGGGCGGACGCATGATCACGGGGGGAAGGGGGGGCGGACGGGGATTGGTCACGAGGGACGACAAGGGGGGGGGGGGGGTGGGCGGGACGATCGTTGAGGTGTGGATTTTAGGCGGACGGCGGTGTAGAGCTCCCTTCGACGGGCAGGGGCGGCGATGACGACCGATCGACTTCCCTTTCGAGGACTATGGGGGGGGGGGGGGGGCAGGCGGGAGGCTATATTAGGTTAGCGCAACGTTCTTTTTACCCAATTTATATCCTCGGTCGCCGTGTCGCGGGTGCCTCGCACCTCGTGCGGGTTGAGGCGGCGATACGGGCCGCCTCGGGCCGCCTCGCCCGTACGAGGCGGATGTCGGCGAGGTGGGATCCGACGTGGGCCTCCATACTGTTTTTTGAACGATGATTACAAGATATATGACAACTAATTGATTGAAGATTCTTTCCAATGTGTTTCTTTAAAAATTAGTATCAATAAAAAATAGGATAACCAAACATTCCTTGTATGTTTATGGATGTTTAATTTTGTGAGTATCTTTTTTTTTTTAAGATATCTCCCTTGTTTTTAATATTAAGAAAGAGAAACAACTATTGTTAGAGGAACAAAAGGTGTGGATTTTAGGCAACAAAGTAAAATATAGTATTCAACTATTATAGAGGGGAAGTCTATAGATGCTCTTATTCTTATGCAAACTGTGAGAGGCTAGCTCGTGTGATTGAAAAATATTATATAAAACAGAAGCATACTACTCTTTAACTCTGATTATCTTGTGGATAATATTTGTGTCTTCACGTATTTAAATGGTACTTTGAATTCTAATCCTATAGGTTTAGACAATCTTATTAATGTTGATAGATTGGATTTTTCAATGGTCCTCTTCATAATCGTAAAATGCCTGATAGATTGGATTTTTCAAAATCATCTTCTAATGTTTTTTTTCCTGTCTCTTATTGTTGCCTGTCTAGGTCTCACCTTACTTTTGCTCCTTAGTTGTCTTCAATGTCTTTTTTAGTTATTCTTAGAAAGCTGTTGAAAATCTCAAATAAAGTCTGTTACGGTAAAAGAAATGAGAACCCTTCTAAAAGAATTTTACTTGAAAAATGGTTAAATTACTCCTAAATAAAAAGACAATGGGATGTAAATGAGTGTTTACGGTCAAACACAAGTTAGACGGTTGAAAGATACAAGGTTAGGTTCAGAGACGGAACTGTGGGGGGGACCAGTCGGAGCCATGGCAAGGAGAAGTAGGGAGAAACAGGCACCACAGTTGAGGAGTGTGGCAAGGAGCAACAAGGAGTTCAGATTCAAAGCAGATAGAGTCATTCGACGTCAGCAGCAATGAGTTAATGTCGACACTTTAATACTAGATACAAAATGATGCTTTTTTCCTGCATATTAAATATAAGGATCTCCACTAGGTGACGTGTCGCGATCCTAACGGTACTTCACACCTTTTTTTTAAATATATATATATAATATAAAATTTAATTTTAGTTATATATAATATATAATTATAATTATAAATAATTAGTAATATAATTTATTATCTCGTAATATTTATAATGAATATATTGATAATTATAATAGTAATAAATGAATTATATGATTTAAAAAATTTATCTGACTTGGTGAGTTTTTTTTTTATACTTTTATGTTATTACTTATGACTTAGATGGTACTAATTATGAGTGAAATTGGTTCTATTTAGGTCGGTTTAAGTTATTTTTCAAACGAAATTGATGTTTTTCGATTTAGACAAAATCAAATTAAATCAAACTTATTGCTTGCACCAAAACAAACTGGATTGAACTGTTTTAGTTTGGATTAATTTGGTTTGAACTAGCAGTTTGAAAAATTATCTGTTTGAGTTGGTTTGTTTCATCAATTTTTAAGTTCTTGAAAATTGAAATGTTATAAAATAAAAAATAAATAATATATAAGTATATCAATAATAATATATATTAAATTTATAATTTTAAAAGTCTTAAAATTTGAAAATATAATTTACAAACACAACATTTCAAATATTAGCAATCAATTTTAAATAAATAAGTTTCAAAACATAAAATAAAAATAGAAAATAAATAAATAATAATTTATTCGGTTTGGATTAATTTAAACCGTGATTTTGAAATTCCAAATCAAACCAAGTCGATTTTATTTGGTTTTGGTGGTTTGATAAACTGGCAGTTTTAGGGGGTATGTTTGGATGGTTTATCGGTTTAAAGTTTCACTTCTAGTACTAATGGCAGTTTTAGATAACAGTTTCTAAACATGAGTTACATAGTATATATTTTGGTTCTCCCTAACGGAACTTTCTATATCCGTCTCTGGTTAGATTAGTAGCCAAAGGTTACGTGCAAATGTATACGATTGACTATCAAAATACCTTTGCTCTAGTAGCTAAGATTGATATTGTTAGAGTTATTCTTCATCTTACAACTAACTTAGACCGTGTCATTATAATAGTTTAATGTGAAGAATGATTTCTTTCATGGTGATTTGATAGAAAAGGTGTATATTGATCATCCTTCAGTTTTTTTTACACCAAACAAAGCAAAGGTATGGAAGTTGAAAAAGACATCATATGGTTGGAAACAATAGCTTGATTTGGTTGATTGAGTCACTTAATGCAAGAATATGATTTTAAGCAGGCTTTGGTTTATCACATTCTATTTTATAAAAGAAATGGTGAATATATTACCTTGCTTATTGTTTCTGTTAATGTCATAATTGTTACAGGTAATAACAGAAGTAAGAAAGTTTCGATGTCATTTGATAAAAAAGTTTGAGATCAAGGATTTGGAGATTCTGAATCATTTCCTAAGCATTGAAGTTCCTCGATCTGACTAGATAATTTTTTTCTCCCATTGAAAGTATATTTTAAACCGCTTAGTTGATATTAGTACCTTGGCCTGCAAACCTATAGATACACTTGTTAAGGTGAATTATGATCTAATTATCTATCTTGATTAGATTCCAATGAATAAGGAGAGATATCAAAGGTTAGTGGGAAACTTGATATATTTGACTCATACTAGAGCTATCATATCATATGCAGTTAGTGTTGTGAGTCAATTAATACATAATTTGAGTAATCGATACATTGTGAACCGTATTCTAGCATATATTATGTCTTTTCCAAGCAAAAAATTATGTTATCCAAACATAAGCACCTAAATATTGTAGGATACACTGGTTTTGACTTTTCTAGATTCAAATTCGATAGAAAGTTTACTTTCGAGTATGCATCATTTGTAGACGGTAATTTGATAACTTGAAAAAGTAAGAAACAGAATGTGTTAAAGTTTGTGTTCGAATTTACTTGGTTACGTATTTTTTTGCACAACTTAAGTTATGACTCTCAAAAGCAGATGTTACTTTTTGTGATAACACATTTGCTATCTAAATAGCTAATAATCTAGTACAGTATAATCGAACCAAGTATATTTAACTTGACAAGAATTAAATTAAGAATAATATAAATTCTAGAATAATAGAGATTTCTTAATTCTTATGTTAAAAAAGCAAATCAACTAGCTGATATTAGGGGTGTAACTTTAAACTACCAAATTTCCAAAATTGGTCTAAACTATTGTGCCGAAATTGCTAATTTATCAAAATGTTGAAACTGAACAAAAATTGGCTTGGTTAAGTTTGAAATCAAATAATATATCGGTTTGGTTTGATTTGAGATTTAAAACTACAATTTAAATGAATCGAATCGAATAATATTATTATTTACTCATTTTTTATTTTTATTTTATGTTTTAGGACTTATTTTTGTAAGATTGTTTGATAACATTTGATGTGTTGTGTTTGTAAATTATATTATTTAATTTTGAGCTTTATAATTATAAATTTAACATATATTAGTATTGATATGCTTACCCACTATTTTTTTTATTTTACATCATTTTAACTTTTAAGAATTCAAAAATTAATAAACCAAATTGACTCAAATCATTCCAAACTGACAATCTTTTAAACTGCTGGTTTAAATCGAATTGAATCAAACTGAATCAGTTCAGTCCGGTTTGATTTGGTCCAAGTAACAAGTTTGATTTGGTTTAATTTCATCCAAACTGAAACACATTAAATTGACTTGAAAAATAACTTAAACCGATTCAAATCGAACCGATTTTACTGATATGGTGATTTATTTGGTTATAGTATTTCTTTTTATACATATCTTTGTTCAAGTTGAATATGTGATATCTTTGTATCAACTTAATGAGGAGAGTTGCAATGAGTTGTATTTTTACTATATTATTGGTTATATTTTTATCTAATTAGGCCTTTTTACCTTTTATATATTTTTCGCTACTCATTGATCTGAACTTCCATATATAAAGTAACTTCTAGTTTCACAATCATGTTTGCAAGTTTTATTTTGTATCTTCAATTTCACCTCTACAGTTATTTTTGAGGCCATTTTGTAGAAGCCCACAATCGATGGGCCCAAGTTTGATTTCAAGAATCTTATGGTTTCTTACAATTATAATATAAGTCCTAGCTTCCTGCTACGAATGGCTCGTGAAGGCAATTTTTCTACAATGTCTGTGTGTGTGTGTGTCCGCGGGTAGAGGAAGAGTGTTCTTTTTCAACTGCAGATTTTCTTTAAGAATGTTGCTTAAATTTTGGATTCTTAAAGTCGTGTCAGTCTGTCTGAGAGATTGATTTCAGGTTTGATTGCTACTTTACTAGGCAGTCATTTGTGTTCGTACTAACCTTTATCAGGAACCGCACTACACATGTACTCGTGTGTTTGTGTTATTATTTGGATGCTTTTACAGGAATAGGCACTGAATACTTCCTGTGGGGACTCTTTCGTCATGTTTCAAAAAATGGTGGGTCTTCCTATCTTAATGATGATGCTGAAGTTGATGTTGTTGCTTGTGCCGATGCCACGTCTGCTGTTTCTGTTGTTGATGCCATTGCCTCTGCTGCTTTTGCTAAGGCCACTGCAGCTGTTGTTTCTGATGCTGGTGCTAATAAAGGTGATGACCAGGTTGTTGATATGGAGTTAGATATGATTGCTGGAAAAAATGCTGGAAGAGTTGACATTGTTGTCCCCAAGATTCCGTACAACAAAGGTGGTGGGTTTTGTTCGAGCATGGACATTCCTCCACCTCCTGGTTTCGAAGGTCGATCACCCATCTATAGAAGCATAAATTGAAGGTTTGAAGTCTGGGCTTGTGAATCAACATGACACTTTTGAAGCTAGTAGTAGTTTGTGAAGCATGACATGTGGCGGGTATTGTTCAGAATTGCTAGATAGTAGTAGTAGAAGACAACTTTAGTTAATGTTTGAGGTTTCAGCTTTGTAACTCACTGTTTGCCGATGACGCACTTTTAATGTTTCACATATGACACTATTGCATTGCAACTATTATGGTTCTGTACTTGCAGTTTTGGTCCAACCATTCATTAACCATGTTGGTTGTATAGACGAAGGTGAAACTGAAAAGTTAGAAACTGAAAATTATTGCCATCTTGTTACGCTGTTGCAGACAAAGTTGTCATCATGTGTTCTGGCTCTCCTACGTTGTATGATCTTCGCAGTACCCTTAAAAAAGCATGTGGCCTGCAGATCAGTTGATGGGAACTTTTTGACATTTATTTATTTCTCATTTATATTTATTTGCCTATCACTTTTTATTATTAAATGGTAAATTACTGCCTG
The DNA here is from genome assembly GCA_023512835.1 of Taxillus chinensis. Classification (NCBI taxonomy): domain Eukaryota; kingdom Viridiplantae; phylum Streptophyta; class Magnoliopsida; order Santalales; family Loranthaceae; genus Taxillus; species Taxillus chinensis. Next base: position 31,090,726 of record CM042087.1, read on the forward strand.
GAAAAAAATGTACTATCAAACATTGTCTTAATAAATTTAATGTAGCGGGAAGTTAAAAAAAACAAAAGAAAAAGAATAAGGGCATCTCGAGTGATAACTAGCTAAAATGATTACGTAAAGTTATATTTAGCTTGTTATAGTACTATTTTAGCTGGTATTATTCTAATAGAATATTATTTATTTTTTTCTTAATTATTATTTTTTCACATCTACTATTAATTTATAATTTCTCTAAATTTTTATTATTATTTTATTATTATGTTCGACGTTATTATTATTATTATTACCCTGCCCTACCTTACTCCACTTGTGCACATGAGCCATCACACCAGCCGTGAGACCCGTTGACAATCGTCTCCCACTACACACAAGAAACGCTGTCGATCGTCTCCCACGCCCGCTGGTCTTCTCCTTGTGTTGACTCTAGCTCTTTGCTCCACCGGACACCTCCCTCCCAGGTGATCCCTCCCTCCCTCTCTCCCCCTCTCTCTCTCTCTCTCTGGGGGGGGGGAAAGGTAAGGATATTTTAGGTTTTGGTAAATATTTGGGTGATGTGATATTTTAGCAATAGTTATAAATTTAGATAAATTTACTTATTACTATTGCTATTGTTGATGATATAGTTAACTTATTAGAGCAATTTTTTATTTATATTTGACTATTGCTAAGGGTATTGCTAACCTATTGGAGATGCCTTAAGAGGGCCAAAATAAAACATAAAAAAATAGAAAATCTTTAGTTTCTTTTTCCGTTTTGTAGTTATTTTTGGTATAAAAAATTAAAATTTAAAAATAATAAAATTTATTTTTTATTTTATAAGAATTTTATAATGAAAATAATTTTTATTTTTTAATTGTTTTTATCTAAAAATAACTAAAACAAAAAACAGTTAATCAATCAAATTATATATATATATATATATATATATATATATATATATTAAAACACGAATTAATATTTTTAATCAAATGATTTTGAATTTATAGTTAGATTTATGTGTCAGTCCAAGTGTCATTCTAGTGAGGTGTTCAATGTGATTGAAAATTTATTATACCTTGCGTCATAACAATACGCGGCCAGTTGGCATAAATAGGATAATATTTAAATTGGTTCGATTTAGAAAATAGCTGTATTACGAAAAATCGAAGTGCTGGTCTACATATTAAACACATTATTTGCCATGAAATGACATGTTGTACGTTACTTGACGAAAAGTGTATTACATACAAAGATCCCAAAAAGTTGAGCTGATGTACGAGAAACACATGTGGACTGTATAAAATATGAAATTAAAGGCGAAAGAGTACGTTGTTTGGGATTTTGAGAGCACCAAACCCTCTTACGAGTGTTTGGACGTTGTAGCTTTCGCCGATAGCTATAAATAAAAAAAGATCCAAAATAGTCCACTATACGCAAATATATGGTTATTTGAAGATTTTACCTGAAATTGCAGTTCCATCGGATAAAGCTATAGTTCCCTGAACTCAGAAATTCATACGTAAGAGATGATTTAAATCAGTTTGATGATTCAGTTCGAGAAATAGCAGCTTTTCCTAAATCAAAGTCTTTATTTCCCGAACCGAAAACCTATTTCCAAAACCCAAATTCCTATTTTACAAATCAGAATCCTTATTTTTTTAACCAAAATTTTGTTTGCACAAATCACGGTTCGTCGAACCGTTTTAAACTCCATTAATTTCACTCAAATAATTCCGGTCGATATACGGGATATAACCTGAACTCCAAGCCCTACTACTTACCATCAGGCAACAACAATGGCGGCGGCGTCGTCTTCGTCGGAGAAGCGATGCCTGTACGAGGTTCTGGGCCTCCCCACCGAATGCTCCGCAGATGAAATACGCTCCGCCTACAGGCGTCTCGCCCTCCAGCGCCACCCCGACAAGCTCGTCCAATCCGGACTCTCCCCCGCCGCCGCCACCGCCGCCTTCCAGGAACTCTCCAACGCGTACGAGGTTCTCTCTGACCCCCGCGAACGCGCCTGGTACGACTCTCACCGCTCCCAGATCCTCTTCTCAGATCCCACTTCCGGTGTTGGCTCCGCGATCCCGGACCTCTTCTCCTTCTTCTCCAACTCCGTCTTCTCCGGATATTCCGACACCCGCAAAGGTTTCTACAAGGTATATTCTGATGTCTTCGATAAGATTTATAGCAACGAGGTTAATTTTGCCAAGAAGCTAGGGTTAGGGTTGGATTCGGTCAAGGTGGCTCCCTCGATGGGGAATTTGGAGAGCCCTTATTTTCAGGTAAAGGCTTTTTATGATTACTGGTTGGGGTTCATGACTGTGATGGATTTTTGCTGGGTTGATCAGTATGATGCTATGGCTGGGATTAATCGAAAGTCGAGGCGGGTGATGGAAGAGGAGAATAAGAAGGTGCGGAAGAAGGCAAAGAGGGAATTCAATGAGATGGTTCGTGGGTTGGCTGAGTTTGTGAAGAAGAGGGATAAGAGGGTGATTGATATGATGGTGAAGAAGGAGGCAGAGTTGGAGAAAAAGAGGGAGGAAGAGAGGGAGAGGAGGAGGGAGAGGGAGAGGGAGAGAGCGGAGCGGGCACGGGCTTATGAGGAGCCAGAGTGGTCGAGGGTCAATGAAGAGGAAATTGAGAATGGGATGAAGGAGTTTGAAGGTGATGATGGCAACAAAAAGAAGGGACAGGGGCAGGAGTTTTACTGTGTGGTTTGTGGGAAGAAGTTCAAATCGGATAAGCAGTGGAAGAATCACGAGCAGTCGAAGAAGCATAAGGAGAAGGTTGCAGAGTTGAGGGAATCATATCTCGAAGAGGATAAAGAAGAGGAAGTTCAAGAAGAGAGTCAGGAAGATTTGAATGAAAATTGTGCAGAACCTGATCATTTAGAGCATACCAAAGATGGGGTTGATAAATTAAATGAGCAGTTCAGGGATGGTTTTGGGATAGAAGAAGAGGCTAATGAAGCAGAAGCTTCCCTGAGTGAAGAAGAAGTATCTGATGTTAGAGGTGGAAGCCTTAGTGATTTGAAGGGAGTGTGTGCCTTGCATGACTCTGATGATGAAATTGGTGTGCTTGATGCTATGGTCTCTGGACTCAGAAGGAGGAGAAATAAAAATCCAATACAGCAATCTAAGCAGCCACCGGCTACTGAGGCTCATGATGAAACTAATGGTGTTAGTGTAGACTACATGGTCTATGATAATAGAAAAACCAGGCAAAGGAATAACAAAGAAAAGAAAGGAAAGGGTAAAGAATTTGATAGAGGGCATACAAATAATTACAATAAAGGTGCTGATGCTAATAGGGCAACAGAAGATGGTGGTGTGCATGTGAATTTAAGTATGGAGGATGTGTCTAGCCGTTTTGTGGAGGAAAATAATGCACAGAACGAGGTAGATAATCAATCAGAGAGAAACACTAAGAGTTCGAACCAACCATCTGAAAGAAAAGTTAATGGAAAGCAAGAGACAGACACAAAGCCAAAGAACTCATCGAAAGGAAGAAAACAAAAGGTACCAGCTTGATATCTTAAACATGTGTTACTTCTGCTTTTATGCTTTTTTACATGTGTTTTTATAAATAACATTGCATGGCATGGCATGGCATGATATGTTGCATCAATGGCTGATTACTTAATACCTTAAATTCCTCGTGCTAATATTTTTTTCAATTTACTCTATGTTCATTCTAATAAGTTAAGCTATTTCTTCGGGAATGTGTAGTGGAAGAGTTGTCCTTGCTTTAAGATTATTGTGATATTGATATTAGCATGATTCTGAGTTGTAGAAGATGGTAAGTGGTCCTGGACGGTCAAGGCACCATCTAGTGTTTAGATGGTAAAAAGACAGTATAGATGGTAAAAAAAATGATAATATTATAAAATTCAATAAATGCAGAAATATATAATTCACAAACTACAAATTCACATTCAATCAATACAAAATATAATCAAATTATCATGAAAGTGTGAACTAAAAATCAAATCAAGTAACAATATTTATGAATTATAATGAACTAGTAACATGTCAAATATTTTATTTATAATATGGTGAAGAAAAAAAAGACTTGTCTAGATAGTTGTAGATGGCTATCCATACGGTTTTGACCATAAAAAACGGTGTTGACCATATTTTTTTTACTAGGCGAAATGGCTTTGCAACTGTGTCCTCCTAGATAGCCGTCCAGGTGGTTTTTTACAACAGGAGCATGATTATCTTGAGAAATGAATATCTGTCTAATTATTTTGGCGAGAATTTTGTATGCTGGCCTGCCAATTGCCTTCATAACACACTCCCTCTTATTATAAGAAATACGAGAAAAAAAAAGCACCACAAACATCCTCCTATATATTTGAAGTTGCTGCAAGAAAATGCAACCAATTTGCAGAAGTTACTTAATTTACATGTTTAGTGTTCACACATCATATGCTATATTATGAGAAAAGTTCTGAAATTAATTCATGAGAAACAAAGGTAAGAACTTTTGATAGTAGGGTATGCATATTACATTACAAAGTTGAAATTCCTTACATATTATGATATGAAATTATTATATTATCGTATAAAGATGCAATGACCATCTTATGTGTGAATATATTGCTAAGACACTCATTGAATACTTCATGGACTTTTTTTTTCCCACAGGAACGGAAGATCTAGTTTGATTGTTTCTATTCCCTTGCATTTTTAACTGAGATAATCTGTTAATTATCCTTTTCTAAACATACTTAAAACTGTGAACACGAGGCGCTGTCAAAGTCACCGATTATATAGGATGTGAACAGTTCAATTGTGCTTCATCTCTGATATATGAAACCATTTTGCCAATTCAGGCAACAACCAAGAAATCCGGAAATACATGTGAAACCTGTGGAGAGGACTTTGATTCAAGGTAAATCTCTACAGTTATACGGAATTCCTGCATTGTGCTGTGCATTTTTAAAATTTTTATTTTGTTTGTTATATCGCAGAAATAAACTACATAAGCATTTGGATGACAAGGGTCATTCTAGCCTAAAATTTCGATGACTTGAATGCTCCTGCTTCGAAGTATACACTCTATCATGAAGCACTTGTTCATTCCCGGCATTTCCTGCTAAAGAAAACAGCACGCTCATTGTTTTTGTTGTATTGCTTCTGCTCTGTCGAAGCCAGCAGATGTCCACGCGCGGTTTTAGTTATTTTTTTGTTTTTTTAATTTAAGCGCACCTTTTTTAAAAAACAAATTAACATTTTTTGGTTTAATAGGCGATTTATACATGTTAAAATAGATGAGATAGATTTCTGTAGCATCTTTAAAATCATTTTTTAGAGTTGAGAAGTTAATTTAATAAAACTACTTAAAAATGTTATGGTTTTTTATTTTAATAAATAAAAGTTAACATTGTAAGTAGTATGTTATAAAATTTAATGATTGTTATTTATTTTTATTTTTTAAATAATTATACTTTATTTCACTTTTTTCTTTTTAAATTTCTTTCTCTTTAATTTTTTTCCTTAAATAAATAATAAATAGATATTTTAAAATTAATATTTTACTTAAATAGTGAATGTGAATTGTTAAAAGACAAAGGTTAAAAAGTGTTTTTTTAATATGAATTGATAAATAAATAAAACATAATTATGGTTTTTTAAGAGTAAAATTTAGAGAGGATGTACTTATTAAGTCATGTTTGTTTTCGTTGTTATTTGTTTTCATTCTTAAAATATAATTGTTATTTTTAACTTAAAAAAAACTAAAATCAACATAAAGTTGTTTTCATTTTAGGTCATAAAAAATAAAAATAATTTTTTATTATTTTTAGTTTTTTATATTTAAAAAAAACTATTATATTTTGAGAATAAAAACACAAAATTATCCAAATGTGATCATATTGTAAGTTATTGTTACGGATGTTATATTGGTTTAATTTAGTATTACTTTTGAGAGATTGATTTTGTTTATTTTCTAAGATAAGAATTTTTGGGTAATGGTTTCTAATTGAGAGCAAATCAAATGTGTTAAGCAAAGTCATGCGCTTAGCCTTGACATATAAGATTATTTTGTCATAGCGGATTTCTACATTCTTCTTGTTCCAACATGTCAGTTGGTATTAGGAGTATAATGGCTTGAAACTCTAAGATTCATTCAAACTGACTATAAATAGTTAAGCATGGCTTTCAACATTGGTGGAGTTCCTCATACATTCAAGGGATTAAGTCATACAAGCATGAAGGCACTATCCAACAAGAAATTCAATAAGTTATAAAAAGTTTGATTTTTCTTTCAAATTATTCCTTCAACTAGGCACCCTCAACCACGCAAATATTCCCCTAATATGGGCCTCTTGCTCGCCTAATGTTCTAAGGTCGTTAAGCAACCCATCGGCCTGCCTCCACTATGATCACATGTCAAATTCCATTGCCACCAAGCATGCCACTAGTAAGTGTTCGGCCCTATCGGTACCCTTATTACTAGAAAGCTGAGATAAAAAGGTTGGTGAATGGGCTCTTACAATTTGAGCGTATTAGGTCAAGTAATAGCTCTTTTTCTTCATTGTCCCTATTAGTGAAGAAAACTAATAAAATATGTTGATTTTTGTGTGTATTACTGCACTTTCAATAATATTACAATAAAAAACAAGTACTCCATCCTTGTGATTGGTGAACTATTAGTTGAAGTTTATAGGGCCAAATTCTACTTGAAATTGGATTTAAGGATTGATTATCACCAAATTTGAATAAAAGAGGATGACATCTCAAAAATGACTTTTCGGTAACATGAAGGGCGTTGTGAATTTTTTGGAAATGACACTCAGCCTCACCAATGCTCCTATTACATTCCAGAGTTGAGTTTGATGAATGATCTCTTTTGTTCTTTCCTTTGAAAATTTCTTCTCGTTTTGTTTAATAGCATTTACGTGTATTCCAAATCATGGTCAGACCATCTGTCCCATTTGCACACAATTCTCTAAATTTTATTGATTAATCGTCTATTTGCAAAAGAATCGAAGTGCTGCTTCAAGGTCTTAAGGTTGACTATTTGGGACATGTCATCTCGGAATAAGGTGTGGTTATTGACTCGACCCAACTCTAACAACAGTAAGAGGCGTTTGAGGATTCGCCGGCTATTATCGGAATTTTATTTGTCATTTTGGGAGCATAGTAACCCCTTTGCGCAAGCTCTTGACCTGTTCCACTAGAATAGAGGGGGCGGAGGTGGCTTTTCAACATTTATAGGAGGCGCTCACTTCTCCTATTTTGAGGTAACTAATTTCTCTCAACGCTTTGTGATGGGGTGTGATGCGTGCGGTATCGGCATTGGAGCAATCCTTTCCCAACAGACCCGGCCAATGGCTTATTTTAGCGAAGCATTGAAGGGATCACCCTTGATGTTATCTACTTACAAAAAATAAATGTTGGTTATTGCTAAGTCAATCGGGAAATGACATCCTTATTTACTTAGCAGACCCTTTACTGACCAAAGAAGTCTTAAACATTTATTGGAATAACGTATCACCACACCGGCATAGGCCTGATGGCTAACAAAACCCTTTGGCTACAACTACGAAATCAAATAAAAGAAGGGGCAGGATAACCAGGGTGCAAATTCCCTATCCTGGGTGGTGGAGTTTCAATTTTGATCCATCTCTATGCGTCATGTTGATTAATGGCCAATTCTCCAACAAGAAGTCCAACAGGACTCCTATCAGAACTTAATGGCAAGAAGTACCTCACGCTTACATCACCCCCTACTCCTAAGAGATAGGGTTTAGTTCACAGGTGACAAAGTGTATTTGAGTCCCACCTCCACATTAATCTCAAGGATCGTTGAGGACTGCCATTCTTCCCTAGTTGGTGGGCATTTTGAGTTTCATAAAACCCTCTCACACATCAAACAGAGTTTTCTTTGGCCTAGTATATGCCAGACAGTGAAGGCTTTCTTGAGTTAATGTGATACTTGTTAACTGTACAAAACTGATTGCATGTGGCTAGCGGGATTGCTCTACCCTGTTACAATTCCTACCCGACTTTGGACACAAGTTTCAATGGATTTTATTGAAGGATTGCCCTCTCCAAATGGGCACACTGTCATCATATGGTTATCATGGATTGCTTGACCAAATAAGCCCATCTTGTGCCTTTAAAACACCCATTTACTGTTGTCACCATCGTGAATGCCTTTGTTCTTATTGTGGTTCACCTCCATGGCATCCCAACATCGATCGTTAGTGACTAGGACAAGGTCTTCATGAGCTCATTTTGGCAACAATTGTTCAAGCTGCAAGGAACCCAGTTGTATATAAGTTCAAGCTATCTTAGACCGACAGGCAAACTGAAGTTGTTAATCGCACGCTAGAACAGTACCTACGTTGTTTGGTAGGAGGCCAACCTCGGAGGTGGTTGGAATGTATATATCTCGTGGGCAAAGTATAGCTATAACACATCCTTTCATTCCTCTACTAAAATGATACCCTTCGAAGTTCGAAGTTGTCTATGGCATTCCACCTCCTCGGCTGCTCGCTTTCATTAGTTACATACCAGGTACTTCCTACATGCAAGCCATCGACGAGTACCTCTAAGACCATGATACGATTTTACATGAGCTACGATGCAACCTGCCCGTAGCTCTGGACAGGATGAAATGCCATGCAGATCAACACCAACGTGAAGTATCGTTTGAAGTTAACAATGACGTATAATTAAAATTGTAACCATACTAGCAGACTTTTGTTTCATCCCGGAGTTTGGCAAAACTAGCTCCACGTTTTTTTGGTTCGTATCGCATCTTGGAGAAGCTTCGTTTGGTAGCTTTGCCTCTTAGCTCTCAAATTCATGATGTTTTTCATGTTAGTCAACTACGCATACATTTGGGAAGCCCTCCACTAGAGATCGCCCATTCTCCTCAATTGCCACTGGTCACGGACTCATCAACTATCCTTCCAGAGCCGAAAACGATCCTTGACCGACGTACGCATGATCCAATAGGGAAAATATTGGCCTAAATCAAAAATGTTGGTCAAATGGTCGGGTTGGAGCCCCTGTGAATGGTGCAACGTGGGAAAATGAGTGGCACTTTGCCAAGACGTGCCCTTATTTCATCCTTGCGGACAAGGATTCTGAAGTGGGAGGAATAATACGTGCATAAATACATGATAGTACATCATGCATGACTTTATGATTATCTTTATGACTTTGTAATTATCTTTCTAGCTTTTATATAATTATCTTCACGTTTCTATATGTTTATTGGTTATACTTGCTTATTTAAGTGTGGCAAAGGCATGGAATAAAGCATGAATTGGAGGTTCCCTACTTCTTCCCATTCCTAAATTCTCTCGTATCACATTACCTTCTCTTTTTTTACTCATAAATTAAGTTAAAAGCTCACCAAAACATTGAAAATAAAGAAGTAGAAGCGGAATGTGCAACATATCAACTGAGATAACATGCAATGATTCATACAGTAATAACATAAAACTCAAAGTCTACTAAACTACTCTTGAGGGCACAATTTTATCAAATGAGAGTCTTACCGCACACAAATAGTGATGGTACACGGCCACATGCACGCAAGATCTAGCATATCAAATATAAATAAACCTCACACACAAATCAAAATGTAAGGAATAATAAAATATATTATAAGTGGTATTTGGGTTGGAGTTAAACAACTTAATTGTTTTTTAGTATTATTGTTTTATGTAATTAGCATCTATTTTATTTTTTAAAAAAGTAATAAACATTAAATTAATTTGTATTTGGCTAATTAAAAAATTATTTTACCCTCCATTCCAAAAATCTTGAATTATGTAAAGTGAAAGACTCAATGGGCATATGCATAACGAGAAAACTAACACGCTGAGATGGCCATCATAAATTACATTGATTCACTAATATTTATAGAACATAGAAAATCTGAAAAATGTTAAATCAAAATGTGCGGCCTGAGTGGGTTACAAAGTGCAATGATTCATAATTTTTAAACCGAAAATAAAAATCGCAATTCATTATCAATAAATCATTTATAATTCAATTTCAAAAACAAGAAATTAAAAATTATAATAGACACGACAAATCAGTTGCACTTTGTTAATAAAAATTATTGTGTATTATTTATTCGCAGTATTGTGTATATTATATAATCAATTGCACTTCATAAATAAATAAATAAAAATTGTGTATTGGCATTTGGCAGTATACCGAATACAATTCCAGACTTGCAGGGCCAAGCGAACCGCCAAGCCGGATCACTGACTCAGGCTAATGAATGATTTGCCATTGGACTTTGTAGGAGCCGAGAGGCACCGGGTGGCAGCAAGCGGCGGCGGCGCGTTAGAAGTCTGGAGAGGAGATGTGGAGCCGGCCCTGCTTCACTGCATGGATCAGTGGATGTCGACCCGTGAAGGCTGATCCCATGAAGGTGAAGGCTGGTTGCTCATCACTGGTAGGCCATCGGCCGTCAAGGAAAGGGCAGCAAGCTAAAAGATGATCCGATAGTGATGGATAGAGCATCGTGCTGTGTTGATTATGTTAGGGCATGATGTGCACTTCGAGAGAAATCATGAGAAAGAAATCATGATGGAGCCATGCATTGTGAATCACATTTTGAGTGTCCAAGGCTCAACCTCACTTGCATGGCATTTGGGGCAGGCTGATACTTCCAATGCTTCATACACATCCTAAAGCTAAAAGAAAATACGGGAATGAACACCATACAGACACAATTAAAACCCTCTAGTTTTTTGAGAAAGTATGAGTGCGAAACCATAGTACAGGTCAGAGCAAGCGTCCTGACACTCCAATGCTTCACTCACGTCCTAAAGCTAAAGGAAAATACCGGAATGAACACCATAAAGACAACTAAGAAGTTAGGGGCTTCCAATCATATATACACCTACCTCCAGAAATAAATACATTGGTTGACCTACAAGATTTATAGCATCAGAATGGGTTGGAATAAGAGTCTTCTATGTAGGCCCAAGCATCCTTTTCAGATAGTTGTCTTCCTTCCACCAATCCTTTCACTAAGACAGTGGCATATTCCTTCGACGGAGCACATAAAGGCAGCCTCCCAGATTTGAAGTCCATGACGTCGGAGGGTGAGCACCTGAATTCAAATCAAAACAACAAACCTTTTAACCAAAATTCACCTCCTCCTCACAAACATATCAAGCCTTCCAGCATGATAAATTGGTAAGGCGCATAAATTTTGCAAACATGAAGAAAAAGCTTGATGTGTTGTACGTCATAGTTATGATCGGAATGTCACGCTCGTTCCCCAAATAGCAGATGTTACGGTACCAGCCTCCCTGTGTGTGAAAGCAGAGTTTTGCATTGTCAGAAAACGGATTTAATACATAATTATAAATAAATACACCAAAGAGATGAAAAGCGAATAACGAAGATATCAGTTGAGGCCTAGAGCCCAACACAAATGAAGCTCAAGTGAACATTAATGACAATTGTTGGAGCCTCAGACGTACATTCAAAACTTCTCGAGAGTTGGACCCTTCAGTTTGAATATTTTCCAAATCCTTTGGACCGAACAAACAACTCGTGTTAGAACTGAAATGGTTCTCCTGAAACAAAATGTCATTGAACTGCTCCAGCCTGTCCAGCAACAAAACGTCAAGGACAATTGTTTTAAAATAAAAACAAAAATCAATGCTAGGGGGCATGACTTGAAGTATATGGATAGCCTTTCCGTTCATCTATATTAATCTTGGGGCATTCAATCACATGTTGAGCACAGAACAAGAGAAAGAGGACGAACTTAAGGACTGAAGAGGACATACGTAATTCTGTACAGGCATATGTGAGCTGTCTCCTCATTTGAACTTTCATGATGAAGGAAAGCAACCCCTCCTTTGCCCCATGTACTTGAACTATCATGTCCAAAGAATAAACGATGCCTGACAATTCTCCATTTAGTTTCTTTCGGTGGACTTTTGTCCACTGAACCAGAACATGGTCTTTTCATGCCTTCCACCTGGAACACAATATAACAACTTTAAATGAAACACGAAATAAGGAAAAGAAACAAGGAGCCAAAATAAATTCTGAACACATTTATTCTTTACTCCAATATTTTGCTTCCTGGGTGTTCATCTTAACAAAGGGAAAAAAATTGCTCCGAAATCTTTACTAACGGACTACCATAGAAGAACACAGGTATTTGGATAGAAATGTACAACATCCTATTTACATAAGATAATGGATTCTATATTATGACCAACACATGAATCTACTGTGAATAAAAAAGTTGCTTGATACATGCTAAAAATAATTTCCAGAACAATTTTCGCTCTTTTTCCATGAGCAAAATAGGGAACTCTACCTGTCCACCTTCAATATAGCAAAGAAACCGGGACTGCAACATATTTGATCCAAAACTAGCATACCACACATCAACTTTGCAAATTCCATGCCTCCAGCTGTTGGAAACAGATGACATGGGTTCTGCAGTGGATTTGGCTACGCCATATGAGATTATTAGTCATAAATCTTTGAAGAACATAAGACGTGAATTTTAATTCTTTACCATGGCTATCTTCATTAACTTTCATGTCTGAAAGCGGTTTTATGAGATCCTCAACAGGACTCGCAATTTTTTTTGACGAAATATGTGGAACTTCATTATCCTCACTATCACTTTCAGGACTTGATATATGCTGAATGTCAACGCAATTGTGTTAGCATGTACTTGTATAAACCAGGAGTTGGACAGAACTAGGTCAAAACACACCAATACTTTACCAAAACTATGCTGTCATCTATTGGACTGAAGGCATTACCTGGAATGGAGTTGTCTGACTACTGATTAATACCTTCGGCAATTCATCTGCAAGTATCGGCCACAATGTCTTTAATTCCTGGCGAACCTGAAATGAAAGAAGAACAGAATAGAAAGGAATTACTTATGCCGTAATAATGGAAATACTGTCGCTTATGTTGTAGTAGGTTAGATTACCGCTTGTATTACACGCCATGTTGAATCGAATGGGTGGGCCTTTAAAGGACAAACAATAGGTTTATCTTCTAGTAAAACTTCAACACATGCAAGGACTGACTTCGCCAAAGAATCCAAATTATATCCCCCTTCCAATACCATGATAATCTTACCCTTAGCAAAATCCATTAACTGAAAAGGTATTCAGATAAAAGTAAGAAAAGGGGAGGGGTCAGAAAAAGAAGAGTTGTGGATAAGAGCAGATGATGGTGCTCCTGAATGTCTCTTCATATAATGTAAATGTAAAATGCAATTGTTGCCATATGTTGGGGGCTTGCATCAACATTTGTGAACAAAAGGTACTTGAAAAGCTAACCTTTTTCAACAGAAGAGAATAGCCGCCAGGAGTAACACAACAGCCTCCTAGAGGATCACCAAGAGCTGCTCAAACCATTGTAAATTTTTGCAACACAGTAAGTAAAGATTTTCGAACAATTACCACAGGAGGCGACAAATGAGGAACTATGAAGATCTAAAAAATTTCGTGCTGTGAAAAGGGAAGGGGAAATTGGTGGGGAAAAGACCATGAAAACACAGAACAATTACATGATACAGGACAATACGGAGAAGCATAAAACAAAATAATATATTTAGGAATAAAAAGTCTGTGAAGTGACAAAAAGTGTCTGAATCATTATTTTGTATCTCCTTGGTTAAGTAATGACGTAAAAAGCCATTGAAAATGCCAAATTTAAGGCAAGATGATTGTGGTTATCCTACTGATGGTTTCATTAACTAAAAGCACAACTGTTTGATTGCATGAAGTAAGCCAACATGCCACATTGTAATTCAAAATTGGCCAGAACTTGATAACATTGGACAAGGTTTCATTTGATTAGCAAAAATTATTTAACGGAGAGACTACATTTGATTTTGATGATGGGAGCAAAATCAAATGAGCCATCAAGTTAGCTGGATGATGTGAACAAAATCAAGTGATAGCTCATTTTAATTTTTTTATATAATTGAACATTATTTTCATTCAGTGTTGTGATGGACATTTTGAAATAAAGCAGCATCACCTGTTAACTTTAGGCCAGAGTTAATTTTGGCCGGTTCATAATTTGAAAAATTTTAAATTTTCAAAACTGACCTGCATCAAATCCTGCAGAAATAATAATTATATCCGGATTGAAATCTTTTGCAACAGGAATCAATATATGGTCCCACACTGCAAGGTAGTCAGCATCTCCACACCGCTCATTCTCCCAAGGGACATTTATATTGAATCCTTTACCAAGTCCTCCTCCAGTCATGGTATATGAGCCATCATCATTAGCTGGATAAAATGTCCCAAACTCATGCCTAAACGAGACGCAAATCCAAGCAATCGTCAATACTAAGGACTCATTCCAAACTCTAAGCCTATAAGGCAGTGTATCTAATGCTGCAAATTAAAAACCCTTGAAAGCCAAACTTATTGCTCTGGATATGATGGAATAAATATAATGCAGAGAAGCTTGTAAGTCATTTGACGCCAGATTCAGTTAGTAAAGATGATCAATGAAGAGGAAGATAAAAATTGTTGGGAGTTTATGCTGCTCTCATACCTGTGCACAGAGAAGAATAAAACTCGAGAATCGTTCCAGAACGTTTTTTGTGTACCATTTCCATGATGCACATCCCAGTCAACTATCAAGATTTTTTTGACACCCAATCCCGGCTGCAATACGTAAGGCAAATAGAAATTCCCTTTAAAAGTACATATACAAATTTAAGATCAATGAAAACCATGGAATCCCATCCACACATTCCCCAAACCCCAAGAAAACCAACAGAAAATGACAAGAAAATATTCGGAAAAGAAGAAGAGAAAAAAACAGGTAAGCTTTTACTCTTTCATTCAAAAGAAAATTTGCTGCAATAGCCACATTGTTGAAGAGACAGAATCCCATTGGCTCATCATATTCAGCATGATGCCCAGGAGGCCTAACAATAGCAAAAGCAGACTCCAATTCCCCTTTCACAACCCTCTCAGCAACCTATTTGGGAAACGTAAAATTAGGCCTTAACGATTTAAAACCTATAACTAAGATTCAATCATAATGCTTGTTGTACAAAAACTCCACAAGAATCCTACAATGATTCATGTGGCCATTAGTTCCAGCACATGCATCAGTGCAAATAGAACAACTTGCATTCAATTGTAATTGATTTCAGAAGTGTAATTGTCAGGTTCATATGCAAGTTGAATACACTCTGGATAATGATAAACAAAAATTTAATACGTGATCACATAGAAAACAGAATTTTCTATATTTTCATCAATTTTCTGACAGTTAGCGTTGCTCACCTCAATGACAGAGCCAGCCGCAAGATATGCGGCTTCTGATGAGCCTACATTGAAATATATTGAATTAAATTTCCTTGCCATCTTGTTTCTTGTTGAATCACACTGCTTGGAGCTTATGTTTTTAATCAAATCAACATGGTGTTTGGAATGGATTGACAATATGTACTTCTCATCAGCTTCTTTGGCATTGAAAACCACACACCTGAAAAGGACAATAGCATCCAGAATACTTAAAACATCACCCCAATTAAGACAACTGATGTCCTCCCCTAGAAAAAAAAATGACATCCAAGAGCAAAGATCTAAATTTCTTGTCTGGCTTTAGTCAATAACTTCATACAAAAAATTACTTTCACTCTTTAAGGAAAGGAAAAGGAAATACATTTTTCCTTGTTTACGAGAAAAAGTACGTACCAAACACCTTTTATTGTAGTGAAACCCGCACTTTTTTGTTTTTAAACCATGTTTTAAATCATGGTACCAAACACCTCAATAATTTGTTTGATTTTGAAATGATCAAAATCATGATTTGACAAAATGCAATGATCAAAATCATGATTTGACAAAATGCAATCCACTCCCTATATTTGCAGAACAAAGTTATGTAACTTGAAACATGGTTTTGAAAAGAAACAAAAAAACTCAACAAAAACACACAAAGCCAAGTTCTGTCTTGCAAAACCATCATTTGGAGAGGAAACCAAACACCCACTTAGACTGTTTATAAAAATATGTTTTTCAAATGCCTATAAAAATCCATTTAAATGAAGCTATACTCTCAAAGCAAAGCTCAACTATATAAAAACTCAACTAATGATCTATTTATGAAAAAAGTAAGACATTTTAACAAAATAATCATTTTATTTAAACATCTCCCATGACATATGTCACATATCACATATGGTATGTGTCCCTCAAAATTGCCATATGTCACATATCACATATTACTCCAAAATGTACAGTTGGATACTGCAAACTGCTCACCTCTTTTCCTTTGCTACAGGTTGATGTTACATACTTACATGTCATAAAGGGAGTCTGAAAGCATGCTCTCATTTTTATCTTAATGATTAAAGGCATATAGATTCGTAGGTATTTATGTGCTATTACCTGTTGCAAAGTGCCCAGCCCAATATTTCCTACAAGTTGATGTTACATGTCATAAAGGGAGACTAAATTAAAAGCATGCTCTAATTACAGATTCCTTCCTTGGGCAAGAAATATATTTTCTCACAATTCCTTTCTACCCAAAAGCCCATTTTATTGCTCTCGATATTTGAAAGAATCCAACTGAATGAATCGAATCTAGTTGGGACTTTTTAGAGAAAGAAATATCTTCATTTATGAATGGATCACGATTTCATTTCCATCCCATTACTTCAAATTTCATTAGTATCAATCAAATACCAAAGTGTGATTAGTAAGTTCTTCATTTATTATTATTAAATTAACATCTATTTGAAACACTTGAAACTGTAATTAAAAAAGATGTTTTCCCAATGGAATATCGATAAAAATCCATTTAAATGAAGCTATACTTAAAAAGTGCAAACCAAAGCTCAATTATTTTAAAACAAAATAGTTGGGGTTCTTTTGGACAAATCCCCATCGAAGAATGAATCGAATGTAGTTGGGATTTTTTTAGAGAAAAAAATATCTTCATTGATGAATGGATCACGGTTTCATTTCCATCCAATTACTTCAAATTTCATTAGAATCAATCAAATACCCAAGTGTGATTAGTAAGGTTTTTTAAATTATTAAATTAACATCTATTTGAAACAAACTGTTATTAAAAAAGATGTTTTTCCTATAGAATATCAATAAAAATCCGTTTAAATGAAGCTATACTTAAAGAGTGCAAAGCAAAGCTCAATTATTTAAAAACAAAGTAGTTGGGGTTCTTTTAGACAAATCCCCATGGAATTGAAGAATGAAATTGTCACATTCCTTCGATTTTCATTCAAGGCAATCAAATGCCACAAAAGAATTTTTGGGATTTCTTTTTTTTTTTTTTGGGGTAGTATGAAACACGCCTAAACAACTCAAGTGTTCATAACAAGACGCTTTTCTAATGAAATGTCCATAAAAACCCATTTGAATGGTGATAGAGTTGAATAAAAAGCAAAACAAAGTCCAGGTATATTTAAAAACAAACCCAGGGGACAATAACAAAAGCTGTTGCTGTACTTGTACAGTTGTACCTTTGAATTCTACGCCACGTTTTTTCTAATTTTTAAGGAAAGAAGAAAAAGAAAAACAGAGAAAGGACAAACCTCTGAGGAATCCCTGCGCTGCGAAGCATGTTCCATATTGAACTAATGCGATCTGGATTCTCAGGGTGACGTTCCTCGTCCGGTGTCGAATGTTTGCGCATTCTCTCATCGTACAACAACCCCACCCGACGCTGCTTCCTACGGTCATGGCTACTGCCTCTGCTACTCGTGCCTCCTACTTCCATACCCTAATCTCTCTCTCTCTCTCTCTCTCTCTCTCTCTCTCTCTGCGCCCGCCACTCTGTATTTCAATTCCACTCCACTCCAAGAGAGAGACTTGAGGTAGGTGCGGCCAGTCTGTGCATCTATCCTATCCGGCCCCGCTATTAATCCGAATAAAAATTATTTCATGATGGCTTAGATTAGTTTGGGATCGGAATATTAATTTGATTTATATAATTTCATTATAGCTAACCTTATCATTTATCTATTAAACATTAGTTCATTATCACATCTATAATATTGTGAGAGGTAAGAGTTATGCAGCGTGATGCCTATTGTCACGGGCCGAAGCTTATTCTAGCACACTTAGGCTATTTTTGGGTATTTCTCCTTTATATAGTATTGTAATATAGTTTATAGTATGAGTTATAGAGATTTAAAGTCTATTGGAAATTATGTCTTTTGGTGTCAGAGCTATAAAAGTCTTAACATCTATATGTAAGGAAGTGGTGTTTTGAATCTTATAAAGCTTTCAAACAATCAATACAATCGATTTCATTGCATTCATTCAATCTTTCTTCCGCTAAGCGTTTTCCTATACAATTTCTTTACAAATAATCGTTGGGTTTCAATCAAATGCAACAAGTTAGGCTTACCTAGTATTCCTTCGTACGAGTGGGAACTAGATACCGCAGGGGTTAAGTTGCGATACAAAACTGACCCTGTGACACTATGATCGTAAGTTTGTGATGTTGTGATTCATAAATCTTGTATCTTTCCTTATTTGTAATTATAAATACACATTGAATAAATTTATATACTTTTGATTATAATCATTTTATATTTTATGCGTTTAATTTTTTTAATGTATGTCATTTAATTATATACTAGTAAATAGCAATTGGCACCCGCTCAACCTGCCAGTTAGTGCCTACCAAAAATTTAACTAACCCACCAATTATTGAGGTTGATGGGTCGGTTGATGATTTAGCTTTTCACCCGTCCCCACCCGACTCATGCACACCCCTAGGTGCAGCCGTGCAGGAAGAGAATCTGCAAGCTGTGAATTTTTATTCTTATTTTTAATTTTTATATTTATAGCCTATAGGCAGAAAATTAAAATGGAAGGATTAAATTAACCTAAAAACGTAATTGATGCGGGATCGAAATAAAATGATTCAGTGTTTAGTATACAATTGTCACATAGAATAATATATTAGTTAATTTATTAAAATATTTTTATAATTATTAAAATTTATTAAACAAATTTTTTTTATCATATTTTAGTTCAAAACTGGGCGTCTTCTTCCTTGTCCATCACTTTTATTCTTCAGGGGCATAAGAAGATGATATAGAGCTACAGGGCGGTAGATGAGTGGCACGGTGGGGGAAGGGGTTATGGCAGGAGGGCGGGCTTGTGACAGGGGAGCAGGTAGGGGTGAGTATCTATTCGGCCAACCCAACCCGAACGTACCCGCTACCTGCAAATAAAAATTATTTTATGGTGGGTTAAGTCGGTTGGCAGGTGAGAATGCTCAAACCCGTTACTAATCCAACTCGTCACACTCCATTGTAAAAAATAGAGTAAATCTTATCATTTATTTATTAGATATTAGTTTATTATTGTCTCTCCCATTATGAGAGGTGAGAGTTATGCAGTGTGATGTCTATGATTGTGAGTTTGTGATATTACGATCCATAAATCTCATATATTTCCTTATTTGTGATTACAAATGCATAGTGAATAAAATAATATATTTTTGATTATAATTATTTTTATATTTTATGTGTTCATTTTTTTAATGTATATCATTTAATTATATATTAGTAAATGACAATTGGCACCTGCTCAACCCGCCATACCCTCCGGTTAGCACCCGTCAAAAATTTAACAAATTCGTTGATTATTGAGGTTGACAAGTCGATTGATAATTTAGCCTTTCACCCGACCCTACCTGACCCATGCACACCTCTAGGAGTGGGGTGCAAGCAAGGGACAGGCATGTAGAGTAAGGGGTGCAGGGGTGCGGTGGCGAGAGAGAATGTGTGGAAGGGAAAAGAATAATAATAAAAAAATCTAGTATGATGAGGGAATCAATTTAATCCTATATGAGATATAACATTTTCAAAGAGAATAATTGATTTCTTTCCTGTTAGCATATCAAACACGCGAAAGAAATGAAATTTGATTATTTTTCTTTCTTGCGTATCGAACATGACCTTAAAGGCTGGTGTGGTGTGTTTCAATTCTTATTGTACTCTTGAAAAGTCGCATGGGGGAACATTGGCTCCTCGTGCCTTTGCTAGTTGGATTGGGTGTATTTAGCGGTAGGTTTACCTAGTTGGTATTTTAAGTCACTAATTAGTAACCACACCATTATAAATTAAAAGATAATTACATATTGATAAAAAAGTTTTAAATGATTTAATTTAATATCAAAACACATCATTTTTTCTTTTTGAAAAAAAAAAGCCAATTTCTCAATGATTAAATTAAAATTACTTAATAGAATTTTCAGGCGTTGTTTTTCTACCAGATTTGTTTTTCTTCAATTTTCTTATTACCATTAACATGCCCTACCCCCCTATACTCTCACTATATTTACAGGGCAAGTTTCTTAGAATTAGTCATTAATTTCCTATCAATCACACTGTATCAAGCATAGTAACGTCAATATGATGCAATGTTGACTGTATCTAACATTCCTCTAATTAATTAGACACTGTAACATCGATTGTCAAAGAATCATATAATTCTCAATGCGAAAACCTATGCTTGATTGAGTACCTCAATGGCACCCATCTCTCTCTGCCCAAGATCTTCGAGATCTCCTGGGCCCTCAATGGCATGGCGTAATGAGTGTCTCGTGTCCTTTGGAAAGTCTTGAGTTCGGTTAGCGTTGCCGGCGTCATAGAATTTCTCCTAATCTTACATCGGCGCTCACATCAAATAGTAGAGCTAGCGTTCCGAGATTAGTCATGATACGGCTCATATGTCTGGTTATGATGTGTGAGTACTAGCCCTGGCTGCAGATATCCCCCCGTCATTCATATATATAAAAAAGGAGGGCCTCCATACCCACCCAAGAAAACTGCCATTGCTAACCTCAATTGCTCCCTTGCCGCCCGGCTGCCGAATCCATCGGCCCCTACTCCCCCCACTTTCATGATGAATTCATGATACTTCAAAAGATGTCGAAAGAAGGGGCTCTTGTTCCTAGAAATCGAAACCCACTACTGGAAGGCGTAGGCTGATTTGTGTTGGCTTGGCCATGAATTATAGAGGTAGCTAGTGACGGAAGTGGATGTGAGGAGGAAATCATGTAGTTTTTTTTGTTTTTTTTTGACGATTGGATTTATTTGAAAATTTTATCGGATAGACGGATCTTTGTTGATTCACTTTTTTTATAATCCCCTAAAAAATGTTATTGCTCTCCGGTGGTGCTTTCACTTTTTGGTTCCTACTTAAGGAAAATTAGCACCCTCATTGGAAAGAAGAGCTAGGCATTTGGTGAGGAATGGTTAATTAATAAAATTGCAGGTTTGATTGAAAGATTGAATGAGGCCATAATGGGTAAATGGTTGATTGAGAAACCAATTGAAGACAGCAATTGAGGCGCCAGCCGCGTTTTGAGAAAGAAAAAAAAAGATGGATGGAACTTGATTGGTGTAGTTCCCCCCTCTCTATACCGTTTTTTCTTTGTCTGCTTTGCAAAACTAACACTCCAACTTGCAACGTCTGTTTTTGTTTTTATTTTTTCTTCTGCGAAATTTATATTACATGTTACTCCATGTGGTAAACATTTAATTCATTGATATCTCGTCGTGTATGAAAGTAGCCAATCACATGTCTTGTATTTCTTCAATTATGGCAGCTGAAAAGTTGTTAAAGAGTGACCGGAGGGCAAAAAAATGTCATACATTAAATTTGGCTGTGAATGTATTTTATCCATGTTATATTATTAAAGATTAACAAATGATTCTTAACGTAGCAGGGATTATTAAATAATTATTACTTATTTACGAACGTGAAAGGAATATAATTTAATTTTTTTCATTTTTTACCTAACATACTATATATAACAACATCTAACAAATGAGAGTTTTAAACGGGCTGACTGCCAGGCTGAGGCCTAAATGAATTAAGTCCTTTTTAGGTTTGCTTATAAATGGATTATAAATATTTGACCCGGCTTAATTCATTTAAACTTTTTATTTTTTTAAATAATTTTTTTACTTTAAATAACTTATTTTTTTAAAACAAAATAATAATAATCTTAATTTTCTCGTAAAATAACTATAAATACAATTAAATTTATAAAATTTTAATATTATATGAAAAATTTTAATAAAATAAAAAAATAAAAAAATAATAGTGACTCAGATACAGCCTCACTAACTCACCGGCTCAAACCACTTTAGCTTATATATAAATGAACTAAAATTTATAAGCTTTAACCCATAGCAAATACAAATCGATCCGCCTGACCCTCAGGATGGCCCGTTTAATATTCCCACCAACAAAGTCCTAAGAGTATCTCCAATGGGAGAGCTATTTCATTAGCTATAGTAAAAAATAGATAAAATGTTGCTCCAATAGTCAGCTATACTGCTAGCTATAGCAATAAATTTAGATAAATTTACTTAAATTTATAGCTTTTAGCTATGATGCCACATCAGACAATTTAATTAAAAACCTAAACTACCCTTCCTCCTACGCGTTTCCCTCCCCATCCCCCTGCGTCGCGTCACCTCCCTCCCGTCGTTGCCCGGCCCCTCCCCATCGCACGCCGCCCTCCCTCCCTCCCCCGCCGACGCCCTGTCCACCCCCTCCCCCCCCATGGACGCCCGCCCCCACCCCCCCCCTCCCTCTGCCGACGCTTGCTTGCCAACACCCTCCCTCCCTCTACCGATGCCCGCCTGCCCCTCGCTCCCTCTGCCGACGCCCGCCCTCTCCCTCCCTTCCCCGGTCGCCGCCCTCATGTGCAGAGGCAGATCTGCAGGGACGTGAGAGTTGAGAGAGAGAGAGAGAGAGGAGAGAGAGAGAGAGAGAGAGAGAGAGAGAGAGAGAGAGAGAGAGAGAGAGATATGGGACTGGAAAAAAAAATAGGTATAAATTTGGAGAATTAACCTAAGGTTAAATTAGGAAAAATTATAGTTAAGCAAAAATATGGATGGTATTCTATTGGAGTAATACCAGCTAAAATGATACTGTAGCAAGCTAATTATAGCTTTAGCTAACCATTTTAGATGGTATTCTATGCTCTAATGGACGGACAACTTACTCTAAATATATTTCCAATTTTATAAAATAAAACCCAAACCCAAGCTGCAGGAGTTGGATTTGGGTAACAATCGTCCGGGTCGGGCTGAGCGCTGGCAACGATAGAACATTACCAAAAAAGAAGGAAAACGTAAGACCGCTATGCTTCGTACTCAACGTCTCGTTGCTGGTAACCACCACATTTTATTTCATCTCCGCTCGCTCTTGCTCTCTCTCTCTCTCTCTCTCTCTCTCTCTCTCTCTGCTAGGGTTTCGAAGCACCGCGAAGCGCACTAATGGCAATGGCAGCGTTGAGGCGCGAGGGGAGACGTCTCTCTCCTCTGATATCTCCACACTGGATTGCCTCTGCCCGATCCTCTCTCACTCCCGAGTACGATCTCGTCCTTTCCCTCGCGTAGATCGATTTGTATCCGTTTTTGCGCGATATCTACCCGTTTGATATGATTTTTGTCGGTGCGCCTCATTTGAGTTGTTGGGTTTTAACTGTGTCAGTGTTTGTCGTATGGGAACACCATCAACTCGGTTCATAGATCTCATTTCAGTATATTTTGTCGTAGAATTTTTTTTTTGGTTCCTATAAATATTGGACTTGTTCGTGGGCTAACTATCATAGTTTATTTTTTTAATCGGTTTGATTGTTTGTTCGGAAAATGGATGGCAAGTAATGATAACAGCAATTTGAGTATTCGTTATCTGTTTTGTTGTTCTTGTTAGTGATTGTTTGAAGCGAGCAGTCGAATTTTTATGATCAGTTGAATTGGAAACGCGTCCTGATTCCTGTATGTGCATATAGTTTTGTTGCTTGTAAGCGAGCTGTTATCATCTTCCATTTTTCCCTCCTTGCTCCGAAAATGAATGGAAAGTTGCAGTTACATGAGTAATTTGAGTTAGGATCAGTTTGTTGGAATTGGAACCACTAATTTCAGTTCCCTGAAATTGAATAATCTGATTATATCAGTGTTCTCTTGGTTTTGGATTTATTTTTTGAATCAGCATCCTCTATCGCAATTGCATCAAAACTATGCTATTTTGGTATGCAATACACCTTATTTTTTCCTAGAGTCTATGGCGTCCGATATGCAGGGTCTTCCTTTTTGTGAGGGCTATGTGTTATCAATTGTGCACTCTAAAAAAATCTTTGTCCTTATATTACAACTACAGTTGTTGTAGTCATACCTACCATCAGGGGTAGTAGTTAAAATAAATAACTTTTTCTTTGTCGCGATGCTGTCATTGTTTTCCCATCAGATAAGATACATGTGACTCTATTTTCTTATCACCTCATATTCTCAATTCTTGCATTTCCTCTATGGAATTTTATTCATTTGAATGTGTGCTTCCTACATACAGAAATGTTTTGCAGATATTGTGTCCCTTTCACCTTGAATTTTACTATTAGGCTGTTACCCTAGGAAGTTTTTAGTCATTGTTCTATATGGATATGTTATGAGATGTCACTAAAATTATATTTAGTGTTTTACTATCTCTTGTTCCCTTAAACCTTGGTCTTTGATGTGGATTTGGAAGTGCATCCCTGCATCCTAAGAATATTTGATTTTCAGAACCATATTCATTGGTTTTTATCAATGTAAATTTTTACCAACATTAAAAGAAAGAATACCGTGTATAAGGTAGTACATAACAAATCATATTGTTTGACATAGTTGGTTTTTATATTAGGGTGTTATGGTGGAAGGAGTGACGTGGGGGACTCTGTGGCGGGAGGTTATTGCAATAAAGTATGGGGTTGCTGGTGGGAGTTAAATATCCTTGCTGTCTCGTGGTCCTCATGGCATGGGATTGTGGAAATTCTTCCGTGCAGAGTGAGACTCTCTCTCGGTTTGTGGTGTTTGAGTTGGGGGATGGTGCTTCTATTCATTTATGGCATGATGTGTGGTGCAGTGATTCTTTCTTGAAACGTGTGTATCTAAAGCTGTTTTGGCTTGCGTGCTCTCCTGATGCTTTTGTGGCAGATGTTTATTGTATTTGGAGTACTACCATGCAGTGGGATGTATTATTTTCACGCGATACACAGGATTGACAATTGAAAGTTTTTTTTTTCTTTTTTTGACATGTTGTATTTAGTTTTCTCTACGATGTTTGATGCGTATAGTTTGTGTTGGCACCTCTAGGTTCCAGGTCTAGAGTTTTACTCCATTCTCACATCTGCCCAAACTAAGAGCTTTTCTTGGTGGAGTGTTTGGAAAGCGCAGGTATCGTCCATGATAGCTTTCTTTGTTTGGACCACGGTCTTGGGTAAGATTCTGAATGCTGATCATTTGAGGCGAAGGGGTTTCGTTCTTGTTAGTAGGTGTTACATGTGCAAAGCTTTGACGGAGTTAGCAGACTATCTATTTCTTTATTTTCTGTATGTCATTGTTCGAAAACCCGTATGGAGGCGCCGCGTCAGATCCCGCCTCCGCCGACATCCGCCTCGTACGGGCGAGGCGGACTGAGGCGGCCCGTATTGCCGCCTCAACCCTTAAGAGGTGCGAGGCGCCTGCGACACGGCAACTTTGAGGATATAAATTGGGTAAAAAAAACGTTGCGCTAACCTAATATAGCCTCCAGCGTCGTCGTCGAAGGGAAGTTGATCGGTCGTCGCCGTCGTCCTCTGCTGTGTCGAAGGGAAGTCGATCGGTCATCGCCGTCGTCCTCTGCTGTGTCGAAGGGAAGTCAATCGGACGTCGTCGTCATCCTCTGCCGTCGAAGGGACGTCGATCTGTCGTTGTCGTCAGTAGCAGCGTCGTTGTCGTCCCAGCGTGGTCGTCCGTCAACGATTGTCCCAGCATCGTCGTCCCAGTCGTGATCGTCATCCAGCGTCGCCGTGCGTCCAGCATCGCCGTGGGTCCAGCGTCGCCGTGCGTCCAGCGTCGCCGTGTGTCCAGCGTCGCCGTGCGTCCAGCTTCCAGCGTGATCGTGCGTCCAGCATCAGTTGCCTCCAGCGTGATTGTGCGTCCAGCGTCCGTGAGGTAAGTTAATTAATTTTAACTCATGATATTATTTATGTATTTTGATTAATAGTTAATTAATTAATTTAATTCATGATTTTAAATTATAATTATATTTATTATTTATTTAAGTTATTGAATTTTTATGTTTGATGTATGACTAGACTTAAATTTGGATTTTAATGAGTGTGAGACTTCATTTTATACTTGTAATATGATTTTATTATTTTAAAACTAAATTTGCTTATTTAATTTTATATATTTTATATATATTTAAAAAAAATTGTCATCGGTGATTGAGGCGCCCGCCTCAACCACCTCGAGGCGCCTGCCTTGCCGTACAGCTTCGAGTCCGTACCGTATCGCGTTCCGTATTTTTGAACCTTGCTGTATGTTAAGGGTGCTGTGGGATATGGTCCTAGGCCTGTTTGTCCTCATGTCTTCGTCTTTTCATATGTTATTTGCATGTTGGCTAGGGGTGTGGGGCGGCATTCAACGGTGTGACGGGCTCTCCCTCGTTGTATCCTATGGAGTCTTTGGCAGAAAAGGAACGCGGGAGAGGCTTGCTGTTGAGCTTTTGTATTTTTTTTGCGTTGTTTGAGGGATTGGATGTATGCTTCGGGTGGTTTTGTTTTTCTTTCCTTTGAGATGTTGTCATCCTTTGAGATGTTGTCAATGTTACTCCTGTTGAACTGGTTGTTGTCTTTTTGTTGTAGTTTTTTTTTTTGAATATCTTTTCCTTTCGTAATGACTGAATCTGATCCTTGATGAATTGGAACCATGACTTGAGCCTGACTATAATGATTTTGCAGCTTCAGCTATATTTTGTTGTTGTAATAAAGTAACATCTGTTTCATTCTTTCTAGTTTGAGTATCCATTATTCCTTCTGTTGCTTATAAACTCCTAAATAAATTATTTTGGGTATGCAGGGGGCTGGCTCCTATGGGAGTTCGCTATATTTCAACCCAAGTAGGTAAGTCAATTTAATTTAGCAATTTTTTTTGTTGGCCTTGATGATGCTTTTCATTATTGTGACTACTTTATTGTTTGGGGTGATTAAACGTGTATGCAGTTAGAAACCGGATGAAGAGTATCAAAAATATTCAGAAAATTACAAAGGCGATGAAAATGGTTGCAGCCTCAAAACTACGTCATATTCAAATCAAAGCTGAAAATTCTCGTGGCCTATGGCAGCCATTTTCAGTCCTTCTTGGAGATAATCCTAGTATGCTAATAAAAGTTTCATTCATTTTCAATGTTCGTGTTCACTTCTAGAGTGTCTTCTGGGCATGTTAGTTTTCTTCAATGGCATATTTTATAAATGTTTAGATTTGTATGTGATACAAATGTCACTAACCCATTTCCACATACACCCAAAAAATAAAATAGTAAAGAAAAGATCCTGGGTGCTTTAACTTACTCAAATGAATGTCTCTAGAGAGTAGAGGGTGTTAGAGTCACCAGCATTTGCTAATGCAGCATGCTTTGCTATTTTTTAACATATATTGATTGCTCCAAGAATTTACAGTTTATTGTGCATTTCCTGCCTTTGTTGTTAGCAGAGAAACATAATGAGCATGATCGACATACCAATTTTGATAGCCTAATTGTTCCCAACATAGCATGCTTTTTCAAATGTTTAATGATTGCTCCAAAAACTCAGAGCGCTTTGTGCATTTCCTGCCTTCCTGTTAGCAGAGAAACATAACAAGAGTGTTCAACATAGCAAGTTTTGATAGCCTAATTTTTCCATGGGAGATACCTTAGTTGACAATTTGTTTCCATCTCTCTGTGAGATACAAAGACATCTTACTTTCTGTTAGTGTTTATATTCTTAAGTATTTGTGTTTCTCCTGATATAATAGATTGTGCTTGTGGAAAAATGGTTTGGAGACATTGAAATTATGTGATGGGCAGAAGTAAAGTGAATATGCTTGCACATGTGCATATGCAATGCATGAAGGCATCTATATTAAGTTTTTAAAATATACCTTGCTGCAGTAGTATCTGCTATGGTTTTTTTTCTTTTTCTTTTTCTAAATTGTTAATGTAGAGCAATCCCTGACTTATTCACTGTGAAACAAAGTGAAAGGTTTTTATTGAAAAATCATGAGCATTGATTAGTAGTCTTTTGTGTTCCAATCATAATTACTTTTTCCCCATTGATGGCTAGATTACCTCACTGCCCGTACAACAATTTTTTTGGTGCCTAATTGTACTTAATAATAGGTGTTGATGTGAAGAAGAATGTCATTGTTACAGTCTCTTCTGACAAAGGTCTATGTGGTGGAATTAATTCCACATCAGCCAGATTAAGCAGAGCGGTGCACAAGTTGACCTCTGGTATTTCCTGCAACCAATCAATTGTCTAGAGATAGCTTATATGTGGAAGACAAAATTTGCAAGTTAAGTTATGTTTTATTGTGCAGGTCCTGATAAAGAGTCAAAATATGTTGTTTTGGGAGAAAAGGGTAAGACTATTTTGGCACGTGACTCAAGGGGAGACATTGATATAACACTGAGTGAGTTGCAGAAGAATCCTTTAAATTATACCCAGGTCAGCCTATTGGCTTTGCTGTTGCTATCTCAAAACTGATATCCAAGAATGAATGGCTTTATTTATTTATTTATTTATTTATTTTTGGTTCAAAGTGCATTTCTTGCTGCCTGATAATCACGCGGATTTCATTCCTCATTAAATAGCTGTAAATATTATAAAAGAATTTAGACTGCAAAAAACTAGACCGCCAGAGATGTGTGAACTGTCGGATTTAAAGGGGGTTACTTTGGTTTAAGTTGTTTGTTCAGCATCCCTTTATAAGCATAAATAATAATAAAAATCATTTTAGTCGATGACTCACCTCTTACAAGAGCTAGCACATATAGATCGGTAACATCGGTTAAGGGTATTGTTGATCAAATGGAAACAAAAAAAAGCTGACCATATGAATTTACACCCTTGATAATTGGATGAGGAATTGATCAACCGGGGAAATGTGAGATGGGATTTTGTGTAGCCATGTGCATGTTTATAGGTGTGTGGGCCTCATTTCTGTCTGTGTTGTTTGGCATGTAGTGTATTTAGATTGGCGGTCTCCATTAGTTTTCCAGTATTATCTTATTTTAGATTAAAGGGCCCTTTTTTTAGATTAGTGTTCAAGTGATGCTCAGGGCTGAAGAAAAAGATGAATAAATTTTACTAGTAGTTACGTTGATAATGGATTGGCAGATGTGTGTTTAATCCTGTTTACCTTTCTCTCATCTAACCTCTAGTCGTCTGTTTGTTCAGATTTCTGTTATTGCTGATGAGATCTTGAAGAATGTGGAATATGACGCTTTGAGGATTGTTTTCAACAAATTCCGTTCAGTTATCTCCTTTGTTCCAACAATGTCAACTGTCTTATCTCCTGAGGTGACTTAATAGGTTTGACTCAATGCTTTATATTTTTATGCCTGGCGCATCTGATGTTTTCTCAAAGTAGGTTGTGGCGAAAGAGTCTGAATCAGGTGGAAAGATCAGTAATCTGGATTCTTATGAAGTTGAAGGTGACGAAACAATAGGAAATGTACTTCAGAATCTGACAGAGTTCCAGTTTTCCTGTGTAAGTAGAGTATCAATTTGATTCTGCCTACCTGCCCTTATGTGGTAGTTCATATAAAGTCAGCAAAAGTATCCTTTGTCCTTTGATGTGTCTCCCGATGTGCGTTCCTGTTATTATTATTATTATTACTATTATTATTATTATTAATTGGGGCTGATACTGGCAATGTAGCGTTCTGTTTAGATTTATGAGTAAAGCCCTGTAAGGACCTTAATTTTTTCTGGATATATTTTTTACTGTATTCAGGTTTTGTTCAATGCTATGATGGAGAATGCTTGCAGTGAGCAAGGAGCAAGGATGTCTGCCATGGATAGCTCCAGCAGGAATGCTGGGGAAATGCTTGATCGTCTCACTCTCTCATATAACAGGTTTCTCTTTCTCCGTTTCACCTCAAGCACATTAAAAAAATGCCACCAAAGCCTTGGCCATTTGTGTTTCTGATTTTACATTAATTACTGACCATGCTTTGATGTTGTTTTTCATCAGAACACGTCAAGCTGCAATCACCACAGAGCTTACTGAGATTATATCTGGGGCAGCGGCAATTCAAGGCTAATTGAGCATCCTCCGTTTCTTATGGTGACGAAATAAAACTTCAGTGGAAACGTTATTTCTTTGTGCACACTAGTACTCACTTTTGATGGAATTTTCTCCGATGAGCTATTCAAAAAAACTCTCTGAAGCCAAGTTAACACCTTCGAATTTTATCACTGTTCAGTCATTGTGATCTCCTTTACCCCCGCTTTTTACCTTTTGGCTTACTGTTTCAAGTTATTGTGAGCTTTTGTGCATAAAATGTCATGTCTGTCGTGTGCTCTTATATTATTTCTGCTATGGCCATTTTCATAAATTATCACCGTGTAGTTTGTAACACCTCCAGGCCGGACATGGTGGGGTTAGTCAGAAACCCAATAACACGAATCCATAACTTTAAGCCTCAAAATCCTATTCAGCCAAAAATTGCATGGCGTCATATTTAAGTATTCCAAATTCTAACCATCTACCGGTATTCTTATATTCAATAATGCGGCTTTGAAGGTCAAAACTAGGGATGCTAAAAGGCGGGGCCGGTCGGGATGGATTATGGGTTTCCTGGACCTGCCCCGTGGATGTAGTATTAATATCCGACTTTGCTTATCCATGGTGGCCAGTTCGTGGAAAGTTTACTATTTTTAAACAAAATGCAATACTTATTATAAAAAAAATAGACGGGGTGGATTATGTAAAATTTTTAAGGACATGTTTGTTTTGTTTGTTTTTTAATTTTGTTTTAAAATGTAATAGTTATTTTTAAGTATTAAAAGTTTAAAATAAAAAATATTTTTATTTTTTAAGTTTTTAATAATATTTTATTATTTTTAGTTTTTTTGTTTGAAAATAATTATTATATTTTACAAACTAAAACCGAAAATAAATAAAATCTTTAATTATTCTGTTACCTTTCAGGTTGATTAAAACTTGCATGGTCAAATTGAGATGGGTTGTGACAAAATTGTCATCCTAAAATGCAAGAGCATGTCAAATTTTTTTTTTTAATATTAATAATATTATTTTTTAAAATACTAAGAGTAGTAAGTTAAATTGATTCGTTAAAGTTATATATATTTTCATATAGTGCTATTTTAGTTAATAATATTTAAATAGTATATCATTTTATTTATTTTTATTAGCCTATAATATTTAACATTTATTCTTATTTTATATTCTCTCCAAATTTATAATTTCTAACTATTTGGTCAAGTTATGCTTCAACGTTGAGAGGAGCTAGTTGCCTTGATCTAGTGTCCAAACCAAAGGCAAGCACTCATGCTGTGGGAGAATGCTAAGGTAGGCATACCAAGGGGACTGAGAATCGAGGCTTTGCTCGTACATGAGGGCAAGAGGCAGCCGTCGAGGCTAATAGCTTCAATCATGTCCACAATGGCACTATTCTTGATGGTGAAGGCAGACACACTTTAGGATGAAAGCTATGAGGTCACCTTTGTGCAAATCCGCCAGAGCTCTGACATAAATTCTTACGTTTTTGTCGGTAACAGCGAGCTTGAGCATGTCACTCATTCTATAACATAGAGTGTCACTCAACGACGAGCAGGGGCGGAACTAGCCCATTTGAGGGGGGGCATGCCCCCCTTAGTTTTAAATTTCTTTTCCTTTATATATATATAAATGCAATGAATGGTAAAATATTGACAAAAATTTAGTATCATATTCGATCCCCTCTCTTTTGTTATTTTGACTGGATGTCATCTAATCGGGCCATTTCACTTAAATATATATATATATATAATTTATTTTCTATGCAGAGAAAGTGAGTGAGAAGTAAGCATTCACATGTGCAGTGCAAACTATCATTTGCATTCTATTTAAGTTTTTAATTTTATTTCTGTTTTCTGATAAACATTTTAATCTCGTGTTTGATTTTGCTTTCCTACTAAATTTGATTTTGAATTATTGATGTTATTTTGGTTGCAGGAAGCAATATATATAGATAATAATATATATAAAGACATATTTTTATCAATCAGTCCTTGCTCATGACACATGCGATGACATGTACCTATTGTAAACTTAAATAATAATATAAACTAAAATTGATATATTTTAAAATATAATTTAATACAATACAAAGTAATAAAGTCATCACAGAGAACTCACTCCCACCGAGGCATATTAATAATTTAAAAAATATATTTTAATGTACACACGATTTTGAGTCTTCAACTCTCTCACTCTCGTCTCCCAATGCCAAAGGCCCGAAGCAGTGGGATGCTGCGCTAGACACAACAATCCGTCGATCTGATCATCTGACGTTCAGTTCAAGGTCCGCACCTGGTATGTCCATGTCCGTCTTGGCCCCCTTGGATTGAAACCCTGGTTCTACCCCTGACAGCGAGCTTGGGGAGGGCAACACAGGGATGGGGCGATGCAAAGGGACTAAGGGAGGGGCAATGCAGAGAGAGAGAGAGAGAGAGAGAGAGAGAGAGAGAGAGAGAGAGAGAGAGAGAGAGAGAGAGAGAGAGAGAGAGAGAGAGAGAGAGATGTCTGTAATGATATTTCAGGTTGTTAAACGAATTGAGGGTAAATGTTAATGTAATATTTTAGCTAGAAGCTAAAAATTTATCTAAGATATATAATTGGTAGTATAACTAATCTATTGGAAACATAATCTAAATTTATTGATATATAATTGGTAGTATAACTAATCTAAATTTATGTATTTTATATATTAACAATTAACCTTATTTAATAATTATAGATGTAGCTTGGTGGTTAAATTATTATTTGAATATTAAAATTATTAAAATAAAATAAAACTCAAATTGTTACTATATATATATATATTTAAAAATAGTTAAAATAAAACCCAAATAAAAATAAAACTATTTTTTAAAATTAAAATAAACACTATATTTTATTAATTTATTTTAAATTAGTATTAATAATTATAATTTAATTACTATATTGTATCATTTATTTTTTTAATTAATAATAATATATTTATTATATTGTATCAATTGTTTATAAAATTTATTTATAAGTTACATAATTTAAAAAACTTACGTAGTTTTATATTTATTGTGACATGTGTATTGTATATTTTTATATTTTTTATGTAATAATTAAATGTGCAAATGTATATTTACTTTTAATATATTTATATTAATGAATAAATATGAATAATTATTTGTATGAATAATACATTTTTGCTTTATTTTTATTATGTATTTTATATGTTAGCGAGTAAACTTATTTCATAATCAAGATATAGGTTGGTGGTTATCTTTGTATATGTATTTGGAAAAATTCGGGTTCAAACTTTAGCTTGATGGTTTGTGAGGTTTTTATCTTTGAATGATAACAGTTTTTTATATCAATGACCTATGAGAAATAAAAATGATAAATGAATGACTCAAATAAGAAAAACATTCAGTGACCACTAAGTAACCACCATCAAAGTTGAATGAGCAAAGATAGAATTCACCTAGGTAAATCACTTTATGATTTTGATGTTTGTGCGAGTGGTCGGTGCTTATACAAGTATAATATTAATTGTGGTTCATGTTATTCACGTTACCCATAATCCATTTAATTTGTTTTAGTTTACATAAAAATTTTAAATACCAAATCAATACTCTCCTGTCTCGTCTTATCACATTCATGAGAGAGTAAAAGCATATTGATCCGACGAGAGTGACACGTGGAGGGAATGAGAGGCGAGAGAGAGAGCGTAGGAGTTTGTCAAGATCGATCCCAATCCTCGCCCTCATTGTCGTTGTCGCCTGCTGGGACGCATCCGCATCAAGGACGATGTTCGTGTGGCATTTTCAAAGGCATTTTCAGAGGCATTTTGGGTTATGTTTTGCAAACCAATATGGATTAAAATGATTTAAACCTAAAATTTTTGAAAAATCTAAATGCAGTATAAAGCCATGAAGGCGACCAATTGGCATACCAAAATACGCTATTGGTTTTTTTTTTAAATCTGTCATGTCAGCGGCCAATTGGCACGCATGTAAGAGCATCTCCAACACACTCTGTATTATACAGATGTAGACATTAAATCATAAAATTTCTGCTCTAACAGACTCTTTACATCACTCTTTAGTCTTTACATATGAAAATTACTACAGTAACTCTTCACAAATGAAGAGTCACTGTTCATTATCTACATAATATTATATTATTTTTCTTTATTTATCTCTCTTCCCTTCTCTCTCCTCCCTGCATCAACTTTGTGCACGACACCGTTGCCTTCCTCCAAGCCCAGCACACACCATCCAATCGCCGATTTCGGCAACTTCTGCGGCGTCATGCGGTTTCTGGTGGCTGCTCAGACGCCTCGGTGGTCTCCCCCTTGTCTCTGGCGACCTCAGTTGGCCGGATCAGCCCCTCCCCGCTCGGTTCGCGCGACCCCCGGCACGGTTCGGCTCTACACGTGGCGGCTCGGATCGGCCCTCAGCGGCAGCTCTAGCCCTCAGCGGCGGCTCGGATCGGCCCTCAACGGCAGCGGTGGTTTACCCCCTGTCTCTAGCGACCTGGGTTGGCCATTTCGTTGGTAGAAGTGGAGGTTGAAGGGGAAGAGAAGAGAGGGAGACCAAATTTGAGGTGGTCTCGTGAGGAAGGAGCTCACATCTTTCTTAAAAAAATATTATTTTAATATAAATAAAAGTGATATAAAGAGTAAGGTTGGAGTACAAATTTAAAAATTACTCTTCACATCTAAAAAACTCTTCACATGTAAATAAAATTTACATAGTAGTGTTGGAGATGCTCTAACTGTATTCTATATAAATTTTGTTATGAGGATTGTTATATAGAGCTATATCGATTACTACATAAGAGCATTTTAATTGAGTTAAATTGAATAATTAAAGTTACTGTTACTATTTTGACTAATGATGTTCAAATCTTACGTCATTGATTTTTTTGCTTAACTATTCATTTTTTTTCAATCTACTCTTAGTTATATTTTCTCCAAATTCAGTGTTGATTCGAATGGCGATCGCGGGCTTGGTAGATAGGGGGTGATGCGATGGGGGGATTGGGAGGCGATGTGCGGCGAGTCGCGTGATCGAGGGATAGGGGGCGGTTCGGACGGTGACAGGGGGATGAGGGGGGAGACGCGATGGGGGGGAATGGGGGACGGCGATGTGCGGCGTGCTTGGACGTAGGGAGACGCGATGGGAAGAAAGGGGAACACGAGGGAGGCATCGGATTGGAATTCATTCTTATTTGCTGAGGTGACATCATCAACTAAAGTCATATTTAATTTTTTTTACTTTTACTAATAATTTAACTAATGCATTGGAGAGAATTTTTAGATCAATATAACTTTTACTGAAAGATTGGAGATGCTCTACGTCTTGTGCACTATTAGCTGAGGTGGCAGCATATGTTTGGGACTTACACCATATCAGCAGTGTGTCATTCAATCGCTTACCATTACATTAGCTAGTAGTATGCGAAGCTCAATAGAAACTTAAGAAAATGTTTTTTTTTTTAAATTAGTATGAACAGATTAGTTATATTTATCTTCAATGGAATTTTTTTTAATAACTTCAAAAATGTTTTATCTTTAATATTTAGTATTATCCATCGAATTTATTAAAATAATAATAATATAATATATTTAAAAAAAGAAAAAGAAAAAAAATCTAGAAAATAAAACATTAAAATAAAATTTTAATGACCATAAATAATTTTCAACTTTAATGAATAGCTCATATCAAAATAGGCTCTCATAAAGTTAATCTTGAACAATAAAATCCACAATGAGACCAAAATAGTTTTTCACTAATTTACCTTATTTTAAAAAAATCAGATTTTTTTTAAATATTCATTATTAGTTATACTGTATAAATATCGATTTATAAATTTTAAAAATAATTATTTTTTAATTAGAACAATAAAATAATAAACTAATATGAGTAATATTAACCTTATTTAATTTTACTTAATTTTTAAACTAAGAAAGATAAATAATAAATTTCAGGATAGAGACACGTGGGCTCACAGGTGGGGTAGCAATCCGCCCCTGGCCAAGGGCCCGTGGGCCCTATCTTTCTTAGATTTTGATTCCACGTCCATGTTTTTGCTTTTTTCCCCCTATAATTGTTTTTCTAAATAATATTTTTTTCATTTTTCATTTTTATTTTTATTCCTTTAAATAATATTTAAAAAAAAATTCTCACTTTCATTTATTACAATCCCCAGTGCACAACTCATCTCAAATTCTATTTGTAAGATATGAAAGTTATTTTTATCAAAATTTTAAAATTTATTTTCAAAATATATGAAAGCATCTAGAGGGTGTGCCCAATGTGAATGTCCTTACGTACTTTCTAAACTTGTTTGTACATAATTTTTTTCTTTTTATTCAATCTTCCCTAATTAAAATCAATATTGTAAAAACCTTTTTTTACGATAATTTTTTTCCCATCTAAATTTGAATCTTTCCTATACGAGATTTCTTTTTACTCCAAATCAATATCGGAAAAAAATGGCGTTTAGTATTGAGCCAAATTAGAATGTTGCTTTATTAATATAAAAAAGTGGCACTACGTACATTAATTAGAGCACAGAACGTTTTTTTTTACAGGGTACAGAAAAAATTTCCAACATGAGTAGAGTGTGTTTGTGTCATGTCCTTCTTCTTCTTCTTCTTTTTCTAATAAAATATTTATTTGGCACACAACCTGTCCGCATCATACATTTGTTAGAGCGCAAACCATGTTCCTGGCATGTCTCCATTGTAGTGGCATCAAACCCGACCACAGTTCAGCACCCTAGATGGTGTAGACTTCATGGGCGATAATAACATGTATCCAAAGTTACATTTAAATATAATAATAAATCAGTTTTGGTATGTTGGTTATAATATCAATTTAGCTATTATTATTATTATTTTGCTTGCCGCTGCATGTGTTTGGTCTTGTTTTCCGTTAAAAACATTATCATTTTCGTACCCAAGTAATCTAAGGATCTGAACTTGACTTTGTCGTCAGATTTTTGGCTTTATTCGTCGTATTTTAATTCGGTTGCCCCTGTTTCATTCCAATGGTCTGTTAGTTGGAAGACAAGCCGAAGCAGTCCCTATCGCTAATGGATCAACAAGGAATTATGATTCCGGTCAATCCAAATCCAATAAGCAACTTCTCACGTTCTCGGAGAGCTTTGTGCTTCGGATTTTCCAAACACGCCACAGATCGCAAAAAGGTGAGCTTTTTTCATTTGGGTTTTAGAACATTACCTTTTTTCCCTTTTTTTTTTCTAAGGCATTTCCATTGTGTACTTCGGCTTGGAACTTTTGGGTGAAGTGGGTTGCTCCAGTCAATTTGGTTTTAAACAAACAGCTTGTTTCTGAAGTGGGATTAGTTCAGATTTCTGTTATTGCTATGTATTCACAATGCATGAATATGTTGCTTCTCCTAATTGAGTTTTGCAGTTAACAAGTTTCTTTCAAGCGGGCATGATATGAATGTCTCAATCTCTCCACAGATGGGTATATTTTAGCTTGTTGCATTTTTGTTAGATTTGGGTTTTCAAATTTTAGTTCACTCATAAAGCAAGACCCTTTTATGGTGCGCCAGCATAAATTTGTCTCATTAGAATTTGTTGGTTATAGTTTTGCTTTACATTTTGCGTGACCAATTTTTCTGTTGGGTTTGAAGGTATTGTTCCTTCAGTATGGAAAAAAAATGCCGTTTGGTTCTTGGATTTGATCACTCGTATCGTTGGGAAATGTTATTGTATATGTACCTCACGTATTGTTATGCTACTATTTGAATCCAACATAAAATTCCAATGTTTTATGATCCAGTTGGTCTAATTTTCTCTTTAAAGTTGTTCTGTCTCCGTAGTTGAGAATTACTGAAATGATTGGTTGGTTATGTTGCAGGGTCTGGGAATTGTTTTGGATTTTTTGTTCCAAATAAATTTTGCATAGAATTCTGACATTGAGCGCTGAACAAAGAGGAAAAATTTTGTTTAGTGGAATTCGGCCAAGTTTCTGAAATGGACTTATGGATCGTTTCTGTTGCTCCTAGTGTTGGGTATTTGACTATGTACTGGCGTAATCTTATAAAGGACAAAGGTAACTCAAATGTATCCATTTCTGAGGGTTTTGATAATGAAATATCTAGATCCAGACCACCAATTCTACGTACGCATGAAATTGAGTGCACCTCCAACAGAACAAGATGGATCAAAGAAGCATGTGAAGATGCTTCTATGAAGGGGGAGAAGATTTCTGAAGGGAGATTCTCCACAAATTTTGAGTTATATGGTGCTTCGGCAGTAGAAGTGGCATCTGCTAGTGAGTTTGATGGTGACAGATCGACATGCATTGATAAATATGAAGTTTCTAACTTACATTCATCACTAATAAGTGAAAATTGTCAAAACATTGCTGGAGTCAAGTCAGGCAGTCACTTTGATGATATTTCTTGTAGATTATTACATGAAACTTCTACGACAAAAATGAGTTTTTTTGGTGGCTACCCAAGGTACACAAGCTCTTTTAGAGGTATACAGTCTTATATGCACCTTAACAGGCCATTAAGTTCTATTGAAAGTCGCCCCTTGTCTCACCTATACAAGGAACTAACAGAGAAGGAGTATTTGATTAATTCCCTTCCATCACCATCTGTGCCAAGTGTAAGGCCTTTGTTTGCCAGTGATGGAAGCCACATAATAGGTAGGGAATTTGATCACCCTTTTGACACATGGAATGAGGCTGATGAAGACAAGATGACTAAGGAAGTTTGTGTAAAGAAAAGCGAGAATGTTATTGGCATTCCTGCACTACCTGTAGTTACCCCAACAGAGATCTCAGGCAAAGCAAAACTTAAAGCAGATATGGTACTGGACAGAGGATCGAGCATTGCCTGTAAAATGGGCAATAACAACCATTACCACCAGCTAGGTAATACTAACTCTATTTTTTGATAAAAAAATCATGTTTTTATTTATATGTTAACATCATTAGGAATAGGAAGCATATTTACTTTTCTACTTATTGTTGAATATATTGTAGCTTTAAAGTTATTGTACTGTTTGCATTTCAGTGTTCCCATTGAGGTGATATGAGAAGTTTATTTGCATGTTTACTTCATCGATCATTATCTTTTTTATATGCTCAATGAAACAAATAAAAACTATTATTTCTATGAACAGCCAAAACACATAACTAGGCATACAGAGAATACACATGATGAAATTTGCATCTTTTCGTATGCTTTTATGATTTCAATCTTACCTGACAATTCATAACTTGTAAGATAAAACAAAATATATACTTCACACTGATTATTTGAATCCGAGTGGCTAGTAAATCTGTACCTTTTGCTCACTCTGCCTTAACAGTGGACACAAGGATCATTAATCATTTTATATCCTCGTCATTCATCTTTGGTCCTTGGAGACATGCAGAGCATAAAAACCAAAGTATATCTCGAAATCAGTCTTAAATTTATTGGCAAGTCTTCTGAGTATACAAAATTTGCATACAAAAATTCAGAAATGTAAGTGAGTTTCTACCAAGTGAAATGCATGTAGGATAATTTTCAGCCAAAGAAATACTCACCTTTTCCGTGGTGGATGATGAATTTAGCACATGATTTACTTTCTAGTAAAAAAATGAGCTACATTTGAAATACTCACATGTTGTGTATGTGATTTTTTAACCTTTCATTTTTGCTGGTTAACACTTAACACACAATTCCTTACATATTCCAGAATGTGTTTTCTCATACATTAGTGTTAGTATGCAGTGAGAAAAAATTTATTATACTGTGAAGACCTGCATTTGATTTAATTGTTCATGATATTTTCTTCTTGTCATGTCAATATATTATTGATGCATACAAAGTATTGCTGTTTTCAACTCAAGCCAGTTTAGGAAGTATTTTCTTGTTAACTCTTTGGTTTTTTACGGGATACTTCTCATTATCTAGTTTTCGTATATTGAAAAATTTCATGCTCTTATATTCCATGCTCACTGATTTCAGATGATGGAATGCTCCTGTTTTGTCTTGGGATTTCTATTGGCTTAATATCTTCTGCCATCAGGAATAGAAGTGAAGTGCAGAATTTGAGAGAGGCGTTGGGTCATACTGAGAATTTCGTGCGAGATCTACAAGAGGAACTCGAAATGAAAGATGCCATTACTGTGAAGGAGCTTTTAAACACAGATTATTGCTCGCAGGATACATGTGACCAATTTTCTTTTCTCAATATGGAAGCCAATACATTTTTCCCTGCAGAGGATCTGGATGAAGTAGTGAAATATGATGGTGAGGAGTTGTATAAACAAGGGGTGGATAAGAACTCAGAACACATGAGGACAATTGAGGCTGAACTTGAAGTTGAGCTAGAAAGATTGGAACTAAGCATGACATCTACCAGCTTAGAAAGAAAATCGTCCGATTTTATTGAGGTAAGATATTTATTCTTGTTCTTGTCGGAAATCTATTGCCAATAAATTTGGACACCATTGCAGCTTCGCCTTTTAATTTATTGCTTTTCTGCACAAGGATTTGGAACCATTTTTTATTACAAATTTCATTTTGTTGGGGTTGAGATTGGTTATTCTATTTTCCTGACTAATTTGCTGCTTAAAAGACAAAGCAAGCCCAGAGTTGTTGAGATAAGATTATCACGAAAATTGTAAAGACACAAATAGTGAGAACTAAGATTCATCTGTACTTCAAAAATAGTGAAAGAGATTGTAGAAATTTCTTAAAAAGGAAAAATAGGCAATATGTTTTCTCCGACACTAGAAGTATTCTATGCCAACAGAACATTGTGTCATTACCATGTTTAAAATTGGCTAAGTTGAAAATAGCAATTTCAACTTGAGTCAATGCTAAATATCTGCTTGCTAATAACAGTCAAATCCATGTTCATCTCATACTGTTATTATTTATAACTCCCGAATGCATCTGCAGAGGGTTCACTAGTGGCAAAGGTATTAACTTCTTGTGTCCCTAAGATTTTTTTTCAGTGTGGTTCAAGATAAGTAGGATCACATTACTTTGACTGCTTTGAGGACCAAATAAATTTTCCAGTGTGTATGTACTCAACACACTAGCAGGGAATCAAGTGTTGTAATGTTCAGTTTGTTTTCGTCAATTCTTAAATTCATGCAGTTAGACCTAGACTGTTTAGCAGCTGCTGCCTGTGGGGAAGTGAGAGCTGAAATGGTCACTGGGGGAACTGGTGCTCAATCTGACTCGAGCAGAAGCACAAGTGATATGTCTAGCGCGTACATTGCAAACTATGTGGTGTCACCTCAAGAATTGAGCTTGCGTTTACATGAAGTCATTCAGTTAAGACTCAAAGAACGCATCGGAGAGCTTGAAGCAGCACTTGAATGCAGCCAGAGGAGGGTGAGAGACTTGGAGCTGAAGCAAATGTATTCTTGGAGGGAGCAATCAGACAGTGAACCAGAATCTTCATCAGCCAGTGAGGATCTACTTGGTAACCCCAGGGCTCAGCCTCTTGTTCTAAATTTGTCAGCAGAAGCTTTAGATGCAATAAGCAAGGAAGTTTCATTTGGCGCTCATGAAAAGAACCCTCCTCAAGGGCTTATATTTATTTGATCAAAACTTCAATGGTTCTGGTTCCTCACCCTGACGTGTTATCAATAAGAAGAATTCCAAAAGGGTGAATACAATGAAAGACTGAGGATCAGCTGATTTTTATCTCAGTGTTGACAATGATGGTGATGAGGAAATGGAAAAGCTACTGATAACCCAACGTGGTGAAAACTCAGAAAGGTTCTCCTCCACTTCTTAATGCAGAGGGCATTATTTCCAGTGGTTGGAAGTGAATACTGAATTGAATGTTAGGAAATTTTGCATTACAAGGAGATGGAATTAGCATTAAAATTGCTCCAATAGACCAAAGTTTTAATTGCATAGAATTAATTGGCAGAAAGGACTGCTGAGTGTTGATGCATGTGCATCCATGGAAGCCAGCGTGCACACAAAATACATGCAGCCATCTTCGTAAAGCACATCACCCCCCCCCCCCCCCCTTTAGGCCAGTTGAAGCCAAAAACCGAGCCTTGATTGCATTGTCAGTCCCTATATTATTTTCCAGGTATTGATTTAGTAATTTTGGGTCATTAACAATCAGATTTTATAGTTCCATTCATATCAAACGAGATCTACTTGTTATATCCATCTTCAGATGAATAAAACAGCTTTTGGCGGACACAGATTTTGTGGTTCCTTTTCTAGTCAAATGTAGGAACATGTCTTTTACGCTTCTGGAATCATGAGATAACACGTTTAAATCTTCAATGGACTATAAATATTGTAATGAGGGAAGAAAATGAATTATAATTGGTATTCTGAATGACGGTAAATCGATTGATTAAAGCGTAGCGCAGAAGGGTGGGTTAAGACTCAATACTGAGGCCAGAGTCAAGTCACCAAAGGTCACCAAAGAAGAATTACAAACTTGAGAAAATTTGTCAAAATAGCTGAAGAACCTCTCTTTCTGTTCACTCCATGGACCAAACAGATGGCAACTGGCGTTATCCACAATACTTTCCTTTTCGGGTCACCTAAGGTGTGACAAAGGCCAGGACCGATGGATCTCAGCAGCCCCTCTCAGAAAGGCCCAAGAGACATAACACAGGTCTCAGCCCTTGCACCGTGACACCACTGGCCATCGCCTCACAGCAGTGAACAAACAAATAGCGTGTCGTTGCTTGCGCCATCACAAAAAAGGCTGCATGGAGTCGAAGGAACCATAACCTCGCCAATGTTTTGCTGAGCTTATCTTCACCTTTAGGCAAAAATGATAAAAACAATCAGAAGTAAGAGCATGGAGTCGAAATCTGAAATAGAGACCCGTGATGTATAGTGAGCTGCAAAAGAATTTTAACCTTGCAGCTAGGATTCGTGATGATTACACAAAAGGACAACAGCCCCACCTTCGGCGGATTACACAAAAGAGCTTGGGCCGAATTCAAATGGCCTTTCCGCATTCAGCCCCATAGGATCCCATTGGTTTTTTTGAGCACTGATGGGATATCACTACATAATTGATTGACGACATCACCAACATCAATTGAGTCCACGAGCAAATATCCCCAAACATTTCAAAAAAATTAATAAAAAAACAAAACTGAATCATGTGTACGGTGATGGATTTGACGGCCCAAAACTAAATCAAAACTAAATTTAAAGAGGCCAGCGAAACCAAATACAAGCAAAACTCCTGGGAATAAAAAATAAACCATACAACAATATAAGTTTGTCCAACTGGAACCAAACTCCTACGAAATTGATGTTTTCAAGCATCACGACCTTCAAAAATATATATTATAATGAGAGGTTGTGGTGTTTGAATAAGAAAGGCAGATCAATTCTGACTAGCTCTCATTGATTTGGCAAAAACCAAACTTGGAAGTGCATCAAAGTTTTTGACACTGAACAAAGGGAGGTCAAGAGAGGTAAAGAAGGTAATATTATGCGTTGAATGATCAGCCCCTTCTGTCAGGAAGGCCTTCTAACAGATCATCACCCCCGGAATATCCTTCAGCAGTCTCCCCAAAATCACCTCCCGCGCCATCAGTACCGCCGCGTGCATTGCTTTCCCCAATTGAGGCATTGTATCCATTGTTGATGGGATCAGCATAGCTATTGTTACCACCAGAAAATTGGAAATTTCCAGCACTACCATCACTCTGGGTCGGGGGCGCATAGGCTTGGTTTTCACTGCCATATCCCTGGGTCCCATAACCTCCACCATGAGTCTGGTCATATCCGCTCCCACCATGGTCTTGGCCTCCATAACCTCCTCCGCCATAGCTGTTCTGATTGTAGTATCCATTACCACCGTAACCTCCTATAGGTCCTCGTGGTGCCCGCTCAGTAGCATAGTTCACCTTTACGATGCGGCCATGAAGCTCCTGTAAAAATGGTGAACTAGAGAAATATCAGGCCAAAAATATTAACCATATCATCTCAAATATCATAATTTCATAGAAAAACAACTATTGTGAACTAAGAACATTCACATCTGAATGCCTAAACCTTCATTTTTTCTAAAATATAAGAATAAAA
The DNA here is from genome assembly GCA_023512835.1 of Taxillus chinensis. Classification (NCBI taxonomy): domain Eukaryota; kingdom Viridiplantae; phylum Streptophyta; class Magnoliopsida; order Santalales; family Loranthaceae; genus Taxillus; species Taxillus chinensis. The sequence continues at coordinate 31,134,852 of CM042087.1, forward strand.
TTTGAAAACAACTCTAAAACATACTTACATCCGAATCCCTAAAATATAATTTTAATTTAAGATATTTAAAAATTAACTATTCATTCCCCTAAAATGTTTCTCGTATTTTCTTATATGTTTTTTTGACACGTGATTTTTGAATGATTATAAAACAAGAACAAATTATAATAAAAAATAAAAAAATTATTTTAACAGAATATAAAAATTATAGGAAATGAGATTAAAATATTTTTTAAAAAATGAATAAAATTTATAATAAAATTTTAGGAAGTATTATTTTTAATTAATTTTAAAAAAAAAAATAGGTATCCAAATGCTCTAAAAGTCCATTTGGTAGTACTTAAAAGAAAATACGGTGCGTTTCTCTTAAATTAAAAACCTTTCTCTTTTCAATTTTTTTCTGTCAGTCATGGTATTTAAATCAGTGCTATACTCACAAGCATCAATACAACAATATACAAGTTCAATAGTCAATTATAATTAAAAACCATTAAACATCATAAGATAGCACCACAAAGTCCTCGTAATAGGAGAAATGCAATATATCTGACTGATGTGCTCAAATTAATCAAGTCATGAAAATTCTACCACATAAATGTGGTTGTACAGTCACTATCCTACCTTTCAAATTCATATGCACCAAGCCAGAAAAATATATTATAAATCAGTACCTTCTGATCAATAGCTTGAATGGCACTCGAGGCCTCCTCAGCATTAGATAAGGTAACAAATCCAAATCCTCTTGAACGACCAGTTTCCCTATCCATTATGACCTTTGCTGTGCAAACATATACTATGATTAGAAATAAATGTTATTACATCAACTAGGACAACATGAAAAAGCAATAAAAGGATAGTCTGTTAAGAGGATACACAAGATCAAATCCAGCCCAAAGAGAAGGAAGAAGTTAAGTGACAAGGGCAGCATGTTGGGTGATTTCACAAAGCTGAAGAGAAGAATTGTTGCGAAGAGGGAAGCAACATCTGTGTGTGAAGTGAGTTAAAGGGAGGGAGATGAGCAAGCTGGATGAGGAATAAGTGTAAAAGAAGGCTTTTTTCCTTATCAAAGCATCATATAAATGAATGCTAAATCATTGAAACTGTATGATGTGGATGCATTATTTTGGATTAAACTTGCAAACACTGCATTGAATTCAGATACATACCATCAGTAACTTGCCCATATTTACCGAATGCTTCCCACAATCCCTGTTCGTCAGTACTGTAAGAAAGACCTACAAAACCAGATTTAGCAATTCACTAACTTAAGGATATGAAGAGAAAAGCTACCAGTACTGAGAACATATAAATAACCAATAAAAATAAAACAATACAAAGTATAAGAAAAAAAGTAAAGAATGAATACCTCCAACAAAGAGTTTTGAAGACATGCAGCGCATCATTTGATAAATAGATGGGTTGGACAAAAAAACATCTGATTTGATCTGTTTAGGAGTGGTCTGCCTGAGTATACTCCCAAGTTTGCCAATCAAAGCCATTGCTAATTGCTATAAAATAAAATTAATAAAAATGGAAAAAACAGCTATTAGCTAACTAAACAATGTGATAAAATGGTGCTCATACTAGAAAAACGTCCAAAGTCCAATTAATCTACATTTCGGATGATTCAAAGAGAACATAGAAACAGTAGCAGGCTTAACATAATCTGAAAAGAGACAAGAACAAAGTGGTGAATGCACAAGCCAACAATCCGGGACTAATCTTAGGTTTTGAAATGAAATCACAATCGGGAGAAACAAAAGAAGTTAGAAAAAAATATCGATGAATCGGAAATCAGGGTTTGGAGAAGCCCGACACAAACCTAGGATTTGTGTTGTCACTGAGGTAGTCCGGCCTATGCGCCTAAACCCTGGTTATGATTTTGCTTGAAAGTGAGGAGACGAGAGGGTTTTAGGAGATGGATTTGGGGTGTTAAACGGGGCGGGGCAGCCCCAGCCTGTCCGGTCGTATTTAAATGGATCAATTATCCGGTCTGGCCCTGTTTGCTTGTGGGCCGGGTTGGTGGACAGATTCATTTAAGATTTTCAATTTTTAATTTTTTTTTACTTTAATTTTTTTTGTTTAATTTAAAAAAAAATGAATTTTTATGTATCAACCTTTAAATAACTATGAATATTATTAAACTTATAAAATAATATCTTAGAACATCTTCAATTTTCTTCATATATAAATTTTTATCCTATTATAATGAGTCAAATATACATTGTAACTGTTCCAATCGATTTTTTAAATGACACCCTAAAATAAGTAACTCCCTATCATGCTTGTTGTAGTGTAGTCGTGTCCCTGCTTCATCAATTGCAACGTTGACCTCCATGACTACAACGTTGAGCAGAATTTTGTGGAGCGTTTTGTGGTGGGAGTTCTTTGGGGTTGAGTTGAGGCGAGGGTGAGTGGGTGTGGGAGGGACAAAGGAGGTTGAAATAGAGTTTGGAGACTGTCTGGTAGAGATCTGTACTATGAGCCATAATATCGATTATATTGCAATTAGGCAAGCGCAACATCTTCACGTTGCCGGAGAATAAGGATCACTTCAGTTGTGGATGCTGAGCAGCCTCACGTCATCCAACATTGTCCTGCACAAGGGAATTTAAGAGGGTGGGTGGAGCACTGTTTGGGGTCTCAAAATTATTGATCCATCTTCTTCCTCATCTTGATCAAATCATTGGAGAGGGCAGTCCCCACCAGCCCAACGAGGAAACCAACGGCGACAAACAAAGCCCCTTTGTACACTAAAGTTCCAACTGATACATGATCACAAAATTGAGGATGAGACCAACTACAAGGGTGGGGAAAATAAAATCGAGCTCATTAAGCCTGAAATTGGGACGAGAGGCCATGTCCCCATGTGGTCGCTACTTATGCTGTAGAAGGTGCTGAAGAACAAGACCCCCTATGTTGTCTTAGGATTAATATGACACCTTCACAATGTCCCTACTGGTGAACGCCTCCACCGCTATTGAGCCATGCAAGAGTCGCAGCCATCCCGACACACATGACATGTACATTCAATATTTATAATAAAATATTATATATTTCCCTAAAATAGAAAACATGATCGGAATAGGTAGTATAAAAGTAGTTAATTAAAATAGCTTTTAGCTAAAATAAGGGTGCATTATTGAAGATGCTTTTATGTAAACTTCTAACAAAACAAATAAACAAATTTTAAAAAATAATAATAAACTAATAATGACTTGTAGGCTCTATTCACTTTAACCTGCAACCCGTAAGCCTGTAATGACTCGTATTTAGGGATTTGAGGACTTAGTCATTTGTGTGTTTGTGCTTGGGCAAGAACTTTTAACTATTTAGTTAGCAGGAGTCCAAAGGCACAATGCTTCGGCAGAGATCTTGCTGCCCAGTTAGCGAGTAAGAGTCAAGGGGGCAATGCCTCTTGCGGGGATTCTAGGGCAGCGCTCTATAAGCCAAATTATTTTGGAAAAGCTAAGCTTGATTGTCATTTGAAGACTTGGTTAACACAGTCTCGGTCGATGTGGTTGGTCGACATGGTCGATCTAGCATCAAGTAGAGGAAATTCCAGAGAGTTTCATCATGAGTTGGTCGATACGAGTAATTTTCGATATGTAGTTGATGTATGATCGATATAGCATGAAAGTGTGGTCGAGGTCGACCTGTGAAGATTCCAGAGAGCTTTTTCAAAGGATGGTCAACTTGGTCGACGTGGGGTTGATGTATGGTTAACATGGTCGATTCAGCTACCTTATAGGGTGAAGTGAACTTCTACAATAGAGCCACATTGTCCTTAAGCCAATATTGTTGTAGTGATAATACGAATGAGTTGAAAATTTTCCTTTACCCTAGTTTGCTCAAATTATAATCAATGATTACGAGTCATTAGTTCACCTATAGTAAAGAGTATATTTATAATCCTATCTCGCACCCTAATAACGATCATTTATATCATTATTTCCTAGAGTTATTTGAGCTTAATTGTGATGAAAACGCTCTATATTATCTTATTTTATTGGAATTATCTCCATATTTTATTTTAACCATCTTTTGAGAGATATCATGTATGTTCACATATTTTGGAGTGTTGGGTAGGATGGATTCACAATTTATGTTAAGTGTTAGATGCCTAAAATAGTGTAAGTATGCCTGAGACATAACTACTTAAAATGTGCTACTTTCTATTGCTTAGAATGCAGAGTACTCAAAATAAGGACTCACCCTTTGCTCGATATGTAGGCTACTCAACACATCTTTATCTTTTCAGCTTGGTACAACACATGAAACACTCATCTTTGTTCGACTCAATACAAAAGGTGCCAGACGCAAGGACTTTTCCATTACTTAACACATGAGGTTCTTGATACATCAGCATCAATTGCTTGAAATATTTGTTTTGAGCCATATTTAATTTTGTGTTGAGCCATGTTCACCCAAAGTTTTAATGGTTCTTTAATTTAATGATCATTGACATTTTAGAATTGACTTTTTAGCATATTTTTACAGGCATAATTGTATTTTCACAGGTTGTTTCCATATTATACTATAAATATATATATGCTTGTATGTGTTTGAGGGAAACTCTTGGAAACTTTTTTTAATTCACGTTCGTGGAGGCTAACCCTAGGCCAGAAAATTGAAGAGAATCTATTGTAGATATTGAAAGAAGAACATGAAGGAAGGTGAGATTAAATAAGACGCCCAATAAGAGCTTGTATTATGTTGGTTTAATCTCGGACTTGTAACCTACATATATTATAGTATGTGTGAGAAATGATTATAGTATATATGCTAGAGTTGTTTTCCTCCATAGTTTTTTGTCGTTTGTTTGTTTATAGTTTGTTGTGATATATTATTGTGTTATCTTTATAACACAACAACCAACTTTAAAGTTAATAGAAATTTATTTTTTAACTTTCATTATGTTTGTCTTTTGCACGTTTATTCATGAATTTTGAGGGAGTTAGAGCCATAAAATTTGAAATTTGTTTACTCACCCCTCTTTAGACTTTAGCCTATGACTTACTAGTTTAATTTATTTTGAAAGAGATTTACGATAAATGGCCAAAAAGATTACCTGAGGTGACCAACAAGTCGATCACAAGGATGAGATGACCGTAAGTGTTGTGTGCCTAATTTGAATTGCCACCAAGTAGGTGCATCAACCATGAATCAATCAACTGATCCATCATGCAAACATAATTTCCAGTGATTTCATTTGTTCTTTAGAGTTGGCTAATCCATACCTACTATAAATCACCAAATACCCAAAATTCCACCAAAAATAACCAAAATAAGCCATTACAATTGCAATATACGGATCAATCGACTCTCAAACAAAATCACACCCATCATATAACACAAAACATATCAAATTTCACTTGAAACTAGGGTGCTTTCCTAAAATTTGCCTAAATTCTAATTTATCAAATATTTCCAATTTGATCGATTGTTTCCCATGAAATTAACATAGAAAAGCTAGACTTATCTTCAGAACATTATGATACTCTCAATTTCATCATACAATTCCAATTTTTGAAACCTTCCATTTATATGGTTCATCACAAACATTCATATTTCTCTCAATTCATGCAAATACAAAGATCGGTTTATCCAAATTGCTAAGATTTTCAATTACCTCTCCTTTCTCCTCCCAAAACAAAAAACACAAAAACGAAGAAAATGTAATGTCCTTTTTCCTCTCTAATTCCTTATTTCATATTTCTATTATTTCAATAATAATATTCTTTAATTAAAATACTTTAAAATTCACTTACATTCACCAAAAAACCAAAATTTATCTTGAAGAGTCTCGAATTCCTAATTGAGCTTAATTATAGTCAAAACATTCGTATAAATGTTCACAATATCATTTAGATATTTTCAATACCATCGGAATACTATCTCTTAGTCTTACCCAAAATCATTGGGTAAGGCTTGAGACCGCAAATATAAGTTAATTTTAATTAACTTATCATTATTTCTAATTTGATCCATCAGCAATTACAAACCTATCTATGCACATGAGTCTTCAAACTTCAATTTAATACATTTCAATCAAGAGTGCTGAAAATCATATAAATTCACTTTAATTGAACTTATATAACATGATAGGCTTATTTAATGCATATTATTTGCAAACATTAGCCCAGGTAAAATATCCCAACATCCATTGCTTAAACGCATTGAAAACACTATGGATGACACTTTATGTACCTGACACCAAAAACTGTACATACAACCTTTCTCTTTTCTATACATGTCAGTCTTGCTTCATGTATAAAACTTTAGTTTGATTCTTGAAACCAAAGATCCCTGCAAATACACTACATCAGAGTAACAGGGATAGCACTACATTGACCGATGGTTGCACTGGAAATATATACTAAATGCAATCGCATTTCCTCCCTCAAGACCCGTATTGGCAACAAGAGAAGCAAAAAAACCATCTTCTCCGAGGTGCAACCGCGGTTGTGGGCATGGCTTGCAGCTGCGGTTGTGAGGGTGGCTTTTGTGGTTGTTGTTGTGGCGAACCACTCTTCACTCCATCTCCTGTCAATCTTCCATTTAACACAAATATTACGTTGCTTTCTTTTTCTTTTTTTTCCCCTGAGAATAATATATATGAAACACAAATCCTAAATTTAGAACAAATCACGAAAATATGTTTCTTGAACTTCTGAGGCAATATTTTTCGTGATTAGTTCTAGAAAATATTACTATACGACTAGGGAAAGCATATTAACAATTAGAGAGTGGCAGTGCTTACATTGGGAATGCAAAGGAATCATGACTGCTCATGCTTTCATCTGAGCTTGTAGAAATTTTACCACTATCAGGAACCTGACTGGAAGTGAACGCCGCCTCGTTGCCATTCGTATTTGCATTTTCTCTCAAAACCTCCTTCATGGTTTCAGCAGCAGCCTCTATAACAGAAACCTCCTCTCCCAAATTTCCCATATCTGGGCAAAGTTCTGCTGTTTTGTTTGCTGGTAGATGGGTGCTTGAGAAGTTGTTATGAGGACCTGACATTAGAGGATCTCCGAGATAACCCAGCTCCCCAGATTTACCAACAAACATAAGCTGTTCTTTGACGAAGCTCATGTTCCCAGTGTGAATACTGAATAATGACTCATTCGAAGCAATACTCCAATCCACAGGGGCTGCCGTACTGGTTTTAGAAAAAACAGAAGATGGGATCCTATATTTATCAGGTTCGGCAGGCCGCTCCATTACCTGGACCGAAGGGGACTGCATTGTGGGAACATGGTGTAAGCTCAGCTCTGAGGTGGAATTGGTAACTGCTGGTGATGGCAAAGTGGCTACCGAATATTCATCGCACAGCTTGGGTTTAGGCCCTGTAAATCCATAATCCTTATCTAGTGGTGACTTTGGAGCTGGAATATTTTCTAAGCTTGGATAGAGGGTAGAAACCGGATTTACAGGTGGTTGTATTAATGTAGGTCCTAACGGTTCGTCATGCTCTTCGTTGTTTAAACTCGGTTTTGTGGTATTAACTGGAATTGGAAGTGGTAGCGTGGGTTGTAAAATTTCATCACATTGCTCATGTTTAGGGCGAGAGATACCCGGATCCTTATCTGTAAAGGATTGTTGTGTTAGTAAAGCATTCTTTAATTCTAAGGAAGAGACAGGAATCGGTAGCGGCTGTGATGTGGGTACTAAGGGTTCAACGCGCTGCTCATGTTTTTGTACAGAAATGCCACTGTCCTTATCTGGAGCAGACTGTGTTGCTGAAGCATTGTTCAAGCACTGTTCTGTGGTGGAATCAAGATACTTATTATATTTTTCCTGTGCTAAAAAATGTTGAGCATCTACGACAAGTCGGCTAGGGGAGCTAGAGCCAGAAGTGGACTCGCTGTCTTTATCTGTGTCCAAGTGATCTTCAAATGCTGGATAGAATGTAGAGGCTGACGATGACGATGACGATGAAGAGGATGATACTGAGAGTGAGGGTGTCTCTATTTTTTTGGTGGAACCACCTTCAACTTCAGTGACAGGGTGGGTATTCAATTCAATGTCAGTACCAGCCCCATGTTCAGGGTCCATACCTTTGTGTACCAGAGGTAACCATGCTGGGAAATCATGAAAGGTAGGGATAAAAGATAATCAGAATTCAGTATTTGAGTTCGAATAATGAAGATTACAAGCTCTCATATTAATTTTTGCTCGTAAATCATGATCTTTGTAGGACTTGAGAACTTAATAAATGTTTCTAGTTGATTTGTCGGCAAACAAAATCCTAGAAATTCCCCCCACATTCAACGGTTGCACATGAGAGAACGAATATGGAGACACGCAGCAACTAACAACTGGACCACCAACTGAAACCGAAAATTTGTCAGCAAAAGATTTTTTGATTGCTAGGTTGCCAATTACATGTCATCACATCAATTCAATGGTTCCCAAATTTCACAACTAATGTACATTATCAGTAAAAAAAAAAATTAACTACAGCCATATATAGAAAAGAAAGTAGTGGAACAGATTAACTCAGAAAAATGGAACATTGCGGACTGATGTGGGGAGAGCTAATTGCAGATCAAGGGTGTACTACCATAAAAAACAATGATCGAGTCATAGGATGAGACAATCGTGATGAGATGTGGCCAAGCATGGACTCGATGGTATCAAGTCTTCTCCATAAGTGTCATCGAGCGACATATCCCTTCTGAATGGAAAGAAATGATGGTATCGAATAAAGGAAAATTAGTGTATGATGTGATTGGATGTGTGGGAAAAAAATGGTTATTAAATAGAAAAAGATGGGCCAAGACGCATTTTAATTTTCGGCGAGCCCAGAAAAGTATATATATTGATATTTGGAGTGATCTTTTCGACTTGGCCCTATTAGAGTGGGGGATTGAAGGCTTCAAAGATGTTACAGAACCCATCCCCCGCATGGACTTTGTAGTTCATTAATTCAAACCCACTTTTTATGGCCTTTGTTCCCTCCACTAAATTAATGTATGCTATGACTGTTTGAATTTATTACCAGTTTTACGCTATGTTTATTTGACTTGCCGTCTTCTGATTTTCGTTGTGTCATTGTGTGAACGTTACCCATGGCCAATTGCTCATATAAACATCTGTTGTGCGTTTTTAATTATGTCCCTTTTTTTTTTACGAGTGAGGACATAAGTCCAAGTTTACAACTTGTCAAGAATGGCATTTTGCATGAACCAACAAACACCATTTTTAGTTTTTGTTGAAGGAACTGTAAAAATGCAAGCGCAACAGGAGGGAGGGAGTTATTTGTATTCAATGCACGACAGGGAAATCTTGGAAGAGACTTATATGCATGTACACAAAGATTATTATGAGCGTGTATAATCGCTTTCTGGTGATCATCATTAAACGCGATTACGCGAAGATAAGTCTTTTTTTCTTTTTTTCACAAAATACATGAGATAAATATATCATCAAGACATTTGTAAAGTGCATGCATGAAAGACATCACTCCTCAACGTTAAGATATATCAAAATCAATGAAAGAAATTAATTGTGAAACGTAGATATGTCAAAATGACCAACAAACTTGCCTCTTTCTTTGGAAGGTCTGTCTCGCACCAACTTTCCAGCAGAAACGACACCAAAATCAACAGCCCCTCTCAAAGTATATGAGGCAGTGAAAATATTATTATTTATTTACCGAAAAGAAAATGGCCAGATAGAGATGGGTGCCTGGCAAGATGGTGGGTGTGGGGGGAAGCAGGGAGATGAAAGAAAGAGAAGTTAGTGAAAGACGATTGAAGGTGCAGCGAAGTTTTCGGCATTGCTGGTTGCCAAAACGAGTGTTATTAACAAATAAATAATAATAATAAGAGACGAAAATAAGTAAAATATAAGTTATATAACTCTCTACCGCTTCTTCTCTTCTTCGCGGAATGTACTGAATTTTTAAATTTAAACTTAGGTGCTGTTTGTTTAGCCTCTTGATTGAGCGATATATGTAATGTTTGGTAAACAGTGTTCGATTGAACTACTTAACATTTTTAATAGATCTTAACTAAATTAATTAACTAAAGTCAAATATAATTTGTTAGAATTTAATTAAACTGCAGGATCTTTATTTGCCTAGAGATTGCTTGATTTGAAACAATAAATCGGAAGCGTACCTGAATCCATCGCTGGAGTTTGATCAATGGGTTATGATCTTCCAAATCAACACGACTCCTATGAACCGTTGTTCTCAATAGCTCTGTCGATGGGGATACAGACCTAATAAGCCGTCGTACGATTTGGGGACCATAACCCTATATATATAGTGTTTGCTATTTTCAATTCGGCCCCTCATCAAATTAAAAATAGCAGTCTGGTATCTACACATTAATTCCATGACAAGTATACTCTTAAGCTTTATTTAAAATCTGTAATTAGATCACTTTAATTTAGGCTTTTCTAAAGACAGCACAACACATTTAATATTTACATGTTTGGCCCTATATGATGGAATTTATTCCAACAATCTTCCACTAGGCCATATATGTAACTATATAAATGTGTATAACTTTATGAGCTCCAAAATGTTACTATCTTAATAACCTTAGGGTATCTGAACAATCTCGTCCATTAATTATGATGCTATAGGATCAAAGAGATTTTCGCCACATTTAGCGTGACTAAACCCATCAATGGTCACATACAATTCCATAACCAAATGACATAGATCAATCATGGATGCATAGCGTGGAAATTACATGCAATGTGATCTATACATGTCTATTTCCAACTGGTCCTACTGAATTGAGATCAAAACTTAACACAATGTAACAGAGTGTACTGAACTGAATACTTTATTTCTGATCAGAAAATTCATAAATCCATAAGTACATAAATGTCCAAAACCAAACATAGAGCAACAAAACACAAATAATACAAACTCCCACTAAAACATGATATCCTCACACAAAATGACACCCATATGAGCAGTGTGCTCATGAAAGACCTTGGGTGGCAATCCTTTTGTAAGCGGATCCGCTATCATGGAGTTTGTGCCAATATGCTCTATAGATATCTCTCTACTCTGTACTCTTTCCTTCACAACTAGGTATTTAATGTCAATATGCTTTGACCTTGAAGAACTCTTGTTGTTATTGGAATATAAGACTGCAGATTTATTGTCACAATATAGTTTGAGTGGTCTTTCTATGCCCTCCAGAATGCGCGACCAGGTGATAAAATTTCGCAGCCATATTCCACAATTGGATGCCTCATAACATGCTACAAATTCTGCTTCCATGGTAGAAGAAGCTATCAATGCCTGTTTGGCACTCCTCCAAGATATAGCTCCACCAGCCAATAGAAATATGTAGCCTGAAGTGGATCTTTTACTATCTTGACATCCAGCATAATCAGAGTCGGAATACCCAATGATCTCCAAATGATCCGATCTCCTATATGTGAGCATGTAATCTTTTGTTTTCTGCAAATATCTCATAACCCGTTTGGCTGCTTTCCAATGATCCATCCCAGGGTTGCTTAAATATCTGCCCAACATACCAACAATATATGCAATATCTGGACGTGTACAAACCTGAGCATACATTAAACTCCCTACTGCTGATGCATAAGGAATGTTTTGCATTTCCTTAATTTCAAGAGTAGATTTAGGGCACTGATTGAGACTAAATTTGTCTCCCTTAGCTATAGGGGTGTCACCTGGTTTACTGTCCTGCATGCCAAACCTTTTAAGAACTTTATTGATATAGCTCCTTTGTGATAATCCAAGAATACCATGAGAGCGATCTCGTTGTATTTGGATCCCTAATACAAAAGAGGCGTCACCAAGATCTTTCATTTCAAAATTATTTGATAGAAATTTCTTGGTTTCATGCAACATGCCTATATCATTTGTGGCAAGCAGTATGTCATCAACATATAAAACCAGAAATATAAGTTTACTCCCACTGAATTTGTGATATACACAATTATCAATAGTGTTTGTCTCAAAACCAAACGAGATAATCACTTGATGAAATTTGTGATACCACTGACGAGAAGCCTGTTTGAGTCCATAGATAGATTTTGTCAATTTGCAAACCATATTCTTTGGGTCTTCCAACTCAAAGTTTTCTGGTTGCACCATATATATCGTTTCATCAATGTCACCATTGAGAAAAGCTGTTTTAACATCCATCTGATGAAGCTCAAGGTCAAAATGTGCAACAAGAGCCATGATTGTCCTAAAAGAGTCTTTCGTTGAAACTGGAGAGAAAGTCTCTTTAAAGTCAATTCCTTCCTTTTGAGTAAAGCCTTTTGCTACAAGACGAGCCTTATACCTCTCTACATTACCCTGCGAATCCCTTTTGGTTTTAAAAATCCATTTACAACCAATGGGCTTTGCACCTTCTGGTAATGGGACAAGTTCCCAAACTTTATTGTCTTGCATAGACTTATACTCCTCATTCATGGCATCAATCCACTTTTGAAAATTGGAACCTTTCATGGCTTGATGAAGGTTGATTGGATCATCTTCCATCATTCCTATGGTTTCCTCATGTTCCAAGAGAAATACAATATAATCATCCGGAATAGCATTTCTCCTTTCTCTAGTGGATCGCCTTAATGGCACTAGATCTTGAGGTTGTTGAGTTTGCTCTTCATGAATGGGGTTTTGATCAACATCATCTAGTTGAGGATCTGAATTCGCTTCTTGATTAATGACAGGCAAAGAATCCTGTACATTATCAAAAGCAATAATAGGAATCGAGATTGATTCCTCCTCAAAGACAATGTTTCTAACCTTATTTCTCCCCCCAAACTCAACATCCTCAAAGAATGTTGCAGTTCCCATCTCAAAAATAAACCGAAGTGTGGGATCATAAAACTTATAGCCCCTAGATCGTTCAGAGTAGCCAATAAAGTAACTGCTCACTGTTTCGGAGTCCAATTTCTTTTCATGTGGCCTATAAGGCCTTGCCTCAGCTGGACATCCCCAAATGTGAAAATGCTTTAGACTAGGCCTTTTGCCTGTCCAAAGTTCATAAGGTGTTTTGGCAGTTGCTTTAGTTGGCACTCTATTCAGAATATAAGCTGCTGTCTTTAGTGCTTCTCCCCAGAGTGAGTCTGGTAAGGTAGAATGACTAATCATGCTCCTTACCATATCGTTAAGTGTTCGGTTTCGTCTTTCAACTACACCATTCATGCTAGGCGATCCTGGCATGGTGTCTTCAGGGGACGATTCCACATTCCTCTAGGAATTGTGCAAATGGGCCTGGACGTTGTTCACCTGAACCATCATATCTGCCGTAGTATTCACCACCACGATCAGACCTGACACACTTTATTCTTTTGTTGAGTTGGTTCTCAACTTCAACCTTAAAAGTTTTGAACACATCCAAAGACTGAGATTTCTCATGAATAAGAAATAGGTACCCATAGCGTGAATAATCGTCTATGAATGATATGAAGTATTGTTGACCATTCCAAGAAGTCAGAGGAAATGGACCACAAATATCCGTATGTATCAATTCTAAGACATCCGTAGTTCGTTGGCACCCAATTTCTTTATTTTGGTCTGTTTTCCCTTGATACAATCAATACAAACACCAAAGTTTGTAAAATCAAGAGAATCTAAAATCCCATCAGACACAAGCCGCTCAACTCTATTTCTAGAGATGTGACCTAATCGTTTGTGCCATAATGTGGCTGAATTATCTGTATTTAATTTGCGTTTAGTACCCTTTGATTCCACATGCAAGGTTTCTTTATAAGAAGCAACTGTATCAAGCAAATATAAGTTGTCATATGCACATAGAGAACCAGTTCCCACAACATTTGAATTTATAGATAAACTGAATTGATTGTTTCCAAATGAACAATAATAACCTGATTTGTCCAATAAAGAAACTGAAACCAAATTCCGCCTAAAAGACGGTACAATAAAAGTATCCAATAAATCCAAATAATAACCAGTTCCCAATAACAACTTAAAATGCCCAATAGCCTCAACTTCCACCGAGTTTCCATCGCCCACAAAGATGTATCTTTCAGCATCACTGATGTGAGTAGTAGCACCAGAATCTAACCACCACGTGTTTCTAGGTACTGAAGCTAAATTAACCTCAGAACAGACCAAAGTGAGAAGTGTACCTTTCTTAGCACGCCAAGCGTGATATTTGGTACAATCATTCTTCATATGTCCAGACTTATTACAAAAGAAACAACCCTTAGTATTTTGTTGTTGTTTCTTTTGAGTTGGACCTTTAGCAGCTTCCATATTCTTTCTCTTTATGCCCTTATCCTTATGGGTAACAGCCAAATGAGCACTTTCAGTTCTATCTTGCTTCAATCTCTCTTCCTCTTGCACACAGTAAGAAATGAGCTCATTAAGAGTCCATTTTTCCTTTTGACAGTTATAACTGACCTTAAATTGACCAAATTGTGCAGGAAGAGAGATTAATACTAAATGCACAAGCAAGTCATCAGACAGCTCAAGCTTTAATGCCTTAAGTTTAGAAGCAAGATGAGACATTTCCATAATGTACTCCCTTATCTTTCCTTTGCCTTTATACCTCATAGAAATCAAGCTTTGCAAAAGCGTGCTTGTTTCTGCCTTATCGTTTTTCGCAAAACGTTTCTCAATTTCAGCTAGAAACTCTTTAGCTGTAACGATATCATTAGATACCGCACCCCTAAATGCCTCAGGAATGCTGCGCTTAATGATCATGAGACTCATGCGATTTGAGTGATCCCACTTCTCAAAGTTCTTTATAGCATCAGAAGAACTTGCGTCCGTAAGAGAAGCAGGTTGCTCACACCGAAGTGCAAGGTCCAGATCCATGCTCTCTTTTCAATGTTCTCTTTCCAATCCTTAAAGTTGGTCCCATTAAGCATGGGTATTGAGTTGACATTAGCAGATATAGTAGAAATCTTGGCTGAAAAGAAAACAAAACAACCAAATATGCTCACATTAATAACCAAATATGATAATCAACAAATTCAAATAATGGTAATTCCCATCTCAAGATACCTAGCACAACATTAATATCAAGTCTTTGGACAGTAATATTAACTGTAAATGGTACTCTTGTTGTAGTGATCAAACATTGATAATAACTCATGTCAAATAATAAATCTATCTTTGGATCGAATTATTATTCACATGTAAAATTAAACCTTATAATCATCACATGTTTACCACCATAGGTGTGTGTGCAATTCGTCCAAATATTAAACCTTCCTTTGGGCCGGTTAATACCCGCATAAATTTACACACCCACAAACATTCAACATCCCTCATAATTAATCTACACAAGAGAGGTCACTTTGGCAACATCATGCTTCAATTAAACATTTAGAATGATGAACAACTAAAATTAATCATAATTGATTTACCATAAAATATTTGAATTTGTGATTTACCAAATAATTTCTGAATTTGAAATTTATCATACATTATATAAATTTAATATGAAATCAAAGAATTTATCATACAATAATACATGCCCATTCTATTATTTAAACCCAATTCAAAATATAGAGCCATGCAATATAAAGGGCCACAAAAAACGATCAATTTTGCAATGGTTACGGCACATGTGTATAAATTTAATTACAAGAATTAAATATACAGATTATTGGCAATAGTTTAATGAATAATAATGAGTCAAAGAAAAGTAAAACGAAAATACCCATCGAATCAAACATATCACGTAATTAAAGAGACCAAAATAATGTGGGTCATGCTAAATAGATGCCTTCAACATTACACACAAACATATGCTACTTAATTGGAGTTGAAAAACAAATCAAGCAAGACGTGCAATTGTTAATAACAATCTCTATGCGGGCCATGCAATTGTTAATAAGGCTGATTCCACACGAAACATATATGAAATACGCAGATATAATTTACCAGCGAGAGAGACCCATTCGAATTTCGGCGATTGTCCGCATGATTAATAACCAAAAAAAAATCACGCAGGCCATGTTGTATCGTAATTGGGGGCGATGAGTCAAATCGTGCGGGATTTGGGATTCTCAATCCTTCTTATTCTTATTATTATTAAAAACAACAAATCATGATCGATAAATAGAAGAATCGAATCGGTGCACAGGATATCACCAAACGGAATACACTTAAATTACAATTTACAATCCCCAAAATCAATTATTTATACCATAATTGAAAACCCAATCGATGCAGCACATATATATTGACTTGGCGAAAATAAAATATGAGCCAAAGAAAAACGATCCCAATCGTGTGAATTCAAACAAACAAATACGGGAGAAAGTAGCGAACCCAAATAATCATATAAATGTAATTGCACCGAAGGCGATAAAATAATATTGATTCAATCAAACAATTCTAGGGCAAGATAGCTCTGATACCAATTGTTAGAATTTAATTAAACTGCAGGATCTTTATTTGCCTAGAGATTGCTTGATTTGAAACAATAAATCGGAAGCGTACCTGAATCCATCGCTGGAGTTTGATCAATGGGTTGTGATCTTCCAAATCAACACGACTCCTATGAACCGTTGTTCTCAATAGCTCTGTCGATGGGGATACAGACCTAATAAGCCGTCGTACGATTTGGGGACCATAACCCTATATATATAGTGTTTGCTATTTTCAATTCGGCCCCTCATCAAATTAAAAATAGCAGTCTGGTATCTACACATTAATTCCATGACAAGTATACTCTTAAGCCTTATTTAAAATCTGTAATTAGATCACTTTAATTTAGGCTTTTCTAAAGACAGCACAACACATTTAATATTTACATGTTTGGCCCTATATGATGGAATTTATTCCAACATAATTTACTATCGTTTTAATTTAATTAATTTAATTAGCTAAAATTAAATTAGTGTTCAACAATTATCACAAATTTATCTATTGTAATAATAATAACAATTGAAATAAAATAGCAAGAACATATAATACATCAAATATTAGCTACTAAATAAATATTCATGCATTTTAAAATTTTTTAAATCAAAAACCTAATGATTAAATTTTTAATTAAATAACATAATAACAAATTATTAATTAGCAAAAAGCATAGGCAAATTTATGAATTACAACCAAAATTGGAAAAAGAACAAATTTTAGAATTATGACATCGGTGACTCTGTCGGTCCCTTGACATACGCTCTTGTCGTCGACTCGTCAATTCAGTTGACCAAAAGCATCATCCCTACATGTGAGAGTCACAATAATGGTATTATTTTTAAAAATATTATTTTTTTTTAAAATAGTAGGCTCGATAAATTTAAAAGTATTTTTGAGTAATGAAAATTCATTTGGATCCACAGTTTTTAAAAACAATCATGTTTTAAAAAATAATATAGGTTTTCCAAACACCCCCTAATATATTAAGTAAACTTATAATCCACTTTCAAGTGGAAAGAAAAAGCAAGCAGCCACTTGGCCTGGAATGAGAGATGAAAGTGTGTATGTGTTGTTTTTTTCTTTTTTCTTCTCTTAATGTTTTAATTTAAGGTTTTTTTCTAAAATTTTTAGTTGCACACCCTAACATCAATGTAGTTGATGCACTACAAACAAAATGACATATACCAACGGCAGGCTATAGTAACAGATACAATTTCCGTCAGTATAAAGTGTTTATACCCACGGAACATTAAATTGGTCAGTATAAACCTGTCTATACTGACCAACAAAATATCCGTTAGTATAGATTATGTTTTAGAAATCATTTATTTATTGTCCGTTTGTATAAAACTGTCTCTAGAGACGGATTACCATCATCCATTCGTATAATATTATCTATAGAGACGGATTACCATCAGCCGTTTGTATAATATTATTTATAAAGACGGATTACCATCAGCCGTTTGTATAATATTATCTATAGAGATGGATTACCATCAACCGTTTGTATAATATTATTTATAGAGACGGATTAATAAATATCTGTGGGTATAGGCTATGTCTATGTTCCCCCCTTCCTAATTCCCACCGACAACCACTTTATTTTCATATCCCTCCACGATTTTATTTCGACCTCCCTCCTCCCGCAGTCGCGCTCTTCTGTGAAATCCTCAAATCCATTTTAAATCTAAATTTCAACTTTCCTTCTCCCGCAGTCATACTCTTCCCCAAAATCCTCAAATTGATTTTGACCTAAATTTCGACGTTCCTTCTCCCGCAGTCATGCTCTTCTTCGAAATCCCCAAATCGATTGTAACCTAAATTTCAACCTCCCTCCTCCCGCAGTCGCGCTCTTCTTCTAAATCCTCAAACTCAGGTTATTTTGCAAGAAATCAGGTGCGAAATTCATTTCCTTGACTGTAATCGATCAACGACAGGTTGTAATAGGTGAGTATATGTTGATTTCAACTGATTTGTTCCTAATCTTTTTCCTTTCTTCTAAATTGTTTGCTAAACCTATGCTTTTCCCTTCTTCTTCTTCTTCTTCTAAATCGTGTGTCCTTTATCTTTCGGGTTCCTTGTCTAGGGCTCGAAATTGCTCGTTCTTCCTCTAAATCTACAGAATCGGGCTCACAAAGGTTAGGGATTTTGTGCTTTCGTTTTTACTGCATCTAAAAGACTATTATTGGGATATCTAGAATAGTATGTTTATGCCTTTTCATTTTGGTTTTGTGTGCAAATTGACAAATTGAATTTTTAGAATTTTCATGTTCTAAGGTTATTCTTCTCAGTTTTCTATTTATTTATTTATTTTTATTTTTATATTTTCCACTTTCATGAATGGATTATGATTTTTATTGTATATGGCTTGGTGTGATAGGATAATTTTGTCTCTTTACTCTGTGGTTCACTATAATACTTCAGTTTGTTTAATGCAACTTATGTTGGTCTCTTTGTCGCAGTCTATTGTTTTCCTAACTTCATGTGGTGGTTGGGTGAGAAGGGAATGTCTTAAATTAAGAAGGTTTTATTGTGATGCTTTTATTCCTTTATGCCATTTTCTTGCCCAATGGATGTGTTCCCTTTTATGGGTGTTTGTAGGTCTTAATTTGCTGGTTTTAATTTTAGTGTTCTATCATTATGGATAAATTTGAAAGAATCTCAAGTCCATATTACATTCAAGGGATTTTGAATTTTGTAAATTTTGCATTTGAGAAGTCAGCAAAGGGTGAGAAAATATTGTGCCCTTGCAGGAGATGTGCAAACTTAATTTGGTGTAAAAAGGAAGAGGTTGTTGATCATTTAGTGAAAAGGGGTTTTCTTAGAAATTATAATTGGACTTCTCATGAGAAAGATTTTGGAGCGTTAAATTCAAGTGAAAATCAAAATGAAGAGGAAAGAGCTTTTAATCATGATATCAGAGGTTTGGTACAAGATGCTTATGCAATGGCTAACATGGAAGATAACATTCAAAATGAAGGCAGTTTTGATTCTGGAGGTGATTTTAATAATGAACCTTCTGGAGCTGGAAATTATATGGATGATTTTTCTAAGTTGTTGAAGGATACTGGGTAGAAATTATACCCCAATTGTAAAGAGAGTAAGTTAGGTGCTATTGTGCATTTGTTTTATTTAAAATGCTTAAATAGATGGAGTAATAAGTCATTCACTCAATTATTGGAGTACTTAAGCTTCTTGCTGCCTGAAGGGAATATGTTGCCTAAGTCTTATGGTGAAACCAAGAAAATCATTCGAAGTTTAGGCTTAAGTTATGAGAAAATACATGCTTGCCCTAATGATTGTGTGTTGTTTTGGAAAGATAAAGCTAAGGATGATTTTTGTTCCAAGTGTGGTGCTTCGAGATGGAATGTTAACACAAATACTGAAGAAAAAGATTCTATCAATTGCACAATGAAAAAGAGGCCAAAACCCATTAAGATCTTGCGATGGTTTCCTTTAATCCCAAGATTATAGCGGCTGTATATGTCTTCAAAAACTGCTGCTCTTATGACATGGCATGATGAAGAACGAACTAAGGATGGACTTTTTCGTCATCCTGCTGATTATATTGCTTGAAAATATTTAGATGAAAAATATCCTAAGTTTGCTGTTGATCCTCACAATTTGAGATTAGGTCTAGCTTATGATGGATTTAACCTATTCAAGTCAATGAATGTCACATACAGTACTTGGTCTGTTATAGTAATTTCATACAACTTGCCTCCTTGGTTATGCATGAAGCAACCCAATTTGATACTTTCATTATTATTTCCTGGTCCAAAAAGTCCCAGAAACAACATTGATATCTACATGCAACCACTCATTGAAGAGTTAAAGCAATTATGGGATATTGGGATTGAAACCTTTAATGCTTCGAAAGGTGAGAGATTCCAATTGAGGGCTGCATTATTATGGACCATTAATGACTTTCCAACACTTGCAATTCTGTCTGAGTGGAGCACTAAGGGAGAAAAGGCTTGTCCATGCTATGGTTATAATACAGAATCTTTGTGGTTATATCATAGTCGGAAATATTGTTATATAGGTCATCGAAGATGGTTGCATCAAAGTCGTACATATCGAAATGAGAGAAAATCTTTTGATGGAAATAAGGAACTTCGAAGGCCACCTCATCGAATGGGGGGATCAGAAATTTTGAGTTACACAGATGATTTGACTATAATAGACAGGGACTCATGTAAGCCTTTTGAAAAAAATTAGCATTTTCTTCACTCTTCCTTACTGGCAGCACAATCTACTTCCCCATAACATTGATATGATGCACACGGAGAAAAATGTATTTGATAACACTTATGGAACAATAACTGACCAAGATGGGAAAAGCAAAGATAATTATAAAGCACGTTGTGACCTTCAGGACATGGGTTTAAGGCCTGATTTACATCCAAAGCCAGGATCAAGCCATAGCTTTAAGTTGTTGCCCAAAGCTTGTTATCAAATGACTGCAAAGGAGAAAGATGCATTTTTTAAGGTGCTAAAGGACATGAAACTGCCCGATGAGTATTCATGTAATATATCCCATTGTGTTCAAGTTAAACAACGGAAGATAATTGGACTTAAAACATATGATTGTCATATACTTATGCAAGAACTTTTACCCGTGGCAATTCGAGGATCTTTGCCAAAAAGAGTTGCTTCAGTTATTATTCAATTATGTCACCTCTTCAAATGCTTGTGTGCAAAAGTTCTTAAAGAATCTGATCTTGATGAGTTGAAGTCTCAATCTGCAATAATTTTGTGTGAAATGGAAAAGATCTTCCCACCTTCCTTCTTCACCGTGATGGTACATCTTGTCATACATTTGGCAGAAGAGGCAAAACTTGGTGGGCCAGTTGCTTATAGGTGGACATATCCTATTGAACAGTGAGTCTAATTCTTCTTAAAAAGCAATAATTTATTCATTCAATTACAACTTTAAGAAATGTTGATTAATTTACAATTTGTTTAATTGGTTTTAGGTTCCTATTTACACTTAAGAATTATGTTTCTAATAGAGCTCATCCAAAGGGATCAATTGCATAAGCTTATTTGTCAAATGAATGTTTAACTTTTTGCTCAAGATATTTGGAAGGGGTTGAGACAAGGTTTAGTAGACCTTTACGAAATGATGATGAAGATGAAAGATTGTAATGAGGGTGAAGAAAACCTAATAAATCCTTTAGGCCGACCATTGGGAAGGGTGCATATGCATATGGCTACTAATATAAAGAAACAAAAGCGGGTGCGATGGATAAAGCTGGACTCCCAATCGTTGGACCAAGCACACCGATACGTTCTTTTTAATACTACCGAAGTCACTCCCTTCATTGAGTAAGTATTGATTATGGTTTTAACACAAAGATATGCTTTCTTTTTTCATTTTATGTGAGTAACATACTTCTTTAATTACTATTTCTAGGTAGCATAAAGAATTTTTAAGGAAACAAAATCGTTCACCTCGCCTATCACAATATGAGATTGAGAGGCGTCACTCTTTGACATTTCATGAATGGTTTCATGGCCGGGTATGTTTAAAAAATAAAGTAAATGACATATAATTTTGGTGGTAGTAAATAATTTGTTGTTAAATTAATATCTGTTATCTACAGGTTACACGAATGGAGTAACAAGGTTATGCTATTTCTAAAAAAGTTAAGTGGCTTTCAAAAGGACCAAGTGATGTTGTCCTGACCTATTCTGGATACTTGGTAAATGGATTTAGATTCCACACCAAAGCTCATGAGAAGATCCTAAAAACACAAAATAGTGGGGTGACAGTCATGTCAAAAACCACAAGTTATTCAAGTAGAAAGGATAATCAACCAGTGGAAGGAGAGATTGATTTTTATGGTGTATTGCAGCAAATAATTCAATTGAACTACTCTGGCCTATATAGAGTTGTGCTTTTCAAGTGTGACTGGATAGACACCCAAAGAGGATGCAAGAAAGATGGATTTGGTTTTACATTAGTCAATTTTAATCATTTATCTCACACTGCAGTAATCCTACTGATGACCCCTATATATTTGCTTCCCAAGCTAGTAAAGTGTTTTCCATGACGGATGGGAGAGAAAAAGATTGGCATGTAGTCAAGCATGTGAAGGTCAGAGGTGCTTTTGAATTGGGAAAAGTGATGCTTATTACACAAGATGAAGTTGGTGTAACAAATATTGCATCGACTTGGGTTAGGGAGATATTGAGGAAGAGGGGATTATTGTCACACCAGATATGGAAGTGGAAAATTCTGATGATGTAGAAATGGATGATTAAATTATCATTTGTTGTACAAACTACTCTTTGGTTTTTAAATAATAGCACGAAATATATTAGTGCTCTTGTAGATTATTTTTGCATATCACACAGCTTTTGTACTATTAATATGTATTATCAATATAGATCTCCATCTCAGGTTGGTTATTGATTTCTTTGATTGTTTTTTTTTTTGTTTTAGTTTTTATCAAAATAAAGATCCTTGTAAAATTTAATGTTGGTGCAGGTGGGGGTGATTAATTTATGTTGATTTTTTTATATTGCTCTTAACATTTTTGTTTTTGGTGGAAATAAACATGCTATGTTCATGTGAGAAAGATGTTGGTACTCAGACCATGAACATGTTATCCAACAAGAAACAAAATGTAGAGGTAAAGCTTGAAGTTTAATTATTGTTTTCCAAATTCATAGGGTGAATTTATAACTTTTGAATGTATTGATTATATTAGCACCATCTCCACCACCTAGAAAACCCAGAGGTCCAACATTGATGTCCCACATATGGGAGTTAGAAAATGGTGTGAAGGTCAATATCTTATTTGATGCAAATTGCCACCTAGTTGGTAAAGAAGGCTGCACCTTGACTCGATTCCTTGGTACTGTTGCAAGAAAATCAGATGTTGCGCTCATTAGCTACATGGAATGGAGAGATGTACCTAAAATTTATAAGGATGATATATGGAAGATTATCGAGGTAAGAATTTTTTTTCTTATATTGCGATTACAATGAAAAATATAGTTACTCAAGTAGCCCATATGACCTCACCACACAAAAATAAAATCCTATTTTGTATCATTCCTTTTATTTTCCAAACTTAACTTATGTTTTTAATTACTTAAAAAGTTTATAATACTTAAGTTAAGTTAAATTGCTTCCCCTTCATTTCTCAGAAGCTTCTTCTGTCCATGGTTGGCAATAATTAAAGAGTGGAACACTGAGAAGTTTTTTTTCTTAGAAGTATAAAACACTAACCACTAGACATTCGTGAATAGGTGTTGATGGGATAGTGGATATATGTCAACTGGTCTAAACGGCCAGGGATCAATAATGTTAGTCTTGTTAGTTGCCCCAGTGATAACAACTAATTTAAAAAGCTATCTGCAGTGCCATCTGCATCTCCTATATATAACACATGATTGTACGTAAACCCCCAAGTCATTTTTGTCCCATTCCAGTTCCAATTCCAGATTTTTTTTGTCCAATTCCAGTTCTACTCTAGAGCAATCCAGAGTTTAATTCCAACATTCCAGTTGGAGTGTAGTCCAATTCCAGCCCAGTTCTAGTTCAGTACAGAGTTCAGACCTAATCCAATCCAGAGTCCAGTTCCAGTCCAGTTGAGTTCCAGCATTCCAGTTCCAGTCCAATCCTATGCCAGTCCAGTCCAGAGTCTAGTCCCAGTCCAGTCCAGAGCAGTCCACAGTCCAATTCCAGTTTAGTCTAGTTCCAGTCCAGTCCAGAGTCCAGTTCCAGTTCCAGTCCACTTCTAGCGTTCCAGTTCCAGTCCTATTCCCCTCTAGTTCCAATCCAGTCCTGTTCTAGCCAGCCCGTCTGTTCATCATTCAGTTCAAACTTGGCAGCTAATCTGTTCCAGCCAGTCCGTTCCAGTCTAGTCCAGTTCCAACTAGCCAGACTTGTTCATCTATATTCATCTATATATATAAATATTAATTTGTTTTTGTGAGTTCATTATTATGATATTTTGGCATTGTTTTATTATTATTATTGACTTGTTCCTGATTTATTTTTTGGTCTTTCCAATTTTAGTCTAAATTCCTTATTTAAGAAAGTCGAAAGGAGCAAATTAAGAGTTGGATTATGACCGATGTGAATGAGAAATGGAAAAGCTATAAGAATGACCTAAAAAGTGCGGGACTTGACCCATTGCTAACAGTGGATGAAATGTATGAAAAAATTAATGATCCGTGAGTTGATAAGGACCAATTTCAAGTGCTTGTTGAATATTGGCGTAGTGAGAAGGGAGAGGTATGACAATTTTATTATATAGTTAACATATTATTTTTTTCTTCATGTCAAATAACTTTTACCTTTCTTATTTCAGAAAATTAGCAAACGGAATAAAGAAAATAGGCAAAACCTTGAAGAGCCCCATTGCCTAGGTACGAAAACTTTTGCATGATTTGTCAATGAGAAGGTGATTTTTTTTTTTTGCTCAAAGTACGACTTTAACATACACATGCATTGCATTACACTTCCCTGCTCAAACTGGGATTTTTTTTTACTAGAAGTTCAATATGTCAATGTGTGTCCTTTTGATATTTTTATATTTATTTATTTTCTTATGATAATATGATTATTAATTGTGAGAAATACTTGGTTTTTTAGGAACTTAAACTTGAATTCACGCCCCTTGTCATAGAGATAATTGGTTTTTAAGAAGCTGTTATGTTTTTCTTACCCTTTGCTTATGATATTATTTGCACCACAAATTATCATGCATGATTTCTTTGTTTATTATCTCTCTTTCTATACACACACACACACACACACACACACCACACAGATTAAGAAGACAAATCAGTTACTAACCTTAATCTCATTAATTTTCTTACAAATTCCATAATGTTTAGAAATATTCCTTCTTCATAGTTGCTATGACATTATCTTTCATGTAACCCATGTACAGGCGGGAGTATATATAAATGGTAATTCATGTGTAGTTTTCCCATTATAGTGTGCAATTTCATCTGAATTGTAAGCTTAATTAAGTAAAACATTATTACTACAAATGTCTTAGAAAAGCCTTATATAAGGCCAATCTATTGTTAGTGAAAGGGTTTGATATTTTTTTAACATATATATATAATTGCTTCAAGGTATATATTAGGACTTAATTAGTTATTGTTTATTTTCAAGGTAACCTCTGCAGAAGGGAGAAAGTCATCAAGGGCTGAATTGTATATTCATAGCCGAACCAAGAAGGGAGGGGGGCCTGTAAGTGAAAAAGCAAGCCAAGTGATGGTTAGTAAACACAAAATTAATGTTTTTATTGATGTATGCCTTTATTTATCATATAAAAAACAATGACGAGTTATTTTTGGGTTAAATGACATAGGAACAACTTAAAAACTGCATTGGTGAGTCTACTTCAGCTAGTGCATCAGAAGAAAGTACATTTTGGGAAGATGATGTGTTCTCTAAGGTGAAGGGATTTAACAAGAAAGGGAGGGTTCGTTGCTTAGGGAAGGTTTCAACTTCCAAAAAATCTAACCCATCCACATCTACAAATAGTTCAGCTGAGCAAAGGTTGGGTGAAGTAAAGAATATGTTAAGTGGATTAGTGCAGTTAATGAAGACAAGGTTTCCTAACGAAAATATCACAGATATTTTACAAGCTGCCAACCAGTTAGCTACTGTCAACAGATTGGATAGAGAGGTAAACTTTCAATTATTTAATTACTTTGTAATGCTTATAATTTTTGGTATCAATTAAAGACATATTTCAAACTATTATGTATTTTAATGGTAAAATTTTGCTTTACGATGCTAAAAGTTTAAATGATTTATTTTGAAGTACAAATTTTTACATGCTTGAATGCTTCTTAAGGAGTTTAGGTTTTTTTGGGTTGATGAATTACATTCTATACATTGTTTTTCAATTTTATTATGACAAATTATGATATATTTTCATAAAAGCAATTATTAATTATGAGAATTTTCTATTACTATTGTAGGTTCCAGATGCTAATAGCGGGCAAGCATTTTCTCCAAACTATCGCTCATCTTCACATTCAAGCCATCACCCTTTGTCTCGCCAAAATGAGTAACAGGAAAAATGGGCAAAGGAATTGAAGCACATGTTTGAATCTACTTGCTTGACATTAATAGTTAGGGTGTTTAGTATGAATGATTAATGTAGTTGATGACTTTTTGTGGAAGGGAATTATGAGATTGTTTTAATGTATGTATATGAATTGGGTGTTTCTAATTCATATGCCGTTTTATGAATTGGGTGACTTTTTGATTAAATTATAGATGAAATATTTAGGAAGGAATTGATTAAATTATTAAAATTTTATTATTCAACGAAATTTTGAATAAAAAATATATTGGAGAACAAAATTATTAAATTCGTTACCAATAGAAAAGCGTATATACATATAGATATGGCGTTAGTATAAATACTAGGCTCGAAGGTCTATAGCGATGGAAGTTATGCTTTTTTGCAACGGAATTATTTGTTTGTAAAGAATGGATATATACCCACAGACAATTGTCTGTCGGAATAGATATTACGTCTATACAGACAGAAGAAATATCCGTCTGTAAAGGTTATGGGTACACCAATGGACAAAGCGCCCGTCGAAGAAGATATCATATCTATACGGACTGAATAAATATCCATATCTAAAGGGTAGGCATACACTAACGGACAAATCATCCGTGAGTATAGATTCAATGTCTATACGGACGGATATGGCGTCGGTATAGACCCTATAGACCCTATAATGACGAGGTTTTTACCGACGGAAAGGCCTTCAGTCGGAATATCCTCTGATATCTATACTGACGGAAAAGTGACCTATACCAACAGAAATATTCCGTCAGTATAGACTGCTTTGTTTGTAGTGATGTTAGAAAAAAATTCTAACATTTTTAGTTGCACACCCTAAAGTAGTAAATTTAACATCCAATTTTTTTTCTCAATGTCAGTTGCTCAATGTTTTTTTACTAAACTATGTTTTTTTCAAATTTATCCTTATCTTATATCTTCCCCACATTCCTAATTCTTAACTATTTGATCGTTAGGGGGGACGCAAAAGAGGAGAAGAAGGAGGAAGAGAGAGAGAGAGAGAGAGAGAGAGAGAGAGAGAGTTCAATTGTTTGTAATGGTATTTTAAGTTATTTAAAAGAATTGGGGTGAATGATGTAACATCTTAGCTAAAAGTTAAAGTCTATCTAGATAAATTTAGCTAAATTTATTACTATAGTTGATAGTATAACTAATTATTGAAGATGCATTTTAGTTATATTTGACTATATCTGATGACATAACTAACGTATTGGAGATGCAATTATAAACCTTCTATTGGTAGTTTTTACGTGGTTAGAGAAAAGGTCAGAACAAACTAAATAAGACATGCGTCTTATTTTATTAATGTTGGTTTTTTTAATGCTCATGTGTACAAATATCAAAAATCATGCCATAACTGTTGCACAAAACCACATTATGATTTTTTATGGTTTTGTGATAATAACATAACAGTAATTTTTTGGCCAACAAAATTATTTTGCATGTAAAAGTGTCAACCATCACAAGAAAGATAAAAGGTAATGTAGAGAGAGAAAAAATATCTTAGTGTTTGGTGATACAGTATTTTGGGCACATTAAGGGTTTTTGGCATGTGCTTTTAATTTTGTATTTGATTTTATGATTTTTTAAATTTTTATTAGAATTAGAGTTTCACTTCTAAATTTTGAAAATAAATCTGGTCTAATATGAAAGATAATATGTTTTTAAAAAGTATTTTTTAAAACTATGTCCCACAACAATAGTAAAAAATAAAATATGATGGATCCAAACAATAAAATAGATTAACGATAAGAAATCTTTTTAAAAAGAATTTAATTGAGTCCCACAAAATAGTGAATTTGAATTTAAAAACAAAAAACTTAATCTTATTTTCAAAAATAATTACTTTATTCAAATCAGTATCTAAATAAAGTATAGCTTTATTCAGAAAACATGTGTATCACACACACTTTGTTGATCAAATTCTATTTTTGAAAATAAAATCTAGTTTTAAAACCAACTAACCAAATAGGCCTAGTTTTCCAATTTTTTGTACCTAATTATGTGTTGTAATTAATTAGGCTTAAATATCTAATTACATGTAATGTATTTAATAATATTTTTCCCAACATTGACATCAAATGATGTGTTTTAAAATCTCATTTATTTGTTTGTTTTCAAATTTCATGTAAAAAAAAACTTATTACTGGTAAATTGTGAAATAAGCATGATAGGGAAACTTATCCACTTCTTTGGCATCTATATCAATCAAAGAGAAGATGAGATATTCATCAATCAAGCAAGTAAACTAAAGAACTACTAAATAAATATGGTTTGAAAAAGGCATCAATCCTAAAGACTCTCAGGGTTGCAAATGCAAAAATTGACACAAGAGAAGGATCAAAACACCTCTCGAAGAATTTTGTGGAAATTTTAAAACATTTGAGATGTGCTACCATGAGGAGTAAGAAGAAAAGGCCACAATAAAACCCTAGCTTTTAGGGAAAGCTCAAGTCATAGCAGATTTGGTGATCCTTTGAAACAAGTTTAAGAGAAAAGAATCCTATGATGATGGTTTTCCTATATTCCTTAGCTATATGTTTCCTTATGAGTTGATAATGCTATTAGTCATAATAGTAATGTCTAACCCTCTTGCAGATGGTGCATTGTTTAGGGTTTTGTTGGACTCTTACTAATTCAGCAGGTTTCACTTTAGGTTTCCTATGTTTACCCTCATACCCTAATCCTCTTCTTCCTAGTGAAACATACTTAAGTTTTGTGGGGGTAGCTTTGCTGGTTAACCTAGTTTCAACATGTACACCCTTCCATTTATCCTTAGTGGACAAAACATGTTTCTTCTCTTCCTTCTCAAACTCAACAACTACATTCTTATCATCAAGTGTAAAAGTACTCATCTCCTTGGTCTCGAATGTTACTGATTTGGGTGGCTCAACAACAACCTTGGAAACATTCTTTCCACAATCAATTTGAACTTGTCCATCTAAAACAAATCCATCCAGACATTTGGTACTCACATGATACTATTTAGCCAACTTAACTTGTTTATCTGTGAATCCTAGTCCTAAAGTTAGACCTTTAACATTTACAATAATTCTAAAATGGGCAGCTATGTTTACAAAATTATGCCATTTTTTATAAAAAAAAAAAATTGTCCTTCTATAGAGCCTCTTTGGCTTCTTTAAGTTCATGTTCAACTGGTTAAATGGTCTTTCTAGAATATTTTATTTCTACTCTCTCATTCTATAAGGCATTGTTTTCTCTTTCAAGTTTACTTATTTGAGCACTTAATTCTCATTCTAACTTTTTAAGGAAAACATTTATATAATCTATATCATTGAAATACATAGCAAACTTGTCATAATACCTTTTCTTATCTGTTTTACAAGTTTAAAATTCTTGAAGCATTTCATTATGAGCTTTCACAATTTCCTCAAGTTCAAGATAAAGTTACTCATATAATCTTATACCTTCATTGGAACTTTAATGAAAAATTTTATATTTTCCATGAAGCAGATGTGAGCTTTTTTATCCTGCTCCTCTCTAGATAACTCTTCTTCCTCCTCTGTCTCACTATTAAATTTGTTAGTGACCAGGGCTTTCTTCTTGTCATCTTTCTTGTAAGGGAGGACTTTTTCTTCTTCTGAGCTGCTTCTTTCTCCTCTCTTTGTAGTTTGTAGCAGTCAACAGCAAAATGACCTAGTCTATTGCAATGGTAATACTGCATTTTCTCTTTGTCCTTTAGTAGCAGCTTCTTGGAAAATTTTCTTTTGCTACCTTTATTCTTCAATAACTTTAATATTCCATTAATGAAAAAGGTAACCTCTCCATCAATTCTTTCTTCTTCTTTGTTATCTTCTTCTTCTTCTTCTTCAAAAGAGGATATTTCCTATACACCAGCAACCTTGAAGGGAATGACCTTGTCCTTTTCGGACATATTCCCTAACTCCTCTAGTTCTGTAAACTACATCCCATAAGTTTTGAGATTTCCATAGAGGGATTCTAGAGAGATGGTCTTCCAATCCTTTTTCTATATAATGGTTACAATCTTAATATGGAATCT
Source organism: Taxillus chinensis (assembly GCA_023512835.1). NCBI lineage: Eukaryota > Viridiplantae > Streptophyta > Magnoliopsida > Santalales > Loranthaceae > Taxillus > Taxillus chinensis. The sequence continues at coordinate 31,165,312 of CM042087.1, forward strand.
CAAAGGTGGTGGCCTTATAAATTTGTCATTGACATCTTTGGGGGGGGGGGGGGGGGGGGAATAACTACACCATTATCCTTTGGTTTAAGAAAACGTTTTGTAAATCTCTTGTATATGCTTTCAAGTGCTTTTTTGTGTTTACACCTAAAAGTTTCATATTATCATCTCAAAATAGAAACCATGTTCTCCATTACTTATTCATCTCATTCATATAAGAGGCACAACTTTTCCCAAATCTCCTTTATGAATTTGTAGTTCTGTAGATCTGAAGGCATATCACAATTATATGATGTTGGACATAACAATTCGGTTCAAATAAGTGTTCCCTAGGTACCAAAGAGTTGAGAAAGGATTTTAGTGGGTTGTACATTCAAGCATTAGCCTATCACTATAATGCAACTATGTAAACACTTGCGCAAGATCATCAACTAGGAGGCTGATCACACATAAAAGAACAAAGGATGCATGGACTATATCGCTCTTAACTCACAACTCCAAGAAAATATAAAGCTTTCATCCTAGAATTGAAAATTTAAGAAAAGAACTCAAGTCCTAGCTCAAACATGCAATGATTTCATCCTAAGCATAAAAAAATAATGCACAAGCCTAAAGGCATAATTAACCAAACCAAAACATATATAATATCTCAAGCATGGTAGATAGCAAAAATAGAAAATTTTCACTAAAAGTTGCATATTAATAATAACTGCATAATATCTCAAGACTCATACAAGAAATCATGCAATCACACACAAAAAAAACAAGGACAAGCAATCATGCATACTCTCCCCCACACTTGAAAGACATAATATCCTCATTGTGAAAGAGAATAGACACCTACACAAAACATACAAGAACATAATCACAAATACAATGAAGGAAAGGTATATAAAAGGGTAAAGGGGGTTTTATTTAATTATTTAAAAATCAAACACACAAGAAAATAAAAAATAAAACAATTATAGTGAAAAAGAAATACCATAGCTTTATCATGTGGCTATGGAGTATAAGATAGATCATACCTGTGTAAAATTAAGGCTACTCTTACATACCCTTTAATTAGTTGATTGGGCTACAAAGAAAGGTCATGCAAGCTTAAACCCTGTAGGTGAGGGAGTACACACAAGCAAGAAGAAGATAAACAAAAATTACACATATAGCTAGAAAAATAAAATTAAAAAGAAATACGTAAAATAAATAAACTACAAAGGGAGTGAGAGGGCGATTTATAATATTCAATAAATTTTACCTCATCAGAATTTGTTAGATAAATTATAGTTACATTGTTCTTTTGCGGTTAATATAAATGGTAAAATTCCGTTATCAAATTGGCACCATTTTCGGGGACATAACATATCTTGGGGACTTTAACTAAAAATATGAAAATTGGACTAGGCAGCAGTCCCCGAGTTTAGGGGGAACCAGGAAGGGTACATGACTTCCGCCCGCAAGAAAGGTCAAGGGGTTGGTAGCACCAAAATAACACCAAAAGAGATTACACCGCGGGTCTGTGTCTCAAATCGCGACCGTATACATATATCAGTAGGGACCTGCAAATCTCGGACATCACATCATGGCAAATAAATGTCCACGGACCCATGTCCGGGATACAATCATAATACAATACACAATAGAATGTATCGTAACATCGAGTAGTGGGGTCCTCCTGGAAGAAAGTCCTCCACTAGTCTCGGGTCACACCTGAAAAGGGTAAACAACAAGTAGGGGTGAGCGGCAAGGGGGGGGGGGGACGCTACACTACATATGGTATCCAGTCTATACACATGCTTTGTGTACTCGAATGTGCACAATCATCCACCCTGGGAACAAAATCGGGACCTAGCGGAGAGAGATGGATGGGGACTTGTCCACGATCCTCACTAGGATCGCCTCACAATATGCCAGGGGCCTATATGCCGGGACTCGGCCACACCGGCCATCGGTGCATATGCGCCATGTCAACCACATAGACCATCGGTGCATCACGGTGAGAACCCAAACAAGTCACGGAGTCCATGCCCCAATACCCCACATCAACATACTAACATGAGTATGGCATGTCATTCTCGACATTTCCTTTGGAACTGTAGCCGGTCTCCACAAGTAAATCCTCAATCCTTGATTTATGAAGGAAGTACCCATAGCGACTTATTTTCTTGAAATTAAAAGTCCCGCATTGGGTTCCCATAAGCATAAATAAGATAATCCGAATTTGTTTCAGACGTCTAACCCCACTTTCCAAAAATTCACCACTACGAACTTTTGGGTTTTTCCGAAATTTTACACTAAAACCCAATTTTCACATTTTGAAATATTGGGAATTAATTTTTCTAGTATTTTTCTTTGAATCCAAATGGGGGGTATTTCGTTATTTACATTGTAACTAAGTAATACTTAAATGTGAAGATGGGTATAGGTTGCAATGTAAATAGGGAAGAAAAGAGAGAAGTGGAGGGAAAGGGGGAAATGTTTTTTTTTTTTTTTTTTTTTTTTTTTTTTTTTTCTTTCTTTTCTTTTACTTACATTTCCAACCTCCCTTGAAAACTTGGGGGGGGGGGGGGGGGGGGGGTTTTGGGTTTTTTTTTTTTTTTGGTTTTTTTTTTTTTTTTTACCTTAAGTACCCATGAACGTACCTTCGAACCTTCGAAACGACACTCGAAAATTACACTACATCAACCTACCTGGAAACTTGCCGATCTCATCGGGGGGTCGTGGTTCATCATCGTTTTTCATAGGTTTTGCCCGGATTCAACCGGAATCTCATAAAACTCATACCTAATACTATATATTAGGTTTTAAATCACGTCTTACCCCCTCGAACGCAGCTTTAAATACAAGATTCAACCCAAAAAGGGGGAAGGATGTTTTTGGGGGGTGGGGGGGGGTTTGGGGGGGTTTTTTTGTTTTTTTTGTGTTAATAAAAAAAGGGGGAGAAAAGGGGAAATTTTTTTTTTTTTTTTTTTTTTTTTTTTATATTAATTTTGTTTTTTTTTTTTATTTTTTTTTTTTTTTATAAAAAAAAAAGAAAAAAAGGGTGAAGAATCAAGGAACACCTACCTGGAATGATTCTTGATGCTTGAACGAGTCAAAATGCCCCAAATAGCGCCAAGGCCTCCAAGCTTCCTTCTCTCTTTCTCTCTCTAAGCTCTCCAACGCGAAACGTGAAACGCCGAAACGTAACGTGGAAGCTCTCTTTCCCCTATTTATATTTTTGCCACCAATCGACCTAGTCAACCAATTGACCTCCAAGGTCGGAACTCTCAAATTGAGTCAAACCCCGCCAAACGCTCGAAATGACGAGCACAATACTACAAGATATTAGTACACCCAAATGACCGCTCAAACGCAAAGTCAACCAATAGACCCCGAAAAGTCAACAATCGGGTCAAACGGGGGGGGGGGGGGGGGGGGGGGGGGGGGGAAAAGGGATCAAAAAGCTTACATTGGGGGTTACATTACCGTCCGGATAGTTACTTTTGGCATTCCCATAATTGACTATCTCTCAAGACTACAAATACGAGTAGGGCTTTTATACAAAAACTTGATCGAGAATTTCACTAAGTTATCGTTGTCGAACCTAATGGAAGGATTAAGAATTTGAAAATTTTAAACTAGCTTAGAATGTGATTTTGGTTGGAATGATGTAAACATAGAACTAAATTTAAACAAATTGCTTTAGGAGATGTGAGATATGGAAAACACTTTTTAGAGTAGAGAGAAATTCAATTTATGAAAGATATTGAAGTTAAGATTTCGTTTGATGTATTTTTCCAAAGATTATGCCTTAGTTCAATTTAATTCTTCCATTGTGATCTTTGTTTAATACCCAACTTCTAATGCATGAATTAGCCTTTTTCAAGTGTCATAATTTTGTGTACGTCCTAGCATAGGGGACGGGTTGTAAAGACCTGTGTTTGGGTTGATTTATGAGATAGTCTTAATTTAGTAATGAAGATATCATTTTGATGTCGTGCTCGGCAATACGAACGTTTTAGCTATAGTTAGGTCCAATTTGGAGTTTGGGACCTTGAAAGACTAGTTGTGTAATTTTGGGTGTTTATTAATTAAAGAATTAGCCAAAAATATAAAAAGGATTAAGAAATAATCTCCTAGCATGTGGTCATTTGTGGTGCATGACTTTGGTGTGTGTGTGTGTGTGTGTGTGTGTGTGAGAGAGCTTGGAGCTTGAGTTTTGGAGTTGATTCATTCATAAATTTTTTACTAGGTAGATGTTCTTGTACTTCTTATCTCGATTATGTTCTTGATATGCACAAATTTTTCCATGATTTATGAAAATCTAGCATAAACCCTAAGTTTTGGGGGAAATCCAATTTTTTCGGTTGGATCTGGTGGTTTAGCATAAGATCTATGATTAAGATCTATGATATATACTGGTGGTTATATGTTTCTGTGATTTGGGGGTTTTATAACCATGTATGGCATGAAGGTTGAGACGTCAACTACGGAAATCTAGATTTAAATTTAGATTAATATAATCTGAAATTATATATATGTATAGTTTTATTGTTACCATGCGATTTAGAGGCATTCATGATGCATTTTGAAGTATATATTATAGTCTATTGAGTAAAAAGTGTGTTTGTGAGCGTCTGGAGGTTGCTGGGTTGATTCCAAACTAAAAACAGGCCAAAATTGACGATGAACAGTACCTTGGGCGAACTAAAGGGTCGAAAGGTTAAAGGTCGAAGTTCGAAGGGTCGAAGGTCTAACCTTTGAGTCAAATCTTCGAGTCTTTGAGGCAAATCTTCAAGTCTTTAAGGCTGAGCTTCGAGTATCTGAGTCAGCAGCTCTGCAACTTTGAGTTAGCAGTACCAAGGTACAGCAGGACCATTATACTTAAGTTACAATGTAAATAACGAAATACCTTCCTTTCGGATTCAAAGAAAAATACTAGAAAATCAAATTCTCACTCCTTCAAAATGTGAAAATTGGGAATTAGCACTGAATCTCGGAAAAATATAGTTTTCCGTAAAGGTGACTTCTTAGAAAGTGGGGTTATCTTAGGTCTCTCAGAAAAATCCTCAAAAATTAGGTTATCTTAGTTATGATATGAGGAACTAATACCGGTACTTTTTATTGCAAGAAAACACCTTCTATGAGAATCCTCTCTCTTGGTTAAGACTTGATGATAGATTTATGGAGATTGGCCTCGGTTATAAAGGGAATGTTGTGAACCTTAAGGCCATATTGGTGTTGGTGTGTTGGTTTAAGGATTGAGCCTTGGGTTTGGTGACTTGTTTATGTTCTCACCATGATGCACATGTTGTGCGGTGTGGTTGACTTGACAAGCTCAGGCCTGGATTAAGTTGTTGAGCTCATGATGATAGGTTGTGGCCTGAGTTGAGATGTTGAGGTCAAAGATTAAACTAAAATATTACAATTTAATTCATAGTTTGTTTAAAGACAAAAAAAATTACAATACATGGTTTTAAAAGAATACAAAAAGAATTGTTTACCTATTTTGACTAAGAATTTCTAAGGTTGATCTTCTTTTCCAATTAGAATGTTTTCAAGCTCTAGTTGATACCCAAACCTTCTTCAAATCTACCTTTCTCTACTCTAAATTATGGTAGAATGGTTGATGTAAGATGGTGAAACAATGGATGATCACAATAGATGATTTGATGCCTCTTTTATAACCTCCCAAGCTTGGATTTGAATTTTGAATTTGAATTTCTCTATTATTCCTCCAACTGAATAGCATCATTTAATCTTGTAACCCCTCCTTTGAAATTGAATTTGAAAAATGATTTAATCTTCATCATTATCACTTATTAGAATTTGAAGAAGCTCCTGTCTTAATGCAAAATACTTCATTTGATAAAAGGTGATAAAAATCCTCCTGATCAATTTTCTTTTTCATTTTCTTGTGTGATTTTCTTTATTTTATTTCTTATTTTTTTACTGTTGTTTGTTTTTTATTTCTTGCTTTTAAAAATTATTATGCTAGTGTTTTTATTATTTTTTATTTGCTAATTTTTATCCTATTTTTATTTGTTATATTTTGTTATTATATTTGTTTTGTTTTCTTTCCTAGTCGGTTGTGCATTTTTTATTATATTTTAAAATATCGGTTAATTGTATGTTTTGTGGTAATGAACATGAGACTTTTTAATGTCCACGAACTATTGTTTAACAGCTCAGCCAACTACATTTAGGTGTCACTCATGACGATCCTAATTTTTCTTGTGTTTTTTATACATATGTTAATTCATTACCTCCTGTGTTTTGTACTCGTTATGGAAGTGGTGGCCCTATGGCTAATACATGCTTTTTAAATTTATTTGCCCTTTTCATATCTTGTGAGGATAATGGTGGGATCGAGTCCCCTTATTCTACCATTAATGAATTACATGGAGAGGTAGATACCTTAGAGAGCTTTACCATAAGGACCCTTTGACTCATGATATTCACATGATTATATTTTTTTTTCTATCATATGTGTCCAATTTTTTAAGATCAAACAAAGTCGAAGCTCAAAGCCTCTCTCAAGAAGGAGATCAGTCAGTAGGCTTTGAGGTTTAAAGCTTGAAGATTAAAAAAAGTTGAATCTCAAAGTCCCACTCAAGAAGGAGATCAGTTAGTAGACTTTGAGGTTCAAAGCTCAAAGATCAAACAAAGTCGAAACTCGAAGCCTTACTAAAAAAGGAGATCAATCAGTAAGCTTTGAGGCAAGAATGTTTGACTTTCGAGGCAAGCCATCTTCAAAGGGTCCTTATGTACTTCTGAGTTAAGTCATTGGAAGCTTCGAGTGAAATCTTCAAAGCAAGGAGATCCGAATGAAGACTGACTCGAACAAAGTGTTTAAAGTGCAAAATCCAAAGATAAATTGTTCAAGGAAAAGCTTTAAGGTTCGAAGCTTCAATGTTCGAGTTTTAAAGCTCAAACACTTAGGACCTGAACTTGTAACATGATCGTGGTCATTTGGATAACTATTTTAGGGCAATTTCGAATGTGTATTGACATGTATTATATATCTTTTTCACCTAAAATGATTATATTTTCTCTCTAACGCCTTAACCACCAGATGGAGTTTTTTTTAAAGTTTTTGCTTGTATTTTGTGTTATTTTTTCTAAGCTCAGGGATTTCTCCATGGAAGCAAGAAATTGAGATGACCAACAGCTAAACTACAAAAGACGTCTGAGACTTGATGAACAGACAAGTTCATCTTACCACACTTATTATGGCAAATTTGGACGATTGAGACCTTAAATAGGCACTTTGCCTTCTATCCAGGCAAAGAAAGAGTCCGGTCGAGTGAAGGCATGTTCACCCGACCAAGTGAGATGAAGATATATTATGTCAATTTGAGTATCACTAGATCACTCTTCCTTTTGGTTGGATGAAGGTAGAGATGGTTGGATGAAGCTCACCTGACCACCTTGATAAAATTATTTTAGACTTCTTGTAGCACGAATCACCAACTTCTCTTTTGGTCAGGTGAATTTTAGAGTTGGTTAGTTGAAGCTCCATTCACCCGACCAGGTCGTTTATGTCAAAAACGCACTGACTATAGTCTCCAATGAAAATATTTTCAATGAGTATATATTGTATAACTATATATAGATCCTCCCAAAATTGTTGATTACTCACATTATCCAAACCTATTTATAGTGCATAAATACTAATAACATTAATAATTTTATCACCTAAAATGAGTTTAATAAGTAAAATATTATCATGCTTTCTTCTAGTGCCAATAACTTCATTAACCTATTGACAGTCAAGAATGATACCTATCTCATTATTATTTTTATCTCTACCAATATACCATAATGTGTAGCCCTACTCACCTATGAGTCTAACTTTCTCACCTCTCTATTTAGTCTTTTGATGACATAATTTTAATACATCACTTAATTATAATCCCAACTAGCTCTACATACATATGAGAGACTAATCTCATGTAAACTAAAACTATAATTTTTAACCTGATTAATTGTTAATGTGGCATGTTGCTTCTAGACAATAACCCAATAACTCATCCATTTATCACTAATCTCATATATCTATGATACATCACATAAAACACTCTAATTTTTTTATATGGTGATCCATATTAAAAGATGATAGTTTTCACAAATCTCTTCCTTTATTTTAGTTGTGAGATGGAACAAAGTTATTTATATATAATATTAATATAAACATTTAAAAATCAATAATAATTATTTAGCCCAATTTACCTTTAAAAAACCATTTCACCAAATCTTCGTCTGATTGACAATTTTTTTATTTAAGAGAATTTAATTTGTACACTTTTATTTCAAACACATACATCGAGCACAGAAAATAAACATGGCCACGGGGCAAACATCCTAGTCGAGCAATTTTATATTGGCACGCACAATGTTAATCAATGAAACAAAGTGTTTTTTCTCTAAATGATTACATAAATAACGCAACTGCTTCAGCTTACAAGACTCTCACGTATCAAAACCAGGCCATGTTCTCTAACTCACCACGAAGTAGCAATTGCCACACGTACACCTCTATCTTTGCACTCATCATGCATAAGAAATAATCATACTTACATCCTTGCTCCACTTTTCTTTTCTGATTTTTTTTTCTTAATAGGTCGCATAACCTCGTCCCCATCCTGGACGTCATTCGAGTCCTGCGCATCATTGGTAATCACATTAACATCTTTCTTGCTTTTTTTGTTCCGGTTTAGCTCCTCGTTTCCACTTCTACTTTGAAGTTTTTTCTTTATTTCAGTAGATAGCGTGTCCCGTGTCCCGTGTTCTGAAAGGTCCACTGCTGAGTCGGTGGCATCTATTTAAGGAGCAATATTAGGGAGTAAGGTCAAATCTTAATATTTTTACACGTGAGAGAATAAATTATTAACAATTATTACACTTTTTCCTACATCTAGCCATCTAGGAAGCAAGAAGTCAGAAATCATAATATTTGCAACAATATCTGAAGAATCTTTTTGGGCCCACAAACATGATATTTTTACCATTTAGTTTACACAAGTGAATTAAGGTACAAACCTAGTCCGAAATCTGAAAAAAGGCGTAGCTCCCAAAATGTGGGGTGTGGAGAAAGGGAATTTCTAACACATGTCTAGATTTACAGACACAATGAGATAAACTAACCTTTACTGCAAAAATTGGAATCGAAAACAACATTTGTTAGATTTTGCTTCAGGAATACCTGCACCCACAACATTAAAAGTTAACACGCATATTGATGCAGTACTAACTGCTCTATTGGAATCCAGAAGTACAATGCAAAAGCCAGCGCATCAGATGAATACCATTGCCACTTTGGCAAGGATATTGTAAATGGAGATATCGATCGGTCTAATAAATCAACAGCTCCAACACGTTCAACCCCCCATTTTATTAGACAGGATTGAATCCATGCAAGCCATACCAACACCACAAATGTCGTGGACAGTGCACTAGGTTTGAGAAAAAGAGAGACCAAGCATAAAAGTGATAAATTTACCCTTCTGCCATCTAACACAGCTGGTCACAGGCTTAGCAAAACAAGACTATCAGATCAAGAGATGTGTCTTCAAAGTTATATCAAGCAATATGAATCTTAACCCTAGCCAGTGAGTGACTGCAAGACCTATTTTATTGCTGTTTTAACATCAGTTATATATGCCCTTTTCAGAATATGAAGAAATCCAGAAAGCACAAGCAATTACTCTTCATGATACATGATAGCATACCGCAGAAAGAAGCTGCCGTGTTGTGACATCCCAAAAACGCAAGTAGCTATCCAGACCTGGGAAGTAAATCCAGTTCTCTAATTTAGTGAAAAAAATTGCTTGATATATGACCAAAAATTCATTCAACAAAATTTGCATGAGATTTTATTCTTTCAAAATTTTCTAACAAAGGTATATATCATAACAGTCAAAAACACGTGTACAACACAAAACATACTAAAAGCATCGATATACCCACATGCAATGCTGATATTGGCAATATTAAAAGCATAACAAACACCATGACTCAATACTCACCACACGAGGCTATCACCGGATATTCTGGGTGTCTGACAATAGATTTAATGCTTCCAGAACACTTCCCCAGAAAGCATCCTAGTAACTTCCCTAGTATGTACCAAGGTGAGGACCAAAAAAAAAAAAGAAAATCATCAACAATACAAATGAAGGTCTTAGATAGTACACAGTTCAGTCACCCAACCACTAAAAGAGACTGCAATGTAACATTGAATAAAGCTTATGATATGAATGTAAAACTTTGGCACTAAAAGAAAACATTTAATCAAAAATAGCTGTAGAAGCAAGATGAGAACAATACTAGTTTTAAGCAACATAAATTAGGTCATTCTCTACTAACTACTAACGTTAAGAAGATTTTTAATTACATGGTGGGTTAATAGTTAGAGTTGCCCAATTGCTCAATTATCATTTACTTACATTACATTGAAATTTAAAATACAAGAACACCAACACCCCCTAGCATAACCAGAAGACTCAACAAATGACCTAAGAAGTAACAAAAGCAGTCACTGCTGAAGAGATATCAAATTCCAGATAATATTATATATACGAATTCTGTAGTTTAACATGAGAAAACCATAAAAGTGTTCTCTATGTTCATTGGGTTGGATGTATCACTTCTGGTGCGATCATAGGAAGAAAAGGAAGGAACACAAGCGCAATCAACTATATAAAGCAACTGTCAGTCAGAAGACTCAGAACTGACTCTACGTGAGAAAAGATCAAGGTTCAGAATACAGAGGTGTATGATAGTTTGTCCCAACCAAGCTTCTGATCATAGGTGTCAAATGCGCAAGCGCACAAGGCACAATAGAGCCCTGGGGCATAGGCGTGAGGAAAATAGAGGAAATCAGACATACAACTTTAAAAAAGCCACATGAAGAAAGCAGAGGAAAAAATTCGTGCAAAACAAATAATAATAATAATAATAATAATAAAAGCAATGAACTCCTGCAATGATGATTTCTGGTGAGATAACAGCAGCCTGCGGCTTCTCTTTCTACCAGTGAAATTCTTCTCTTCCTTCGAGTAGCGGCCGCCATCATTCATCTGAGGAGTGGTTAGGGCAAGGGCTTTGCTGTGTTTTCTTTTATATTATCCTTCAATCTTTTTCCCCAGTCCCAATTAGTAGAAGGGTGTCTTTTTGAAATTAAATTTTAAAACCACAAAATTTAAAAAAAAAAATTGCAGCATGGCGGCATGGGTCTAAAAGGAGTGCCATAAGGGGCCTTAACTGGGCCATTTAGGAATGCATCTCTTGGGCACTGCTGTACCAGAGCCAAACTCAGCTTCTAACCATGCACCAACAGGGCATGCAACTTGGCGTGTGCATAAATCCCCTATGACAACAATGGTTCACATTTCTGAGTAAACCCAAACTCCCATCAGAACTAAAACCATAGTTCAAAGAAGAGAAAAAATCCATTGCTGCGGATAGATTGAGTAAAGGTGAGTGAACTCATTGGAAAATTCACACATATCACTCCAGCCATTTTTGGCTTCAAAGTAACGCAAAAGCAAGCCTAACCTAGCTTCAGGTCTAAATTCTTGAAAATTTTAAAACACGCAATTAAGGCACAAATCAGCTGCTCATATAATGAACAAAAATTATCTCTAACAACAGGAAAAACAACCCCTCATAAATAGCTTGTGCACCTGTGCGTATGTCAACCGAAGCAAGGTCTCCTGAACCATTTCCTATATAGATTGTATGCCCATCAAGATCTTCAGCTACTGCTTTAATGGGTGACTCCCGAAAATCAAATGATATTACAGGTCTTCGCTGGGCAGAGATATCATAAAGCCGTACCTGTAACAATCAGAATGAAAGTATTAAATGCCACAAAAGCTACTTTAGAGGGACAGTAAATGCATGAATGAAGAACAAGCTCATATTGTAGGTTCTTGAGAATGAACAAAAGATTCATGGATGGGCCAAACACATTTTGATGTCTCTGAACCAAGTACTGTTCATTTAACCATACAGCCTCTAGCTGCTTGCCCTCTAAACAGTATATCCCATTTACAGGGCCGAATGAAGTTCTGAGGTATTGCTACAAAGTGACTAAGATCAGAAATTTAAAATTACCAGTTTCCCTTATCATACTTGCCAGGTTCTAACTCTATGGCTACCTCATAGTTAGTTATTTCAAAACACCAATTAAATGATTTTAGGATAGAATTTTTATAATTGCATTATGACGTTGACAAATATTTAGTAGAACAGTCACTGTCATTTAGAGTTTAAACAATAATATATTCCAAAATTCTGCATTTCAGGACTACTAACCACAGCCAATAAAGACAAATAAAAGCAGACTTAGCATTGAGAAAATGAACTCCTTCAGCAAATATATAATGAATTGGAATACTGGAATGGATATTGCTTATATGCATGTTAACGCTGCCCAAGAGAAATTGATATTGCGGTATAGGCATTCACTCTAGCATCAAAGAATGATTTTCTGCAAAAACTTACCTGATGATTGTTTGTACCAGCTGCAAATTTACGGTGATCGTCTTTATTTAGGAACGTTGCAGATGTAAACCATGTAGGAGTAAATATACCAAGGCTGTTTTTAGCGGGCTGTACACGTTAATAAAATGGAATGAATGTAACGACAAACTGCTTGAGGGAACTTGAGGTTTAATCCATTTCATGAACATATGATTTCGTATTGGGTAAGGGACAGGGAGAGCAAACTCACTGATTTTGCATTCCATATTTTAGTATGCCGTTCAAGATCCCAAACATTAACCTCAATCCCTTTCCTGTCAGAAAACAAAGAACTCACCATCTATTGTACAGGGTACAACAATAAATTTAACTCTCTGTGATTATACTGCAAAATTAAACAACAAGCAAAAACTCACCCTCCAAATAAGGCATAGTTTTCACTTCCATCAACTTTCGAACAAAATATATCGCCTGCACCACTTACATTCCATGTTTTTAGAGAATCTGTCTGCAAAGAGTCTGGAGGTAATTTGGACAATTCAACAGAACAAATGCTTGCATCTCCCTTTGTTGTACAAGTAAGAAACCGGCAAGACCTAACAGCAGGCAGTGGGGAAGATCACAAACACCTAAAAATTAATACACTAGTGCTTTGTACATGTAGCATAATGACAACAGCAACCAAAAAAACAGTAAAAAAAACACCGGTAAGCAGATGAAATGGCAACATACAATATTAAGAGTACCTATGCATCAGAGTTAAAACTTAGAGGCTTTAATTTTCATAATGATTATTTAAATTGCAAATCAACGTTTAGCATTGACTAAAAGATGATAAAAACAAAGACAGTTGAATACCTGGATGATGAGTCTTGTCTATGTTTTTTGAACAGATGCAACCCGATGATAAAAGAATCCTTGGGTTGAAGACCCTTTCCATTAGCATTGGAAATTGATACACATATATCTCCATTGAGAGGATTGATTACCTCAATCTGTGGAACATATTATGCACGTAATTAAAAAGCCTAAACATGCTAGTGATCAGATGCATTATAGATTCATCTGATAAATAAAAAAAACTCACCAGGCCATTTTTTCTTGCAACCGCTAACAACTGCAAATAAATAAATAATCAAAACACAACAACCACATGATTTTTTAACTGGTTCATTGAAATTTCACATTCATTAATTAATTTATCTAGTAGTACACGGGAGAACAAATAATAAGGAAAGAGCCCACTGCGTGCAAAATGGAAGCAAACAAAATATTAATTAAAGCAAACCAAATGGCATGAGATGTGGTAACAGCAGACTACAAACTACACGCGGAATAATTCTTGTTCCATCTGTGTGGTCTTGGTTTTTAAAATATTTTTGCCTACTCCCGTGATTTGAAATATTCAAGGATTAGTGACAGATATCATATGTCCATATTCAATTTATAAGGGCCAAAGGAGACCTACAGGGTTGGACTCATAGTCATCAATGGAGGCTGCCATCACAGATTTGGACGCATCAGGTTCACCCCATCTCTCCACCACCTTAGGAATGCCTCCTTGATTGCTACAGGCTTCAATTACTGTTCATATAGCAGGAAAAAAAATGTCCGTGTAATATTTAAATTTCTGGACGTAATTTGATACCACCATATTATAATTTATAAAACACACAGCTGCAAAGCACCTTTAACGAGGCCGAGCACATCAAATGTTAGGGCTCTGATTGGAGGGCAACCAGGGCACTCCAGTGTGGTAGTGCGCGGCATTTGTAGTTGGCTCTGGTGATGTTGCGACAGTTGCAGTTGAACACTGCTACTGCTCTGGTGATGTTGCGAGATGCGAGGAAGCACGATCCGGTCCTTAGTGAGGGTCGGATCGCTTGGGTGCAGGAGCAACTCTAAAATTTATTTTCAGGGTATTCAACAATTATTACAGAAATTAAAAATAATATTATTAATAAAATATGACATAAAATGTTATAAAATATTGCATCCTTCTCTATGCTGTATTTCAATCAATTTTTGTATTCAACAAACCAATGAGGCTTAAACCGATGCATTGCATTTCAGTTTGAAGTAAATTGGTAGGAAAAATTTGATAAGGACCCTTTTGTATATATATATGCTTTTCTTATATCATCTTGATCATTAAAAAAATAAGATGACATTAGTTCTCGCAGGATGAAGATTGTTCACGAAAAATCTTTTGATTTTCTTATCATAAATTTATCCATTACTAGCAGCAACAACTGAAAATTATGCATTTTAAAAATTTCTAAATTAAAACACTATAAATATCAAATCCTAGATATTTATGCATTTATCCACAAATGAACAATACATTAAATAGCACAAGCATCAAATATTTATGCATTTTGAAATTTTCTAAATTAAAATCCAATTAAATTTTGAAAGGGCAGTGAGGCATACCTGTGAACGGCAGAGGCCGCAGTAAAGCAGAAGTGCAGGGCAGCAGGTAGGCGCTTCGCCTGGGCGGTGGGTTCTGGCGTTTCAGAGGGCGGCGGCGAGCGGCGGCTGGCGCTGGCAGGCGTTGGGCCGTTGGCGTTGGGCGCTGCTGGAGCCGTGGATTGTGAGCGTCGAAGGTTGAAGTGAGGGGCGGGGCCTGAGGGTGAGGGTGAGGGCGGCGGTCGCAGACTCACCGGCGTTGCAGCGGGCGGCGAGCGACGGGTTGGGGGCGGCAACGGCGAGGCGGCGAGCGACGGGAACTCGGACACCGAGGACGAGCGGCAGGCGCTGGACTTCTGGAGCGTCGATCGGTCGATCCGTCGAAGGTGGCTGGCGCGGCGGGCGCTGGAGCGTCGATGGTGGCTGGCGCAAGCGGCGCGGCGGGCGCTGGAGCGCCGATGGTGGCTGGCGCAAGCGGCGTGGCGGGCGGCAGGCGTTGGGCGCAGGCGGCGCGGCAGCAGCGGACGGCAGGTGTTGGGCGGCTGGGAGAGATGGAGTTGTCAATGAAGATGAAGATGGTGCGGCGGCTAGGTTAGGGATATTTTTAATTAATGTTTTAATTAAATATTATTATGTTTAATTAAAAACATACACGGGTCAACGGCCAAGTGTGCAGCTGCACACCCTTGGCGCCATGTAGCGCTGCCCCTACTTAAAGGATGGCAATTCTGGCCCGCCCTGTCTTGACCCGGGCTATTTTTTTCCGCCTCACCCTGTCCCGATGAGATAACGGGACGGTTACGAGTATTGGCCGTCCCGCCCCGACCCGACAATTTAACAAATTTTCTAACAGTTTTGTCTTTAAATATCCACTCCGACCCGTGACCGCCCCGACCTATCGCACTCATTTGTCCCACCCCGCCCCGACCCGAACTCATCCGGGGCAGGCTCGGGTCACCCACTACCCGGTCCCGACCCGCCCCGTTGCCATCCCTACCCCTACTTGGGTGATGGCGACGGAGGAGGGCCTGTGGAGGCGGCGGGCTAGGGTTTGTATGAATCCGTTTCGGAGAGAAGAAAAGATCTGATCACGTGGCATACACGTCACCTGATTTAATTATAATAATACTAATAAAGTCATGAGGTTGTATATCGGTCCGGCAAACCTAGCCTGTCCTCTGTACTGTCTTCTTTCCCGCCATAATAATAATAATAGTTATTTTTTAATATAAAAAAAATAAAAATAAAAATAATAAAATATTGATTTTAAATTTAAAAGATTTTTAAATAAAAATATTCTTTGATTATATAGAGGAAACAGATACATTAGAAAGTATTATATATGTAACATAGATAAAATTAAATATAAAACTTTTCATTGTGCATATGATTTTATAAATTTTTAAACTTTTTCCTCCTACATAAATGAAAACAGGCTTTTATAAAAAATATGTTAATAGTGCTTTAAGCTACTATAAACTACTACAAACATTTTATAGAAAAGCAATGAGTTGAGTGTGTTTACAAAGGCCTATTGGACAATAATTTCCATGTTATTGTCAAGAAACTAGATGGCGGAAGGCAGGATCTTGAAAGATATATAATCTTAGATTTTGGTAGAATGATTTAAAACACATTTAAATCTTTGAGTAGTACGTTCGTATAGATTTCTTAATCATGCTCTTGTTTTTCCGTTGTGGTTTGCCACTTTGATAGTTGTTTATGGTTTTCTAGCTCCTTTTTTGAAAACTAACTAGCAACTAAAATTTACTGGATGGTCCTACTTTTTTAAGGGTAAAGCCACCACTTGAGTCATTTGGAAACAAATAAGTAAAATACTGTGAAAAAAATAATGTTATCTTTAACTTTAACCGGAAATATAGGTATTCAGGAACAAAGTTTCTCCTACTTGATTTTGCTTGGGGCACCCAAACCCTATGGCTAGCCTAATCACAAACTAATGCAAACACACCAACCTCCAATGATGACATTTTAAGTGAAATATGAAATGAGAGCTTTCATGCCCATGAATGCATCATTGGTGCAAAAGGGTACATTATTAGCATTTTAGCAATCATTTTTGGATTCATCTCACATTATAATTATTATGACTGGAAAATATTTTCTTTCACGACCCTAAAAGTAACAACTACACACATGTTCATGAACAACTTGTAACTAGCAGCATACGAAGTCGTGGTGGAATGATCGGTTTTAACAATTATACACTTTGGTTTGTCTCGATGAAGCAGTATTACTCACTAATTAAGATTAATATGAAAATTCAACAAACCAAAATTAAAAGGCATCACATTTTATTACTTCCTTTTACTTCATATCACCAATCTAAAACATCACATTCCAACTCAATTAGATCACTTGAAAAAAAATACCAATGAAACTCCATATACAATAGCAAGCTTAAATGTTAGTGAAGGTTTATGTTAAATACCTATGTTCTAACATAACATGTCATATACATACCCCTAATAAAGATATGAGTACAAACCAAACCAAACTAATAAGTTTTAATATTAAATTCATAATAATATATGATCAATATATAGATACCCTTTTCTCAAACATTACTATCAATAATCATTCATTCTTTCAAGTATATCAATTCTAACTCTGTTGTTACCACACCCATTTAAGACTTTTTTTATATTTCTCCATCGATTTGCTACCTTGTTGAATGTCAAACTTCTCAATCATCTTAACACGTGCATTCATTAAATTACATTCTAAATGGTATGAGGAAGACGAGTGTTTATCTATTATCTTCTATGCAAGCGGAGCTACTCCAATGACACAACAAATATCTTCATTTAAAATATTATCAATCATAGTTTTATCATACATCCATTAACATATGCATTCTAGTGACATTGAACTTCTATGTATGTTGTTTCCTGTTAATCTAACACTCAACTTCTTATATCAAAGATTGTCTAATAGTCTTAATATAAAACTTCATTTTAAACTCAATGGCATACTTCGGTCACACAGAACTCCCTTTGTACTTTTTTACTTAAGTCGCCCTGTTTTAATCATATGGTAGACGTTATATGTAATCTATCTATTTCACTAAATTATCAGTTATATGTACTCAAAACTTTAAGTGACTAATATCCGTTGGTCATTGAGTGTAATAAAATCTTTAAAAAAAAATATGACAAAAGTGATTTGTCACCGTCATGTATATTTAGTAAAATAAGACTATTCAATTGTATGCAGTCACTGTTTTTCATACGGTCCCACTTGAAATAAACCAAAACTAAACATATTACACTGAAAATGATAGTCTCTACCAACTATTTTTACAGTACAATTGCTCACATAAACAGCATACATTCCCATAAATGGTTTATGAGTTGATTACACGTAGAAAATGATGAGTACCCCAACTGTGCTCAAGATTGGTTCGTATGTTCGAAGTTTAGAGGTTTTAAATTATTTTATCTGATTGTTTGTATAGGACAATGTGCTTTGCGCATCCTAAAAATATGGGATCTATAAATGTGACCATGAGATAGACATTTATTTCCAAGTTTCATTATTTTTATATTTTCATATTTCTCCTCATTTAATAAGGTCCACCCCCGTTGTGACTCGAACCAAAACACGGCAAGGGTTTGTACCTTTTTAATTTTTCTAAGACATTTATTAAAATTGGGTTAAATTGATTAATTATTACAGTTTAACAGGGCCGTCATATTTAATCCAAAAATGTTTGTAAAAAAAAAAACTACATAACAATTTTAACTGATCATGAAACCCTATGTAAAGACCTGTGTCTGTGTGAGTTTGAAGTTAGCTCCGAATTGAGTTGGAAATATCTATTTGGTAGCGTGGCCTTAACATGAGCGTTTTGAATTATTATTACTAATATAAATATTTTAATATTTTGAGTTTATTATTATTATTATGTTAATATTATTAATAAAAATTATTTAAGTATTTTAAGTTATTATTATTATCATTATTATTAATGTTATTAATAAAATTTAATAATTAAAGAGAGTATAAAAGAGGTGGAACTTATGATAGAAACCATACGTTCGTTGCGTCTGCGTAGAGCCTGGTGAGGGATGAACATAGGGTTTAAAGTAATCACGTTCTACCAATCTCTCAATATTAGATCCAAGTAAGTGATTCTTAATCCTTCGTTATATATATATATATATATATATATATGTATATGTTTGGTTATATAGATAAATACACATTATCGGCCCCACTCCTTTTCCTTTTCTCATATTCATCTTTGTTTGGTTATACATGTTCGAAAAATATACATGTTTGATTTTATGCAACCATGTACCACACGTTGGCCTGTACCCATCTCTTTTTATTAATTAAATCACTCTTTTCATATCAATTTTTGTGTACTTTTAATTGACTTCATGCTATTATTGCTATTGGAGCACTAGGCCGTTGGCTTGGTTTCGTGTGACAAAAGGACACTAGCTGTCATCACCCGTTTTTGACCGGGCTGGTACTGGCTTTTGTGAAAGGACTCCATGCTAGTTCATTCCATTGATCCTAGAGTCATCCCTGCACAAGGCTCGCACAAACTATTAAAGAAAAGAAAAACACAGAGTCGCCACCAAACAAATTAAAGGTGTGATTGGGCACCTAGAAAAAGAAAGGTCTACGGTTCCAGAGAATTAGGTTCGGGAGTCGATTACGTGTGGGGAAGGAAGAAAAATTCTTGCACCCCCACAACGCCCACAATTGGTACCTAGTCTTGATCTATGGGTGTTTGCTTGCTCTATTATTTATTCTAAAAAAAGAGTTTTTGTATTTTTAAATTTAAGAAAAAGAAAGATTTTAGGATCTAGGCCTTAAAACAACAAAGAAAAAGATTTTAATAAAGTAAATAAAAAGGGACATTCTAATTTTAGAAAAAGAATGTGGGATCTAGACCCGTGTGACAGTATTGCATTTTTATAAGAAAACAAAAGTAATTTTCCTTTTTTAGAAAAGAAAACAAAAGCAATTTGAATTCAAATAAGAAAATACTGCCACAATTGATATTGGCCCAAGCAGACTAGGATGTGAGCATCTAGGGCTCAACCCTCATGACCGCCCAGGCCTTGTTTGAATTTTTCTAGAAGAGATTTGAGTTTTGTTTTTTTTACATTTTATTATTTTTTTTGAAAATAATAAAGGAAGAAAAAAAGAGATGCAAGACGTTTGTTTTTTATATTTTCGTTTTTCTACTTTAGAGAGATGAGGAAAAAAGGAAAAAAGAGCAGTTTTTGGGTTTTATGTTTGAAAACAGCGCAGAAAATAAAATAAAATAAAATAAAATAAAATAAAAGTAGAGAACCTGGAGGAAAGAAAATGATGCAGGTGGGAGCCCCTTTTTCCTTCGAGTAATGCCTTCAAAGAGTTTCCTGAAAGCACAAAGGTTAGAAAAAGAATTTTTCCAGGTCGGCTCCTCCCCCGTGAAGACGAACAGTGATTCTGGGTGCTTCCTTAGAAAATGAGTATATCTCTCTTTGTGATTCCCAGGATACTCTCTCTCTCCCTCTGGTTTTTATCTCTCGGAAATTTAGTCAGAAAGCTCTCTCTCAGAATAACCTCCTCTGATACTTAATAATTGATGCCTTTCCCTTGCCTCTTGGGGCAGTCTATTTATAGGAATCCCAGGGGAGACAGCCCGTGCCTCGGCATTTATTGGATGCCTTACAGTCCCCATGAGTCAACTACATCGTTCCAATGAATTAATGACTTCGGAAATGGAATTCTCGGTTCCCAGGTGATTTACAATAATTCACGGTTCCCGTGCTTTGAAAAAGGAGTCCCAAAGGCCTGAAAATAAATAAATTGTTTGAGATTATTTAATCCTCTGTTGTACCTGGACGCTTTGGTGGGTAAGGGCGGAATGCATTTCCGGATGTATTGGAGCCGTTGGGAATTAATGGTTATGCAATCCCCAAGGTCAACTGTGATGTCCCGAGGAAAATGACATTTAATTACAGAGGTCTTCCGTCCCTATGCTCAAAAATGGAGTTCCGAGACATTTGAATGTAATATTTGGAGACTCCTCAATTCCAACGCTTAAAAAGAGGGTTCCGAGACACTGCTGGCATTTAATGCACTTAAAAAGAATTTTCGGAGTCCCGATGCTTTGGAGTCACTCCCAGGACTTGTAGAGGCGCTATTTTGGAGTTTTTCAAAATTATTGACCAGGTTTGACCTCCGGATCTAGGCTTATTCCGGATCGGTGCCCTTATTCCGCATCAATAGGTTTCTCATTTACCAAGTTTGACCTCGGATTCCGCATTAACAAGTGCCTTATTCCGCACAGGTGAGCCTTATTCCGCATCAATAGGTTTGGCTCGGGTTTGGGCTGTCGGATCAGTCCTTACTCGCATCGGTTGACCAAGTTTGACCTCCTGGATCTGCGCTTATTCCGGATCGGTGGCCTTAGTCCGCATCGGTAAGTCCTTATTCCGCATCAGTTGACCAAGTTTGACCACCTGGATTGCTTAGTCCGCCACCTACTCCGCATCGTTGACCAAGTTTGACCACCGGATTTGGGCTTAGTCCGGATCAGTAAGTCCTTACTCCGCATCAGTTGACCAAGTTTGACCACCGGATCTGGGCTTAGCCCGAATTTGACCAAGTTTGACCGCCGGATTTGGGTTTCCCCCAAAAATTTCCGTGTGTGGGCTCGGTCGCCACGTGGCGCCTCTACTTGGGCTTCCTTAGGCCTCTCTTGTTATCACTTGCTGTGTAAGGAGAGTGCCTTTGTATATATACTGGGCGAAGTAGAAGCAAAACTGGCAATGTGGGACAAACATGCATATGAAGAACCAAAATTCGTGGAAAATTGGCAGATTTCTGAGGCAACTTCAAAAATTCATAACTTTCTCCACAGAGCTCGTATTAGGGCCAAATTGGTCTTGTTTTGCTCGAAATTCTGTTATCTATCTTATGAAAGTGAAATCACTCCAAAAGGATCATCCATTTAGGAGAAAAGTGGGAAATACCGCACAGAGGTACATGATAAAGTGAGCATTCTGCCTGTCCGATTCAAAAATTCATAGTTAATTGCATAGAACTCGGATTACCTTCAAACCAATTGGAGATGATAGATAAAGATGTTATCTAACTAATTCAATTGACTTTATTCAGATCCAATGAGTATTGAGAAGGTTATTGGCAAAATAGTGCGCTGCGCACTAGCTGTCTCCCCCAAATTTGCACAAGGTTTGGTTGCCAACTTTGAAAAATCATAACTAATTGAATACAACCCGGAATATTCTCAAACCAATTGGATATGATAGATAAAGATGTTATCTAACTAATGCAATTGACTTTGTTCAGATCCAATGAGTATTGAGAAAGTTATTGGCAAAATAGTGCGCTGCGCACTAGCTGTCTCCCCCAAATTTGCACAAGGTTTGGTTGAAAATTCATAACTAATTGAATACAACCTGGAATATTCTCAAACCAATTGGAGATGATAGATAAAGATGTTATCTAACTAATGCAATTGACTTTGTTCAGATCCAATGAGTATTGTGAAAGTTATTGGCAAAATAGTGCGCTGCGCACTAGCTGTCTCCCCCAAATTTGCACAAGGTCTGGTTGCCAACTTTGAAAAATCATAACTAATTGAATACAACCCGGAATATTCTCAAACCAATTGGAAATGATAGATAAAGGTGTTATCTAATCAATTCAATTGACTTTGTTGGATTACGACAAGTATCGGGGAAGTTATTAATAAAATAGCGAGCTGCCCACCGGTTGTCCAATTCAACTTGATGTTTTTATCATAATCATTTCATTTCTCCTCGGAATCAAGCGTGGTCAAGTGCGTTATTCTCCGAATGTTATCCTCTGTCACTTAGTGGTCCTTCGCCAAGTACGGTTGCGATCTAACCTGGTCAAAATGGGGTACAACAGCTGCCCCTCTTTGTGCATTGTTTGTATACAAATGATGTACAAAGATAACCAAATACCCATTTTGAATGGTTAGATCTCCGTGGAGTTTGGCATTGCTATGAGATTGAGGCGGCATTTTTGGTTATGAGGGTGGCTTCTTGGGCCGAATAGCTTCTTGGGCTATGATATGACATCTTAGGTTGATTTCTTCTTGGGCTATAAGGGTGGCTTCTTGGGCCGAATAGCTTTTTGGGCTATGACACGACATCTTGGGTCGAAAATGAGTGACATCTTGGGTCGATTAGCTTCTTGGGCTATGAGGGTTGCTTCTTGGGCCGAATAATAACGTCTCGGGCTATAAAGGTGGCTTCTTGGGCCAAATAGCTTCTTGGGCTATGAGAGTGGCTTCTTGGGCCATATAGCTTCTTGGGCTATGATACGACATCTTGGGTCGAAAATGAGTGACATCTTGGGTCGATTAGCTTCTTGGGCTATGAGGGTTGCTTCTTGGGCCGAATAATAGCGTCTCGGGCTATAAAGGTGGCTTCTTGGGCCAAATAGCTTCTTGGGCCATATAGCTTCTTGGGCTATGATACGACATCTTGGGTCGAAAATGAGTGACATCTTGGGTCGATTTTGAGTGACATCTTGGGTCGATTAGCTTCTTGGGCTATGAGGGTGGCTTCTTGGGCCGAATAATAGCGTCTCGGGCTATAAAGGTGGCTTCTTGGGCCAAATAGCTTCTTGGGCTATGAGAGTGGCTTCTTGGGCCGAATAGCTTCTTGGGCTATAAGGGTGACATCTTGGGTCAAATGATAGTGAGGTAGCATCTTGGGCTATGGATAGGTGACTCTATCATGGCTCCCTCTACGAGTTCACTCTAAGAGATCGCTCTACGAGATTACCACTCAAGAGTTATGCTTGGGCTTACGATCTAGGTCTGCCGAGTTTAGTTCCTTGATTTTGAAAGGGAATTCTGTTTGTTGAGGGTGAGTCCTCATCTGTCTTTGAAGCTTAACTGTTGGTAGATCATGAGAATGCCATTCTGATATACGGATAATCCTGTGAGTAAGAAGAACAAACATGCTAGGATATATGCTAATGATGCATGAAGATGCGTGAATGTATGTGACTTTATGATTAAGTTTGTGAATCCTTCTCCTCTGTCGGGAAAGAGGCCAGTGGATGACTTGTGCTTTTTGTTCTCTCTTTGCTCCAAGAGACCGGGGCTCCATCTTTTCTGCATGTTGATATCCCCATGCATGGAATGTTCAAGAAAACTCTGCTTGGGGAATTTTTTTTTTTTAAAAAAAAGGAATTTTGAAAAAGAATTTTGAGAAAAGTACATCATCATACACAACATGACTCATGCATTATCATAAGAGTTTAACAAGTCTTCCTTTTATAAAACAGAATGATAATCTTTTAAGATATTGGTTTACAAAGTTGATCAAAGTGTGCTCAAAACATGACCAATCCTTCTATTCATAGGCCAGCCTTTGATGTGGAGTAACTGATCAATCCCTCTGAGGTGCTTGAGATTCTATCAGGCTACTTTAGGTGGCTTTGGATCCTGGTCCTTTTGTTTGGCTTTGTATTTTACCCTTAGTGCCCTTTCAGGTTTTCACTAAGTCCGCCTTTAATCCTTCTCTCTTTTCACAGAGCTTTGTATTTTACCCTTAGCGCCCTTTCGGGTTTTCACCAAGTCCGCTCTTAGCTGCGACTTCCTTGTATTTGTACCAAAATGAATTTTTTGTTGTCATTTATATGAAGGAGATGATGAGCGTGAGATTTGGACTCAATAGTGAATGACTGTTTGGAGTTCTTTTGAAAGATGAGAAGGCTCTGTTTTTTTTGGCCCTTTGGTGCCCCTTTTTTTGTCTCTTTCTCAGGGAAAAGCTCCCTTACTAGAAAATAAGGATATATGAAAGGTTTAAGAACATGGAGAATTCTTTCAATAAATGACAATTTTAAATCCACTTTGGTACAAGAACGGAAACTAAACATAAAATTTCTTTACAAGATCATCACTACAGGGTTCGGGAGTTCGTCTCCATCCATTTTGGTGAGGACGAGTGCACCACCCGAGAATACTCTTTTTACAACATATGGCCCCTCATAATTTGGAGTCCATTTGCCTCTGTGATCATGCGGTATTGGTAGTATCTTTTTCAGGACCAGGTCTCCTTCTTGAAATGCTCTTGGTCGCACCTTTTTGTTGAAGCTAGCCATCATTCTCTTTTGATAAAGCTGACCTCGGCAAACTGCTGTGAATCGTTTCCCATCAATTAGGTTCAACTGTTCGAAACGGTTCTTAACCCATTCGGCTTCATCTAGCTTGGTATCCATGAGCACCCTCAGAGATGGGATTTCTACTTCCACCGGTAAAACAGCCTCCATGCCATAAACTAAGGAAAATGGCGTTGCCCCAGTTGAAGTCCGGACTGTGGTTTTATAGGCATGTAGTGCATATGGGAGTTTCTCGCTCCAATCTTTGTACGTCTCAGTCATTTTTCGGATAATGTTCTTGATATTCTTGTTTACCGCTTCTACCGCTCCGTTCATTTGAGGACGGTAAGGTGTAGAGTTGCGATGTCGGATTTTGAACTGTTCACACAAATTGTCCATCATCCGGCTATTCGATTGGCAGCATTATCTGTTATAATGTGCTCGGGAGCCCATAGCGGCACACGATGTTGTTGCGGACAAACTTAGTAATTACTGACTGAGTGACTTGGACGTAGGAGGCTGCCTCGACCCACTTAGTGAAATAGTCGATGGCTACAAGAATGAATCTATGTCCATTGGAGGCTTTTGGGAATATGGGCCCAATGACGTCCATGCCCCACAATGCAAATGGCCACGGAGATGTAAGCACGTGTAACTTAGATGGAGGTGCTTGAATGCGATCCCCATAAACTTGGCATTTAAGACATTTACGCACATGCTCGATGCAGTCCTTTTCCATAGTAACCCAATAGTAGCCCATCCTCATGATCTCGCCTAGTTAGTGTATGCCCATTTGCATGAGATCCGCAGTCGCCGTTGTGAACCTCATTGGTGACCCGAGCTGCTTCATCTTTGTCTAAGCACCGCAGTAAAACTTGGTTATGGTTGCGTCTGTATAGGATTGAACCGTCGAGGAAGTAATTGATGCTTGCTCGTCGGATGATTCTTTTTTCTGCTTCTGAGGCCCCTACCGGATATGAGTCTTGGGACGTCTTGTTTGATATCTTGATACCAAGGATTGTTGTCGGTGTCAACATTGGTTACCATGTTGTAAATGGGTTCCTTGTTCACATTGATGTCAAAGCATGGTATTTCGAAGCATGTGTCCAATCGAAGGAGGGAGACTAGAGTCGCTAAAGCATCGGGAATTCGATTATGCTCTCTTGACATGTGTTCAAATGTAATTTCATCAAATAGGTTAGCCATTTCACAAATCATTTGTCGGTAAGGAATCAACTTGTGATTTCGAGTTTCCCATTCCTTTCTAACTTGATAAATGACTAGAGCTGAATCCCCGAACACTTGTAATTTCCTGATTCCTTTACTCAATGCCTCTTGGAGGCCCATTACATAAGCTACATATTCTGCTATATTGTTTGTGCAAGGGAATGTCAACTTGGCGGCCATCGGAAAATGTACTCCGGATGGGGAAATTAGGACTGCCCCGATGCCATGACCAGATAAGCTTGATGCTCCATCAAACCAAAGGGTCCATGTGTCCGACTCTTCATTTTCTTGGATGGTGTTGATGAATTCGTCGGGGAAATCGAGATTGCCGGCTCATAATCTTCCAAGGCTCGATCCGCTAGATAATCAGCTATGGCACTTCCTTTGATGGCCTTTTGAGGCACATAGACAATGTCATATTCTGCTAAGAGTAGCTGCCACTTAGCAATTCTTCCTGTCATGGATGGCTTTTCCAATAGGTATTTGAGCGGGTCATGTCTAGAGATGAGCCATGTGGTATGGTAGAGTGTATACTGCCTTAACCTTCGTGTTGTCCAAGCGAGGGCACAACAAGTCTTTTCCAGAGGAGTGTACTTTTCCTCACAAGGTGTAAACTTCTTGCTCGGGATAGTAAATGATTTGCTCTTTCTTCCCTTGAGGCATCATGTTGTCCCAAGACACAACCCATCGAGGTTTCTCGGACTGTTAAGTACAAAATTAGAGGTTGACCAGATCACTGGGGGAACCAAAATTGGAGGGTTCATCAAATACTTGCTTAATTGTATCAAAGGCCTCCTGACATTCTTTGTTCCACACTTCGGGCTATTCTTGCGCAGCACCTTGAAGACGGGTTCACAAGTCATAGTGAGTTGTGAAATGAACCGAGCGATGTAGTTGAGTCTTCCGAGGAATCCTCTAACTTCCTTGATAGTTTTTGGCACAGGCATATTTTGGATGGCCCGGACTTTATTGGGATCAATTTCAATTCCCCGTTGACTGACGATAAATCCCAATAGCTTGCCTGATGTAGCCCCAAAGGTACATTTGGCTGGATTTAACTTCAATTGATATTTTCGTAGTCTGTCGAAGAGCTTACGCAACACTTCGACATGGTCCTTGTCTCCTTTTGATTTGGCGATCATATCATCGACATAGACCTCTACTTCTTTGTGCATCATGTCATGGAACAGTGTTACCATGGCTCTTTGATAAGTTGCCCCAAAGATTTTTGAGTCCGAAAGGCATGACATTGTAGCAAAAGGTGCCCCATATAGTGATGAATGTAGTCTTTTCCTTGTGTTCAGGATCCATCCGAATTTGGTTATAGCCAGAGAATCCATCCATGAAGGAAAACATAGTATGTCTTGCCGTGTTGTCTACCAAAGTGTCAATGTGAGGCAGTGGGAAGTTATCTTTTGGACTAGCCCTATTGAGGTTGCGATAGTCTACACACATACGGACCTTCCCCCCTTTCTTTGGAACTAGTACGATATTGGCCACCCATTCTGGATAGTGGGCCACACTAAGGAACCCTGCATCCCATTGCTTTTTGACTTCTTCCTTGATCTTTAGTATCATCTCTGGTCTCATCCTCCTTAGCTTTTGCTGGACAGGCTTACACTCAGGTCTCAAGGGCAACTGGTGTTGCACTATATCTATATCCAATCCCGGCATATCTTTGTAGGACCAGGCGAACACATCAATGTAGGACTTGAGAAGATCAAGTAGCTGATGTTTGATATTGTTGGGGATTAAAGACCCCAATCTCAATTCTTTTGGCTCAGTGGCTGTTCCGAAGTTCACGACTGTGACTGGGTCTTCACTAGGGATAGTGGGCTGGTCTTCTTTTTCTAGCAGGAGCTGGATGTCTTCTGGTAGCTCGGGATCTTCTACTGTTCCAGCTTCCTCTATCTCGATCCACGTCTGTTCCCAGTTTGGATTATGGTCAAGTCTTAAGCAACTCGTTTCTTCTTTTCTTACCATATCTTTGAATTTATCATACCTATTTGAAAAAGTCTGACTTACTCAACCATATATGATAATGCACATGCTATGAAATGCAAGAGGATGTTTTTGAAAAAGCTTCATTTTATTCAAACTTTCAAAAATAAGTTTACAGCAAACTCAGAATTAAAAGAGAAAACATTGAAAATGTCCCAGCAGGTTCCTTGAACCGTTTACATGATAGGGAGGTCCAAGCTTTTCTAGTTGTCCAGTTGTTGTCTCGGGTCTCCTTGGCAAACCCGAACCAGTTTCACCTCTTCATTGTCATCCCCTATAGCAGCCACTGTCTCTTCCCTCTGGTTTATGAATCCCGCGCTCCTGAATGTAGCTCCGAGCGGTGGGAAGGTCATCTTTTGTTCTTGGAAGGTTCTTTTCTCCAGTTTAGCCAGTCGGTTATCCCTTCTTCTTGCAGTCTCTAATTGCCTGTCAGCTTTAGTAGGCTTGTAGCCTAGCCCATATCTACCAATTGTGCTTCGAATGGTAATAGGTTCTTTGATCCCTTGTCCTTGCAAGCCCAATCCTTTTCTTGCTTTGTGGCCCAACTTCAGCATGACTGATGCTACCATCTTCGATGCCTTTGGTAATTGTGTCCCATCGTCCTCATCGGTTGTAGGGTTTGGAAGGTAGGTTGCATTGACGACCTCGAATGAGTGGAAGGAACATTCTGGGATATTTTCACTGCTTTCGATGTAGGGGATAGAGAGAGGTTTGGTGACAAGGATTTCTGTTTCTCTGGACACGCATATGAGTTTTCCGTCTACAATGAATTTAACCTTTTGATGAAGGGTTGAGGGTATTGCCCCTGCTGCATGAATCCATGGCCTTCCCAGTAGGCAGCTATAGTAAGGAGCGATATCTATGACTTGGAACTCCACAGTGAATGTACTTGGACCAATTTGTAGTGGTACATCTAGGGTTCCCACTACTTCTCGCTTTTCTCCATCGAAAGCCCTGACAATCATGTTGGTGGGGCGGATGTAAGACGGGTCCACCGGCAGTTGCTTTAGAATGGGAGCTGGCATAATGTTCAAAGAAGATCCGTTATCAATTAGCACACGCGAGATGATGTGGTCCTTGCACTTAACAGAAATATGCAAAGCCTTGATATGTCCAACACCTTCTTGAGGGAGCTCTTCTTCACTGAAGCTGAGAAAGTTACTCGCCACGATATTATTTGCAATCCCATCTAAGTTCTCCACGAAATGGATGGAGGAACGTAAGCTTTGCTCAAGACCTTCATAAGGGTTTCCCGGTGTGGAGTAGAATCCATAAGCAAAGATAATAATGAGATGCGAGCCGGCGCCGACTCAATTGATCAATGATGTTGTATTCACTCTGTTTAATCGGCTTCGAAACTCGGTTACCTCCTCCTCCGAGATAGAGGTATTTTTGTTAGTCGATATCGGCTTTGGAATGATATCTGCTCTACGGCTTTGCCTTTATCGCCTTTGTTGATTTCTTGCGGTGTGTATGAACGACCACTTCTTGTCTTCTTCTCTTCTATAGGAACCCCTGCAATGACAGACTTGCAGTGATAGTTCCAAGGGACCGCTTTATCATCCTTGTATGGGAAAGGCGACGGCTCTGAATAGTAAGGGTTTTGACCTTTTGCATCAATGAGTCGGCCTTCGGCTTCTCCGTGTCTTGGATAATTAGGGGTTTTGGTGCCCCAGGCTTGGGTGCCACTTGTGACCTATCGGTGGAGGCCATACGGACCTCACGATGTACCTCCGGCTTTGAAATCTCTAGTCTCTTGGAGTTTAGCAATTCTTGGACTGCTTCTCGAAACTCTTCGCATTCCTCTAAGTCGTGTCCATAAGCTGTCTTGTGATAGAGGCATCGCTTCCTCCAGTTGTTGCCCCTATTAGCATCAGTCACATCCTTAGTCACTATGAATCCATTCTTGTGTAGGGTCATGAATAATTGATACTTGTCCATCTTGATTGTGGAATCCTGTCTAGGAGAATTTCCATATCCGGCTATTACATGGGCGACATTGCCTGAGTGTTCCGGAAGAGGGTTGGTACCCACATTGGGAGTGCCAGTCATTTTAGAGAAGTCCAACCACCCAGCATCTCTTAAATGTTGTATCTTCCTTTTAGGGCAAAACAACCTTCGTGTCATGTCCAATTCCACCTCCATGGTATGCGCAACTGGTATCGCCTTTGTACCAATCAGGATATGGAGGGCTTAACTTTTTTAGGGGCACTGGACTGACAAGTCCTGCTGCCAATAGTCTGGTGTACGCCTCCATGTATGTGATAGGAATTGGATCGAATTTCTCCTTTCCTGTTTTTTTCTTCTGTCATGGCTGTTTTGATTGCTCAGACTGGGATTGGTTGGTTGAGTAAAAGTTCCCGCCCTGAGGCTGATATTGTGGGTTCAGGGCTTGAGCAATGTAGGACACTGTCGAAGTTCCTCCATAACACCCAGGTGTAGTTGACTGTTGGGGTTGTTGTGACCCGACGCTGTTATAGTCAGCCTTGGGTTGCCATACTGCCTGGGATTCTCCTTCTTTCTTTCGATTGGAGGAAGAGGGCTTTCTAGAAGCTTCATACTTGCTTCCCCCCGAGTTTTCCTTCCCTTATGCCACCTTCGATTCATTCTCCCGAGGCGACCAGATCTGCGAAGCTACTTGAAACATTCCCAATTAGTTTTTTTTAGTAAACCCCCTTCATAGTGCTGATGAAGAGGGTAGTGAGTTCTCTTTCGGTGAGTGGAGGCTGAACATCCATTGCTGCCTCTCTCCATCGTCGGGCATAAACTTTGAAGCTTTCATTACTTCCTTTTTTCAAATGATCGTAGGGCCAGCCGATCTAACGCTAGTTCGGTGACATGCTTGTATTGAGCTAAGAATGCCGTGGCAAGCTCACTCCATGTTCGATACGGCTACCTTCAAGTTGGATGTACCATCGCAGTGGACCGCCAGGTTAGGCTCTCCTGGAAGCAATGCATTAAGAGTTTTCCATTATCTGCATGGGTCGCCATCTTGCGGCGGTACATGGTCACATGTGTTCTAGGACACCGAGTACCATTGAACTTTTTAAAATCGGGCATCTTGAACTTGGAAGGAAGTACTATGCCTGGCACCAAGCATAAATCATGAGGATCGGTCCCTCCATATGTTTTCACCCCTCCACAACTTTTAGTCGGGCCTCGATGGATTTCCAATCGGATGGTTGAGTGAGGGATTCCACGGCCTCCATGATATTTGGGGTTGCCGCCCCTATAGCAGGTGGTGTAGGTGGGACTTGATGTGATGCCCCAGGAACCATGTTTGCTGGAGCATAGGCTCGTGAAGCATGTGGAGCTTGCTCTTGCTCTTGATTAATGGCCCCTGCAGTTGGGCTAGCTTCTCTCTCCGAAGTCAGCTTGGCTAGCATGTCCATCATAGTCTTCAACTGGGCCTGCACTTGGAGCATGCTTCCCCCAATCTCTTCTTGAGCCTGCTTAAGACCAGTAAGTCTATCCTCAGTATGTTCTGCCATTGGAGGAGATGACTGGTGGCTGGAAGACCTTAAGTTGTATGAGTGCCCAATTCTGCCGAAAATCCTCTAACAAACCCTGGATAATCCGGAAAGTTTATTTTGGTTCTCACTTTTTAAGTATGAGTGCATGATATGCATGAGATGCAAAGACACAAACTTTATTAAGTTGGAAACCAAACTTAACTTCAAAGGGTACAGACAGTCAAACTGAATTTAAAACAAGAAAAATGACATGAAATCCTTAAAACTACATGTTCTAGGACAAGCTTTGATTATCTCCTAGCATCGTCTTCTTCGGAGGTTCCTTAGTCTCTCATTCTCCTGTTCAAGCCTGTTGATGACCATCCCCCTTGCCAATGACTGCTTCCTTGCATGACTCTTCTGCATCTTAGCTGCTTCCAACTGCTCCACCATTTTCTGTATAGCTTCCCCTTGTTCTTGCACTGTTTGCTGTAAAACGGCGTTCTCTTGTAACAAGGATGTAGTTGTATCTAGGACAACCACAGGTTCTTCATTAGAAGCCACCTCTTCAGTTGCAGTGTCCTCGCCTGTGTTGGGGAGAGGGAATAACTTCTCTTTCCATGCCTTGTATTCCGATAAGACAGAGTAGCATGTAGGTTGGCCTTGATTCGTCGAGGGGTGGCCCAAGCTCGTGCATCTCAAAGATTGCCCGCTTTGCCCCAGGAGCTCCATATTCCCTATCACAGGATTCCATTCCATGTAAGATCGGGACGATTTGACGCCCCTCAAGTTGTCTTCCCACCTGTAATGGTGCGTATGCGGTGCTTCCCCAAGGGCCAATTAGTGGGACCCAATTATAGTTGCCGCAGCTATATAGCATGCTTGATCTATGCATCCAGGGGGCCCTCCAAATGATATCCTCATCTCCTAGTGTATGGAACTTGTGCATCCAACCCTCCTTGTCATTGGGTAGCCGCCACCCACTGTTTAGAATATCTAGCAAGGTTGTAGCAGGTAGCGCATACACTTCCTTGAAGCGTGGAAAGATGCATGGGAAGTGACTCTTCAACCATGTGCATAGGAGAGGAAGACAACCTCTGAATTGTCCTCGGCCTCTTACTCGGATGTAGGATAAGGACCTAATGGTTTCAGCTAAGATGGCAGGAACAGGGTCATTTCCCTTTATCAGTTGCAGGACAAGTTCCAGGACCTCTCTGTCAATGAAGTTTGGATTTCGAGGGAAAATGAGCGGACCATAGACAAGCATAAGTGAAAAGTATATGGGTCTCCTCTTGAGTTGAATGTTGCATCATCCTCTTGAAGAACTCCCATGGAATGACTTCATGCTTCCCATCATTTTGAATGATTGGAGGAACTTCTTTAGCTTGTATATCTAGGAGACAAGCCAAAGTACGCCGGCATGATTTTCGAGGATCATAGTTGAAGATTGGCTTCTTTTGATCCACTTCTTGATCAAGAAGCCTTTTGTATTCTTCAAAAGTTGGGACCAGATCCACGCCATTAAAACAAACACCTTCGCCTTGGATCCCGAAGTTCACCGCGCAATGATCATGTTCTCATCTATTGGTAGTTGAGTTAGATGTAATAGATCCCCAAAGTGCTTGATGTATGCGGCTTGACTCCTTGAAGACCACTTCCTCCATATGGATGTGAGTTTAGGAGCATGATTCTTTGGGAGCTCAATGTGTAGGTCTCGGAACTTTTGTGGCTCCTCTTGAGAGAAATTTCCCAAGTCCCTTTGGATTATCCTTGATGCGAGAGCGACCTCTTGAACGTCTTCTTTGTCCACCTTGTTAGCTAGAAGACGATCAAAGCTTGCCATGTTTCCTAAATGAATGTGTGCAATGCTATGATATGCAATGAATGAAAATGAGGGGTTAGTAAACAAATGATGGATAATATATACAAGGGGTTAGTACATGGACAATATATACAAAGTTCAAGCAAGGCAAGTACACAAATGTCATAGCAAGGCTCAAACACATGAAGGTCATGCCCCTAATGGGCTTCTAAATCTGCCTATCTTATTCATTGGTTCCCAAGCATTCCCTACTTAGCCTTGTACCATGAGGGCATTAACAAGAACTAAGAGGGAGCCCCCGTACCCAAAAGGGCATTAACGGAGGGGGTCCTTCTTGTACCTCTTGGGGCATTAACAAGAAAGGATCACTGCCTGAGTGAGACATTTCGGGTATTCCACGTAGACAAGCACAACCAAGTCCACGTGGGCAAACCTTTACTAGCCTCTTCTAATCCTGTTGTGTTAAAGAAAACCCGGGTATAGGGTTGGAGAAAGAGAGAGAAGCATGTATGCACAGTTAAAACAAATATAGAATAAAAAAAAGAAAAAAAAAGAAAAAAAGAAGGCAAGCAAACATTCCAATAAATCGAGACCATGGCTAGACTCTCACAACAGTCCCCAGCAGAGTCGCCAGCTGTCATCACCCGTTTTTGACCGGGCTGGTACTGGCTTTTGTGAAAGGACTCCATGCTAGTTCATTCCATTGATCCTAGAGTCATCCCTGCACAAGGCTTGCACAAACTATTAAAGAAAAGAAAAACACAGAGTCGCCACCAAACAAATTAAAGGTGTGATTGGGCACCTAGAAAAAGAAAGGTCTACGGTTCCAGAGAATTAGGTTCGGGAGTCGGTTACGTGTGGGGAAGGAAGAAAAATTCTTGCACCCCCACAACGCCCACAATTGGTACCTAGTCTTGATCTATGGGTGTTTGCTTGCTCTATTATTTATTCTAAAAAAAAGAGTTTTTGTATTTTTAAATTTAAGAAAAAGAAAGATTTTAGGATCTAGGCCTTAAAACAACAAAGAAAAAGATTTTAATAAAGTAAATAAAAAGGGACATTCTAATTTTAGAAAAAGAATGTGGGATCTAGACCCGTGTGACAGTATTGCATTTTTATAAGAAAACAAAAGTAATTTTCCTTTTTTAGAAAAGAAAACAAAAGCAATTTGAATTCAAATAAGAAAATACTGCCACAATTGATATTGGCCCAAGCAGACTAGGATGTGAGCATCTAGGGCTCAACCCTCATGACCGCCTTGAGCCTTGTTTGAATTTTTCTAGAAGAGATTTGAGTTTTGTTTTTTTTTACATTTTATTATTTTTTTTGAAAATAATAAAGGAAGAAAAAAAAGAGATGCAAGACGTTTGTTTTTTATATTTTCGTTTTTCTACTTTAGAGAGATGAGGAAAAAAGGAAAAAAGAGCAGTTTTTGGGTTTTATGTTTGAAAACAGCGCAGAAAATAAAATAAAATAAAATAAAATAAAATAAAAGTAGAGAACCTGGAGGAAAGAAAATGATGCAGGTGGGAGCCCCTTTTTCCTTCGAGTAATGCCTTCAAAGAGTTTCCTGAAAGCACAAAGGTTAGAAAAAGAATTTTTCCAGTGTCAGCTCCTCCCCGTGAAGACGAACAGTGATTCTGGGTGCTTCCTTAGAAAATGAGTATATCTCTCTTTGTGATTCCCAGGATACTCTCTCTCTCCCTCTGGTTTTTATCTCTCGGAAATTTAGTCAGAAAGCTCTCTCTCAGAATAACCTCCTCTGATACTTAATAATTGATGCCTTTCCCTTGCCTCTTGGGGCAGTCTATTTATAGGAATCCCAGGGAGAGACGCCCGTGCCTCGGCATTTATTGGATGCCTTACGGTCCCCATGAGTCAACTACATCGTTCCAATGAATTAATGACTTCGGAAATGGAATTCTCGGTTCCCAGGTGATTTACAATAATTCACGGTTCCGTGCTTTGAAAAAAGGAGTCCCAGTGCTCGAAAATAAATAAATTGTTTGAGATTATTTAATCCTCTGTTGTACCTGGACGCTTTGGTGGGTAAGGGCGGAATGCATTTCGGATGTATTGGAGCCGTTGGGAATTAATGGTTATGCAATCCCCAGGGTCAACCGTGATGTCCCGAGGAAAATGACATTTAATTACGAGAGGTCTTCCGTCCCTATGCTCAAAAATGGAGTTCCGAGACATTTGAATGTAATATTTGGAGACTCCTCAATTCCCACGCTTAAAAAGAGGGTTCCGAGACACTGCTGGCATTTAATGCACTTAAAAAGAATTTTCGGAGTCCCGATGCTTTGGAGTCACTCCCAGACTTGTAGAGGCGCTATTTTGGAGTTTTTCAAAATTATTGACCAGGTTTGACCTCCGGATCTAGGCTTATTCCGGATCAGTGCCCTTATTCCGCATCAATAGGTCCTCATTCCGTATTAACAAGTCCTTATTCCGCACAAATGAGCTTATTCCGCATCAATAGGTTTAGCTCGGATTTGACCAAGTTTGACCTCCGGATCTGCGCTTATTCCGGATCGGTGGCCTTAGTCCGCATCGGTAAGTCCTTATTCCGCATCGGTTGACCAAGTTTGACCACCGGATCTGGTCCGATCGAAGTCCTTACCCGCATGCCCAAGTTTGACCACTGGATCTGGGCTTAGCCCGAATTTGACCAAGTTTGACCACCGGATCTGGGCTTAGCCCGGATTTGGGCTTAGTCCGGATTTGACCAAGTTTGACCGCCGGATTTGGGTTTCCCCCAAAAATTTCCGTGTGTGGGCTCGGTCGCCACGTGGCGCCTCTACTTGGGCTTCCTTAGGCCTCTCTTGTTATCACTTGCTGTGTAAGGAGAGTGCCTTTGTATATATCCTGGCGAAGTAGAAGCAAAACCGGCAATGTGGGACAAACATGCATATGAAGAACCAAAATTCGTGGAAAATTGGCAGATTTACGAGGCAACTTCAAAAATTCATAACTTTCTTCAGAGAGCTCGTATTAGGGCCAAATTGGTCTTGTTTTGCTCGAAATTCTGTTATCTATCTTATGAAAGTGAAATCACTCCAAAAGGATCATCCATTTAGGAGAAAAGTGGGAAATACCGCACAGAGGTACATGATAAAGTGAGCATTCTGCCTGTCCGATTCAAAAACTCATAGTTAATTGCATAGAACTCGGATTACCTTCAAACCAATTGGAGATGATAGATAAAGATGTTATCTAACTAATTCAATTGACTTTATTCAGATCCAATGAGTATTGAGAAAGTTATTGGCAAAATAGTGCGCTGCGCACTAGCTGTCTCCCCCAAATTTGCACAAGGTTTGGTTGCCAACTTTGAAAAATCATAACTAATTGAATACAACCCGGAATATTCTCAAACCAATTGGATATGATAGATAAAGATGTTATCTAACTAATGCAATTGACTTTGTTCAGATCCAATGAGTATTGAGAAAGTTATTGGCAAAATAGTGCGCTGCGCACTAGCTGTCTCCCCCAAATTTGCACAAGGTTTGATTGAAAATTCATAACTAATTGAATACAACCTGGAATATTCTCAAACCAATTGGAGATGATAGATAAAGATGTTATCTAACTAATGCAATTGACTTTGTTCAGATCCAATGAGTATTGAGAAAGTTATTGGCAAAATAGTGCGCTGCGCACTAGCTGTCTCCCCCAAATTTGCACAAGGTCTGGTTGCCAACTTTGAAAAATCATAACTAATTGAATACAACCCGGAATATTCTCAAACCAATTGGAAATGATAGATAAATGTGTTATCTAATCAATTCAATTGACTTTGTTGGATTACGACAAGTATCGGGGAAGTTATTAATAAAATAGCGGGCTGCCCACCGGTT
The DNA here is from genome assembly GCA_023512835.1 of Taxillus chinensis. Lineage (NCBI taxonomy): Eukaryota > Viridiplantae > Streptophyta > Magnoliopsida > Santalales > Loranthaceae > Taxillus > Taxillus chinensis. Next base: position 31,202,685 of record CM042087.1, read on the forward strand.
GTCCAATTCAACTTGATGTTTTTATCATAATCATTTCATTTCTCCTCGGAATCAAGCGTGGTCAAGTGCGTTATTCTCCGAATGTCATCCTCTGTCACTTAGTGGTCCTTCGCCAAGTACGGTTGCGATCTAACCTGGTCAAAATGGGGTACAACACTAGCGACAGGGTCTAACTAAAGCCTGCCAAGCAAACGTGATTTTGCAGCCTCCACGTGCCTAGACGCCAGCCCTAATGGGCTAGCAAGGCCTGAATCGGTTCTTTTTGGGCTGATCCTGTCTCCTCTAGCCCTTCAAGGCTTTTCCTGTCTTGGTCTGGTTTGGATGTGATTGTTTTTTGGATTTAGTTCTAAATTTGTATGTCTTGATAGTTGACTATAAATGTTATATATGGCTTGAAGCTAATGGTTGGGCATCTTAAAAATATTGTAAGGCTTAATATTAGTTTGACATGTTAAATATATTGTTTGAGTTTGATATTATTAATATGACAATTAAAATATTAATTGTAGCTTGATTTTATTAATATGACAATTAAAATATTAATTGTAGTTTGATTTTATTAATATGACCATTGAAATATTATTTGTAGTTTGATACTATTAATTTGACATTAATAATAATATTATGGCTTAATATTAATTATTTGATATATATATATATATATATATATATATACACACACACACGCATACTATTTGTGGTATGTTATTATTGGTTTGGTAATTTAAATATTTTGTAAGACTATTGTGTTCAATATTGACTATTGGGAAATTTTTGTTTATTAATTATATGTGTGGATTTGGTGGTAAAGTTGGTTGAGTTAATTACGGGTCCCATATAGGGCTAGTGAGGGGCCGTAGGTTTCTTATGTGGCCGATTAAGTTTGGTATCATATGTGGTGAGTTGTTTTTAGGGATATTATAGGTCTCACATATGACTATCTGGTAGTGACTGAGATCCTTAGAGTTGATTGCATGAATCCCGTTGATGGTTGGATTGTCCGATGCAAACCTTTTATGATTGAAATGTAATGCATGTGATGTCATATTTTGTGATTTAACATGAGCTTACTGTAATAGAATATGACATTACACTGGCACAAATATACATCGATCGTATAGACTTAGGATTTCATGTTATAAGATAGTGAGGAGATGAAGATCACCTACTGATCATTCATGTTCACTTCTACTTTGTTAACATGTTTCAGGTATCAACTCATTCGATAGAGGCTAGTCCGAAGTTAATTGTTAGTTATTTCACATTTTGTCATAACTTGGTTTATGGATTTTGTAAGACATAGTTGGTTTTATTATTTGAATATTCAGACAAGGGTCCGTTAAAGTTATATTAGATTTATAACATGGCTCTATTATTAATAAATTATTTTCCTTAGCTTCATAGTATGTAGGAAAGCATATGAATACCCATGATATATGATTGTACAGATATATTTCAAATAACATTCATTGCGTAGTCTATATCGGTGCTAGTCACTAATCCCTTGACCATTCGGGTGCGGGCATAAGGAAGTCACACTCTTAGTTCTGAGTATTCCGGGATTTAGGGGCATGACACCCTAAATAAAATCTTCATTATCTTCTGATTTTTAAAGGGGAAAAGACAATATAAAGACGTATTGATTTTTTAAAAATAGCCCTAAGTCTATAAGTGGCTTTTAAAATATTTTGAATAAGAATTTTAAAAGATGCATTTGAAAATGATTTTTTTGTTTATGTTTTTGATTTCTGGGGTTTTTAGATGTGTATATTTTTTCATATTTTATGTTTTTTTGGTTTGTTTAGATTTCGTTATAGTTTTTTCAAGTGATAATTTTTTGTTTGTTTGTTCTTCTTTTTCCCTTTTTCCTTTCATTATACTTTCACTGTAAATCATCTTACAACAATGTAACCACAATAATACAAAATAAACACCAATAACAGCCACACCAATCTAATGCGACAACCAATTAACAAAACAAAAATAAAATAACAAAATACAACTCCAACAACCACATATAGATAATAACACAAGCTGTTGGGATTGTCACAAGACTTAAATGATAACTCCAATAGGTTTAACAAATGACTTTGATTACACTAGTGACTAGAATCCTTTTTTCACCCCCTTTTGCTTTGTGTGAGAGATGCAGAGCTAAGAGTTTTTATTGTATTTTATTTTAATCATTAAAATGATAATATTATTATTAAAGAATGATTTAAAATAGTGTGACAAAGGGGGTGATGACTAGATTAAGGGTATTGTTTTTTTATAGATAAAATGATATCATCTCATGGCCTAAAAGAGATGCTAAAAAATTGAGTAAAGCTCAAATTGCGAAAAAATTAAAATGACATACGTAATTTAAGTTCCATGCGAATCTTGAATTTCATAAGGAGCTTGAACTTTATATGAGTTACAAACTTGTAAAAGTCTAAAATTTTATAATAAGTTCAAACTTTATATAGAGTCTAAACTTGGTATAAGTCTCAAACTTCGTAAGGAACTCAAACTTCATAATGGGCCCTAATTTCACATTAGTCCCAAACTTTGTAAAGAGCCCAATCCTTGTGGGGTCACAAACTTCCAATGAGTCTCAAACCTCATAAGAAACTCAAACGTTACAAAGAGCATGAACTTCATAAGAAAGTATGAGAAAAATAAATAAAAAAGTAAACATGTCAAAAAAATATATATAATATTTTAATAAAATTAAGAGTAAATTTGAATTAAATTTAGAGAGTTAATATTTATTTTAATAAAACTGGAAGTAAGAAAAATATAATTTTAAGATATTTTGATAAATTCACTTTTTAAGTTAATAAAAAATACATATGGGGAGTTCACTGATATGGTAAAAAGAAGAAGAAGAAAGATTAAGGGAAGATTAAAAAAAAGTTATTTCATCATTACATTTTATGTTTTTTTTTAAATTTCTTTTATTGTTATTTCCCTATTTTGTAATTATTTAATGGTTCGACCGCTTTTAAGAGCATTCACTATAGACTTTCTATATGTATTTTTTTGTTAGTTTGAAGAGCTAGTTTAACAAAAATACATTAAAACTACACTTTTCAAACTTTATATTCTAACAAAAAAGTTAACAAAATAAATAGTAACTCTTTAAATTTAACCAAATACTATTCACTCTCTATTTATTAAAATATTATATTTTCTTTCACCATATTTACTTTTCTATTTCTTTTTTCTATTTCCACATCTACTTTTCCATTTAAAAAGTAATATTTTAATTAATAAAATGGTTAAAATAGAAAGACTAAAAAGTGTGCTTGGATTGTTAAAATAGAAAAGATATACTTTTGGTTATTTTGAAGAGCTAAATTTAAAGAGGCTATAGTAATGCTCTAAGCAAATACGAATTTGTTATTATTCATTTTATAATTAAGTCTCATCCTACTATTTTCTACTTAGTTCTCCCCGGGGAAAAAATGGGAATAAATTATAATTGTCAATGTACTGTCCATTTATTACAGGAATTTAAGAATACGCGCGGGAAGAAATGAAAAAAAAAACAATCGAAATTCAAAAATTGAAATGGTTATCGAACGTAACAAAAACAAAGTGACGTAGGTTATGGAGTTGGGGAAACCATTAATAAATGTGTCACTGTCCTTCGGATTAACGCTGGCCTGGCTGGCTGTCCCGAGAGGACACATCACGTAACTTCAATCAAAAACAAAAATTTACGCGAAGATTCCAAATTTTAAAATGTTCCCGGGAAAACATGACCCACGAAAAATTCCCCGCCAAAACCCAAGAATACAAGACGCCGCCCTCGCCCACAAAACCTCCTCTCATCTCCGCTGCTCCTCCTATCTTTCCCTTCCATTTATCTCTCTCTCCTCCTTCAATCGCCGGTCGCAAGGAGACAACGAATGGCGATGACGGTGACCCCAGATGCTATAGACGCCATTCTGGCAAACCCATCTCCGGATCCATCGGCTGGGATGCCGGAGATCGTCGTGCAAGTGCTTGATCTTCAGCCTAAAGGGAACAGATTCATGTGAGCCTTCACTTCAATTCTCGATTGATTGTGTTCGATAAAATGTTTTAAATGTCAGACAGATGCATTGTCCGAGCAGTTTTAGTTTAGTCTTGTGATGGGTTTGAGCTTTGCAGTCTTTCCCGAAATCACATGTATGTTCTTCATAAGTTTAGTTTAATAGTGTGATGGGTTTTGTGCTCGTAACTCGCAATTGTTTCTGAAACGATGTTTATGTTATTCAGAATACGAATCCCCTTTAGTTCAATTTCTGATGGGTTTGAGCAAATGTCGGTAATTCCTGGTTGAAGTAATAGATATGTTATTCGTAAATTTACTAGTTTGGTTAAACCATATGATTTGGGGATCGTATCTCAGTTCTTTATATATATATATATATATGTATGTATGTATATATATGTGCATATTGTGATTGTAGTTTAAATCTGCGATGGGTTTGATTATGGACCTTGCGTTAATTGCTGAAACATTGCTTATATTCTACTCAAATTTATGCAGCAGCAGCTCATCAAACTGGCGTCCTAATAGCCTATAGATCTTCTTATGCCCAATCTTGTTGGATCTAGTTTTGAAATGAGATTTAGGAAGTGTTGTTTTGCCTGCAGGTTTAGTGCTAGCGATGGGACGAAAAGACTTAGAGCAGTTCTCCAGTCTAGTTTTTCACCAGAGGTTTACTCTGGGAAGATTCAGACATTGGGTCTTGTTCGCATTCTTGATTACACCCTCAATGATATTCCAAATCTCTCTGAGAAGTAAGTGTTTTTCTCAACTCCTTTAAAAATTTGTTTTATCCAACGAGTGATAACAGTTTATATTTTGGTTGTGGCTGTGTCAGATACCTGATTGTAACAAAATGTGAGGCGGTTTCTCCCGCTCTAGAAATGGAGGTCAAGGCCGATGTTAAAGATGAAGGAAGTGATATTTTGTTGAAGCCAAAAAAAGAGATCGAGATTGATAGCACACCAAAGAAGAATGATCTCGGTATAATTTTGAAGCCTAAACAGGAATTTGTTGCCAAATCTGCAGCTCAGATAGTTCATGAACAGTGTGGGAAGTGAGTATTTCTGGAGTTCACATAACATTTTGCGTATGGGCCTATAGTATTGTGTTGTCATAACAATTTTATGTATATGAACGTGTTCAGTATGGCTCCTGCTGCCCGAATGGCCATAACACGTCGAGTCCATCCTCTTGTCTCTTTGAATCCTTATCAAGGCAATTGGACCATCAAGGTTCGAGTGACAAACAAAGGGAACATGCGGTCCTACAAAAATGCTAGAGGGCAGGGCCATGTCTTTAATGTAGAGTTAACAGATGAAGATGTGAGAAAAGTTAATTTTGGTTTTTTTGTATTGTTATCCATCAAACATGTTGCATTGCAGCACCCATTACACCTTATTTTGCCAATTATAGCAGCCAATGATTTCTTGCATTGCAGGGCACTCAAATTCAGGCAACAATGTTTAATGAGGCTGCAAATAAGCTCTTTGATAAGTTTCAACTGGGAAAGGTTTATTACATATCCAAAGGGACCCTAAAGGTTGCTAACAAGCAGTTTAAGACGGTGCAGAATGATTATGAAATGACCTTGAATGAAAATTCAGAGGTTGAGGAGGCCATAAATGAGCAAACGTTTATTCCTGAAACCAAGTTCAACTTTGTCCAAATCGATGACTTGGGTCCTTATGTTAATGGGAGGGAGTTCGTAGGTCAGAAGAATCTTCTAAACTTACCACGGCCTGTTCATCTTATTTTCATTTGTGTACTGAATGGTTTTGACTTTCAGATGTCATTGGAGTCGTCCAAGCAGTGTCTCCAACGATGAGTATTCGAAGAAAAAGCAACAATGATACAATTCCAAAGCGTGACATAACGATTGCAGATGAGACGTAAGCCATTTTTTTTAATTCCTCAGAGCTTCTTCCCTTCGGTCAATAGCTAAATGATTTTCTTGCAATGGAAAATGGATCGCAGCAAAAAGACCGTTGTGGTATCTTTGTGGAATGATCTGGCAACAAATCTAGGACAGGAATTACTAGATATGGCTGATAAATCACCCGTTGTTGCTATTAAATCCCTCAAAGTTGGAGATTTTCAAGGTACCCTAGCATTTTTTTAAGTTCTTTATTTGAATATACATAGAAAGTAAAGTTCACCCCTTTTTTCAGGCGTGTCTTTGTCTACTCTTAGCAGAAGTACAGTATTGGTAAATCCAGATTTGCCTGAGTCGAATAAGTTGAGATCCTGGTATGGCACGTTCTAGAAAGTGATTAGTTTGTTCTCCCCGAAAAGATTGTTTTATCTATGGTAATTTGCATACAGGTATGATTCTGAAGGAAAGGAGACGGCAATGGCTTCTATTGGCTCTGTTGTGAGCCCTATATCCAAGATTGGATTCAGGTCCATGTATTCTGATCGAGTTTCACTCTCTCATATAACCAGTAACCCTTCCTTGGGTGATGACAAGGTATGTTACCTATTAACAATAATAGCTAGGAAGTTTTCATTGGAGACTATTTGCTTAGCCAAGTTATATGAGAGCTGTAAGTTATCCTTAATTATTTCTGTTTTGAAAATATTTTAAAGATTTTGGGTAAAAATCATGAATGCACATACATTCTACTAATTTTTTTATCCAACTTTGAATGCTATTCTTGATTATGAAAACATGATTACAACAGTCCGGGTGTGATATGATATTATGATGATGACCTATGGATGAAATGTTTGTGCAGCCTGCTTTTTTCAGCTTAAATGCATATGTAAGCTTCATCAAACCAGATCAGCCAATGTGGTACCGGGCTTGCAAGACATGCAGTAAGAAGGTTACTGAAGCCATTGGATCTGGGTATTGGTGTGAAGCTTGTCAAAAGAATGATGTAGATTGCAGTTTAAGGTTGTAAGACTGTTTTGCCTAGCACTAAATCTCTGGGCAATACTGTATCTCATTTCATTATTTGTTTTTTGTTCAGATATATATTGTCAGTCAAGGTTTCTGATGCGAGTGATGAAGCTTGGCTTTCCATGTTCAATGAGCAAGCTGAGGAATTACTTGGGTGTTCTGCTGATGAGCTTGATAAGTTGAAATCACAGGTATTCTACTGCAGTTCAATCACAAACAAGAGCAATTTGGTCCTCATCATAGTGTGAATCAGAGCGATAAACAAGAGCAATTTGTTCAAGTAACTTATCGCTATGATGAGGACCAACCTAATGAGGTTTCCCATGTCTTAGCGATAAATATAGAGATTTGTTTCATTCATTTTGTGGTTTTTCTAGGAGGGACAAGAGAATCCTTTCCAGCTGAAGCTTAGAGAACCAAAATGGGTTCCTCATCTTTTCCGAGTTGGTGTGACACAACGTGAATATATGAGTGAGAAAAGGCAACGAATAACAGTGAAAGCCATTGCTCCAGTTGATTTTGCAGCTGAATCCAGGTTTTTGCTGGAAGAGATTTCAAAGATGAAAGTCTAAGCTCGGTCGATTGGTGTAGTGTTGTTTCAAAACCACATTTTCAACACCATGAATTGTTAGACATCTTAGACAATTCATATCCTTTCTCTCGACATGTTTAAGATATGAACTGTTTGTCCGATGGAGGTTCTTACAAGATATGTGAATATTGGTTCCTTACACCACTGCTGTAGTGTATTTTGAAACATCAACAAGGTTTTTTTTTCCTCATTAGAAACCGCTAAATTGTTGTTTTTCCTCTTTGTCTACGTCTGTTCATCAGGTAAAATTACTATTAACACTGGGTAAAATTTTAAATCAGTGAATAATTTAAATTGATTTATTGAAATAGTTAACTTATCAAATCATTGAATTCAAATAAAATTAGTTTGGTTTGATTTAAAATTTTAAAATTATAATTTAAATTGAACCGAATAATAATATTATTTTTTATTTTATTTATTTAAGATTGATTGTTAATATTTGATATATTGTGTTTATTAATTATATTATTTAATTTTGAGATTTATATAATTATAAATTTAATATATATTAGTATTGATGTGCTTATATATTATTTATTTTTGTATTATATCGTTTTAATTTTCAAGGACTAAAAAAATATGAACCAAATTGACTTAAATTGATTCAAATCAATAATTTTTTTAAGAATTCAAATCAAATTGAATTGATTCAAATTAAATCAGTTTGGTTTTGTTCAATTAATAAAGTTGATTTGATTTGATTTTGTCTAAATTAAAAAAATATTAATTTGGTTTGAAAAATAGCTCAAATTGACATAAGCTGAATTGATTTCACATCTAATTAGTATTATTTAAGTAACAAGTAATAATATAAAAACATAAAAAACTTATCAAGTCATTAATTTTTTAAAATTATATAATTTATTTATATCTATTGCAATTAGTAACATATTTATTGTAAATATTATGAGACAATAAATTATATTATTAATTCATTTTAATTATATATATATATATATATTATATAACTATAATTTAAATTTAAACTTACATTTTAATATATGTTTATATATATACACAGAGTTATGATACATCGAGAATATAAAGCCAACTTAAAGTGAGAACTTTTATTATAGCTGTATGATATATAAGAATAACTAATAACTGTTAGATTAAAAATTTAAAAACAAACTTAGCGTCATTACCCTGCCTCTTGCACATTCGACTTTTCGAGCGACCTCATCACTACCTCCTTCTCTGCGACCGTCTCTCTGTCTTCACCGCTCTGCCCATCGTCGTCGCCCTCATCGTCATCGCCCCTATCACCTTCGCCACCAACGCTTCCCTCCTCTGCAACCGTCTTTGTCCCTCTATCTTCGCCGCCCCCTCTTTGCCCATCATCGCTCCGTCTCTCTGTCTCTCCATATTTGTCTCTTCATTAGCTCCACGTTCGCCTCTACTGCCAATTTTGCTCTGCCCATCGTCGCCGCCATGGATGCTTTGGTATAATTTTTTTATTTATGTTTGTTTAAATTTCAATCATTAATGCTTGTGATAAATTTCTCTACCCGTAGTCTAGCATATTCATGACACCATGCTTCTTAATGGTAGTATACATATCAGTATACGTAAAATCAAAGTTCTTTTTTTTGGTATTTATTAGTATGTGAGCTTAATTAAATGGTTGGGTTTTGGATGCTCACCTCCTTTGCACCATTTTAAGAACTAGATATAGAGATTGCCTGTAACTAGAATTCATCATATTAATGGTATAATGCTAATCATAGAATATACATGAATTCTACATGGAGTTCTTTGTTTTGGTTTCGTAACTATTCTTTATTGTAGAAAAAGCCATCATCTACCACACACACATGCTTGCACGTAGGCACAGACATAGTTGGAGCATTTTTCTTGAAAGAAAAAAAATATAAACTGCAGTAAAAAGACTCAATGACTTCTAGGAAAATAAATAACATGCCTTTCATTTTAATGCCTCTACAATCAGGTTTTCCGAGTTTGCATAAATGATACAGTAAGGATATCAGTTGTGTGAGTGAGTTTAGGCAACAAACGTGACCCAACTTAATGAAGTACTAAATTGTTATATAAAATGAATTATAAGCAGTTCGATTACTGAGTTTGTTTTGTACCCTGTTTTTTTTCTTTTTTTTTTCCTGACATATTTACCTTTCTTAAAAACAAAACAAAACAAACAATTTGATTAGTTTTGCTAGTTGGGACTTCTAACTTCATGTACACAAAAGCTTACCTGTTGTAGTGTTTAATTTTGCTTTACAATATATCAATTAAGGTATTGCTTTCCAATATTTAAAAATATCTTATGAATATAATGAGCCTTCTAGTCCAGCTTGATAGGTAGTGCTTCCTCAGATTTTTGTGCAGGTAAAGTGAATAGCTCAACTTTTGCCCTTGATCTTGTTGAAGGCCCATGTGTTAATGAAATCAATTTGTCGAAAGTTAGAATGTGTTTTAATAATTTCAAAGAAGAAGAAATTTTTTACAAAGCATATGCTAAAGCCCATGGTTTTGAAGTTTGTAAATCAAACAGCAAATTGGATAAGTCAAATATAAGATATTCACAATTTCTTATTTGTTCAAAACAAGGTGAACCGAAAGCTAAATCAAATGATGGAATTGTCAAGAATTGAAGGATGAGACCAACTACAAAAGAAAATTGTCATGCTTGCATACGATTACAAAGAAATAGTGATGGAAAGTGGACTATTACTAAGTTTGAAGAAGTACATAGTTATATTTGTGTCACACCAAAGAAGCGACAATTTCTAATACAAAATAGAGAAGTGGGAAAATCTCACCGAAATCTTTTGCACATGTTTGGAGAAGCAAAATTTCGTACATCACAAGTAGTGTCAATATCAAAGATTGAAAAAAAAGATTATAGTGACATTGGATGTACAGAAAGAGATATTCAAAATGCTTTACAGAAAGAAAAAGACTCGGAGAAAGCATATGATGCACAAATATTATTGAAACTTTTTGAAGAGAAAAAGATATGCAATCCTTTATTTTACTTTGAATACAAAGTAGATGATGAGAATAAGCTTACACATGTTTTTTGGGTAGATGACATTGCAAGGAAAGATTATAAAAATTTTGGGGATATGTTAGTTTTTGACACAACATATGGAACAAACAAATGTGCAATAATTTTTGCTCCATTCACTAGTGTGAAACAACCATGGACAATTATGCAATTTTGGTGCTGCTTTTTTGAAAGATGAAAAATTAGATTCATTTTTATGGCTATTTGAGACATGGATGTGTGCAATGGGTGAAAATGCGCCTTGGGTTATTATCACAAATCAAGATCCTGCGATGACAGCTGCAATTAATATTGCTCTTCCAACAACTATCCATCAGTATTGTTTGTGGCACATTCTAAAAAAGCTCGGTGATAAGTTAGGTAAATAGGCTATTGACAGTAATTTTAGTATCCCTTTTCTCATTTGTGTTTGGGAGGCTATCTCACCAAGTGATTTCGAGACAAAATGGGAGGATGTGATAACGAGGAATAATTTAAAGGATAATGTTTGACTTCAATCCATCTATCAAATTCGTGAGTAGTGGATACCAGCATACATAAAAGATAAAAAATATCTTTACATGTGGCATTAGAACTATTCAAAGATTTGAGAGTATCAATACTTTTATTGATATATTTGTTGACAACAAGAATTCGTTGTGTGTTTTTATTTAGTGGTTTGATAAAGCTTTAAAAAAACAAAGGTACAATGAATTTGAAACACAACATAAGTGTCATCATTGGTTTTCGTTTGGGCCCGTTTGGGGTGGGCTCAAACGAAACCAATGATGAGAAATTTAGAGTCGTCACCAACTATTTTTGGGGTACAGTTGGATACCCTCTATTTTGAGTAGTTTAAGGTATGGTTTGCGTTATCAGAGAAGGGTTCGGGAGTTGGTTACGTACAGGAAAGGATTAGCACCCCTACAACGCCCTTTTAGTATTTATTTTAAGAGGAGGATGTGTCTATTTATTTTCACTATTCAAGGTACTATTATTTTCTTAAAAATTATATGCTTTTTATTTAGCTAAGTTATTTATCAAAGTTATTATCAAATTTGATTTACCCTAAATTTCTAAGGAAATCCAAAAGGTTTTGTTTTATTTTTTGTTTGAAGTGGAAAGATTAAAAACATTAAAATTAAAAATTAATTTTAATTATCTATGAAAACATTTTTGGTTGTTTGAAAATATTTTTGCTTTTTATCTTTTTTTTTTGAAAACCTTTTTTTTTTTTTGAAAGAATTAAACCTAAATCTACATAGATTTAGGCATGTTCGTGTTTTTAAAGGCATGTTCGTGTTTTTAAAGGCATGTTCGTGTTTTTTAAGGCATGTTCGTGTTTTGAAAACCTTAAGGCATGTTTTTTAGTTTTTGACTATGATTAAATGAACACACACATCAAAATAAATGTGAAGTGTGTGATTGTGACATCTACAAATAGAATTTCACTTCCCTTTTTTTTTTGCTCTCTTTGTTTTCATATCTCTCCTTTTTTTTGTTTACTATACTTTATAAATTACAACATACAATATATACAACATACAAAAAAGGAAAAATACAAGGAAAATACAACATATACCAATGACATAAAAAACAGAAAAATATATACTAAGCATTACATCAAATATAAATATAAATAAGCAAAAAAGTAATAAAGAAATAAATACAAATTAACTGAACCGGTTTTGGGCTTCAACTCTACCTGTCCGTTTGAGCTGTCCTGTCCGCACCGAAAGTCGCCTGCTGTGAGAGAGATTTTTTTGGCTTTGAGTAAGAGAACCCGTGCGAGAGAAGGAGTGAGAGAAGGAGTTTTTTTTTTGGTTTTTTGGAAAGGGAACTCGTAGGGAGAGGGAGAATATGGGAAGGAGAGCTTTTTTTTTTGTTTTTCCTTTTTGCTGGGAAAAAGAGAACTAGAATGATATTCGAGGAAGAGGAATTGGAAGGGGGGGGGGTTAGAGAAAGAGAGACTGGTGTTATTTTTGGGTGTGGGAAAACTTTTAGGAAAGGGAGAGACAATTTGGGTGTTCACTTTGAGCGTTCTTTTCTTGGGCGTAAGTCTCCCTTTTTATGTGAGGAGAAGGACTGTTAGCTATTTCCGCAAGTGTACAGATCGTTACAAGTAATAAAGTAGACTCAAAGTCCAGATGTCGAACCCACAAGGAAGGTGATCAAGTAAAAGCTCATTTTGTAAATCCATGATGTATTTGAAGTTGGTTTTGTATCATTAGCAATTTGAATGTTGTAATTTAAATAAACAAAGAAATATAAATAATCTTATGGGAGAAAATAGGGATTTGGATTTCAATCAATGTAATTAATTAATCTCTTATTCTTAAGGCATATTAATTCAAACTTTCCCTTTTTATTTAAAATCCAACACCTTTGCATGTACTAGCCTCTTTCGAGTGACCTAGCCGTGTGTATACCCTAGCTTGGGGAACGGGCAACCCATTATGTGCTTAAGTTGTTTGAGTGTAGATTGGCATCACACCAACCCTAACTAGGTTACAAGCAAGATTACTGGCTTTCGCAAATTATAATCTTAGCAAGTCAAGTCTCTTAACTATCCGGTTATCAATGTCTTCTTTCGATCCATAATTGATTAACCTTATACAAGACTTAAGGTGGCCGAACTTAAATCTCACATGCTAACTCAAAAGACTTGATAAACATAACAAGGAATTTCAAATTAACTAGCCAAAAGAAAAGAAATTTAAAACTTACATCAAATCCATCATTCTCCCATGGAGGTTTAAGCTACCATAGCAAATAAGAAAACCATTGTTCTAACTATGAGAACCCAATACACTCCTCTCTCTCTCCCAGAATGAACGATGCCCAAAAATTACATGAAAATCTCTTTTGTCTTACAATTCTGTGCATAACCGCTCTCCTAACCGTTAGAACTGTTCCATCCATTAATTCAAACTCGTTTCCCTCTCAAAAAGGTTGATGGAGCATCGTCAGATCCTTTAATGAAGGATTACAGACTGTACATGTGGCATCTATGAGAGTTCATTGATCAGCAGGGTACGTTGTGCAGAAACTGCCCGTAGTCAAGTCATTTGGTCAACTCAATTTCAAATGACTGTTTCAAATGACCAAGCTCTCGGGAGCTTTTGGTCAACTCAATTGGTCCCGTCATTTCTTTTTGATCATTTCAAAATTGAAATGACCGCAGTGCAGATTGTCCCTTGCTCCTTCCTTCTTCATTTGGACCTTATGCTTGACCTGTTTTCCATTCAAAGACAGCAAAAATACCACAAAAGAATCTACTGCTACCATGTTAGGGGGTTAGTTCATTAATTGATCAAATACATCAAAATGAAGTTAAAATTGTGATCTTTTCTCATTAATTCTTCTTCATTTGACACTAAAATAAGTTGAAAAACCCCCCTAACAAGGACACCTTTTAAAGGCCTTTGGATGTATCATCTTGATTGCTGCATTTATTAATGCATTATTCATGCCAGCATTTTTTATTTTAAGATTCCATCTTATGCCAGGTGAACTAACGACCTATGATTGTCCTGTTGTTTTTATATGAGCACATGTGACTGATAGGTGTTGAAAAGCATCTGCCCAGCTAATACCAACACATCTCATGAAGGAACAGTGAGCGAACCCGTGGATAGGCCTGATAAGATACATTTATGTCGTTATTCTATTGTATATTTAGGGTGATTAAGAGCATGATTAGAGCCTAATTGCAATGTATTTCATAAATATTTGCTCTAACCCTTAGGAAGATACTGTTGCCTATATATATGTATTTTTGAGTTGTTTTGATAGGTTTTTAGGTGATTTCTTGTTACGCACATCAGCTAAACCATTTTATCTGCCAATGAGGGAACTTGTGACAAAAGATGAGCTCAAAAAGAGGCATTTTTAATGTGAACGTGATATGGCCAATGTCACGTACAAGTGTATTTATGCATGGGACCCTTCTAAATGATGCAAGGAAGCTTGTGAATGAATTTTAGAGCATTTGGAGCTTGCACGTGATATGGCATTGTCATGTGCAATGTCACGTGCATTATCACGTGCATCAATATTTTTGTACAAGGATCTTTATTTTTGTATGCTGATAATTGTTGTCTAAAGAACCTTGTCCATATTGTGCTTAGTTTGAGTTGTATAATGGATGGAAGGGAGAATTGTTGTCATTTAGCAAAACTATGCTGTTTTGATAAATGATGACAGCTGGTGGCTAGGGCACACATTACATAGCCGACAGCTCTATAAAAGGAGGAGGCATATCATGTCTTGGAAAAAAGAGACTCACGTTCTTGGAAAGGCAAGCCTTGGAGAGACGTTTGGATGGTTGGAGAAGATCTGGAGTTAAAGTTCCTCTACACCTGGTTCTGAGATGATGTTTTATATTTCTTTATGCTATTTCATAAACATGTGTGAGTAGTTTTCTTAATCTAGGGGAACAATGTAGCCCCTTATGTTGTTGTATTGATTTTATAAATATTGGGTTTGTTTAATTGAGATTTGCATGTTTTATGAATCTATTCTTCATCTTCTACATCTAAGCTGTATACACCTAGGTTTCTTAGCCCTAGTATGGGGCAGACCTTGAGATTCATAGCATATTTATGATTGGTGTGATCATTATATTTTCAGAAATATAATATATTGGTTTTGTATGTTATTGCCATGATGACCATTTAGGCATACAACACTTAGAAGGCCTGTCAATGATTATTTGTAGAACCTTAGCTCATGTATAACATGCTATCATTTAAATAACTCCAAGAACCTTAAAATCAGTAGAAACAACATAAGAAGGTGAAATTGTGACCCTAGATGCCTTTAGTCCTTGAGTTTTAATTTCCAAAAATAATTCTGCTATCTTTGCTTATTCAGAAGATCATATAAAAATTATAAAAGTTAGACCTTTAGATTAAAAAGAAATCATTTTTGTCAAGACATTTTATAAAACAAGAGTAGTTAGGTGTTTTGATTTAAGAACTAGAAAATTAGGCAAATCCCTGTGGGTTCAATCCCTTGCTTGCTGCTATTATGTTTAGTGCAAATTGAGAGAATTAATTTTCTTGAAGAGAAGTTTTACGACATTAGTCAACTCTTTTAGAGTTGTTAAAAAAACTTTTTGTCAAGGCCAAACTACAAAGGTTAAAGGTCGGTAAGGTCGAAGGTCGGTGGCGGCTCGGATCATGAGAAGCTTATTTCAGATGATTGAAGCTTAATCCGAATGATTAGAGCTTAGTCCGAATCAGTGGAAGATTCATATCCTTATTTCGTATCAGTGGAGGCTTAGTTCGGACCAATGGAAGACTCAGATCGTTATTCCGTATCAGTGGAGGCTTAGTCCGGATCAGTGGAAAACTCGGATTCTTACTCCATATCAGTGGAGGCTTAGTCCGGATCAGTGAAAGACTCAGATCCTTACTCCATATCAGTGAAAGCTTAGCCCAGATTAATGGAAAGCTCAGATCCTTTCTTTGTATTAGTGGAAGCTTAATCTGGATCAATGGAAGGCTCGGATCCTTACTGCCCTTGCGCGCCGGGTCATGATGCAGAACTCCGCAATGCTGGAACATTTCAATTACAATATAAAAGGTATATATAATTATATATACACACGCAAGAAAGCAATATATATATATATTAATTATTAAATATTTTGGAAAATTCATTGCACATATATATTGAATATAAAAAATTAAAAATAATGTTGAGACCATGCATGTTCCACATCTACTCCAACCAAATGTATGGTGCTGAAAAATAGAATTTATATAAAATATGAAACAAAAATAAATTAATCATTAATTCTCTTTCTTTATTTCCAAGTTTCTTGTGGGTTCAAAACATATGTTACTTTTAGAGTGGATCAAGGATCAAATCCTTATTACATGGCCCTACTAGTGGCGGTCCAGAACAGTATAACTAAAGTTGAACTTAGGGAGAATAACACCAAGGAGTGGAAACATATGACTCAATCGTGGGGTGCAATGTACCAGTATAACTCTGTCACTGATAAGCCGATTTGCTTTCCATTATCGGTTCGAGTTACCGAGACATCAAACCTTCAAAGTAGTAGATGTGATTCCTAAAGGGTGAGATTGTAACACAAGCTAATTGAAATTTCTAAGGTGTAGATCAATTGTAGTTAAAACTATAAAGCTAAATGCTTTGACGCACAATATATGCAATACCCATGCATTTGATTTACTAGTTAGCAATTTGGTAAATTTAATTGAAATTTCGTGCCTACTTAATGCTATGATGATGAAGGCTGATCACTAATGAGGAGGGAACAGTAATAACCATATATGTATCACGTTAATATAATTCGCTCAATAATGTGCAATAACGTCTAGCATATGTAATAGATGATGACCTATATTGTATTATAATAATACAACTATGTTTTTTAGTCTATACATTTGAGTACTTTATTATTTTGGATCCACACATCAAATTACTTTGTCCAAATACAAAAAAAGTTTATGACAAGATTAAGTGTATGATATAAAACAAATAATAAAATTTCAATAAAGCATAATAATATTTAAGGCTCATAATGATAACATAAAATAATATTTATAAAAGCTGTTCCAAATAAAATAAAAGAAAAAATTAAAAGAAAATTAATTATCATACATTAAAGATCAAAACATCAAATTAATAATCTATTATTAATATCTTACTTTTTTTATTAATTTTAAATTATTAATCTATTATTTTAATTCAAAAATAAATATAGTAAATTTAAATTACCTAAATTTACTTTGTCTCCATAAGGTCAAACCAACTAATGAGGCACTAAAAGAAAAGCCACCCTGGAAATTTTACCAATTTGCGTTGCATTTAGTTGGTAGAAGTGGTAGTACCAACCTTATAATTAAATACAAAAAAAAGTCTCGTATAGATTTATTCACTCCACATTTGGAATTATATATATATAGGTGGTAAAAACATATGAGTAAATAAATAATTAAAGGAGTAAATAAACACTATCGTGGGCATTTATACAATTCACATTGGGCGGGGGTAAGACTGACCATGCATTTAAATAATTTATAATTTATGAAAATAAAATTTAAATAAAACACTACAGTGAGAATATCAGACCATCCACATAGTGATCGGCTCTTTAACGGTTTATTGGTCATAGGTCAAATTTTATTATATACGTTAGATCTAATTTTATTTCGGTCAGATATTTATATATTCGTTTTTCAGTGATAATATAAATGTCTTATTTAGTTGTGATTTTTGAAATGCTTTAATAAATACAAATAGAAAATAGAAAATTTTCCCAGTTAGGTTTCGTATTGTTCTTCATAATAATAATAATAATAATAATAATAATAATAATTTAAATTCATTTTATTATTAACGTTATTATTAGTGTTAGGATTTTGTTATTATGCTTATTATTATTTGAATAATTATTGTTGTTATTGTTGTCGTCATCATCATCATAGCGAGTGAGTTCTTACTATCAATATGAGTTATTATAAATTGTAATTAAAAGAAAAAGTGGGTTTGTCACGCCCCTAAATCCTGGAATGCCTGGAGTTAAGAGTGTGACTTCGTTATGTCCGCACCCGAGGGGTAAGAGGTTAGTGACTAACACTGATATGGATTACATAGCAGAGGCTGTTCGAGATATACATGTATAATCATACATTAGGGGTATTTCTTTACATTCCCACATGCTATGAAGCTAAGGAAAATAATTTATTAATAATAGAGTTATGCTATAAATTCAATACAACTTTCACGAATCCTCGTTCGGATATTCAAATAATAAAACCAATCATGCATTATAAAATCCTTAAACCAAGTTATGACAAAATGTGAAATATATAACAATTAACTTTGGACTAGCCACTAGTGAATGAGTCGATACCTGAAACATGTCAATAAAGTAGAGGTGAGCACGAATACCCAGTTGGTGATTTCCATCTCCTCACCATCTTATAACATAAAATCTTAGGTCTACATGATCGATATGTTTGTGCTAGTGTAATGTCTTATTCTATCACATTAAACTTATATTAAATCACAAAATATGACATCATCACACGCATTACATTTCAATCATAAAGGGTTTGCATCGGACAATCCAACCATCCACCCAAATCCAAGGATCACAATCACTACCAAATAGCCACATGTGGGACCTATAGTGTCCCTAATGACAACCCACCACATATGGGATCTGGGTTAACTAGTCACATAGGGGACCTACAGCTTCTTGTCAGCTCTATGTGGGACCCATGATTAACCCAACTAACTTTACCACCAAATTCACACATAGTTAATAAACAGAATTTTTGTAATAGTCAATATTCAACACAATAGCTTTACAAAATATTTAAATCACCAAACCAGTAATAACATACCAAAAATTATATATATATATATATATATCAAACAATTAATATTAAGCCACAATATTATTCTTAATGTCAAATTAATAGTATCAAGCTACAAATAATATTTTAATGGTCATATTAATAAAATCAAGCTACAATTAATAATTTAATTGTCATATTAATAATATCAAGTCCAAATAATATATTTAACATGTCAAACTAATACTAAGCCTCTTCTCCTTCCCTAATTGCTATTTGTGTTGCAATTCTAGCACACCATACTTGGTCAACCCTTCAAACCTTCTAACGTGCACCTTTTTAATGCATATTAGATGTTCAATGAAATATCTCTACCATTTTTTGTAGGGTCATTTGGATGGATCCCTTAAATAATGTATTTACTCAATGGATTCAATTTTTATATAATGAGTTAGTATTGTCATCGCTTGTTTTTGATTGGGCTCATATTGGCTTATGAAAGGACTTCATACTGGTTCATTCAATTGATCCCGGAGTCATTGCTGCTCAAGGCTCATACAGACTATAAAAAGAAAAACACAGAGTTACTACCAAACAGTTTAGAGGTGTGATTGGGCACATAGAAAAGATAGGTATATGGTTCCAAAGAATTACGTTCGTGAGTCGGTAACATGTGGGGAAGGAAAAATGATTATTGCACCCCCACAATGCCTATTATTGGTACCTAATCTTCATCTATGAGTGTTTTCTTGCTTTATTACTTATTTTAAATTTTTTTATGTTTTAGATTTTAAGGAAAAGGAGAATTTTAGGATCTAGAACTTAGAAAACAAAAGAAAAATGGTTTTAAGTAAATAAAAGAAGACATTTTAATTTTAAAAAAAGAATGTGAGATCTAAGCCCATGTGACAATATTGCATTTTTTTTTTAAGAAAACAAAGATAAGTTTCTTTTTTAGAAAAGGAAAAAAATAAAAACTATTTTAATTCAAATATGGAAATACTACCACAATTGATATTAGCCCAGATAGACTAGTATATGAGCATCTAGGGCTCAACCTTGTTAACTGCCTAAGCCTTGTTTTAATTTTTCTAGAAAAAGATAATCTTTTGTGTTTTTATTACTTTGTCAGAAAAATATAAAACTACGGTAAAAGATGAAATACCTAAACACTGGAGAAAAGGCATTTAACTAATTTTTTTTAAAAAACTATATGATTTTTCACTTCCCGACACCTGGTGTTTTGTTGATGCCTTTTTTGAGACACTACCAAAAACACATAAATTAAGAAAAAGAACATAGCTTTTTCTTCCAAATATTCCATGAAATCATAAAGGGTTAGAAAAGAAAAAGACAGTTTTCCTCCTTGGCTTGGAACATCCCCTTCGCCTTAACTCATTTCGCCGAAGACAAAGAACAATTCTAGGCGCTTTACTCACTCGAAAACTAAGTATGTTTGTCTTTATAAATGCTCAGAATGCTCCCTCTGATTTTTCCTCTCCAAAGTCCGTTCAGAAAAGCCCCCCTTTTTTTGAGAATTTCTCCTTCCCTTCATTTGTCTTTTGACCACCTTATTTATAGGCTAAGGTTAGAGGCCTTTCATAAATAAGGTTTCTCTTTCCTATGGTAGCATAAATCAAATTAATTTAGATTTATTTGATCTTCTATATTGCTCGAGACAAGTTTGATATTCCTATTTTTAAATGCTAATGTATTTGGATGCTTTAGTAGGCAAAGGTTGAATGAATTTTTAGATATTAGCATTGTTGGGTATTAAATATTTCTACAGTCCACAAGGGTCAATTGTGATGTCCCGGGGAGTTTTTCCATTAAAATGACATTTAATTAGAGGCTTTCCGTCCCTATGCTTAAAAATGAAGTTCTAAGGCATTTTGATTTAATCTCCAAAGACTCCTTGATCAATTCTCACGTTTGAAAAAGAAGTCCTAAGACACTAGTCACATTTAATACACTTGGAAATAATTCCAAATTTACCGAGTCCCGATGCTGTATTAGTTTAATAAACATATTTGTGAAAAGAAATCATATAGATAGAGGCCTTAAATGATACGTTGGACACTGGTTGGATGTCCTGAATTAGAAACCCGATCTTATTATGAATTTATTGGAGTCTTAGTTTAAGAATCCGGACCTTTGAAGTCACGTTCAGACCTATGGAGCAGTTATTCTAGATTTCTGGGATTTTTTTTGGATCTATGGAGCAGTTCCAAAGTTTCGATTTAAAGTAAAGATGCTTGGATTAGACCGAATTCGACTTCCAGATTTGACCAAGTGTGACCTCGGATCATCTAGAGTCATTTTGGATTATTGGGTGCTATTCCGGATTTGATGATTGGCCTCTGGATTTGACAAAGAGTTCTGGCCAAAGGAATCCATATACGAATCTGGATCTTTCAATATCCTGAATTTCAAAGTGTCAGATTTCGCGTCATTCAAAAATTCAAACATTGGGCTCAATTACGAGGTGTCGACTCCACTTGAACTTCATTGGGCCTCCTTTGTTCTCATTTGCTGTGTAAGAAAAGTGTCTTTGTATATATATACTAGACCAAAGAGAATCAAAACTGTCTATGTGGGACAAGCATATATGTGAAGGAGAATAATAAAAAATCACAGAAAACAGGGCAATTTCTAGAGCAACTTTCAAAATTCATAACTTTCTCCATAGAGCACGGATTAAGGTCAAATTGGTCTTGCTTTTCTTGAAATTCTGTTAGATACCTTATGAAATTAGAATTAATAAAAAAGGATCAGCCTTTTGGGAGAAATTATGGAAAAACCGAACAATGGTACACGACGAAGTTAACATTTTGCCTGTTAGTTCAAAAAATTATAACTAATTGCATACAAACTGGAATAACCTCAAATAAGTTGGAAATGATAGATAAATAATTTATCTAACTAACACAATTGACCTTGCCCGATTCTAGTAAGTATTGAGAATGTTATTAGCCAAACAAGGCACTGTGCACCGATTGTCTCACCCAAACTTGATTACTAACTTAAAAATTATAACTAATTGTATAGAGACCGAAATAACCTCAAACCAGCTGAAAATGATAGATAATGATGTTAGCTAACTAGTTTAAGTGACTTTGTTTGATTCCAACAAGTATTGAGAAATTTATTAGTAACACAATGCGCTGCGCACCGGCTGTCCAATTGAAATTCGTACAAAACTTGATACTTTTGTCATAATCTCTTCATTTCTTCTCATAATCGAGTACGGTCAAGTGTGTTGTTTTCCAAATTTTAGCCTTTATCACTCAATGCTTGCCTTGAGGCATTTTAAAGTCTCCCAAAGTAGCCCTTAGTCTTATGATCTTTCGCTAAGTATGATTATGATCTAACCCGATTAAAATGGATTTAACAAGTATCATTATTATTTGTTATATATATATATATATATATATTGTTCAATATCTATTATGTGTAAAATTAACATATAAATAATTAATAGAGTTTGGATAATATGGGAGAAGGGTGCTAATTTACATCAAATACTTCAAAATAAATAAATAAATTAGACTTGTTTATAGGTAAGTTTTACTTAATTCAATTACAAATCTAAATATTAATTAAATTAAATTTATTAACATTAACTTTACTATAGCGTCCTCAACAAGATGACAATTTGAAATATGAATATTATGTGATAAAGTTCTTCGATATGTTGTACACAAGATATCACAATATGAAGTCCGGAATACATTTTTTTAAGTACTAGTAGTGCTATTAATTTGTTTTACTATAACAAGTTTTGCTCAATTAGGTTTCTCCTTATACTCGTTAAAGTTTTAAAATTGACAAAATTAACGAAATCTGAAGTAGTTAGGCAATATACATTAGTTTGCTAGAATGTAGCAAAAACGAAAATTAATTATTTAGTTTCTTTGTTGATACCTATATAATTATTACTCACGTTAATACATTTATTCTAAATATTTAATTTATATGGTTGAAAAAGATAAGTAGACCCAAAATTGAATCACGGGATTTTTAAACCCATAAAAAATAATAAATGGTAGGAACCCATTTTCTACCCCTTCCGCATGATTTCATTTAATTTTTTCTGTACTAATGTCTATGAATGAAGCATAAACTTTACGCTTTTAAGAACAAAATGTGTAGCCCAATTATTTTGGTATGAGCAATAACCATAGATGACGATGTGTTTCCGTTGGTTTTATTCTTACAATTAGGGGTAAGCATCGATCGGTTTGATCGGTTTATATATAATTTTTAAATCAAACTAACGATATTCGATTTGAAAAAAATTCAAACAAAAACCAATCAATAAATGTTAAAAACCATCAGTCTTGATTCGATTCGGTGCATAAAAATTTGATTTGGTTCATCGGTTTAAATCGATTTATGAATTTTAACGTCAAATAAAAAATACATTCATTTTAATTTTTAAACATCATCACCAATCGGCCAAGTTTACGATTCTACGAATAAATCCGACAGAGATAAATGAGAATTAAAAAGTAAAAATGTCAACCTTTAACCTTTCTACTTCGAGAAAGCACAAAATTAAGGGATACATGAAAATTGAAAAGCGAAAAGTATCGACATGCTGAAATGATAACATCTGTTCAATTGGTTTGGTTATAATCAAACCCCAAAACCGTAAACCGAACCAATAAAATCAATTCTCCAAAAATAAAAATCAAATAAATCAATATAATTTTAAAAATTAATTTTTTTCGATCCAAACGGCGGTTTGATTCGATTTTTGATCGCCCTTGTTACTTAACAACTAATGCTTTTTTTTTTCTAGGTAAGCATTATTTGCAGCATGCATATAGGCGCGAAATGCGGCCGCACCTGTAGTTTTTTAAAAATACATATACATCAAGGGCAGATGCGGTGCCACATCGCGAGCAGGGCACAAACGCTTGCGTGCCATGCCCGCAACAATACTTAACCAGTATTTCATTGGCATAACACTTCGTGCACTAATCGTCTAGTAAGCACAAACACAAGTGCATCGTATAATAACAACGTCAACAGAACATTGTCTCCCAAGAAAAACAAATCATCAAACCAAGAGCAGGTGGCTAGTACAGAGATTTACCCGTCAAAGAAACCATATTGATTCTTTCGTTCAGACGTAAGGTCATCGAGAGATGAATAACGTCTTGGCAGACATTGACTAGATTACGATATATATCCTAACTATTTTAAACATTTCAGAGTCAAAAAGCTATTTTATCAGGGAGCCATATGTAATGTTCAGATACCCTTCTCAAGCATGGCCCGAACCCTTGTGGGAAGACCATAGAGTCGAATGAACCCGGCTGCATCTGCCTGATCATATATCTGACTACTCTCGAAGGATGAAATATCTTGCCTGTACAGGCTGAAGGGGCTCTCCCGACCAGTTACAGTGATAGATCCTTTGTAAAGCTTGAGGTTCACTGACCCAGTGGTGGCTGCTGTGATCTTCTCCATAAAAGCATCCATTGACTCACGGAGCGGATCAAACCACCTACCTGCATATACCAGATCAGCATATTTGAGGGCAATTGAGTCTTTGACTTGCATTGTTTCTCGATCCAGCGTTAAGGACTCCAGTTCACGCACGGCGGAGAATAGGATGGTCCCACCAGGAGTTTCATACACACCCCGACTCTTCATCCCAACAAGCCGGTTCTCAACCATATCAATACGCCCAATTCCATGTTTCCCGCCAATTTGGTTGAGTTTAGAGAGAAGGGTTGCCGGGGAAAGCTTCTTCCCATTGAGTGAAACCGGAAGTCCCGACTCTATCCCAACTTTTAAATATCTGCATATAAATGAAGAGGATGGGAGAAGGATTGAAGTTGCATAAAGAATTAAGATAATAGCAGTGGGTGGCATGTGCTTTGGTGAGGAAGCTGACATGGACATTAGTTGGGAAACTCACTCGGGCTTGTCTGGTGCATCCTCTGGGGCAACACTCATCATGTACATATCCTCCCTTGGCTCATTTGCTGGATCTTCCAAAATATCTCCCTTCATCGTTGAGGCATACAATAAAAAAAATGAAATAATGAATTAAGGGGCAACATTCTCTTCTAATAGCATCTAATTAAGTCTATTTTAGCAAATCCAGAAAAATAAATAAAATCACTGCAATTACAAAATGAAAAGGAAATAGCTCGAAAAAACTCATTTGAAATGCAAAAATAAAAAATAAAGAATAAAAAAAGCAAGGGTCATTTGACATCATTTTCGATAACAAAAGAAAAATCTAAAGAGGGAAGATGACGGAATTTCTGAATTTTGTTTAAGCTATTACTTGTACCAAATTCTAATCCAATAACCAGAACGAGAAAGCAAAATTACCTCATGGCTAAGGTGCCATAAATTTCTATCTCTGCTGTAGATAGACTTTTTTGTAACTGGAACTGGAACATTATGTTTCTTGGCATATTCAATAGCATCTTCTCTGCCTTGAATTTCCCATTCCCTCCAAGGGGCAACAACATTGAGTTCAGGATTTAAAGCAAAGAAAGTGAGTTCAAACCGGACCTGCACAAATAGATTAGCCGTGAGAAATTTTCTCAGAAAGGAGAGTTTAACGCTATAACTCAAATCTGATGCATGCCTGATCATTTCCCTTCCCAGTGCATCCATGTGAGACAGCATCAGCTCCAACTTCTTTAGCAACATCAACCATGGCCTATTTACAGTATGATTGTGTGAGATTCATTATCAAGAAAAGGCAACCAAACAAAATTATATCGGTGTACAGAAAAGAAAAGAAAAACTGTGCAGGCCAGAAACAATATATTCACATAAAATAGAGCTTTGATTTCATCAGGAATCAACACAGTAACAAAAATGATTAAGTTCGCTTTCCTGGGAAGAGAGAACAACCAGATATCAAAATAGAGCTCATTAAAAGGAACATAACAAATCAGCTTTTCTGGAAAGCTTTACTTTATTTTCAGACAGCTAGAGGCCTAGATTACTGATATCTATTAACAAGTATGTCAGATTTTGAAGCAATTCCAGTGCAACAAATGTTCACGTGTAGACACCAAAAACAAAAGTAAATAAAGAACTTATATAATACGATGCCACTTTCTCCATGGCCCAACACTTGCATCAAAAAGGACATTGGTTAAGTTAATTACAACTAAAATTTCTAGCATATGGTACTAGTTAGCAATCTTAAATCACTGTCCATTAGCAAAGTATTCTAAATGCCTACAATATCTTCAAATATTTTCTTGATAGTTATACATGATTTGTGAAGCTATAAATCAGGTAATTACATAAAATAAAATACTTTAATAGGAGTCAAGTAAGGAGAAGCCAGACGGAAAATTTCGACAGTGCTGGCCCAACAGCTACCATAGCTAAATACGGAAAGATGTATAAAGGTTATGTAAACAAATTATACGTGTTAATATCCATTTACAATCTGAATTCAAATTGTAAAGATCTTACCTTTGCAATAACGGGGCGGGCCATCGATGTCCCCAACAAGTATTTTCTCTCATAGAGTGCACCAGCTCTCAAGCAAGGAAATATGTAATCTTTCACAAATTCTTCCTTCAAATCCTTCACAACCAACTGGGAAGCCCCGCTTGCCTTGGCCTTCGCCTCCAAACCTTTCATGTCATCTGCACCCTGTGAATGTGTAACAATAGTCTCAAAAGGATGACCCACAAAATAATAACTTAAACATGACTCAAAGTATCAGATGAATCTGAAATGTTTCGAATGAGTCATCAAAGTATCGGAGGTTTTCGGTACGAGACTTAGGACCGGTATGAACTTCTTGCATTTTTCCTACACCCTATCAATCTCGGCCGAAAGCTCGACCGAGATGTAACAAGTCAGCCGAGAAATCATTGACGCGCCTCTTCCTGGATGAGATATCATCCGAAATTGCAAGAATGTTGAGATACGTCGTGCAGTCTCCTTTTCTTCCTCTGTGCCTTTCTTTTGTTTTCTTCATATTCTTCATAGTCGATTGACTCCACACTACATCATGCGTTGCTGCCGATTGCTGGCATCGCTATGTTAGCCTCATCTTTTTTTACTTATTTTTCTTCTCTTCTCCATGCTACATTGCTGCGATCGCTAGATTCCTTTTCTTCTTCCTCTATGCTACACTCATGCTCACTATGCCCTGTTGATGCCTTGATGCCGACGAGGTTAATTTAGTTTGTCTTTTAAGTTTACTTATTTTTGCTATTTTATCCTTATTTACGTTTATTATATTGTTAATTTTTTCAAGCGGCTCTACTTTTCTAAAAACGAAATAAATAAATAAATAAATATTACACATATATTGTTTTTTCTGTGCTTTTCCTAAAATTATTTTTCTTAAAAAATATTATACTAATTTGATAAAAACTATTATAAACATAGAAACTAATTTGAATGATTACATGTTTTTTGTGACTATTACGATTTAAATTTAATTAATTATAAATCATGCAAAACATAATAATATATTTATTTTAATGTTTTGACGCTTTTTTTTGTTTGAAGTCATAGCGTGTAATTCAAATCATTTATTTTATTTGTATAATGGTTCTAATGTGATAATTCGACTTTTTCTATTATTTTTATTTTGTAAATTGAATATTATTTTATGTCTAAAGTTATATCTTGCCTAATAAACAATGAGTCGTCTGCAACTACGACAACGACCGCAATCGTAACTTCAAACAATGACCTTAAATCAAAGGTGAGCAATAGAGGAATAGAGAAAGATTAATTCAAAACTAAAGGATGGTCCTACTCATAACATACCTGACCAACATCAGCAGTGAAGCATACAACATCACAGCCATAATTCTCCCTACAATGTTGAAGATGTGTATAATTACAATTAAATTTGAAAGAAAAATAATTATCACAGTTAATTTTTTTTACATATATCCCTTTTTTGGGAGGATAGGGGATTGCAGCTTCAGCAGAGCATATTTTTCTCATTTATACATCCTACTATATTCACGATATGAACTTGTAACTCATCCACAAAAAAGGCTTCTATTTTGAACGTTCTAATTTCTAACTATAAAATCCAAAAACAAGTGTACCTTAACCATGGGACAATGACTGAGGTATCTAAACCACCACTGTAGGCTAAAACCACTTTGTTGAGTTTGCCACGGAGACCTCTAGCAGATGAAACAACATCAACATCCATAGATTCTTCAGT
This sequence comes from Taxillus chinensis, assembly GCA_023512835.1. NCBI lineage: Eukaryota > Viridiplantae > Streptophyta > Magnoliopsida > Santalales > Loranthaceae > Taxillus > Taxillus chinensis. Next base: position 31,230,745 of record CM042087.1, read on the forward strand.
AACTGCAACTGCTTGAATAGCTGCAGCTGAAAGAAACACAATCGATTACAATGTGCAGCATACTGGTTCACAATCTATTTGAATCTAAAGAACTGATCAAACTCAGAGATGTCTTTTCTAAAAACCGAGCAGTGCTCCAATAGGTGAACTTAAAAGTTGGACTAGAAATAAATTGAAGCCGTGGAACAAGTGCATGATCATCCGCAACTAGAACAAAATGGAGCCATGGACAAAACAAATGAAGATCCTCCACTTTGTTATGTGTGAAACGGAAAAGAAACGCATATAAAAATTGGAGATCTCAATAAGTAATATCCCCTTTTCAATTTTTAATTTTTCTGTTACAAAGGGACAAGTGAAAGATACATAAGTGGTCACCACTGCATGCTAACTCAACTAAAGTGAGAATATAATCAAACCAAACCAACAAGCCTTAATCCCAATGAAATGGGGTCCCCTATTTGCAAAGTGAGAATATAGAAAACATTTTAACAAGGCCTCGAAGAAAACATGGTCATCAATTATAACTAATAACCATCCAGATTTAAACTTGATCATGTTGTATGGTGAGGAAATGCCTTTAGAAAAAAACTTAATTCTATGATAAAGCAGTACCTCGATTTTTATGAGACCGGACAGCATCGCCACTGACATAGACACCCGCATGCTCGCGAAGCTCACTTCCCCTCGCCCCCAACTATATGTCAAAATTTAAATTTAAAAGAAAAAAAAACAAATAAACAAACAAACACATCGATGCACAGGACAAAACCATAACTGGATAACGTAAGGCCAACATGTCGTAACAGAAACCAAGGGTTTATGGTCGCCCGGACACGTACCTGCTGTGACATCGACAAATTTTTAGGATGGTGTAATCTATCTCGACAGCGGAAAGCATCTGCAGACACAATCAAAATCACATTCGTTATCCCGCGTAAAAAATCCAGTTCCAGAGACGAGTTCGATTCGGGAATTTATGGAATTAAACGCAATCACCTCGCACGGCGCCATGGATGGCGAAGTTGGTTGCGGCTGCTGCAGCCATGTAATCTCTTATGCTGGAGAAGACTGAAGAGATAGTATGTGTGTGTGTGTGTGTGTGTGAGTGAGAGAGAGAGAGGGGGAAGGAGACAGCGGCCTTTTGTGTGCGCGGAGATGAGCGATACGATAGGGTAGGGTGGGGTTCTAGGGTTTCAGGGGATGATACGGCGACGTATGGAGTATGGCTTCCGCAGTGGGAAATGATTTTATTTTCTTTTATTTCACTTTTATTCTTATAAATAATAAAAACTTTGACCTTATGATTACACATTTTCAACCCAAATGGGTTGCTATTACTGAAGGATGAGGTTCTAGCAAAGCAAACAACACATAAGACAGGGTTTGCAATAATAGAACAAAAACAAAAACACACACGCATTACCAAACCATGCAAGAGTAGCTAGTACAGAGTTTTATATGTCAAATACACCATATTGATTTTCATCTGAAAAAACACATACGACGAATGAGAGATGAATATGCTACTGCATTGACACACACACACACACACACGATTACTGCTAGATATATGCTAGTCTGCGCTCAATAGCCACACGCAGACACTCATATTTTATAGCTCGGATTTGGTTGTAATACTACTTGCAAAGAAATTAAGAGCCCATAATTATTTGATCAGATAGCCTGCCATATGTAATATGTTCAATATTCAAGGAAAGGAAAGCCCTCAGATACCCTTCTCGAGCATGGCCCGAACCCTTGTGGGAAGACCATAGAGCCGAATGAACCCGGCTGCGTCTGCGTGATCATAGGCGTGGCTGCTCTCGAAGGACGATATGTCCTGCCTGTACAGGCTGAAGGGGCTCTCCCGACCGGTCACAGAAACAGAACCTTTGTAGAGCTTGAGGGTCACTGACCCAGTGGTGGTGGCTGTGATCTTCTCCATAAAAGCGTCCATGGACTCGCGGAGTGGGTCAAACCACCTGCCCGCATATACCAGGTCCGCATATTTGAGGGCAATCGAGTCTTTGACTTGCATTGTTTCTCGATCCAGCGTTAGGGACTCCAGTTCGCGCACGGCAGCGAAGAGGATGGTCCCGCCAGGAGTTTCATACACACCCCGGCTCTTCATCCCCACAACCCGGTTCTCAACCATATCGATACGCCCAATTCCATGTTTCCCACCAATTTGGTTGAGTTCCGAGAGAAGGGTCGCTGGGGAAAGCTTCTTCCCATTGAGTGAAACAGGAAGTCCCGACTCTATCCCAACTTTTAAATATCTGCATATAAATGATGAGCATGGGAGAAGGACTGAAGTTGCATAATTAAAGAATTAAGATATATAATAGCAGTAGGAGGCATGTGCTTCGGCGAGGAAGCTGACATGGGCACTAGTTGGGAAACTCACTCGGGCTTGTCTGGTGCATCTTCTGGGGCAGCACTCATCATGTACATATCCTTCCTCGGCTCATTTGCTGGATCTTCCAAAATGTCTCCCTTAAGAAGTGACATAATAAATGAAAAAAACCGTACGTATAATCAGCTTCTCTTCTAATTAATATAGGTTAACCAACAGTCTGTTTATGCAAACCAGCAAAAAACAACAACAACAACAAAACAAACTCACTGGAATTACTATGTGAAAAGGAAGAGAAACTCGATGGGAAAAATCACTAGAAACGCAAGAAACAAGTGGAAAAAAACAGAAATTTTGATGATGCTATTACCTATACCAATTTGTAATCAAATAACCAGAATAACAAAGCAAAATTACCTCATGGCTAAGGTGCCATAAATTCCTATCTCTGCTGTAGATAGACTTTTTTGTAACTGGTACTGGAACATTATGTTTCTTGGCAAATTCAATAGCATCTTCTCTGCCTTGAATTTCCCATTCCCTCCAAGGGACAACAACCATGAGTTCAGGATTTAAAGCAAAGACAGCGAGCTCAAACCGGACCTGCACAAATAGATTAGCCGTGAGAAATTTTCTCAGAATGGAGAGTTTAACGCTATAACTCAAATCTGATGCATGCCTGATCATTTCCCTTCCCAGTGCATCCATGTGAGACAGCATCAGCTCCAACTTCTTTAGCAACATCAACCATGGCCTATTACAGTGTGATCGTGTGAGATTCATTAATTATCAAAGAACAAAGCAGATCTGAACAAAATTACAGTATATAGAGAATCAAAGATAATCTGTGCAGGCCAATATCAATACATCCGCATCAAATGCTACCTTTTGTTCAACGCGAAGGACATTTGGAAGATTTAATCACTTGCAAAGTATTCTAAAAGCATGTAGTTTCCTGCCTTCATGAATTCAATATTTTCAAACTCGGACCAAATAATATTTTATCTGCTAATGAAGCTATATCAAGTAACATAAATAAAATACTCCTCTAGGAGGAGTTAAGTAACGAGGGTGAGAGAAAAGGTCTAGAAAGTCCGACTGCAGCTGGGATATGCAAAGTTTAAGGCTGTGACTAAAAAAAAACATTATAAAAAGAAGCAATTTTACAATCTGAGTTGAAATGATGAGGACTTCACTTTTGCAATAACAGGGCGGGCCATAGAGGTCCCCAGCAAGTATTTTCTCTCGTAGAGTGCCCCAGCTCGCAAGCAAGGAAATATGTAATCTTTCACGAATTCTTCCTTCAAATCCTTTACAACCAATTGGGAAGCTCCACTTGCCTTGGCCTTTGCCTCCAAGCCTACCATGTCACCCGTACCCTGTTGTGTATATATATGATTAACAGTCCATCTGAAGCAACGGCGTAAACCAAAGATAGACCCACAAAATAGCACTTAATTCAAATCGAACGCGAACAACAAAGAGATAGGGAAAAATCACTTCAAAAATGAATCATGCTCCTATTCATAACATAAACATACCTGACCGACGTCAGCAGTGAAGCAGACAACATCACAGCCATAGTTCTCCCTGTAACGTTCCGATCGAGTTGTTTATCAATTTGAAATGTAAAAACATTACTGCATGTGTTTAAAAGGGTCTTGCTTTTTCTTTTCCTCCCCTTGTTTAGCGATCAAATTAAACTAAATACAAAAACTAACGAGTAGTGTACCTCAGCCAGGGGACAATAACTGAGGTATCTAAACCGCCACTATAGGCTAAAACCACTTTGTTTAGCTTGCCGCGGAGACCTGCAGCAGCGCGAGCGCCATCAACATCTGTTGTAGCCATGACTAGTTGAATAGCTGCAGTTGAAAGAAACACACGTATACGCGCGAGAGATCACAAACGCACGCAGCAGACAATAACCCACTACACTACCATACACAACAACAGCATGGAAATCTCTGTCTATGAATGTTGAGATGATAAGATATTCGGTCACCCTACAACCCATTTGCCAATGGAATCAGGCCACGTTACCTTGTCCACGTGTTATGTTTCAAGCGCTGGGATGCGGTGCACCGACGCCGTCGGCGTTGTTTTTTAAAAATGTATCAAAACGATATCGTTCTGAGCCGTTTTGGTGTATATCTATTATTGGTCAATTGAGTAATAGCGGAAAAACAATCACGTGTGTGTTTTTAATTATTGGTCAACTGACCCTTTTATTGTGTGCCACGTATCGCATATTATTACGAGGACATGTTTGCCAATTCCCGTAATACCCTTAATAATGCATGCGCAGCGTTCGGTCACGCCTTGGATGTGCTCTTAGTAACGTGGGTTTAAAAAACATATTATTCAGATAATATTATACTCATTAGTTTATATTTTTTAGTATTATTTTAAAAAATAAATAACATATCATTTTGATATATTTTATTTATAATTCTGTTACATCTTATTTTTTATTTTTATTCTTTCAAATTACTTTTTTTATATTTACTATTTTTTAATTTTTACTATTTATTACAACCAATCAATATATATGTATATAAACTCTCTTTTGAAAAAGGTGATGTAAGTTATTTTTAACCAAAACTCTAAAACTATATCTAAAACATACCAATATGATTGCTCTAACATCCAACTGCGAATCCAATATCAGTGCTGACTGGAAGCCCTTCACTATACATGCGTCTTGGCCGGTCATCGACAGAACAACCTGCACACAGGTCCCGCCCATGCACCCTCCACTTGGGCAATTGCGTTTGTTTGTGGAATCGATTCTTCTTCTCCACTTGTGTTGAGATTCCAAGAATCGGTTCTTCTCATTAGATTTATATAGGGGCCGTGCTAGCTTTTTTAGGATCCATCGCGGAGCTCTCGTACGTACGTAGGATTATCTAGTCGTCTAATATACATATATACATAATAAATTAACAAAATGTAACCGCCAATAGCCTTAAATTCACGTACGAGGAGTGGATTTCCACTATGAATGTTAAGATTAATTACAATAAGTACGTACGTAGTAAATTTATTGAACTATTAGAGTTAGAAAAAAAAAGTCTAAAATTAATAAATATTTGTGGATTTATTGAATTGTTTAGTTTGGCGCGCGCGGAGACCTGCAGCTGCAGCAGTGTAGTAGCCATCAACATTACATCTGTAACAGCTGCAGTTGAAAGAGACACGAGTGATTACAAACGCACGCAGCTGACAATAAAGCCGCTACCATACAAAACGGCGTGGAAATCTATACAGTATTTGCGAATGTGGAATGCTGAGATGATAAGAGATTCGTCGCCCTACGAATCAATTGCCAATGGTATCAGGCCACGTCGCCTTTTCCCCCGCGTTATGTCGGGTAGTTATTTCGGTCACTCCTCCGCACTTGAACAGACAATGAATTGAAGCCCTTGATCTCCCCTGATCCATGCATGCGTCCAGGTGCGTGCGTGCATGCAATTGCGTTATTAGTGTTTGTGGAATCGATACTTCTTCCCCACTTGCGTTGCGTTTGCGTTGAGATTCGAAGCATTGATTTTTTTTAGGATCCATAGCGGAGCTATTGTTAACACACACACACACAAAATAATCACCGTCAAAATGGGAGAAATTACTTTATAATTAAATTTATTGGAATATTAAAGTTAAAATAAATATTTGTGGATTTTGTTTAGTTTGACGCGGAGACCTGCAGCAGTGTACGAGAGCAGCATCAATCAAACTTCTGTAGTAGCAGCAGCTGAAAGAGACACGAGTGATTACAAACGCACGAAGCAGACGATAAATATATATATATATATATGTGTGTGTGTGTGAAAATTAATCTATATTTATGAATGTTGAGATGATAAGATATTCGGCCACCCTACCAATCAAATATTGCCAATGGTATCGGGCCACGTCACCGTCTCCACCTACTAGCTAACAGACACACCATAAACACGTGACCAAATTGCCTACATCCAGGAATGGATATCCACTTTCAGATGCGCATTTTTCCCACAACGATTACATATATGATATATGGTGTGTGAATATTTAACAGAAGCCAAACAACAAATATCAACTACCGGGAGGTGTGTAGATACGGGAACGGACACCTACTTGGCTGGAAAATCGGTACTGAACGGCTCCTATTTGGTGGAAAAAACTGAGCCAATTTCCCGAGAGCTTGGTGTTTTTTTTTTCGTCGGTAATGAATGGATCGATGTTAAACTATATGTGACAGTTCGAGAGTTAAAGTTATAATTAATAGGTAACTATAATAATATAACATCATACCATATTATCAGATTAAAAAATAAATACAAATAAATTACAATTGTTCATAGCTGTTATGGTTTCGTTATAATACCAATCAAGTATACTAAACATAATTTATGTTTTATGATTTTATTTTAAAAAAATTATTATTATTTTTAAGTACAAAAAATAAAAAATTTAAAATAATAAAAGATTTTTTTATTTTAGGAATCTTTTAAAATAAAAATAATCTTTTGTTGTTTTTATTTTAATTTTTTTATTCGAAAATAATTATTTAATTTTAAGAATAAAAACAAAAAATAGGGAGGATTAGCCTTTTTATTAAATATTATGCTACATTCCAATGTTGGAGGATTAGCCTTTTTATTCCCTTGTTTTTTCCGGTTCTTATTTGAGATACGTATGTCATTCAACAATAAATTACTACAAAGAAAACATTCAACATTCAAGTATACATTTTATGTTTTTTCTAGCGCGGTTCAGTAGCAAATGATATATACCTATTATGAATCAACAATGTAATCTATTTTATTCAAAAAAATCACATAAATTTTAATTTTCTTATTCGTTGGTTCCCAAACTTCCTCTATAGAGGGCTTCATACACCATGGAATTTACCGGAGGGAGGTCTTAAAAAGATGAGCCTTAAAAGAACCTCAAGCTTGAGTGAGGAGTCCAATGCTCTATTGCGGATAATGATCAACACGTTGAGGACCGTACTGAACCTCGCTAACTTAGATTGTGATAAATCCAGGTATAGGGTTATGCATGAATGCAACAGGTAGGGAAAGCAGTAAATCACAACTATCATGATATGTTTTCACATTTACAGTAGAAAATAACAACTATTAAGTAGTCAACGTAATAAATCATAATTATAGTTGAGGAAACAAAATGATAATTATTATGGCAATTAAAGTGTATAAATAAATCACAATATATACAAAAATAAAATAACCTCATATTCCTAATACTAGACCTAACTCTCTAAAGTTTGTACAAATCCTCAACAGAGTCGTCAGCTGTTATCATTGGTTTTTGTTTGGGCCCTTTTGGGGTAGGCTCAAACTAAACTAATGGTGAGAAATTTAGAGTCGCCACCAACTGTTTTTGGGGTACAGTTAGATACCCTCTACCTTGAGTAGTAAAAAATGTGGTCTGCATCATCAGAGAAGGATTCGGGAGTTGGTTACGTGTAGGGAAGGATTAACACCTCTACAACGCCCTTTCGGTATCTATTTTCGGAGGAGGAGGTTTTCTATTTATTGTCACTGCTGTGATTGGGTGAGTTTCCTAGAAAGTCTATGATTTTTATTTAGTTAAGTTATTTGTTAAAGTTATTGTTACAATTGATTTACCCTAAATTGCTAAAGGGAATCCTAAAAGTTTTATTTTGCTTTTTGTAAATGAAATCCTAATGTTTTTTTGTTTTGTTTTGTTTTGTTTTTTTGTTTTTGAAGTGGAAAATGAAATTCTAATGTGTTTTTTTTGTTAAAAATAATTTTTTTTGTTTTTTGTTTTTGTTGTTTTTTGTGTTTTGTTTGTTTTGTTTTGTTTTTGGTTTTGAAAATTGAAGTAGAAATGAAACCTAAGGCTATGTTTGGTGTGAAATTGAATTTTATATTTTTAAAAACTATTTTTAAATATTACATTTAAAAATCATTTTTATAAGGATTAAAAATATAATATTTGTTTGGCAATAATTTTAACCTAATTTTAAAAAACTGTATTGGTTCCGTCGGAACGGCCGCGTCCTCCTCTGCCTCAAAGGGGAAGCCCCTGATCGAAATATGAAAGGATGGCACAGGGCTCTCAGTGGACAGTAGATCTCGGTTGAAGATGGAGAAAACTTGGCGAATCTGGTCGGGGCTCACAGTGAACATGTTGCCGTCGGCGTCGGAGACCATGGAAAACTCGAACTCTTTGTCGTCCTCGTCACCGCAGCTATAGTACCTACAGGGGAGTCACCGGCGTCGCAACAGCAGATAGATCTAGGCATGGGGTGGGGGGGGGGGGGGGGTCGCCGACTATTGCGGGAGGTAGATCCAGGTGTCTGGTGGGTCTCTGGTGTTATGGGAGGGGTCGTCGGCCATCGTGGGGAGCAGATCCAGGGCGTTGGAGGGTTATCGGCATCACAGGATGGGTCGCCGACCGTCCTAGTGGGCAGATCCAAGCGTCAGGGGAGTCGCCGACCGTCGGAGGAGTGGTTGCAGGGGTCACCGACCGTTGCGGGAGGGATCACCTGTTGTCGGGAGAAGTCACCAGCGTTGCAAGTAGAAATTAGTGAGTACAAAAATCAAAATCAGAAAACACCCTTTCATTGTTTTCATTTTATGAGATTTGAAATCAAAATTTTTTGAATTTTAAAAAAAACCATTGCCAAACGATTTGCGCAAGCGATTTTCTGCATTTAAATGCAGAGAACGGCAGAAAACGCGTGCCACCAAACACACTCTAAGATTTTGGTTTTTGTTTTTTGGAAATTGAAGTCCTAAAACATTGGAATATGCTTTTTTTAATCTTTTTTTTTGGTTTTTAGGTTGAAAACGTTTTTTGTTTTTAATTTAATTTAATTTAATTTTTTGAAATAGCTAAAACTAAAAATTAACACATGTTTTTTCTTTTGAAAACGTGTTCTTATTTTTTTTTGTTTTTTTATTCAAAAGGATAAAACTATGAACTAACACAGGTTAAACAATACATATCAAGTTGTGTGTGTGATTGTGACTTCCACACATGAAATAACAACTCACTTTTTTTTCTTTTTCTTTTCTTCATCTCCTCTTTTTTTATGTCTATGTTTTTTTTGTCTTTACTACACTTTACACATTACAACGTACAACATAAAAATAAAGAAAATACAAGGAAAATACAACAAAAAATATCAAAAATTACATCAAATATAAATATAGATAAGCTAAAAAATGAAAACTGGAAAAATACATCAAATATAAATGCAAATAAGCTAAAAAATAAAGAAACAAATGCACATTAAACTGACTTTGGCTTAAATGAGGCTTCAACACGAGACTTCCGTTTGAAATATTCTGTCTGCACCGAAAGTCGCTTGCTCACCCAAATAACCAAATTCCAGTAGCGCCAAGTGCAAAAATCAGCTAGGATTTACAGTGGAAACTGCAGTGGTACATTGGAATTTTTGAGCAGAGAATGAAATGACTATTTTTTTTGTTTGGTTTTTTTTTGTTTTTGTTTTTGTAGAAAATGTGAGAGAGTGGAAGGATGTTTTCTTTGGCTAAGAGAGCCTATAAAAGAGAAAGAGAAAATTTGGGGGACTTTTCCTTTTTTTTTTTTGGTTTTGGGAGATGAAGTTAAGGGAAAGAGAGAGTATGAGAAGGGATTTTCTATTTTTGGTTTTGGGAAAGGGAGAGAGTTTGAGCGAAAATTTAGGTGTTCCTCTCTGGGCGTAAGTTTGTGCAAAGGGAAAAAGCTTGGGCGTTTTTTTTGACGTGAAAACTATGCAAATGGAAAAAGCTTGGGCGTATATCTTTGGGCGTGAGGAGAAGAATGCCTTTTAATACCTTTGGACGTAGCTCTTAATTGCAGAAATTATTGTCATCTTGATCATGTCAGCCTTTTTTTATTGCCAGATTCTAGCTTTTGTCGGGTGGGTTAGCGACCTGTGATTGTCCCTTTTGTTTCTATGTGAGCACATGTGACAGACAAGCGTTGAAAAGCATCTGCACAATTAATACAAACACATCCCGTGAAGAAACAGTGAGTGAGCTCATGGATAAGCCAATCAGCGAAGGTCAAAGGTGTGAAGGCTCAGATCCGAATCAATGGAAGGCTATTCCAGATGATTAGAGCTTATTCTAGATGATTGGAAGGCTCAGATCCTTACTCCGTATCAGTGAGAGCTTAGTCCGAATCAATGGAAGGCTCGGATCCTTATTCCATGTCAGTGGGAGCTTAGTCCGGATCAATGGAAGGCTCAGATCCTTACTCCGTGTCAGTGAAAGCTTAGTCCGGATGAATGAAGGCTCGGATCCTTACTCCGTGTCAGTGGAACCTTAGTCCGGATGAATGAAGGCTCGGATTTGACTTTGATGCTCCGGATTGACTTTAATGTTCCAGATTTGACCATGATGATCCAGATTTGACCTTGATGATTTTTTTTATCTTTTAATTATCTTTTTACCCCCACCCAAAATGCCAAAATGGATGAACTTTGGGGGATTGTTCGGGAAGCTTCGTATTCGCCTAAATAGTTATTTTGGAGAATCTCGCATGGTCACATTTTCGGGCCCTTTGACCAAGGTCATTGACCATCTTTTGACAAGTTTGATTTTTTTCGACAAAAATTGTTTTGGCTATAACTTCTTCGTTTTAAGTCAGAATTGGGCTCAGTTAAGTGTGTTAATCTCCAAATTTCATCCTCTATCACTTAGTATTGGTCTTGGGGTGCTTTAGGGGCTTGCGACATAGGTAATCAATTTCGGGCTTCCCTGTTCGTGTCAATATATCCATCTTGTGTAGATTGGGGTTAACATCAACGTCAAACCATTCCTTGGTAGTGAGAAATCTTTAAGGACCTGTTCAACAAGGTATATGGCATGGGTAGAAAGGTATATATAAAATGGGATTAGTGTCTCTAACTCGAAGAAAATGGGGTCCAACATATGTCTCTCAACTATCACTATCTCTCACCTCATGCTTCTTGCAGTCGTTATGCCGGCCTCATGTGACTCTGATCCTCAACACAGCAGCCAAAAGTCGACAATAACTACGCTGTTCGCGCCAAGCCTCCTGCCACCGCCTCTCCCCACTCCCCATGCCAGATGGCGTCTAGACAGGCAACAGCTCCCCTCCCTTCACCGAGTCCACACCTCCGGCTATCCCAACTCCCCAGATCTCAGTAACCCAGTCCCCCCCCTAACCCTTCCTGACTCCCCCCTCCTCCATGCCTCCACCTCAGCCGCTCACCGCCAGCGGCTCTCTCCCCCGACCCCCCTTCATCCTCCACCAGGGACCACCATGACACCATGCCTCCACTGCTCCCAGTCCCCAGTGGCCTTTGTCCTCCACACGCTAGAGGGGCTGTGCTCTAAAAATCTGCTTAGGGCCACCCAAACTCCAGGGCCGGCCCTGCTCTTAATTAGATTATCTCTTACATTCTGTATAGACTATAAGCCAAAATGACTATGTGTCTCCAATTACTATATAAGAGCATATCTCTAGTATTGTATTTTATTTTTAAAGGTGATTCTTTTTTTAAAAAAAGCCATTTTAACTTCCATATTTTTTTATTTTGATTAAATAATATATTTTTTACATACTCTCTTTCTCCAGCCTCTATGACCACATTTCGCACTCTCCTTCTCTAATTTGGAACCTCCATCGGTTGTCTTGTCGACTGTTCACCACCAATGCCATACCGCTATCAGCCACCTAACTCTTATATGCCATCTACGAATCCATCAAATCCTCCCCTTGGTCATTTGGGACGTGTGGCGGCCTTGGGGTCGCCATAGTCTTCGTTAATGTAGGGCAACACGTTGATAATCTCTGCACTCAAAGGCTAGCCCCCGCAAGGCCACCACCAATGGAGGCGCCGCTTCCAGCATTAGGATGTCTCTATTGTCGCCGCTACTATATCGCTACTATAGCAGAGTAACTGTGAGGATATTAGAACCCAAGGGTCAACATCCTAGAACCAATCGGCTTATAAGAAAGACTATTCTTGGTTTTATATTAGGATTTATGGGTTGGTTACTTTATCCAATGTGAGACTCTAACACACCACCCACATGTGACAACGTGAATGATACATACGGCCGGAAATCGTGGGTAAGGCGGAACATTATGAACAAACTTCTCACATAATGAACATCGTGAGGGGAAGCACAATTTGCTTTGATACCTTATTAGAATCCAAGGGTCAACTTCCTAAAATCAATTGGCTTTGTCAAACCCTAAAGGATCAAGTCAAACCTTTAGGGTTTGACTGCGTCTATGGTTTACGATAACTTTTATATTTGAAAATGAATGAATAAACAATATTTTATTAGTTTAATTAATAATAATAGTATATTATATTTAAATTGATTTTGGAGGGCATACATACGTAAGTTTAAATTTTTAATTATGATTTTTATTCACTTAATAAGACAGAAAACTCATTTTTAAGTAAAATTTCTAGAATTAGAATCCGGCTGTATAACTTTCCACATGTATCCTAAAATTATATAATTTTAGAATTTTTTTTCCAAAATTACACAATATATATATATATAATATAATATCAAAACTACATAGTTTCCAAAATGCCAAGTCATGTTCGTTGATGTGTAAATCAATTCTTTTTAGTTTATGCAAAGTCAAGATCTCTCATATATATGAGCTGAGCAACCACTTCAAATATATTTTATAACAATTGATATGGTGATATGAGAATTCTCAACGGTCTGCCCCATGGTTATGAAAATCTAAGATTCAAGAATAGAGGGACTATGCTTAAAATTTAGGAGTGTGTGTGTGTGTGTTGGATTCCACATCCTGATAGCAATATTGCCTATAAATCATAATTAAGAGACATTAACGGGATTAAAGGTAACAACACATCAAACATAAACCACTAATCAGAGAACCATGGAACCACTAAAAAGGTGACATATATATAAGGTATTCATTTGAAGTGTCAGGGTTTCACACAATTTCGATTGATGTTTGAGGCCCTATAGTATGTTGTTTTTTTCCTAGTTTTATGGTTTGAGTTTTGTTGCCTATAGACAATTGGTTACGTGATTACGCGTGTAAGGACAGGAAAAAAATTAACAAGAAAATGCGTATGGTAAATGATGAATTAGTCAGGCATTATTGCTTGTGATTAATTTTCATTTATATGGGAGATTCAACACCTTAATAAAATTTTCATTTAGGGCTATATGAATTAGTTTTTAAAACATTTTTTTTGTTTTCAAAACAAAAATAAAACATAAAACTAATTTTGCATGGTTATTTTCTTTTCTTATTTTTAAAAATAGTTTTAAGAATAAGCATTTAGAATGGAGATTTTAGAAAATACAATTTAGTTGTTTTATGTGTTATTATTTTCAATTTTTAAAACACACAAAGGACATGTTAGTCATTAATGTCATATATATATATATATATATATATATGTATATATTGATGGACCTTAGTCAGGTCAATCACTATTACAATATTGTCCACTTTAGCACTCGCGCACCCACCCATGAGTTGTAGTCCGCACGGATTTGTTTTTAACGATTCGCGACCTATTAAAACGCGTTGTAATAAGGTGTACATGAGCCTTCTTATTAGGATGACTTCAATGTTCGCCCTGACCGATGTGAGATTGTTCTTTGGGACTCCCCACAGGAGGTTAGAGACCCAACATATATATGTCTATATATATATATATATATATTTGCATCCTACATGCCTCATGCTGAGATTTAAAAAAAAAAGACAGTAATGTTGGATTAGTTTTTGTAGGTGTCAAATGAATTTTTGAGATGAAGTGTAACATTAGATGAAATGTTCTTGAATTGGTGTTGTCATAGATAAAAACACTATCAGATGGGAACACTTTCGGATTGTTGTCTTATGATGATGTTGTCGATCGGATGAACGTCGATCTTCGATTGGTGTAACCGTAGTAGAGTCACATAGTGTCATATCATTTATCATAATAAAGTTTATTAGAATGAAGTCTCTCGAACTTGGAGTTTTGGGATTAGGGTTTCTAAGATTGGACTTTCTCATTTTTGGAATTACTTCTTCATATTCATCTTCTCATTTTTGGATTCAAATAGACTTTGTCGGATTAAGTTTTTGGAACTGAGATAGCACGCGTATCTTTAAATTAATTGGGGTTCATGTGGAATCTCTTTGTGATCTATTTTTCAATCAGAGGAAAAAGAAAGAGAAAAAAGAAAAAATCATGGCCGTCTAATTAACTATAATTTCACAACAATGTAGTAAGTCAGTTGTACAAAATATTTTTGTTATTGCATATTGGAAATGAATACTAGCTTCTTTGTTCCGCCTATTTTTGAAAATAAGAGTTATTAATTATATTAGACATAACTAATGTTGTAGGTGTATGTTTATTTGTTGCTTGGTATTCTTGTGTCTAAGTTAATTGTATATTTCCCATTATTTAAATATATTGTTGTTATTCTTTCAGGCCCGAACACACATAGGTTGAGCCCAATCCAGCCCAACATGCCTGTTTAACAGTCTACTATTTGAACTAAACTAATACGAATATATTTGAAGTTTTTTCATTTATGACAATGGATTGATTTTATAGAGAGAATTTGAATATATTCAAAATGTTTTATTATTTGGATATTATGTGTCTCTATTTTGATTATTAAATCAAATTTAAAATAATTTTTTTGTAAATTTGTTCTTCACGAACCTTTGAGATTTTTCAACACTTTCAATTATTATTTTTTTAGAATTAATAGGAGAGGGGCGAGAGAATACGCTTGTGGAATGAAGAAGGAATCCATGGAAAAGGAAACAAGAAAACAACGATCTTGACTCTAAAAGGAAAAGAAAATAAATATAACCAAATAGATAAAATAACTAATTGAGATGATAAGAAAAGTCACGATAGTGATGGAATATTGTGGTTAATTTCACAAATATCGCACGTATTTGTTGTAGAGCTAGCCCTTACAAGGACAATATAATCATTGCCTCTTCACGCCTACCTGCTAACTTCCACGAGGACTTATAACCCAACACCTATTCTAATTAAACTCTACTACACCTACGATCAGTAGGTTTTGATACCAATGGGGAGATGTCGTACGTGCTTCAACTTATATATATATATATATATATATATATATATATATATATATATTTCATGTCTATGTCTTACATATCTCACACATTAGGATTTTAGGTGATCTTACACGGTTTGCTATCTAGTAGGGTACATTGGCTTGCTCAGCCACGGATTGATCTCGCAACTTTTTGTGGTAATGCATCCAAGTCCTCCCTCTCTTATTGTCTTCTTCCAGTTAATCTCCCTCATCATGAAGTTGTGGTTCTACATCAACTCCCAATTATAATGCTAACGTTGCGAGGGATTGTTACTACAAATGCACACCCTCTACGTGAGTGATTTACTGTCTGATGCTCTTCAATGGTTGGTGATCTAGGATTGAGTTGGTTTCGTGAGGTTAGCAGGTGGATTTTATGTGTTTCTTTCATGTCATTATCCTATCTTATCTTTACGAGTATGGTAATTTGTTGTGATTATTTGTAAACATTTTATGTTGCTGACAATTACACCTAGTTATTGTTGATTGCGTGGGTGCCAATTTGGGCAGCTGTTGGGCTTGGCAAGTTACCATGAATCTGGTGTTATTGTGGACCACTACCATTGCCTTATGCAGGTGTTGGGCTTAGTAAAAAGTTAAAAAGTGTTGTTCTTAACATAAGTGTTTCATATAACTTCTTGTGTCTTACTCTTTATTTTCGAAAATACTCTATCAGCTACATTATTTTGTTGTAGTATTCTAAAAGTAGAATTTTTTTATTGCATTCTATGTTCGGTACAATCTCTATCATATTATAAAAATAAAATTTCTTAGCTTGATCACTCCTACTGAATTAAATACATAGCCCTTATGAATTGTTAATCCAACTAAAATGTTCTATCAAATTATCAAAAGTTTGGGTCTTATATTTTAAAAAACAAATCTAAATATATTTGGTAAAGTTATCAATAACAACTAACATGTATATCGGACCAGATAGTGATGAAATAGATATTGGACTACAAAAATCTATATAAAGTAGTTGTAATGGTGTTGTGATTGAACTAGTGCTAGAAGTTTTAAAAATGCGCTTGATTTGCTTTATTAATTGACATTTTCTGCAAGTATTATCTTTCTTATAAATGCATTTTAGCAAACCCACAGCTAGAATGTGTGAGGATAATTTTGATATAGATTTAAAATTTAAATGTGCAAACTCCATGTGTCACAAGAAGCTAACTTCTTGAGATTCTTTAAGTAGGAAACAAATGATTTAAAGGAATTGAGATTTCCTCAAATTACAGTGTAAACATTTTCAGTCCTAGTACCATTGAAGTTTACTTCTCTAGTGACTTGATTGAGAACAATGCATATGTGTGCCTAGTGAAAATAACATCAAAATCTTTATCCTATAATTGACTTGTAGTCAATAAATTATACATGTAACCGTAGAAATATTTGAAAAAAAGAGGCCAATAAGATATAACCCATAGTCCTAGTTTTTTTGTTATTGACAAACACAACAGGGGTCCTTTTTCCTCTACATAATCTTTCAACAATGATGGGTCTTATCATGTGTCTTGAACATCCACAATCTATATACCATGGAGAGGAATTGACTTTGTTTTCAAAAAGGTTATCTGTTTTTCTTCCCTGTTGATGTTTCTGCAAAACAAATTTCTATGTTTTTCATGCCTAAATCTATTTGGGTCAGTTAAGAACAGAATAATTATGCTCAAAGTTTGATTTTTTTAACAGTTAAAATAGTTGTATTGTTGGGTAACAAAACCCATTTTTCTTTCCTATTGGTTACCCTAATTTTCTTTTAGAAGTTGAAGTCTTTCTCTTAAGTCTTCCTATTTATGTTCCAAAAATTCTTATTTTGATTATACTGGTATTTTTTTTTATTTTTCAGCTTTTATTATTTTCTCTTAAAGGATTTTTACCCATATATCAGCCTTACTCACCTATTTTCCGTAGTCATATTGCACGCTCTCACAAGGCATAAATTTAACCAGAGGTTTTGTGTAGACATGATACTTCTTAGCAAGTGCAAATTATGAGTTATTGAAACCTAATTATGGAATAACACCTCTATTGTTAGGTTCTGTTTTTAAATGTATAACTATCTCGGCAAAATTATGTCATTTACAACGATTAACAATTTTATTTTTATATGTTGTTCTTTAAAATAACATTTCATTGTGAAACGAAAGATCAAGGATTGTTATAATAAAATTCTGGAGTTAAAACAATTTTGTTTTAGCTTAATTATTATTTCTCTTCTGTATATTAAAATATTATTGTAACATTGACAATAGAGTTGTGTGAGTCATTTTGTTTTATTTGTCAATCACATATTATTTTATTAAATTTATTTTTTGTTGATAAGTTCATAAAATCCGATTTGTATTGATGGTGGAATGTTGGAGCATGTTTGGTTGCTCTTTTTATTTTTGGTTTTCTATATTTTAATATAGAAAACGTTTCCGTTTTTTTGTTTGGTTCACGTATTCGTTTCCGATTTTTAAAAACAAATGGTTTTGAAAATGGAAAAACGAAAACATCTTTACAATGTTTTCGCTTGTTCTCGTTTTGTTTTCGGTTAACACGCTGCCCCTCGCCCGGTGCGACGCCATCCCTCCTCCCGACGCGACCCCTCTCACCCGGTGCGACGCCATCCCTCCCACCCTCCTCGCCCACTGCGCCGCCATCCCTCCCGCCCCACCGACGCCATCCCTCCCCCTGACGCGACGCGTTGCCCCTCCCCCAACGCGACCACAACGACCGAGCGACGCCCACCCCTGCGCTTCCAGATCTCGCGCGACCTTCCTCCCAGCGCAACGCCCTCGCTGCTAGATCTCCCTATGACGACCTCCTCCTCCCCCTCCCCCCTGCCCTGCTGTGCCATTTCAGGCGAATGAAGAACAAAAACGAAAAACAACAACCAAACAACAAAAAGCGTTTTCAAAGAAAGATTTTGAGAATACCCGAGTATTGATTTTCGGAAACTGAGTATCGGGTATCGGTGCCAAACATAGCCTTGTATTCGCTGCCTTCAATAAATTGTTGAGATGCGCATAAGCGAGAACACCTCAACACCCAAAAGAAGAAGAAGAAGTGCAATGAGGCAAAGGAGGGCATGATTTTGGGTAGGATTTTGATGGTCAAGAAATTGGGCCTTTGAGAATGCATTTATTGGGTTCTGGTTCTAGGGTTGGTTTTCAATTTGATGGGCTTTCATACTTCTTTGAGTTGGCGAATCTGGCAGGCTCAGGTTTTTTTATAGGTGGACAAATGATCAAAGAGCAGCTCAATTTATCATTGTTCTTTTACAAAGCCCACTTTATTTAGCTTGTAGTTCTTACTTCTATTAATAAAATTTTTATAGAAAAGTGAGGAAATTAGGATTGCAAGTAAAAAAAAAAAGTTAAAAAGTTGGTCTGGCAAAAACCAATTCAAATTTTCTCAAATCTATGTTGCATATTTTTTTATTTATTTACGACGACGTAAATTAACTTTAAAAATGTACACGCTATTGTGCATTAGTGGACCGGTGAGTATTGAACATCCTAATCCTTGATATACGATTGTAGCCCAGCTTCTAAGCATAGGAAAATCTGAATCCTTGATAAGGGAAGATATATGAACATCCTAATCCTTGATATACGATTGTAGTCCAGCTTCTAAGCATAGGAAAATCTGAATCCTTGATAAGGGAAGATATATGAACATCCTAATCCTTGATAAGGATAGAGATATCCTGCTCTAGATCAAGTGCGGCACGACTCCCAAACAATCACTCAAGCAAGTAGTATGTCAAATAGGCAGCCAACAAGGAATGGACACGTGGACGACGTCCTACCATGATCCTCTTCGCTTCCACGCCCGGCCAACAAGGCGCAATTGAGAGCTCCTGGACCTGAAGTAAACACACATCACATTACATCACATATTACCCACACAAATATATATATATATATATATATATAGAGAGAGAGAGAGAGAGAGAGAGAAGCATGGAAGGCAGGGTGATTTTTAGCAGCAGAGGAATCCCATTCTTCTGTTCTTCTTTACAAAGAACCAGAGCAAGATCAAACCATCTGAGTGCAGCCTCTTCCTCATCTCTTGTCATCCGCTCCATGGCCACCGAAAACCCAAAATCTTCATCCACCAGATCTATTGGCCCTAGAAAAGTCAAGGTTTATGGCAATCGCTAATCCTTCCCCTCCTTTTCTGCCTCTACAATAACTTGCATTTTTATTTATTTATTTTCAGTATGATGGCCTATATTTTTTTTGTTCTTTGTACTATTTTCTTGAATCTTGAAAACATGAATAACAACTAAAATTTGATGTTGGGTTTTAACAAATTGCCTCGAGATGCTCTTAAATTGTTCATTTTTTACCAATATGCAGGCTTCATCCGTGTTCCCCCTGGGGGAGCCAGGCCCTAGGAATGGCAAGCCCTCGGCAACTTCTCCCCCTGTTAAACTGCTGACAAGGGTAGAGCAGCTGAAGCTCCTAACCAAAGCAGAGAAAGCAGGCCTTTTATCAGCAGCAGAGAAGTTAGGGCTGTCCCTGTCCACAATTGAGAAGCTGGGTCTCCTCTCCAAGGCTGAAGAGTTTAGTATCCTCTCAACTGCGACCAATCCAGAAACTCCAGGAGCCCTCCAGACTCTGAGCCTGGGGTTGCTCCTCTTGGGTCCCTTGTGTGTTTATCTGGTGCCCGAGGAGTACCCTTGGGAGATCGCATTGCAGACTCTGGCAGTTGTAGTTTGTGTGTTGGGCGGGTCTGCAGCTTTTGCTGCATCAAACTTTGTATCCAACCTTCAAAAATCAAGATGAAGTTTCCATCCATATTGTTTATCCTTTTGTTGTTTTCGTAAGTGTCAAAAAAGATACATTACTACTTGCTACGGTTTTTGCTCGTTTAAGTCTGTCAATGCTATGGTTATAGACCTTAAAACCATAAAGTTTTTAAGGTCCTACAAATGAGACTCACTCGTAACATAAACCTTAAAAAAAAAACATAAATACATTGTGCCTAGTAACAAGAACAATGCCTCACTTGTGACTACCATTCAAATAACAGCAACAATAATAATGTTGTCCTACAAATGAAAGATCAAAGCAGGAAGTCATCATCCAACCCCTTGCCCACCCCTCCCACCTCCATTCTCACTGACCCGCTGATAATTCTGCCAATTTCGTACATTTGTACCCCTGCGTCGTCCGGTGAACTCACCCTGGTTTCTAAAATCATTCCTGCCATAACTCCGGCCGCCATCATAATTACCCCGCCCCCTAAAACTTTCACCCCGGAACCCACCCCTTCCAGGTGGATACATCCCTCTTCCGCTGCTTCCAACTGCGAAGACAAACAAAATGATTAGTCCCTATCTTTGGGGTCAAAAGGGTAACAAAATGATTGTAAACTTGCCTCTGTTGGTATTTCTCTTTATTTCAACTACAGCTTGTCGATCCCCAATAGTGATTGGTGATGCCTGAAATAGCAGCTTCATTAGGCCAACTTGAAATTAAAGCAGTGATTAGTCACAGAAATCATACTCTTGCTTCATTCAATAATACGTTTAATAGCTCATTTGCTTTCATCCAAGAGTGACGCTACTATTGTAAGACTAACCATTTTAATTTAATATATATATTTTTAAAAGCAAACGAATACTCCTGGATAACTTATTGAATAATAGTTTGTCAGTAAAATGTGTGGACGAAAAAAGGGCAGTACCTTAAGTGCACTTTGCATGGAACTCAACATTTCAAACTCAACAAAACCAAAGCAGATTCCCAGTTGCTAGACAAAGAAAATTTATAACCAAATCAATATTTTAAATTGAAGAAAGCTGAGTCAGATTTGAAAATAATGAGCTATCTAAATTCTGGATCACACCTTAGTACTTCTGACTTGTACACCGCCTTGCTTAATAGGTCCAAACCTTTTGAACACCTCGTGAAGTTGTGCAGCTGTTGCAGTTAGAGGCAAGTTCTTTATGTATATCGAGTGACCTTGAACTGTTATGAATGTGTAAATAAGATATTGATTAGAAAACAAACAATAAGTGACTATCTTAAACCTGATGCCTACGAGCTGCATCCAGTGAACTTCATTCCAAAGAATGTGGGTGACTAATGTAATAATTGAAGGTAAAGGGTGAAAATTAGACACAAATCGAATGGCCTGGATATGGATGATGGATCTCAATAATTTTTTTTAAAAAATCCACAATTATGTCACTGACTGCAAGACACTAACATAATTCAAAATTTGCAATACAAGTAGCAATCACCATATACCTTCCACATGCACGTTGCTATTTTCAGGAGCATTGTCACTTTTGGGAGCTGCAGCCTCAGGCACAGAAGAAGATTTTGCAGAACTTGCTGATTGCTGTTCAGTATTTGCAGGTACTGCTCTCACTATACTAGTGGGTACATAAACTGGTCCAGCTGCTGTATTACCCTTTACTTTAACCTAAATGAGATTCAGTATAAAGCTTTCAAGGAAAGAGAGACAGTAATACATTAAATTGTAAGCACACATAAACATATACTTACAATAGATGCATAAGACTTTTTTAAGGTGTCCTCTTGAGCTATAGGAACAGAATCAACAACTGAATGCACTTCATCAGGATTTGATTGAATTGGAAGCTCAACAGTCACCTCCTCTTCAAGTTCAATATCTGATCGTTCCTCATTGTTCAAATGGTCACTCGCTTGATCTTCATTATTTGAATTCTCTATCTCAATGGAAGTTGCAGTTTCCAATACACGGGGATGAGAAACATGACCAGACTCTGGAAGCATATAAGCAATCTTTTTTAAAATGAATCTAAAATAAAACTTTTATATGGCATATCAACATAATAAATCATAGGTAACCTGTATCAGCTGGCAAAGTGGTTATTGGGGCATTTCCAGTGGTATTGTGCCACGTTATGTTATCATCAACGTATCTAGAAATGTCATTTAAGACAAAATAGCCCTTGTCTTGTGGAGCTAGAAAGAATGTTTGTGTGAACTTCCGTTTCACATTGTCTTTCCCAGTCAAGCAACCAGTAACTATGACAATTACACCTCCCTTGTAAGACTCCTGGGCATCTGCAGTTTCGATCTCTGCTTTGTAGTCTTTGTAATTGAAGGATAAGATCTTGTCATTGATTGCCTGTTTCAAATGAATAGTAAAGCAACTTTATTCATTGGCAAACAACTAAAATTGATGTTAATATGAACTTCTAGCTCAAAACTGCCTTTATAAAGCATGAACATTTACAGTAATATGATTCACTGTCAGCTATTCTATCCATTCCTGTCCTAATCCACAGTTATAACTATTTCTCTGGTGGTTTCAATCTCAGATCAGAATAACAATGCCAAGGATTAATTAGTGCTTGAAACTCCAGTAATAGGCAATCCCATGTCCTCCTCTCACTGCATTAGTTATTTATTCCATGATAAGAGGAATAGGTATATTTTAAATCTACAAAAATAACCCTAGGAGATCATTAAAAAATATAAAGCTCAGCTTTTCCATATCAGAAATTCAGAATACGGAGGCATCAAAAATCTTATCAACCAACATCAGGAAATTATCAATGTATCATTTCAGGCTTGACTATGACGCAAGTCAATCATTACACAAAGCTCTCTAGCGGACAGGGATTTGGGAAAGGAGGACAATATGCAGAATAACCTCCATTTTACCAAAACCAAATCAAAACAAGAGAGTATGTCTCCTAGAGATAATATTTGTATATGTCATTATGAGCTTCATAAATACATATTCAGACAAACAAGCATACATACTGCAGTAACTAATCAAGTAAGCATATTCATTTATATGAAAACCAGAAACCACATAATTAAAAACTTTACAAATCCCCAATGAATAGAAGGGAGGGGAAAAAATATCATGGTAAGATTCTTATGTGTAATTTTATGTGCTTAACATTGTAATTTTATACGAGTTTGAAGTAGGCACAAAGTATCACTATTAAAGAAAATTCGTAGTTCCAAGAAAAGAATGCAGTAAAACAAACATTTCCAAATATACCTCGAAAGAAGTTAAGAATGTCATTGTTTCTTCCAATATTTGAAAACAAATGTTAATTTTGAGTGACCTTACTTGCATGGTTGTGACTGTAGTCATAATCCCATTGGGATCTGCCCGGCTAAGCATACTGGAATCCTGATAAAATCTATAAACTGATTCTGGAGACTGGTGAAGAATATGGTAATACTGCTCCACAAAGGCATTACCAACAACTTGTGCGCTTGGAGCAGTAGCAGGACTTGTTTCCTGCATTGCCATCTACAAACAAAAGCAATGCCAACATAAAATCATGACTACAGACTACACATTCTGAAGACAATTACAAAAATAAATAAGAAAAAGAAAAGAAGCTTAGAATTCAAAACCAGAAGAAAGAAGGCCGTGTTGGGTTCAGATTACACAAAATGCTTTTTATAATTAGAATGATAGATTAAGGAAATGAAAAACTAATCAAATGAAATAGTAACAATGTCGCATTACATTATAATAACTGGCATATACATTTATAACAGAAATAAATAACCAATGTATGGGAGATTTCTTTCTCCTATAACTCAATCATCCCTTAGATTGGCTTAGACCTCTGGCTATATACTTGAAATTTCAGCCCATGACGAGAACAAAAATAGGTTTACATTGTTTAAGAGCTCTAGTGACAGATTTTCTATATAAGCCCATTTCTCTATATTTAGGAAAAAAATTAAAAAGTCATAAAATTATTTTCACAGTAGATATTTTATATTTAACTTTTTTCATAGGATTTGTATAGTGTTTTTCAATGTATTGAAAAATACTATTCACTCTTTATAATTATTAAATTATATATAAAAATTTTCTCTCACCTCTCTCTTTTATGTTTTCTATAATATTTACTTTTGTTTCATATTAAATTATAAAAAAATATTATTAAATATAAAAAATAATATAAAATATTATTTTAATAATATAGATAATGATTTAGGAAATTTATTGTGATGTATATTTATATAAGAAAGTAAAAAGTAATTTAAATATATAAAATTAGAGAAGATAGTTGTTAATGCTCTAACATAACATGTAATATTATTGTATCTTGAAAGGGAACAAAATGGAATTCTCAGTCATGTTTTCTCAACATCAATTGGTAGCCTGTATAAATTATGTAAATAAGGTCTAGCAGTGCAACAATATGCACCGGTAGGAAAATAATTACTAATCACGGAACCATAGCAACAATAATGCCAAGTTACAAAATCTTACAAAACTTGAACGTAAGAAATTATGCCCTTACAAGGAACAAACACAAGTTATAACACCAGAATAACTGTGAAGAGGGCAAGTTTAAGAAACTGGAAAAGAGTCCAGAGGTAGCAAGACATGTAAGGCGCTATAATGAACTGAAAAATTACGAAATGAAAACAATGCAGATATGGAACGGCAGTGATAAACAATGTTAGAACATTTTCGACCATACGAACTTTTTTAAAAAGAAAAAAAGAAACTGAAAAGTCCCCTCTTAAAAGTACTACGGTACTGCTTAGCTCCAGCAATATATACCATGCCAACATGGGATCTCTTTTAAAGCTAGCAGCCCTAGTAGTAGGATGCTGCAGGCAAGACACAGTCACTTTTGCCAAATTACAGAAAAAAAAAAAACAAAACAAAAACTGAAAAAATTAATGAAGCATTAAAAACATACCCGGCCAATTATAATACCAGACACTACAGCTCGTTACAATTATAATACCAGACACTATATAACAAAATACACGGCCACTAAATTAACGTACTGAAGCAAACCTTAAAATTTAACTGGAATAGAAAGACAAAAAAAAAAGACGATGGATAATAAATGCGATTTTAGATTTGTGTTCATTATGGGATAAAACCCATTTACCCGACAAAAAGGGAGCGATAGATCAGCAGTACGAGGAAAACAAATTCAACTCAGAAAACAAAAAGTAGAATGCGAAGAATTGAAAGACCCAGAAAGGGAATCAGGCAGATACACGATTGCAAGCAAATGGGCGAGAATTTACCTGCGATGGACTGATTTAAGGCTTCCAAAGATGGAACGAGGGACGGCAAACGAGGATGGAGAAAGAGATCTGCGGAGGGAGGTGAAGTGTATGCGCACGCAAGGAACGGCGGACTGAACAAGGTGCAAAGAAATGGGTCTAAGTCACGACTGTAATACTTTTAACCAAAAACAAAAAAAAAACAAAAAACAAAAAACAAACTAAACCAATAATTTTTTTTTAAACAATATTTATTTTATTTTTCCAAAAAGTAAGAATAATATTTGGGGGTAACAATTTTGCCCTACCCCACCCTGACCTGCCTCGTTCCCATTTGCCCTACCCCGATAGGCTATTAGATCAAGCTCGAGTATTATCCGATTCGTCCTGACTTGATATTTTAAAATAAATTTAAGCTAAAATATCTTGACCTGTTCCGATCCGCCCTTATCCAATCCGAAGCACCAAAACTACCATGTTGGGTTAGGCTATAAATTTTTGGATCAAATTCGAGTCGGATAGTATCTGAATCTGACCCGATCCGTTGTCATTCCTAATAATACTATCTTAAAATCAAAGCAATACAAAATAGTAAATGTTATTTAATAAAATTGTTAAAATTTGAGATTACATTTATAAGGAAAATATATGACTATCAAAGAGTTTTAAATTTTTTGGCCTAGTCTAGTAATGTTGTACTTTTAAAAGAAGTTATTTTTAGTTGTGCTAAAGAAAAAACTGCTGTAAAAATAAGCATATGAGTGTTTGATAAAACATAATTTTAAAAGCAATTAATAGGTGTTTGATAAATTAAAAATAAAATTATTGTGGAGATTAAAAGAGTCAAAAATATCTTTTTGCTATTATAATTTTTTAAACTTATCCAAACCAACCCCCCTCCCCCCAAGCGCGTCTCCAATTCCCCCTCCCCCTCCAATCCTAGGGATGGCAACGGGACGGGTCAGATTCAGATCAATATAAATACTTTCAAGGGTTTGGGCAGTTCAGGATGTGGCGGGTCAGGTCGGGTCGAGTCACTATTTTTGCATTATATTTCTTTAAAAGTTTAAGTCGGGCAAGACCTGAGCCCCCGATGCAATGACTTGTCGGGTTGGTTTTGTTATCCCTACCCAAGATTGTCGCCCATTGCGCCCCCCCTATCCTCGTCACCCAACACCCCACATGTCCCCCTAGTTGAGATCAAAAACTATAGCAAGCTATGAGAAGATGAAATGAAGGGATAATATTAGTATTTTAATTTTTAAAAAATTACTTCCTAAAAAAATAGTTTTTAAAAGTAACTCCTTAACTACTTCTACT
The DNA here is from genome assembly GCA_023512835.1 of Taxillus chinensis. Classification (NCBI taxonomy): domain Eukaryota; kingdom Viridiplantae; phylum Streptophyta; class Magnoliopsida; order Santalales; family Loranthaceae; genus Taxillus; species Taxillus chinensis. The sequence goes on from CM042087.1 coordinate 31,257,540, forward strand.
TTTGATCATAAAAAAACATCAACTTATTTTATAAGTATTTTTTTAATTTACTAAACAGTTTTTAGTACTTCTGCTTATAAAATAAATATAAGTAACCTTGCAGAATCATTGCCAAACGAGCCCTTTGTCATCTAATAAATAGTGAGTGTAGGAATACCATTAAATTTAATATCAAATATCAATAACGACCCAAAATTCAACTATCACCATTTTATAATGATGTGTGAGTTATTTCTTTATGTTTTAAATAGAGCCACTTAAGCACAAGTTATTTTGCATTAAAATGAAAAAAAAAATACCCAAACATGCATTCCCATAAAGTTACATAGGTAACATATACACATGTGGCTGAAGAACACATCTAATTAATGAACATTTTCAGAAAAAATCAAAGACCTACTGATTAAATATCGGATGATGATGATAGCGAAAAAGAAAAAAGAAGACTTTCCATCATGAACTACAATGTTATCTAAGTAATTAACAATCATAATTAAGTCATCATATAGCTCATCTTTATAGTATACCTATACAAACTGGCACATACCTAATATTAAGACGATGTCCCTAGTGTACATAAGACCTGTTACGCAACCACAATTGATTGCATCAATTACATAGAGACCCCAACAGCATCGCCGGCCATCTTCACAAGTTTGACCTCCTATAAAGCCCAGCCCTCCTCCTCTACGTCTACGATCATGAAACATATCATTATGAGCCATTTGAATAGCACATTGATTGTCACAATAAATATTAGTAAAAGTTGGTTGGAAAATACTTCCATTTTGTAAGAGTCATTACAGGGAAAGAAGTTCCAAAGTGGAGTCAACAAAGACTATGTATTACTATGCCATGAAATAATAGAGTTACCAAGAAAGAGACAATAATAGTTGTGGATCTCTGATATATATGATTACTAGCCCAATCACCATTTGAGTATGCATTAAATACAAGGAAAGACTGAGATAAGAAGTGAAGTCCATACAATAGTGTTCCCTAGCGAGTGGAGCAAGGAGCAACCATATATTGACTGATAACATGAACTGCATATACACCTGCGATATCATCAGTTAGGGTTTATACAGTAAGCCTGCACCGTTCTGAGCAATTGAGCGCATTTAATGTCGCATTAATTACTGCCAACGACCACAACAGATGAATGGTCAAGATCAACTGCGTTAGTATGGGCAAGCAAATACATAGTATGGGCAACAGATCTGCAGATCAAAGCAGATCACCCATCCCCTGCACTTTTGCATTTTCAGTGGCGGGAAGTCAGACTGTCGGGATGAACAACAAGGCGCATTAGCACTATAACCTTAAAATATATATCTCACACACAAAACAACAAAGATGTGAGTTAACCTCTGTCTCAAAAAGCGTGGAACACACAGAACACAAGATAAAGGATTCTGACACATGTAAAAGAAATAATCTTTTGCAGAATTGTATGCAAGAGTTTCCAACGCTAGAAAGAGAAACTCTGAGAGAAATATTCTAAGTGTTGTGCGTCGTGTTGATCTGAACAAGAACAATCCTTTTGATTAATCACAAACTCTTATTCATCAAAGATCCAGCACCATCATCGAGTCTAATCTCTATGTTGTTTTCCACAATCCAAACTATCATAGATCATTCCTTTCATATCTGAGATCTGTTAAGTAAAGAGCATTTACACACATCTCAGATTTGTCTGATAGTTCATTATAACTCTCATTCCATATTGTCATCTTCTCAATTAATACTTTCATCATAGTTATCCATAGAAGAATCACAAACCAGCTAACAGTCTAGCTTCCGCGCACGAAGAAAGTCTATTCACCCCCCTTTAGACTCACTTTGGGACCTACACTATGTGTGGACATGTTGTAGTAAGATAAAACAATTCCCAATCAGTTAACGAGATGAATATAACGTTTTGTCATGCTCACATTATGAAATTAATATTTATTAAACATAACTAACATGTAAAAGGGTAAGTCAGGTCGACCATACATAAACAATTGAGAATCTTTAACATAGTTGTGCTCTTATTATCTAAGCAAACAATATGATCATATAAATTAACTTAAATAAAATGAATAAAATAAAAGAATCTTAGAGAAAATAGAAAATAAGATAATAAAGTTCTAGGGATAAGATTCACCGTAATTTATAATTCCTAATCATATGATTTAATTGATTATTCTGGCCTCTAATCATCTTAAGGTGATTGATTCTAAGATAACATGTCAATCGCTTTCGTTTAAATAACAGTGTATCTAGCCCTAGCAACAGCCTAATCTCATGACTCACTAAAATAAGGTCAAATTCATTAAGAGGTGATCAACTATTATTCCTCCTAGGATCATGAACTATTCTCATGACTTACAAGTCTTAGGTCTAATTCTACAAGTTCTGCTAATCAATTTTCAATTTTCAATTTTTAGTTTTTCATTCAATTATTTAAAGCATGCAATGGATTCATGACTCCTAAAGTATAAAATTACTCAATAAAATAAAATCATTTATGATAGAGGGAAGAAATACTCAAACACAAATACACAAAATTAAGAAACTAGCGTTGAGCTTGTAAAGACTCGTATTTGGGTAGTGTTGAGAGATAGCCATTCTATGGGAATGCAACTATCTGGATGGTAATGTAGTTGTCGATGTGAGCATTTTGATAGTACTTGGGCCCTGTTGGACCATAATTTGTCCGGGTTGGACACATTTCATCAAACTCAATTTTCTTTCATGCCATCTCGATTTGTTGAAATTTCGCAGGACGATAAAGTCGTGACAACTGCCAGTTTTGGGCGATAGAAAATCAAATTTGAGGATCAAAGCCTTGGACCAGGCTCGATTCCGAGGTCAAACGAATAAGGTGAGGTCAAAACAGTGTTTAGGCCACCATCAGGGGTCAAAATGGTAATTGACTTTTCAAACGGCACTTCGGATCAGGTCATAAACCTCATAATCTTATTCTACTCGTCGTTCTGAGAATTTTAACATATATATTGTATATATTTGCTCCCGGGGCGTTTTTCACTGAAAATAAATACATTGTTTCGGTAATAAATAACCTCAGTACAGACATGCCATAGAAACATGATCGTTTTCCAATAAAATTGACACGGGGTCGCTCGTCACGACGCCCCGAGTCCAAAAATAATTTTTTCGAAATGTTTTAAAGTCCGGTTTGTCCTGCCGATCCCGAAAACCAAAAGATGTCAGTTAAAAACCCAAAAACAAAATAATTTCTTTTTTTTTTCTGTTCTATTTCCGCCCATCTCTTGCCTACATGTCAGCCCTTGATTGGTTGAAATAAAATAAAACAAAACAAAAACCAAAAACAAAAACAAAAGCAAAAGCAAAAACAAAAAAAAAAACAAAAAAAGCAATTGTGTTTTCAAGAAAACAAAAACAAAAACAAATGTGTTTTTCAAGCAAAAAAAAAATCCTTTTCACACTCATTATTTAGAATTTTCAAATACTTGTTTTTCAACATTGGTCTTTTTGTTTTCCTTTATTATTTTTGAACTTTTTTGATATGCTTAAAACTTTCCTAACACTTAGAATTTTCGTGCACTTTTCTTTCTCTCTTAGTGTCGTTAATAGCACGCGGTGTAAAAATAAATTCATCTTTGATTTTATTTTAAATTTAAGTTTTAACTGAGAACAAAATTGTAGGACTTCCTTTAGATACTTAGCAAATTGGACTTAATTCCAATGTTAACAAATAACTTAGATGGTAAAATTAAGTTGTTAGGACTCCCTTTATATACTTAGGACAAATTAGACTTAACTTCACGTTAACAAATAATTTAGGAAATAAAAACAATAGACCTTTAGGGTGTATGCGAATTCAACTTCATCCTAAGACTAGCTAGCTTTAAACAACAGTTAAAATAAATTAGAAACCTCCAAAATTCTAGGATAGGTACCGGAAGGACGCTGTGGGGGTGCTAGTCCTTCCCCACGCGTAATCAACTCCTGAGCCCATCCCCAAGCGGCATAGATTAATTTTTCGTTTAGGTGGCCAACCGCACCCCAAAAACGATTTGTGGCGACTCCATATTTTTCACCATTCGGATGGATGTTGGGGGGAGCCACACCCCAAAAGCGGTTTCCCTCCCGGACGAAATTCGGTGATGACAGCTGGCGACTCCGCTGAGGATGGTTAGAGAGTTAGGCCTAGGATTAGGATTAGGAGGTTTTTTGTTTTATATGGTTTTTATTCTTTTATTCTTTTATTTTTTATTTAATCATTTATTTATCTCATTTAATCGCCGATTGCATGATAGTTTTGATTTACATGCTTTGATACTATGATAGTCGTGTTTTACCGCTTTCTCTAAATCGTTGCATTCATGCATAAACCTTCTACCCGGGTTTCTATCACAGTTTAGGTTAGCGAGGTTTATTAGGGTGCCCTGAGCGTTGATCATTATCCGCGAAGGGACCCCGGACTCCTGACTCAGGCTTGAGGTCCTTTTAAGGCCCCATTCCGGTAAATCCCATGGTGTACGGAGCCCTCTAGAGAGGAAGCTTAGGGACCAATGAATTAGATAGGGTGAGAAATCATGGCTCATTAGGGGCACACCGACCCACATGTTGTTTGTCTATTTTAGTTTTCCTTTTGAAGAATAGGTTCATCATATCATATTGTTTTGTTACTGTATTTTTTATATTATATTGTAAATATTTGTATTATTCTTTTTACTAACTTAGTCTTATATCTTTGTTTATATTACTTTCACTAACCTTGTTTTTATGTGAATTGTATCATTATTTGTTTTTTTACTAATAATGTTTTGTTCTGTCATACACTATAGGACACATAACCTTGACATTCATTCCCTAAGATTAGTGTTTCATTTCATTCCTCATGTATTTTTTCGGTCACATAGACCGCCTCAATGCTATATGTTTAGGTGTTCATTCAAGAATCCACCATTCAATTTAGGTGTGCGACATTTAGTCCTCATTAGTCCATGGGTATTGGGTGCCCATATCGAGTTACTCAGATACATCTTCTTTCATGCTTTTCACATATGTACATTCTCATTCATATAACACGCACACTTAGGATACATGTCATGTTTCCATCACATCATGTAAATCCATGCATGCATGCCAACAAATTGTAAAAAAAAAAAAAAAAAAAACACAAACAAACAAAAAAAAAGCAAAAAAACAAAAAAAAACAAAACAAAGCATTTTCAAAATTTGCCCTTTTGTTAAAGACTTGGAGTTTTCAAAAACTTGTCCTTTTGTTTTCCTTTATCCTTTCTTTAAAACCCTTTTGCCATTAGGTTTAATTTTGGATGTGTAGATTCTTTCGACACTTGATTTTGATGAGCTTTTCACCTTTAGTGCCAACAATAAGTGTGCGATTTAGAAAACAAATAAATTCAGCCCTAGCTTTTCTTTTAGCTTTAACTTAAAACCAACCATAGGGATTTCCTTTAGCGATTTAAGATTTTAATTTTTAACTCCAACAATTAGTTTAATAAAACGAGAAAAATCAAATTGTTAGGACTCCCTTTAGATGTTTAGGACAAATTTGACTTAATTTAACTTCGACAAATAACTTAGAGGTAAAATAGAGTAGACTCTTAGCCCATGCAAATTTCACGTCACTTTTAGACTTATATGTTTGCATGATGTGGAGTTTTGGGGTCACCTATTGAGCTTGTCGCTCACCCCTACTTGTTGTTTTCCTTTTTCAAGTGTGACCCAAGACTAGTGGAGGACTTTCTTCCAGTAGGACGTGCCCACTACTCTGATGTATGAGACACTATTGTCTACTGTATTGCTTATGTATTGTATCCCGGACATGAGTCCGTGGATAGTTGTATTTGCATATTGTTTGTGATGTGATGTCTGTATGATTGTTTGGAATTAAAACATTAAATAAACATATTTTATATATTAAATCTTGAATTTGGAATTACAACAAAGAGAAACATAGCAATCCAACATGCTACGAAACTTCGCAGACAATTCTCCACTCAAACTAACATGTTCTTGATCCAAAATTACATAAAGATATTCAAAAACAAAAGAGAAAATATATAAATTCAAAGCTAAGGTTCCTTGGAACCAAACAACTGCCAAGGAGGGCTCCCTAGGGTCTAGAATCCCTAAAATGTCATATACATGTTCTTATATACTCTCTTTAATATTACATCAAAAATAAAATAAGAAAATATAAAATTGGGCAAAAGTCAACGTCTGTCATGACACAGGTATATAGTCATGTCACAACAAGGATCCTGTCTAAGCCTATTTTATGCTTTGATTCGCCTAATTCTTCCTTATTTGCTTGCAAAACACATCTAAAACACAATATAACTCTACAAAATATTAAAATATGACAAATAATATGATCTAACACTTAATCATACTGGAAGCACTCAAAATAAAAAAATGCAAATAGGAGAAAAACGAATGCAAAAATTTTATATAAATTAAGGTAATCAGATAATGAGTAGGATAATGGAGTGAAGAGCCATCTAATGTTATAAGCTTGATATTCAATTCCAGAGGAGTAAAGAAAATCTTGCCACCAATGAGACTAGCTTCGAATATAAGATCTGATGTATATTTTACTTGAGAGAAAAGATTGCCATCATCTAAAGATGTAACATTAAGTCTTAAAATATAACTTAAAGAGCTAAGGCCTTTCATTTCAAATTTGTGACTAGAAAACCATTTAAGCTCATTATTTTCTAAAACATTCTATAGCAATAATCGTATCATCAACATATATGAGTAATAGAACCATTCTTTAAGTAGTTTTACAAATAAATAAAGCAGTATCATATGAACTTGATATGAAACCAAACTCAGTTACAGTAAAGTTAAATTTTGCAAATCAAGCTTGAGGAGATTTTTTTTTAAACAGTATAATGTTTGTCATAATCAACATATCTTATTCAAAGGATGAGGAATTTGAAGAGGTGGTTTCATATAAACCTTTTCTTTCAAATCATTGTTAGAGCATTAGTTGTAGACTCTAAAATTTTAGTTAAATCTGTCTACATGGAGCAATATGAGCCATAAATTATATTCAAAATTTGTATTTTAACTATAAACTTTATTAAAATCCAAACATTGAGGCACCGTCTAGCCAAATTTAACTAAATTTAGATGAGTATGCATTTATAGTCAAAATATAGATTTTAAGTATAATTTGTGGCTCATATTGCTCTATGTAGATAGATTTGGCTAAGACTTTAGAGAGTCCACGCCTAATACTCTTTAAAAGAATTTTTTTTACATCTATTTAAAACGACTTCCATTTTTGTACTATGTAGGTGTCATCATCCAATTTCGATTGGGCTCGAGATTGGTTTAAAAAAGACTCAATGCTAATTCATCCATTGGTCCTCGAGTTATCCCTACACAATAGCTCATACAAACCATACAAATAAAATAAAATACAGATTCACCAGAAAACAATTTAGAGGTGTGCTTGGGGAGTCGGTTACGTATGGGGAAGGAAGAAAAATTCTTGCATCCCTACAACACCCACATGACAATGTTATCCCTTTTTAGAAAACAAAAACAAATAAGATGGTTTTGAATAAATAATACCACTATAATCAATGTCAGTCCAAGCAGTTAGGGTATAAGCATTAAGGGCTCAACCTCACGGCCACTCAAACATTTGATTTTAATTTTCTAGAAAAGATGAGTTATTTGTGTCTTTTTTGTTTTTATTATTATTCAAAAAATGAATAATGGAAAGATTTTGATTTAAAAACTAAACAATTTAATAACAAGAAGGAAAGGAGAAAAACTTGGATAATTTACATAGGATAATTCTTCAGAAATCTGTATGATATTTAGCTCCGCCAAGGTGTATTCCATGCTCTCCAAAAATTCTCTGTGACCCCTCTAGAATTGTTTCTCTCCAAAACCCCTCCAATATTGTAGGAAAAGATGCCCAACTAAAAGTAATGAGTATTTTCTCCCCACCTAGCAATATGATTTTGAACTATTTGCTCTGAATCCCCAAGAATTCTCCCTCATTCCATTCAAAAGAAGCCTAGAGAGTTGTGTAAGACGAGATGTCTAGGGAAAGATGTCTTTGAACTACTCATGAACTGCCTTTTATAGGTAGAAGTGGGAAGCTTTTCAAAAGGCAACTAGGTCATATTAATGTTAATTGAAATAAAAAAGAGTAAGTAAGATTACTTATTCCCTAAGGCACTTCATTAAATCAATTAGGATTATTTGATTTTTCACTCTGCCTAAATTTAAATATATGATTAAAATAAAATGGACAAATAAAATTTATTATTCTCTAAAGTAATCAATAAAATCTTTTTAATTTTATGCATTGCTTAATTTAAATCAATCAATCATTTATTTATTCATTCAATCAATCAATTAATTCAATCATTCAACCAACCAATCATTCATTCATTCAATCAATTATTCAATCAATCAAAATTATTTAATTTAGACATTATCCATTTTAAATTAATCAATTTAATTGATCAATATTCTTTATTTCTAGATTCATTGTATTTAGACATATTTTTGAAGAGATTGAAAGCCTTGTGATGACGTCACTAAGCTGATAATGACAACACTAAGTTGATGATGTTGTCACTAAATTAATGATAACTCTTGAGTTTTGACCAAGTTTGAATTGGTCATAACTTTTTCGTTTCTACTCCAAATTCAGTGCGGTCATGTGCGTTGCTCTTCAAATTTCCTCCTCTATCACCTGGTACTAGCCTTGGAGGGCATTCTGGAGTATTACTAAAGAAGTCCTCAATTTGGGGTTTCATTGCTGAGTATACTCGTGATTTGACCTGTTTAAAATGGGGTCCAATAGTAGGTTCTAACAGTACATTTAGAGGGTGGTGAATATATGTTTTTCAAAGAAGCAAAACTCTTTTGCATACTTAGAAGGTTTAAATAAAGATTAGGAATCTAGATGAGTATGCGTTTGTAATAAATGAGGAGCATACAAAGAACAAAGAATATAAGAGAGTTAATGAAGGAACAAACAAGGATTTGAGTATTTACAATGAGTCCTATACTAGTACTTCATATTAGGTGAGGAATATTCTAACAGTTTTACAGGAACTTAATGCACAAGGACTTAATATCGCAATAGACAAATTGTTTGAGAGGACAGTTTGTTGAATATTCCTCAAGCTTGTTTCTTGCTTTTCGAACTTAGAGCTTAGCATATGCTTTGTGTTGAATCTTACAAAATAGAGCTTGAATCTTTAATAGAATGCTCTCTAATTTTTGTCTCACATGCACACAACACTAGGAAGTATTTTCACACTTGGTTACTCTCAATCTTCATTGGAAGTTGTTCTTGTAGTTAGAGACTCTTGATTTAACTTTCAAAAGTTATGTATTCAATGCTTAGGAGTTGTTTTCTAATATTCTTCAGAGTTCTTGTTCTCGATTTTAGTAGGTGTGTATATTTTAGTGCATAGTGCATGTGCACGCATATTTTTATCCCTGATAATCTGACTTCCCACCATTAGAATGAGGCAGGAAAAGGAATAATCAGATCTAGCCATATTGTTCAGATTGATTGCTCATACTGCACATATCATGCACATACCATATCTTTAAATCTTGTCTGTTCATCTGTTGTTGGTAGGTAGCAGCCATTAATGTAAGCATTAATGCAATTGACTATAGAGAGTGGCATGGAAGAAATGCAGAAACCCTAGCTGATAATATCACTAAGGGTTTATACTATTTTGGGTTCTAGGTCTGTTTGCCTCGAAGATGTGGTCATACTCAAATGTGGCAATAAAATGATATTTTTAATTTAAGTGTGTTTGCCTCAAAGCTTCTCTTCAAAGGGTAAATTATAGTTAGTTTGCTTTTAGATTCTTGAAAGCTTTAGCCTCAAAATCTGTGTCTTGAAAAAACAACTAACTTATCTTGAATAACACTCTCTTTTGGAGTAGGCAATCTCAAAGATTTGATATTGTTGAAGCCTTTAAATGAAGCGAGACATTCATAGCTTCAACTTTAACTTTGATATCTTCGAGTCTTTTAGTCTTTGAGTCTTCGGTTTAATTGAAATGATATTAGTTCATATTATTATAGGTTAAGGTTTCGCTCTTCGACCTTTCGAGTATTCTAGTCTTAAATACGACTTTTGCTTAACATGGTTGATACTCCATGAGCTAAGTCTTCAACCCTTCAACTCTTCAAATCTTTGAGTCTTTAGGTCTATACCCTCAGTTTTACATTTTGTTATCACAAAATTTAAGTCTTTAATGTTTAGCCCTTTGGGTCTTCGACTTTTTCACTCAACTCAACCAACTTAATACATTGTGGAGAGCCTTCAACCCTTCAACCTATGAGTCTTTGGATTAAACAGTGCATTTGACAACTTTTACTGCCTTGTGGTATCTTAAACCCTTTGACCCTACAGATGTTTGGATTTGTGTACTTGTTTGTGCATAGTAATCACTCTTCTTTCTCGAGGCTTTGTTTCTTCGACCTTTCAAGTCTTTATATTTTTGAGTGTCCAGAATTAAACATTTTTATGGTAGCTTTAACAATTCAACTCTTTTAGTAACATGCCACACCAATAACTAGTAAAATATGTACTGTAGTAATATGAGCAATAAGTGGAAAAGTCTCATAATAGTTAATGTCATATTTCAATGTAAAACCTTTTGCCCTTATATGTGCTTTTATCGTTCTCAATAGATCTATCAGAACAAGTTTTAATCTCGTATACCCACTTGCATCAAATACCATCATTTCCAAAAGAAAAAAAAAATCCAAAATCTCTCCCCTTTCTCCCCATGACTTTTCAATTTCAAAAAACCAAAAATCCAACAAAAAAACTAACTCATCTACCATCAATCTCCATTAATAGCCATTAATTCTCAAAAATCAACTCTTTATCCCATCAATTCCAGTCAACACCCGAAACATTCAAAATAACAAAATCGTTCTCCCCATCTCATTAATTCCCAAAACCAACGATCAACAACTCAAATATCTCTCCCTTCCCCCGATGATTTTTTTTATTTCAAAAACTTGAAAATCAAAGAAGAAAGTCTCTTAAACATGAAGAAATAAAAAAGAAAAAACAAAGACACAACTGCATCAATAAAATATAAAAAAATAACAAATTAACAATACAACATTAAACATGAAGAAACAAAATTAAAAGGGTTGAACCGATTCCAATGACCGTGGATAGCAATTAGCAGCATTACATTCGAGTTAAAGATCTTCAAAATAACAAAATTAACAATGCAACATTAAACATGAATAAACAAAATTAAAAGGGTTGAACCGACTTATGCGATATTCCAGTGACTGTCGATAGCAATTAGCAGTATTACTTTTACGATTTTCAAAATCATAAAAGTAAAAAGTAACATGAATTTGAAGTAAATAATCCAATGAAGAATCCAATAAAGAGTCGAAAATTGGCCAGAGATTAGCATGAATTTGAAATAAGTTTTTTTTTTTTTTAAGAATTAGAATGGAGAGAGATGTCAGGTAGAAGAATTGAATTTTAGAATTGGATTCTTTTTTAGGAAATAGGGTGATGGGATGGAAGAGAATAGGAGGAATTTTTTGGGGTGATTACGTAGAGAGATCGTGAGAGGGAGAGGAGTTTGGGTTTTTTTATTGGGTTTGTGGGAAAATAAAAACTAAACATGTGTGTAGGAATGTGAGAGAGGGATTTTGTGAAGTTTGAGTTTTTGGGAAGATGATCCGTGCGAGAGAAAAATGGAGAGAATAATAGAGGAGCTTGTTTTAAATTGAAAACTCATGGAAAGGGAGAGGGAGAGATTCGAGTTTTTTTGTTTGATTTTTGAATTTTTGAGATTAAAAAGCATGGGTGGGAAGAGAGAGATATTTGAGGTGTTTGAGGAATTAATGAGATAGAGAGAGAAATTCGGAGAGTCAAGTGTTTTGGGGTGTTGACTAGAATTGATGGGATGAAAAGTTGATTTTAGGGAATTGATGGCTATTAATGAAGATTGAGAGAAGGTGAGTTGGTTTTTTTTTTTTTTTGTTTCTTGTTGTATTGTTAATTTTGTTATTTTTTATTGTTTATTGATGTAGTTATTTTTTTCTTTTTTCTTTTTTGTAAGATGTAATTATAATATGTAAAAGAAAAAAGGAGGAAATTTTTTTAGTTGTGAGTTTATTTATTTGTATTGGATGGAAAAAATAAAATGCTCTAAAAATAAATAACACACAAAAACATTTAAAAATAGAGAAAAAAAAGAATAGTGACTCCCTCTCAAAATCAAATTATTAAAAATGGATAACTAAAAAACTTTTTTGTGCGTGTTTAGGATTGAAAATAATAAAAAAAAACAAACAAAATCCTCTTAAATTTTTTTATTTAAAAATAAAAGAATCAACAAATAAAATACTTTAGCAAAACAAAAAAATACAAAAAAGTCATAATCTAGAAAAACTAAATAACCTTATCCTACAACTTTTTTAAAATCCTTTAATCTCATTGCACTTACATGTACAAATAAATAAATAAAAAGAAAAATAACAAACCCAAAAACAAAAACAGAAAAAAAACATTTTAATGCACCAGAAAAAAGAGAGGGAGTGAAAGTTTTGTTATGAAAATAATAGTAAAAAACATATTTGTTAAATAAAAGACTAGAGTGTAATTATATTTGTTGTGTAAATATTATCAAAAAATATCAAAAAGAATTTGTAGTATATAAGAGATTTATAAAATAACATGTTCTTTTTCTTTCTTAAGAAAAAAAAGTAATTCTTTCTCTTCTATAAATAAATACATAATTTAAAATTTTAAAACCCAACAAAAAATACAAACCAAAAACCAACAAACCAAAATGTACTTTCTTGAAAAACAAAAAAAAAGTATGTTCTCTTTTAAAACTTATGTTGAAATAAGAGAATTTTCAAACCCTTTTGCTTTCAAACTATATATATATATATATATATATATATATATATATATATATATATATATATATTTTTCATAAAATCTAAAACTAAAAAACTAAAAAACCTTTAGAAAAAATAAAAAAATAGCAAACATAAGGAAAAATGACTATTTTCTTTCCTTATTTCCTTTCTAAAAAATAAGAAATAAATCTTTTTTGAACAACTTTCTTATAAAAAATATAAAAACCTTATGACATCTTCGGATCCATACCATCAAATGTGATGGACTAACATTCGAGAAGACAACAACCATAACTATCCCCCCGATGGTTCCCCCCCCCCCCCCCCCACCGAGTAAAAACTATTATACTTCTAAATAGGTACCAAAATGACATTGTGGGGATACTAATTTTTCTTTAATGTAACTAACCCATGAACTCATCTCTAGTATTGCAAACCATGGTTTTAACTACTTAATATAGATTGATATTCAACTGTATCTCAAAAACAGTTCATGGCAACTCTAGTTTTTTTTTTTTCATAATTAGGTTTCAGTTGAGCTTATCCCAAGTGGGCCTGGACGAAAACTAGTGATGAAAGTAATGATTTAATATAGGATTATTATAAAGAGTCTATAAATAGTAGCACCAATATATAATTATACATATTGAATAGAGTCATAATAGAATAAGGTCTTTAACTAATTTTCGTTGCATTATATGATAAGGTATTTAATTTGATATTCTAAGGTGAATAAAGTACCTATAATTATATTGAATATTGTAAAGGCCCCTACCTGTGTTAGGCCGAATAGAGTTTGGAATATTTCTTCGACAGCGTGGCCTTAGCGTAAACGTTTATTATAATTATTTTAATATTTTGGGTTTCCAATTATTATGACGTTAATATTAATATGATTATTTAAGTCTTTGGATTATTATTACATTAATCAATGCTATGCCGTTAATATTATTAGTGCAGTTATTGAGTTTATTATTATGTGAATATTATTAATATAAATATTTTGTTATTAATAATAAGTTATTATCAAGATTATTATTATTATTGTGACAATTATTAAGATCTTTATTATTATTATTATTATTATTATTATTATTATTATTATTATTATTATTATTAAGGTAGTATAAATAGAGAACTAGGATAAAACCCTACATTCGTTGTGCGTCTATGATCAGTTTGGAAAGAGCAGTGAATTGAAGCCATCGTGTTCTTGACCTCCCGAGTTTCAATCAGGTAGATGATTTTCTTAGTTCTGATCACCCTATTGTATGAACGCAGGTTGTGTATGTGTAGGGTAATTCTGTTTACTCGTGCATATAGATATAGGTATTTGTTATTTTATATATACGATCGCGTTGTTGCTTGCGCCGTGAAGGGAGGAAGGTGCGTAGTGGGACGACGACAGCCAAGCCACCTTGGTTAGCCTCGTGCGTCACGTGCGCCCTGCACGGCCGTGTGCTCCGCCAGAGATGAGGGGGAAGAGACGCACGGGGGCCAGTGACACCCCAGCGAAGCCACCATGTGCCGTGGAAGTGAAGAGGGAAGGGGTGCGGAGGTGCCATGGACGTCCCGTAGGTCCTCGATCTGCCTGCGCCGTGACCGCCATCGTGGTGGAAGAAGGAGAACGGGGGCGGCGGCATCAGTGCCGTCCCCGTGGTTTGTGCCCTGCGCCCCGTGCGCAAGGGTAAATCGGATGAGACGCGGCATGTGCTGCCCATGGGCTGAAGCACGTCAGCGATGTGCTGACGTGGAAAGAAGGGGGGGCGGCGGCATCAATGCCGCCCTCGTAGTCGAGCGCCAGCCCGTGGGCCGACCCTTTGTGGGTCGGTCCATGTTTAGATTTTGTTTTATATATATATATACACACACACATGTATATATATATATATATATATATATAATATATATATATATAAATGTAATTTGTGGAAATATTATTATTTTTAATGAGGGAGAGTACTTGTAATTAATATTATTTGTCGGATGGGTATATATATATATATATATATATATATATATATATATATATATATATATATATTTACGTCGCTTGCGATAAGTTAGTGCTAGGTCAGAAATTTTAGTGCTTGAAAGGCCGAAGTAGTGAGTTGTGACTATTGGAAACTTTATTTACTTGTTATGTGTGGATGTGATTAATTTGGTGTATTAATTATGTGTGGTCATGTGATAAATTGGTGTTTACCCGTTATGGGTGTGGATCTTATCATGAAAATTGGTTGGGCAACCGCAGGTCCCACATAGGGCTGGCAAGAGGCCGCAGATCCCTTATGTGGCTGGTAACTCAGGTCCCATATGAGGCAGGTTGTCATAGGGACACCACAGGTCCCACATATGGCTGTCTGTTAGTGGTTCAAATATTTGGAGATGGTAGCGGGAAAATTTCGTGCATGGCAAGGTTGCCAGTGTGAATCATTGATAATTCTAAAGTGGTGATGTCTTATGTGTGATTTTATGAAATTTCATTGTGATAAATGTGACACTACACAGGCACAAGCATACACTGTTCATATAGACTTAGGATTTTATGTGTGTTGGGGGTGAGTATGGGAGTCACCTACTGGGCATTCATGCTCACCCTACTTTATTTCTATTTCCTATAGGTTGTAGGGGATAGCAGTTGGAGCCATAGCGGAGCAGGCCGGGACCTCTTTATGTAGGATTTATCTCTTTTTTTATGGACTTATTTATTTGCTAAATTATTTATTTTTCGGACTTGGGTCCGTGACAGTTGTATGAACCAAATTGGTGGAACTATCTGTGAGTTGTTTGGTGTGCTGGACATTTATGTGGATTGATTGCACTGCTTGCTCATTTATAAAATTTTGGATCTCTTTTGAATCAGCCACCAACCCTACGACCTTGGTGTGGGTGTGAGGACGTCGCGTTCCCAGATCCGTGGGTTACAGGAATTGGGGGTGTGATAAGTTGGTATCAGAGCATGGTCTAGTGGACCTAGGTTAGTGAGGGGTGGTTGATAGACACTTAAAAGCTTTGAAGACTATAAGGAGGGCACCTGATCAACGCAGTCCTTATACGTGTTCTAGGTTGACTGAGGGTTCATCAGATCATCCTAGGAAGCATTTGGGTTGGGTGCATACATGCTGCGTGACTAAGTGCATATCTAGGCACTAGAAATTACCTACTAATGATGTGCTTGTATTGATTATACAATTGGCTATCTGTGGTTTGTTTTTCTTTGGTGATTAATTGTGCTTAATTGAAATGCTATCGTGCTAATTCAAACCTAGGAAGTCTAAGTAAATAACCACATAATTTGGTGAATAGAATAAGGGGCTTAGAGACCTCATTATTTGTGCGGCGGACTTGGTTCTGCCTATTGGTTTAAATAATTTGGTTGTTTGACTAGTGCGCAGTAGTAAATAGATATTACTGATATATGTTGGTGCAGAATGGCACCCAAGACCAGGGCTCAAGGTCCAGTAGAGGAGCTATCCATTCAGTCCGAATCACAAGGAGAACAGAGTTCTCCAGTACCTGCCTTGGGTTCGGAGATTACTGCTTAGATTGGGGCTCAAATACTGAGCCAAATCCAGGGTGTCATGCAGGGCACCATGAGGGAGGTGGCTACAGAGGTGATGCAGGAGGAACTGAGGAAGCAGCAGCAACTTTAGCAGGAGCAGCAACAGGAGGTCCTAGAGGAGAGCCAGCCACTGGTTACGGCAGTTCCGCCCGCCATACCGATCGACTGGGTGAGTCGATTCCTGAAGCAGAAACTGACGAAGTTTGAGGCGAATACAAGACCCGATGAGGCCGAGGAATGGGTCAAATGGACAGAAGACATCTTTGAGCTGATCCAGGTGCCCGAAGAGGCTAAGGTCCGCTTAGCCACACATTTCCTAGTAGGTGGGGCCCACAGGTGGTGGGATGCTGTGAAGTATGCTCACAAGAGCCCGATGGCATGGGAGGACTTCGTGGAGCTCTTCTACACAGAGTATTTCCCTCACTATGTGCAGAAGACGAGGCGACAAGAGTACTACACACTGGAGCAGGGCAGTCGGATTGTGACAGAGTATGTCACTGCTTTCACTGAGCTAGGGAGATTTGCCCCAGAGTCATGGAGGGTTGAGGCTAATAAGACTCAAGATTTCATAGATGGACTGAGACCATCACTCAGGAGGGGATTGAACATGATGGAGTTGACCACGTACAGTGACGCGATTAACAAGGCACTTATTGGAGAGCGGGACTTGAACCAAATCAAGACTCAGAGACCAGGGAGCTCATCGGGGCCTAGCCAGAAGAGGCCAAGAGAGGAACAATCTGAGGGACAAGGGGATAAGAGGCCGGTGCCCAAATTTCCACATTCAGGAAACTCAGGCAGCAGTTTTACCTCACGGTTTTTGGGGACATGTCGATCTTGTGGACTTCGGGGACACAAGGAGGCGGATTGTAGGCGGAAGAATGGCAACCCACTCAAGTGCTTTCGATGTGGGGGACTAAGACACAGGATAGGAGAGTGTCCTTCTGCCAGTTCAGCTAGTGTTGCGGGGCCACATCGACCTCGTGACCAGGGCTAGAGGAGCGGTGCTCCATACCAGAGACTGGCTCAGTCAGGGCAGTCGGTATAGGGACGACCTGCTACACAGCAGCCTCAGCGGGAGGCCCAGGTTCAGAAGGGACAGAATGATCGAGCTACGACGAGTCAGGCCAGCGGCAGTGTGCAGAAGGGGAGGAACTATGCTATCACTGACAGAGAGGCAGAAGTTCCACCAGTTGATGAGGCGAGTCAGGGGCCAGCTGCGGTGAGAGGTACAATTTTGTTTTCACACACTATTTGTACTGTTTTGATTAATATTGGTGCTACACACTCGTTCATTGCGCACTCCACCGTAGAGGGATTAGAGTTGGATTGTACTACTATTGATCAGCCCCTTGTGGTTGATACACCCGTAGGGGGCCTGGTGGTGATTGATAGGGTCTGTTTGGGATGTGAGGTTACTTTCGGAGGTGTTGACCTCCGGTGTAACCTATTTGTGATGCACTTCGATGCTTTTGATGTGATATTGGGTATGGACTGGTTGACCTGTGTAGAGGCGGTGATTGAGTGTTATAGGCGACGAGTGACCTTCCTCACACTTGAGGGCACTCGAGGCACCTTCGTGGGTGAGTGGTCTGAGGATGCATGCATGTTAGGGCCTTTGAAGCAGGGGTGATGTGATGTAACCCATCAGTTAGCCAGTCTAACTCTAGTTGATCCCCAGCAGGAGAGTAAGGTGGTGTTACCAAAGGTGGTGGATCAGTTTCCCGACGTGTTTTCCAAGGACTTGGTTGAATTACCGCCAGAGAGAGAGGTGGACTTCTCGATAGAGTTGCTACCCGGGACAACACCTATCAGATTGGCAGCTTACAGGATGGCACCAGTTGAACTTCGAGAGCTTAAGAGGCAGATTGACGATCTTTTGGCGTGTGGTTTTATTGGACGGAGTAGTTCGCCTTGGAGTGCTCCGATGTTATTCGCCAAAAAGGCAGATGGTTCGCTTCGGTTGTGTATCGACTATCGACGGTTAAACCAGGTGACAGTGAAGAACAGATACCCCTACCGAGGATCGATGATTTGTTTGACCAGTTCAGGGGTGCCCGTTGGTTTTCCAAGATTGATTTGAGATCTGGATACCATCAGTTGCGTGTGCGGGAGACAGATATCCCGAAGACAGCCTTCAGTTGTAGATATGGCCATTATGAGTGGCTAGTGATGCCTTTCGGGCTCACAAATGCACCGGCGGTGTTTATGGGGTTGATGAACCAGATTTTCACACCCTATCTTGATCAGTTCATGGTGGTCTTTATAGATGATATCCTGATTTATTCCCGGACAGAGAACGAGCATGAGGAGCATTTACAGGTGGTGTTGCAGACATTGAGAGACCATAGGCTGTATGCAAAGTTCATGAAATGTGACTTTTGGCTACAGCGGGTGAAATTCTTAGGGCACGTGGTATCATCGGAGGGTATCACAGTGGATCCTGGCAAGATTGAGGCAGTGATGTCATGGAAGCGCCCAACGAATGTTTTTGAGATTCGGAGTTTTCTGGGGTTAGCAGGTTATTACAGGAGGTTTGTAAAGGACTTCTCCCCTTTGGCTGCACCGATGACTAGCTTAACCCGAAAAGGGGTGCGGTTTGACTGGTCGGATGCTTGTGAGGAGGCTTTCAGTCAGCTGAAGGCCAGATTGACTTCGGCACCCATCCTGGTCCTACCACAGGAGGGTGTACCCTATGAGGTCTATTGTGATGCCTCTAATGTTGGACTGGGTTGTGTGCTCATGCAAGAAGGATGGGTAATTGCTTATGGATCTCATCAGTTGAGGACCCATGAGAAAAATTACCCCACGCACGACTTGGAGCTGGCTGCAGTGATCTTTGCATTGAAGAGTTGGCAACACTATCTCCTTGGGGAGAAGTTTGTGGTATATACTGACCACAAGAGTTTGCAGTACATCTTCTTTCAGTGGAATTTGAATCTTAGGCAGAGGCGTTGGGTGGAGTATATGCAACAGTTCCAGTTTGATCTTCAGTATACACCCGGGAAGGGAAATGTAGTAGCTGATGCCTTGAGCCGGAAGAGCCAGGCAATGGTGGCTCTCTGTGCTATCAAGGAATGGGAGATGATGGGGTAACTAGCTGCTCTGAGGTTACAGCCAGTGTAGGGGGCAGTGCAGGGTATGCTGAGTACGGTTATAGCAGTGCCTGAGCTGCGACGTCAGGTTATTGAGGCTTAGTTGGGGGATGTTGAGTGTAAGGTCATCCGGGATCAGATTTAGACTGCCGTGCTTCCCACAGATTGGACCGAGGATTCTAGCCATGTTTTACGCTATCGAGGTCGGTTGATTGTTCCATCTCCTCTCTGGGAGGCAGTTTTATGGGAATTTCATAACTCTTGTTTGGCTGTTCATCATGGGGGAACGAAGATGTATCATGCTGTTCGGCAACAGTTCTGGTGGTCGGGCCTTAAGAAGGCTGTTGCGGAGTTTGTTCGACGGTGCTTGACATGCCAGCAGGTCAAGGCCGAGCATTTGCGGTCTACCGGTGAGTTGTAGTCGTTACCTGTGTCGGAGTGGAAGTGGGATCATGTGACTATGGACTTTGTCATAGGGCTTCCTCGTTCTGGAGGTCATGATACTATTTGGGTTATTGTGGACCGTTTGACGAAATCTGCCCACTTTATTCCGATTCGAGAGACCAACCCGGTCCAGACTTTGGGGCAGCGTTATGTCGACGTAGTGGTGCGATTGCATGGTGTGCCTTTGTCGATTGTTTCTGATAGGGATGCTCGATTCACTTCACAGTTTTGGCGGCAGTTACAGTGTGCATTGGGCACCCGGGTGAACTTGAGTACAACTTACCACCCTCAGACAGATGGCCAGTCCGAGCGCACTATTCAGATTCTCGAGGATATGCTTTGTGCTTGTGTGTTGGATTTTGGACGTTGTTGGGAGGCTCACCTTCCCTTGGTAGAGTTTTCCTACAATAATAGCTATCAGGCTACGATAGGGATGACGCCTTATGAGGTATTGTATGGGCGACCTTGTCGCTCCCCTCTATGTTGGGCCCAGGCAGGGGAGGTGGTTGTTTTAGGTCCCGATATGGTTAAGGAGACTACCGAGTTGGTTTAGCTGATCCGACAGCGGATGTTGACGGCCCAGAGTCGACAGAAGTCATATGCTGATAAGCGGCGGCGACCGCTACAGTTTGTCGTAGGGGATTGCGTCTTCTTACGGGTCTTGCCACGACGGGGGCACAGACGGTTTGGGCGAGGGTCCAAACTCTCACCTCGATTTGTGGGTCCTTTTCTTATTATTGCTGTTGTGGGACCGGTTACCTATCGATTAGAGTTACCACCCGAGCTAGCTCGTGTTCATGACGTTTTCCATGTCTCCCAGTTACGAAAGTATTACCCGGATCCTTCCCATATGCTTGATTGGCGTGAGATAGAGCTAGCTGATGATGGTTCCGTTGTGAAGGCACCAGTTCCGATTTTAGACCGGCGGGAGCAGGTCTTGCGAGGCAAGACGATTCCGTTGGTCCGAGTTTTGTGGCACCACCGTAATATAGAGGAGCAGACCTGGGAGCGGGAGAGTCAAATGCGTGCTCTTCACCCCGAGCTGTTCGAGGACGAACAGTCCTAAGGAGGGGAGGATGTCAAGATCTTCAGCATGCATTGAGGTAGTTAACCTTGTTGTTTTATTTGTTGTGCTTATGGTCGTTAATATTTTTGTGTGAATTGTTGTGCTGATTGGTTACCTTGTTCGTGGGTGTTGTTTGTTTATCATGTTAGTTAGCGCTATACTTGTGTTAGCCGGGGAAGTACTACCTCGTAGTGGATGACTTGTTTTTTCGGGGATGAAAAGTCCTAAGGTGGGGAGGATGTAAAGGCCCGTACCTGTGTTAGGCTGAATAGAGTTTGGAATATTTCTTCGACAGCGTGGCCTTAGCGCAAGCGTTTGAGTTTATTAATATTTTTAATATCTGGAATTTATTAATGGGCGCTATTATTATTATAATTATTTTAATATTTTGGGTTTCCAATTATTATGACGTTAATATTAATATGATTATTTAAGTCTTTGGATTATTATTACATTAATCAATGCTATGCCATTAATATTATTAGTGCAGTTATTGAGTTTATTATTATGTGAATATTATTAATATAAATATTTTGTTATTAATAATAAGTTATTATCAAGATTATTATTATTATTGTGACAATTATTAAGATCTTTATTATTATTATTATTATTATTATTATTATTATTATTATTATTATTATTATTATTATTATTATTATTATTAAGGTAGTATAAATAGAGAACTAGGATAAAACCCTACATTCGTTGTGCGTGCGCTGAATCTGGTTGGAAAGAGCAGTGAATTGAAGCCATCGTGTTCTTGACCTCCCGAGTTTCAATCAGGTAGATGATTTTCTTAGTTCTGATCACCCTATTGTATGAACGCAGGTTGTGTAAGTGTGGGGTAATTCTGTTTACTCGTGCATATAGATATAGGTATTTGTTATTTTATATATACGATCGCATTGTTACTTGCGCCGTGAAGGGAGGAAGGTGCGTAGTGGGACGACGACAGCGAAGCCACCTTGGTTAGCCTCGTGCGTCACGTGCGCCCTGCACGGCCGTGTGCTCCGCCAGAGATGAGGGGGAAGAGACGCACGGGGGCCAGTGCCACCCCAGTGAAGCCACCATGTGCCATGGAAGTGAAGAGGGAAGGGGTGCGGAGGTGCCATGGACATCCCGTAGGTCCTCGATCTGCTTGCACCGTGACCGCCGTCGTGGTGGAAGAAGGAGAACGGGGGCGGCGGCATCAGTGTCGTCCCCGTGGTTCGTGCCCTGCGCCCCGTGCGCAAGGGTAGATCGGATGAGACGCGGCATGTGCCGCCCATGGGCTGAAACACGTCAGCGATGTGCTGACGTGGAAAGAAGGGGGCGGCGGCATCAATGCCGCCCCCGTAGTCGAGCGCCAGCCCTAACGGGCTGGCGTGTTGGGCCGACCCTTTGTGGATCGGTCCATGTTTAGATTTTGTTTTATATATATATATATATACACACACACACACACACACACACATATGTATGTATATATATATATATAAATGTAATTTGTGGAACTATTATTATTTTTAATGAGGGAGAGTACTTGTAATTAATATTATTTGTCGGATGGGTATATATATATATATATATATATTTATATATATTACTGTCGCTTGCGATAAGTTAGTGCTAGGTTAGAAATTTTAGTGCTTGAAAGGCCGAAGTAGTGAGTTGTGACTATTGGAAACTTTATTTACTTGTTATGTGTGGATGTGATTAATTTGGTGTATTAATTATGTGTGGTCATGTGATAAATTGGTGTTTACCCGTTATGGGTGTGGATCTTATCATGAAAATTGGTTGGGCAACCGCAGGTCCCACATAGGGCTGGCAAGAGGCCGCAGATCCCTTATGTGGCTTGTAACTCAGGTCCCATATGAGGCAGGTTGTCATAGGGACACCACAGGTCCCACATATGGCTGTCTGTTAGTGGTTCAAATATTTGGAGATGGTAGTGGGAAAATTTCGTGCATGGCAAGGTTGCCAGTGTGAATCATTGATAATTCTAAAGTGGTGATGTCTTATGTGTGATTTTATGAAATTTCATTGTGATAAATGTGACACTACACAGGCACAAGCATACACTGTTCATATAGACTTAGGATTTTATGTGTGTTGGGGGTGAGTATGGGAGTCACCTACTGGGCATTCGTGCTCACCCTACTTTATTTTTATTTCCTACAGGTTGTAGGAGATAGCAGTTGGAGCCATAGCGGAGCAGGTCGGGACCTCTTTATGTAGGATTTATCTCTTTTTTTTTTACGGACTTATTTATTTGCTAAATTATTTATTTTTCGGACTTGGGTCCGTGACAGTTGTATGAACCAAATTGGTGGAACTATCTATGAGTTGTTTGGTGTGCTGGACATTTATGTGGATTGATTGCACTGCTTGCTCATTTATAAAATTTTGGATCTCTTTTGAATCAGCCACCAACCCTACGACCTTGGTGTGGGTGTGAGGACGTCGCGTTCCCAGATCCGTGGGTTACAGGAATTGAGGGCGTGACAAATATAATTTATTATAAATCATAATCTATTATTAGATCATGAATAAGTCGCTCATTAGAAAATTAATCACAACAAATGAACAAAGATATAATTAAAGAGGTTGAATGAAACCTATTGATACTTCTTTCTTACTATGAATATCGTAGTAGATGATCAAATCATATCACAATCAGTTATATTGACGGACAAATTCTTTGTAGTGAATTCTTATAAATATATCTATTTAATCTTATAGTGTAATTTTAGTCCATGATCGTGGCTCAAACAAAAACTAATATATAATAATTTAATTGAATATTGAGATTAATTAATTAAGTATTATTTATTGGAGGTTCGATTAAGTAAGCTAGCATCATTTATTCTTGCATAAAATACCGAATCATTGTAAGATAATTCTTTACCTATATTTAAAAACTGATATCGTAACATGTGTTTATGTATATTTAAGAGTAATATATATAAGATTACCTAATTAACTAAATTAAATAAATAATAATAAAAATATTTATACATTTAATATGATTAAATAAATAATTTTGAATATTATTTAATTAGCTCTAATATGCAATAATATTATTATTCAAAGATTTTATAGCCAAAAATACAAATTTCGAGTATAATTTGTGATCAATATTACTCTATGTAGATAATTTTATTGGAACTTTTAATTAGTCAACCACCAATGCTCTAAAAAATTATATTAATATTTTAATTAATTTAAAATAAATTATACATGAAAATAAAAAGAAATTAATTTACAATAAATTATACATAATAAATATATAATATTAATTTAATGAGAGATTAGGAATATTTTTTTTATTTTCTAAAATTTTTTAGCTAAACAAATTGATTTCATACAAAATAAAAATGGTAACTAATTAGAAATAAAGGAAACATCGCTTTCTCTATAAAAGAGCTAGCCTATGGAGTAAACTGAAAAATGTGATTGCCCTTTTTTTCCAATTTTAATTTTACTAATAGTTAACTATTTTTTTGTTATATTACAAATTTCTAATTTAAAATTTATATAAATTATGATATCATGACTTTTTAAAGTATATATTCTTCTACCTATTTGGTGTGGTTATGATATTAACCAAACCAAATTATCCTAATTGAGGCCTTAAGAGTTAAGACACTATTTTTTAAAAAAGGTTTATTTGCATCACGGAGTTGATAATGATCCCCTCCAATTAACTTACACAATACAATAAAGTCTAATGAAAATCATATAAAGCAATTTTAGTATTTCTCCGATCTACGAAACATTTCAGAATTTCATTGTTGTTGGGAGAAAATATAAAAATATAAGAAAATAAAGATTGGCACATCGAGAATTTTACGTGGTTCAGGAAATTTTCTATCTCCATGAAGCTACTGTAGTATTTCCACTATAAGAGAAAAATACACTGTGTTTATATACTCTCAATCCCAATACACAATTATACCTGAGAATTTAATACTAAATTCTCTCTCAATTTTTCCTCTCCTCCCTCTC
Organism: Taxillus chinensis; assembly: GCA_023512835.1. Lineage (NCBI taxonomy): Eukaryota > Viridiplantae > Streptophyta > Magnoliopsida > Santalales > Loranthaceae > Taxillus > Taxillus chinensis. The sequence continues at coordinate 31,282,618 of CM042087.1, forward strand.
TTGGGATTTCTTTCTTTTCTCTCTCAAATTGAGACTCCTGCTGGGACGAGTTTTATAAGCTTCATGCTATGCCTTTTATAGGTCATTGGATTCGTAAAGAGACAAAAAAACCAGCCCTCCCCTTTTGGAAAAAGCACCGACCAAGCTACTTTATTTGACAAAGAATGTGCCAGATGCCTTTCCATCTAGAAGCTTGAAGAAGAGAGTCACATTTTCTAATAATCTCCTACTTGAAGACTGATTTCAATCTGTCTCCACACCTGTAGTAGCTCTTTATAATGTAACTATTCTTAAAGAGCAATTAAAGTTACACACAACTCTAATTTGTCTGTAGTGATTGCTTTGGTTAACATATCGACTGAGTTCTTACTCCCTTGTATCTTCACGAGTGTTAACACTTCATCCTCCAACAATGATCGAATGAAATGATAACGAAGTCCAATAAACTTAGTCCTTAAATGAAAAGCTGAATTCTTGGCAAAGTGTATTGCACTTGGACTATCACTGTACAATATATCTATCTCTTGATTGAAACCTATTTCTGCCAATAATCCTTGTAACCAGATAAATTCCTTGCTGGTTTCTTTCATAATAACATACTCTGCCTTAGTTGCAGATAGAGCCACAATCTTCCGCAATTGAGAATTCCAGCTCACTACTATAGTCCCCAACATGAACACATATCCTATAGTGCTCCTGAAGTGGTCTATTTCTCTAGCGAAATTAGCATCAACATAGCACTGCAATTTTAATTCACCTTTTCTAAAAAAATAGACATTTATTAGTAGTACATTGCATGTATCTTAATATCCATTTTACTGCTTTCCAATGCTATTGTCCTATATTAGGCATAAATCTACTCACTTTTCCCACTACATGAGCAATATATGGTCTCACACACACCATAACATACACCAAGCTTCTAATGGCTGAAGCTTATAAAACTTTAGCCATGTAGTATTTCTCTTTATCTGTCTTTGGACATTGCTTCTTTGACAACTTGAAATAATTAGTAAGAGATGTTCTCACTGGTTTGACATCACTCATACTAAACCTTTGTAAAATCTTACAAATATATTATGCTTGAGATAATTGTAAGGTACCTCTTATCTATCTCTACTAATCCTTATTCCAAATATCTACTTTGTTGCACCCAAGTCCTTTATCTCGAATTCACTGGACAACTTTTTCTTTAACTTGTTGATCTAATCTAAATTTACCCTTGCTATTAGCATGTCAATAACATAAAGTAGCAATATAATAAAACTAGAATCAACCTTCTTGAAGTAATAGCAGTGGTCAGCATTGTATCTCAAATAGCCATTATCCTACATGAAACCATCAAATTTCTTGTACCACTATAAGGGTGCTTGTTTTAAACCATATAAGCTTTTGGCAAACCTACATACTAAATCTTCATTGCCCTCGTTTGTGAATCCCTCTGGGTGTTGCATGTATATCTCTTCCTCTAAGTTTCCATGGAGAAAAGCTGTCTTTATATCTAGCTACTCTAGATATAGATCCTTTGCTGCTACAATGCTTAAAACTGATCGAATGGTAGTTAGTTTAACAACTTGAGAGAATATTTCAGTGTAGTCAATACTTTCCTTTTTTTGGAAGCCTTTAACCACCAGTCTTGCTCTATATCGCTTGGAACCATCATGCTCATCCTTGACTCGATACACTTATTTGTTTTGCAAAGTTTTTCTTGCCGGCCGGTAACTTTGCTAATTCCCAAGTCTAGTTGGATATAAGAGACTTTATTTCATCTTCCATCTCAAGCTCCCACTTGCCTGCATTCTCAACTTAACATGCTTCATGATAGCTTTTAGGTTCTTCTCCATCTGTTAGCACCAAATAATTCAAGTACTTCCGATTTGATACATGCGGTCGACTGGATCTCCTCAATGTAGGAACGTGATCTTATGGCTCTTTATTGACTTGTCTTGTAACTTCCTCTACCTAAGGTTTTTGACCTGTTTTGATAGTTTCACTATTTGGGACATCATCGGGCTCAAAGCAAACATGTTCAGGATCCACATAACTAGTGGATTTGGTCTTGTCTTTATCTTTATAACGAACTTTTTCATTAAATACAACATCTTTACTTTTAATAATTTTCTTATTTTGGTAATCACAACATCTATAACCAAATTCATCACCACCATAACCAACAAATGTGCATTTAAGTGATTTAACATCAAGTTTACTTCTAATATTATCACTAATATACATATAAGAGACATAACCAAATACTTTCAAATATAAAAGTCTAACATCTTTTCCCGTCCAAACTTCTTTTGGTATTTTGAACTCTAGAGGTGTTGATCTATGGTTGATTAGATAAATTGTCGTGTTGACTGATTTTGAAAAAAACTACTTAGGCAACCCTGCATGTATGCACATATTTCTATCTCTCTCAGTCAACGTCCTGTTCATATGTTCTGCTATGCCATTCTGTTGTGGTGTTCCTGGCATAGTTCTCTCGAGCTTGATCCCACTTTCATAACAGAACCGTTTAAACCTAGTGTCTTCATATTCTTCACTATTATCTGAACGCAACCTTTTGACCTTCAAACTGGTTTCATTCTCGACCATCGCTTTTCAAATTTTGAATGTTTTAAATACTTATGATTTTTGTTTGAGAAACTATACCTATACTTTCTTGCAATGATCATCAATAAAAGTAACAAAATAATGCTTGAAACTGGAATCGGTCCCCAAATATCTGTATGAATCAATTCGAGCTTTGATTCTTTTGAAGCTGACCTATTTATGCTTTCTGAAAATATAGCTTTCATATAAATCAATATATATTAATTTTACTCCTGATAGCTTCCCTTTTGAATGCATTACTTCTATTCCTTTTATACTCATGTGGCCAAGTCTTTAGTGTCACAAATGTAATAAATTTTCATTTATAATTATATAAAGATTTCCATGCTTCTTACCTATACAATAGTCATGACTTCCTTTGAAATCTTCCAGGTATCTCTTGCAAAAGTAGACACATAGCCATTTGTTGCTAATAGTCAAATGGAAATTAAATTTTTTCTGAGACTAGGTACATGTCTCACTTCTTTCAGCCTCCATACAGATCCATTGAGCTTGATCTTTATGGTTTCTTGACCAACGATGTTGCATGCCTGATTATTACCGAAATATACCTTTTCTCGGTTGCCCACAATATATGCCTGATTTAAAGTGTCCCAATTTTCCACAATTCCATCATTCAATTTTATTTTTATGTTTGTTGGTTTGGAATTGGTGACCTCTGGATTTGGATTTATCACCCCTCGATGTAGATCTCTACTGCTGAGTGCCTTTGTTTTTGTTTCTGCCTTTGCTTTTCATATTTAATGTTGATGCTGATGTGGGAGGATTTTTTTCCTTTTTTTTTCATTTCTTCCATCATGATCATGTTTACTACTTCTGAGAATATCATTTTATTTTTCCCAAAAGAAACAGAAATAGATTGTATCATTGGCTGCCAACTTTCTAGCATAGTACTAAGCAAGATATCGACATTAACTTCATTAATGAAAGTAATTTCTATCGATTTCAATTTATTTTCGGCCTCATTGAAGGAATTTATATGTTTTATAAAATTCCTAATTTATGGCATTTTTAAATTAAATAACTTTTTAATTAAAAATACCCTGTGAGCTGCAAAAGGCTGCTCGTACATATTCGAGAGAGTTTTTATCAGTCCTGCAGTTGTATTTTGGTCTTTAACGTTAAAGGCCACAGATCTCATCAAACTTAGACGGACCACCACCAAGGCTTTGCGATCTAGCATCTTCCAATCATTGTCCTTTATTTCCACTGATTTTTCTCCCATCAGGAGATACAAGTCTTTCTAGTACAGATAGTCTTCCATCTGTATTTGCCAGAAACTGAAATTCGTATCGTCGAATTTCTCGATCTTGTATGAATCCTTCTTGGACGCCATGACTCCTTTTTGAACTCAAACATACTAGTAATACATATACACAAAACCAAAGTATTCAAGAACAATTTTTTTTCTGATGTGCCAGATGAAACACAGTTACACCCATAGAGCATACTCAGATTTTTCAAGAGAATTCAAACCCGGAGCTCTGGTACTAGTTGTTGGGAGAAAATATAAAAATAGAAGGAAATAAAGATTGAGATACCGAGAATTTTACGTGATTCAAAAAAATTCTTTCATCCATAGAGCTATTATAGTATTTTCACTATGAAAGAAAAGTATACTGTGTTTACATACTTTCAATCCCAATACTCAATTACACCTGATAATTTAATAATAAATTCTATCTCAATTTTTCCTCTCCTCTCTCTCTCCTAAGATTTCTTTCTTTGCTCTCCCAAATTGTGACTGCTGCTATAATGAGTTTTACAAGCTTCATGCTATGCCTTTTATAAGCCATTGGATTTGCAAAGAGATAAAAAGGCCACTCTTCCCCTTTTGAAAAAAGCATCGGCCAGGATACTTTATTTGACAAAGAATGTGCCAGCTGCCCTTCCATAAAAGCTTGAAGAAGAGAGTTGCATTTTCTAACAATTGTATTCTGATAAACGTAAATGCAGAAAAGTTAAATTAATTTTATAATAAAATATTTGATATTTATATATAAGAACAATTGCAAACTCTTCTCAATCACAATCTTTAGATAAGTTATAAATAGCAAACTTTTAAAAAACATATTAAATAACTCTCTAGAAATGACCCAACTTTTCAAAAAATACAACTCGTCATAACATTTATGACATCCTTTGTAAATGTAATTTTTTTACTTTTTAATCTTTATTTTAATAAAAAATTAACATTATAAAAAATACTTTTTAAAATTTAAAATTTATCATTTACTATCGATTTTTTAAACAATTGTATTTTATTCCTTGTCCTTTTTAATTTCTCTTAACCCCTTTTATTTAAGAAATAATATTCTAATAAAATAATAAAAGTGAATTATTAAATTAGAGGGGCTAAAAAGTATGTTTTAAAAAGTAAATTATTAAAACAGTAAAAATAATATTTTTTATTCTTTTGAAGAGTCAAATTTAAAAAGACAGTTATGAATATGTTTAAATTAACTCCACGAGTTTTTCTATTTTCTACAAATAAAGAGCCAAAATTAAAAAATTTACTCTAACAAACTCTCTATCCCATTCTCTATATGTATAATATAATTTGCTATAGTTACTCTTCATTTTTGGAAAATAACTATTTAATTTTTATTTATTATTATATTATATTATTTTTCTAGATCCTGAATTCATTGGCTGTTCATTAAAAAAATAGTATTTTAATATAAATAAAATTAGAATGAAGAGTTTTGTTGAAATTGGATACAAACTTATTTTTCATAAATAAATTTTTTTTAACTGTACAAAGCATTTGTACATCCTATTTTATAAATAAATAAATAAAGAATGCTACGTGCGCCTAATTCACACGCCCATACAAGCAGATGTTTAGAGCACTATTTTTTTTGCACATACTATTTTATGATCAATCACTCGAATTACTCTTCCTTTACAGGATTTTTTTTTAACTTCACAGTTGGAAATATTACATTATTCTTGGAAATCTTACTTCAGTTTTTTTTTGTTTTTGAAAACTTTATACCATTTGAAAATAGTGGTTAGATCATTTAACAAATGTGTAATTATTTTTTATTATATTTTCAAATTTTATTTATGGTAAATAAAAAGTAAATATGTTATTTATGAATGTATAATTAATAACTTTCTATAAGAATTTTTAATTTGTATTTTATAGTAAAAAAATTATTTTCAGTATAACTAAACTCAAAATTAGATTATTTTAATTAAGGTAATGATAGAACTTTCCATTAATATTTTTCTCTAACGCAATGTAATTGAATCAATAAACCAGTTTTTTCCAAAAAAAAAGAAAAGAAAAGGAAAAGAACAAAAAAATCAAAATCAAAATCAAAATTCGTAACCCACTGTGAGCGCAACGCAAACAACGTAAGTTATTATTATTATTATTATTATTATTATTATTATTATTATTATTATTATTATTATTACTATTATTATTATTATTATTATTATGATGATGATGAAATAAACTGAAAAGCATGGTTATTATTTTTTGTTTTTCGGAGTTCAAAATCAAACCTTGGTGCCGACTGCCGATGATGACTTGTGTTGTACCGTTGTGATTCATAGGCCATATGTTCGTTTGAGACGCGGTGGAAAAACTATGGGAAATGAGCGGTCAAGGAAAAAGACATGAAAACTTTAAATTTTTTATTTTTAGTGAGGGATAAAAAATGCCTGAAAAATATATAAAAAATTAATGAAATTATTTTTATTATAATAAAAATAATAGAACTTGTTATGGTAGAAAGAGTAATGCTATGATGTTTTTTTTTTAAAAAAATTCTGTGTTTATTACTTGCGTATGTGAATAGACTTTTATTAATGGTATGATATAAAAAATATTCCTAATTACTAGGTAATATACCTACAAATAAACTTTTACTTTTTCTAATTCAAATTAAACTATAAAATTTATTTTTTCCACCGAAACAACTCTTTTTTCCATTTATTTTTTTTCCAACTTTTTAAATTTCTTACTCACCCTTCTTCCACAAAAGGTTTTTTTCCTCCCCTTTTTAATACTCTTACCAAACAAAACCGTAGGTTGCAGGTGCGGTGTTTTTGCAATCGACAGTAGCGAAGTTGCAATTAAAGACACTCGGTTTTTATTAATACAAAACCAACTTGTTTCTTGATTACCCTACTCTAAACAACTTCTTTGTTGCTGTTCAATTCTGAATTTTATATCTTTCTCAGAACGCGCGCGTCTGGCTCTGTGGGGTGTGCATCGTGCGTACGTATTCATGTCTTCGATGGCCACTGACCAGACGATCTTTCTTCTACGGCTCTAGAGCTGTCTCTATCCTGCGCCCATAAAAAGGAGAGACAGTGCTGTAATGACCAGAGCCAAAGCCAAAAAACAAAACAAAACAAAAAAAACAAAACAAAACAAAAAACAAGAAGACCCACTTGGAATCTTGTTTGAATGTGTGTGGGCAGGACACACTTCCTTTTGTTTTCCCACGCCACATCTACAGCAGTTGCGTTTTGGATTTTTAGAAACCCATATATGATTTCTTCATCAAACATTGCTGCCCACCCATCTGCCATCCTCCAATTACTGCATATTGCATTCATTGAATTTTTTTATTATTATTAGGTTTAGAATGGGGTATGTGGTCCCACTTTTTGATCGTTGTATTAAATCTGTTTTATTTTCTAGAGCTGAAAATTTGTGTTGTGCATTCAAACGTCTGTTTAACCGCACATCAGAATTGCGTGTATTAGTATTATTATTACTGTGTTTTGGATGAGGATTGAGCTCATTTTTTAATTTGCATTCTGAAGGGCAAGTGCTGACTCATGAATGAATAAGGGAAACAAATGAGATATGTCAACAGAAACTGATTGGGGGACAGAAAGGTTGCGCGTGAGAGTGAGAGAATTCAGTATTATTATTATTATTATTATTTTGGGGTGGGGTGGGGTGGGCGATGACAAGAAAATACTGTAGCTTAGCTAGTTGCAGTACAAGAGATACAGTCTAGGGTTTTGGAGATCATATCTTTATTGTCATCACCCTTCTCATTACATTTTTATTCTAATTATATATATATATATATATCTAATTAATAGCTAGGAGAGACTATTGAGCACGATTTTTTAATTAACTCATAACACGAGACAAGAAAGACATGTTTTTAAAGATTGTAGCGCGTTTGGGATTTCAGTTTCACCCACAAAGCAGCAGCATTTGTCTTGTAATGATGTAAATTATTGATATATAATATTGGGTTTCAGTTTCACCCACAAAGCAGCAGCGTTTGTCTTCACACAGTGACAAAAAGGTGAGCTGACATATGCATTAAAAGTAATTTCAGTATTGTATCCAGATTCCAGTGAGCTTGTTGCTTCAAAATCTCACTGCCTGGCAAGGTGTGTGGTCCTTTTTCCTGGTACCGTTCTGTTGCATGCTTTAAAGAACCGACGTTTGGTCCCTCCTCTATGAGATGTCCATATATAGTTAGCCCTCGTCGGTCTAGCCATTAGCATATACATATTAAAAATGTACTTTTAATCATATATATATACATATATATTGAAAATTAATCTTCTGTCTAGCTACTATTGATGAAGCATTTTAATTAGTTTATATGCAGTAAAATTTTACAATTAACTTGATTAATTTTTTTCTTTTTGAATTCATCTGTCCTGCATTTCCTTTTAACGCTGTTCACTTGTTTCATCTTAAAAAATAAAATAATAATAAGAACCTCCGAGTATTAATCTTTATGCTGTTTTGCATATATATGGTTTCCACCCACGTACGTAGTCAACGGAAGTAGCTAGGGTAACTATCTCTATATAGCACGAAGAAACTGAGAAAAACTAGGAGTTCAATTCAACACATATATGTACATAGGTTACTTTTTCTTCTATGTTGAGCTGGCTTAGCACGCGTTCCCTCAACGATTCACACAGCCCCCCTCTAAAAATTGATAAAAGTTAATTTGTACGTAGTTGTGGATAAAGCATTGATGTCATTTTCTGAAGTGTTGTGCTTGAATGGTCCCCCGTCCCCCATCACTGGAGTTCAACAATTCACTCCGTTCACTTGTGTATTTATCACATACTGAGAAATTAATCGCAATGTCAAAAATAAAAATGTATATGTTGTAAGTCCTTATATATGCATATATATATATATATATATATATATATATATATATATATATTCATGTATATATCGTTAGTTTAGTAGAGTAATGATGAAGATGCAACATTGATACGTGTTCCAGCTGACGTGCTCACATATAAACCACACACCGTCGTGAATGCCTCATACTTTTTTATTATTCTGTTAGGGAGCAACCTAAATTCTACAGCATCTTATTTTTCCACATCTGTGACTTTCTTAAAAGAAAATTCATTCTCTCTGCAGAGGCATACCAAATTCTTAGTACTGAGCCTGGTATATAGGGTTCAACTCGGATGCTATGACTATGGGAGCACCGTTTGTGGCACTGTTGCATGATCAGTCAAGTTTATTCTCCTCTTGTAGTTTCTTTCTTTTCTGCAAAATTAGGGTGGAGCGATCGAATTGGTAAGCTGCAAGATGTCTAAATCTTTTTGAAAATTGTAAGTTTTTCTTCACGTCCTAAGTCTCCCATCCTTTCAGTATTTTTACTTGTCTGAATTGCTTTGGATCTTGATATATCCTTAATGGATTGATTATTTCGTGTTTTCATCATGACTCGAAATCAATGGATCTTATGTTTATATTATGTTTGTCATGCATTTGAGATTCATGATATCGTGATGATGAAAAACTTTTAATTTCGGAATGACAGTGTTTTTTTTTTGGGTTTCAATTTCTTGGTATACATGAAGCTGGAAAATGTCCATCATAATGAAGAACTTGAAGTCAACAAGTGTACAGTCTCTGAATTTTTCCAAACAAGTACAAGAATATTAATTAATTAGTTGATTACAGAAGGCTGTCTCACAGCAGTTTTTTTTTTTGGTTGGTTGGTTCAGCTGATATGTTGATTGTCTTGTAATGATGAGAAAAGTAGCAGCAGCAGCAGTAGCTGTAAGATGATCGTACCAGGTCCAAAAGGAAAAGATCTTCATCCAGAAAAGCAGGAAGGAGATGGTAATAATGATACTCGCAGCAACAACTTCTTCAAGGAGCCATCATCTAGTTCATCAAGGCAATGGCAATCCCTAAGCAGCAGAAATAATCCGAGGATCGTACGTGTGTCGCATGCCTTCAGAGGAAAAGACAGGCACAGCAAGGTGTCCACTGTGAAGGGGTTGAGGGACCGCCGAATCAGGCTCTCAGTGCCGACCGCAATCCAGTTGTATGATCTCCAAGACAAGCTTGGAGTTGGGCAGCCCAGCAAGGTCATTGATTGGTTGCTTGATGCCTCCAAACACGACATCAACACCCTCCCACCTCTTCAAGTCCCGCTGGGAAGTAGTTTTGGCCAATTCCATGAGCAGCTGCACATGCCAGCAGCTAACAGCGATGACCATGGCCATCAACCAAGTGTTCACCCTCTGCCTCCTTTAAACATTGATTCTAATGGGAAGACCCATTATTGCTTGCTATATAGCAAAGAAGCGACTGCAACAACCGACAACAGTGATGGTGAAGATCAAGCAGCATTCATGATTCCAAAATCAAAGCAGCCGGTCAATCATGATGCCGTGGGTTGGCGCACAAGAAGGAAGGAAATTGAAGGAGCAGGGAAAACCCCAAATCAAGAAGATGGTGGACTCGGAGACTATTCCACTGGAAATAGTACAGCAAAAGCACATTATGCTCAAAACCTTGTTCCAATGGCCATCAATAACTATGCCACAGTTCCCGGTTTTTCCAACAATGCTGGTGTGCCGTATGCTCCCTTCTCCCACTGGCCGGAGCCTCCAAGTTTATGTTCTTCGTCTCAATTTGGAACCCCTGCTGCTGGGACATTTCCACCCCAGGCCCATCAGTACAGTAATAGCAGTGCTGTCTTGCCGCAATCTTCTTCATCAGCTTCCCCAGCAACCACGCTGTTCCCTTCATATACAGTTCCGTACATGAGTGCCAGTGACCCAAGATCACAGATCACCCCTGGCCATTTGCATTTGCTGATGAGCACCAGTTCCTCACGGAATAATGCACCGGACTCTCACGAGCCGCTGCCTCCTCATGGCCATCACCAGCGTGCAATCAGCTCTTCTCTGGTTAAGTCCTTTCCATTAATGAATGTAAACACCAAACTTGTTCACCACTTACAAAGCATTAAAGATGACGGGAGCCAGGAGAACAAGGATGATACTACTGGTCATTAGAGTTACTGTATTCTATATATCCATGTGGACCATGTAGTACTTCATCGGCAGCTTCTTTGTTTTGATCACACGCATATATATATATATATATATAGTGTTATATTCACATAGCTCTTATGTTCCTTGTTTATATGTTGATATTAATGATCACAGATCACAGTTTGGAAGTCTTTAGTCTGCATACTGTTATGTATACCAGTATGCCACTGTACACACGCAAACCCATATATACGAGAACTGAATTGATTATATATATATATATATATATATATATATATAAAATATGGGGTTTCAATGTAAATATAGTGATGTCAACTATTTATTTATTTATTTAAAAAATAGGTCATCTTAGTGTTAGGATTTTGATTGAACGATGTAATTTTTTTGATTTTTAGGGGTTATTAAGGGATGCATTATATTATATTATATTTTATTTTTGGGTTGCCTTGGAGTTGTATTTGTCGTGGGCCGCACGCGAGTCCCAAGTGGGTGTGGTCCGTCCCCTAGCAGTCAGGCGTACCGCATCCGCGTGCTTTAAGCGTGAAGGAAAAGCTAACCATCTGAAAATGAGATGTGGTCCTTCAAAAATTAAAATTCTTCATTTTTTGTGGTAAATAAAATTCTTCATATTTACTTACGTGTAATTTTTTTTATCCCGCTCCTATTTGGGTTTACTTTTCAATTAATGTAATAAAAATCATTTATTTGGGTAATTTTTGAGTAACTAGGTTTAACATTAAAAATTGAATCATCTTATAAAATAATAGTCACCAGAATATATATATTAGTGATTTATATCTTTGCTATATTCAAATTAAACCCTACAATTGTAATTAGATTCTTAAATCGCTAAATATCATATTTATGATGAAAACATGTATTCTTGGGATTAATTCAATCATTAATTTGTAGTAGTAATGTATTTGGTTTTTATTTTGAGTAATTTTGCATTAAATAGTGAATTTGTACGAAATTTCACAACTAAAACTAAAACTTTTATGGCAAAATGCCAAAAGAGGGGACTCAAACCCATGATCTCCTTCTAATATTAGATTAGATGATTTTTGTTTACTATGTTTATGTAATTACTATATATATATATATATATCTAAAAATTTAACATATAAATAATATTAATAGTAATAATAATTAATAGTACATGTTTTATTTAAAAAGTATTAGCAATTATAAAGTGTGTGTGTAAAGCAAACAACTTGAATACAAATATATGAGTAAAAAAGTTACATATGTAATTAACACAAGTTATATGTATAATTACCAAAGCCAAATAAAAGAAATAATTAAACCAATTAGTAAATGTAAATGTATATCAAACTAGTTATTATTGTATGATCAGTTAATATAAAGTATGATAATATAAACTAAAGCATGTGTATACACACACACACACACTTAATAACTAATATTATATGAAAAATATTATATATATAATTATTTTAGCTATATTAAAGAAAATAAGTTATTAAAATATGATTAATATATTACTTATAATATAATTATATAGTATGTACTAATATATTACGTATAACAAAACTAAAATGATAATTATTTGATCGAATAATATTTAATTGGAATATTTAGTCTTAAATCAACCTATTAATAAATTAAAATTAAATTTGAATCTAATTAATGTTTATCTATAAATTATTTCATTTATGAAATGAGTTGTACATAGTGAGAGCGAGTTTTGACTTTTGATAGTAGATATTTAATATTTAGATTAAAAGTAATAAATTATGTAAATAATATTATTTATTCAAGTATTAATGTATTTATCGATAATATTTGATTGAATTATTTAGTCTTACATTGAGTTTTTAATGGGAATCACTCTTCAATTTTTTTGTCTCAAACAATAAAATTAGGAGGGAAAAAAACATTGCCACAATGATACTCCTAATTTGGAGGTGATGTTGAGAAATGAGAATGTGTGTATGATATTAATAAAATATATAGAAGTGAGAAACGAAAAGGAATTATCACGTCCCGAATTTCTAACCCGAGAAAACCGGTTCGTAACTCCTCTTTACCCACGCGGAGGATAAGGGAGTGAGACAATTTATTAATTTACCATAAGAAAATAATTCACACAAGACAAAACATCCACAATGATTAACCAAAAACCAAACCACAGTAAATGTCCATAAGAAAAACCACTTCTTTATTAATTTAAAGAAAACCTTTTACATCATTTTCCCCCATAGGGGTTACATTATTCTTCCCAAAATAACATAATAAAAAACACAGCAAAATAATGCATTCAGCCTCCACCTTGGAATTTCTTGAAAAGAAAGAAACAAAACACAACAGGAGGAGTGAGCAACCACAGCTCAGTAAGGATCATGTCTCCCCAACCCATCCTATACTCCTAGCATCTACATGAGGACGTGCACAAGTGCAGTGTCGTGGCAATAATATGTACACGGGAATAATCAACATTTAAAAATATATCAACACAAACAAGCCACAGGGGCAAGTACAACCACAGCCACAGCCACACAGGCTCCATAGCCACACAAGCACACTTACAATCACAACACAATATCACGCAATCATAACACATCAAGTATAACACAAGTATTCACTAACAATCACGCGAAATATAATTATCATATCTACATATTATGTCCTCAAGCATAACTCCCCTGGAAAACCCCAAGGTTTCCCCTCGCGGCGCAGGACTAATCCTAACGAACTCAACCACGAAACAGCAGCGCACACCCCAACGGCCCCCAAGGTCCGCTGCTACGAGAATGGATCCGAAATCCCTAGACCCTAAACTCAAACGACATATTCAAATACAATTTGCCATTGAAAGCCAACATTCATATATGAGATCACACCTATATGAATTGACTTATATATATAAACATAAATCCACAAAAGTATACCACAAGGCCTAACCCTGGAATGGATACAAGAAGAAAACAGAACTCCTACCTTAGAAGGATCCTCCTCGCTCTTGCTCCTACGCTAGACGTCATCCACCCACGCGAATCACCACAACAGCAACGATCAGGAGAGTTCTCTCTTTCCATCTCTCTCTCTCTCTCTCTCTCTCTCTCTCTCTCTCTCTCTGACGGTTAACAAAAGAAGAACCCTAAACCTAAGAACAAGAGACCTCAACCTCCTTATATAGACACCTCACTTATCAAAACGACGTAGTTTTGATAAGTGAAACCAACATCAAAACAACATAGTTTTGATAAATGAAACATGTATTAACCTTTCCGCTTCCACACAGGACAAAATACCCACAATTCGAACATGGTCCTTTAGTAAAAGATTATCGGAATGAAAAAACGAAGAAGACAGTGCAAAAACATGGTTGCACGTGACAAAGGCTATTGTCACATGCAAGCTCCAAATGGCCTAAAACTTTACCATAAGCCTTATAAGTTAGTCTGGAAGGCTCCCATGCAACAACCTCACTGCACGTAACAAAGGCATTGTCACGTGCATTGACGTGTGTAGCCCCAAAATGCTCCCTCTCTTGCCTCTTGCTTGCTCATCATAATACAAAGTGTTCTAGCCAAAGAGTATGAGAAGAAATCCCCCAAAAACCTGACAATTGTCACTCAAAAGGCATAACTATGACTATTTCCTCATACCCCTAAACACGGGTCATTACAGGAATAGATTAATTATATTGAGAAATAAATATTTAAAGTATTTTAGACATTTAATTACATTAATTTTTCAATATTTTGAATAATAGAATCATAACTTTCCTGACAAATTAAGAAATACTTTGAATTACATTGAAAAGTTCTTTCAATTTTAATTTTTGATTCACTTCAAATTAATAAGCATATAGTACCTTATTTTATATTTGACATATCAAGTTAGGCTTATATTGAGCCGACAATGGTTATCTAACCTTTGGTTAGCCCTAATCAAACATTTTTAATTATATGACTATTCGAGAGCCAGCCAAGGCTAATGACAGTCCAAGTTCTTTCTATTATTAATTAATAGTAGTAGTAGTATCAACAAAAGTATTATTCAATTGAGACGAAAGATGGCAATTAAGTTCTAATTGATCCGATTGAAATAAAATCATCCTTAAGATTATTAAATCATCCTTGATTTTAGGAAAAGTATATGATAAATGATATTTTGGGTAAATATACTTAAACTAAAACAAATATGCTTGAATTCAAATAAATTGCCAAAAGGATCAAAATGAAGAAGGTGAGGGTAATTTTTTTAATTAGTCATTACCGGGTATAAAAATCAAATTAACTAGGTGAGAGTAATTTTTAATGGAGACAATTTCATATTAAACTATTATATATCATTTTTGTTTAATAATTATGTGTCATTATTAGAAGAAAAGTCATGAATTTAATTTATTTATTTAAGTTTCACTTAACTTTAATATCTTATGCTATATGAAAATTCAATATTTTATCATAAATATTTTATCCAAAGTGTCAAACTATCAATTATATGAGTTTTTACTTTTTTGAGTACTATGAATTTTATTGCTAAACTTTTTTTTTAAAAAAATTGAGTTTCATTTGTTTGAGAACTATTATTTAAGTTTAATTTTTAATTTTTGTTTTACTTTTTAACATTTCTTGTTGAGATGAATTCTAAAATATGTTTTATACTTTAATTGCTTAGATGAATAAAAAAAATTTAAACTAAACTAAAACTTAAAATACCCAATGAAATTGAAGTAATGTTTTGGATTTGAGTTTGAGAACTAAAAATTGAAATTTTTATCATTCGAGAGTTCTGATTTTAGATTATGTATATTATTTAACTCTAGATAGCCCATTTATACCCTATCGAACACCCAATCTATAAGGACTTGAGGTTATATTGTGCAATATTGTTCGTTTTTTTTCCAAATTCATTAACTTTCCAATAAATCATCCATTTATGATATTATTCTTTCATAAACATGTTTAACTATAGAGTTTTGATTGGAGTCGCCACCCTTGTCATGTCCTGAATTTTTAACCCAAGAAAACTGGTTAGTGACTTCTGTCCGTACCTTATGGGACAAAGGATCAGATAAATTAAATACCAAACACAAGGAAATTATTATCATAATAAAGTGTTATCCCTTATGTTCAACAACTCCACAAACAACATACGTAACATGTCCACACAATTGATTTTATAGGTCCAAACATATATTTCATTAAACTCAAAAATCTCATACAATATTCTTTCCTCTCAGGGGTTACACAAATTTTAACTCCAATATCATTATATGGATTTAATAAAAAGAAATATAAGAAAATAAAAAGAGCGTCCTATTTGGGTCCATGCTTCAACTATTCTACGTAACTTTAGTAAATACCTAAAAGAAAATAATCACATAACAGGAGGGGTGAACAACTACAGTTCAGCAGGGATCATGTCTCTCCAATCCATCACATACTCCTAACCTCTACACGACAGTGTTAAAAACAAATACGCAATCCACGATTAATAATTTAGTCACACTATCGTAGGACAAAATTCATAACTCAAATAAGATATAGGCAAACCACACAGGCCTCCTCAACCTAAATCATGTGGGTTACCTCTACTTCAACTACACAAACCTATCCTCAGCCACACAAACTTTAGTTTTAGGCACTTTATATAGCAAACACAGTTTTAACATGATATTTATTATAAACACAACATAAGCAATCCTCAAGGTATGAAATAGACACATGATAACAGTTTAACATAGCACATCCACCTCATTGTAATATAATTTCATCATTATACATAACACAACATAAATAACTTCAATTTTCACTGTAGTCCTCATGCAAACCCTAGAGTCCTCACAAACACTAAAATGACAATGGAATAAAAGAGCATGAAACGGGATGAACTACAATGCAATTATACAATCACACACCCTTAAAAATGGACTTTTACCCCTCATATTGGGACACTACAACAATACACGCAAAGCACGCCATATCAGGCCAACATTTATATATGAGATCACACATAAACACGCATATAAAATTGAATTTCATACATATAGATAAAAACTTAGTAAAGTAAAACGGAAAAATAAAAAGAGCTTGGCTGGCTATAGGTCATGGCAAAAGTATAGAAATGGTTATTATACACTAAGGAGTTTTAACTATGGGTTTTGTTATCCATACCAGAAATCATGAGTCTCTAGAACCTTGTACTTCACTTGTTTCTTATCCTCCACTCATGGCACCTAGAAAACCAATATAACAAACAAGAGATCGTAAGCCTCGTGGGTATAGATTAAGGCTCGTTCGAGGCATATTGGAATGCTAATGTAGTCTTGAACCAAACGAGAAATTAATTAAAGGCAAAAATAAATTATTGAATCTTATATTTGCTTAACTTTTATTGTCACTAATTACACTACTACCCAGAATAGAAACACAAACAATCAATGTTCAAAGAATTATAACGTTAATCATTTACCCACCTAGAATATGCTCCTAACATCTTAGAATTGGAAGCTTTTGAAGAAAATTTCCCATGCCTAAAGCAAGAGATTTTCCACTTTTATATTTTTTTTTCAAAAAAATAAAGCATAAGATCTTTATATGATAAATAAAACTTATAACTGAACTCTAAAACATCAAACATAAAACTGCAAAGGAACATATGGCCCCACTATATTAACATAATGCATCGTAAAAAGCAAAACACAACATATCATATAATATTTATTATAAACACAACATAAGTACTCCTTAAGACATGAAATAAACACATGATAATAGTTCATCATAGCACATCTATCCCATCGTAATATAATTTCATCATCGTACACAAAATAACATAAACAACTTCAATTCTCACTATAATTACAACTCCTCACGCAAACCCTAGAGTCCCCATAAACCCTACAGCAACGATAGGATAAAAGAGCGTGAAACGAGATGAACTACAATGCAATCCGACAATCACCAACCCTCAAGAACGAACTTTTACATATTATACTGGGACACTATAACAATACACACAAAACACACTATCTCAAGCCAACATTTATACATGAGATCACACATATATGAATATAATTAGAAAAGTCAAATGAAAGTTATTAATACCTATCTCTAAGTATGATATCATAGTGGGGATCATATTTTAGAGTAATCATTTATATAAGTGGGCAAATCTTTGGGAAAGATTCTTGTAAATATATTTATACTTTTATAGTGCAGTCTTTGATCCCTGATTTTAGCTTAAATTAAAACTAATAAATAATAATTTAATTAATTAATGAGATTAATTAATTAAAAATTAGTTATTAGAGTTATAATTATGTAAATTAATTTGACCCTTCTATTAAATACATAGTGTCAATCAAAATTATATAATAGAGTTTCAATAACGGAGTTTCAATAAAAATTTGAGTAATCAATATGTTATATTATTTTGATAGCTAGAGTGCCAATCAAAATTGGAGTCAAACGTCACCATATTTTATAAATAAAAGCACCTATATTTTACTGCAATTTTAAATCCATTCATTTTTCACTGAATTCATGTGTCAAAGCTCAATTTATTATTTCCATTACTATTATTATAATGAACGTGTAATAGGTTTTTTCATAGAAATATAATGTGTCACAAAGTTGGTATGCAAGAATTAAATCAAGAAAAATAAAATCATTAATGAAATGAAATTAATAATAATAGGATTCAAAATTTTCATTCAATCTCACCATCATTTGCAAGAGAATTAATGGTACGAGCATCATTTGCATCTCTCTTTCTCTTCTCCCTCCTTCATAAATGCACTCTCCCTATCGTAGAAAAGTGTTTCCTTAATAGCACAAAGTTCAAATGAGACTCATAATGATGATTCTCTTTTTGGGGATTGCTTGAACAAACTAGAGGGACCAATGGAAACTAGTTCATTAGTTCATACTATTTGTGCAAATTTGATTCCTGATTTTTTCAAGTTAAAAGAGGAAATATGCTTGGACGACCTTTCAATCAGAAACCTTCATGCTACTTTTAAAGCAACATTTAGATGAGAAACTTTTGTCAAGCATGAGCTTTGGCTTACGTGAAGGATTGCCATGGGAATAAAACTCGAGTGATGTTTCAACCACAAGTTTTACAATTCGGGGTAGCAAATTGGTGAAGGTTGAAGAAGACATTTCTTACTCCCTCTTCTCCAACAATCAAGACCCCTACACAGGGCCAACCTTGTAAGAATATTTTATATACATTTTTGTGGCCTATGTGTTTTTCGGTTTAATTATAAAGATTAAGTTCCTATAATAACGAGATTTTGACATTATAGACAATATCAGTGATGGAGCAGTCTTAGTTAAAGCCATTAAAATCTGGGGTATTTATCACCCTTTATCCCTTGCCTAAAGTTATGTCGGTAATTAGAGGACATTCAAATCTTATCAATTATGTCGCCTACCTCTTGTAATTACGTAAAGGAAATTAAAATCATAAATTATGTCATAACTATTACCTTTGTAATTACAATCAATTAAGGGATTTCAAATTGATATGAATTGAAATTGTATAGTTCTATTTTAGAATTTTTCTAATTATTATAAAGGAGGAAAAATCATGCCCTGTAATAGGTTGTATAAATCGTGCTCTGTAAATGAACAATAAGGGAATATTTTTGGTTCTTGTCCATTAAAGACCAATTAAGAAAAGGTTAAAGGGAGGATAAACATATTAAGGATTATTTTTGCTAATAGATTATTTTCTATAGAACAAGGTTAGTAATTTTTATCTTTCTCTTGGTAATTATTATGGTTGGATTATATCAAGTCTAGATTCATGTGGATGATTACATGACTAGAGATCCTAAAATATATTATATTTGGTATCAGAGCCAAGTTAGATTTTTATGATTCACCATGTAATTAATTTATAGATAATGATTTTCTGTGTATCTTCATAAATATTACATAATAAGTGTAAGCATATATATATATATGGTAAGTTTTGCTACAATGAGAACATGAGACCAGCTTCTTATCGTGAGAACTTTAATATGGATCGTCAGATCTTGCAATTAATGGTCCAAATTAGACTTTCATTTAACTGTAGGTGAATCCCTGTAGTAGAGCTATAGTTAAATGAAAATATAATCTAGACCCTTGAATATTGATCTAACGACCAAGATTAAAGATTCTCATAATAAGAAGCTAGCCTTACATCCTCTATGTAGCATGACTCTCTCTCTCTCTCTTTTTTTTTTCTCTCTCTCTCTCTATATATAAGAATGCAGTTTTATATATATATATATATATATATATATATATATATATATATATATATATATATACTATGACTCCAACAATTAGTTTATTTGTCTAATTAATGCTTTATTGGTTTATATATACATACATAATCAATTTATGTGATTATTAGTTATTTCATAATTAATAGTAATTCCGTATAATAGTTTTATTTTAATGAGGTAATAAATCATGTTATGAAATATTAACATATATAAGTATATTCTTACCAATTAAAGTTTAGTGTTTAGATTATGTATAATTTGTTAGTCACCAAAGTGGTCTAGTTATACTATATTTAGACATTAGAAATACTAGTGTATTTCGATTGATCATGATAATGGATATGCTATGAAAATTTTAATTGATCAATTGCATTATTGACTTCATTCTAGGAGATCTCCCAAAGGTGGCTCATTGAATATAGCTAATAAGAAGAAAATGACTTAGTCATTACTATGCTGGTCGAATTGTGTGTATATCCAAAAATAACATGTTTATTCGATTTATGCATGTTATGATTATTTGTTACAAAATGATTTTTAGCATCAATGATAGTGTTGTGTTTAAGTATTGCCCAAAGGTTACTTGAATGCATGCTTTAAAGATTACACGGCAGTATTTGAATCTATATTAGAGTTCTCAAGGCACTAATAGGTAAGAATGTATTAATGTTTGCAGTTTTATCAAATATGTTTGCGTCAACTAACTCTGTCGTGAGGTTTAATGGGTAGAATTATGATGAATGGTTTGAACAGAACCAATTTACACTGGGAATGCTAGCATTAGACTTTGCAATATTAATAGTGTTACCCTCAACCATTACAGATGAAAGCTCAGTTACCCAAATGTCTCGATAAGAGGCGTGATAGCGATCTAAGAGGTTGAGTCTAAACCTCATAAGAATGATGATGGCTGACAGTATAATTAAAGAGTGTTCACAATTGGATTTGGCAGATAAATCAATTGTAGGGAGCCTTATATGTTAGGTAACTACGAAGAAGTTTGACTGATCTCAACCTATCCATGATCATATGATGCACATGTCTAACTTGGCAGCAAAGTTAAAGACCTTGGGAATGGATGTTAATGGTATAACATTTTGTCACGCTCACACTATCAAATTAATATTTATAAAACTTAACTAACCTGTAGAAGGAAATCAAGGTTGATTCCACAAAGACAGTTAAAAATCTATAACCTAATTGTGTTACTATTATCTAAGCAAATTATGTGATTAAATAAAATAAAATAATAAAATTCTAAGGTTGAGATTCACCAAAATTTCCAATTCCTAATCATATTGTTTAATTGATTATTTTTATGGTTCTTTAATCATTTGAAGGTGATTGATCTTAAGGTAATTGTCAACTATTTTAGCGTAAATAACAGTGTGCATAGCCCTAACAATGGCCTACTCTCATGACTCATTGAAATAATGTCAATCCTATTGAAGGGTGATCAACCATGGATCCCCGTAGGATCACGGATTACTCTCGTGACTCGCAAGTTCTAGATTTCATTTTACGAGTCCCGATAAGCAAATTTCATCTTTTGATTCTTCATTCAATTATTTAAAACATGTAATAGGTTCACAATGCGTACGACATGGATTCAATTAGTAAAATAAAATCATTTGTGATAAAAGAAAGAAATAATCAGAAAAAATCATACAATTAAGATATTAAGATTGGGTTACTCCCAATCCTTAGGAAGAAGGGATTAATCCATGGAATGATGAATAAACATATTTATATAAATTAAATCAGAAATTTGGGATTACAAGAAAGAGAAAAATAGCAATCCAACCTTTCACGAATGCTCATAGACAATCCTTTACCCAAACCAATATGTTCTTGATCCAAAATTACATAGAATTTATCCAAGTCAAAAGGGAAAACTAAGAAACCATACCTAGGGTTCTTATCCGTCAAGGAGGGCTCCCATAGGGTTCAAAATCCCTAAAAATATCTCATATATGTTCCTTATATAGTCCTTTCAATATTACATTAAAAATAAAATATGAAAAATACAAAATGGGGCAAAAGTCGGTGCCTGTCGCAATGAAGGCAAAATGCCTTATCGCGACAAAATGCATTTTTTTTTTGTGTTGCAACGAAGGTAAAAAGACCTTTCACGACAAAGTGTACTTCTTCTGTGTCATGATAAAGTGACCTATCGCAACGACATCCTCTATCTAAGTCCATTTTATACTTCGATTTGCCTAGTTTTTCCCCGTATGCCTGCAAAATGCACTCAAAACATGATGTAACTATATAAAACACTAAAATATGACAAAAAATATGATTTAACCCTAAATCATAATAAAACACTCAGTACACTATGAAAAACAAATGCAAATATGAAAAAGATATATGTAAAATCTCTATATAAATTATGTTCATCAGTGAATGAGACATTCTTGGTTCAATTCATCATTAATTCTCTACCTTCTGAGTTTGGTTGGTTCCAAGTGAACTATAATACCATTAAGGATGAACGGAACTTTCAGGAATTGAAGACCATGTTGGTTCAAGAGGAAGGGAGATTAAAGAAGATGAAAGATCAAGCTATTCATCTCATAGGCCATGATGGTGTCAACAGTAGTAAAGGGAAACTAAGCAAGAAGGACAAGAAGAAGGATAAGGCTTTTGTAAAAGGAATCGGGGGTGAAATCCGAAAAGACAATAAGTGTTTCTTTTGCAAGAAAATGGGACACTTTCAGAAAGATTATCTGAAAAGGAAGGCTTGGTTTGATAAAAAAGGTACTTATTATATTTTTGTTTGCTTTGAATCAAATCTTATAGATGTTCCTAATAATACTTAGTGGTTAAATTCTGGTGCTACTACTCCTATGTCTCATATTAAACATGGATGTAGTTGGATCCAGCCTATAAGAAAAACTAAATAGTACTTGTTCATGGGGAATAGGATAAAGGCACAAATTGAGGCCATTGGGACTTATAAATTGATTTTAAACATTGGTTGTCATATAGATCTTGAATGATGTCTTTATGTACTAGAACGTGCTAGTAATCTTGTTTTCATAAGCAGATTGGACAATTTAAGTTTTTGTATTAAGTTTGGACATAGTGGTTTCTTAATATATCAAAATGATTACTATTATGGTAGTGGTGTTTTGATTAATTCACTTTATATATTCAATGTTGATGTTATTTTTTTTAAATCCTTGTTTCATATTGAAAGTCAAGGCATTAAACGCAGTACATCTAATGAAAGTTTTGCTTTTTTTTGTGGCATCAAAGATTAGGTCAAATCTCTAAAGAAAGAATAATGAGGTTGGTAAAGTATGAAATTCTTCCTCAACTAGATTTTAGTGACTTAGATGTGTGTGTAAACTGTATTAAAGGCAAGCATACTAAACACAGTAAAGAAAACATCCATGAGAAACACTTAACTTCTTGAGTTAATTCACAACAATATATGTGGTCCTTTTGACATACCTTCATAGAGCGGTGAAAAATACTTTATCACCTTTATTGATAATTACTCATATTATGGATATGTATATCTATTACATGAAAAGTCTTAATCTGTGACTATTCTGGAGGTGTTCATTAATGAAATGGAAAGGCAGTTGGATAGGAAGGTAAAGTTAGTAAGATCCGATAGAGGTCCATGTCCGGGTCCATTTGCAAAATTACTCGAAAGTATAGGCATTTGTGCACAGTATATAATTCCTGATACACCTCGTATAATGGTGTAGCTGAGAGGCAGAATCATACATTAATTGGTTTGGTTAAGAGCATGTTAAGTAATTGTCCATTACCTCTTTCATTGTGGATATATACATTAAAGACTACAACATATATCCTTAACTATGTTCCTAGTAAGGCAGTTCCAAAGACTCCTTTTAAGTTGTGGATAGGAAGAAAACATAGTTTAAGGCATCTTTGTGTTTGGGGTTGCCAAGCAGAGGTAAGGTTGTATAATCCGCATGAAAAGAAACTTGATCCTAGGATAGTCAGTGGATTTTCTATTAGCTATCTTGAAAAATAAAAAACGTATGTATTTTATTGCCCTAACCATAGTACAAAAATAATTGAGACGGGATAATGCCAGGTTTGTTGAAAATGGTCAAACTAATGGGAGTAGTGTATCATGAAAAGTGGACATTCAAGAGATTCAGATTGAAGTTCCCTCACCTATTACTTCTTCTAAAGTTATTGTTCCAATTGTTGTATCAAAGACAAATGACAGGAACAATATGATGTTATTCATCTCCCACAGGTTGAAGTTATGGTAGGTGAACCAGTCATAATTCATGAAGAGAACAATGGACCATGTAAACCTTTAAAGCGATCTGTAAGGGAAAGAAGATTTGCCACTTCAGATGATTATATGGTATATGTTGTTGGATGTGAATGTGACTTAAGCCTTGATGAAGATCTAGTCTCATTTAAGAAAGTTATGGATTGTGAAAATTCTGAAAAGTGCTAAATTGTCATGCAAGAAGAAATTAAATCAATGGCTAATAACAAAGTTTGGGACTTAGTAGAGTTGCCTAAGGGTTCGAAGACTATTGGGTCTTTAAGACTAAACATAACTCAAAGGGCAACATTGAAATATATAAAGCTAGACTTGTCGCTAAAAGGCTCACTAGAAAGATGACATTGACTATAAGGAGACTTTCGCTCTAATATCTAAGAAGGATTCTCTAAGAATTGTTTTGGCTTTGGTGTCTTATTATGATATTGAGCTTCACCAAATGGATGTGAAGACCACCTTTTTGAATGGTGCGCTTGAGGAAGAAGTATATATGGATCAACTTAAAGGATTCTTGGCTTCAAGAAATGAAAACAAGGTGTGTAAACTGAAGAACTCAATATATGGACTAAAACAGGCTTCCAGACAATGGTACTTAAATTTTAATGATACCATCATATCATATAGTTTTGTAGAAATGATCGCTGATAGATGTATTTACATTAAGATTAATGGGAGCAAGTTTGTAATATTAGTCTTATATATTGATGACATTTTGCTTGCTATAAATAATATAGACATGCTACATGATGTAAAAAAGTATCTTTCTAAGAATTTTGAAGTGAAAGATATGGGTGAGGCATCCTTTGTGATTGGAATAGAAATAATACAAAATAGATCATAAGGATGGTTAGGGTTATCTCAGAAAGGTTATATCAATAAGGTCTTATAAAGATATAGAATGGATAAATGCTCTATAGGAATAGTTCCTATACAGAAAGGGGACATGTTTGCTCAGACACAATGTCCCAAAAATGATTTAGAACGAATAAAAATGGAAGGAATCCCTTATGCATCAGTGGTAGGGAGTTTGAACTATGTTCAGACATGTACTTGACCAAATATTAGGTTTGCTGTAGGAATTCTGGGTCGATATCAAAGTAATCTCATAATGTACCACTAGAAAGCTGCAAAGAAGGTTCTTAGGTACTTATAAGGCACTAAGGAGTTCATGCTTACATATAGGAGATATAATTATCTAGAAGTCAATGGATATTGAAATTCAAATTATGTTGGATGTAAAGATAACAAAAAATATACATTTGGCTATCTTTTCTTCTTAACTGAAGGGGCAGTGTCATGGAAGACTAGAAAGCAGTCCATCATTGCTAGTTCTACCATGGAAGCCAAATTTGTGGCATACTTTGAGGCCACTATTCATGCATTATGGATGCAGAATTTTATCTCAGGACTTGAGATTGTTAATAGTATAGCCAAGCCACTGAAAATTTATTGTGATAATTTTGTAGCCGTTTTCTTGTCGAATAATGACAAGTACTCTATGGGTGTGAAATACATGGATCGGAGTTGAAGTACTTGTTGGTCAAACAGGAGGTGCGAAAACGTAGAGTGTTCTTTGAGCATATTAGAACGGATATGATGATAGCATATCCATTGACTAAAGGATTACCACCTCAAGGCATTCATTGGTCATGTAGAGTGATCGGGGGGATTTATACCCCCTTTTTAGGGCCATTTTGGGTACATTTTCATACTTTTTTGCTTTATTTATTTCCCAAATGAATTACATTATCACATTTTCATGCCCTAACCCAAAAAAGAGGATTTCTTGTAGTTTTTGTGGTATTTTTGCTATATTTTGACAAGAATCCAAAAATCAAGGAAGAATTCACAAGATCAACAGAAGGAGGAAAGAATCCCCAAGGACCTAAAGATCACGATGACCGAATTTCACCTTGGTCCGGTGAAGGTCGGGTGAAGGACTTTCACCCAACTAGGTCGGGTGAAGCTCATATTTCAGGGATAGATTCCTAGAGCCTCAATGAAGATATTCTTCTTTTGGTCGGGTGAAATCCGAGGTCGTTTGGAGGTGGTCGGGTGAAGCTCATTTTTCATATACAAATTCTCCAAGCGTCAAGTAATATAACTTTCTTCTGGTCGGGTGAAGTTTGAAGACTCTACATGATGGTCGGGTGAAGCCTTCTTCACCCGACCAAGCTCAAATTCTGGCGTTATACTCCATATTTTTACAGCTCACTTATTCCCTTCTGGACCGAAGTCATTTGAGCAAAGGACAAGCACCAAACACTCAAGTCAAAGAGGAATTTATTCTAAAAAATTCAAATTCAAAAAGGCTACTATGCATTTGGGCTGAAGACTTTATGGGATTTAAGGGAGTGTTTTATTTCATTTTGAAATTTAAAAATAAGGGAGTTACAAGAGGATTAAGGAGGGCAATTTATTTGGAGAAATAATGTGGTTTTCAAATTCAAATTTTCAAAATCAAGCTTGGGAGGCTATAAAAGGGGGGCAATGTGGTTTTCAAATTCAAATTTTCAAAATCAAGCTTGGGAGGCTATAAAAGGGGGGCTGCTCCATCATATCCATCAACTCATCATCCAATATTCAACAATTCTCTTCCATTCCATTCCTCCCCTAGAGTAGAGAGAGAGAGAGAGAGAGAGAGAGAAAGAAAAAGGTTTGGGGCATCTCTTGAAGCTTGAAGGCAACCTGCTGGGAAAAGAAGATCAACCTTGGAATTCTTGTTCTAAATAGGCAAGCTATCCTTTTTGGTTTTTTTAATCCATGTTCTGTAATATTGTTGTTTTCAATTTAACTATGGAAGCTTAAAAACCCCTGATTGGGGTTAGAATAGAGTTTAATGTAATAAATTAAATTGTAATGTTTTAGTTTAATCTCTTTCATCTTGTGAGTATTTATTGACTATCTTGGGTTGAAATATAAAATGGATTCTGGCCATTTCATTTTATCATATTAGGTATTTATGTGAAGGATTGGAAAATGAAGCATAAGTACTAGAAAAATCAGGATATTCAAACTAGGGATTACATGACATGCGGTAGCAAGTGTAATACTAAGATACCAAGTTAAGAATGAGTGCGATGCTTGCTCTAAACTAAACAACCCAATTCTTAAAGGGTCACCCGTCCCCCATGCTAGGGTGTACACAAAATTACTACACTTGGAAAAGGCTAATTCATGCATTAGAGGTTGGCTATTAAATATTGTCACAAGGAAAAAATTAGATTGAACTAAGACATAATCTTGAGAAAAAAAAATATATCAAATGAAGTCTTAACTCCAATCACCTTTATCAATTGAACTTTTCTCTACTCAAATCAATATTTCTATTTCTCACATATTTTCAAAAATCAAATTATTTAAATTCAGTTCTGTTTTTACATTGCTTTCAACCAAAATCTCTTTATAAGCTAGTTAAAATTTCTAAATTCTACATCCTTCCCTTGGGTACGATAATCTGGACTTAAAAATCCACTTTATTACTTATCACGATTTGTACACTTGTAAATTGCCGATCATAGAGCATATGGGTATTATAGATAAAGTCTTGCTGTTATAATTATGATATGCTCATTATGTTTGTAACACTTTGAATTCACTTATAGTTATGTTTCTGCTTTACTGATCATGTTGTCAATATAATGTTTACACTTATGGTTATTAAATGACATGTGATTTTTTTTTAGAATTATGTCACTCTTATAGTGTTTCTCAAATTGATAGCAATATTGAGTTTGAATTAGTTTGTAATGCATGAAAAGAATCACGTCACTCTTATAAGTCATGTGACTGCCATAATCCTAATAGTTCTAATTCGATATAATAGTGTGTATTAAATGTTATTAATACAAAGGCCAAGTGGGAGAATGTACGAATATTTTATATACATTTGTGTGGCCTATGTGTTCTTCGGTTTAATTATAAAAATTGAATTCCTATAATAATAGGATTTTCACATTATAGACGATACCAGTGATGGATTGGTCTCAATTAAAGCCGTTAAAATTTGGAGTATTTATCACCCCTCATTCTTTACCTAAAGTTATGCCGGTTATCCTTTGAATTGTATTTAATTAGAGGAAATTCAAATTTTATCAATTATGTTGGTTATCTCTTTTTATTATAATTACTTAAAGGAAATTAGAATCACAAATTATGTCATGACTGTTACCTTTTTAATTACAATCAATTAAGGGATTTCAGATTGATAGGAATTGAATTTGTATGAGTCTATTTTACAAATCTTTTAACTAATATAAAGGAGAAAAAATCATGCCTTGTAATAGGTTGTAGAAATCATGTTATGTAAAGAAACATTAAGAGAATATTTTTGGTTCTTGTCTATCAAAGACCAATTAAGAGAAGGCTAAAGGAGAGAAAAACATATTAAGGATTATTTTTGCTAATAAATTATTTTCTATGGTAATTTTTATCTTTCACTTGGTAATTATTATGGTTAGATTATATCAAGTCTAGATATGGATGATTACATCTTAAAATATCTTATATACACAAAGCCAGTGTAAAACATACACACAAAGTAAAGAAAAATTGATTCAGGAGAATGTTTCTAAACTTCATTGGAAACAATTTAATTTTTTTAAAAAATAAATTATTTTTTAAAAAAACTATTGATTCATTTACTTGCATACCAAACGTTGAAAATAAAAAATTACTTTTTATTTCTTTTTCACGTTCCAAGGGGACATACTCTTTTGTTGAATCTCCAAATAATGCCCTTATAATTTTTACTTTTCGATATTTGGTGGAAACCATTGTATAAACCGTCATTCTTTTTAAAGAATAAAAAACTTACGAGTCTTTCCACAAGTCAATTTTCACCGACTAGTGCTAATATAAAAGCAGACTTTGGGCTACCCTTTTAATCTGTATGGTTTATACAAACTTGGGGTAACAATGATCGTAAATAGCGAATATTACTCCTAGCATTAGAAAATTGAAATAATTCAATAACCAAACCAGAGTGTTTCACAAGCAAATGCGATTAAAGGTTATCTAAAATATTTAATGAAGTAAAAAAAAAAAAAAAAACACTTCAGACCGAGATCGTTGAAAGAAGAGAAAATGGGATTTTGTGCCTGGAGTAGCGGATATTGATTGCCCTGCTCTCAGTCCCCTCTGTAGACGGCTATCACTACCACTTGTTACTACAAAAACATATATCTGGCACAAAGGGCAAATTACAGGCCAAATATTGTGTGTTTGGGGTGGGTGAGGGTGTTGTGTTCTTTTTCTTTTAAATGCTACTCCTACCTACACTGCATACAGCAGCCTGCAGTGCCTACATTGCTTGGGCAGTTAAAACCAGCTGCCACATCTATCAAATATCTCATCAACTATATCCCCAAAGATCAAGCCCTCCACAGCCAAAGCAACTGCTGGAACCTCAACTCGAAATTTTTTCCAACTCTCCGGTTCACTTATCACCACCTCGTGCATAATTCTCCACGCTTCATCATGTTCTTCATCAGCCTCGGACCCCTTCACCTCAAGCTGCTCAAATTCCAAACACAACTCTCTCAGAAACTCTTGTGCACTCAGTTCCTTCCTTGACAGCTTTGGAGATTCCGGCCACGGCTCTGGGGGGCTCACCTTTGAAGCCAATTTCCCAACAAGAATCTCATTCACCCCATCAAATATAAGCCTCCTTCGTACCTTTGCCTGGATCAGCTCGGGTTTCGGTTGTTGTTTAGAGGGGAGAGAGTTGGCCGCAGTTTGCTCCAAAACAAAGAACAGCTCCGGGTTGATTGGGTTGTCTGATGAGTGGGGCTGGAAGGTTGCGATGCTGGAGCCATGCACTCTTAGGAGCAGACCCGAAGCCAGAAGTATTTCTGATATGTACCGGTGGTCTGGGATTGGGTTCTCACAGAGGGATGCAATGTAATCTGTGCCGGCTTCATCATGGCTGGAGTTCAAGCTTTGGAGCTTCTGGATCAAGTTATTGATGCTTTGTAGTTTTTCACAGCTCATCTTAGAGTGACGGCCAGATCCTGTGTTGTTAGATTGGAAATTGTAGTCCGTATTCCATTGATCTTCGCTGTCGCAGTCATCAATCTTTCTATTCTCATCATCTGACACACACGCACCCCATACATACATACATATGTTTATGTGAGGAGACCAAAGTAATTCTAGCAGACTACGTATATGTCAGTAAATAGTCACTAAATCCTCCGACTTAAAGTTTCAAGTGCAGAAGACTACCTCTTAATGCATGTGTCATGCGTTTCAGGGGAGATTGTGCGTCTTCATTAACTGTTGAGGCGTCAAGAACAGAAATGGGACTGGAATGTTCAAGGGCTGGAGTAGCGAGTTCAGCCATTGACTCATTTTCACTCATCCAGAAACTTGATGCCTGAGACAAAACGTGCCTATTATCCATATGATCAAAACGTACTGTAATGGATATGATAAAAGATATTTCTATGAGTACAACAAAAAGCACCTACATTCTGATTTAAGCTGGAAGCCAAGTATTTTGCAGCCCATCTTGATGAGCTATGGATTCCGCTGATACCGATAGGCTGTGAAGTAATTGAACCCTCTTCATCTGCCAGGGAGTCCAAGATTAAGTCGCTGTCTGATTGCACAGAACCCTCCTTGCATTGGTTACTCAAATGTTGGGGTTCAGTAATAGCATCACTTGACCAGTCGTCACTCCAATGCAAGTTTGGAGATTTTGACGGCACATTTCCATGGACAATACCTGCTTGTCTCACTTGTCCATCGGACTTCCTGCTTGATTTTTTGGAATCAGCAGAAGGGGTCAGTGACCAAGTCTTCTTTTCTGGCTCGAGCTTCTCCTGTTGCAGCCCTTGGCACATGGAGCCTGGACCTTTTACTGACCCAGTGACATTCTCTTTTACCTTCATTGAACTTAGATTCAATCTTAAAACTTCACTTTTGGTTTGGCTATTTGTCAAACGTTCTCTACTGTCATAGAATTTTCCTTTCTCAAAACTTGGTAAATCATCCATTTGAACAACAGAGGAAACAGGAATACAAAATTTTTTCACTACTTCTGCAGGCTTGGAATTCAGAATATGATAGTCCATTGTCATCAAAGAATCCTCATCTCCTCTAATCCTTGAATCCATTATACACTCATTCTTTGGCTTTCGTCGGCTCTCACGACTCAGATTCTGATTTGGACTCACATAATCTCTTTCAGCTCCATATTTTGATAATTTGTCTTCTTCACTGGTCCCATGGAGCACCTTCACGTGCAACACATCCAATATTTTTTTAAGAGCTTCGAAATCCTTCCTGGAGTTTTGGTCTTCAATATTTCTTATTAATTTTTCTATATCCCTATACGAGGAAGGGAAGGGGTTGGTTGTCCTTGAGGAAGCATTTACATTCCCAGACAGAGGCTTTGGAGAGCCTCGGAGATTCCCAACGGTCTGCTTCCATGGAGCTGGTTCAATTGGGCACCTTGAACTTGAAGCTGGTCTCACGATAGAATCGTGATTTTTCCACCTCGGTGAAGCTGGGGCCTTCCGTGTGATCTTCAAGGAGTTGGAAAAATCTATGATATCATTCTCTCCTAAACATGTCGAAAATGCACTGCAATTCTCAACCGAAGAGATTCTGATCCCCTCCATATCACAGACCCGAGGGGAATTCGGCAGCGCTTCCAAACCCATTAATTTTGCAACAATCCCAGGAGGACGTTTCCTTGATGAATTTGATTTTGAAACATGCATAGAACTACTGTCCAGTGAAAGCATTGGAAACTCCTTTGGCCTTGCACTAGACTGAAAAGGAAAATAATTTATTTCCATCCCATCACAACAAAACTGGTGAGCATCATCCTCGGGGAAAGAAAAAGAGGACCTGCCTTTTGCTTCATATGATGATCTTGGAAGTTCTTTAACTTCATTAGAACACTTGGGAGCTTTTCCAAGTCTGGCAAGGTCTCTTAGAGACTCCTTAAAGTCATCAGCAGGCAAGTTTTGCTTTCCAGACACGACATCCATAGACGTCGACAGTTGAAGTGGTCTCGGGGAGTGTTTCTGCTTTGGAACACTGGGTTCTACCTCCTCACTGGACGTGGTCTTAGCTGACAGTCCCCATGTTTCTCTGTATTTTGGAACCTTGGATATGCCTAGGTGGTCAAGGGATGGGCGTCCTAGCTGTGAGAGGTAACTTTGGTGGCTTAGGGATGGGTCACTTGAAGAAGCTTCAGAGAAATTGTGAAGGTCATAGGGAGAGGAGCCTCTGTGAGTCATTTTATTATTGTCCAGTGAAGAGGAAGGTGACAAACAGGTATTGGATGGTTCTAAAGAGACCATTTGTTCCTCACTCCCATCATTATTGAAGTAGGAATAACCTATAAGATAAACTAGAAGATTAAACACATGCACTAATTCTATGTTTTGAAAAAATGGGATTGAGGGGGCATTTTAAGAACTTTATAAAAATATACACTGTATGATAACTTAAACATTTTTTGTGCCATATAGAGAGATACATTTTAGAGTATCACATCCAAAATAAAAAACAGTTCAAAACATTCACTATTCCTTGAGGATCAGCTATCGAGAAATCCACACAATAATTTATGTGCATAAACAGAAATCGCAAATATGAAATAAGCATTCCTACAAATCTAAGTTGTCACTGGTCATTCAAACACTGTATTTATGCAAAAAAAAAAAAAAAAAAAGTTTCAAGCTGGATTGATACGTTAATCAATGACAGTAAATCCATCTTTCATGAATACCCAAACTAGTAGAACATACCTGAGGTAAGCCTCTTGTGGGCAATGCGCCTATGGGTGAGGAGAGGCTGCTGATTGGATTTTCGAAACAAGCTTGTCATGCTGCTCATCTGCTTCTGCGAATCGGAGTCGTCTTCAGTCAAGGAATACAGAAGCTTTGCCGCCATTATAACCTTACCTTCCTCAATACACGTTCCAAACAACCTTTCAAATCTTCAATACTTAACTGGCGTATGGATTTTCTAGCTTCCCTAATGAGAAATTGCAAAAAGTAGCAGAAAATCAACAAATTCTTCGAAGACCCCATTAAGCGCATCAGTAATATCCAGCTTTCTCCATTCTTAATCACAGAGCTAAACTCTTAAACCTATAAAGCCCTGTTCTTGCTTTGCTTTGCCGTTTCTCTGCAATTAACAATATTTGAGGCACACTTGCTTAATCGATGCGTTCAAAGATTCCTTGTTTCCAAAAACAAAAGCAACAGAATCAACTTAACTCTTGCTCTCTTCACACTTCCATCAGTCCAGGCACAAGACCCATTTTTCCCTTGCCGGAGTTACCAGCTCCAACATACGAAGAAAGAACAGGATCCTCTTTCGTAGAAAGAGTATGACCCCACAAAAAGGATTTCCTTAATGGGTTCTTCCCAACATTACCCAAGTCGTAATATTTTTGGCAATAAACCCAGTGAACTAAATCACTCTTCCTCACGACTCACACACACCTTGAAAAATACGTCATTGCGTTTCATTAGTATTTCTGGTCGGTGAACAAAAGGAGAGGCAGCCATAAGATAAACTGGGTATTGTGCCGGGGACGAAGAACAAGGAATCAGTGATAAAAGACTACCATGGCAAGGCTCGATTGGCACAAATACCTCGACTGACAGAGGATCAGATGTGGGGAGAAGCTGGTGGTGTCTGCATAAGCTTGTGACATGTAACTTGTGACTTGTCAGGATAATAAATATCAGAGAGAGAGAGAGAGAGAAAAGGGGCAAGGAGCGCGTAATTAAGTTCTGCAAACTGCCACCAACTCTTCTTACTTGTTCCTTAAAACACTCGCTGTCATGCACTAATTTATGCGGACACTATGTGAAAGACCGAAAGTCCAGACTCCAGAGCGCTCGTATCCTAATAATGGCTAAATAAATGAAAGTGAAGTTTAGCTAAATGGATAAATAAATGGAAAAAGTTATAGATAATAAAATAGATTTAAATTCGACAAAGTCCTGGTTTGATTTTAGGATTTCTAGAAAGTGTTAGGGAGTTACGGTGATAAATTTCAATTTTCTTAAGGAAATTCACATGTATATTGTGCATTTATATTTTTTCTAATTAACATGAATAAAAAATTTAAAAAAATAATATTAATCCAACAGCATTAAAAATATTAATTAATATACCTGTAGTATTATTCTTTTCTTAATATTTTTCTCGTCTTTTATCTTGTAAATGTTCAGGGAGATATTTATAAGGAGCCCGGTTGTAAAAGCTAATTTTCTTGCAAAATTTTAGTTAAAAAATAATATAAGTAAAAATAATAATATTATCAAAATTATGTTATCAATAATAAAAAAA
Organism: Taxillus chinensis; assembly: GCA_023512835.1. Lineage (NCBI taxonomy): Eukaryota > Viridiplantae > Streptophyta > Magnoliopsida > Santalales > Loranthaceae > Taxillus > Taxillus chinensis. The sequence continues at coordinate 31,317,384 of CM042087.1, forward strand.
TAATAAATTTATAAACTAATTATCACCTATCATATTAATATTAATTACGATTTCACATATATCATTTATGTTATAAAAAGAGCACTACATTTTGGCTCCACCTAAATTTCTTGCAAATTTGTGTTCAAGTTAAGCAGTGATTGGAGTGGGGTATAAACACGAAAGTTACGTGCCATTAATTCCTGGCAATTGAAAGACGGTATTTAGAAGTGACACCGACACCAATTAATGCAAAACTGGAAAAATGAACCGTGGAATGCAGGGCTCTTGTGCGCATGGCAGCAAACATTCGTAGTGAATCCAAACGCACATGGGTTTGATTTCATGGATGCATGATTGCGTTGTCTGCAATTTTTGCACGGATGTGTTATCATAATTTTTTTTATTTTTTTAATATTTGCGATGGTAATAAGGTCATAACCCCGCAAATATTTAGTTGGAATGGACATACTCTAACTCTAACTTACTAACCGTTAATTTAATTTTTAAAAATTAAATTATCGGTCTACGTGATTCTGCACAAAGTAGGCCTGTAACTCTAACTTATAAGTACAAGCCATCTTGTCCGGTTCCCTGTCGGTGCGGAGTGTAATTTATCTATATAAAATTATCAAAAAAATGCACCAAGACAAAAATTAGCATAGTTTGAAACTTTAGTCATTCTAAAAGATACTATTATATAAATGTCCAAGTCACGTCTATTTCCTATAGACCTTATTTAGTTATTTGTATGACTGTAACATTTTAAAAAGTCTAATGTGACTCGAATTTAGGTTATTTTTGTCACGTTCTCAAATTTCAGAGAATTTGGAACTAGGAAGATGACTTTCCCTTGCCCGCACCTGAAAGGTTAAGGGATTGGTGGCTAGCACCAATGGAGACTACACCGCGAGTGCTGTCTCAAATATACAACCCTGCATGATCATACAAAGAAGGGTAATCACTTTTCATATATCATCAGCATACATGAGTCAAACAAATAGCAGACATCACATCACAAACAGTATGCAAATACAACCGTCTACGGACCCCTGTCCGGGATATCACATAAAATAATACAGAATATAATATTGTATCATACATCAGAGTAGTGGGCATCCACCTGGAACAAAGTCCTCCACTAGTCTCGGGTCACACCTGAAAAAGGTAAACAACAAGTAGGGGTGAGCGACAAGCTCAGTAGGTGACCTCAATACTCCACACCATGCAAACATACAAGTCTATATTACATGCTTTGTGTACTCGTGCACTGTGTAGTGTGCAAAGTCATCAGAACTCAGCCTGCAAACAAATATCAGGACCCTACCTGCCCACACAGGACAGCTTGTCCACGATCCTCCACGGGATCCCAGCTCAGGGCACTCAGCCCTAGCTCCACGAGCTCAACGGCTCAACTGAGGCCTTAGCTTTCACCACGACAATATGCTCGGCCACAGTCACCACACAGGCCTGCCATCGGCGCATATACCTGCCATGTCAACCACATAGCACCATCGGTGCATCACGGTGAGAACCCAACAAGTCATGGAACCAAAGTCCCAAATCCGCAAACCAACATACCAACACCAATATGGTCTTAAGGTGTACAACACTCCCTTTAGAACTGTAGCCAATCTTCACAAGTTGATCCTCATTCCTTGACTAATGAAGGAGATACTCATAGCAGCTATTTTCTTGCAATAAAAAGTCCGAGCATTGGGTCTCCATATCATAACTAAGATAATCTGATTTTTGGGGATTTTTCTGAGATGTCTAACCCCACTTTCCAAAAATTCACCTCTACGAAAAGCTAGATTTTTTCGAGATTTTACACTAAATCCCAATTTTCACATTTCACAAGAGTGAGAATTTAATTTTCTAGTATTTTTCTTTGAATCCAAATGGGGGGTATTTCATTATTTACATTGTAAATTAAGTATAATGCTTAAATGTGTAGATGGGTATAGGTTATAATGTAAATAGTCCAGTCCAGTGTAGTCAGTGTTCAGTTACACTGTTGGAGCTGTGACTCGTAGCGCGGAACTGCAGCGCGCCTTGAAGACTCGTAGCTTCGGAGCGCGGAACTGCAGCATGCCTCAAAGACTCGAAGCGAATCTTCGATTTTCGACCTTCGGACTACGAACTACGAACTATGAACTACGAACCTTCGGATTATGAACCTTCAAACTACGAACTACGGATCTACGACCCTTCGACTCAGAACTTCGGATCTTCGTCATTTCGACCCAGTAATTTGCCCAGGGTACTGTTCATCGTCGTTTTTGCCTGTTCTTCGTCTGGAATCAGCCCAGCAACCCCCAGACGCTCACAAACCCACATTTTACGCAACAAACTACAATATCTATCTCAAAATGCGTCTAAAATGCCCCTAAATCGCACAGATAACAGCAGAATTACGCACCAAATTGCAGATTTCCAGAAATCTAGATCTAAATCCAGATTTCTATGGTTGACTTCTCAACCCTCATGGAATATGCAGTTAAACAGCCCCAGATCACAGAAACACATATCAAAATTTATATAAAACAGTTCTTAACCACAGATCTTATGTTAAACCATTAGATCTAACCCAAAATTGGATTCCCCCCAAACCTAGGGTTCATGCTTAATTTCATAAATCATGACAAATTCGTGCATACCAAGGATAGAATCAAGATAATAAGTTCAAGGACACCTACTTAGAGTGATTCTTTGAGCTCCACGAACCCCAATCACTCCAAATCTCCAAGCTCTCTCTCTCTCTCTCTCTCTCTCTCTCTCTCAAACGCACAAAGCGTAAAGTGAAAACTCTTTCTTTTTCCTGCTATTTATGTTTCTGCCAGTCATTGACCAATAACTGGCCTAGTCAATCAATGATCTAATTAATAATTGACCTAGTCAATAATTGACCTCCCAACACAATAATTGACCTCCAAGGTCCCGAACTCCAAATTGAGTCAAGTTACAGTCAAAATGCTCAAAATGACGAGCACAACACTATGTAGATATTATCACACTCAAATGGCCACCCAGACGTGAAGTTAACCAATAAACCCCAAAAAGTCAACAATCGGGTCAAATGGGGCCCCGACTCAGAATCGGCCCCAGGTACAGTCAAAATGCTCACATCGACGACTACACTACCATCCAGATAGTTGCATTCCCATAGAATGACTATCTCTCAAAACTACCCAAATATGAGTCTTTATAATTTTCAATAGTGACAAGTTAAAGTGATCAATTAAAGTTATATTTAACCTATTACAGTGCCATTTTAGCTAACATTACTCCAACATAACACCATTTATTTTCTTGTTTAATTATGTTTTTTCTCAATCTATCCCCCAAATCCCTAAATCCCTAATCCACTCACGCGACATGACATGGAGAGAGCGGCGACATGGGGAGGGAGAGGAATGGATCGGCGACGTGGGGAGGGAAGGGGAGGGAGTGCAGTGACGCGAGGAGGGAGGGCGGTGGAGAGGCCAGCGGCGATGTGGGGATGGAGGGGAAGGGATCGGCGACGTGAGGAGGGAAGGGAAGGGAGTGTCACACCCCCAAATTCAAGGGAACCCGGAACCAGGAACATGACTTCCCCTTGCCCACACTCGAAAGATCAAGGGGTTGGTGACTAGCACCAATAGAGACTACACTGCTGGTGCTGTCTCAATCATGCAACCCTATACAATCATACATCAAGGGTAATCCTATACTTTCCCATATATCATCATGCATACAATAAGTCAAACAGTCATACAGACATCACATCATAAATAGTATGCAAATACAACTGTCCACGGACCCATGTCCGGGATACAAGACACAATAATACAGAATACAACAATGTATCATACATCAGAGTAGTGGGCACGTCCTCCTGGAAGAAAGTCCTCCACTAGTCTCGGGTCATACCTGAGAAAGGTAAACAACAAGTAAGGGTGAGCGATAAGCTTAGTAGGTGACCCCAAAACTCCACATCATGCAAACATACAAGTCTATACTATATGCTCAGTGTACTCATGCACTGTGTAGTGTGCACAATCATCAGGACTCAGTCTGCAAACAAACATTAGGACCCAGCCTGCCCACATAGAACAGCTTGTCTACGATCCTCAACAGGATCCCAGCTCAGGGCACTTAGCCCAAGCTCCACGAGCTCAACGGTTCAACACAATCCTCAACAGGATCCCAGCTCAGGGCACTCAGCCCTACCACAGTGCTATATGCCCGGACACAGTGCCACACAGGTCTGCCATCGGCGCATATGCCTGCTCTGTCAACGACATAGCATCATTTGTGCTTCACGGTGAGAACCCAACAAGTCATAGAGCCCAAGCCCCAATTCCTCAAACCAACATACCAACACCAATGTGGCATTAGGGTTCACCATACTCCCTTTATAACTGAAGCCAGTCTTCACAAACCGATCATCATTCCTTGACCAAGTAAGGAGTGGGAATTTATTTTTCTAGTATTTTTCTTTGAATCCAAATGGGGGGGGGTATTTCGTTATTTACATTGTAACTTAAGTAATACTTAAATGTGGAGAGGCATAATGGTTACAATGTAAATGGGTCCAGGCACCCTGGCAACATACACTGGCAACTGCACTGTCTAACTGCTCGAGATACCCTGCTCGAGACACCTTGCTCGACGCTCTGCTTGATGCTGCTCGACACTCTAGGCTCGAGCATCATGCTCGAGGCTCCTGCTCGACGCTGCTCGACACTCTAGGCTCGAGCATCATGCTCAAAGCTCCCTGCTCGAGGCTCCTGCTCGATACTCTGCTCGAGGCTAGCCTCGAGCAGTTCCCCAATCGCGAACTACCGACTGTGTTCTTCCCCAATTCATTCCAAAACCCAATTATACTCATTAAATCTCCATTTTTAAGCAACAATTCATCCCTATTAAGGGTTTCTAATATCATCTAGCCATAATATGCTACCAAATAACCTAAATCATCTAGGTTTCATGCTCAATTTCCATTTTCCCCAATTCCTAGGGTTCATCACGAATTTGCATGATTTCATCTAATTCTTACATGTTAATCCAATAAAACAACAAGAAAAGGGTAAAGAATCAATGGAACACCTACCTGGAATGATTCTTGATGATTGAACGAGCTTAAAACGCCCCAAATCAAAGGCTCCAAGCTTCCTTCTCTCTCTCTCTCTCTCTCTCTCTCTCTCTCTCTCAAAGCTCTCCAACGCAGAAACGATGAAACATAACGTGGAAGCTCTCTTTCCCCTATTTATATTTCTGTATTTTTCTGTCATTAATAAATCCCAAAAATATTAATTGACCTCCCGAGGTCACGAACTCCAAATTGAGCCCAAGTATAGTCAAAACGCTCAAAATGACGAGCACATCACTATCCAGATATTTTCCAACCCAATTGACCGCTCAAACACAAGGTCAACCAATAAACCCCAAAAAGTCAACAATCAGGCCACTCGGGTCCCCGACCCGGAATTGGGCCCAATTATAATCAAAATGCTCACATTGATGAACACAATATTGTCCAGATATTTTTAGCAACAGAGAAAGATTATCTCTCAGCCCTATCCAAATACGAGTCTTTATAGGGAGGGCGGTGGAGAGGCCAGCAGAGATGTGGGGAGAGAGGGAAAGGGAGGCCAAGCGACGCAGAGACACACACAAAGATGGGGAGGGAGACAAAAAGAATATTTTAGGTTTTTAATAAAATCGGCTAATGTGGCATGACAACTAAAAGCTATAAATTTAGACAAATTTACTTAAATTTATTGCTATAACTGACAATATAGCTGACTATTGGAGATATATTTTAAGTAAATTTAACTACAATTGATGATATAGCTTGGCTACTGAAGATGCTCTTACATGCTCAGCCAAAAATTAGATGCATCATTGATCACCGGTCATAGATAATGGATATCGGTATAATACATAACTCCTTTAATATTTTATTATATAATAATATATTATATAATAATTTTAATTAAATTTTTGAATAAATAATAATTTAACAATTTTAACAATAATAAATTTTTTACACAAAATTTGATTAATATTAGATATAAATTGAATACAAAATACATATGAATTTATAATGAAAAAATATATTTAATTAATTATATGTCTCTGGTATGAATATGAGTTATTTAATGAGCGTTGTTAGATACAACCGGAGTTTGCGATACCTTTGCTTTACCAGCTGACGTGAAATAAGCTATATCAACATTTTTGACATGCTTTGGCGAGCTCCTGAATCATTGTTCGAGCATCAATCTCGAGCAAGCAAGATTCAAGTAGGGACTCAAGGGCATATGCTGCAAATGCTGCTCGAGCCTGAAGTTTGAGCAAGTCTCGAGCCTCAAGCTCGAATAGGTCTCGAGCAGCGTTTGCTGCAAACACTAAGCGCTGCTCGAGCTTGAGGCTCAAGCAAAGCTCGAGCAAGCCTCGAGCAGGCATCGATCATCTCTCCTATGGCCAGATCTATGGTTTTTGGGTTCCGTCAACTGTAATTTCCATCAAAAACTTCAAACGGTTATAACTTTATGTACAATGGGCCAATTTGGACCCATTTTTTTATTTGTAGGTGTCGACGAGACGCACAGCTCCCAAACTCTGAAAGCGGGTTTGGTGCTCTCTAAATTCCAAAAAACGCATTATTTTGCTTTCAAATCCTAATTTTTAGCCATGCTTCTACTCTTTAACTTGTTAATTCAATGGAAATGACTATGTATGATCTCTTTTTAATTGATCTTTATATTATCTCTCTCCAATGGCATTTGTACTTCATCAACTCCTCTATTTTTTATATGTACAACAACTCCAATATTCTTCAACAACCTATAATCCCTTCTTGGGCTCTCCAATTATCCTTTTTTTCTTTTTCTTTTTACTGAATTTGTCTATACCGTTCTTGATAACGTCGGTGTCACGCCCCTAAATCCTGGAAGGACTGGAACTAAGGGTGTGACTTCCCCATGCCTGCACCTGAAGGGTCAAGGGGTTAGTGACTAGCACCGATATGGACCCTCGTCTGGATATTCAAATAATAAAACCAATTATGTTATACAAAATGTGAAATAAATAACAATTAACTTCGGACAAGCCTCTAGCGAATGAGTCAATACCTGAAACATGTCAACAAAGTAGGGGTGAGCACAAATGCTCAGTAGGTGATCTCCATCTCCTCACTATCCTATAACAGGAATTCCTAAGTCTACATGATCGGTGTATGCTTGTGCCAATGTAGTGTTCTATTCTATCACAGAAAACTTACATTCAATCACAAAAGTAGGACATCACACATTACATTTCATTTATCAAAGGTTCGCACCAGCAATTCCACCATCCATGGGATCCCCGCTATTAACTCCAAGAATCCCAGTCTCTACCAGACAGCCATATGTGGGACCTATGGTGTCCCCAACGATAGCCCGCCACATATGGGACTTGGGTTAACCAGCCACATAGGGGACCCGTGGCCTCTTGCTAGCCCTATGTGGGACCCGCGATTAACCCAACCAGCTCCACCACCAATTTCACACATACGATCAATAAACAGAATATTCCAACTTACTAGTATTCAATACAACAACTTAACAAAACATTTTAATCATCCAACTAGTAATAACGTACCACAAATGTTATATACATATTATCAAATTGATAATGTTAAGCCACAAATAATATTTTTAATAACAGATTAATAACATCATGCCCAACAATATTCATTTTAATTACACTACATTATTAAGCCCAACAGTACTTATAAATAAGTATATTTTTTTTAACTAATCTACATTTATATAATTAATAAACATCAATTTTATCATGAAATTCACACACATAATTAATAAACAGGATTTTCAAGAGTCAAAACTCAGTACAACAGCCTTACAAGCATCTAAATCACTAAACCAACACTATCATACCACATTTGATGTATATACGTATGTATATATATATATATATGTTTATTTATTCATCAAATAATTATTATTAAGCCACAATATTAATCTTAAGGACAATTTAGTAGTAGCAAGCTACAAATAATGTTTTACATGTCAAATTAATAATATCATTCTATAATCAATAATTTACATGTCAATTTAATAGCTACAATTAATATTCTAAATATCAAATAAATATTACCAAGCTACAAATAATATCTTACATTATTAATCTTTAATATCAAGCCCAAACACTATTTTTATATTATTTACACTACAATATCAAACCCAAATCAAAAAAGTTTAGCCCTTAGAGTGCTAGGAGGAACAGGAAACAAGTCGGTCCAAAAAGACCGGCCCAGCCATACCCTACCAGGTTCGTCGCATGGGGGCGACTCTAGATCGCCGCCCCCCACCCCATCAGGTTCATGCGGCAGGGTCATCCCCCCTTGCCACAAACCAGGCTGTCAACATAGCTTGGTGAATAAGATTTCGGGAGACACCAGGGCGTAGGCCTGGTGTCCAAGAAAAAGACTTTCTTTAATATGGGTCAATGGGAATAAGGAATAAAGAAAAGATACATAAAAGAAAAAGGGAGTGCTGGCAACCTGGGACACTACTGCGGAAATTAGATCGAAGAGAAGGAAGAAATGGGTGAAAGCGGGGGGGGGGGGGGGGGCGACCATATGTATATACAGACACACACACATATATATAAAACCAACCATGCGTATATATATTTATATATATATATATCATCTATTCACAAAATCCTAGACGTCACATATATATTCATAAGCGATCGACAAACACATGCGGCTTCACGGGATGTATCCTACCCTATCACAAATGAAAATAGTGGAATAGAGAGAACAAGAAAAAGAAAAAGAGAAAAAAAAGGAAGATTTTTTTTTATGTCACTTTCACACACTACGCTTTTATTTGTATTCTTTTAAATGATTTTGTTATTATTTGAAAAAAAAAAGCAAAAAGCAAACAAATAAAAAGAAAAAAATTTTCTTCACCATTTTATTTCTAAAAAACAAAAACAAAGAGTTTTCTTGTATTTACCAAAAATTTTTAGCATTTTTAGAAATTGTTTTAGAATTTGTTAAACAAATTTTAAGGACTAGTCTTTGGTTTGTAAATACTTTAATTTTTAGGATTTCCCTTAGACTTTTAGGGAATTTGATTTAACTTAATAAAGAATTTAGAAAATAAAAAAAAACAAACACTTTAAGCCCTTAGGAAAACAAATAAATTTAGCCCTAGACAAGCGAAAATTAAACAAACAGTTAAAACAAATTACAAACCTCCAAAATCTTAAAATAGGTACCGAAAGGGCGCCGTGGGGGTTGCTAATCCTTCTCCGCGCGTAACAAACTCCCGAACCCAGCTCTGGCGACGTAGATCATATTTTAGGTGACCAACTGCACCCCAAAAATAGTTGGTGGCGACTCTGTTCTTCTTCATCACCATTTGGGTGAAGGGTGGGAGAACCGCATCCGCAGAAGCAGGTTTCCCCCCGGATGAAATCCGGTGATAACAGCTGGCGACTCTGTTGGGGACAATTAGAGAGTTAAGCCTAAGATTAGGATTAGGAGGTTTATTCTTTGTTTGAAATTGTTTTATTCTTTCATTCTTTATTTATTTTTTAATCGATTTATTTATTGCACTTAATCGCCGTTATATGATAGTTTTGATTTACGCGCTTTAATGCCATGATAGTCTTGTTTTACTGTTTTCCTTAAATCGTTGCATTCATGCATAAACCCTATACCCGGGTTTTTATCACAGTCTAGGTTAGCGAGGTTTATTAGGGTGCCCTGCGCATTGATCATCATCCGCAATGGGACCCCGGACTCCTCACTCAAGCTTGAGGTCCTTTTAAGGTTCATCCTTTTAAGGCCCCCCTCCGGTAAATCCCATGGCGTACGGAGCCCTCTATAGAGGAAGTTTGGGGACCAACAAATAAGATAGGTTCAGCAATAGAAGTCCATTAGGGACATTGACCCACATGTTGTTTGCTCATTTTAGCCTTCCTTTTGAAGGATAGGTGCATTCATATTAGACTGTATTATTTTATATACTGTTTTGTAAGTAATCTTATTATATTATCTTTTTTATATTATTATTCTTTCTTACTAACCTTGTTTTGATTTATGCAATTGTTCATATGAATATTATTGTTTTACTAACCTTATCTTATGTATATTATTGTTATTTTTACTAACCTTGTTTTCATAAATACCAAATTTAAATCTAGGTGTACATTCAAGCATTCATTACTTAGTTTAGGGGTAGTTGAGACTAGTCTTCATTAATTCATATGTGTTCATGCATTTCATAATCAGAAACAGAAGAAAAACAAAACAAAAAAAGAGTGACAAAAAAGGGAGATCATGTAAATAATGCAAATCCTTAGGACTCATAACATACTTCATGCATCACTCTAAGAAGGGTAGGTTTTTAAAACTCTCATGTACAGTCCTTGCATGCATACATGCCTTTAAAAATGAATAAAAAAACAAAAAAATAAAAAAAAAAACAAAAAAAGGGAGCTTACCACATCTCACTTTTGTCGCAGTTAATACAATCAGAGATTCCAACTCTATCAACCATCCACTTCAATGACAGAACTCAAAGCAGTCTAGTACTTCAAATGTCAGCTCGAACCTGTTGCGGGAGCATTCAAGTTAGCGAATAAGAGGGCCACAGAAAATGAAGAACAAGCTTTGCGATACCTTTGGAAACTCGTTGGGAATAAAAGTATTTTCTTTACATGAAAAAACTGAGTTTTTTTTTTGTTTTCCAATAAAACAAGGTGTACATGTATTTTGCATACTCTTTGAATTTTTAAAATCTATCTTTTAAAATCACTTGTTTACTCACTTGATATGGGTAATAAGTCCAACAGGGGCATACCGAACAAAGAATCTAAGCTATCTAGGTTTAACTGAAACCAAAAGAACGATCAAAGGAGCAATTACCAAGAGAAGCAGCATCCACTTCAAACAGGGGCATTTGACACCAAAGGGTTCCCTCTGCCATCAAGAGATGAGTTCATTTCTGTTTGAGCATTTTGAGACAAATTTTGCTTAAAATGAAGAGAGGTCGTCTTTTCCTTCCTCGTAATATTATCATTGCTAGCCCTTTTGAGCCTGAGTATATAACCCGATTCATAGTTCACCCCACATTGGGGCAATTAAGTTTCAAGACCCCACATTGGGGCAATTTTGCAAAATAATGCTTATACTGGGGCAGTTTTTAAAACCCCTCATAGATGCATACCCCACAATGGGGCAGTTTTTGTTTTTAAAAAAAACAAACAAAAGAAAAGAAAGAAAGAAAAAGCATAACCCTTGTGTTGGGGCAGTTTTTAAGACCCCGCATAAAGGTATCCCACAATTGAGGCAAAAAGAAGAAAAGAAGCATTGTTTGTATAGGAAGATCTCGCATTGGGACCGTTTTGTAAAGTACCCCTGCATTTGGGCAATTTTAGCAATTGTGTGAAGTAAAGTCTGAACTATGGATCAAAGTTAGCCTAGAATAGGTTTGAGCCGCTTTATACCCTTTCTTGTTAAACCAGTAGCCCAAGCCTACATTACGGTCCTAATAAAGTCCTCTCGGATTAAATGATTAAAATTATGTCTCAAATGCTCAAAAAGGAACAAGTCATGGATATCGAAGGCGGACTTGATTAAAACTCACAAGGGCATCAAGGATAAAATACAAAGCCAGCTACAAGGCAGAAGGAACAACGAACAAAAAATAAGGCGGGCTTAGTGAAAACCCGAAAGGGCACTAAGAGCAAAATTCAAAGCCAAGAAAAGAAGGTCAAGCACTCAAGAACCAAGATCAGTTAACATCTTCTCCAATTAAGTCACTGAGCATCAAGACTTCAACAATCAGATATCCTCTCAGATCTAGCCTCTATGCATTAATCCCAAGATCTGCAGGCATCTTCTACAACTAAGCCTTTGAGCATCAAGGTCCAAAAGCATCCAACATTCTCTGAGTTTCAAAGCATCAAGAGTCCAAGACTACCAAACAAGTAGCCAGAATCTCCAATCAAGTCCATAAGCCTCAAGATTCGAACAACTAGGCATTCTCTCTAACCTTGTCTCTGAATACCTAAATCCTAGCCATCAGATAGAATTGTCCATTGATATTCCCAAATCCTCAAATCCATGCAAGGCCAAGCTGAAGGCTACACTTAGTTCAGAAACTTTAGGAGGCTTCCCCTTAAATGTTTTTACCTCTCTCAAGCGAGAAAACAAGTGGTGATTTTACATTGCATAATCATGTTTCAAGAAATGTTTTCAAAAAATTCTTTTTTTAATTTGCAACCACTTTGTGTGCGTTACTTTCAATAAAATGCTTATGCTCCAACTGAGTTTCCCAGGGTGTCACTCAGCACGAATGCCCTGACCAAGCAAGAAAGGGTTCCCCGATTGAATAAACCTACTCCCCAAATGGAGCCAACATTACCGACCTCCTAGTAAGGTTTAATTGATTTGGAGCTTTGACATTCTGAAGAAATCAAGCAAGCCTCCCCAGCGACCGGAGCACCCTTTAACTAAAGAGTTTTTCAGATGAGATCTAAATCTTATTCCCTAGCAAGTCCAGTTGAATTTCAGCAGTACCAAATCCCCTAGCGGTTTAAGCTCCCTTTTAACATAAAATTCATCATGCATCCTAGACATGCATTTCATTGCATTCCATGCATCACTTGCATACATTCATCATTTTCTTCCATTTCAGGAACGTTGTCACCTTTGAAGATCCCAAGAGATCATCCTCAACAAGCTTCCCCAAGTAACCAAGCTCTAAAGGCTTCCACTGTTCTTTGCGATTTCCTAAGCCTTAGAATCATCATTGACAATCAAATACAACATCTCATTCTTTTTCAGGTAACCTCGTAGAGCGATCTCATTGAGTGAACTCGTAAAGGGAGCCCATTTTGAGTCATTAAAAAATTTCTTCAGCAATCTTTGATTCCTTTACAGGCCCTAGATGCCATTTCAGTCCCTCGACCTTAGAGATCATCCCCTGTATGTATCCGTATCCTTTTTATCCTTTTGGGAAGTCCACAAGTAGTTCCCCTGCACCTATCCTATCTTTCTTTTCCATTTTTTAGGAAGTCTGCCGGCAGGTCCCTGGTAATTATCCTCAATTTTAAATTTTACTTTTGGGAAGTCCGCAGGCAGTTCCCCTGCACCTATCCCACCTTTTCTTTTTCATTCTTTTAGGAAGTCCACCGAAAGGTCCCCGGTAACTATCTTCAGTTTTTACATTTACTTTCGGGAAGTCCGCAGGTAGTTCTCCTGCACCTATCCCACCTTTCTTTTCCATTTTTTCAGGAAGTCCACCGGCAGGTCCTCGGTAACTATCCTTAGTTTTTTTAAAAAAACTTTTTCTTTTGGGAAGTCCGCAGGCAGTTCCCCTGCACCTATCCTACCTTTCTGTTTCATTCTTTCAGGAAGTCCACCGGCAGATCCCCGAGAACTATACTTAGTTTTTAAATTTAATTGTGGAAAGTCCGCAGGCAGTTCTCCTGCACCTATCCCACATTTTCTTTTCAATTTCAAGTAATTCCGCTGGTGGTTCCCCTGCACTTATCTTTCTCGTTTTCTCCGTTTGGAAAGTCCACAGGCAGTTCTCTTGCACCTTTCCCACCTTTACTTTTCAATTCCTATCAGCCCTAGATGCCTTCCTGTTAGATGTAGATGCCTTTTAAACTTTGAACAAATTTTTACTCTTTCCAATTCCTATTGGCCCTATATGCTTCTTCAATTTTCATTGGCCTTAAAAACTTCCTTTCCACCATGACGTTCTACCTTGCATTGGCATCAGGTAAGTTGGGAAAGTGCTCTAACCCATCTAAAATGATTCCATTCTTATCTTTGCACATTGTTTGTCGACAAACAATGTACAAAGAGGGGCAGCTGTTGGACCCCATTTTGTCCGGGTTGGACATAACATTCATTTTTCACTTTATACATTAAATAAAAGACGTGACCGTCGATTCAAGGGGGTATTTCGATGACTTCTTTAAAAAGGCTTTCAAACACTAAAAATTCAGTCTCAGGTGATAGAGAATTAAATTTGAGGATCGACGCCTTCGACTGCGCTCAAATCCGAGGTCAAACGAAGAAGTTACTGTCAAAACTGTATTTGGACCACTAATGGCAATGAAACAGCGGCCAATATTCAAAACGACACTCCGGATTAGGTCACGACCCTCCTTTTCTTACTCCACTCATTGTTATGAGAATTTTGAAGTATATATTGCATATATTCGCTCACAGAGCTTATTTTTGGAAAAATAAAAAAATATGCTTTTCGGTAATAAAGCGGTTTAAGGACGCGCAGTACAGTCTTGGCATAATAATAAACTCATTTTCAAGAAAAGAAAAAGATACGGGGTCGCTCGTCGTGACGCCCCGAGTCCAAAACTTAAATTTTCCACATTTTATTGAAAACCGGATTGTTCCGCTGATCCCAAAAACCCAAAACATCAATTAAAAATTACAAAATTAAACAATAAAAGCTTTTTGCTTTTTTCTTTATTCTTTCCCGCCTACCCTTGGCCACATGTCGCCTTTCCATTGGTTCATAATAATAAAACAAAAAAAATCAAATAAACAAAATAATAATAATAAAAACTACAACCACTCATTTCATTTCTCCCTTATCTCTTCACCAAACCCAACGTCGTCTTCCTCTTCTCTCCCCCCTCAGTTGTGTCTTCTTCCCCCTCCTTCCACCATGGCCGCCGTGATGCCTCAACGGCCGGAGGACCACAACCACATCGACGCCAGCTATCCTTTTCTTCTCTCTCCTTCCTTCTCCCTTGGACCCAGTCCACACAAGCCAAACCATCATGGCTCACACCCACAGCTCAAACCCGAGCCACCCAAAGCGCAACGCCTCACCAAGCCACCATGGACGGTCACCCACCCTTGATCCACCGTCTCAACCCAAACCAAACCCCAGTCTCTTTCCCTATATAAACCCAATCAATCACCAGTCACAGGGAGGGCTCTCTGAAAAATTAAAAAAAACCTACAAACATCCCTTCATCTTCTTCCCCTTCGACCCAGAGGGCTCCCCCAGCCGGACGTCACACCACCGGCCGCCTCCGCCTTCACCCTTCAAAATCAGCCACCGTCGCCCATCCACGATCCCAACCCTCGCACACTCCATTCACCTTACCCGTTCTTCCCTTTCACCACCACAGCTTGCTAGGCGTCAATTCAATCCTCCCCGTCACCAAAGTAGCCTCCCAAGCACCAAACCGCAATGCTAGCAATTCGAACGGGGATGCTACACCTTCCCCACAACGCTGCCACACTGACGAGCTAACGTATCCTACACCGACCCATCGATGTCGCCCTTCCACGATCAACCTGACGCCTCCCCTCCATCGGCAATACAACACTGCCCCGACACACCTTTATTACGCCCGTTAAACATCCCGACATTGCCACCTCTACCATCCAGGGTCAATTGCTCCAACCGTCGTTGGCCTCAACCCTCCAAAGGCGACGCAATCGAGATGTAACTTCAGCAATGATGATGCCTCCAGCCACGCACAAGTCCCTACCACCACAAAGACGTCGCTCCTTGCTGCCACAACGCTTAGTCCATTCACACCATCATTTTATCCCATCCCATTGATGCTGGCGCAAGCTTGAAGGAGTTTGGAGGTAGATTTGGTCCGTTGGATTGCAAAAAGAAGTTCCTTGTTTGAGCTAAATGGTGAGTGTAGGTAAGATGGTTCATAATCTCGTTCTTGGTGAGTCGTTTTTGAAATGTTTTGTTGTTTGGTGTCCGGTTGCTTCATTTAGAGGTGCGTGATGGAATAAGTGGTGTTACCAGCTCTTGGCGTTTTCCATCTTTATGCCTGCTGTCTTCATTACTTGTTGAGATTTAGTATAACCACAATTCATAGGGTTTGCCTTCCGGCCATAATTCAATGTAGTGTTTGTTAATTTGACATTTCCCCCAGTGTTCACTACCTGTTATGTTTTTTTATGTTTTCACTAACCACTGCATAGTTTTTTATTTCTTTTCTGCTATGACTCTTATTAATTTGTATTTCATTTATGTTTAGTTTTCGATTTCGTTTTAGTATTTCACTTCTGCGATCACTGCTCAGTTTATGATTTTGTTTTTCATATCCGCTAGAGCCCTCACCAGTCCTCGTTTCTGGTTTTGTTTTGCTGTGCTTTAATGCTTACCATTCATTATCTGCTTATCTACCTTAATCCAGACAGCATTCCATTTTGATCTGCTCATTGTATGTGGGTCTAGTTGTCTGTTCTTCATTTATTTGTTCTAATGGTTGGTTTGGTAGGGTATTGCCAACTTTTGCGATTCTTTTCTTTTCGTTTGTATGTTTTTATTATCTTTTGTAATAGGGCGTAATGCCTCTCAATTGTAAGTTGTAAACAAAAATAAAATGAAAAATAGTGGAATAGAGAGAAGAAGAAAAAGGAAGAGAAAAAAAGGGAGGAAGATTTTTTTTTGATGTCACTTTCACACATTACGCTTTTATTTGTATTCTTTAAAATGATTTTGTTATTATTTGAAAAAAAACAAAAAATAAAAAGCAAAAAAAAAAACAAACAAACAAACAAGCAAATAAACAAAAAGAAAAAAAAAATTCTTCACCATTTTATTTCTAAAAAAACAAAAAAACAAAAACAAAGAGTTTTCTTGTATTTACCAAAAATTTTTAGCATTTTTAGAAATTCTTTTAGAATTTGTTAAACAAATTTTTAGGACTAGTATTTGGTTTGTAAATACTTTAATTTTTAGGATTTCCCTTAGACTTTTAGGGAATTTGATTTAACTTAATAAAGAATTTAGAAAAATAAAAAAAGCAAACACTTTAAGCACTTAGGAAAACAAATAAATTTAGCCCTAGACAAGCGAAAATTAAGCAAACAGTTAAAACAAATTAGAAACCTCTAAAATCTTAAAATAGGTACCGAAAGGGCGTCGTGGGGGTGCTAATCCTTCCTCGCGCGTAACAAACTCCCGAACCCAGCTCTGGCGACGTAGATCATATTTTAGGTGACCAACTGCACCCCAAAAACAGTTGGTGGCGACTTTGTTCTTCTTCATCACCATTCGGGTGAAGGGTGGGAGAACCGCATCCCCAAAAGCGGGTTTCCCAAGTCAACATAAAACTAACACAGTCAACATAAGATGACTGGAATATCGATACAATCACCTTTACAAGTTACACGGAAATGAATATTTCCATCATCATTCGCCAGCGTCAACCAACAATTCATAACAACAATGAACCAACTAATGACATACAACAAGGTCACATCAACATCATATTATACAACTAACTACATCAATCAACATGCCTTTTTTTTGCTATTTTATTTTACTATTATAATTTTTTTATAACATAGATTCAACGTTTAACTATACCTTGAAAACATCATCACATGTTTAACAAGTTCCACAATTTAAATCTAGGCAAAAAGGGTATTACTTTCCTCGTGTGGTGTTCCTCCAAGATTATTTCCAAAACTACGTATAAAGTCCTAAGAAATATAACTCCCTTTAATCCTCAGATTGTTTAATCACATTCTAAATCATTTACTTACTACATTTTGAAAAGACAAATTATTAAAATATTTTATCTGACGGAAATGAATTCTTCACTCTCATTCCAAAAGACTATGTTATCACTATCTCCCCCATTCGTTAGCACTTCTACCCTTTAATTGCCTTAAACGAAAATGAACCATTATTGAATTTACCAATTCTATCATTGTCTCCTCATAATATTTAAGCCTAATACCTGATCAATTTTTTTAGTCATAACAGTTGTTAGTTTTTTTTATCTTATTATTATATCCATTGTACGATTAGACTCTCAAATACTCTATCTTATTAGTTACCATTGTTTTCCTTTAAGCCTTACCTATGTTAAAGTTCTTTTATTTGACTCCTTTGTCCCCTTGTTTACTTTTATTATTTTTGTTTTATTTGCATTAATTAAGAAGGAAAGAATTTTTTATTTAAAATAATTAAGTCACATTTTCCTACCATCCAATCCCTTTGTTATTACTTTATATATCATACGTTAAACAAATATGATACAACTAATTCACATCTTAGCAAAAACATTCATGACCCATAGGTTCACAACAAATAAACAATAGAACTCTAACACTGTTCTCAGGAAATAATCACAAACGACATTACCTCACTCGTGACTCATAAGTCTAAACCACATAGAACTCATAACTCCCAACAGTCATCTATGGGACATTGCCCCTCACCTATATACTTCCATCAAGCAATCAACCATAACAAGCATGACCCAATAGGTCCTCATCAAGTCACAGTAGGGTCCATTTTCCCCCGAAATCCATCACATTTGCTCAATCATTTAATTGGCTACCCAAGCCATCGAACAATTGGTAGGGTTCATATTTCTCCTACCACAACATCATAATATTAGCAAGTGTTTACATATAAAGAAAATATTCTAGCACATAATACCTTGTTAGGCCCAAACTTGCTCAGAACAATACAAGCCAGTCCCAACAAATTTAAATCAATAACACCAAACAATGCAAATCATTCAAGGAAATTTCCAGAAATGTCACAACCATATGATCAAGCTATCATCAAAGTATCAAGCGCAACAAATTCTAGTGTCTATAATGCACAAACAACATGGCATAATGTATACACCCCAACCTAATTGATGGTCCCTTGGAGCCTAGAGGGGGGGTGAATAGGCTCTTATCGAAACTCTTTTCTTTCTCTTAAGACGCAAACACTTATCTAGTTAAGTGATAGAATCACTGCGGAAGATAACCAGATAGTGGAAGTATTTTGTTTTATTATCACAAGATAAATACAACAAAATAGAAGCAAGACTCTCTTACACTCTGTTTACAAATGAACTCACACTCTAGCCAAATTCTATCTCCAAAGATGAAAACACTTGTGCATACACAGAATTAGTCTTTTCTTAACAAATGCACATGTTTTATTTTCTGTACAAGTATGAATATTTATACAAAACATTCCTAAGAGACAACCTTGGAACTTGTAGTTCCGGAATGCGTTCTGCACTAACTATCCCTCGGTAATCTCTCTGCCTTGACTGCTGCGGTTTGTGGAGCTCAAGATCTTGGGTTCGAAGAGTATAAGTGCGTTTGTGAGTTCCCAATTACAATTAAGGTTGTGTCCACATATCCGGATGATCCACGTCTAAGATTCTTCAGGTTCTCAATAAATTCGTCTTACATCGGGACGCCACAAGCTGATAACTTTAAATGCGGTTGAGTTGAAGCAGTATCTTCTTGGTCCGGTGTAATTTTCATTACTCCGTAGCTAATGAAGCTCGGAACCCTACTCCATGTCAGTGGTTGCTTACTCCGTATCTATTTAGTACTGGAATCCTTAGTCCATGTCAGCGCTTTCTTACTCCGCATATAAGTTCCTTACTCCGTATGTAAGTTCCTTACTCCGTATGTAAGTTCCTTACTCTGGGCGAGTCTTGAAAAGTCTGATGACTTATTCCGTGTCAGCGCTTCCTTACTCCACATGTAAGTTCCTTACTCCGTATGTAAGTTCCTTACTCCGGGCGAGTAAGATATCCGGATTCCTTACTCCGCATCTGGTTTCCTTACTCCGCACTTATCCTTTAAGTTCTTAGTCCGTACGAATGTTCCTTATTCCGTATGTATTTGTGACTTGGTTATTTACCAAGTGTTTGACGACACTCACTCTTGTCCGGATCAGGATTATGTATCATGTCCTTAGCCTTGCTCTCACGAGTGCATCTCTGGATTAGTAACATATCTTCTGCAATGATCAAATAAACACAAAAGATCTCGAGATCAAATTACATAAGGCTTTATCAGCATTATCCAAATTCGGGTTTGATCCAACAATCTCCCCCAATTATGGATATGCCCAAACCCTTTGTAATCTGATCTGATAAGCAATACAAAAGAATAACATACAGAATACGCAACACAACCAATTTCATTAATCAGCAACTAAATATAATTCAGCCTTAATACAAGTTTTTCACTAGGGTACATAAGGCTTACTATACTTGAAGATCATAGTTGTTGCCTTCTCTCTTAGCTCCATTGTCTGCTCCATCGTAAAGGTGGTGTGTTGGCTCCAATATTTGTCCACAGTTAAGAATGACTTGATGAAGTGACAGACAAAGGCTCCTCAGCTATCTCCATCCATTTGTTGTGGCACTTGCTTCTTGCCCCGGAATGTCGCCTTGAGTTTCTCGGTCGGACGCGGGGGTGTAATGCCCAACTCTTCATATAATCCGGCTTTCTTCACGGCTTGATCGGCACGGAGACACAGAGGTTCCCATTGATTCTTCCTAACGAAGTGCTCCACAATCTAATGAGAATCAATGAGAATCATTTGCTTAGACTGAATCATGAAGACGGCCATCATGAAGTGTGGCGACATGATCCGGTACGGAATGAGGATGGTTGAGAGAGTTTTCCATGGCTTGCTATCCTCAGCAGTTCCGTCGATGAAAGACTGAATTAGCTCCACACTGCGAAGATAGCCCTCATTCCAACACGGCAGAACGTCAAACAAGTGCCCATCTTTGTAGAGAGATGGAAACAGCCTCATCTCCATTTTAGCAGCTCTCGAGAAGTTGTCAATGTTTTCCGTAGTAAAGAGTCCTTTCTCCGAACAAAGAGTCTTAATGTCGGCCGAGGAGAAAGGATACATTTCAGAAAGACATCTTCTCGCAGCAGAAGACGCAGCATAAGATTTCATCGCCTTGCGCAAGCTTCCATCCGCATCAGAAGGGTCAAACTCCGCATATGATGGGAGAAAGGTATCACTGCGGATGAGGAGGATGGAGGAGGAGCTTGGAGGCTGCGAGAGGAGCTTGGTTGAGAGAAGCGGCTTCGTTTGGGAATTTGAACTCCCTAAAGCACTGAAGTGGCAGGCCGCTTCTCAGTCCGAGTAGATGGTTGTGGGGCAGAAGGAGTAGACGGATCAGATGACACTCTCTCCCCCAGTTTGGCAGATCGCCGGGAAGCAACAGGAGGACGAGCCATCGTATGCGCCAAATCCGCAAAGGAAGTAGACAATGAATGGACGGAGGTGGCGACAAGATCCATTTTCTGCTCCATGGAAGTGGAGGAGTCAGTGAGAGCGGAGAGGAGTTGGGCGCCGAGGGCATCAACTTTGGCAGCGATGGCGGAAATTTGGGCGCTTTGAGCTTGGGCGTGTCGGTCCAGCTGGGCGGAAAGCACAGCGTCGGAGTGGACCGTGCCAAAAGAGGCACACCTAAGGACCAACTCCGGAGCTTTGGAGGACTCCCCCGCATGAACAAGAGCAGGAGTGCGTTGGGCAGAGGAGTCCGCAGGAGTATCGCAGCAGAGCGGGAGCATCCGGAGCATCGAGGCATCCGGAGCATCGGAGGCATCCGGAGCATTGGAGGCATCCGGAGCAAGGGACCCGCTTTGACCAGATAAGTCAACCACGGGAATCGCGGCGGCAGGAGAAGAGGGTCCGGCCTTAGCGGGGAAGGACTCCGTGCGGCGAGGACCGGGCCGGAGGGTGTAGGGAACGACACATCGGGAATGGCGGCCGGCGTAAGAAAGCCTTGGTCCAAGTTCCAGATGATCATGGTCTCCGGGGGATTGGGTATTGCGTGTGTAAAACACCAGGAGATCGGTGTCAGGAATGGAGGAGGTGTGGGCTAGGCTGAAACGGAGCCGAGGTCCGTTAAGGTGCCGGCGGAGAGATGGTCAAGGTAATCTCGGGGTTGAGGTAGGGGAGGCAAAGGGGCTTCCGGAGAAGCGGCCGGGACATCGGCGGTGGTGACAAGAACGGCGGTATCAACCGCGGCGGCAATAGCGGATGTGGAGGGAGTGGGGACATCGGCGGCCGAGGGGGCCGAGGAAACGGCTTTAGACGCACCGCGCCGAGAGGGCCCCGCAACCTCGGACGGTTCAGCACGGACGCTTGGCCGGGAGGCCCGTGAGTGGGAGGGCGCGACAACGGACCGAATCCGGGAGGATCGGTGTGCGAAGCGACCTCGTGGGCTTGGCTATCGGAGGGTTCACCAACGAGCCGCCTTGTTGTTCCGAGGCGGGGAGAATGCGGAGAGCTACGGTGGGTCGGCGAGCGGTCATGTTCCCGTCCGGTGTAAGGTAACGGAGGTAATAAGCCGAGGGAAACGAGACAAGATCAAATCGGGCGAAATGGTCCGGATGTAGATGCCGAAGACAATACTCGAGGATGCGCCCAAGGAATGGTTTTTGGGACCATTCTCAAAGAAACGAAATAAGAACATCCCCCAATCCATCGGAAGACCTTCAAAAACGCCGTACATGGCCAGGAGAAGGTCGTACGGAACTGAGTCCAGGGCGGATGTGCGAGCCGCAGGCATCGACTTAGAATAGTCGCCATACATCGATAGCGACCCTGGAAGGATTTCACCTTGTATTCCTTTCCCTTGTTCGTGCAACCCATGAAGCCGCCATTGGATCGGCATCCGGGCACCGTGGTTCACCAAGAGGTAGGTGGAGAGCGGCCAGGAGAACGGCCGGAGTGATGATGATGGATTCACCGCGGATATAAGAGGTTATGGAATCGGTGGTGCGGCGAATCCGTTGGTAATACTCAAGAATGTCATCGATAAGAAGATCGACGAGATTGGAGATCAGGCTGAGTATATGCGAGGCTTCAAGGAGAGGGTGAAGCTGGAAAAACCAATCCGGAGGATTAAAAACAGCATTCCAATCAACTAGATGGCCAGGATTAACGCCGGAAAGAGAGATTCTGGGTGCCATTGCAGATTGGATGGGAAGGATAAGAGGAAAGGTGAGGTCTTGACAGTGGAAGGAGCAACGAGAGGTTTAGGGATTTGAAATGAGCAATACTCGTGCTTCGCAGGAATGATCGAACATATAAGACCGAGTCCGCAAATGTCGCTGGGCCTAGGAATGTGCGAGTGAGATAGGGACCCGTGCGACATGCTGATGTCATTAGTCTGGATATCGAGGCGCCTCCGAATGAAACGATGTCGTGGAGACCGCATGACCAAGTAAAGATAACAACTGGTTGCCATCCAGAGAAGTGTGTGTGCAACCCGAGATATGCATTTAATGAATCATCATTATTCCTCCTCAAAAGCATGCGACAAGTATACGTGGATTGTCACAATTGAACAGTGTCAGGAGTCCGGAGGAAAGAGCCGACAATCATCCGGAGTAAATAATAGTCGTGGAAGAGTATCCAGGATGAATAATAGACCTTGTCCGTCGTAAACGAGTTTGGTGAGAGAGTAGAGTAGATTCCTTTGCAGTCAAAAAGTCGAAGAGAAGAGAAGTACCACAACACTTCAAATCCGAGACTATGGACTGGATTTATCGATACGGTTGCAAAGAAAATCTGAACCTGTAGCTAAATAAGGATAAACTGAAAATACAGAAGTTTAACAGGCAAGGATTAGTACGGATTAGAGAAGATAATCAGTGAAAAACAACATAATCCGAACTAATGAGAAACAGAACTCATGCATGGCTAAGAATGTAGTAGACGTATGCATATGTGAAAGTGATCAATATTACTGAATCAGGGGCATATGTCGATAGCAATACACAGGTTCATATAGGTCAACATAAGCAAACCGTCTTGCTGAACAACATAGCTAAGATTGATTAAAGAGCATATGATTTGGCCACATTAGGATTCATGAGTGAACAATGATAGAGCGAACACATGTCAAAAGAAGGCAGATGATTAGTCAATTAAAATGCATGGTTGAAGAAAGAAAATACATCCAAACATGCCACTTTTCTGATTCAAAACAGATGTCCAGTCAGATCCCAAGTAACGATTTAGAGGAAGGAGAATCCGAGACATATTAGGGGTTCATTGCTGCTCCCCGTAGATCATTTAATCCTCTCAATGAAACGCTCCCCCTCGGATAGACAATCGGGAAAGAGGTCATGAGACATATACGGGGGTATTCTTGAATAATATATAAAGTATTTTCTCCCCCGTAGATTGTGCAATCCTCTCGGTTGACCGTTCCGATTTGTAGAAGTTCAGCACTGTCAATCTTATTAGAAAACTATACTTCAAAAGCTTATCAGACTGCGATTGAGTATTCATCCACCAGGCATTCCAAGCTAACCCATTTCACTTCTTCAACTATGCATGTTAATAGAGTAATCTAAATGAACATGCTTTTGTCATGTGGTGATTAATGGAAGTTAAGATCATGAACCCGAAAGAGGTAAATCATATAAACCGTAATTATGTTAGCTTTAAACGACTTATCGGGAAACGCAAGCATCCTCCCATCATGAGGTTGCGATTAATATTAGAAACATGAACCCGTTAAACAATAAGTATGATCAAGCAATACATTAGTAAGTCTCTACTACTTTTAGTAAACGTCTAATGCATGTTCGAGAGTAAATATACTATTGGGTAATTCAAATGTGAAGCTATGCGAGAAGTCAAGCATACCTAATCGGAAGAGTAGTTCAAAACCTCGCATCAGGTAGGGGCTTTGTAAGTATGTCTGCTAATTGATCTTGATGAGCAACATGTTCCAGTGAAATATGCTTTTTGAGAACATGATCGCGTATGAAGTGATATCTGACCTCAATGTGCTTCGTCTTAGGATGCATGACAGATTGTTGCTGATGGCAATTGCACTAGTGTTGTCACGAAGAGAGTGGAATAGATGACATGTTGAAACCGTAGTCGATAAGTTGATTTTGCATCCAAAGTAGCTTGCGAAGAACTTCTGCACTATATATTCCGCCTCGCTGGTAGATGTTGATACGGAATTCGCTTCATCGAACCAAGAGATCAATCTATTTCCTAGAACGGACACGTACCGCTTGTGCTCTTCCTGTCGATGCGACATCCAGTAAGTCGGCATCGAGTATCCTGGATAAGGTGAAGTTGGACTCCTTTGGGTACCGAGTCCCAAATTCATCATTCCCTTGAGATACCTTAATATCCGTTTTACATGAAGCATATGTGACTCCTTGGGATTCGCCTGGTATCGTGCACAGATGCAAGTTGCAAACATAATGTCTGGGCGACTTGCTGTAAGATACAGCAAGGATCCGATCATCCCTCTGTAGTCAGTCACATTTACTAATATGTCATCCACATCCGGATCTAACTTGGCACTGACAGGCATGGGAGTTTTGACGGGAGATGAACCTTCCATACCAAACTTCTTAATAAGATCGCGAGTGTACTTAGCCTGATTAATGAAGATTCCTTCCTTTAATTGTTTGACTTCATTCCAAGGAAGTAGGACAGTTCTCCCATCATGCTCATTTCAAACTTGCCTGTCATCAACTTAGCAAACTCTTCACAAAGCTTTGGATTCGTTGATCCGAAAATGATATCATCCACGTATATTTGTACGATCAGAGTGTGTCCTTTCTCTTTTCGTAGAAATAGGGTGGTGTCTATCTTCCCTTTTTGAAAGTTGTGTGCAAGTAGGAATTCTGACAGTGTGTCGTACCAGGCTCTTGGAGCTTACTTCAAACCATATAGAGCTTTCTGAAGTTTGTAGACAAGATGTCCTGCCTTAGGTTCAATGAAGCCGGGAGGTTGTTCAACATACACCTCCTCTTAAAGGTCTCCATTCAGGAATGCGCTTTTGACGTCCATTTGATAAACTATGAAGTTTTCATATGAAGCATACGCCAGAAACATTCGGATTGCCTCAAGTCTTGCCACCGAAGCAAAGGTTTCATCATAATCTATTCCTTCTTCTTGACGATATCCTTTGGCTACCAGTCTGGCTTTGTTCCGTATTACTATTCCATCCGTATCAAGCTTGTTCCGAAACACCCATTTAACGCCAATGACTTGCTGAGACTTAGGCCTTGGTACTAAGGTCCACACATTATTTCTCTTAAATTGATTCAGCTCTTCTTGCATGGCTTCTATCCAATTCGAATCTTGAAGAGCTTCATCTACCACCTTTGGTTCTATTTGAGATAGAAAACACGAGTAAAGACTCATGTTGGAGGTGGCTGCTCTTGTTCTTACACCAACAGTAGGATCACCAATCACTTGATCGAGGGATGGTTTCGAGTCCATCTATAATTCTTGCATGTGTTGGATGATCTTGAACAATTTGAAGCTCTTCCAGTTGGGTGGTTCGGTTGTATCGGCTGGTTGAGCTTCGTCCAGGACTAGATGTTTCCGTATTGAGAGGTACGGATGAACTAGTTGGTTCTTCAACACTGTTTCTTCCAGTGTTAACTAGTCCAGGACGGACTTGAAGGTGCTCCAAATTTTGGGTATCCGTAGGAGTATATCCAGGAGCTAAATGGTAGTCCGGAGTCGAGTCATCCGTAGCATCATCCATAAAATTTCATTGTGTTTCGCTGATGCTACGTGGTTGGTCAGGATGTGTAACAGGAACATTCATAAACTTCGAATAATCGACGTTGTTGTCCATGACCTGCATATTAGAATTTGAAGAACCGACTTTTGACCAATCGAGATTAGCTTCATCAAAAGTCACATGGATAGATTCTTCAACTTTAAAAAGTTTTCTATTGAAGACCCGATAAGCCTTGCTATGTAGTGAGTACCCGACAAAAATCCCATCATCAGATTTTGGTTCAAATTTATTCCGGGTCTCTTTGCCATTTAATAGTATATAGCAAGTACACCCAAAAGCTCTGAAATGTGAAATTGAAGGTTTTCGTCCTCTCCACATCTCATAGGGTGTTTTCATGGTAGATTTATTTATTAGAGTTCTGTACTGAACATAGCAGGCAGTGGACACATGTCACGGGGTCAGGTTTCCTGCGCCTCTCAACCCACTGCGGCACTTAGCTTCTCTATCCACGATCCGCTAAGTTTAGCCTTTTGAGGGTTGAAGCGCACGTAGACTGGTTTCGCCCTGCCACTGGGCTCATCAGGAGAACGGCTCCAGTTCCCGACCAGTTTGTGTAAGGATGGCCAAATCCCTTCTTCAACGTCAAGTCCTCGACTAGCGGCGTGTTCCCCGCATTCAACCGGGTCGGCACGTCTGAACTCCGAAGGGGTTCCATCCGTTCTCCTCCACAAACTGCCTGGAACCTTCTCGCTGCGCACCATCTACGCTTCAACCAACCCCTCTCCTTTACGTAGCACGAATACATTCCTGAATCGTGCCACTAAGAAACGTCCCGCCAGCACCACGCTGCTCGGGTCGTGACACACAGCTTCAGCCCATAGACTGAGAAGAAGCGTTGCCCCTGCTAACATGGATCTACCAGCTTCAACTAAAGTACGATTCTTGCGCTCAGCTACCCCATTTTGTTGTGGGGTTCTGGGAGCAGAGAAGTCATGTTGTATGCCCTGTTCAGAACAATATGATCTCATTTCTGAAAAATCAAATTCTGTACCATGATCACTCCTGATGCATTTAATGCTCAGTCCTTGTGAGTTGCTTATCCAGTTGAAGAGATCTACAAGATGCTCAAAAGTTTGATCCTTTGATTTCAGGAACATCACCCATGTGTATCTGGTGAAATCATCGATAACCACAAGGGTATATCTCGCACTAGCTAGTGATGGAACAGATATAGGACCACAGAGGTCCATATGAAGAAGTTGTAGAGGAGCAGTTATTGAGTTAACTGATTTGCTCTTAAAGTTGTGTTTGGTCTGTTTGCCAAGTTGGCATTCTCGACAGAGAGAGTCTCTGGAGAACTTGAGTTTGGGTAGACCAGTGACAAGATCAAGTGACGCTAATTTAGACAAAGTCTTAAAGTTTAAATGTGCGCATCGCTTGTGCCATAGCCAACTATCTTCATCCGATGCTTTCGTGAGGAAGCATACAGGTCGAAGAATTATTTCTTAAGACCACCGAGTATATGTCCCCATCTCTTGATCCGAATAACTTAACATCTCCTGGATAAGTTTTCTCTCTTCTGTCCAGGTGTTGGACAAAAAGGAAACGAGAAATCCTTTGTCACATAAATTACCACGCTTAGCAAATTATGCTTTAAACCTTCGACTAGTGCAACTTTAGTGATTGATACACGCCGTTAGTTAGAGTGCCATACCCGACGGTCTTACCTTTGTTGTTGTCGCCATATGAAACGGATGGACCTTGTTTATCATTAACTTCTACAAGCAGATCGATCACCCGTTATATGTCCGGAGCATCCACTATCAAGGATCCACTTGCTTCTATTGATCTTTAACTTCAAGTGATCCGGCAATGCATTCCAAAGATGCTCCTGAAAGACAACAGTTTACACTTTTGGTGCCCAAACTTGTTTCGGGCGGTTAGAGAGAGCGGCAGATATTGTCAACATTTACGGATTTGATTTTGCTAGGACTCTTAGCTTTCCAAGTTGACATTAACTTGTTAGTTTCAACTACTTCTTTTATTTGGGTTTTCTTGGGAGAGACACTCCTTTTAGATTTAGATTTTGTTTTGCTCGAAGAACCCCTTTTATAAAACTGATCTTTATTGGATTGAAATTAATTACAAAGCCAGCTATCAGATAGACTCCAACATTCATAGTGATAATGACCCATTTCCCTACAGATGGAACAGATACTATAATGTGAAGTACAAACAGGGGATACAGGTCTCTTAGTTTTTACAGACTTTCTACTCTGTTCCCTGTGGCCTAATCCATTGCGTTTGGGTGACGCGCTCTTGGCCCTAAATGCGTCGGCCTTAGCCTTGTCTTTCTTTTTGGGTGCTACGATTTTGGCTTTAACTGCGGCGGCCTTCCCTTCATCTTTAGTTACGGGTGCTACTGGTTTGGGAAGAGCGATATGACCTCGGCTCCACAGTCATAAACTATGGTGCCACCTGAAATGAAACCATCCAACGGTTTAGATGTACTAACAGGATATAAGTTGGTTAGTTTAGGAGTGAAATCCGGAGGACACTCAGTAGCTTGAGCTATGGAAGTTGATGGTTCGGAACCTAGGCCAGGTTTGACTCGGATGTCGTCAGGGATCGATCCTAAAGGTAGAGGCTATTTCCCCGATTTTAGCCACTTACGATTTATTTCCTTTTCCTGTTCCAGTTCATTTTCGAGTCTTTTTACTATAACTTTTAGGCCTGAGAGATTGGTATTTAACAAATGATTTTCAGCTCTTAGATCATGATACCAAGCTTCTTTTCCTCTGAAGTCAGTGATGTCCTTTTCGAGTCTATTAATAGTAAATTCAAGACGTTTATTCTGACTTTCCATATCTTTGTACATTTGAGTAATTATTAGTCTCTCATTCTTTTCATGATCACATGCGGATTAAGAGATTCTAATTTACTCAGAGCTCGAGATAGAAGGTACCTCGGATTTGCCATAGGCGGACGTTCGGCTTAGTGGTCGGCTCATCATCCGAGGATTTCTCCTCTTCTTCCGAGCCACTCATGTATTTTGTCACGAGCGCCTTCCTCTTGCTCTTGCTGTTGTCTGAGGTGGAGCGGCAAGGAGTTACCTTGTCACTTTTCTCGGCCACTTTTGATTTGGACCTGCATTCCTTGGCCCAGTGACCAGTTTTCCCACAGTTGAAGCATTCCTGGGAACTGGACTCCGGTCGCTCCTTCCTTTGGAATGGTGATGATGAGCGTCTCCTAAACCCTTTTCTGCTTTTCCGTTGGAATCGCTCAAAGGATTTAACAAGAAGGGCTATCTCCTCCTCCTCATCAGAATCAGAAGTCTCGGACACGTCCGTATCATCATTCCTCAGTATGTTTAGACTTTCTATAGCTTTGAGAGCTACCCCCTTTTCTTTCCGAGCTATTTTCTCATCCCTGTCAGAGTACTTAAACCTGACTTCGTGAGTCCGCAGCCTCTCATACGGTTCTTCAAGGGGAACATACCGCGCTTTTTTGTCCATTGCATCTGGAGTTGTTTGGAGTAGTAGCGATCCGGCAAGGAGCGAAAGAACTTGTCATTGATCCGGGATTGAGAATAGTGCTCATTGACGGCCTTCGGCTCAAGAATGAGCTTGCCGAATCTCCGATAGATGCTTTCGAGTGATTCGCCCGGTTTATGATTAAAACTCTCAAAGTTACGTCCGAGAGTGCAGATCACATTCGCATCCGGGACCGACTCCCTTCATAGAGGATTGTCGGTTTGTCCCAAACAGCTTTGCTATCGTGCGGCCCCGAACGTCGTGAAAGCCTCGGAATCCAAAGACGATGTAACATAAGCCGAGCCTTTTCACTAGCGCACCGCCAAGCTCTTTCATCGTTGGTAAGTTCAAGATCTGTCTTTGGCCTCCTAACTCCATGTTCTCCGATAGTCATCGGAATTGGAATCTCCTGATGAAGACATAGCACATAAGATGATCATGGCAAACCATAAACATCTTCATGCGAGCTTTCCACTGGGAGAAAAGCTCAGGTGTGAATTTGGGCGGTTTCGTTAAAGTAAAGCCGAACTCCGTGGTTGAGAAGCGGCGGCGGCAGCAGGTTGAGGTGGGTCGACATTTTCACTGCTGCTTCGATTCGGGTTGGGCTCCTGTGCACCTCCGGAGTTAAGGCGAGTGTTGAATAGCATACTGCTTTCTTCGGCCATTTCTGAGATTGAAAGAGTGGGATCTCTACTTAGAACAAATAGAACTTGCTCTGATACCACTTGATGGTCCCTTGGAGCCTAGAGGGGGAGTGAATAGGCTCTTATCGAAACTCTTTTCTTTCTCTTAAGACGCAAACACTTATCTAGTTAAGTGATAGAATCACTGCCAGGAAGATAACCAGGATAATGGAAGTATTTTATTTTATTATCACAAGATAAATACAACAAAATAGAAGCAAGACTCTCTTACACTCTGTTTACAAATGAACTCACACTCTAGCCAAATTCTATCTCCAAAGATGAAAACACTTGTGCATACACAGAATTAGTCTTTTCTTAACAAATGCACATGTTTTATTTTTTGTACAAGTATGAATATTTATACAAAACATTCCTAAGAGACAACCTTGGAACTTGTAGTTCCGGAATGCGTTCCGCACTAACTATCCCTCGGTAATCTCTCTGCCTTGACTGCTACGGTTTGTGGAGCTCAAGATCTTAGGTTCGAAGAGTATAAGTGCGTTTGTGAGTTCCCAATTACAATTAAGGTTGTGTCCACATATCCGGATGATCCACGTGTAAGATTCTTCATGTTCTCAATAAATTCGTCTTACATCGAGACGCCACAAGCTGATAACTTTAAATGCGGTTGAGTTGAAGCAGTATCTTCTTGGTCCGGTGTAATTTTCCTTACTCCGTAGCTAATGAAGCTCGGAACCCTACTCCGTGTCAGTGGTTGCTTACTCCGTATCTATTTAGTACTGGAATCCTTAGTCCGTGTCAGCGCTTTCTTACTCCACATATAAGTTCCTTACTCCGTATGTAAGCTCCTTACTCCGTATGTAAGTTCCTTACTCCGGGCGAGTCTTGAAAAGTCTGATGACTTATTCCGTGTCAGCGCTTCCTTACTCCGCATGTAAGTTCCTTACTCCGTATGTAAGTTCCTTACTCCGGGCGAGTAAGATATCCGGATTCCTTACTCCGCATCTGGTTTCCTTACTCCGCACTTATCCTTTAAGTTCTTAGTCCGTACGAATGTTCCTTATTCCGTATGTATTTGTGACTTGGTTATTTACCAAGTGTTTGACGACACTCACTCTTGTCCGGATCAGGATTATGTATCCTGTCCTTAGCCTTGCTCTCACGAGTGCATCTCTGGATTAGTAACATATCTTCTGCAATGATCAAATAAGCACAAAAGATCTCAGATCAAATTACAAAAGGCTTTATCAGCATTATCCAAATTCTGGGTTTGATCCAACACTAATACATCCTAAGATGATCTAATCAATCCCCAAAGTAACTCAGAACACATGTAAGGACTACATTGATCAGGCGCCCTCCTTACAATCTCTTAAGCTCCTAGGAGTCAATCAATCACTCTCATTACCCTAGGTCCACTAAATCGACCGCTCTGATACCAACTTGTCACGCCCCTAAATCCCAAAAGGACTGGAACTAAGGGTGTGACTTCCCCATGCTCGCACCCGAAGGGTCAAGGGGTTAGTGACTAGCACCGATATGGACTACACAGCGAGTATTGTCCGAGATATACCTGTACATTCATACATCAAGGGTATTCCTGTACATTCTCACATGCTACAATGCTAAGGAAAATAATTTATTAATAATAAAGTCATGCTATAAATCCAATACAACTTTCACGGACCCTCGTCCGGATATTCAAATAATAAAACCAATTATGTTATACAAAATGTGAAATAAATAACAATTAACTTCAGACCAGCCTCTAGCGAATGAGTCAATATCTGAAACATGTCAACAAAGTAGGGGTGAGCACAAATGCTCAGTAGGTGATCTTCATCTCCTCATTATCCTATAACAGGAATTCCTAAGTCTACATGATCGGTGTATGCTTGTGCCAATATAGTGTTCTATTCTATCACAGAAAACTTATATTCAATCACAAAAATAAGACATCACACATTACATTTCATTTATCAAAGGTTCGCACCAGCAATTCCACCATCCATGGGATCCCCGTTATCAACTCCAAGAATCCCAGTCTCTATCAGACAGCCATATGTGGGACCTATGGTGTCCCCAACAACAGCCTGCCACATATGGGACCTGGGTTAACTAGCCACATAGGGGACCCGTGGCCTCTTGCCAGCCCTATGTGGGACCCATGATTAACCCAACCAGCTTCACCACCAATTTCACACATACGATCAATAAACAAAATATTCCAACTTACTAGTATTCAATACAACAACTTAACAAAACATTTTAATCATCCAACTAGTAATAACGTACCACAAATGTTATATACATATTATCAAATTGATAATGTCAAGCCACAAATAATATTTCTAATAACAGATTAATAACATCATGCCCAACAATATTCATTTTAATTACACTACATTATTAAGCCCAACAGTACTTATAAATAAGTATATTTTTTTAACTAATTTACAATTACATAATTAATAAACATCAACTTTATCACGAAATCCACACACATAATTAATAAACAGGATTTCCAAGAGTCAAAACTCAGTACAGCAGCCTTACAAGCATCTAAATCACTAAACCAACACTATCATACCACATTTGATGTATATACGTATATATATATATATATATATATATATATATATATATATTTATTTATGTATTCATCAAACAATTATTGTTAAGCCACAATATTAATCTTAAGGACAATTTAATAGTATCAAGCTACAAATAATGTTTTACATGTCAAATTAATAATATCGTTCTGTAATCAATAATTTACATGTCAATTTAATAGCTACAATTAATATTCTAAATATCAAATAAATATTACCAAGCTACAAATAATATCTTACATTATTAATCTTTAATATCAAGCCCAAACACTATTTTTATATTATTTACTCTACAATATCAAACCCAAATCAAAACAGTTTAGCCCTTAAAGTGCTAGGAGGAACAGGAAACAGGCCGGTCCAAAAAGACCGGTCCAGTCATACCCTGCCAGGTTCGTCGCATGGGGGCGACTCTGGATCGCCACCCCCCACCCCATCAGGTTCATGCGGCAGGGTCAGCCCCCCTTGCCACAAACCAGGCTGTCAACACAGCTTGGTGAATAAGATTTCGGGAGACACCAGGTCGTAGGCCCGGTGTCAAAGAAAAAGACTTTCTTTAATATGGGTCAATGGGAATAAGGAATAAAGAAAAGATACAGAAAAGAAAAAGGGAGTGCTGGCAACCTGGGACACTGCTGCGGAAATCCGACCGAAGAGAAGAAATGGGTGAAAGCGGGGGGCGACCATATATATATACAGACACACACACATATATATATATAAAACCAACCATGCGTATATATTTATATATATATATATATATATATCAGCTATTCATGAAATCCTAGACGTCACATATATATTCATAAGCGATCGACAAACACATGCGGCTTCACGGGATTTATCTTACCCTATCATACCATTAAAACGGACATGTATTTCTCCCTAACAATCCACGTTCATGCAATAAAACAACAAAGAAGTTAGAGTCACCTACCTGGATCTAGTCTCGAGATATCAGTAAAACGCGATTGCTTCAAACCCTATGCTCCTCCCTCACCAGGCTTTGCGCAAACACAAGCACATGTAGGGTTTCTACCCTAAATTCCTCTCTTTTTATACTTATTAATATTATATTTCTTATATTATTTAATTTTAACAATAACATTAATAATAATAATAATAATAATAATAATAATAATAATAATAATAATAATAATAATAAGATTTGTATTTCTAATAATAATAATAATGACCTTAATAATTCTAACAATAATAAGTATAATGACAATAATGACAATAATAATAATAGATTCAAAATACTAAAATATCCTCGCGGGACCTCATACTCTAAATTAAGCCCACTTACATCCAAAACGCTGATGTCGACAATCACATCACCTTTTAAATAATATCATCCTCAATGATAAATCAACTTATAATGTCACTCAAATACAAGTCCTTACAGTCAGTATCATGCCTTCTGTCGGAAATCCATTTTGACAGCTCTATCAAACTGTCGTTCTACCTCCCGACTTGGACTTCCTTGATCACCGACGACTAAAAAACATTTACCGTTGGAAGTCTCAGATATGGACAGTAGAGGCAGTCTGTAAAGCTTCTCTTTCGATCCCAGCCCTCGATGATAATAAGAAACGCTCTATAACAGTGATGGTGGGTCAACAAAGGAAAAGGAAGAGAGGTAGGAGGGAATCAGTAGACGTGGCAAGATATTATTTTATTTCTAAATAATATTTGGCAAGCAAGGTTCACTCGATAAGTCTAGCAAGGCAAAGTTTGGTGTGGAACAGTTTCTCATTCTGTTGCTAAAATATAAATAAGTTTTAGCTATGTTGAGGCAGTACTGATGCTCTTAGAGCATCTACAGTAGGTTCCCTATAATCTAATTTTCCCTATAATTTAAGGAAAAAATATGTAAAATTATTAAAAACTCATTTACAGCAGATTCCCTAAAATAGGATATAGGGATAGGGAATGAATAGTAAATCACTATATTTAAGGATTCACTATTCATCCCTAAATACTTTTCCTATAATTTTTTAATATATATTATTAAACTTATAACTTTTTGATTGGTTATAATAAATGCAAGGATGATAGAGAAATAATATAAAATAAATTAAATAATAAATATAGATAGAAATGGGGAATGAAATGTTTGATGTTTTTGAAAAATAAGTAAATTATTTACTATTCATTCCCAAAATAGGAATAAAAATACCAAAATTGTTGTGATGCTTTTAATTACAATTTTAGGTGAATTTAACTTTAGGTAAATATATATACCTTAAATTTTTAGCTCTGACACATCACCGTGCATCCTTTTAAAATCCCCATCGTACCCTTTCATTTCTCCACATCTAC
This sequence comes from Taxillus chinensis, assembly GCA_023512835.1. Taxonomy (NCBI): domain Eukaryota; kingdom Viridiplantae; phylum Streptophyta; class Magnoliopsida; order Santalales; family Loranthaceae; genus Taxillus; species Taxillus chinensis. The sequence goes on from CM042087.1 coordinate 31,352,808, forward strand.
TAAGAGCAACTCCAAGAGGCTCTCTATTGCCTACAAATAAAGAGTTAAATGCCAAAAATAAGCTCCAATAGCCTTTTCATCAAGCTCTCTACATTTACACATTATTATAGTGACTCTTCAAAAATGAAGAGTTACTATTTATTCTTTACATAATATTTTTTTATTTTTTATCTTCTTTCTCTCTCTCTTTTCTCCTCTCTCCCCTCTCCTCACCTCCCTCTCCGTCCCACCCACGCTTCCCCTATCCCACCGCCCCATTCCACCCCCGGCCGCATCCCCCTCCCCCCACCCCCGCCGCCCCCTCCGTCATCCTCAACATCGGCCGCCTCCCCCCATCCCCCGATGCCTCCCGACGCCGCCCGCCTCACCCATCCCCAATGCCCCCCGACGTTGCCCGCCTCCCCCTATCCCCCGATGGCCCCCGCCCCCCCCCCCCTCATCCTCGATGCCGCCCGCTGCCCCCCCTCCCTCATCCCTCGACACCGCTCCGCCACCCCATCCCATCCCCGACGCCACCCCTAATGCCCTCCTCCCTCATCCCCGATGCCCCCCTCCCTCATCCTCGACATCGCCCCTCATCCCCATCACCAACGACCTCCCCCCCCCCCAACCCCGTCGTCGCCCGCGCCTCTCTCTCTCTCTCTCTCTCTCTCTCTCTCTCTCTCTCCCCCCCCCCCCCCCACATCCCATCTCCTATGCAATTATTATTATTATTATTATTATTATTATTATTATTATTATTAAATTATTTTTTTAATAAAAAATAGAGATAATTTGAAGATTCTTGTTAGAGTGTATGTTAAAAAATAGATTTTCACATGTGAAAAATTATGTATATGTGGAGAAAATTTTTGAGAGGCTCTTGGAGTTGCTTTAACGTCCTTTTATACAATTTTTTCCCAAGGTTATGGGTTTCGAGTTAGTTGCTTTTTTCAGAAACATGCTTTGTTCTGCTCTATCCTTGTCGAGCACAGCTACAACCTGGAATCACTGTTCATCAACCCCATCTGCTCCTAAACCAGCAACAGAAGTAACTTCCGTCCCGATCGCAACGGCAACAATAGCAATACGAGGGACAAGGACTGAGAAATAGCAAATAAATTGAGTGGGAAATCAAGTTATCAGTCAACGAACAACATCCGCAAGATCGATTTGATTCCAATGACAAAGGCAATTGATGATGATGTCTGATGCATCGTGCAGAGGATAATCACCAACGGCTTGATGCGCGAGTGCATTCAGGCATATGTGATTAACTACGTCAGCTTGATTTCTAATTACAAACACTTACTTTTTGATGTGATGAACACGAGGGGAGTAGTCTGTTGGCACTCCACCTGATTTGGATAATCGTGGCTTTATAATCCAAATTGGAGACCAAGCCAAAGCACTATAAAGATGCTTCCCTATCACATTTGTTCCTCATGAACAATTTTCACTGCGCCCAGATTATTAACTACGTTGTTCTCAGTTTCAAATATGTTTAATTACTATATCTACATATACCTAATGTTACAATAGATTAAGCAATCGACCCCCCCCCCCCTTATATGAAGGCATGACTGTGTAAATACGCAATGGTGGGTAATTCCTTTGCAGTTTCGAGGAACTTAAAAACTACATTGGTGTTGGATGTATTAACCTACAAACAAAGAACACACATAAGAATACTATTCATTTCTCCTTTCGAAAACCCCTCCCCCTCCCACCCCCCCCCCAAAAGTGAAATCACCATCACGCAATTTAAAAACTGTGTTGGTTCCTTTGCACAGTTTCCCGTCCTTATAAAATCAATTTCCTTGTGTTTTCTATTCACAAGTTTTTTTGTTATTTTTTCCTGAGCAACTGTTAAAATAAGTCTAGTTTTCAACAGGAAGGTCTATTGCCTCTACAATGGCCACGTGAAACTTCTCAAGCTTATTCAAAACTATCAATAAAGTTTCATTCACATCGCAGAATGTAGAAACTACATTCAACATGCAACTGTTAAAGGCATGTTCTCACTCAAAGCATGAGAGAGAGAGAGAGAGAGAGAGAGAGAGAGAGAGAGAGAGAGAGAGAGAGAGAGGGACCGTTTCTCGTAGATATACGGATTCACGGAAGCAATGATCGGATCTTTAGCATCAGCCTTTTGCCTTTAGGTTTCAATTCAGGATTTCTGCCTTTTGTCTTGGCTCCCCTGAAATGAGTTCCTAGGTCTCTCCCTGATTGTTCGTAAGATTAGGGGGTTGCTAGAATTGAGGGAGATGAGATGTGATAGTTGCTTGAAGAAGTTGACTGGAAAGTATCAATAAGCAACAATTAGTTACCAAAGAGCCACTTTGTCGAAGGTGTTGTATTCTTTGAGGGATAAGGGTCTACTAGGTTTTCAATGGTAAATTAAAAAAATAATTTAAGTAAAATGTTCCTTAATGTGCCACTGGAAATGTTGTTAGTTAAAGAAGCTAAATATAAATTTAGCTGACAGAATTTACTTAAAGTCATTAGAGATATTCTTACTAGCTAACCATCAACTTAACAACCAAAGAATAGTGCACTAAACATACTCAATATCAACTTTTATCAATGGACTTTTTTTGGGATCCAAATTTGCCACTTTAAAGAAGACAATTTTATATATTACAACTATATTAAATGTACACCATTATATTGTAATTATTGTTTAAATATAATAAAATATATTAAGTCTACATTAACATAATAAATTTTACTTAGTATATTTTATTTTTAAGAAAATATCAACTTACCACTTAACATATTTATAATAAAAATATAAATTTAGCTTATATGAGAAGTATATAAACTTAAAATTGATCCCAAAAATGATTCACACGAAATTGGACATTAAAATTCATCAAAGGCAAAGAGTAGTCTCGTATGCTGGGCTCACGTCATTTTCTACTCTTCATCTTGCATAGAAATTGTCTCGGGCTATATATTCGCTCGATAATTTAATGTCATATTGTCTCAATATTATTTTCTCCAAATTCTTTTCTATTCTTTTATATGAATTTTCATCACACAATTCATTATATAAAATATTATTGACAATAATATTTTAATAGCTATTTCTACTTGATGACTAATTACTATCCTAATAGCTAGATTACTTTTTTAACTATTATTTTTAATAATTATTTTAGGTGGTAAGACAATTCATAAAAATTTATTATTATAGTAATTAATGTTTTTCTAAATTAATTTATTTATGACAAAATTAAATATTTTTCTTATTATAAAAAACATGAATTTTACACAAACTCTATATAATGTGAAAACCCCACAAGATAGCATAGACAAAAAATTCTGAATTCAATCGACAAAAAATTGTCCATCAGCTGCGGCTTCAACAATAGCATGGACACTTTCATGGATCATAGAATAGATTCGAATGACGGCCGTTTTGTGCTTGTTGATTCCATTTAGTTATTATTATATCGAATTGCTCAAGCACCACAACAGTTACACAGTTAATTAAGCTTTTTAATGTTTTCCGCCAAATTAATCATATCTTATTATTTTGAAATAATCTTAAAAATTACATGGATCACGTGAGAAAAACATTGATTTGCAGTTTCAGCTACTATTCAGACGAGGCACAAGGCGACGGTTCAATCAAAAGGGCTCACAATAATGGCCCCCCTGGATGCCTGTATTGTATAGGACAAACTAAAAAGCACCCTAAAATTTCCTTGCAAGAATAAAACATTAAAGAGATTTTTGAAAAACCAAAAAGACAATTGCACTTGTTCATAACTAATCGTTGGTCGTGACTCGTGATAGATTTTTGCTCAATGAATTGTTTTGGATTTTTGGAACCAAAACCTCAACAAAATGCATGCGGCTGCAGGTGCTCTCAACTAGAGACCATCTGTAAAGATAGTTTCTTTTGAAAAAATGGGTAGGAAACTTTTTTTGCTTTCCCACTCGAGAGGCAGCGAACATATGGGTCGGCAGTGAAAACAGTGTGAGGTGACAAGCATGGCCACCCACATTGAAAAAACAAGAGCAACCCATAAAACCAACCTGACCAGGGAGTAATGATGGCGCCACAAAATGCCTGTCTTGATAGAGAAATAATAACTCAAGGATTGAGTCTATAATCCGAGACCAACAATGTAGCTTTGAGGCGTAGTCAAATGCGAACTTAATTGTTTCACCACTTGCTTGTGCAGAGTGGTGGTTACATTAGATTTATATTTCACTTGCAGGTCCTTGCAGTTGTCTCCTCACTAGGGCGGTATAGATACCATCTTTACTCAGGAGAACATCATGGGTGCCAATCTCAACTATTTGGCCATCAGAAACAACTGCAACAGTATCTGCACTTTTTACAGTTGATAGCCTGTGCGCTATGACTAGAACTGTCCTTCCTTTCATCAAAGAATCCATGGCATCCTACACGGGTGGACAACACAAGAAGATTATATTTTATGGAATTATGAATAAAAAAGGGGAGAAAAAGTACTAAAGATTAACTAGGTTACATTCCACCTGAACAAGGTATTCACTTTCAGCATCAAGAGCACTTGTTGCTTCATCCAACAGGAGAATTCTAGGGTTCATAAGCAATGCTCTTGCAATTGCTATTCTCTGTTTCTGACCTCCTGAGAGCCTCACACCACGCTCTCCAACATAAGTTTTATATTTTTCTGGAAAGCTCGAGACAAACTCATGTGCATTGGCCATTTTCTAGACAGTTTTTAACAGCAGTCATTAAAATATCATTATGAGTAAGTTTTAGTGAAGGGGATAATCACACTGAAATAGAGTAAGTTGAATCTTACTGCTGCTTTTTCTATATCAATGCTGTTGATTTTTCCATCCAGCCCATAGGCAATGTTCTCCTCAATGGAGCAGTTGAAAAGAACAGGTTCCTGGCTCACTATGCTGACCTATATTAGATATAAACAAAGCATATTTGATTATATCTTATTAGTTAAAAGCATTTTTTAAGTTATTCACTTCAACGATAAAAAATTTTAAAGCAGTAGCAAAGCAAACTTGATTAAGTTTCACTAGTTACAACATTTTAAAGCTCGTCTAGGTCAATGATGAACGTTTTCAATTTGGCAGCATCCTTTCTATGATCTTCCAAGCCTGGCCATATTTGCATAAATCATATTCTCCCCTTATAATAAATTTCCAAGAAAAATCCTTGTTCAAGATTTGTGTCAGAAGATTATTCTGGGTAGCAATAGGACTGCTTACATTAGAGCAATCAATTGCTGCTGTACGGAAAGGACAGTGAATGCCCCATATTTGGACAGTCAACTACCACCCCTTTTTTTAGTTTCATTTTTTCTTATGTGATGCAGTCTGCTCTTTATAAAGTGTCATATACCAACAAGGGCAACATTTTTCTCTTTCTTTCTCTCCCTACCACTGATCTCTCTCCCTGCCAAGTTTTAAATTTTGGTTATAAGAAAATACACCACGCCATAGTTAATTTTCGTTAAAATTTGTATCTCCCGAATATGCAAAAGCAATTATTAATCTAAAAATTACCTTTCTATGTAGATGTTCATGTGATACATCCACCAATGGAATCCCATTTAGCAAAATATTCCCCTTGATAGGGTCATAAAATCTTTCAATCAAGTTGGCTATTGTGGTCTGCCACAACAGACAAATATTAGTATCTGCCAGATAGGTCTCATCTAATGTTATCATACTTTTAATAACAAGCAATAGAGAGAACAAGTATTACTTTTCCACCACCGCTTGGGCCAACAAGAGCAACCTTTGAAGCAGACTGCAGTTTTAATGTTATTCCCTGAAATGTATCCATTTTGAAAACCCTCAAACTCAAAGGACCAGATGGATTTACCATTGAAGCTGAGTAGCAGTGAAACCAAATATATCACCTTGAGCACCATGTGGTTTGGGCGGGAAGGATAAGCAAACCAGACATCATCTAACTCAATCTCTCCATCTTGATCACTAACACAAAAGGCACCAGATCAACATTCAGGAACTTTCAATGTTAGTCATCAAGATAAGGGGAAGATCTTTGCGAAAGGGAACCATATGGAATTAATAGGTTTCTTTAATTGTATGAAAATGTGAAGGCATATTCAGGTAAAGGTAATTTCTGAGATCACAATGTTTGACAACTCTATCCTGCCCTCCGATGTATCTCTTTGAGGGTACAGAATTGGAGGAGGGAGCAGTAAAACAATGGTGATTCATGGTCCTCAAAATTATAAGATTGAAATTTATGGGCTGCACCTTGAACATAGGCATAAACCATGATGCTGGGCCCTACAATATGCTGAAAGTAGCTCGACTTCTCTTTCTTAAAATTGGAAACATTAATATTGAGTTGATTAATTACAAAGGAAAATAATGTCTCCTGAACTAACCCCAATGGACATAAATTTCCCGACTTCGGCATGGATGACACGCGATCCAGAATCTGGAAAACCCGTCTACTAGCTCCTGCAGCTTTCATTGCAGCTGTGTATAATCCAGTGAGTCCAGATACAGACGAACCAACTGCAAGTGAATATTGTTGGGTCAAAATTTCATCAGAATTGAAGTTAAACAAGGCATATGCAAACAGAGGAAATACCAGAGAGGCTATAAAGAATGAAGGATGTAAGAGCTCCAGGAGTCATGGAGCCATTGATAGTCAAATTAGCTCCATATATCACTACTACAATAACTGAAAGTGTTGAAGCTGCATTTAGACCTCCAGAGAAGAGTCCAACTACTTTCTGTGGCAATAAACGTGAGATAAGAATCTAAAGAGAGAGAGAGAGAGAAAGAAAGAGAGATTGACTCTATGAACTTACAGCTTGTTTGATTCCAAGTTTCAATGTCTCATCAACTTTTTCAGAGTAGCGAGAAATTTCATAACCTTCTTGAGCAAATGATCGAACTGTGCGGATGGCACCAAAACTTTCCTAAATAACACTTTCAAGTTATGTACCCAACTAGTATAACTAATAATAAATTTTAGATATATAGGATGGGACAATTTAACCACTTAGGATTACTTCCAACTACCATGTGTGGGTATTTGGGGATTTTATTTTATGTCATTTCTGGGGGAAGGGGTAAATACATATGTTTGGGTGCATTAAAGAAAGTTCTATATTACTTTGGGAAACCAATTTATGTGTAATTGTAAACATTAAACGATGAAACATTTGGTTCAGACTAGTCCATATATGCATACATTGAATAACTTTATGCAACACCTCTGAACCAGTATCATTATCCGCTCAAAAACCCAGCTCCTGTGCAGCCCTACCAGTACATAAATACAAATAAAATGAAATAACATAACCCACATGTGCACACGCCACACACGTCATTATGCTTCATCGCACTATCATTATTTATTTTTTGATAAGCATCACACTATCATTATTTTCAGTTCTGCGATGTATGAACAGAAGTTCAATTCTGGAAAGGCTTTTATATGCAAAGCAATTTCATAATCTTCAATCACTTTTTGAAAACTTCCCATTCATATAGAATTTTTCAATAGTTATGATCTTAAGGTTCACATAATGACATAATGCACACGTCTACAGATCCAAACTAAAAGGTCACAAGTGTCAAGCAATTTGGTGTCAGGGGAGGGGCATAATTTCATAGACAAACCTCAGCAATTGAAGCGGCTATGGCTGCAGCAGCTTGAGTCTTGTGAGAAAGTTCACGAAGAAAACGACCAAATTTACGCACAGCAACAGAAATAGCCGGCACAACGGCCAAAGACAACACTGAACATAACGAATATACATAAATCACTGCATAAAATTCTCTATGGAATAGTTGACATTCTTTTGCTCAGTGATTAATCAATTAATACTTACATGTTAACTTCCAAGATGTTGTAAACATAAAGCCAAGACCAATGAATGCAGTTGATAGATTTCTAAGGGCCTCTGAAAGATTGGTCGTGGCTGCATTTTTTATAATTTGAGTATCTTCAGAAAGCCTACTTAGGAGCTCTCCTGTTCGGGTGACATCATAGAAGGCTATTTCCTGCAAAATCATAATATAAGACAATGTCAAACAGAAATCGTCACACAAAACATTGATGCCATGAAAGCCCACTTAAATGAACTAATTCCCATAACCCAAATACAGCACAAACAAAAAGAAATAGTGTAAAACTTTTGAAGATTTAAATACTTGGAGGACTAGGTGACTAAACAAGTTCTTTCTTAGCCGAGCAACAACCCTCTCACTGGCTGAAGAAAACAACCAAGCCCGGAGTGCTGTACAAACTGAGCTGAAAGGATACCAAAAATAACTTAATGAGTCCAACTACAGACCAAGATATGTGAGCAGTCACATGGAACAAGAAGATGTAATTTCTGAGTGGGATTCTATAATGGATAATCGGAGTTTATACAATTGCACAAAATAAAAAATCAAATCAAATGTACAGAAGCATTGGTGCATAACCTGAAGTGAAACCAAGGAAGCATTGAAATAGGAACAATGCGAACTGAACCAAACATTCATTTTATAAGAGTAAACCCAATACACGAAACTCTCGCAAGTGGCGGAGTCTGGAAAGGGGTCAGGCCCGTGATATGAATGCAGTCTTCCCCACTATTAATTTAATTGGAAAAAACTTGTCTGCACCCATGACTCCTAGGCCACGAAGCAGTAAATTTACTGTTACACTACGGTTCATCCTTCAAACATCCATTCTATGCACTAGAAATAAAAATATCCATAATATATATAGATAAATAAGAAATGGCTATATACCCAATAACAACAATAAAAAATATCTCCAACACGGTGCTCTTGACTGCATGCCAAGCTTCAGCTTCCTGGGCAGGTGTTTCAATCTTTTGGGACACAATGTCTATAATTTGACCACCAAATTTTGGCTGCAAAAAGACAAGGTAAAACTTAGAAAGTTGTTTGTTGCAACTCCACTTTCAAAACTCAAACAGAGAAATAGAAACCAACATAAATACTACGCACAATTAGGATGCTTGATGTTGATGCAATCAACAGAGCAACTGTGGCAAGAACCAGCTTCCCCGCATCAGGTTTTGCCTGAAATGTAATATGGTATCAGCATCTCAGTTTTAAAATGCTCAGTAATTATCTCTAGTTTAGTGAAACAATAAACCAAAAAACAATAGCTTACAAGTGAAACTACTCTACTAAATCCCACATTTGCAGCCTGAATATTCGCAGAAAAAATAGAATAACATTAGCATCTAACAATAATCCAGCTATTAAGACAAAATTACAACACCGCGGGATCCAATAAAAGTTGCAATTTTATATTTACCGGAACTGCATCCCCATGCTCTAGGTCTGTCAATTGACGATCTTCTAAGGCATTAGTTTTCTTTCTCCTCGGCTAAGCAAAAAAATAATAAATTTAAGGAAATGATATGTCCGTATGAAAAAGAAGAAAACGTGTATACATATTGAATCAAGTTGAAACATAGAAAGCAAAATATGTTGAAAAACATTAAGTTGGACACCTAGAAAGCATGATAGTCCATCAATATTTGTATTCTATTTGGAGGATCTTCAGAGACCTGCATGTAATAACATAAATCCGAGTCGAAGGCAACCAACCAAAGGGTCAAAGTCTCAGACAAATTCAAGGATGGAATCAAAATCAGGGTTTATTCCAATGCTACAATTCAAACAAGACCCACCTTGGCATTCTCTAAGATTACCATATTAGTATATTACCATTACAAATTATCAAAATCTGACAAGAATGGCCCGCATGGGAAAGTATAAACCAAAACCAGTAATCGACATTCATTGAAGACAGGGAGTCATAAACCCAACGAAATGGTGGAGGAAAAGAAAAAAGAGAAGCGCGTATCAAAAATCTTACTGGCCGATCCAACAAAGGGACTCTCTCACTTCCATGGCCATTCATCGTTCCTAATAATCTTTCTTTTTCTGTTTCTTTTTACTGGCACCGAGTTCAGTGGAGTCGGCTGATGTCGAACTGATCAAACGTTAACATGTGGGAGGTGTGTCGACCATATCTGTGGCCGCTTTCAACCGTAAGGGGTGTCTCAAAACTCAACAACCAAGGACGAGGACCGTTTGGTAGGAGTTCTGTTTTGTGAATTTTATGGGTTAATTTATAAATAATTTATATTTGATAAAAGGGAGATGATTTAGAAAGTCTGTATATTTTTAAAATTTAAATTTTAAGAAATAAAATAAAATATATATATAGTGAATAAAAATTAAAAAATTAAAAAAAATTGATTTTTTGGAGTTTATAAAAATAATTAAAAATAATTTTTAAAAGTTATTATAAAAAAAAATAATTTTAAAAGTTATTTTTAAAAATATATTCGACACTTATCAAATAACCTGCATGTTTCAAAATACCATGATTTGTTTTGTGATTTTTTTACTAATATTTCTAAATATAAAAATGTTATTTACAACTGGGGTTGCAATATCGTCATATTTTCGATTGATGTGAAATAGATCACATCAGCATGCTATGCCACGGATCGGCGTAATATTACTCAAGACTCTCGCTCGATCCGGAACCTTGAGCAAGTATTTATGCTAGACATAATATCAAGCATAACATCGAGCAAAATAGCATCACTCAACACAAAATAGTATTTATGTCAGGCTCAATGTTTTTCGAGACATTGCTCGAGCCTTAAAATCAAGCAAGCTATTTGTCTCATTTATTTTGCTTTTTTGTCCCTAACACTTCTCATATCATAAATGCTCAATACCATTTATTGTTCTTTTTTTGTTCCTTGTAAATGTTTCATTTTTTCGTTTTTATTTGTATGAACAGGCTATAAATGTTTTATTTATTGTTTCATTTTTTATTTTTTTATAAATAGGTATTTATTGCTTTGTTTTTGGTATCTCAAATAGGCTATAAATGTTTTATTTTTTGTTTTGTGTCCAAATTATTTTTTAGTCTCATCTTTCTCTCTCTCTTAGTACCATTTTTTCTTTAATTATTATTCACTACTCGAGACACTTCTTTAATACATGTGGTTATCATTTATCTCTCTTTCATAGTACTATCTATTCTTTAATTATTGTTCACTGCTTGAGATGCTTCTTTAATTAACAATATATTAATTATTATTGTAATATGGTTGTTCAGATTAAATCAGAAACCCCCCTTTTGTGCCTTATATGCTTGAACCTTCCTGCTAGATGCTCGTTATTTAAACGTTGAGCTCAAGCTTCTGGTTGAGCCCCTGCTATTTTTTTAGGTGTATATCAATGCAACCCATGAACTTTCACCCCTAAAATTAGTAATTGGATGTAATAGCTAATCATTCAAGTCATCCCACAACTTGTTAATTCTACCATAGTAAACCATCACCGTGTCACTTCCCTATTTTCATTGACTAACCTCGATTTTAAGTGAATGGATTTGCTCTCCATTGCGAACAGAGAACCGTTGGTGAATATCCTCCCAAAGTCCTTTGGTTGTTTCCTTGTATGATATCGTCGATCGTAGCGTCAGCTCAATAGTATTAAAGATTCATGAAATAATCATAGTATTAAATGTCCACCAATCCTCGATTTCTTCTGCATCATCGACGGGTTTGATGTAGGAACCAATAAGAAAACTCATTTTCTTTTTCGCACGTAATGCAACCTTGATGGCCTTTGCCCATTCCTCCAAATTGAATCTTTTCAATTGGGTGTGGGTAATTAAGTTGTCAAGATTATCACTAGATGATAAAGAATATATTGTGGATAAGGAATTGAGGGGCTTGGCATTGTCCCATTTGGTTGTCATGGCTCTGATACCATGTAGAAAGTATATATGTGTCTGTCTTATAATTTACTTATGTGCTAAATTATATACATATAGAGAGAAAAACTAAATACACTACAATTACATATATAATTGTTGCATCTAATTACACTAATTGTAGGAGTAATCGATGCATTGAATGATTAGCTGTTACATCTAATTGTTGATTTCAAAAGTGAAAGTTTGTGGGTCGCATTGTTGCACAACTCAACATAAAACAAAAGATTAATTATTCATCGATGATATAATTTATATTATTAAGGGAAAAATGCACATCAAATTAGGGAGGTCATAAATCGCCGCTATCTTGTTGCCTTTCCTGCTCCCGCCCCATGGAGCCCTATCCCAGCCACAATGCCAAAATTTTGCTCCCGATCACGCTGTCTTGCTATCACGAAGATCACTGCCCAATCTGCCAACGACAAGGAGAGACAAGCCTTCATAGTAGGGTTGATAATTTTGCCCCGCCCTGCCCCAACTTGGGCCGCCCTGACCCGATTTGCTCTGCCCCTGACACACCATTGGGTCGGGTTCGGGTCTTACTCGACCCGCCCGACCCAGTATTTTTAAACAAAACTAAGTAAAAAAACTCTGTCTCGTCCTAACCCAACTCGAAGTATCCAAACTAGCATATCAGTGAGTTTGGGTAGGGCTATGTAATGAATTAATTGCTTTTTGTGCTGTTCAATGAATTAATATTTTTGACTAGATAAATCTATCGGAATCAAATCCAGATTTAAACATCATTCTAACGAGGCCTCCAGCATGACTGTGAAAACACTACGTGCTATTTTTTAACACCTCACATTTTACGGACCAGATTCAAAATTTATGAAACTGGTCTCCCTCTCTTCTTTCTTCCAATGAAAACATAGTCTCGTGCATTAAATTTTAATTCTCGATATAATGATATTTATAATCTTTAATTTTGTATTAAATACAATAATCAATAATTAATGACATTTTAATTAGTGCATTAATAAAATTATAATTAATACTTTAAATAAATTTAATTTCCTATATTAATTCCTGGAATTTTAATTTTTGGTTAAAAATATTAACTCGTAATTAAGGAATATAAATTTTTTAATTATATTTGTAATTAAATACTAATTCCTGATTATAATTACTAATGACATTAACGAAATACTAATTCTCATTACTAATGACCTGATTAATTACTAATTCCTTAATTAATTAAGGAAATAATAATTTCTGATTCTAATTAAATTATATAAATTATAATCATTAATTTATATTTAAATACAGTAATTAATAATTAATGACATTTTAATTCACAAGGCAAGAATTAAAGTTTTGGCTCAAGATTTTTAAATTTTTAATTTTTAAAATAAAGCTTTAATTCTCACTTTGGTTTGAAAATTAATGCTTAAAATTTTGAACCGAAGCTTTAATTTTCGTTTCAATTCGAAAATTAATGCTTTAATTCCTAAACCAAAAAGTTCGATTCGAGAATTAGTGCTTTAATTTTTGAACCGAATCTTTAATTCTTACTTCGGTTTGAAAATTAGTAAATTAATTCTCAAAACTAAATTTTAATTCCTAGTTATAATGGCATTAATGTAAGACCCGTAAAATTTTCTAGCTATTTAAGTTCTTCCTTAAATAGTAATAATAATAATAATATAATAATGTCATTACTAACAATAGTTAGAAAGAATATTTTAGATATTATCACGATAAAAATAAGTACCCAATATAGTCATTTAAATAGCATGTGACTAGTAAGTAGCCGTTAGAATAGTAACTAGCCATTGGAATAAGTAACTAGCCGTTATGAATAGTATCCGTTTGAATTGTTATAAATAGGTATGAGTATGAGATTTAATTATAAGAGAGTATAGAAGTAAGAAGAAGAATAATAAGAGGTTATGGCATCAAGCTCTCAAGTACCGCCATCCGAGAATAGTATACGAGATAAAGATCGGCGAGCAATACGACTTGAAGTTACAAAGTTATGCTTTGCTGTAGATGAGCTAAATGCTTGTGTCCAATGGCTGCAATATAATGCGACAAGACACAGGGAGAAGTTTGAGGTTATTCGTGCGACAACCACAACAATGTTAGCCAAAGGGTTGTGCAGCTCTACTGCCGAAGCACAATACGTCCTACGCACATACGCTAATACAATTCAAGAAATTTTACGAAGGCCATAGAATATGATATTAATGTTTATGTTTAGGTTTATAATATTTTATGCTATAATGTTATCTTACTTTATTGTTTATTGATTATGCAATTATATTATTTTATTCGCGTTAATATTAAATATGTTATAAAAATAAAATAATTTCTTATACGTCATAAAAAGTTTAGATGCTATATATTATGTCATTTAGTTTGTTAAACCAAATTACTATGGGTAAGTAAGTATTACAAGCCTCAACTTTACCAAAAGTATAAAACATAGGTAAGGCCCAAAATTTTGAATGAGGCAGATTCTGGATGTCCCATTCAAAAATTCATAACTTGAATTATACAGATCCAATTGACATGAAACCAAATCCCATTTGTTCATTTATTACTTATCTAAAACGTGTAGAAATTTCAGAATTTAATATGAAGCCAATCAATTCCAGAAGTTAAAATACTACACATAGGTTCAGTATGAATGGGTAAACATTTTAGTATGACTTTAAAATTCAATAACTTTTGTTATACATATGTAAAAATTATAAAATTGATACCCATTTGTATATATTTGAGTTAATAATGCAATACAATTGTCTGTTTGTCAAAAACTATAAAATTAAAAATGTTATAATTGAATTAGTAGGGAGTACACCAATGTGGACTTTTGATGCCAAAGGAACCTTCTAGGTTAAAAAGTCTTAAAACATTTTTAAATGGTAGGATGAGATACCCACGTTTTAATAAAGGATAATAGGAGGAAAATAAAGTATTATATATATTTTAAATAATTTAATTTAATGTAAAAGTCAAATTCATACACTATTTTTCACACTATTACACCTACCACCTTACCTATAAATAGCATGCCTCACTTCCCTTTTCAAGCACTCTTTCCATTCAAATAAGCCACAAAACTCTCCTCCAAATACTCCCCAAAAAGTTCTAGTAACACTCCAATAGTCCTCCAAGCCTTCTCTTCTCTCAATCTTCCTCTCACCTGTTTGAAATTCCAAAAGGTAAATATTTCAAACACATATTAATCATGTTTTTGGAAGGCTAATCCTCCTCATATATATATATATTATATATATATATATTATGGATGGCTTTGCCCCTCAATATATATATGTATATTTATTAAATAATACGTATATGTGTATATATAGATTATTATTATTCCATGGAAGGCTAAGCCTCCTCATACATATATATATTATGGATGGCTTTGCCCCTCAATATATATGTATATGATACGTATATGTATATATATAGATTATTATTATTCCATAGAAGGCTAAGTTTCCTCATACATATATATATTATGGATGGCTTTGCCCCTCAATATATATATGTATATTATATATATATATATATACGTATAGATTATTATTATTATCATGAGAAATTTTTCCATCATAATATACTTATATATGTCTCTCAATATATTATTTATGAATATACTATTATTATTAAAACTAAAATATTAACTTTTAAATTTTGTTTCAAGGTTTATAAACGCGGAAGACAAAAAGATTGTAAGGATTCCCTCTCCCTTTCCTTACCACGATCTCCGACGTGGAAATTCATTTCCTATTTCTTTTCTATATTTCTATCTCAAGATTTCTCCTCATAATATTATTTTAAAAAGAATTAACTTTCTTTGGCACTTCTTGGAAACTTGGTAATCTAATTTATTGAATGGTGAATACTCCTTTTACTTATCGGGGCTATTATTGCAAGACCTTCCTTTACGTTAAAATTTACCATTGATGTGATTGTTTGAAAATTTATGAAGATATGTTTTATGTTTGACAATATGTTTATGAGTGGTTCCAAAAAGACCTCCAATGCATTGGGTAAAGAATATCACTGTAGAGTGTCAATCCAGTTGATAACAGATTATGCATGACATCTAGGTGGTGAACCTAGATGAGTAGATATTCTTATTCTTTCATGAGTTGATTATTCTCCATATATTATTCGTTACTTTTAACCTTACTGGCTATTTGAGCTCATTTCCTTTCATGTTTTCTTCCAACCCCAGTGAACTAGGAGAAAGCAAGGATGCTAGGATAATGGTGTCCAGAATGCTTGGAATAAAATCATAAGAAGATTATGCATGTAGTATTTATATGTCATGTAAACTATAATGAGTTATCAACACCTAGTCTCTAAACGTTAAACCTTAGAGATCTTGTGATTAGTCTTGATGTAATAAATAAACCATCGAATTTTTGTCGAGCAATAGATTACTATTCATATAATTGTAATATCTTATTTGTCTAATGCACCCGGTATGGAAGTCCAGATTTGGGGGCGTTACAATTAATGCAGTAATTCTTAATTAGTATATTACAAAATAATAATGACAATAATTAATGCATTGACAAAATTTAATTTCTAAAATTTTGATTCTCAGTCAAAAATATTAATTCGTAATTAAGAAATATAAATTCCTTAATTATAATCCTAATTGATTACCAATTCCCGATTTTAATTACTAATGACATCAATGGCATAGTAATTCCCGATTAAAATTACCAATGATCGAATTAATTACTAATTTCTTAATAAATAAATAAAAAAATAAATCCTTAATTTATATTTAAATGTACTAATCAGTAATTAATGATATTAAAAACAGGAATTAAAATCGGTAGCACCCTCGCTCTGCTATAGAAGACCAGAAGAGAGAAAAGGTAGATAGAGGATGAATGATAAAGGATCTGAGCGGTGCGGTGGCAAAAGAGGAGGTTTTGGGAGGTGGGCAGAATTGCTGCCAAGGGATCTTCAGATTCGGGGGCGTGTGAGCAAATCTGGCCTAGCAGCGGCGGACGAAGAGAGCAAAGAGAGAAAGAGGTGGAGGGAAGGTGGCCAGGAAATGAAGACAGAGGCGGCTGGTGAATCATTTTTTTATATTCTCAAAGTTTTTATAAAACACGTATCTGTCACGAAAACAATTAATAAATTTGTGTATCCAAATACATCATCTGGCACATCAAACGATTAATGAATCTGGTAATTCATTCCAATATAATATCACGACCCAAAGGCAATGGACAAGAAGCCACAGCAAGTCTTTTTTTTATTCCCCACGCCACCCCTACCTTGCTTGTGATCGGAATGGAACCCCAAACCTTCTGTGAGGTTGTTGGGTACAAATATCGGGATAAGCCAGGAAGGGCCTCAAAGTCAATTCTTAGATAAACATTGTACCAGATTTCTCATTTGCACAATGAATTGTTAGTAATATGTTGTGAGTCCTTGGTAAGAAAACATAAATAATACCTTTGAATCTTTGATAAATTAATTTGCCAGCATTCATGAAAACTTCCCATGCTTGGCACATGGTTAAATTCTCATTTGCTAAATACTTCTCCATGGTTTCAACAGTTCTAGTCTAAGAAACAATTCTCATTAAAAATGAGAAAATATTCTCTCTTTTAGGTGCCACCTTTGGATCTCTCCCTATTACTTACTATTGATGTAATTGAGCATCTATGCCCCTAGTTATTGCTTTTAGTGTGTTCTTGCTTTGGACTCCAGCTCTTAACATTAAACCCGCCTTGGTGCCAAAAGTTAAAATAGAAATGCATAGTGCATGGATTTTGTCCTTATCAAAGCATTGCTAATGTGGGAGCATTTTACACTGCATATACCTCTTCTTACGAACAAAGGTAAATTTTTGTTGAGTTTGAATCCTTGGAAATAGTAATGAATGAAACGGTTAAGGATATTTGTATTGTGCAACTATGCCCCTCAACATTCCATGTCAATCTTTTAGGGTTTCTATTCCCAAGTAGCATTTCATGGGTTTCTATGGAGCATAGAGATACCATATGTTTTTCACTCCATTCAACAACAGCATCATAGTTCACTCCCATTATTCACATTTTTCTTTAAAATATATACTATGATAAATTTTCTTAATTACTTTTTATATATTTAAATAATATTTATATTTTTTATTTAATAATAAATACACACGAAGAATATAAAATCGACTACTCCACCTATGCATAAGTTTGCACAAACCATAATCAAATACCAATTGGTTCA
Source organism: Taxillus chinensis (assembly GCA_023512835.1). Taxonomy (NCBI): domain Eukaryota; kingdom Viridiplantae; phylum Streptophyta; class Magnoliopsida; order Santalales; family Loranthaceae; genus Taxillus; species Taxillus chinensis. The sequence goes on from CM042087.1 coordinate 31,370,791, forward strand.
TTGGTTGGACTTGCTCCACCATGCGACACCGTTTTGACCCAGACACACACTCTTCGTTCGGCCCAGACAGCGTACTACTTTTTCGACAACTTTCATCTACTCTCCCCTCTGCGGAATCAGGAGGCCGCGACCTCAGCACGGCAAAACTGGTAGAAATGTCGACACCCGACTCCAAATCAGGCATCTCTTTTATTCCCAAAAACTGCACCCTAAAATAAAATTGTTCTTTTTAGCACTTAATGTGCAGCGACTGTCGATGGTCGCTGGAATTTATGAATTTTAGTGTCTCTTTAATGCGAGATCATTAAAGAAAACCTGTTTCCTCTTTCAAGTTTGAATGTAAGTGGTCTCAGATCAGACCGTGTGTGTGTTGTATTTAAATTTTGAAGTAAGTTTTATATTTTCATCTAATGATTGAGGAACATTGATAACTCCATGATGTGCAATAATCGCTGAGCAACTTGATCATTTTTTGTTGATTTCTGGTACTGGAAATTTTCTAACACCGCTTTTAATTATTGGGGAAAATGTATTTTTAAAAGAGATGTGTATTCAAGTTAAGAACATGGCTAAATATGAAAATTAATTACCCATATAAATTAGCTATAGTAGAGGTTAATTTAGATATGCAGTGTTTTTTCACGGCCAGGAGTGGCTTTTTGCTTCGGGCGGACTATTTTTTTTTGTTTATTTCTGATGTCATTCATGGGTGCTCATTTTGAGCTTGTTGTAGTATGTTCGTTCAGCGCATACTGTGTGCGTTCTTTCTATGTTAATAAATAAATTTTCTTACTTAAAAAAAGATATGCATGTGTACCTAATTTTCATCCATTCAATCAGATTCTAGACTCATTCATCGCCTCGTTGGTGTACCTAATTTTCATGCTAGGATTTAAAATTTTGACCGTATTGGTTTTTCCCTTTCTATGAATATATTTCTGCCTACGCGACCGTTTCCTAGCTAAGGTGCAGTGGCCCATTGTATGTTGGTGCTAGCTTGTTAATTAGGTGTATCTGATATTCCCATACATGCACTGAGAGGGGGGGTGAATCAGTGTATCAATTTAATTTTTACCCCTTTTCTTATTTACCCCTGATGATCTCTTTAGTCAACTCAATTTCTGTGTTCGTATGCCAAATAAAAAGAAACAACAAAGACAAGGCACACAACAATTACGTGGTTCACCCTACAATGTGTAGAGCTACGTCCACGGCGTGATTAGCAATTTGCTAACCACAGAATCTTCACTATGCGATTTAGGATAAGACACTACTACCCAAGGCTCACCGCCTCGATACAAGTTTAGGGTCTCCGCCCTTGGGTTCACTACCCAATTACAATCTTCTCACAATCAAAACAATGACCGAATCACACCGATTCCAGCTTTACAATCATAACAAATTGATTTCTCAAATTTCACAACCTAAACAACCAAAATGTAAGTTGATTTTGATCACCAACCTGTGAGAAATCAAAATAAGAAGCTCTTGTTGTTGTAGACTAACCCTTTAACTCTAGGGTTCTTCCTTCTGACCTCTTGAATGATCAGAACACGCTCCTTGTGACTGGATCTTGATCTTCAGTTGATTCACAGTCACTATAGCTCTCTTTTTCTCAAATATAATCAATAAAATTGCTCTGGAGCTATCTCTCCAAAAACCCACACTTGGACCATCTTCATCCTTAGAAATCTGACAGCCTACCTCCATAGGGGTAGAAATGGGCTTACAATCACCCATTCCAAACTTCATCAGCATGTCTCTAGTGTACTTTGCCTGTGATAAGAATATGCCATTCTTTCTCTGTTCAACTTGGAGCCCAAAAAGTATGATAGCTCTCCTATCATAGACATCTCAAATTCTGCCGCATTAATTCGAAACCGCTTGCACATATCTTCACCGTCACCTGGCAAATATTATATCATCCACATATACAATGATTACTAGCTGGCCTCTATCACTCTTCCCGATATACAAGTTGCTGTCCACTTGTTCCTTTCTTGAACTGAAGTCTTCCAAGATACTTATCCAGCCTTGAATACCAAGCTCGTGGTGCCTGTTTCAAGCCATACAGAGCTTTCTTCAACCTGCATACCTTGGTTTCATCATCTCCAAGTATGAAACCATCTGGCTGTTCCATATAAACTTCTTCTTCAAGATCTCCATTCAAGAAGGCTGACTTCACATCCATCCGAAAAATCTTATATTTTAGATGTGCAAAGAATCGCCAAAAACATTCGAACACTTTCTAGCCTTGCAACAGGGGCAAAAGTTTCATCAAAGTCAACTCCTTCCACCTGTGAATAACCTTTACTGATTAGTCGTGCTTTATTTCGAATGATTTTGCCATCCTCATTCATTTTGTTTCTGTAGACCCATTTGCAGCCAATCACATTTTTGTTCTTAGGTCTTTCCACTAGCTCCCATGTGTTGTTTTTCTCAATTTGATCGAGCTCCTCATCCATAGCTTTGATCCAAAAAGGATCATCTTGAGCCTCTCCAACAGATGTAGGCTCAACTTGTGATATTAAAGCCGTAGCTTGAATTTGTCTTCTTGTTCTCACCGGTGCATTGGCATCACCAATGATTTGTGTTCTACCAGCCTCTACCACTTGAGAGTTCGCTGAACTCTTCTTTCTTCTAGTAGACGTGATTCCGTAGTATCACCTCGTCTCCGAATCACTATCACCGCCTAAGCCTGCCACTTCCTTATCTTGATTGGTAGTAGTCATGGTAGACTCGCTTCTTCTCCTAGTGGATCATCAACCTTTATTGTTGTGGTCTCTTCCGAGTTCGTATCTCCACAACCTTCACATTACAACTCTCAACCAACTTCGTAACCTATAATTATAAACCTTGTATGCTTTCTTTGGTGTAAGAGTAACCCAAAAACATCCCTTTATCGGCTTTCTTATCAAACTTGCCGATAGGATCCTTCCTCTTGATATAACATGGGCTTCCAAACACTCAAGTGTTTCACTGTTGCTTTATACCCATACCATAATTCATATGGAGTCTTGGTAGAATTAGACCTTAACAAGGTTCCGTTTTGCATATATACTGCAAACTGTGTGGCCTCCTTCCAAAATCTTTGTGGAACATTATTATCTATCATCATAGTTCTTGCCATTTCCACAATCGCTCTGTTTTTCCTTTCTACCACTCCATTTTGCTTGTGGTGTTCGACGTTAGATTTTTGATGGAGAATTCCATACTTTGCCAAATAAGCCTCAAACTCTCCAGGATGTGAACTCACTACCATGATCCGACCTCAATACTTTTATTTTAACCCCAAGCTGATTTTCTACTCTCTTCTTGTAGTCCTTGAAGCATTTGAATGCATCACTCTTGTGCTTGAGATGAATAATAGTAGTCGGTTCTTAAGTCATCAATTAATAACATAAAGTACCTCTCGCCATTGGTACCTTTGGTTCTCATAGGTCCACATAAATCAGTGTGTATTAGACTCAAGCAAAACTTGAGTCATTGTGCTCCTTCGGTTTGTGCACTATACTTGTTTGCTTTCCTTCTTGACAAACGCCACACACCGTATCTCTATCTCTCTGGAGATCAGGCAAATCTGCCACCGCCTGATTAGTTACTAGGGCTCTCATATTCTTCTGATTTAGGTGCCCTAATCTCCTATGCCATAGCTCATTCTCATCCGCTTTGCTAAAACAAGAAGTCTCTTCATTTGTACCTTGAATATGGTACAAGTTTCCATCTGTCCTTTTGCCTCTAGCAATCACATCTGTCGATCCCTTCTTCTTGATTAGACAGCTTTTTGTTAGTAAAAATAACATCATGTCCATCATCACATAGTTGATCGACACTCAACAAATCGTGCCTTAACCCTTCAACCAGATACACATTTTCGATCATGAATTGATTGCCTCTAATTTTTGCTTTTCCTTTCCCTCCGATTTGCAGGTAACCCATTGTCACCAAATTTGACTGTGCCACGCGTTCTTCTCGTAGATAAATTTAGAAGCTTCCTATTCCCAGTCATGTGTGATGTACAACCACTGTCTAGTATCCAAGTCGTATCATTGCTATCTGCCTTTAATGCTACCTCAACTACATTAGCTTTCTCTTTTGGCCTGTACTCCATCTTGCTAGATGAAGGTTTTATAATGTTTGTCACCTGCTGAGTTCTCACGACCTTAACATCAACTCCATTATGTACTTTTCTCTGTGCTTGTTGATGTTGCTCCTTTGGGATCTGTCCTAGTAGAATGGTCATGCATCTTCTAGGATAAGTTTAGCTTTTCCCTTTTTGGCATGAAAAGCTATCTCTGCTGGCTCCTCTTTCTTTTTCTTGGAAGATTCACCATAGCCTGCTACCCTCATCTCATATGCAACCAATGTGCTTCTCAATCCATCCAATGTCATGATCTCATATTGTCCACTTTCTTCTATAGCCGACACCTTGGGATTGTACACACACTGGCAATGATCTCAAAATTTTCTTTACAATTTCGAGGTCACTAATCTCATATCCATGCCCTCTGCCCAGGTTGATTATGTCATGCACTCTGTTAAAGAAGTCTTCCAACCGATCGGATTCGTCATCTTCAAAGCTTCATATTGAGCTTTGTATACCTGTAACTTCGCCTCTATGACCTTAGTGTCACCTTCATGAACACTCTTCGGTTTGTTCCACATATCAAAGGCGGTCTCACACCTGCAACACCCTTGAATACTCATTTTCAGATAAGGCAGTCACAATAAAATGTTGTGCCTTAGCATCAGCCTCATAGCTTCTTCGATCAAGATCATTCCAGGTTTCAGGGCTCTTCGACATGTATACTTGGTAGATATTGCTTGAGAAACAAAAATACCTTGAGCAACAAAGATACTTCAACATCCTACCCTTCCATCTCTCGATAGTTTGTACCATCAAAACTTGGTATAGCCGTTTCGATACTCATACTAGAAAGATCCATCACCTAAGAATAAAAACAAACACCTCTTGTGCTGATCTAAACCAGGTGTCAAGCCTATCAGGTTTCACCTTGCTCCGATACCAATTGATATTCCCATACATGCACCGAGAGGGGGGGTGAATCAATGTATCAATTTAATTTTTACCCCTTTTCTTATTTACCCCCGATGATCTCTTTAGTCAACTCAATTTCTGTGTTCGTATGCCAAATAAAAAGAAACAACAAAGACAAGGCACACAACAATTACGTGGTTCACCCTACAATGTGTAGAGCTACGTCCACGGCGTGATTAGCAATTTGCTAACCACGAATCTTCACTATGCGATTTAGGATAAGACACTACTACCCAAGGCTCACTGCCTCGATACAAGTTTAGGGTCTCTCGCCCTTGGGTTCACTACCCAATTACAATCTTCTCACAATCAAAACAATGACCGAATCACACTGATTCCAGCCTTTACAATCATAACAAATTGATTTCTCAAATTTCACACCTAAACAACCAAAATGTAAGTTGATTTTGATCACCAACCTGTGAGAAATCAAAATAAGAAGCTCTTGTTGTTGTAGACTAACCCTTTAACTCTAGGGTTCTTCCTTCTGACCTCTTGAATGATCGAACACGCTCCTTGTGATTGGATCTTGATCTTCGGTTGATTCACAATACTATAGCTCTCTTTTTCTCAAATATAATCAATAAAATTGCTCCTGGAGCTATCTCTCCAAAAACCCACACAAGATAGGACGAAAATCATGGTATATATATCACCATATTACCCTAATCTCCTCCCATATAATCGGCGGCCAGCTCCTGACCATTGATCTCTTTCTTTGAGTTAATTTCCACCCTTGGATCTAGGTTAAAGCCTCTCTCTTAACCTAATCCAAGACCAAATCTCCACTATTGATCTAATCTTGAATATAATATTATCCATAGGATCAAACTTATTTAAATGAAATAATCTTAACCATTGGATCAAGCTCACCTTAATCAACAGATCTCGGCCATACACCTGGCGAACTCTGATCTGCATGTGCTAATGTCGGTATATTGACCATAACTTTCTCCACAGAGCTCAAATTCACTTGAAGTCAAAAGCAAAGATGTAGATCCTTAAGTCCTCTATCCACTCCTAAAAAATGGTGAAATTCTGAGCCAAAAATAAGCCTGCACACATCATCCTATTTGCACACGATATCACTTTAGATGGCTATTTTGACCTAGAAGAAGGTCTCAAACTTTTTCACGTGCAGAACAAAAGTTGCTCCAAATAATGTCATAAACATGTCCTCAAAATTTCAGAGCAATCGGACAAGAATTGCCTTTGCACGTGATATGGGCTTTTCACGTGCAGAGCCCAATTGGCTCAAAATTAGGCCATAAACATGTCCTCAAAATTTCAGAGCAATTGGACAAGAATTGCCTTTGCACGTGATATGGGCTTTTCACGTGCAGAGCCAAATGTGCTCCAATTTCTCTAGTGAGTCCCCCATAAACTATAGATCAATAATGCCTTCTGCACGCAATATTGATTGTAGCTCCAAACATCATTAAAATACTATTTTTGCATGTGATAATATCTGCTTCTCTGGACCTCCTCTTTCTTTCATATGGTGCAATCACAAGGTTGACAACAATGACAACACAATCAGCATGCCAACTCTCAACAACTCACATTGGGAATAACAGTATCTAAAGAAACAATATTACATGGTTCCAGGTCACCACGTCGTAAGTGATCGGGGTCAAATAAAAGACGACACTTTAAATCAATTATTATCTCATTCCTCTTTAAATTAATTTTTGGAATATGAAAATGTGAGTATATTAAATAATTGTGTTTAACATTGGTGGATTTGTTGCTTTTGATTGACCTAGACCACATATGACATGGCGAACTGGGACCATATAGCATTATGTTGTTGGTATTTGAATGAAGGGTGAACGGTATTAAGTGAATACTGAATAAGGATTAGCATTGGGCATATAAGTCAATAAATCCTCAAATACATGTAGTAATTGATGCTATATGTCAAAATCTAATGTTGATCGGATTGTGTTGTTAGAATCCCAATAATGAAAATCCTTTTATGAGACAATGAGTGAGTAGATGTCTTTATTATTCTAGTAAGTAATAAACTGAGAATTATCTTTATTGAGTTTGATGAGTTTTTTTCCCTCTTAGTTCACTAGACTTAAAATTATGCTTTCTTGTTGGACACAGACTGCATGAGTACCTTTGAAGTAGAATTTCATGGTCTTCATTTTTCTTCTTTAGGAAAATGACCGTGAACTGGTGTGCTAGGTACCATTGAATTGTGGAAGGTATATATGTATCGGCATTCATGAGGTCATGGTGAATATGAGAGTTTGTAGCATTTAGAAATCCATGGTAGTAGTATGGACCAATAAATGTGTGTAAAGACTATCATCAATGGTTTTCGTTCGAGTCCCGTTTGGGATGAGTTCAACCGAAAGTAATGGTAAGAAAACTAGAGTTGCTATTAACTATTTTTTGGGTACAGTTAGATATTCTATCGACCTTGATGAATTTAGATATAGTCCATGACCTAGGGGTGAAATCGGTTCGGTTTGGATTGGTTTAAGCCATTTTTCAAACCAATTTGATATGTTTCGGTTTGGACAAAATCAAACCAAACCAAACCTATTGCTTGGACCAAACCAAATCGGACCGAATTGATTCGGTTTGGTTTGGTTCGGTTTAAACCGGCGGTTTGAATTATTATCAATTTGGATCGGTTTGAGTCGGTTTAGTTCATAAATTTTTAAATTCTTAAAATTAAAATGATGTAAAATAAAAAAAATAAATTGTGTGTAAGCATATCAATATTAATACATATTAAATTTATATTTATAAGTCTCAAAATTTGATAATATAATTTACAAATATAACATATCAAGTATTAACAAATAATCTTAAATAAATAAATCCAAAACATAAAATAAAAATATAAAATGAGTAAATAATAACATTATTCGGTTCGGTTTGGTTTAAACCGCGGTTTTGAAATCTCAAACCAAACCAATATATTATTCGGTTTCAAACCAAACCAAACCGATTTTTATTCGGTTTCAACGGTTTGATAAATTGCCGGTTTTGGCGGATCGGTTTGGATCAGTTTCGGCGGTTTGGCGGTTTAGAGTTACACCCTTAGTCCATGTCACCAAAGAAGGGTTCGGGATGATTCAAGGAGATTCATATTTGCTTAAATTGATGTTTTGACCAATTTTACATGGTCGCATTTTCGGGTTCTTAAACTAGGGGAGTTGATCGTCTTTTGACCAAATTTGACTTTGTGGTTGAAATTATTTTAGTAATTACTTTTTTATTTTTATTCGGAATTGAGCGCGGTCAAGTATGTTAGTTTTTAAATTTCACCCTCTATTATTTTTTAATGACTTTGGAACACTTTAGGGTGTTGTATGAGAGGTCCTTAATTTTGGACTTTTTCATTAAGTGTAATAGTGTATTCAATCCGTGCAAAATGGGATCTAACACAAAATGGGATTTAATCCATTTTATTAGAAAGCTCTTTTCCTTCGGAGAACCATTGTAGGGAAGGAACTTATGGTTGGCCCGATCCTCACAACAATTTAGCTAAGGTAAATAAGATCACCCTAGATTCCAAAAATAGATCGGTCTCTCTTCAAGTAATCTAAGCCAAGGTTAAATAGTACACGAGGCAATACGCTACAGTTGCCTCAGTACACCTAAGGTGGTGCCTCAACCGTGAATGGCAAAAAAGGAATTTTTTTAAAAATAAATAAAATGAAATAAAAATTATGCAAAATTAGTCTTATAATAATAAAATCATGCTAAAAAATATCATATGAAGTATCACTAAAATATAAAATTAAGTCTCTCTAGTCATTCATTAAATCCAAATATCTAATAACGCAAAATAATTAGAATAAACAATCTAATTTTCAGGTGTTGTTTATGTCTAATGGCCGAAAGTTAGAAATTTAAAATGATTCTTCTTCTTCTTCATTGTACAAGTTATTTATCTCTAGTTCATTTTCCTCCTCGATGACAAGCCTCTTCATTTTCCTATACCAAAATAATTTGAAGTAATATATATATATATATATATATATATATATATATATATATATATATATAAAAATTCAATATAGAGTCAAATCACTTCATTTAGTTATTAAACATTAATAAACTTACATGAATCTCTACTCATTTCTTTCTTCTTGCCTACTTTCATTTGGTATGCGTATAGAGGTTTCATCAATATCATCTTTTCCAACCACTCACTTATCTTTAGAAGGCACATTAGTAGAAACTAAATGGCTAACATCATAGGTTCTGCTTTATTGTCTACATGGTTCGCAGTCGCGGTCGCGTTAGTCATCGCGTCGCGGTCGTGAACGTCGCGGTCACGGATGTCGCATTGCATCTCGGGTGAGATGCAACTTTAGGCATTAAATAATGTTTAATTAATTTTTAAAAAATCATAGAAAAAAAATAAAAAATTAGACAATCACATTTGAATCATTAAATAATGTAAATATATAATTTAGATAACATAATATGAGTTATTATAGTAAAAAAAGCGCTAACGCATTATTGAAGCATTAAAATAAATATATTATTATATTTTCATGATTTATAATATAACACATGAATTTTTTATTGACATTTAACTTTTACAATATTTATTTAACAATAGAATAGGTAATTATTAATTGAGATGTATAATTCTAAATAAAAATAACTCTTAATATTAATTTAATAATATCTATTTACTTAAATTAACTAAATGCATTAAAAATTATAATTCGAAGTTAAATTTATAGTACACTTATTTTATTTGACATCCTAAAATAAAAAATATTATAATTATTGATCAAAATAATTTATACAAATATAATAATTTAATAAATAATATTATTTTTATACTAATTAATTTATATTAATAATATTTCTATATAAAAACAAGATATAAAATATAAATTAATAGACATAAAACATATTAAACTATTTTAATTATAATTTAAATTTAAATTTATAGTTATCAATAAATATACTAATTTATGCTATTTTTATCAATTAATATTATGAATTAATATACAAATTAATGCTATCTTTCTAAACAAGCTATACTAATTCATTTAACAAATTAAAAATAAAAATATCAAGTTATACGAAGAATAACTCGTAGTAATTATTAATTGAATTATGTAATTATAAATTAAAATAATTTTTAATATTAATTTAATAATATCTATTTAAGTAAATTAACTAAATGCATTCAAAATTCTAATTTAAAGTTAAAATTTTAATTAACTAAATAATTTGTAAAATAAAATAACTAATAATATGCTAATTAATGAATTCTATTTAATTTCTTTTATATAATTAGATTCATATAATGAATTATTGATACGATAACACTGATAAATAATAGATATTAAATAATTTAATAGCTAACCAATTATAAAAATCAATAGCTAACCAGTTATACGATTTAAAAATCTTTTAAATAATTCATTATACGATTTAGATAAATTAATTATCGATTCATATCTGGTCGCGTTGATCGGCAGCGAGCAGCTTCGACAGCGAGCAGCGCAGATCTGTGAAGAAGAAAGAAGAAGGTGTCGATTGGAGAGGCAGATCCGCGACTGGTGAAGCTTAAAAAGAAGCAGAAGGAGAAAAAAGTTCGTGCCTCTTGCGTCGCGGAGCGTCGGCGTCCGCTGGCGTTGCGTTGACGTGCCATTTACGGTAAGTTTCTGCCTTCCGAGCTCGAGTTAGCTGCGGAGACAAAAAAGAGTCGTACCGGCTCTTTAATTTTTAGCTATGTTACTGTAGTTTGTTTTAAAAATCTACCGTTAGATTACATAATCATATAGTGTATGTCATAACCGTAAAATTTTATAGCGATCTAACAGTTGGATTTTGCACAAATGAAATTAAAACAAATAAAAAGATAAATAAATAAAAAATTCAAATTTTACAGACATACACTATATGATTATGTTATCTAACGGTCAAATTTTAAAACAAACTACAATAACATAGTCAAAAATTAAAGAGCCACATGATGCGGCTCTTTTTTGTCTCGGCAGCTAACTCCAGCTCTCTCGTTGGACGAGGACGTCGGCGGTTCGCGAGTCAATGACGCGATATCAGCCGAGATACGTCGACTATACTGAATATCGGCGTCGCGTGACGTCTCGTCCGATATATCGGACGAGATGAATGAGATGAACCGATTTGTTATATCGTCCCTAAATCTCGTATGGCAAGCTGCTGATACCTGGTTGAAACGGCCAAGATACGGACATCTCGGCCGATACTGCGAACCATGATTGTCTAAGGAACTTTTTCATCAACTTTTTATTATACTTTATATAGTATGTAGATTTAGTTTCTTCTTTTAGAATGAATTTGCGAATATTAATTAAAATAAAATTAATATAAATAAATATATAATTCATATTAAATATTGTTAAATGGGCAAGTAAAACTTAAAACTTTCACTGCAAAACATTTGAGTTATGAGGTTTAATCTCTAAATTCATCCTACCAGTCAACTACAATAATAATTCATTTAGTAAGAAAATAGATAAATAATTAAACAATATTTAAAATAGAAGTTCACATACTTTTATGAAGTTTATGCATAGTAGTTATTACCAATTGGATGTCAAATAACTCTTTCTCTTGTTTAAAATATTTGATTTGCAGACAAGTCTTCTGTCTGTTTCCATAATTTGATATAAGTTTTCCCCTGTACATCAATAACCTCTGACTCTAAGCGATAAGAACCACTCAAGTCAAAATCTTGCAAGAGGAAAAAGTGCAGGAAACACTCCCACGGACTCTTATATTTCATTCATAAAAGATGTTTTTACAAATCACTTTACGTGCCTATAAATAAGTTAGAGAATCACTAAACCACTAAACCATTATTCCCACTACTTTTAACCATTACTCCACTAAAGACAATTAAAATTTCTTCACTTTGTTGCATTTTTCATGAGACTAGAGGGGAAAAGAGGGAAATAAAAGGCATGAACTTTCATAAAGGCTTATTTTTGGTAACACCTTGTATGAACTTTGTGAAATTTTGATTAATCCAAACATAAGTTCGCTTATGTTTGAGAAAGTTGAAAGTATTTAATATTTTTGAATATTAGCTCTTTGTATGGTTTCATTCAACAGCATGGATTTATGGCATCAGGAGGGGGATCCATACTACATATTGGTACATAATGATTCTATATTTTTACAAATTAATATCGTCCCAATTATTTTTATTTCAATATACTTTAATTTGATGCCAAGATCCATCATAATCTAACCCATACATTGTGAGGCATAACCTTAAGTGCTAGTAAATACTTCAGTCTCAGGCTTCAGTTGGCTTAGAATCCTCAAATTCACAATGTTAGTTTTGTTTCTTAATCGGACTTGCCGCTTGGTTTTTCTAGGTATTTATTCCTGTCGATGTGCATTCATGAGATAAATCCTCATACTTTAGAGAATGGCTGGTCGTGGGCTCCGTGTTGCTTCAACCTCCAATTTAAGTTATCCTTGTAAGAATTTGACTTGTCCACTTTATAGTGGCGGGAAGACGCTAAGGTCCCTCATTCGTTTGCCCATACGTACCTCTGGTATGTTTTCTTCCCTCCCCTCCCGCTATGTTAGTAATTTTTTTGTGCCATACCCTCCATAGGTAATAAGTCAGGACTCTTGCCCATTGCAGGATCTATGCAGCTATCCACCCAGTGTGCACTTCATTTCCGGCCTTGCATTGACATACACAAGGTTTGTGAATATAATAGGTATCAAATCTTTCTTGGGTATGATGAATAGGAACTTTTATTACAGTTTTTGTGAACAAGTAAAGCTGCATAGATCGGGTTTTTTCATATCATATGACTATCTTGTTTTTCTTTAACAATATTGAGCGTGGATATAGCTAGAATCTTCTTGTTTTTGATCCATCATTTATTATCATCTTGCTCCATTAACGAATGTTCTCAGGGTAAAGTGAAACAAATTGTTGGCTCTACTCTGCGGGACTCGAAGGAGAGTGGGCAAACACTTGTGACCAATTTTGAGTCAGATAAGTCAGCAGCAGAGTTTGCTAATTTGTACAAAGAAGACAACCTTACTGGTGGTCATGTAATAATGCTTGGAGCAGATCCTTTGAGCCAGTCTGCAGCCATTGAAGCATTGCACGCTTATCCTGGTATTGCTAATTTCACTCGAATGCTTAGAATTAAATGCGTATCTGCATATTGTGAGGGTGTTTGTGGGAGGGTGTTCATTATCTGCTTCTAAAACTAAGCAGTTTAGTTTTCGATGCCCCAATTTATAAGTACTATATAAATTGAAATTGGCAACAAATAAATAAATAAATATTGGCCTTTAACATACCAATGGAAAAGTGACAATAAAGGATATATTTAACTTTTCCAGAGGCCAAGTAGAATTTTGAAAACAACCTCATCTTAACACTCTATTGCTTATAAAGCATAATAAACTCCTTCAAGCACCCTCTATGTCAAAGATAGTAGTTTTAATTGGTGGAGCAATTTTACACTCTCCTGATTCTGGTCTTTTGTTCTATTATGAAGTTAAATTTTAAGGATGTAAACTATCATGTTGGTATCTTTGACATTATCTGTAAACTCACATACCCAATCTAGCATCTACTAGGATTTGAACCTCAGATCTTGGCTTAAACCAAGGCTAGTGGTGAATTTGGAAATGATCATGTCCATTTTAGCCTCTCTGAAACCTTAGCATTTTGTGTTACTTCTAGTTCTAGCATTGAAATTTTGGAGAAAAACACTAAAAGTATGCTGCACCAATTTGATGTTGATGATTAGTAATGCCTTCAAACTTACAAATTTTTCCTCTGCTAAGCTTATTGTGAGGGCTGGTGACTTTTTAGGTGGCTTGCAAGTTGGTGGTGGAATCAACTCAGATAATGCTTTGAGTTATATTGCGGAAGGAGCAAGCCATGTTATTGTAACATCAGTAAGTTTTTTTTCTTCTCGAATCAATTATATGTGGGTTCTTCCATGGTGAAGTTTTTGCAACAGCCTTCCGATTGAATGAGAATCCATCCATCTGTCTCACACGCTTATCAATTCATGAATTGACCAAAATATCAAATTGGCCTTCAATAGTGGAGAACCCATGGTACTTTCTTATGATATCCTTCAACATGGCTGCAAGAACACTGGTTATCTATTTGATTTAAAGTTTACATGAGATGGCTTTTTTCCTGTGGATGTTATAAACTGTTTCAGCAAATCTTCTTATTTTTGGAAAAATCTATGTGCAATTATATAATTTATATTCAAGACTCATTGAAGAAGTAGAATGAATTATGACATGATTGATACTACTTTATAGATCCTTAATGAAACTTCTTCAGAACTCAAAATCAATTTCATATTGTTTATATAGTTAAAAATATTGATACTGCACACCCCCCACACACCCCCTTGGGCATGAGGTTAAATTGCTTCGTGGTTTGTCACAGCGCCCATCATCAGTTTACTCTTGAAGTGACAGACTGGTTATGCAAACGCTGAAGTGGAAGATCCCTGTGGGCGTGCATATGCGCTGGCCAGTGGATGATGCAATTTTAACCACTATTTGGTTTCCTACAGGCATGTTGCCGGTTGTGTCTGTAGGCTTGGGTTTTCAGTTGATAATGTGAAAATGGTTAATAATATCCTTTCCTAATGTATCAAACAAAAAAACTTGATAATTCTGTTAAGCAGCTGAAAGAAGAAATAAAAAAGAAGAGAATCCGACTAGTTAGGCACTACATTTTGGGAGCTTTACTTGGAAAATCCAGATGAATGAATGAATGAATCTAGGTTGTGATAGTTAAAATGAAAAGGAATATATTCATTCTTGTATGTTCCTTGCGTCTTCTAATTTTTGCTACTTCTAATAATATTTGATGTTTAATCAATGCAGTTTTTTAAAGCTGAACCTTAGAAGAGTAATTACCATCTTGAATCTGAAGTTTAAGGAAGATGCATGATGATAGATGTTTAGCAGTCTGGCAGTCCGGGATAATTGTGGATCAGAATATATTTCTACTTTCCTTGTACATATTTGGATGAGCCTTCATTGCACTTTAACTAAAGATATTATCTTGATTAACACTTCATTAAATGAACTCAAATCATTTGAAATTTTGGAAACTTGTCTTCCATCTTCAGTATGTATTCAACAATGGACAAATGGACCTTGAAAGGCTGAAGGATATTGTGCACGCTATTGGAAAGCAAAGGCTTGTTTTGGACCTAAGTTGCAGAAAGAAGGTATGGAATTAAATGGATGGGATGTTACAGCAATCTGTATTTTTGTTTTTCTTGAAAAATTTGACTCACTATATGTAAACATTTGATAAGTGCTTGAGCCAAGGATGGACGCTGTACTGCAAAAAAATAAAAATAAAAAACTCCAGTTTCATTTCAGGTTTAAAATTTCTTTTCCCTGATTAACAAAAATAAAAAACTAAACTGCTTGGCATCTATTTGTCTGGCAACAGGTCTAAGGATGGTCTTATAATATTTTAAAGTGGCAGCAGAGTTAGTATGAATATAAATTGCTGCCCCGCATCGCACAGCCTTGATTTTTTAACAAGTTTTACACATCATGAATAACATAGTGTCATATTGAGAGAAGGATGTTTTTGTGACACATTGATGAACGGATTATATATTCCTTGCATTCTGTCACGATTGTAGGGTTGTCAGCCTCAAAGTCTACTGCAGCATTGCATGCATCATAAAAAATCATTTGGGGTTCAAGAATTAAGTGGTCAATTGCCTTTTTCTTGGATTTAGAAATCCAACTCAAACTAAATCTTTCTGAAGATTTTTTTCATTTCTTTGATGCTTTAAATACATGTTTTCATTATCTTTGATGCTTCTTTCCGTTCTCCTGCCTTTACTTGTTCTTTTCCTTGAGAATCCTTTGGAAAGATTATGCACCTTCTTGCCTTTATTTTCCATGTTTATATATTTTGCAGGACAGAAAATATGCAATTGTCACTGATAGATGGCAGAAATTTAGTGATGTCTATCTCAATGAGAGAATTCTGGCTTTTCTTGCTACCTATGCTGATGAGTTTCTAGTTCATGGTGTTGATGTTGAAGGGAAGAAGTACGTTCTATAATCTTGTCTTTAGTTTAATACTTTGCTATGAATTTGTACGAAAGCTAGTGCATGTGCTAATTTTCACTTCTCAATCATTGCCGTGTTAAAGGAAAACACAGATTTTTTCCCCATTGTGTAAGACAAAATTATCATTTTGACTAACAAGCGTGTTAGAATAGAACTGAAGGAATTAGGTTATATATCTTTACTTCGTCAGAAAAAATTAAAGAAGGAAAACAAGAAGAAGAAATAAGCTATTGAACCTTTGTTCATAAGCACTCTTAAATTCGATCCCATTCAAAGTCCAAGTCAGCCATCTGATGACGATTTTATTGAATAAAGGAGTTCAATTTATGAAGATGTTCATTGTTAATGCTTAATCTATATTATTGACTCAAAACCTAACAACTTAAAGGTTTAGTTAACTTGATTGTTTCACTTATTAGTAGAACTATTGTTTCCCACCTTGGGCATGGGGATAAATTAAATTACTTTGTGATTTGTTACAATGCCCATCATGAATTTACTTGTGAAGTGACATCAGGAGAAGGGGGGTCCGGTGGGTGTGCATACCCTACTGGTCAGGGGATAGTTTGGTTTTAACCCCAGATGTTCCTCGTGTAGGTGAAGTGCTAGTTATAATTGTGGGCTTTTAAACTGAGACCGTGATGTTCTTTCCTAATGTATCAAAAAAATAAAAAACTATTGTTTCTAGAAGAGCTCATGGTTTAATTCTTGTTTTCTAATTTGGATTTATTTTACTTTTGATAAGTTTAAATAAGTTTGTTATGGTTTGACTACATATTTATAGGGATGCGGGTGAGAGGTTCTGGGTGTAGGGTCTGATGGTCCACAAACTCATAGGTTATGGTACCGAGCAAATAGTGTTTCTTCAAAGTGAAATAATGTTAGCACAAAAGGCAATGGACAAGAAACCACTGAAAGTCTTTTTTATTATTTTTTATTCTCCCCACGCCACCCCTATCCTGCTTGTGATCGGAATGGAATCCCAAACCTTCTGTTGTGAGGTTGTTGGGTACAAACATTGGGATAAGCCAGGAAGGGCCTCAAAGTCAATTCTTAGATAAACATTGTACCGGATTTCTCGTTTGCACAATGAATTGTTAGTAATATGTTGTGAGTCCTTGATAAGAAAACATAAATAATACCTTTGAATCTTTGATAAATTAATTTGCCAGCATTCATGAAAACTTCCCATGCTTGGGGCATGGTCAAATTTTCATTTGCTAAATACTTCTCCATGGTTTCAACAGTTCTAGTCTAAGAAACAATTCTCATTAAAAATAGGCAATATGTGTGCAGATTGGCTAGCTAATTGGGCTTTCTGGATGGCAAAAACATTCTCTCTTTCAGATGCCACCTTTGGATCTCTCCCTATTACTTACTGTTGATGTAACTGGGTATCTGTGCCCCTAGTTATTGCTTTTAGTGGGTTCTTGCTTTGGATTCTAGCTCTCAACATTAAACCCGCCCTGTTGCCAAAAGTTAAAATAAAAATGCATGATTTTGTCCTCAGCAAAGCATTCCTAGTGTGAGAGCATTTTACACTGGGTAAAACCTCTTTTACGAACAGGAGTAAAATTTTGTTGAGTTTGAACCCTAGGAAATAGTAATGAATGAAACGGTTAAGGATATTTGTATCGTGCAACCAGGCCCAGTGAATACTCAAAAATTTTGGCCGTAGTAATCTCCTACGGTTATATCATTTTCACAAAATATTACTTTGCCAAGATGTTTATGTTCATCAAAACAATCTTATTCTAGTTTTTTGTTTGCTGCAGACTGGGGATTGACGAAGAGCTCGTAGCCTTGCTTGGGAGTCATTCACCGGTTGGTAACTTGTTGTCCTGCAATTATTATTTTGCATATTTGGAGTTTTTATTGTCGTAGATCTATTTTGGTACTTATATGTACCTCTTTAGTTTAATTTTCTACTATCAATTGCCTAGGCCGCCTGGCCATGTCTGCAATTCCATAGGGATAGGGTGTTAGTGCCTTTATCAAATGCATGCTGTGTTTTCCATCAAACCATTCAATGTGAGTCTGTAGGTCTTTTGTGAATAACCCTTGGAAAAAGACAAAGCCGATGAATAAAGCTTTCGTTATAAGCAGGATCCGAGAAAGGGTCAGATTACACTTTGGCCAATTGTACCTATCCTTTTCATCATTTTTAAGAGATTATGTTCGCAACCGAATCTGATCTCCAGAGATAGTAAAGATAATTCTACTGCTTAATGAATATAATAATAATAAAAATTATTACTTAATGTTATTCATCCTCTCAGAATACAATATTAAAGGATTCGTAATAGATCCAAAAAAAAAAAAACTTGTTGATGCATTTACTTTCGGTTTCAGATCCCTGTGACTTATGCTGGTGGTGTAACAGTGATGTCTGATTTAGAGAGGATAAGAGTGGCTGGCCATGGTCGGGTAGATGTTACCGTCGGCAGTGCCTTGGATATTTTTGGGGGTAGTTTGCCATATAAAGACGTCGTCGCTTGGCAGAGACAACAAGAAACCTTGACGGTCTAATTAGATAGGCCTTCGAGCCCTAGCAAGTTCTAACAAAGACACTGGCTGTGATACCTATTGAGGTTTGATTATTGGGGCTACCTCTGGGATTCGATTATTGGTGCTCTTTTTTTTTTCCGTCATGATTTAGAATTTAATGTACTTTTTTTGTGGTTAGCAAATCACAAGTTCAAACGATTGTAATTCTCCAATTATTTCTTATTTGATAAAGACATGGTTATGAGAGTTGGCTAAAGTTCTAAATTATTCACCTATTTGGCTATTTCTTTCCTAAGGAATTAGGGAATGAAACCCTTATATTTTTTACATTGGTCATTATTGTTTTGGCTTAACCATGATTCGCGTATGAGCGTCATTTTTTTATCCAACTATTGAATTAAAATGAACCTTGCTAGGGCTGACATGGAAAAATAGTATATTGTATTTTGTAACATGTTTTTCGTGTGTATATACATGTAGGGTCATGCTACTGAGAAAAAATTTATGGTACACTTTTAATGAAAGCAAGTTAAATATAGGCCATTGAATCTATTTTAGTTTCATCCCATGGTTCAGATATATTTTTTCTTTTCGTAAGTGCCCTTTTTTTCAATACAATATTTACTTCGTGTGCGTCTTTGGAAAAAATGTTGTTATTGGTGCTAAAGAATGCAGAATATTTTTTTGTTGAATTAATAATGAACCCAAATAAGTAAACAATTTACTTGTGTTATACTTACAATAAAGGAAACTTAAATACTTTCCGAACATAAGAGCGTGTTTGGCGTCCCCAGTTTTTTGACGTTTTTTGTGTTTAAAAGCAAAAAATGCAGCCGTTGTCAAATATTTTTAAATTTTAAAAACAAAAAATAATACTATTTAAACGAAATTTAATCGCGCTTTTTGGAAACGGCAAATGAATGTTTTCTATTTTTGTTTTCTTGTTTCTCCTTTCCTCTCCTCCTCTCTCGGGTGCCACTGGGCGTTCTCCCCCCACGCTGCACGATTCTCTCCCCCTCCTCCTCTCTTGGGCGCCGCCGCCGCTGCGTGACCCCCACCCCCACTGCATCCCCACGCCGTTGCACAACCCCTGCTCTTGTGCTGCTCGATCTCCCCTGGCGCTGCACAATCTCCTCCACTGCTGCTCAATCCCCCCTTCCCTCGCCCCCCTGTGCGACCTCCTCATGCTGCGATGTTTGGATCTGTTCCCCGCAACGGCCGGCGACTTCTCCCGCGATGGCCGGTGACCCTCTCGACACTTGGATTTGCCCCCCTCGACGCCCGACAACCTCTCCGACGACGCCCGCGACCCCTTGATGAGTGGTGACTCCTCCTCCTGCAACAACCATCAACGCTGGCGACTCCCCTATCTGCCTGGATCTATTTGCGACACCAGCAACTCCCCTTGTAGTCAATACAAATTTTAAAAACTAAAAATTATTACTAAACAAATATTATATTTTTAATTCTTACAAAAACGATTTCTAAATGTCATTTTTAAAAATAGCTTTTAAAAACATAAAATTAAATTACACACCAAACATAGCCTAAACTTGCTTATGTTTCAACTATTCTTTTATCATTATTTACTCTAATTTTCATATTTGTGCTAGTTTATGACATTCTTTATTTTGCTCATTTGCTTTTTCTCCTTTTTTATTTTTTTATTCAGAAATACGATAATATTTTTTTACTTGATTATCAAGTAATCGTTTTTTGTGTTATTTATAGCGTCTTTAATATATGCTTTAAATCCAGCCATGACTTATGTTAGCAAATATTATAGCATGTTTGATTGTTTGTTTTCTTGTTTTTGTTTTTAAAATGTGATAATTATTTTTGAGTATAAAAAACTAAAAATAAAAAAAAAGTTATTTTCATTTGAGAAGACATTTAGGACAAAAATAATATTTTATAAAATTTTTTAATTTTTTTACCCGAAAATAGGTTTCACATTCTAAAAACAAAAATAAAAATAGAATAACTTTGATTTTTTTGACATTTCACATCAATCTTTTAAGGTTTCTATTCTCCTGAACTATCTTTTCATGTGTTTATATAGAGCATAGAAACACCATATGCTTTTCACTCCATTCAACATAATTCACCCCCCATTATTCCCATTTTTCTTTAAAATATACACTATAATAAATTTTCTCAATCACTTTTTTGTATATTAAAATAATATTTATAATTTTTATTTAATAATAGATACACACGAAGAACATCAAATCGACTGAAGCTACTCCACCTAAACATGAATGAAGTTTGCACAAACCATTACCAAGTACCAATTGGTTGGACTCGCTCCACTATGCAACATCGTTTTGATCCAGACACACACTCTTTGCTCCACCATGCAACACAGAACGTGAGTATGAGCGATAGTTCTTCTCCATCAAGGAACGCCATAAAAGAGAAGCTAAAAGGCATGAATCGATCCTATAGTAAATTCTTATAGCTTACGTACGGTATATAACACTTACCAGATACAAATGATTTTATTTTATTTTTCTGAAAAGGGTAAAGCTAGATGTAAATGATATATATATATATATATATATATATATATATATATATATATATATATATGAGAGAGAGCTTAAGGAAATCCATACTAGAACACGAGGGGAAAAAGAATTTTATGAAGGGGAGATAAAATCATTAAAAATACAATTGAATCGAAAGAAGGTAGAAGAGTGTGTGAGGCAATGTGAATGAAAACCAAATGAAATTTGTTGTTATTTTTATTTTAATAATTATTATTTATTGCTAAACCAAAATTTATATTCATACAAATAATTTTTGCTACATTAACCTGTAAGTGGCTGCCACCAACATGTATATCTGAAAATAATAATAACAACAATAATAATTAATAATTAAATAAATTCAAGTATGAATCATAACTTTAATCACACTCATGCTCTACCCTAAGTCATATATATATATATATATATATATATGGTTGATAAAAACAAAAAGAGTGCAACAGGTCAAAATTATTTTGAGTCCTTAATCTTATACTCTAATTAAAATAACCTATTTCCAAAATTAGCCCCTCTGCGTAAACCTAATTCAACCTCTCATTCCCTCACTATGTACGTTAAACCTATTTTTCCAAACCCTTTCACGTTGCCTCTCCTTCTCGTCGCGAATCGCAGACCAATCGCCATCATGATTCATCACCAGATGCCATCGCCTGCCGCGCCAACAACAACCCCCTCCCATTGTCCACCTCTCATACCCGTCACCTCTCCTTTCCATCGCGAATCGCAGGTTCTTCAACTCCAATCAGGTATGAATATCCCATGGAAGATCTCTGCAACACACACACACTTGCATGACACGAACTAAATGTGACTTGGTGGATACAAGACTTATCAAATTTAGGGATGATGTTCGGTCTACTCTAACAGTGATGTCTGATTTAGAGAGGATAAGAGTGGCTGGCCATGGTCGGGTAGATGTTACCGTCGGCAGTGCCTTGGATATTTTTGGGGGTAGTTTGCCATATAAAGACGTCGTCGCTTGGCAGAGACAACAAGAAACCTTGACGGTCTAATTAGATAGGCCTTCGAGCCCTAGCAAGTTCTAACAAAGACACTGGCTGTGATACCTATTGAGGTTTGATTATTGGGGCTACCTCTGGGATTCGATTATTGGTGCTCTTTTTTTTTTTTTCCGTCATGATTTAGAATTTAATGTACTTTTTTTGTGGTTAGCAAATCACAAGTTCAAACGATTGCAATTCTCCAATTATTTCTTATTTGATAAAGACATGGTTATGAGAGTTGGCTAAAGTTCTAAATTATTCACCTATTTGGCTATTTCTTTCCTAAGGAATTAGGGAATGAAACCCTTATATTTTTTACATTGGTCATTATTGTTTTGGCTTAACCATGATTCGCGTATGAGCGTCATTTTTTTATCCAACTATTGAATTAAAATGAACCTTGCTAGGGCTGACATGGAAAAATAGTATATTGTATTTTGTAACATGTTTTTCGTGTGTATATACATGTAGGGTCATGCTACTGAGAAAAAATTTATGGTACACTTTTAATGAAAGCAAGTTAAATATAGGCCATTGAATCTATTTTAGTTTCATCCCATGGTTCAGATATATTTTTTCTTTTCAAAAGTGTCCTTTTTTTCAATACAATATTTACTTCGTGTGCGTCTTTGGAAAAAATATTGTTATTGGTGCTAAAGAATGGAGAATATTTTTTTGTTGAATTAATAATGAACCCAAATAAGTAAACAATTTACTTGTGTTATACTTACAATAAAGGAAACTTAAATACTTTCCGAACATAAACTTGCTTATGTTTCAACTATTCTTTTATCATTATTTACTCTAATTTTCATATTTGTGCTAGTTTATGCCTTTCTTTATTTTGCTCATTTGTTTTTTCTCCTTTTTTATTTTTTTATTTAGAAATATGATAATATTTTTTACTTGATTATCAAGTAATCGTTTTTGGTGTTATTTATAGCGTCTTTAATATATGCTTTAAATTCAGCCATGACTTATGTTAGCAAATATTAGAGCATGTTTGATTGTTTGATTTTTTGTTTTTATTTTTAAAATGTGATAATTATTTTTGAGTATAAAAAACTAAAAATAAAAAAAGTTATTTTCATTTGAGAAGACATTTAGGACAAAAATAATATTTTATAAAAATTTTTAATTTTTTTTACCCGAAAATAGGTTTCACATTCTAAAAACAAAAATAAAAATAGAATAACTTTGATTTTTTGACATTTCACATCAATCTTTTAAGGTTTCTATTGTCTTGAACTATCTTTTCATGTGTTTATATAGAGCATAGAAACACCATATGTTTTTCACTCCATTCAACATAATTCACCCCCCATTATTCCCATTTTTCTTTAAAATATACACTATAATAAATTTTCCCAATCACTTTTTTGTATATTAAAATAATATTTATAATTTTTATTTAATAATAGATACACACGAAGAACATAAAATCGACTGAAGCTACTCCACCTAAACATGAATGAAGTTTGCACAAACCATTACCAAGTATCAATTGGTTGGACTCGCTCCACCATGCGACACCGTTTTGACCCAGACACATATACTCTTCGTTCGGCCCAGGCAACGTACTACTTTTTCGACAACTTTCATCTACTCTCCCCTCCGCAAAATTAGGAGGCCGCGACCTCGGAACGGCCAAACCGGTAGAAATGTCGACGACCGACTCCAAATCAGGCATCTCTTTTATTCCCTAAAACTGCACCCTAAAATAAAATTGTTCTTTTTAGTAGTTAATGTGCAATGACTGTCGATGGTCGCTGGAATTTGTGAATTTTCGTGTCTCTTTAATGCGAGATCATTAAAGAAAACCTGTTTCCTCTTTCAAGTTTCAACATAAGTGGTCTCAGATCAGACCGCATGTGTGTTGTATTTAAATTTTGAAGTAAGTTTTATATTTTCATCTAATGATTGGGCAACATTGATAACTCCATGGTGTGCAGTAATTTTTTTTTTTTTGGAAACTTTATCGATCGCTGAGCAACTTGATCATTTTTCGTTGACTTCTGGTACTGGAAATTTTCTAACACCGCTTGTAATTATTGGGGAAAATGTATTTTTAAAAGAGATGTGCATTCAAGTTAAGAACATGGCTAAATATGAAAATTAATTACCCTTAGTAGAGGTGAATTTAGATAAGCATGTGTTTCTTCACGGCCAGGAATGGCGTTTTGCTTCGTAGGCTGCCTTTTTTGTCTGTTTTTGATGTTATTTATGGGTGCTGATTTTGAGTTTGTTGCTGTATGTTCGTTTAGCACACACTATTTGTGTGTGTTTTTTTATGTTAATAAATAATTTTTCTTACTTGTAAAAAAAAAAAAGATATGCATGTGTTTCTTCATTTCCATAAACTTTATTCTTTTTCCTTTTTGGTTTCCATCCGTTCAATCAGATTCTAGACTCATTCATGGCCTCATTGGTGTACCTAATTTTCATGCTAGGATTTAAAATTTTGACCGTATTGGTTTTTCCCTTTCTATGAATATATTTCTGCCTACGCGACCGTTTCCTAGCTAAGGTGCAGTGGGCCATTGTATGTTGGTGCTAGCTTGTTAATTAGGTGTATCTAAGGAAACAATATTACATGGTTCCAGGTCACCACGCCGTAAGTGATCGGGGTCAAATAAAAGACGACACTTTAAATCAACTATTATCTCATTCCTCTTTAAATTAATTTTTGGAATATGAAAATGTGAGTATATTAAATAATTGAGTTTGACATTGGTTGATTCGTTGCTTTTGATTAACCTAGACCACATATGACATGGTGATCTGGGACCATATAGCATTATGTTGTTGGTATTTGAATGAAGGGTGAACGGTATTAAGTGAATACTGAATAAGGATTAGCATTGGGCATATAAGTTAATAAATCCTCAAATACATGTAGTAATTGATGCTATATGTCTAAATGTATTGACTGGTGCTATGTCAAAATCTAATGTTGATCGGATTGTGTTGTTAGAAGCCCAATAATGAAAATCCTTTTATGAGACAATGAGTGAGTAGATGTCTTTATTATTCTAAATAACACGCTAAAGGGGCGACTGGTGACCCACACAACTAGCCCAACATGAAAATAAATCAACCACACCCGAGGCATCACCGAAGGAAGCTCAAACAAACCAAGAAACATGTCCCAAAGCTCCTGGGCAAACGAACAATGAAAAAAAATATGATCAATAGACTCAGCGTTCGCCTGCCACAAGAAACAATGGCTAACCACCACCATATCACGACGGCGCAAGTTGTCCGCCGTAAGGATCCTCTCAGGCACTGCAGATCAAACAAAGAAACTCACCCGAGGAGGGACCGGAACCTTCCAGACCAACCTCCACAAAAAGCAAAGAGTAGCGTCCGAGGTAAGAAAAGAATATAAGGAATGCACACTAAAGCCAACCAACTTTGTGGCTGAAATTATTTTAGTAATTACTTTTTTGTTTCTATTCGGAATTGAGCGCAGTCAAGTATGTTGGTTTTTAAATTTCACCCTCTCATTTTTTAATGACTTTGGGACACTTGTATTCAACCTGCACAAAATGAGATCTAACACAAACTTCAACTTGAGACTAACTCCTTAGTAGTAGTGGTTCTTTATGGACCTGTGTCATAGGATATATGAAACAGTCAGATATATATGATATCTAAATTAAATATGTGTATCCAATCCGGATAAAATAGGATCCAATAAAGACTATAATGGTGGCTATATTTTGCATGTTCAAAGGCAATGACAACATGTTAGTAGATATAATAATATGATTGTTGGCCAGAATAGGTTGAATAACAGATTGAAAGGAAAGACATTGTTGATATGTTATGGGAACATCATGCATGTTTTGTGAACTGTCTGCTTTAAATTAGGATGAAAACATCCTTTGCACACTGCCCCAGGCAATTCAACTTAATTTTTTTGAAATATCATCTTTATATTGTTTGTTGCAATTTTTCAACTTCTGTTGTGCCTTGAATAAATTCTTTTCTATTATAAAAGGAGGAGTATTTGACAGGGTTCTCTTAAGTGCCAAATTTTATGTTAAGTGCGTGACAGTTTTGATCTCAATCTAAAATGAAAATTACTGCAGGACTTAATGTGCATTCAACTTAAACTAGTGGTATTCACTATATGCTGCCCCCTTATTTTGGGGCACCATAGCAGCTGGAAAGTTCCCACTGAGAACCCTTTTTTTGGGAAGAAACAGTAGAGGGCAATCAACTGTCACATTAATCTATGTTATTAAAAAAGCCTTTTCTCTTTGGAGAACAAGGAAGGAACTTATGGCTGGCCTGATCCTTACTGCAGTTTAGCTAAAGTAAATGAGATCACCTTGGATTCCAAAAATAAATCGGTCTCTCTTCAGGTGATTTAAGCCAAGGTTCAATAGTACGTGAGGCAGTATAGTCCGTCCGCCTCACTACGCTCGAGGCGGGTGCCTTAACCGTGAATGACAAAGAAGTAATTTTTTTAAAATAAATAAAATGAAATGAAAATTATGCAAAATTACTCATAGAATAATAAAATCATATTAAAAAATATCAAATGAAGTCTCACTAAAATGCTAAATTAAGTCTCCCTACTCATTCATTAAATTCAAATATCCAATAATACGAAATAACTAGAATAAATAATCTAATCTCTAGGTATTGTCCGTGTCTAATGGTTGAAAGTTAGAAATTTAAAATGGTTCTTTTTTTCATTGGACAAGTCATTCATATCTAGTTCATTTTTCTCCTCAATGACAATGCCGCTTCATTTTCCTATACGAAACTAATCTGAAGTAATATATATATATATATATATATATATATATATATAAGTCTGATATATAGCCTATCTCTTCATTTAATTATTAAACATTAATAAACTTATTTGAATCTCGTGTAGAAGTTCCATCAATATTATCTTTTCCAACTACTCACTTATCATCTGAAGGCACATTTGTAGAAACTAAATGGCCAACATCATCAGTTAAGTTTTGTCTAATGAACTTTTTCATCAACTTTGTATTATACTTTATACATTATGTACACTAATGAGTTTATTTTTTTCTTTTAGAATGAATCTACGAATAGTAATTAAAATAAATTTAATATGAATAAATATTTAAATTCGTATTAATTATTATATTAAACTATTAATATATTCTAGGTTTTTAACTTCACACATAACTACTCTAATTTTGCTCACAATCGGAGAATGAGCAGGTGAGACTTAAAACTCTTACCGAAAAAAGAGTGAGTTATGGGGTTTGATCTTCAAATTTAACTCGCTAGTCAACTACAATAATAATTCATCTAGTAAGAAAACAGATAAATAATTGAACAATATTTAAAAGAAAAGTTCGGATACTTGTACAAAGTTTGCACATAGTAGTTCTTAACAATTGTAAACCAAACAACTCCTGTTGTTTAAAATTTTTTATTTGAAGACAAATTTTGTGTTTGTCTCCAATTTGATATAAGCTTTTCCTTAAGTGATAAGAACCACTCAAGTTAAAATCTTGCAAGAGGAAAAAGAAAGAGGAAGGGGGGGGGGGGCTTAAATTTATTCATAAAAAAATTTTTTAAAAAACTTTTGTGTGCCTATAAAAAGTTAAATTACTAAACTACTAAATCATTATTCCCACTATTTTTAACCATTACTTCACTAATTCCACTACTTAGCTAATGAAAGTAGTTGCCATAAAATCAAGGGATGGAATCAGACAAAACAGACCGGCTAAAATTATGGTGAATGTAAATAAAATAATACTTATTAATAAATTTCTTCTTCCTCTAATATGTGATGTACGACTGACTCATCCATTGTTTAGAGGGCCACATATCACAAAGTCTATAAAAATCTATGTATTAGGATTTTTCATGTTATATACAGGCTTATTTTGAGCTCAACATTGATCTTGTATTATTTTTTTAAACTAAAGAAAGACAATTAAATTTTGTTCACGCTGTTGCATTTTTCATGGGATTGGAGGGGGAATAGGGGGGAATAAAAGGCATGAAGATTCAGAAAGGCTTATTTTTGGTAACACCTTGTAAGAACTTTGTGGAATATTGATCAATCCAAACATAAACATGCTTATGTTTGGGAAATTACTAAGTATTTAATATTTTGGAATATTAGCTCTGTATATGGTTTCATTCAACAGTAGGAGATTTATGGCATCAGTTGGCTTAGAATCCTCAAATTCACAATGTTAGTTTTGTTTCTTAATCGGACTTGCCACTTGGTTTTTCTAGGTATTTATTCATGTCGATGTGCATTCATGAGATAAATCCTCATACTTTTCTTTTCTTTAAGGCCTATATTTTTGATGAGATTCTCTTGGCAAATGACTAATTAGACTGTGGTGTTGGGAGAGATAGTGGCGAGAATTATTAGGCATCTGTTGAGAGATTGATAGAGAGGCCTGTAGGAAATAGATGCCAACATTTGCACGACTCAAGCGTCACCCTTTTTAGGTAAAATTATAATATTTTGAAATTGATGAAATGAAAAAGTGTATTTAATACATAGGGGCCGATAATAAGATTTAATTCATTAGTTTAATTTGTATTGCTACTAATGCATCATTTAATTCTTGTATTTGTTTGCTTGGGTTGTTAATTTAGAGTGATACAACCCTCGTTTGTCTCAAATTTGAAGATAGAGATCTGTTTTCTACATATAACAGGTATCTCAAATTGCTATGTATTTAAGAGCCGGTTACAGGAGTATGCACAAAAAGTGGGGCTTCCTATACCTGTCTATGAGACTATCAAGGAAGGTCCTGCGCATGAGCCTTTGTTTAGGTCAACTGTGATAGTGAATGATATCAGATATGACTCCCTGCTAGGATTTTCCAGTCGGAAGGCATCAGAGCAGTCAGCTGCTGAAATTGCTGTTGTTGAATTAGCCAAATCGGGGCACATGAATCAAAGCATATCTCAACCGGTGGTAATTTATTTTATTTTTCAATGATATAGTTTCACAGCACCATGATCAAACAAGCTTCTTGTTGATGGGAATATTTCTGTCTGTCTTAGGCTCTAGTATTTTTGACTACTTGCAAGTTTAATGGTTTATTGTTCTTATGGGAAATGGACGTTGTTCTATTGGATGGCTCACTTGGGTTTTGAGCATTAATTTTTTAGCAGAAATCTTAAATAGGCAACACGTTAAGTAAAACCATTTTGCATATCTTCCCATAGTTAGGTGCATATCACGCCTACAATTTAAATGATTTTTTTTCCATATTTTTTTCTACTCAAAATACAATTTTCTATATTTATTTGAAGCTTAGTGTTAAATTGAATAGGAGCTTCTTATACTAATGACCCTTTAGCAGCTTGGTTCAGTCATTGGCTTCTAATGTTTTACCTCAGTTTTGGTTTTTTTTTTTCCAGCAAGAAACAGGCTTATGCAAAAATCTACTTCAGGAATATACACAGAAGATGCACTACGCAGTACCAACGTATGAGTGCAAAAAGGTTGATAAACCAAACAGAATGACCTTTTTCTCCTGTTCTGTGGAGGTTGGTGGTGTTCAATATATTGGTGCTGCAGCAAAAACAAAGAAAGAAGCCGAGATCAAAGCTGCTAGAACTGCTTTGTTGGCTTTGCAGTCAACTGAAAGTAGATGCTCTGATTTACCTGATAGTGATTCCCAACTAACTGTAGTTCCATCTAAAAGGAAGAGCGTGGAGGACTCTGGTACTAATCAAGTGACAGCAAAACGTCCAAAGAAAAAGAAGAAGGAATATTTCAAAAATCTCAAGGCCAGAAACAAATACCGTCGAAAGAAAGCTGTAAATATTGGTAAAGTGGGTAATTTGCAGGGAAATATTGCTATTCCAGCTACAGAAGTAGGAGCGAATTTGGGAGGATCGCCCATTGGAGCAGTGGGAAATTTGCCAGACGAAAAAAGTATGAGTCAAAATGAAAGAGGAATAAATGCTACGGAATATGCTTCAGGGCCTCATAATGGGGGTAATATTCAATACGGGCAACAGATAATAGGTCCAAATGTTAACCAAACCTACCCTGAGGATCCTGGGTCAGTAATCCCTCCCACCCATCGCGTCAATGTGTCTGCTTTGGTCATGGAGGTTAATAAGGTCTCTGGAGTTACACAGGCTGCTCCAACCGTAACCAATTCTACAGTGGATCAGCAACAGTCCCCAGTTGTCCTTTCAGATTTAGGCCAGCAGGTGTATGGAAGCTGTTGCTAACTAAGCTTAGCTCTACTGCCATATTTACTGTATCTCCATTTGCAGGTAAGGAGATGCAAGCAAAAGATATTGCAAAGCAACAGTTTCCTACGGCGTGCATTAGATTTTCGGTTTGTCAGGTCAGTTAGGAATGATATGAAAACTTGGTAACTAATTCATGTCCTATAGAGCCTTGTAAAGGCAGTACATGTTATTTATCTTCTCACTTATTTTTGAGAACGTCCTTCACTTTTAAAATTATTTTATATATATTAAACGCAGTGCTTGTTCTTTGGGAAATTGTTTCACATAAGTAAACCCAAACTTCAAATTCCAACTACATTA
The DNA here is from genome assembly GCA_023512835.1 of Taxillus chinensis. Lineage (NCBI taxonomy): Eukaryota > Viridiplantae > Streptophyta > Magnoliopsida > Santalales > Loranthaceae > Taxillus > Taxillus chinensis. Next base: position 31,401,552 of record CM042087.1, read on the forward strand.
ACCAACTAGCTAAGTAGTGGTGTTAGTGTTATTAACCCATTGGGGACATGGAGGGGGGCTATTTTGTGTTGATTAATTAATATGGAGTATTGTTACGTACAAGTTCTCTGTGTAAGCTCTGTTCACGCATTGTTGAATGTTGATAAGGTATCATGATTGGGACTTGTGTCACATTAATAGTCCTTATATGGAGGTCACTAAAAATTTCATGGTAAATTAAGTGCTGATAAATTATTTCGAAAATAATACAAAAAATAATTTTAAAAAATATATACTAATTATTTTTATGGTATTATATGTTTAAAACATGTATTTAGATTATAAAATTTCTTGTAATATTTATTTTTTAAATGTTTTCTTTGATAATTTCATGCTCGATAAAGGCAAATGTTAGCTAAAAGGTACAAAAACCTACTCATAATTGACTCTCTACTGCTATAAAAATTTGGCTAATAGTTAAATAACTCATCAAATTTAATCACTAAACTGATTGAATATTATTTTATATTTTACTTTCTTTCTAATATGCTCTCTTAAAAGGCAAAAGTTTAAAATTCAATAACTCTAAAATAACTTTAAAATCTTTAAATACGCGACTTTTTAAGACAAAAATCCAAACTAAAGAAATTAACGTGTTTTGCATGTAATATGATTGTGTCACTATTGATGGCTACCTTTACACCAATGATCCTATCAAAGGTTATCTAACTTCAACCTAAATTCATTACTTTTTTCTAGGGTTAAACAGAAAAATTGATAAACCGATTTAATCTAATAAATCGATCAACAGAAAACCGAATAAATTGTCATTTATCTGGGCGAATTGACTAACTTATCAGTCGATCAAAAATCAAATAAATCAATTAGATAAATGGTGTAACCTGATCAAACCGACCAATGAATATTTCTAGATGAGAAATTTTCTCAAACATGATAAGAAATATAAAATTTTTATGAATTAGAGGTGAAAATCCATTGATTGCGGACTTCTAGGTTTAATCCAAATATGTTTTTAATGATGACAATTTATTTAATTTGATTTGTTAGGATTAGATATTTAGATTATGTATTCTAGTTTATGTTGATATTGTGAATTTAAGATAATAAATTGGTGATACTAGGATTGAGCAGGAAAATGTTAATTCAATTTAACTCGATAAATCGACCAATTGAAAACTTAATAAACTGATTTGGGCAGGTTAATAATTCTAGCAATCTAATCGAAAACTAAAAATTCAGTTTAACAAAATAATGTAACCCGTCCAAACCAATCAATTACCTATACTTTTTCCCTATGTCATTTAACTTTCATTTTTGTTCCTTATATGTCATCGAGGTTAAAAAAAATGGTAGCGAGTTAGGTTTTTTTGGAAGGAAATGAAGGAGGAATTTCATATTTATTAATATATATACCATACAAAATAATGGAAATTTGTTTTAAGGGAAATAATGAAACAAAAACAAAAATAGGAAGAGTCGCCCGAATTTCACAAAAAGCACATGTGTATATGTTATTTTTAATTAAGAGTAGTACATTTGTATATTTAATTATTATATAAAAATGTAAATGTATATAATACACATGTCACAATAAAAGTAAAAATATGTAACTTATAAATAAAATTTTTATAAAAAGGGATATAATATAGTAATTATATTATTATTTTAAATAATATCTAAAATAAATATATAAAAATAACATTTTATTTAAATTTGGGTCAAATAACTTTATTATTATATGGGTTTTGTGTGAGGACCCGTGTCCTAGTCCTGGAAGTTAGAGGGAGTTAGGTGTCTTTTTTTGTATCGACATGTGTTCGGGCTTAAATGAGTTAGTCTTTTTGTGTTTGAGCAAGCACCTTGACCTGACGGCCAACGAGAGTCCGAGGGCGCAGCGCCTCGGCGGGGGTCAAGGGGGCAGCGCCCCTTGTGGGGATTCTGGGGCAACGCCCCGAAAGCCAAATTATTTTGAAGAAAGCTAAGTTGGAATTTTGTGTGTAGCTTGGTCGATGTGGTCTTGGTCGGTATGACAAGGGCCGACATGGTCGACCTAGCAGAGTGACCGGTCGATGTGGTCGACGTGCGTCGATGTGTGTGGTCGATGCGAGTTTCTATTCGACGTCGGTCGATGTGTGGTCGAGGTCGACCAAGAGTAATTTCCCGAGAGTTTTCCTTTGTGTATTGGTCGACGCGTGATTCTGGTCGACCTGGGTCGATGTGAGGTCGACGTGGTCGATCCAACCTGAGATCGACCTAGTGCGATGTGAGTTTTGGTCGACATGGATGCTTGATCAACGTGAGAAGGGTGATCGATGTGGGTCGATTCCGCCTGTTATTGGTCGACGTCGCCTCTGTGACAGCGTATTTTCGATTTGTTTTTCTGTTTTTCAATTTTAGGGTTCTTCTTTCCGGAGCCGCCGTCGCAGGGGGAGAGAGAGAGAGAGAGAGGGAGGGAGGGAGAGGGAGAGGGAGAGAGAGTGTTTTTTAAGAAAAAATAAATTTGATTTAGTGAAACTGATGTGAAAATATTATAAGAAATTTTTAAAATTATAAAAAAATATTATTTTTTTTGTCATCAAATGTTAGAATTAGGCTACACTAATGGCTTTTTAAAAATTAATGATGTTTTTTTAAGGATTTTTAGTCATTTCACGGATAATATAATAATTTCACATAGATAACGTGTTTGTTCTCCCCTTACTTCTTTTATGCAAATACTTTTCAAGAGAAGGGAAAAAGTACCTAGTCTGTGGCCAGTGAGGGTCAAACAAAATGGTATATTTTTTCTTTTCTTAAAACAGTTTAAAACTTAATTTGAACAGTGACAACTTTACTAACCCACCCTAGTAGTGGCCTCTCTGGGTTTTCGAAGACATTCTCACTTTTGAATAGAGGTTTTCACGTATAGATTGAAATTGCGCTAATAAAAACGCCATCTTGGCATAATTTTCAATGGCTCCATTGCGGGTTTAAGGCCAACATTTAAAACGCACATTTTATTTTATTTTCAGATCTGAATCGTAATTTCAAACACTGAATTTAAGAAGACTCAAATTTTGATCGACCGTTAATACGTGTGTGAATTTAAGAGGGGACTCAAATGCTAGACGCACCGATTCTCCATAGCATATGGGAAGGCTGTATAGGACCGCAACACCACCCAAAGCTTACGATTTTGACGAGACCGGCAACATAATAAGAAGATGCCCTTCCGATCAGCATGAAACATCCATTTAAGGAACGCTAGGGAAAACACGGTGTGGAAGGAATTCAGTAGGGATATTTCTCCTCACTTCGAGAGGGAGAGGCAAACAAACATAAAGTGATTGTCATGATTTCCAAACACTTCAACTGATTACTTGACCAACTTGGTAGTCCAAGGAAACCAAACATGTGAAACAACCTGAACAGCCAATCCGGTCAAGGAAACCAGCGAAGTGCATTGTTGGCATCATAAGAAATGTCATGAACCCAATACGTTTCAGCACAACAAGAAAACCAAAAAACAAGCTTAATCCACAAGAAAATAGATGTGAAATAATACACTGCAACCATATATATTAAAAGAAACAAAAGATTTTACAACTAGTTCTGGCATAATTAGGCACGGAAACAGGGTACGCCAACGTTATACGCGTCATAACTAAAACTTGGTAAGAATGAAAAACGTATGACTTCAGAAAAATAAATATTAATATAACTTTTTGCCATCAAGCCATTTAAGCTTAGGCAGAAGCTTGCGGAGAAACGACTTAAAATTTTCATCAGCCACCACATTCCCCACGATGTCTAATTGTATCAAGTTCAAGCATTTGAATATCAAAATTGCGTCCCAGGACTTGGTCATTTCAACACCATTCACCGCATTGTCACAAAAATTCCAGTCACTTTCTAATGTATGTGACAAAGGAGAAGAGCACAAATACCTTGTCGTGTCAATGCTGTGTGCACCTATCTCATTGTGAGAGACATCCAACGCTTTTAGAGAGTTCAACAGTTTCAAAGGGTTCAGAGCAGTAAAACTACTGATTTTGTTGTTACTTAGATTCAAGCAAGTGAGAAGTTGCATGGCTTCCAATCCTGTATTAAAACCACAATGAAAATATTTGCTCAAAAATAATAACAGCGTATGAACATAAAAGAAATTATATAGGTTATCAGAGAAGATAAAAAAAAAATTATAAAGGCCTCGTAAGATATAAGTTGAAACCAACTGACTAGAGTTTACCTTCAACTGACTGGAGCCCGTTGTGGCTTAGGTCTAACATCTGGACCCACAACAACTGCTCAAATGAACCGATCCGTGACAATGATAAATTATCAAGTTGTAGGCAAAAATGACGTGATGAGGTTGAGTCTCTGTAACGACTGCAGTGTCTAAGTAGAAACTCGCTGCTTGAAGTTAACTACAGAATACCAAAACATTGTAACATGATTAAGTTGGAAAAACAATTATAATCCACGAGATAACATTAAACTAAGGGGAAAGCTGTAGACAACAGCATTCCATTGTAGTAACCAGTTATATAACTCTAGAAATCAATTCAGTGAATATTATATAATCACATGTGCCATCAAATTGGTTATTTTGGTTAATGTTTAAGGGAATCAGAATAACTTAACAGAACTATCAAAATTGTACCATATTACTTACGGAAAATGGCCAACGAGAAAGAAGAATAAAGGGTTGTGTATGTGTGGCAAGTGAATGTGTGGCATGATGGTTGAAGCATTTACAGTAGGATTCTTCTTAAGCTCTAACTATAAATTATGGAAAAAGTAACCACAGTACAGTAATGCGACAAAAATGGCAGTGTAGAAGTAGTTATGCCTTTATCAAGTGTTAGAAGGTGCACACTAAATTTTGGTGTATCAATCAAAGTGCAGCAGCATTATTGGTGTTGACGTTAAAAGAACTGTAGTCCTCTTAAAAACAGTGTTGAGGAGATGAGAGTCACCTGTCGCAATAAGACTAGACTGCGTTCATCCTTGTAGTATTGGGAATGTGATGGATCCATCCGCATTAAATCGTCATAAAATTCTAAAGCTTCTTCAAAATGGCCCATTTTGTAAGAAAATGGAGTTTTGTTGAATGACAAAATTTCATCATGTGCCATCAACAGTCTAGCAAGTGAAAGCTTTCCAATTTTACTACAAAAATGAACAGGAATTAGAATGGCTGGTCTAAAAGTTTTAGATTACACATTGAGTCAATTAGGCATACCAGTTCATCTCTGACAATAATTCTCGGAAGAGAGCAATCTCATTAGCAATAGTTTTTGCAGACCACCCAGTAGCTGCATTTTCAGGATCTTGATTAATTCTAAACTGATCAAAAGAAGTCATCAAACTTGGTTCCTGACTATTGTTTTCATAATTAGAGAAGTTTTCCTCTCTCCATGATATCGCTTCTACATCATTTCCACTCTTAGCTTGGTCTCCATCACCAGGCTCAAAGCAAATTGTAAATGCAAATTGGGAAGGACCAGAAAAACGAAAACCAGAAGAAGAAATTATTCCTTGAGCTTTTCCAATGATAACTTCAACTGGGTAAACTTTTGAAGGATGACAGGCTAAATTTAAATGGGTCACCCACACACGGGCACAGCTGGAACTCATTCTCGAAAGTGGCTTCCAAACAAGATCTTTCTTCAAGTTAATTTCAGACTCAACAGTTACTGTATAAGAGTTTACACCTTCAACAACATGGTTAAAATACAGAATAAGAGGAAATGTTCCCGTTGGAGAATAAAAATTAGCAAACGGAGACAAAGCATGATCATCTAGACCCTTGTCTGCAGACAAAATGAAATCAGAACCATGGATAGGCCAAGAAGACATCAGTAATGGTGTTTCTGGTTTGAACGTTTGTTCGACGAGCCAGAGATGATAAAACCAACCACTTTGATCATCTGGATCAGTAAAAAGAGCTTGGTGAACAAGCTCATACTCCTCCTTCAAGACCTCTTCCTTTATGGAAAATCCTTGAGCCCCCTTTTTAAGCAAATGAGACAGAATTATGCTGAAAATGTTCCAGTCAGGAAAGGAGTGGAGGGAAGAAAAGTGAAGCTACATGCGGAAATGGACATAGTATATTGAACATAAAAGGGGAGAAATAATAAATTTGCGTACAGATAAAGCCAGATAATTTATAGTAAACATATATTATTCGTGCAACTAAGCTGAGCATGCCTTCACTAAATCATAATTAAAGCATTCAGATATTTTTCATTTAATCACATTGGATGATGAACTAGCACCATTATTCAAACTAGACACCAATTCTTGAGACATCTAGCACGGTAAAAATTAGTAGTTCAAGCAACCCTTAGGTCTAAACGCTACTATAGCATTTAGAATTATTAACATAAATTTGAATCCTGTGTTGATTTCAGCTGACATAAAAAAATAAAAAGTTTCATAGCAACAAAATAAGTAGTCACAGTATGAAATTGGTACCTTCTTTGCATGTTTAGTTCTCACAGCTACATTACACCCACAGAGAACATATAGATTAACAAGAAAAGTGAATAATCGCTTTACTGCAATGTAATTCAAGAAGCTCTAAAGCTTATATATTATAAAGCCTCACCTGCGATTGTGCCAAGCAGAGTAATTGCTGAAATTGTTATTTATCATGTCTGTTGTGAACTCGAGTTCTTCTTCATCTGATATGTCTTTCAATGCAGTGACAAATCTAACAGAACCCGTGAAAGTGAATTTTTCAGTAGGCACTGCTTTCTAATAAAAATCAAGTTTTAGCAATTTACCTCCGGTAACTCCAAGCATGAAAATTTCGAGAATCTGCCTTCTGGAACTTTTCTAGAAGCCTCAGTTCATGATCAATAGATGAATGACCCTTATTAAGAACCCATTTCCGATGATACCATGCTCCATAGGATTTATAGTTCTGTCTCAATGCACCCTCCACCTGCATAAATTCTTCCAATATATATTTTTAAAAAATAAACACATAATTGAAATTCTGGCTCACATATCTGCACAGATTACTGAAAAAGTCAAGCAAAAGATCGAATGAACTTCTCATAATTCAACTTATATGGGACTGGACCTAAAAAATTTCATACAAAACGAAAAACTAAAATTTCTAAATTAATAATAACCAGATTAAATTAACATGATTTTTCTTTCCTAAAACTGATTTTACAAATAGTGGGGCTCGTGTAGTTACACAAAGTACATATCCAATTTCCAAAACATAATCTTAGCAGCAAATATGACGGTCTGACTGATTGAATGGCCGCTCATTTAGTACTTCAATACATTAGAATGACACGTTTAAATTTGGATTTCTAACTAATATACTAAACGCGACAATCAAACGTAAAAAACGAATCGAAATAGGAACATACAACTCGTAGTTCATGATCGAGAATGGACTCGGGATCGGACTCGGATTGCTTGAGATTGTGGTCGACGGCGAGCTTCCGGTAGTTCCAACCAGTGTAGCATTCGGGGTTGATCGCGAGAAGCTTCTCACAGACATCTAGGGCTTCGCTAGTGTAACTGCAGAAGCGATCAACAGACACATTGGAGAGACAGTGGGATTGTTTGTGTCAGAGAGAGAGAGAGAGAGAGAGAGTACTTGAGGTTGTGATGAAATTGAAGGAGCTGAGATTGGAGAGATCGGAGGGTTGAGGCCTTGGCGGCTGAGGCTTCGTCGTCTACTGGCTTAGGAGGTTTTCTCGGTCTACCGTGCATTTTGGGGGAGGCGAGATTAGACAAAACCTCCAAAAACGGTTTGGTCACTTCGGTGAATTGGAGAGGTTTTCTTGTAAACAGTTTATTGTAGTACACAATAAATTTGACACATATTTTTAGTTGGTTTATATGTTAACTTTTTTTTAAATAAATTATCATTAAACTTTGTAATTAAAGGGTCGGTTAAGCTTATGTTTAACATGAAGGCTTTGAGAGTCTATAGGAATTTTTTACTAGACTGAATTGATGTGATAACTGATATATTTGGATACGTAAAATTATTAATTACGTGCCAAATGATATGTTTAAATTATTTGATGATTTTGATTTAATTTTTATTTTTATTGATTGTTACATTCGCAAAAGATACATGTTTATTTTGATTCTAGATAAATTTCGGTTCGAAAAAATAAAACTTTGGTTTAGAAAAATAAGACTATGGTTCGAGAAAATAAGATTTCGGTCTGAGAAGTAGGACTTCGATTTGAGAAATATGGGATTTGGTTCGGCAAATAGAAACTTCGGTTCGAAAAATAAGGATTTCAATTCGAAAAATAGGAATTTCTATTTGGAAAATAAGTCTTTAGGTTGGAAAATATGAACCTCGGTTCGGGAAATAGATCTTCAGCTCAAGAAAAGTTGTTATTTTTCGAACCAAATTAAATTATCCCTTACTTATGAGTTTTTAAGTTTCGCAAAATGTAGCTATCTGCGGTGGACTGCAATTTTAGGTGGAATCTTCAAATGACCATATCTTTGTGCACGGTTGATCATTTTGAGCTCGTTTTTTATTTATAGGTATTAACGAGAGCTACATTGTCCAAATCCTATAGGGAGTTTGATGCTTTAAGATTTCCAAAAAATGCACTCTTTCACTTCAAATTCATGATTTTTAGCAGATTATTGTATTTTTAGTACATTAACTCTTTGAGATCTTTGCACGCAATACAATTTTCGTCAAATAGCATACAACATGTCATTTTATGATAAATAACATGTTTAATGCATAAAATAGTACTTTGGTTTTTCGCAATACAATTATTTTTTGAATCGAACTAATTTAAATGTTACTCTGTTTTTGCCGTCTGACCACGCATTTTTATGATGCAGCTGTAAAAAATTTTAGCCACGTTGGACGCCTCGCTAAAATGACACGCTGGACCAACACGTAGATTCAATTTTAAATCCGATAAAATCATTTGATCAATAATATTTATTCTTAACATAAACATAAGTTATGAGTTTAAATACGTTGGGCTCAAATGATAAATAAACCCTACGTAGGCTAATGGTCATATTCAATTATGCATGAGCTATACTAATTTTTATAACTATAAATAATTTCCCCACTACCCATGTTTATAAGTAATCTCTAGTTTATTCTCATAAGTTGGTTTAATTATAACAAAGGTAGAGTATGTTCATAATAATTAGCTATTGTAACTTGCACGTAATTAGCCCAGACTTTTAGAAAAGACAGGATAAATCAACACTTGCCTCGATACCAACTTGCTAGTTCAATCAAAATGTCAAACAAACAAATAATCATACTCCAACTAAAACAATAGTAATATATTCTCTATAAAAGTTTGTTTATCTTTATTGAAAGAAAAAAATTATAAAATTATAAAATCTTCACCATAAAAGCACAATATTTAAATTTTCTCATATGGTTTGTATAATATTTATAAATATATTGGAAAGTAATGTTTACTCTATACGATTATTAAATTATATATAAAAAATTGACTCTCACATTTCTCTTTCACCTTAGGCATATATTCACTTTTATTTCATATTAAATTATAAAAAAAATATTATTAAATAAAAATAGTATATACTATTATTTTAATGATATAACAAATAATTCATGGAATGTAATAATGTATTATAGTTTTATTTGTATATAAAAAAAGTTTAAATTCATAAATTTAAGAAAAACAATAAAGAAGTTACTTAATGTTAATGCACTAACCAGCCAATTCATCTTATTGGGTGGTGGGATTTATTTATTATATAAATTTATTATTTCTAATTCATATTATTGATGTTCAAATTAAAAGAAAATTTAGAAAAATATCCATATTATTAAAATATTATTTTTGAAACTTATGCTATTAATATATTTAATTTAATAATCATATCCCCATTGAATGAAAAAGACAATTATCTTATATTAAATTTCTAAGGAAAAGTCTTATTGCAATTTCACCGTCCAAGTTCTGCTCACTGCTAGCTGATATAACGATATGTAATTAAATGACACACTATTAATGTGACGAAAGCCTCAATTATATATTGTCATGTTAGTCAATAATACAAGAGCATAAATTCAAATATCTTTTATATTAAAAGGAAAACTAAAGAAGAGTAAGTTGCTTGACCACCATCAACACCCTTTTTTTTTAACATTACATTAAAAGTTAAAACTCTTAATTCTTAGAAAGGCCAAAAACCGGATATAGCAGCGTGATTAGGGGGGGTTGTTTTGTGATTGCTGATTGATCATTGATGGAGGCAGATTTGATGAAGCAGACCTTGGTGGTTGGTGCGAATGATCCAAATGACGGACCAGGTGATCGAGGCAGCAGACAAAGCCACAACCTTCAAACAGGAAAGCACCGACCTCAAGTCCAAAGACAGAGAGGCTCTCGGCCCCCCTCCACCAGGCCGTGCGCGTCGTGTTTGAAAGGGTTTCAAGATATGGGCTTTTTGATGAGGTGATCTAAACTTTTGTTTTGTTTTTTGGATAGTTATGCTATTTGGGCTCGGGCTTTGAAAGGGTTTCAAGACACGGACTTTTTAACCAGTTGTCCAGACTTTTGTTTTGTTTTTTTCAATAGTTATGCTGTTTGGGCTGGGGCTTTGATTGTGTTTCAAGATGCGGGCCCTAATCCGTGTTGACTTGGCCCATTTAGGTTCGAAACCTAAATACCTAGCAACATTTGTATTTCAATATATGCGCTTGGTAGGGCTCTGCGCAGCGGCAGGTGTGCTCGAAACACTCTGGTGCCGTGAATCTCTGATCCGACAACGACAACATGGTTAGTGATATTGTCCTTGTTCTTCGTCGTCTTCCTCCTGCCCCTCGTTTTTGGATCTTGCATAATAATTCTCGTGGTTTCATGATTTCATCTGCGATGTTGTATGTTACCGAGTGGTGTAAATCAATGGTTTTGATGTTATGATATTCTGTTTATGATATAGAAATGGGGCTTTTTATGAATAAAAATGATTTAATCTAGTTCGTTTTTTTCCTTCGACGATCTCTCGAAGACAGTGTTCTATGTTATGGGATTTGACGTTGTTCTATTTAGTAAATGGCGTAGATTTAGGAACTGCGTCGTGTTATTACGATGTTTTCTTTATGGGTACGTTTTGCAGCATAGATGTTTGAGTCTGGGTTGTCAGGAAGTTTCTCCAAGGATTTTAACACTATCTACATTATGGTTGTGGTTTGAAATTATATGGATCGAGGACACAACCTTAATTTTGTCTATTCAACTAGAATTCTGAACAATTGGCGTGAGTGTTGCTATCATCATATTATTTAAAAAAAGACTATGTCGTGAAACGTTGTCACCTTTTTTCGTATGAAGGAAGGGTTTAGATTCGGCTCATCAATCTTTTCATTTTTATTGTTTTATTTGCATGCAGGCTCGGGGATTGAAGAAACACTTGAAGAGGCTCAATGCACCACGTCATTGGATGCTTGACAAACTTGGTGGCGCATTTGTAAGTTATACTGGTCAAGAACATCCTATCTGCCTTTTTTTTGTATCCTACTCTATACTCTTCAGGTAAAGCTTGGTTATTAGTTCCAGAATATGCTTTCGGCAAAACTTATTTTCTCTTTGTGTTTTTTTTTTTGAGTGTAGGCACCAAAACCCTCCTCTGGTCCACATAAATCCAGAGAATGCTTGCCCCTGATCCTTATCCTGAGAAACAGATTGAAGTATGCTCTAACATACCGTGAAGTCATTTCCATCCTGATGCAGCGCCATGTTCTTGTTGATGGGAAAGTTAGGACAGATAAGACATATCCCTCTGGTTTCATGGGTATGTATGCTATAACTACGCCCATTCCTTGTTTGGTATATAAATCCATTGCACTGCCCGATGTTGCAGAATAGAGGAACTTAATTGTTTTAATTGTGGTAATCTACAAAGTACAAACATTTTGGTTTCAGTACTATTTAATTATCTATATATACTCATACACAAGGTGTAAACTAAATTTTTATACAAATAAGTAACATGCTCTATGTAAAAATAAAGGCACCACATAAAAAAATGAGTCTCCTCACAAATATGTAGGCCTAGTTCTCCCCTTAATAAAATCTCTTACTTTTGCTCCTTCTGCATCCAGATGTTATCTCTATTCCCAAGACAAATGAGAATTTCCGTCTCCTTTATGACACAAAGGGGCGATTTCGGCTTCAGTCAATCCGTGATGATGAGGCAAAGGTTTGTATACAATATATATTTTAAATTTATAACTATGTAATGGTAGTTTTTTTTCCTGGATCATTTATATCTACAATGACTTTTATGTCATTACAAGTATTTTGATAAATACATTAGCTGTGTGATTTTTTGTTTTTGCATCCTAGGTTTGCCTGCCATTTCCTGACACTTTTGAGTAATGAAGGAAATGCCTTTATTTTTTTTGTTAGCACTCATACATATTTTTTTGGTGATTTGATCCTTTTTTTAACCTCTGCAGTTCAAACTTTGCAAAGTGAAATCTGTTCAGCTTGGCCAAAAAGGCATCCCATACATCAACACTTATGATGGGCGAACCATCCGCTACCCAGATCCTCTCATTAAAGCCAATGACACCATCAAGCTTGACTTGGAGAACAATAAAATAGCTGACTTCATAAAGTTCGATGTTGGTAATGTTGTGATGGTGACTGGAGGAAGAAACAGAGGTCGTGTGGGAGTCATCAAGAACAGAGAAAAGCGTAAGGGTAGTTTTGAGACTATCCATGTTCAGGATAACACTGGTCATGAGTTTGCAACTCGATTGGGCAATGTCTTCACAATCGGTAAAGGGACTAAACCATGGGTTTCTCTTCCCAAGGGCAAAGGCATCAAGCTGTCTATCATTGAAGAGGCCAGGAAAAGGCTTGCAGCTCAGGCAACTAGCACTGTCTAAAAGCTGTGGTAAAATCGTGTTGGTTCATCTTAATTTTGTTTACCCCGATGACTTAAAAATTCAGCGTTGCTGACAATCTCTTGCCCCTGCACCTATGATACCTGACATAGGTACCTCAAGTTTTTGTATCCTGTGTTTTGTTTTTTGATAATCAGAGGATGTTATGCAGCTGTTTAATTTTTGGATTTAAAGCTTATGATTGTTACGTTTTTGTCTGAACTTTTGATCCCAATGAAACGTCATTTGGCACATCCACATTTCTAACTATTGGTCTTAATTACATAGGCGGCTTAGCCGTTCAATATGCACCTGTAGCAGGTAATGCAAGCAAATGAAGATGCCTTATGTTCAAATCTTACAATAATAAACCATAATTTTAGTTGTGAAAGCCTGGTTTTGCCGTTTGCGCCTACTTATGTGATTGAAAAATGGTGTTGCGGCTAGGCTCGGTTCTTAAGCGTTTGGGGTGCAAGCCTTTCTCCATAGCATAACCTACACTCACATTGTGAATATACTCCTAACGTCACTATAATTGTCACTTATTTACGATGCTTAATATTAAGATCGGGTTGGCCAAAAGTGCACTTAGATGCCTTAGCATTGAATTGGTTTGATTGAAGGAGCCGCATGATTAGAGTGAGAAGCTCAACGTGTAATTCCTTAGAAGGGTTGTACATCACAGCCTGAAAAGTAGATGGTGCGTGGGTTAAGAACTCGTAATGCCCCGAATGGTCTGAAAAAGTTGTCTTGTAGATGTTAGCAGGAAACATCAAGTTGATTTGGTAATAACCAGGCCTGAAAAGTAGATGGTGCGTGGGTTAAGAACTCGTAATGCCCCGAATGGTCTGAAAAAGTTGTCTTGTAGATGTTAGCAGGAAACATCAAGTTGATTTGGTAATAACCAGGCCTGATTTTGAAAACAACTGAGGCCCCGCTCGTCCAACAATTCTTCAACTGTTGAAATTGGATATTTATCTTGCATTGTGTGGTCCTTTTCTTCAACCAATAATCTCGGACTGGCAAAGGGACTAGAGCTTCGTGGGATGAGGCCTGCTTTCAATAAATCTGAATTTTGGTTTTCGATCTCATTTAGTGATAGTGATAGGGGAATGGAGTGTGTTAATGAACGCGCTGGAGTGTGTTAATTGGGGAATGGAGTGTGTTAATGAACGTGCTGGAGAAGGATATGTCGGTTCCTGTAAAATGAAGAGGAACTGCTAGGGGTTGTTGAATGGCTAAATTTGTAGTCCAACGGTGTGGGGTTGAAATGGAGTAGAAGGAATACTTAGTGCGGCTAGGGAAAAAGCGCTGGGTGGTTGTCTGATGACTCAAAAGATTTTAACATGCCGTCCTTGGAGTCTTTTCAATTTGCTTCAAGTCTCCAACAAAGCTATCCAAGTGATTCCTCAAACTACATTAGCATCGTTGGGTTGTAAAGGGAAGAACTTCTGTGTAATTATGAGGCCTGGCATGTAAGCATCGACGGGGAAAATTTGGTGACAATGAACGACATCCCCATTACTAATAATGACACCAAAAGTAGAAACCATCATGGTATGCAGCTTCAATTCAATCACTAAATTGGCCAAGATTAAATTATGGGTGGATTTGCTATCCACCAAGTTAAATACCATACAATTAGAGATGGTTTCATGTAGTCTCATGGTGGAATTAAGATTGTTATCCAAGATTTGGTGGAATGAAAATTTTATTTTACCATCATCCATAATTGTCGATTTGCCATCGTCCTGATCATTACTTGTATCTTTATGGTTTTTGGTGAATTTCGGATGAGAGAAAGAGGAGTGATTGATGTATGAGAGAAAATCTTTTACCACAACAAAAATAGAGCCTTTTATTGCGTTTTTACTGATGCTCACTAGGGTTAATGGTGGGAGGCACACATGATGATGTGGCGTTCATAGATTGGAGCCTTTAAATAGGCTTATTTTAGACTCAAACACTAGGGCTATAGAAGCATCTTTAAAGACCGAGCAAGACTTGTGAATGTGAACCTATAATTTTAATTCATCTTTTAAGAAAGCCATGAATGCGTTAATAAAGGTATTCTCTAGATATGAATGCATTAATAAGGGTGCAAACTCTAGCCAATCTTTTATTACTGTGTTGTTTGATGGAATATAAGAATTCATCAAATTTTTTAAATTTCAATGAATTGTAAATCTCGTTAAAAATTCACACAAGATGCTCGTAAGACAGGATTTCATGCTTTCTAATAACCCATGCATAGAGGTCAAGAGCATCACCTTCTAGATAATTACAACTTCAACCCTATATCATTGAGAATATGAAAATACCAAAAATATTTTTCCATCTTGAGACACCACCCATGATTGCTTCCATCAAATTTACGAGAGTCAATTTTTGCCTAAGGTTTGTGTTATGGTGGGATAAAATAATCCATGTTGCTATCATGATTATTCCACCAAGGTGATCGCAAGGAATGTGGAGCCTCCTTGATTTGGACCGCTACGAGCTTTTTGGTGCAACGTCGCAGGTTAGTTGTTGAGTGGTAAGTTGGGAGTGTGCTTTGACAGCCAATTAGTCAATTCGTCTAAGATTTCTAGGCATGTTGACGGTTGATAATTGCTAAGCGAAATCAGGTGGGATAGTGGGTTAGTGCTGGGTGGATTTGGGCCAGGTGGGTTAGTGCTTGATGGATCATTTGATGATAGATTAATGGGTGGATGAGTCGGGAGGTGTGTTATGTTTTTTAACCATAAGGAAAGATGAGCTCTGATATCAAAGTGTGAGGAGATCACCCTATACGAAAATCTAGATACTAATTTCATTAATTCAAACTTAATTTACAAATGATGGTGACAAAAAAAATCACTAAGCCACTAATCCCTTCTAACTTATTAACTCTCCAATTATTCCACAACTCCAATGATAATAATGCTTCAATAACTATTCAGGACACACTGTAAATAAAAAATAATAATAAATAGCAGTCTTCTTTTTCTCCTAAGTGGTTGACTCATCCAAGACTTGTCATGACTCATGACAGTACCATGACGGCATACCCTCTCCTTAAATCGTTCTTCCTGACACAAAAAGATGAAGATGACAAAGATGTTATTAATGAATCAATGATATATAGCAGATGACTCTTTTTAATACAAGATTCCATTACTTGTTCTTGAAATCTCACACCAAATATTGCTCATCCCTTTTCCTACAGTGAACTTGTACCTACCCGGTTCATGTTGTCCCTTTTCCCCGTGTCATCCATCCCCACTAGGAAGGTTCTCTAGCGCCTTCTTCCCTGTATCAACATCTAGATCTTCCCTCAAGGCAATGTTACAACCCCGGCGATGTTCAATGTTCAAGCTAGAACCTTGAAGGTTAGGAGATATTCAACGAGAGCGCTAAGGGTTTCTCAAATAGAAACCGAGGAGACACCTTGGTACATTGCGAGCTTTTCAAATAGATGGTGGCGAGGTTTTCTTTCTACCCTTTTTTATTCCTTGCAAATCGCCGCTTTTGCTTTGCATTTTCTATCGCAACAGATTTTCAAGAAGCAAACGTTTAAGAACATTCCGCTACTTTTTTTTTTTTTTTTTTTTTCCCTTTACATGTGGAGGAAGTGGAACAATATATGTGAAAAATTAATTTTTTATTACTTAATGGGTCTTGGAGATGCTCTGAGCTTAAAAATAATAATAAGGTACTTGTTAGAGTCCCACATTGGAGAAAGTTTCCAACCAAGTATGCTTGATATAGATCCAAGGGTAGCCTCTCCTACAGCCAATTGGTTTTAGGACGTTGACCCTTGGATTCTAATATGGTATCAGAGCAGGTTGTGTTTCCACTTACGATGTTCATTCCATGAGGAGTTTGTTCCCAATGTTCCACCTTACCCACGATTTTCGGCTGTGTGTATCATCCACGTTGCCACATGAGGGGGGTGTGTTAGAGTATCACATTGGAGAAAGTTTCCAACCAAGTATGCTTGATATAGATCCAAGGGTAGCCTCTCCTACAGCCAATTGATTTTAGGACATTGACCCTTGGATTCTAATAGTACTTATGTCTTTTTGCTATAAATTGGAGTGGAAGAAGAAAATATTAGTGTGGATTTAGGAGCTCCTTCATTTAATACTGGAATCATATTATCATATTGGTCACCCTTTAATACAAGAATGATACTATATGTGCGGCAAAATAGAATTCTAAAAGTATTCACCGACTCAACTTTCATATCAATAAATAATAGTCTCAATAATTAAAATATTAATTAATTATTCATAAGAGAGATTTGAAGGGAAGCTGATGTAATGGAGAGAAAAGAGAAAAAAAAGATTGATTATTTTATTTTTTTAAAAATATTTAGGTAATGAAAATATATTCCATAGATTTAGCCAGGCTGATCAAAGTTAATGCTATTTTATTCATTTCTTGCGGGAGGGATGAGAGTGTTCAAAACTAAGAACACTTTAATAATACAAAACTAAATTTGTTGAGAACTTCACAAGCTAAAATTTATTTTAACACTAAATAATTGTTACCGCAAATCCAATTGACCCACGAAAAGAAATAGTTTTTTTAAAAAAAATAATATTTTAAGAAAATAGTTAGAAAAATTTAAACAACATTATAAAACATAACTAATTAAAACTTATAAAAATACATTTTCTAATTAAATTTTAGCTAAAACATATTGATGAAAGTGGCAAAAAATATAGACAAATTATTTACAAGCTTTTAAAAAAATACCTAGCCATTTTTATAATAAAAATGGTTTTATATATATATATATATGGATCTAGAAATTTTAACTTGGAGGGGGGCCATATACAAATATTTAAAATTATTATAATTTATTTTTAGAAGTTATTGTTTCAAATTTCAATTAACAATATATATATCACAAGTAATAACATAAAAATATAAAAAATTTAATTTTTTTTAACTAAATCTTATATAATTTTTGTTTAAAATATATAATTAATTTACTATCACTATAGTTGATAACATATTCATCATTAATACTTTTGGATAGTAAGTCCTATTTATAATTAACTTTAAATAGTGGTGAAGACTAAAAATATAACTATATATATAAAAGTCTATCGATTGTATGTATATATATTGGAGTAGCAGAATGAAAATGTTATATCAAACAATTCATAGTATGACCATGTAAAAAGTAAAAAGTAATAAATTTAATAATGGAGATTTTAAAGCAAATGGGTTGGCTAGGCCCATTGACATCTGACACTGTTTTTTCATATCAGCCTCCGTGTCATGGGGCCATAGTTTATATACCATCCTTCGGCATGCACGAGTGCGATTTAATGGTCACTAGCCAAATCTAGTCAGCCCCTGCGCATTGCCTGGTTCAACTCATTGTCATTTGACTCATTTCACCCTCCCTCATATTATATATATATATATAAACAGTTTTACCATTGTGCAATATTTACTGCTGTTAGAACTGCACATGCATAAAATAGTATAGCATCACGAGAGAAGAACACATGTATATCACCATTGCATCCTGCATGAAGGTACGCGCGTAAATTAAGTAAAACCACCTACTTCTATCTAGCCTTCCAGGCCTTCCATTTTTCTGTATCGGCGCTTCAGTGTTTGTACGTCATACAGTAGATGTAATGCTTTGGTAGTTGCCGGTTGCAATGTGCGTGTATACATCTAAGAAAAGATTGTACGTGGTAGCTACCTTGCCAAGCGGGGTTACAGGGACATTTAGGGAGATGGGCAGGAATTGGTGTATTGTTGTGATGCTGGCGTTTGTGGTTGTGGCGCTCAACAATGGACAAAGTTTAAGGGGCGCCACTGCCGGAAATGACACCAGAGTTGTGGGGGCCCACCTGCGGGGGAAATATATCCTACGCGGCAGTGGATTTGCCGAACAAACCGGTTTGCGTTGGGCCGATCAGCGCCTACTGGAGCTGCTTGCCTCCACCGAATGCGAAGATTGAGTTGCGGGGCTTCTCTCTCCATTTACCACTGCCGTCAGGACTCTTAATTAGCTTATGCTTGATTACTAGCTCCAAGATATTTTGTGTGGGCTACATATGCATGTTATCTTATATTCGCTCATGTTTGGTGCTTTGGCTTTGTATCATTTGTTACTTTGGTGTGAAATGTCTTGATCCTACGATTAATATGGCTTCCCTCTTAATTAGATGTTTTCTGTTTCATATATCAGTTGTAGAACTCAGAACAATAGTTGTCACCATACATACATACATACATACATACAATTAGTGCAGTAGTATGTTAGATTATTATTGTATTTTTAATAATCTATTATGTGACTCATGTAATTAAAAGATTTACATGTTATTAATGGACTACATGTAAACTAAAGACTATTTCTAAATTAATAAAGGCCCAATATGATGATTGTTTGATATTTTAGGTATATCTCATTAAAAATTTATATAATTAAATATTTATTATATAAAAAGCTTATTAGTCACTAAAGTAGCCTAACTTATCAAGATATTAGACATTTAATTATATGTTTTAATTATTTGTGTTTATGTGATGCAATTAAATGATCGAATAATTAAGTTCATTAATTATTTTGCTAGGAGGTGACCCAAAGGTAGACCATTGCTTATAATTAATGATATTATAGTGATTTATTAGTATATTAAGTTAATATAATTGTATATCCAAAGATGACATGAGTATTGACTTTAGTATAACTGATAGTCTAAAGTGTTTATTATTTGTATCATTATTAGTTAATGTTATGTATTTAGGAATCACCTAAAGGTGAACCTGAATATATAATTAAGGTTTATTGTTTGTCTAAATCTGATTAAAGTTTTCTCAAAGCATTAATGTGTAAGCATGTATAATAATTTATAGTTTCTACCAATATGTTTGCTATGGGCAATGGGGTGATCAAGTTTAATGGGTTAAACTATGTGGATTGGTCTGAGCAAATTCAGTTTCAACTAGGTGTTCTAGTACTTTAATTGATGATTTCTATCGTTTCAATCTTGATGTTAATTTTGTTGAATTCATGTTTTATGTTGATCATAGTATAAGAAATAAACTTAGTGCACAAAATGAAAACTCAGCCTTTCTATGATATCAAAGGTAAGGTCACATATCTAAGGAAAAAGTATTGAGGTTAGTAAAAAATGAAATATTACCTAAATTGGATTTTGTTAATTGGGATGTATGTATAGATTGCATTAAAGGTAAACAAATTAGACATATATCAACGAATCCAACCACAAGAAGTAATGCACTTTTAGAGTTAATTCACACTGATATTTGTGGTCCTTTTGACTTTCCATCTTGGGGTGGTGAAAAGTATTTTATCACTTTTATTGATGACTACTCATAGTATGGTTATTTGTATTTGTTGTATGAAAAGTTTGAGTCAGTAGACATCATAGAGGTGTTCATTAACGAAGTTGAAAGGCAAGTAGATAAAAAGGTAAAAGTTGTGAGGTCCGATAAAGGTGATGAATATTATGATAAGTTTAATGAAAAGGGGCAATGTCTAAGTCCATTTGCAAAGTTCCTTGAAAGTCGAGGCATATGTGCACAACATATAATGCCTGGTACCCCTCAACAAAATGATGTAGTAGAAAGGTGAAATCGTACTTTTATGGACATGGTTAGGAGCAATTTAAAATGGCTTACATTGACAAAGTATTAGAGAAATTTAAAATGAAAAAGTGCTTTACAGTGATAGTTCCAATTTAGAAAGGGGACAAATTTAGTGAGATGAAATGCCCCAAAAATGATTTGGAACAAAATGTAATGGAGTCTATTCCATATTTGTCAGTTGCTAGGAGCCTATTATATGTCTAGACATATACTCGACTAGACATCAGTTTTGTTGTTTTGATGTTAAGCCAATGTCAAAGTAATCCTAGAATAAATCATTGGAAGGCTGCAAAGAAAGTGCTTAGATATTTACAAGGCACTAAGGATCACATGCTCATATACAAGAAATCCAACTACCTGGAGGTGATTGAGTATTCAAATTCAGACTATATAGGTTGTGTAGATTCAAGGAAATCAACATTTGGTTATATGTTCTTTTTAGCTGGAGGAACAGTTTCATGGAAAAGTGGATATCAATCCACCATTGCTACTTCTACTATGAAAGTTGAATTCGTGGCGTGCTTTAAGGCCACTATTCATGCATTGTGATTACGAAAGTTTGTCTCTGGTCCAAATATTATTGACAGTATAGGTAGACCATTAAGACTTTATTGTGATAATTCTGCAGCTGTTTTCTTTTCAAAGAATGACAAGTATTCTAAAGGTACAAAATACATGGATTTGAAATACTTGTCAGTTAAAGAAGAAGTACAAAAACATAGCGTGTCAATTGAGCATATAGGTACTGATCTGATGATAACGGATCCATTGACTAAAGGATTACCACCCAAAACATTCATTAGCCATGTTGGAAGTATGAGTGTAATAGATAAATTCTTGTTGACATGATATTCAGATGTGTACATTTGGTTATTAGCTTTTGACATTTGTGAATTCAATTAAAGTTATGTTTTTGGTTATTTATATGTTACTCACATTATGTTGTATACATTATTGTTTTAGTGAGATAACAATGAATGCAATAATTAAAGTATATCCCAATTAAAAATTCTAAATTGAGTTGGTTTTGTGATACATGGAACGAATCATGTTGTTTGAAGGCTTTTGACCACCATAATCTAATCATTTCAATTTAATTACAGATGTCTTGATTGATTCTATGAAAGATGTACCCTTAAAGTTTTTGAATCATAGGCCATGTGGGGGATTGTTAGATTATTATTGTGTTTTGAATAGACTACTATGTGACCCATGTAATTAAAAGACTTACATGTTATTAATGGACCACATGTAATTAAAAGACTGTTTCTAAAATAATGAAGGCCTAATATGATGGTTGTTGGACTTAATAGAAATTGGAAACAGTAGGGTTATATATATACATGTATCCCTTCTCTTTCGCTTTATATAGGGTTTAACGCAACACAGAACGTGAGTATGAGCGATAGTTCTTCTCCATCAAGGAACGCCATAAAAGAGAAGCTAAAAGGCATGAATCGATCCTATAATAAATTCTTATAGCTTATGTACGGTATATAACACTTACCAGATACAAATGATTTTATTTTTATTTTTCTGAAAAGGGTAAAGCTAGATGTAAATGATATATATATATATATATATATATATATATATATATATGAGAGCTTAAGGAAATCCATACTAGAACATGACGGGAAAAAGAATTTTATGAAGGGGAGATAAAATCATTAAAAAAACAATTGAATCGAAAGAAGGAAGAAGAGTGTGTGAGGCAATGTGAATTAAAACCAAATGAAATTTGTTGTTATTTTTATTTTAATAATTATTATTTATTGCTAAACCAAAATTTATATTCATACAAATAATTTTTGCTACATTAACTTGTAAGTGGCTGCCACCAACATGTATCTCTGAAAATAATAATAACAACAATAATAATTACTAATTAAATAAATTCAAGTATGAATCATAACTTTAATCACACTCATGCTCTACCTAAGTCATATATATATATATATATATATATATATGGTTAATAAAAAGAAAAGGAGTGCAACAGCCAATGCAAAATTATTCTGAGTCCTTAAATCTTATTTAATTTGATCTAAAGACTCTAATTAAAATAACTTATTTCCAAAATTAACCCTCTGCGTAAACCTAATTCAACCTCTCATTCCTCACTATGTACGTTAAACCTATTTTTCCAAACCCTTTCACGTTGCCTCTCCTTCCCCTGCTCGTCGCGAATCGCAGACCAATTGCCATCATGATTCATCACCAGATGCCATCGCCTGCCGCGCCAACAACAACCCCCTCCCATTGTCCACCTCTCATTCCCGTCACCTATCATTTCCATCACGAATCGCAGGTTCTTTAACTCCAATCAGGTATGAATATCCCATGGAAGATCTCTGCAACACACACATACTTGCATAACACGAACTAAATGTGATTGGTGGATACAAGACTTATCAAATTTAGGGATGATGTTCGGTCTACTCTAACTTCTATTATGTAGCTGCTGAGGCCCACAACTTAATTAGGCTTAAATCTTCCTTTTCTAATTTTTCAACACCCCTTTATCCTTTTCCTCAGTTGTGACCTTTAGTACTATATGGATCAATTGAAACAAAAAATAAGGCCGACATTATATAAATTTTGCAAGAAGGCAAAATTTGACCAAGTAATTTAAAATAACAAGAGCTTTGTTCCATCCTTTATAATTGCTTTGCCAGTTACCGATAGAAATAAAGAAAATCCAAATGACTAGTGAGCAGAGCTTTGTTCCATCCTTTATAATTGCTTTTCAAGTTGAAGTTGGTTATAACATGTTGTATAATAGTATGTGACTAGTTCAACAATTCATAGTGCTTAGGATTCTGCCCTATAATGTGAAAAACAATTAAAAAAATCAGTCTGCAAATGTTTTTATGCATTGTGAACATAGAAAAAATCAGTTTGCAAAAAAAAAAAGTCTGTAAATCAGTAAAAAAAAATATTGATTGTAAGCATATTGTTAAATTATTGATTATTGATAAGTCGTATTGTTTATAACTGTAAATGTGATTATTTATGAGCTATTTTATTATTTGAAATGAATATATTTGTTTATGCTAGATTATTTATGGATACTCTACCATCTCCTCAAATAGAACTTGAGGAATATTATACTCCAAACTGAAATAATGAATTATTGAATGAAAGTACAACTCCAAAAATTGGAATGTGTTTAAAGCACTTGAAGATGGTAAAGATTTTTATAAGAAATATGAAAAAGAGAAAGACTTATAGTGCGAAAGTCTAGCTCAATATGCGTAAAGGGAACAAAAGAGAAGAATTATCAAGTATTTATATGTTCAAAACAAGGACAACCAAGAAAAGAAACATGTCATGTTTGATAGGAACCAAAGGAAAAAAGCTTTGAAAAAAGATTGTATAGCAAAATTTAGCCTGCAAAAACAAAATGATGGCCGGTGGGTAGTGACTAAATTTGAAGAAGTGCATAGTCATTTATGTGTAACCTCGAAAAGAGACAATTTTTAAGTAACAATAGAGAAGTTAAATTATTTATGTAATATGTCATTTATGTGCATAGTCATTTATCTCTACTTGAAAAAGCATTTCTCCATCCCTCACATTCTCTCAAGGAAATTATTTAAATTCAATTCAGTTTTTACATTATTTCACTCAAAAATATCTGTATAAGCTAGTTAAAATTTCCAATTTCTTCATCTTTGCCTTGGTTTCGATATCCAGACTTAAAAATCACTTTATTACTTGTCACAATTTGTATACTTGCAAATTGCCGATCAGTGAGCAACCATAGCTCAATAAGAATGTCTCCTCAACCCATCTCATGCTCCTATATCTACATGATGAGTACGCATGTGCAGTGTCGTGGCAATAATACATAAACAATTTATAATCAACATCTTTAACTTCGTGGCACTCATAATTTAAGTAACACATAACAAGCTAGACAAGTAATCACAACCACAGCCATACAGGCTACCACAGCCACAGCCATACAAGCTACCATAACCACAACCACACAAGCTACCACAACCACAACCACACGAGCTACAACAACCACGACCACACATGCCTCACATCACAATCCCACACAACATAAGTTAAAACACATCATAATCATACATATTCATACTCACAATGAGAACACACCATAGAGCATCCATTACCGCATATTATATAATTAATAATAATGTCTCATTTACAAGTTATGTTACCCTCCAACACATCCTTTTGTTATTTCCCCATAAAATCCCATTGCACAACTAACACGAAGATCGCAGACATTGGACGAATAGCAAACAGGCACCCCGACGACCTTCATAATCAATTTCCATGAAATGGACCCTCAATCCCCACTAACCCCGGACTTATTGATACCCACAAGCATAACAAGCCAATGAAGGCAAACATTCATATAGGAGATCACACCTATATGAATTTATATATATATATATATATATATATATATATATATATATATATATACATATATACATATATACACCAACTACCACAATACTTAAACTTAGAATAGGTCTAAGAGTAAAAAATCTCTACACCTCAAATTTGGATGAATTTAGAGCTTTAACTTGAAGGATCTTTCTTGCTCCTTGTTCCTCTCCAATAGGCATTTGTCACATCCCTGATTCTAGAGAACTGAAACCAGACACGTGACTTCCCCATGTCTGCACCCGAATGGTCAAGGGATTAGTGATAAGCACCTATGAGGGACATACAAAGCGGTGTTGTCTAAATTCCCTGTACAAACATATATCAAGGGTATGGAAGTAGTTTTCTAAATGCTAAACAACCATTATAAGTATATTATAAAAATCATTACATAAACTTAGTTAATTCTTATAACTATCCACGAACCTTTGTTTGGGATTACGATCCAATAAAAATGACATTTAACAAAATTTATACATTAAATAAATACTCCGCTGAGCAGCTCAATCCATCGCTAGCTCATGTCAACACTTGAAGAAAACAAATCAACAGGTAGGGGTCAGCATAAAGCTCAGTAGGTGATCTACCACTCCTCACTAACCCTCAACAATGAACTACTAATACTAAATATCATGTGTACAAGTGTACATGTGTAGTGGGAGTTATTAGATGTTAATACGGCACACAATAATACAAATTAGAATACAAACCACTAAACAGTCAACCATATCTATCATACTGCCCTATCACAATATCATAAATCATACCACATTATAACTCATATCATCACATAGGTCACATTAAAACAATTCATATTCGCACTTTACCGTGCTCACTATGCTTTATCGCACTGTGATAACTGCGAAATTTGTAATTAAATTTGCGTTTAATTTATGGGCTTTAATTGAATATTTTGTTGAATTAATGCATTTTTATAATAGTTTTTCCCGATTTCAATTATTTACTGTTTTATTCATTTTTATAGATTTAATATTAAATTTGGTGGTTTTTAATGTTTAATTGATTATTCTAATTTTAATATTATTTCTTTGAGCTTAATTGGTAATTTTACTAAGTGATATTTTGGTTAAAATTAATTATGAGTGTTAATTGATTTTGGTTGGTTAAAAGCTTGGTATGATGTTTAGAAAACATATGGGATAAGAATTTGAATTGATTTTTAAATGTGGGCCTATACGTTTTTTCCCTTACCATGGAGAGAGAATGGGAGGGCATGCCTTTTACGTAATTGGTGGTGTTTGAAGAGAATGGTGGGCCTTTATAATTAATGCTTTTTCATCATTTGGTTTTAATTAATATCAAATTGTGATTGTGCAGGAAAAAAAAAGAATAAGGAAACAAGGTAACGTGTGGCATGAATTTATTAAGAATGGAAAGATTGAATGACAAAAAGATATGCGCCAGCATTGAACGAAAAAGGAATCACGCAAATTGCCCATATATACGACCCTCACGCCCAGCCTTTACGTTGCGTTGACTACAACACCCGTCCGTCCCATCTTCGATTCTCCATCAGCCCTGATCACGCTGCAACGCATCCTCCATCTCTCCTCCACGCCAGCATCTTCGCCCAGCGCCAGGTCCTCTCGCCCAGCCGTCTTCGTCCAGCGCAACACACATCATCACCATCACATCAGCATAGCCCATCACGCATGAGCAGTAGCAACACACACCACCTCCAACGTCCTGTCGACTCCATCCTGCTCGCGCGAGCCCAGCCAATCATCCACCAGCACAGCGTCCACCGGCCCAGCGCCTGCTCTTCATCTCTCCCGCTCATGCAGCAGCACGAGTCTCACGCCGCCCCAGCCGTTGTCGCCCAGGCTGTCTCCATCGTTCACGCATGCCACATCATCATAGCACTAGCCATTCCATTCTCCACTAGTGCAGCCCAGCGATTTGTCCGAACAGAAATTAAAGAAGATAGCACGAACGAATATTGAAGATTCAGATCGAGTTTAAGACTGGATAATTAATTTTCTGCAGCTTATTTATTTTAATTCTGTTCTAATTCTGCTGTGTTAATTTTTCCAAACAGATTTGTGATTTTCCAACCCATGGAGGGGTAAGTATTTTGTAATCGGTTTAGCGTAGCACTTTGGATGCTTGTTTTGAATTCATGTTTTAACATTTAATTTGGTATTTTATGTGCTATGAATTAATTCTCCAACTCTTTGATTTGTTGATTTAATATCTCGCTTGAGTATTAATTTAGCAATTCATTGTGTGTTATTATTCTATATGAGTGGAAAGATTTGTTTCGTAGGGAACGGCCAGTCTTTCGAGAATTAATTCATAATTATTCTGGTTGGAATAAATTCATAATTTGATTGTATTCATGGTGTCTTGATGCATTTAAATTATGGGGCCATAATTTATCTAATTAATCTTTTTGGATAGTGATAAACAGCATTCAGGTGTGAAGTTAAACCGGTTACATCTTTAATTAATTGATTTTCTTAGTTATTACTTTTCTTAGTTAAAATTCCTTGCTTTAATTAGTTTTAATTCAATCAAAAATCCCCCAATTTGATATTTATTCTTTTTTATTAGTTTTTATTAAACAGGTAATTAAATAGATTGAATTGAATTTTATAAGTCCTCCGGTAGAGAACGATCTAGGTTAAGCCACTAGCTATACTTAGTTTAAATTTTATTTGGAGTACGTGTGCGACAAACGCCCTTTTCACACTGATGTCCTTGATCGGATCCATCATACACTTTTGTCCTTTACCAGACCACTATCCTTTACCAGACTACTGTCTTTTATCGGACCTCATCACAACAAATATAGTGCACTATATAACAAGAACACACATCAACAATATCAATATTACAAGTCCAATATATCAAATTAGCAAATCTCATATCATCACAATCAATACATAACATCTATAGTATAACCATTACAATGTATACTCATTACGAACATGTTTTCAGCATAAAATAAAGATATGCACATCAATTATAATAATAAAAGACACACTATAATCCCCAAACATTCATGAAGGTTTCCCTATAGAGGTTTTAAGCTTAAATTCCATTAACAGATTAAAAGTAATAAAATAGTGTAGATTCTGTCTTAACTTCGAAAAATCATAACTAATTATACGGAGCTCCGATTTGCTTATAATACCCACCATTTTGAAGGGTTTTTAACTGGCTATCCAATAAAAATAACAGAAAAATCATCCAACTAAGTTATTGTTCACCCAACCACCTTCAATTTCACCCGACCAGAAGACAAAGTTTGTCGAAATACCATGAATATTTGATCCGTATAAAAATTAGCTTTACCCGACCACCTCAAAATTTACCTGACCAGAAGGGAAACTTCATCTAAATACTGCAAATATTATGCCCATATAAAAATTAACTTCACCCGGTCATTTACTGTTCACCCGACCACCTCAAAATTCACTCGACCAGAAGAGAAAGTTCATTGAAATATTACAAATATTTTATCAGTATAAAATTTAGCTTCACACGATCACTTTACTGTTCACCCGACCAACACTGTTCACCAACCAAACTGTTCATATAGTTCCAACATACAAAGAATCCACCCTAAAGCGATTTATACATCCTCAACATTGACTTTGAACATCAAACAACTTTATCTAGGCTCTCTATCTCAGTTACATGCAAAATTGTTCGTTCTAAGTCTGATTCCCAAAACTAAACCAGTCCTAGATGTTTAAGAACCCTAGGAGAGATTAAGAAGGATAAAAACACCTACCTCTAACATAGTGCAACAGACTTCACTTGTCAGAACGCTAGGAAGCTTTAAGCCACGATCTTCTTTTCTCTCCCTTACTCTAAGGACAACTAGGACTCTCAATACGCAAAGAAACAACAGCCAACACTCCCTAGCCGGCCTCCCTATTTATAGAGGTGAGCAGGAGTTCAATTTAGTTTTAACTTCTTGTTGATTAAGAAACCTAATTATACTAGATTTCCTAATGTACTAAAATTCCTATCTTAAACCAATATAAAATACCAAAAAGCCCTTCATTAATCAAAATTCATATTTATATGTAATATTAATAATATTAAATCATAAAACAAATGAATTAATTAATTTACCCCTTAAATCACCACTAGATATTACTAAAATACCCTTGGGTCATCTATACACCAAATAAGACCCATTTAAAGTCTAAATGACCATATTTTTAGCTACAAAACCAAAATAATGTCCTAAAACCAAATATAAGCTATCTTTTAGCCTATTCTAGGTACAAGATATTACCTAAACTTAGAATAGGTCCAAGAGTAAAAAATCTCTACCTCAAATTTGGCTACAACTTGAAGGATCTTTCTTGCTCCTTGCTCCTCTCCACTTGGTCGGATGAAGCTAATTTTTATACCAATGAAATATTCACGGTATTTTGATGAACTTTCTCTTATGTTTGGGAATTTTGAGGTGGTTGAGTGAAGCTAATTTTTATACGGGCCGAATATGCGTGATATTTTGATAAACTTTTCCTTCTGGTCGGATAAAATCCGAGGTGGTCAGGTGAACAGTAATGTGGTCGGGTGAATAGTAACTTTGTCGGATGATTTTTCTACTATTTTTATTTGATAGCCAATTAAAATCCCTTCGAAACGGTGGGTATTATAAGCAAATCGGAGGTTCATAGAATTAGTTATGATTTCTTGAAGTTGGGATAGAATCTGTATTGTTTTATCAGCCTATTTTTTTCTTTTAATCTGTTAATGGGAATCTAAGCTTGAAACCTTTAGAGGGAAACCCTAATTAATGTTTGGAGATTGTAGTGTGCCTTTTATTATTATAATTGGTATGCATATATTTATTTTTATGCTGAAAATATATTCGTAATGATTGTACACTAGTATGATTTTACTGCAGATGTTATGTATTGTTGATGTATATTCTTGTTATATAGTGCACTATATTTGTTGTGATGAGATCCGGTAAAGGATAATGGTCCGATAAAAGACAGAGGCCCAGTTAAGGGAAACAAGGGTACGATGGATCCGGTCAAGGATATCATTACGGTAAAGCACAATTTGTACGATGAAGTGCATGATTGAATTGTTATGAATAATGATGTTCACATGTGATGTGGTTATTGAACACTCCACTCGCACATTTACACCTTACATATAGAATTTGTTAGTTTAACTGACCAGAGAGTATAGAGGGATAGTCACCTACTGAGCTATGAAGCTCACACCTACATTGTTAAATCCCTTGCAGGTACCGAAGGGAGATTGGAGGAGCACTAGAAGTAAGGTGGACTATAGTCTTGATGTGGTGTTTATGTGATTATAGAACTTAAGATTTACATGTTATTTATTTGGAATTTGATTTTCCGAACATGGGTTCGTGGACATTGTAAGACAGGTTAACTATTTTACGGTTTGCTTGTTTTAAAGTATTTTGTTTAATAGATGTCATTAGGAAAGTACTATCATACCCCTATTGTGTGTACTGGGGAGTGTGAGACATCGCCCGCTTTGTAGTCTCTATTAGGTGCTAGTCACTAATCCCTTGATCTTTCGGGTGTAGGAATGGGGCAGTCACGTGCTCAATCTCGGGTTTTCGGAATTGGGGGCGTGACACACACACACACACACACACACACTCTCTCTCTCTCTCTCTCTCTCTCTCTCTCTCTCGATGGCTTCAAAATAATACTCAGAACCCTAAAATCACAAAACAAAAAACCATATCGAAAATATACTGCTGCAGGGTTGACGTCGACCAAAAACACCCGGGATCGATCACATCGACTATCTATTCTCGCGTCAACCAATTTCCACATCGAACTTGGTCGATCTATAGCTGGGTCAACCACGTCGATCACATGTCGACTATTTCCCATGTGGACCAACACACATGGAAAAACTCTTAGGAAACTGCTCTAGTCGAGACTCTCGCTCATCGTCTGATCAAGAGTCCCTGTCCAAGAACACAAATGACTAACTCCTCACCTCCCTAAAAATGGGTCATTACAGTATCACAGAGTCAATGCTCAGAGGGTCAAAGATTCGGAGACCCATTGATGTGAACAGATTAGCTAAGTCAGAGTTTCGTTAGTCGTTGGCTCTAAATTGGAGACCCAGAGACTCAAAGAGTCAGAAGTCAGTTGGTCACTGGAGCTAACCTGGACTCAAAGACTCAAAGATTTGATTTGAAGATTAGAGTGTCATTGGCTCTTAATTGGAATTAATTTAATTCGAAGGTCCGAAGGTGCTGACTCAAAGGTTCAAAGATTCGGACTCGAAGATCATAGCATGTCTACTATGCAAAACATCTGTGAGGCTACAAAGCTGTCATCTTCAAGGCTATAGCTAATCAAAGGTTCAAAATGTAGTTATGGTTGCCATTTAAGCAAGTTAGTCGGACAACGTATCTGAGCACGTTAAGTATCAGAATAAAGAAGTGAACATTATCCGAGGCTGGAGTAGTATGTTTCAACGATGGAGATTAACATGTCTAACCCTAGTAGAAGGTTTTCATGCAACAATTGTCCTATAAAAGAAAAGCATATGCCATACTTCAATAATGCGTCAAAATATTTTCAGAGTATATGCAAAATATCTTGAGAGATCCAAGTGACACATAGTAGTTCGTACTACATACACAAAAAGAAGGAGATTGAGAGCAAGATAACAGTGAGTCCTTCTGGCTTAATTCCTCATACATTCAACGAATAGATAGTGAGTTTGGCAAAGGAGTGGTTGAAGGTCAAGAGGTGCAAACGGTTGAACATGTAGGAGCATGTTACGATAGACAGTTCATCACCGTGAGTGAGTACTGAAGTAATACTATTTTTGTATTTGCATTTAAAAGAGAAGAGAGTTAATCCTATTGTAACAAGGGCAAGTCCATGCTATATTAAAAGTGATAGTGGATTGTACTCGGTGTAGGTACACCCTCATCACCGTGGAGTATATTACATTGATCAAACTACATAGATCGTGTGTCTTTGTCTTTTATTTCCCTTACTTACCTGCTGTTACCTTGATCTTGCACAAGTTACTAAGACATCACTCAAATAATAACTACATATGTAAGAATACCTCTGATAAGTAAACTACTCTTTAAAACTAAAGAAATTAGTTTAAGTATACAGATTCACCCCCCTCTCTGTATATGCATACATATACCTATAGGATCTTGTTTGGATCTTAGGAATGTCATTATACTACAACAATTTTATAACACTGGCATCCAATATATGTTTTAATTGATAACTTTTCTTCAACGAGCCAAATTTATATGGGTAATTTGATATACGACCTTGAAGACTGCATTGAAAATACACTCTATGATTACTGTATGTTTTTTTAATGGTGTTATTAACATCAAAGTGATATAAATACGGCCAAAGCTAGATAGGACCCCATGGTTCATCAATCACTAGGAACCCTTGGTGGGAATCAAAAAAGAAAAAGTAGTAAACTTCATTAGACAAGAAAAAGGAGTAGACTTCATTATGTATTACATTGTAAACTTTTATACATGCTAATGTACACTGCTAATAAATACTAGCACTGTTGATAGTACATTTCAACGTCCCCTATATTTTTCTTCTTATTTTTGCCTCTCTATGAACCAAAAAAGTTTTAGTACATTATTTTTTTGCATTCAATTTTAATTACTTTATAGGTTTTCATACATTTTTTTAGTGCAATGGTTATGAAAGACACAATATAGAAACATAAAAAAAATATAGTTCAAAAAGTTCATTGAACATTTCCAACTATCTAATATTTCTAGTAAACCTAATAATATTAAATAAACTAGTAAATATCTGTAACACTCTCCCATGTCAATAAACATTCACCCTTCAGCTTCATAGAACTCTAGACTGTCATCTTGCTTTCACTCAGGCTGGCCTTTGCATTTTTGAAACAAATCTACATTACCTCATAGGCGTGTTCTATGATTGATTTATTTTGCTCATAAACATGCCGTACAATTGATTTATTTTGCAAAATGTTTTTGTAAAATTCCATTGATGCATCAAGCCTCAACCCTCAACCCTCCCATGCTCGACATAATATATATAACTAG
The DNA here is from genome assembly GCA_023512835.1 of Taxillus chinensis. NCBI lineage: Eukaryota > Viridiplantae > Streptophyta > Magnoliopsida > Santalales > Loranthaceae > Taxillus > Taxillus chinensis. Next base: position 31,434,557 of record CM042087.1, read on the forward strand.
ATGCAGAACAGCAAAAACACATCTCCAAATTACCCACATTTGAAAGGATCCAGGCATATAGATGAGAACTCCAAAAATGAAGCAACAAGATAATCAATTATCATTGTAAATCCATAGATGCTAAGAACGAGTACATTTTCGATGAGACCATTAACAGTGTGCATTATATCCCTTAAACCCTCAAATTTTATGTAATGACTGGTATCTGAAGTTCACATAAAGCTAGAAACTAGGGACAAATGTTTCACTCTCTCAGGCTCTGAGAAAACAATTGTCTCGATAATTAAAAACCTCACACCGATCCCACCACCACCACCCTTCATGGCTGATTGTTGTTTCCCTTTCAATTTTATTGGGCATCTCGTCGAACAGGTTGTCAGTCACCTCTTATGCATCTTATCCCGATTAATGGCCCTTGATTAGGCCCTTCTTGGTCACCTGGCGAATGCTTTGTAGACGAAATTTTCAAATGTAGGGAACTAAGAGATGCTGATACCGAAGTCGCAGCTATTGGAGATGATTTGTGCGACTCTTCACCTTCCCCTCTCTCTAGGCTCTATTCACTCTGAGAATAAACAATGTCAACAAAAATAAAATGAAGACCCTTTTTTAGAATAGACAACAAAACTCAAAACAACAAAACAAGAATAAAAGAATAATTGACTAATGATACTTAAGATAAAAAAAATATTTATACACACGATACAAACCTTTTATGCGACTGGGAGAGCTATGTCAGATCGAGCAAGCTTAATATCGATGATCGCAAGGTGCGATAGGTTCGTCCAGTGGGGGATGTCGTGGATGTCCAAAAGCTCGCCGAAGTACTCTCGCAGGAGATATATGTGGTCCCTAATCCCAAGTTGGGAGGGAGCCCTTAACAAATGGGAGTCGACCAGACGAGGTCTTGCACACATCGCGTCCACCAACATTGTTGGCCGCTCAGCCATGATGGAGTACCTGAGGATGGGACAGAGTAGCGCTGCGGTCGAGAGGAGCGTGCTGTCGAATGATCTTGGTTCCTCTGAACTCGCTGACGCAATGAGGACATTGCGAAATCATGTGGGGGCGGATGTCATGCCCTGAACAGCGAGGTGCTGGCGGGCGTCTCCCAAGTGGCGCAGGTGTGCGCTACTTGCGGAGGGGCAAGGCGGAAAGCGTAGCTGGTGCGGACGGGATAGGCTCCACGACAGTTCGTGTGGGAGATCGATGGAGCTCCTTCGGAGTTCAGATGTACTAACCCGGTTCAATGCGGGGAGTACGCCGCTAGTCTTGGACCTGACGATGAAGAGGAGAATTGGTCATCTCTACACAAACTGGTCGGGAACTGGAGCCGTTCTCCTGATGAGCTTAAGGCAGGGCGTTCTAATGAATCATAGCAATTTCGATACGTTTCCTACTGCATGTATGCCTTATAATTTTTAAAATCGTGCTTATTTTCTAAAATAATAAAATAAAATAAATTTAAAATTATTTAATTTTATAATTTAATTATTGAAACAAGTGAATTGTATATTTATTTTTAAAATTTATTTCTATTTTTTTATTTTTAATTTTAAACTCAATTTTGTTTGGATATTTAAATAATTTTTTATTTTATTATATGGACTTACAATATTATAGTTTTTTCATTTTGTTTGGGATTCAATTTAAAAAAATTACATTCTTTTTAAAATGTATTCTCTCTCCTACTAAATAAACATTGTTTTCAAATTAGAATCTATTACAAACTCCAACTGAATACAGAAAATAAAATACATAAAATAAAACTCATACCAAATAGGTCCCGATTCACAAGTAATTTTTTATTTATTATATAATTAATTAATTATACCATGAGTGTTGAATCCTAAGGCTCTTAATTCACAAGTGATTTTTTAATAAAACGTCACCAATAATATGATGCTTAAGAGCAACAACACTAGCTTTTTTTGTCGTTTTTCTTAACTTTAAACATTTAAACTACTTTTTGCTTCCATATACAAATACACACCATAATAGATTCTCTAATTATTTATTTTCTATATCATTAAAATAATATGTTTTTCTCTTATTTTATCATTTATTTCACTTTCTTACTTTTTATCTTTTAATTATTAGTTTTTAACTACTACTTTTATAATTTAAAAATCATATGAAGTGAACAGTGCTTTATAATATATTGGCGAAATTTAAATATAGAGTTTTTATTACGAGGATGATTTAAATATAGTGCATAGAAGCCATCAAGTGTGATAAAAGATGTCCTAGTCATGGTGGACAACTTTATTTTTTCTGTTATTTTGTAATACTAGATATGGAAGAAGAGAAGGGAGTTCAATTAATCCCAGACAAACCATTTTTATGCACCAAGAGATCAATCATTGATGTACAAGAAGAAGTACTAACTCTTTGGATGGATCAAGAGAAAGTAGTCTTTAACATGGCAAATTTCTCCATAGTGACTTAGATTTATACCATTGAGTTGATTGCATATCCAGTTGCATAATGAATTTATAGAGAATAAGTTGTTTAAAGAAGCCCACGCAAACAAAAAATTAAAGGAAGAAATTGAAGAAGTAAATTTGATTAAAAATGATAGAGAGAAAGAAATTATTGAATTGAGCACAACAAAGGATAAACAAAAGGAGCTTATTATTCTAGTGTTGAAGAAGTTACCCAAACATCTAAAATATGATTTTTTTTTTTTTGATGAAACAAACAGGCTCTCGAGGATAGTATTAGCCAACTTTTCACATAAGAAAAGCAAGAGTTGCCTCAAGTTTCGAAGGAGCACAGAGTAACCCTTGGATGGAGCATTACAACTATTAAGGTAATCAACCCTTTAATTTGTTTACCCAAAATCTTAATGAAAGAAACCTATACATTATTAATTGAACATATAGAAGACTCAACTCAGCAATGAAGGAGGAAGTGCGAGCTGAAATAGAAAAATGGTGGAACGTTCATATCATTTTTACGACAATTGGATTTAGCCAGAGGTGGCTGCGTCAAGCTTAAATTGCTAATGGCATTAAATGATATAACAAAGCCCAATAATAATAATAATATGGATATGCAAACCACATCGGACTACGTTATTCTTCATTTCAAAAAAATATATTTATCATAGACTGGACTGTTCCGTTTTATACTCTTATTGACACCTCATTTAGGTGTTGATAAGACATGTTGCTTCTGGAAATGACCTAGTAAACCCTTTTTCATTTATTTCTATTCTTGGTTTTTACGTTGGTTGTCAAAAAATTGTTGCAACCCCCCCCCCCCCCCGATAGTGGGATGAGTGGGGATTTTTTTTTTTTTAAATTATAACAAATCAATTCGTGGGATTGAATAACATCATCATCTCATCATCACCCTTGTTCTTTTTTTAAAAAAATTATTTTATTACATAATTTTATGAACATTTATACCTCGGGGCTACTGGCTAGATTTTGTCACCCTTGTTCATGAATTTCTGTTCAGCCCATAAAATTGGGCCCTAGTCAGGAGGCCCTGCGCCCGCATACAAAAATGGGTATTTCTTTAGCTGGGCCTCCGTACTTTCCCTCCAATCTCTACATTAGGTCTTCGATCTCAATTCCCAACCCAATCAATACACTCAACAACAACAGACGACAACAGCAGCACCACACCGAGGTGTGGAAGAAGCTCAATTCTCATCGACTCCCACCCATCCCTGTAAATGCGGATAAATCCAGCAACGTCGGTGCAGCAGCTCCGGCGGATCTTCCGCCACTGCATCTCGTCTCCGCCGCCTCGACCTCCTCCTCCCCACGTCTATCCCTTCGCGGCCGCCTCGTTCCGCTCCCTCCCTCGCCAGCCCTTTTTCCCTCTACCCTTCATTTCTCTCTCTAGGCCCTTCTCCTCCCAAACCCCTGCCGACGACGCCGCCATAGCTGGGTCGATCTCCGCCGAGCTCCTCAAGGACCCCGAATCCGATCCCCTCCCTCTCTCCAAGCGGCTCGATCTGATCTCGTTCACGCCCTCTTCCCACCTCCTCCTCTCCGCCCTCAACATCTCCCCCGATGCCGGCCGCACCGCCCTCGACCTTTTCCACTATGTGTCTTCCATCCCCGGCTTCACCCTCGACGACGCCGCCGTCTCCTGCTTCGTCTGCTACTTCGGCCGCCGCAAGGACTTCAAGGCCGTCCACGAAGTCCTCTCCCATGCCCGAGGCGTCGCCGGCGCCGAGAGCCTCGAGTCCGCCATCGACCGCCTCGTCCGTGCCGGCCGCCCCACCAAGGCCGTGTCCTTCTTCGACAGGATGGATAAGGATTACGGATTCGTTCGCGACAAGGAATCCCTGCGGCTGATCGTCTCCAAGCTCTGCGATCACGGATTCGGAAGCTACGCCGAGACGATGGTGAAAGGTTTGGCGAACCAGTTCTTCCCGGACGACGATATGTGTAATTTGTTGATTAAGGGATGGTGTGTGGACGGAAAGCTCGACGAGGCTTGGAGACTGCTTGTAGAGATGCAGCGGGGAGGGTTCGATATTGGGGTGTCGGCCTACAATTCGATTCTTGATTGTGTGTGCAAGCTTTGTAGAAAGAAGGACCCCTTTAGTCTTCAATCCGAGGCCGAGAAGGTCTTGGTAGCTATGGATGTTGCTGGCGTTCCTCGCGATGTGGAGACTTTCAATGTGTTGATTACAAACTTCTGTAAAATTCGCAAAACTGAGGCTGCACTCAAGGTGCTTGATGGAATGAGTCAGTGGGGTTGTGTCCCTGATGCCACCACTTTTCATGTTCTTATAAGGAGTCTTTACCAGGCTGCCAGGGTCGGGGAAGGGGATGAGATGATTGATAGGATGAAATCTGCGGGGTTCGGAGAGACTCTCACTAAGAAGGCATATTTTGCGTTTATAACGATTTTGTGTGGGATTGAGAGGATTGATCATGCAATGAAAGTTTTTGGAATGATGAAGGAGGATGGATGTAAACCAGGGGTTAAGACATATGATTTGTTGATCCGGAAGATGGTTGCTCACGGCCGTGTTAGGCAGGCAAAAGCTCTGAGAAGTGAAGCGGCAAGCAGGGGGGTGACAGTCACACCCAAAGCTTATGCTGTCGATCCACGGTTCGTGAGGAAGAAAGCTGAGGCCAACAAGACGGAGAAAAAACGTGAGACATTGCCTGAGAAAACGGCTAGAAAGAGGAAAACTCTGCGTAAACTGCGGCAGAGTTATGTAAAAAAACCTAAAAATATGATGCGACGGCGTTTCTAGGTGCCTGCAGATTACAACAAACATGATCAGTATGAAACATTTGATCATCTGTATTTGGTGCTTCTTGTTGTTTTGACCCTGCTCTTTTGCTTATCTAGAAATGTTCAGAATTCTGAAATCTAGTTCAGAATTGATACATGTGATGCTCATGCGCTGCATTTCTAGACAGTTTTTTCTTTCTTTTCTTGTTAAGCGACTATTAGGCCTGAGTGATCATCTCGGTTGGTGGTTATGAAAAACGTTTTTAGGAGAGGTCCCGATATTATGGTTTTATTTTTTTCCAAAAAACTGAATGTTTATTTAGTCTTTTACATATGTACTTTCAGTATGCCCTGCTTGCATAGTTTTCGTGCTTACCATTTATATATTCAGGCTACGATTTGAGATTGCTGCTGATTTGTGAAAGATGTGTTTAGGCTTTCAGGTGGATTTTATATAGTTGAAATTGTGACGAATACCCTGTTTCCGTAGGCATGAATTTTGCTAACTAATGTGAATGAAGAAAGCTACTGAGGTGAAAAAGTCATGCTGGGTTTCAATTTCAAGCTAATTATATCTTCAGGTGGTGGATTCTTCTTCTTTTTTTTTTTTTTAATGGATTGCTGTCTGGCTTCTATCAAATATAACTGGGCTTCCATTATATTTGGATTAGCTTATAAGCATGCATTTTAGTTCCAATAGCTAACACCTGCAGATTGAGTGATGATGTGTGTGGGATTTATTATGCTCTTTTATGTCAGCCCTTCAAAAATTTGAGTTTCATGTCTTGGGCAGCCTTCGGTTTTCCTGTTCTGATTAGGATATAAAGTGGATATTGTGTCATTTTCTTGTCCTGTTCTAATTAATTTTAATATCTTATGATTAGCCTAATATAGTTCAATTATTTGAAAATAGTATTCTTTTGAACTGTCACTTTTGAGATACAAGGCCAGGGTAAAGCACCAAATAAATTAATTATATATTATGTTGAACGGCATTAAAAAAAAAAAAAAAAGATTACTCGAGGGATGCTTCACGCCATTTAATCCATTTCTACCCCTAAATTATATTATTTATTATTTATTATATATTTTGCCTTGACGTGTAATAACTTATATTATACTATATTATATTATATTATATAGATATCTAAATTTAAATGTAATTATATATTTGAAATTTACAGAGTGAGATCTTTAAAATAAAATTAATTTTGACTATTACAAATATTATTTAAAATATATATTATATCCGCTCTATTTTATTTATTATGTTTTATTATATCTCAGTTCACAATATACTTTTCATATTTTATTGTTAAATAATTTACATCAATTTTAAATTGTTATATTATAATTTAGTGATATTATTGTTATTAATCAAATAAAAAACTAAAATGATATATTATAAAATAAAATAATATATCGCAGTTCACAATATATATATATATATATATATATATATATATATATATATATATATATATTATGCTTTGCGCTTCATCCCTGACTGCATTGTCTTCTTGTGATCTGTAGGAATTGGAAGGTGTTCTTTTTGGAGCTGCCTGCTCGTCTGTTAATGAATTATTTCCTGCTTTCACTTTTTTTTTTGGAGCTGTCTGCCCATCTCTTTGCGTTCTTATTCTTCCCTCATCGTTAATAGATCTGTAAATTAAAAAAAAAAACATTTAGGGGTTGAAGGGTGTCGTTTTCATATTCTTGCTATTCCCCTTGCACGGTTGCAGATATTGGCAGCGGTTCCTCCAATCAAAAAAGGGAGGAAGAAAGCTATTTTAAAATATAAACATTTTTCACCATAAAATGAAAATGATTATCAGGATCCAATATTTGTTTGTATTCTAAAAAAGGTTCCAAAAAATATTTTACACATTTCATCAGACATCTTGCGCATTTTCAAGCCACGAAGAACAGAAGGCCAAGTATAGAGTGAATAAACATTCAACATCATGGTCATCGGACCAAGCTGGTGCAATGGGGAAAACCAGGGAATTGAGCATCCAAGTGCTTAAACCTTGGCTGCTAACAAAACAGAAGCCAGAATAGAAGCCGTTGATTGATTCATAATGATACCGATGTTCATGGAAATCTGTACACAGAAGCAGAAACTTAGTTCTTTAAACTGCTGTTGCATTGGCTTGTTAGGTAGGATTTAGGATTGCTGGGGAGACGGGATAAAGAAGGCGACGAGTAAGGAGGGAGAGGGTCGGGGAATCCGAGCGTTGATCGAAACTGATGTACAAGGAAGACAAGCAAGAACAAACAAAAAAGAAAAGAAAAAAAAATCCGCACACAATTTCTTATCAAAGAAAAATAAATTACCGTATACTAATCCTAAAACATTTTAATCCGTTTCGAACGGGGACTAAATTACATTTTCAATTTGAAACCGAACACTAACCACAGTTTACAAGTGGAATTGGAAGATCAACGGAAGACTAAATATAGAGCTTTGACCTCCGTTAAATGGAGCTTGTATGATGGAATACAGTGTTCAGAAGAATATTAAATAATGCTAGAACGAAGAAAGGCAATTATTGATTACAACAAAAACGTACACTGCAGATTTATCTGCCTCTTAACTATTCCCTAAATATGGAAGTCTTCAATTAATAAAGGCACTACAGAGTTTCCTTCCAAAAACGTACGGACCTGTCAGTTCCAGAAGTCACAAAAGCTGCCTCCACTGGTGAGTACTCAAGCCAACATGGCGCACCAATATGATTTGAAGGCCATCTTGCCACTATTTCTGCTGTCATAGCATCCCAGATAACAATCTGCACCTCCACCCACATGAAATAGATCAATGCAAATAATCAAATTGTCATTAGCATTAACAGCCAAAAATCGGGGCCAACCTCATTGTTTGGTTCATCTATGGATAGTACAAACTCTTCTGTCTTATTGAAAACAGCCTGCAAGGAAAACATTCATGCTTATAAAATGAGCGCCCAAACATTAGTTAACATGAATTTGTGCCCATTTGATAGTGTTGTATGAGCCTTGAGCATGTGCAGCACCACCAAAAATTGTATCTTTTCGGACAATATACCTGGCACCGCAACTTTGTATGTGTCGCTCCATGGTATTGCTTGACCAATTTACCAGTGCTGACTTCCCAAAGTTTCACCGAAGAATCCTTCCCACATGAGAGAACAAATCTAAAATATAATGGAAATGGCAGAAACCACTGTTAGCTTAACAAATCAAAGGCAGTATTTTTATTGCTTATTGAAGGTTCCTGCTTACGGGTATATATAATTATTATTTTCATAACATTATCCAACCAAACTAACCAGTAGTAATCACAACAAAATGAGTCAATTACATGAAACAAAACAAGACAGACAAAAGTTTATATTCGATCCAATACATAATACACGAGTACTTCTCTTTCGAATAGTCCTATCAACTACTATTTTTTTTTCAAATCTATTAATTCCATAAGTTTGATTATCACCTCTATCCAAATCATTATTTCCATAACATTATACACAAATTTCATCATTCTCGCTGACCAATTAAAAGTAATCAACCTAAAGAGGCTTCATTAGTTATCTACGGGGTATTATATTTAACAAACAAATCCACAAAATTCACAAGGTACTAGCAGATTCATTGCCTTCAAGAAGGACACTATCTCAGAAATCAAGGCACACATTCAAATCCAACACGTCAATCAGAAAATCATTTCAAATTCAATATAATTCCTATGATCAATTTTACTTAATATATAGAGTAATTTTTCATTTTATACCTTTGGTCCTTCGTAAAACTTGCACTGATAGCCTCGGTTCCATGTGCAACTATAGAGCGCACGCAATTGGCAGTTACGCCATCCCATATCCTAATAGCGCCATCTTTTGATGCCGTCACATACATGCCACCAGTAGTTGAATACCTCACCTGCATGTTCAAGTAACATAAAACAAATTGCCTTGATTGCCTCAGCTCCATATTCAGAAAACGTGCAGAACGTGTCATTCCACTGTGAGGAAGAGTAAATTTTTTACTATGCCTGGTTTATAGCTCCATTAAGATTATTATCTTGGACATCAGCTGATAGATAGCACTGGAATGTTTTGACATCATAAAGGTGTGCGATTGGATGATCAGTTCCTGAATATTATTTTTTATTATTAAATAAAATCCAGCAGCATAATGATGGCACATAATGAAAGCTGGATCATGATAAATCATCTGATAACAATTGAAAATAAAAAAAATAAGTTGCATGTACTGTAGAAAAACAGGAATGCAACTTGTTGTGCACTGCTATGAATGTACACCGTCAACCAAGCAAATGAAATGTCTAGGAAATTCACGAGGCATGATCTAAGGACAACTACAGATTCATGCATTTGTTAGAGGATATGAAATCACTATCTCAGTACCCTACTGTACTGGATTTAAATTAATGCCTTGGTATCTTTATCATAGCAAGAATTTTAGCTTATGCCCTAGGAAGCACTAAAACTCATGTCATTTTTTTAAAACAAATAGTGCAGCAAATGTGTCGCAGAAATTTTAAGTAATTTTCTAAAAACACCTACCCAAAACTCTAAGTGAATTTGAAACCAGATTGACAACATGGGTATAAAGGAAATCAATTTTTGGCCTGGTAGTAACAAAATATCAGTGACAATTGTGTTTTACTTCTATTAAAATAATACAGACTGTATGGCTCTACACTCTTCAGCCAAAGCATTAAATGCCTGAAACATTTCAATAAAGTCATAAGATTGAAACAATAATAGGTGTTACTAATATATTTACCTGCTAAAAGAAAATCCCCTGAAGGGTGAAATGACACAGAACGCACGTTGTGAGTGTCCTGTCATACAAACAAAACAAATTGCAAATCTTATGTGTTTCCTTCAAAAAAAAACAAACATTTTCAAAATCTTTGGCAAGAGGATAACAAAAACCTGAATGACTCTGAATGCTCTCTTTGCTACAGTTTTAGAAAAATCAAAAAACCTGAAGCATGATAATGAGAAGCATTATATTAAAAATCTAGGTCAAATCCCTTTGTTTTTGATTCTTCATTCTTCTAAGGGTTTAACATGCAGATCTATATGGTCAGAAAAGAAGACAATATAATTTAAGTAACATAATAATATGAACAAACATGAAGAAACAAAATGATAGAAAAATGTTACAAAAAGTTAATTCAAAGCTGACATAATAGGAAAAAAACTTACTTTATTGTTTGATCTTTAGCTCCAGATATCATAACAGGGTTTGTAGGATGGAAATCCAAATCGTTTATTGGCTGCAGTAGTCATTAAAAAATCTAAGTTAGCTGACACTGACTTGCTAAATTACAAATCATTTATAACAGGGCCAAACTTAATGTTAATATGTCAGAGACTCAGTGTCGATGATTTTAGATGAAATATTATTTTAAACTTAAACTAGGCCATGCATATGGTGGAAAGTTTGGGTAATTAAATCCAATATAGACAAATTTTCTTAGAATTCATTGCTCATGAAAGAAATAACGATATAGTAAATGTTGCGTGTGAAGTTCTACCCCCTTTTACAATCACCCATGTCAAACAAAGATAACAAGGGTATCTAATATTGGAGTTGTATATGTAACATCTTTTGCCTGATGAACGTTAAATCCAATGCTATTGTCTTATAGACTCCACTATATGCTTGTCAATTTTCCACGAATGCACACAAATTTTCCAGTGCTGAAATACTCACATTCCTTTATTTATGTTACCTAAATACCACTTCTGACGTATAACATGAAATTTAAAATGTTCACAAATTATAATACCACCACTCATTAATGTCCTAAAGGTAAAAGGACAGAACCCTACTCAGAACAGTTCTTGACTTATGCAACAATGTGAATTATAAAGCAGCAGCAAACTACTGCAGTTACCTAGAGTAAAAATATATTTCCACCAAAAACTTACCTGTAGATGGTCATAAAAAGTTCGTATCACAGGTCGCACAGGACCATCCCTTGTGTCTGGCACTGCCAACATCATTTGCTTGATCTTTGAAACCTGCATGAAAAAGAAGAGAAAAAAAGACTTGTGTGTGTTAACAGCTCTTGATGAGAAAGAACTGAATCCTATTAACAACAAAATACCTCAAATAACTTAATGGATGTGTCAGCACTCCCAGTTGCAACAAATCTGCCATCAGGACTAAACCTGGCACATCTAGCAGCATTCTACATAATTACAGGCCACAGAATATTAGATGCCTAGGAGTAAAGCAATAAATGGAAACCATACATCAAAACAACGAAATATGACACGGACACAACATATGGTGATTTCAACCTTATGCTCTGAAACATGCCGTGCCTCGTGCTTTGGAAAACTCTTTGATGATCCCTTTGTATCATTCACAGCACTGGTCGGCGAAACAGATGTAAAACTGGGTTATTTCAAAATTTCTTGAACAGAGCATCAGATTAAGAGTCCAGTTAGGGGGAACAAAAATTTGAACAGCTTATCAATTGATTCGGTAATAACTTTTGAACAAAAATAGCCTCAACAAAACACCCTCTTACCATTAACTAATAATCCAGGCACTGAAAATTTTGCATGCCCCGTATAATTATCAAAACCAATATAGGTAATGCAAGCACATAACAAAGTAAAAAAGGATGCCAAAGAAGAAAATTGCCTAAAATCAACACTGAAAGTCTGAGGAACCGGGATTAAGCCATGTGATGTGGGTATTCCCGTGCCAGAATCAAAATTTGTATTTGAAGAAGCCCCTCTTAGAATCTCATTCTTCTCCACTGCAAGACCCTGTTGTCATCTTAGGACCAAACACGTTGATTTTTGATACAAAACCCAAACACAAAATTTTGATAAAAAGGCATACATAAAACAAAACACATTGATTTTCATGAATTTGAATTTTAGTAGACATGCATATTTTCCCATGATTTTTCAATACATCTCTATGAAAGTGTTTGATATGGCCGATTAGCTCTTTGTTCATTTGCCCATGCATAAGCACCTCCAGCACACAGACACATACAGATTCAAGTGCAGACCTTAGCGACGATATCAAGGAGCTTGTTGGGAGGGATTTCAACAGCCAGCGGTGTCATGGTGGCCGAAGCCACTGCACTTGCAGCCTACAAAGAAAAGCAACAATAAATTGAGGCTTTCCCCAACATCCTCAGAAATTTCGAACATTAATAGTTTGTTCTGTTTTGGTTTCGCGACATCCTCGTAAAAATATATAATTATACTAAAAAACGTGGGAGAAAAGTGTCTTTCCTGCTTGAGATTGCTGTCGCGAAGATGGGCAACGATCAAGGAATTGACCTGGCGATGGAGCTCCCCACATCGCCATGTTTTCTCGAAATTGGTATGATCCATTTGTGGTGTACGATGACAGACTCAAACTCAACCCCGCCAAAACCCTAATCCTTCGGCTTTGAGCTCTACACTGCTCTTCCCAGTTACCAGCTACTTGCTGTTCTTTTTTCCTGCTAATTATCTAGTCATGTCTTCTTCTCCTTCTTATTTTTCCTTTAAAAAACAAACAAACAAGCAATTAATTTTTATATATATATTTCGGTATAATAGGTTAGGTTTATTTTTTAAAATTATAAATTTAAATAAATTTATATCACTAATAAATATTTTTTAATTATTTAAATTTATTATTTAAAAAAAATAATTTTATTTCAAAAATAATTATCATTTTACCAAATATGCCCATAAGCTTTTATTTTATATTTTTTATTTTTTATTTTCACAACACAAAACAAATTGCAAGTTCTCTTTTTTTTAATATAAAAATCTTAAAAATAACTACCTATGCATTTAAAAGTCACTACTCTCATTATTTTGGAAATTAACTACAAACAAATTGTTTGGAATATGGAATGATAAAAACAAGAATAACTTTGAATGAATCACACAAGATCTTAATTAGCCATATATTTTTGTTGGAAGATTGACATCCAGGAGATTTGCAAATTAGGAGTTTGTTAGTAAAGACAAAATTTTGTGTGCTTAACTTAAGTGTAACGCCTAGGAGAATGAAGGTTAGATTAAGGGTATACTTTTAAGGGTGATGTGTGGAAGGAGAATGAAGATTAATAGATTAATAATAGGTTAAGGTGTAGATTAATGGTGAGGTGTAGACGTTCAAAAAGAAGGATAGTAGGTTGAGATTTTGAAACTCTCCAACAATAGTTTTTAAGTGAAATTATATAATAACTTTAAAAAAACTATTTTAACTTTGAAAACATTTACTCATCATTAAATTGGGTTAACTATATAAACCGTTGGAAAATTCATAATTCATCATAAATATATTTTATATTATTTTTACATCTATAATGTCACTGTAAATTAAATTTCTTATAGGTAAGTAATTAGAATTATCTAATGCATGAAACTATTACTACAAAAACTTTTCAAATGACCAAATGCATTGAAAGATGAATGAATTTGGTTTGGTTAAGCGGGCCTAAATGAATGAATTGCCTCATATCAAATCTTATTCGATAGAAAACATGTCGCATAATTGGTGGTTAAATATGATGTTTCATGACAACATAAGTAAATTGATCCAATACAGTCAAGTTTGCCAAAATCAAAATTGAAAGTTGGTTTTGATGGAGTTTTAAGTATACTTTGATATAGATCGATGAATAAAAATTATGCCAGACAAAATAATTATTAGTAAATATTATAACTTTCAATATTTTTCTACACCATAAATTTCATCATGCATAAATTTTTACTAATAATAACACCTTTAGGTTTTCAATTCACAAATAAATGATATATTTTCAACATAATTGTGTTCAAATTAATTGATCCAAATGATTCAACCAAATTCCATTATCAAATTAGAATCAAAATCGATTGAATCAATGATTGGAATAAAGGTTTTCTACTTATATTTTCTATATGTATATATATATATATATATATATATATATATAATTCAACCAAATTGCATTCAAATCGATTTAATCAATCATTAATTTATGTGATTAAATAATACAAGTTTGACCATGCGTTATTTAATTATATAAATTATTGAAGGTGGCAAAGCATTCATGGCAGCTTTTCTAGATATATATATATAAAAAAAATTTAGAAAAAAAAATTAAAGTTTCCATAAAATTATCCTTCATTAGTTTTTCTAAAATAAAATTTGAAAATAGTGACCGATCCTATATGTAATGATTTACTATTTATTTTCTAAAAGTTTTTCTTATAATTTTTTATATTGTTTTTGATACATGTTGATTTTTGAATGGCTATAATAGGTTAAAGAGAGAAAAAAGAATATAAAAATATTATTTTAATATAATAGAAAAATTATAAGAAATGAAATGTAAAAAGTTTTTTATAAATGAATAAATTTTAAGATAAAATTTTAAAGAATGTTATTTTTAGCTAAAATTTAGAAGAAATATAGGAAACCCAATGTAAATGCTCTTATATACCATGTGATAATTAACTATATAAATTATGTCTTATATATTCTTAAAAATAAAATTCATAAATAAATAATTTTTAAGATAATATTCAAATTTATATATTTTCAAAGTTTTAAAATTAAAGTATATTATACATATAATGATAATAAAAAATATAATTTATACTGATTAAGGCAACATTCTCATTTAGGACAATATGTCTAAAGAACTTGAGATATGTATTTGGAGCAATGATTTTTATATATATATATATATATATATATAAAATTACAGCGCAAGTACTACCAAAGTAATCACAAGGCTATAATTATTTTGATCTCACACTTTTAAAAAAAATCAAATTCTTCTCTCCCCACCCCCCAATGAAAAGCTCAAAGCCTTCAAGTTCTCTCTCTCTCTCTCTCTCTCTATATATATATATATATTATAACCTCCAAGGTCAATAAAGGGCTTCACTAAATAATATGATTGGAATTTTTTTTCATATTCTCAATTAATTAAATCAAATCTACTGCTCTATATCATATTCATATTCAATAGATCAAATCTCTCTCTCCCTTTGACATTATCCCTTATTAGCTCCCCCTCCCCTCCTCTAATTTGGACTTCATCATCTCATATTCCCTTTAAAACTTTGGATTTTCGATGTGACTAATGATCTGCAAGACCTCATCATGGGTCTTACTTCAAACATGAGAAACTCAACTTGATTCGCTCATCAATTAATCCTAATTTACCTGTGAATTAGCTTAATTTCTTTATTAATTAATAGTTATGTGTGTTTAGGGAAGTAGTGGGTCACAGAGTTAGCGAAGAGAATATTGTCAGTATATGATAATCCATAATTAATGATGAAATTTCTTAGTTAAAGAAAATTTAAATTTGATAACATTCCACATCTAAGTTTTTTTTACTTCAATTGTTCTTATTTTAATATTTGAATAATCCACATGGATTGGGAATATAAGTTATTCTTTTAATGAAATACGTCTCTAGCTTATAGAGGAAATCTTTTATGTATATTTTAAGTCATTACAATAAAGTAGATAAAAAAAATAGAACAAGATTATGCTTTAGTTTTTGGAAATGTAAAATTAGAATTAGTTTTCGTTCTTTAACTTTTAAGATTCATAACTTCTTCTATAAATATCCAAATGACAAGATATTGGTACCAAACTCTATATTTGGACATTATTTACCTAATTTGGGTGACCTTACTGAAATCCATTACAATTGAAATAATTTTTGATACAACAAGGTAAATTATGCAAGCATTTTATGAAACAAAAAAAAACTAAACAAAACTTCAAAAAACTTATAACTTCTTCCATAAAGATCCAAATGACAAGAAATCAATGCCAAATGATAACTATTAAAATCAGATACTTGACCAGGTAGCCATTATTTGATTTCATTGAGAGTTGTTGGATCAAACTCTGAATTTGGATGATGCGGATAAAACCCTATATAAATTGATTTGAGACATTGCATGTTTTATCTTAAGTTGTTGCAGAAGATATGATCTTAATCCGGACCTCCACTTGTGAGAGCAAAGCTGAAAACATGATACATAATCCTGATCTAGACAAGAGTGAGTGTCGTCAAACACTTGGTAAATAACCAAGTCTACACTTCATACGGAATAAGGATCATTCGTGCGGACTAAACACTTAAAGCTATGGACTAAGGATTCTGCGTCTTAGAGCTTAAACGGACTTAATCAAATAGATGCAGAATAAGAATCTTAGTCTACAACTCACATGGAGTAAGAAAAAGTCATCGCGGAATAAAAAGCTAAGTCTTTCACTCAAGCGGACTAAGGACAAGAAAACACAAAGTAAGGAATCCGAGTCTTCCATACATGTGGAGTAAGGAACGACTTGTGCGGAATAAGGACCCAAGTCCTTCATTCGCGCGGAGTAAAGAAGATAGATGCGGAGTAAGGAATCTGAACCTTTTACTCATGCGGAGTAAGGAAGCGCTGATACGGAGTAAGCTCTCCGGACTTTCCGTTCATACGGAGTAAGGAAGCGCTGACACGGAATAAGGATTCCAGTATCAAACTGACATAGAGTAAGCAACCAATGATACGGAGTAAGGATCCTAGCTTCATTAACACGGAGTAAGGAACCTTATGACGGATTAAGAATACGCTACTTCAACTTATCATCTTCGCATTCAAAGTATTTAGCTCGTTGTGTCCCGATGTAATACAAACTCATTGATAACCTAAAGCATCTTACACGTGGATCATGCGGGTATGCGGACACAACTTTAACTGCACTTGGGAATTCGCAAAATAATTCAAAGTTTAAAGACCCAATATCTTGAGCTCCACATCCGCAGCAATTAAGGCAAAGAGATTACTGAGGAATAGTCAATGCTGCACGTTGCTTGGAAGAACAAGTTCCAAGGATGTTCCTAACGGATGGCTATATATATTAGACCTTGTATATTGTCAAAAAGATGTGTAAGCACGAGAGGTGTAATAGAAACTATATATGTGCTTACATGTACAAGAGCTCATAGAGATCATATTGGCTAGTGTGTGAGTTATTTGTAAATAGTGTTAGAGAGTATTGCAGTAGATCGAAAAGCTTTACAACTTTAATCTGCTCTATTTTGTTGTAATTGTCAGTTGATAATAAAATAAAATACTTCCACTATCTGGTTATCTTTCGCATTGATCTTTTCTCTTAACCATGAATCAATGTAGTTCAGCTCTAATTAAGCACATCAAAGCCCCTATCCCTCTTGTACACACTCACTCACTCACTCTTTCTCTCTCCTTCAGAATGGAAGACACTGAAAAAAACCTACAATCAAATAAAAGAATAACATATATCAAAAATACACTATCGCAGGGTCGACATTGATCAAAATACACCCACATCGATCACATATTCTAGCATTGACCAACTCCCCACATCGACCAAGGAAGGTCGACCTCAACTCATGCATGGTCAATTTACAGCCACATCAACCACGTCAATCTCATGTCAAAAATCAAGCTCGCATCGACCAACCTATGAATAAAACTCTCTGGATTCTCCCTTTGGTCAACATCGACTCCTACTAAGCCAGGTCAACCACGTCGACCACCATCTCACATAGACCATCCTTTGGGGAAGCTCACTAGAATCTACACAAGTCAACCTCGACCAATAGGGAGCTAGGTCGACCATGTCAACCACATAATCCTACATTGATCAAGGGTTCTGTTGACCAAATCCTCAAACAGCAATCTAGCTTAGCCTCTCCAAATTAATTTGGCGCCAAGGACGCTACCCCTTTGACCCTTGCTCACTGATCGGGCAGTAAAAACCCCGTTGAGGCGTTGCGCCTTTGGACTCCAGCTAACCAACTGGTCAAGAGTCCTTGCACAAAGCACAAATAGCTAACTCCTCAAATCCCCAAACATTGATCATTATGTTAGCCCCTATTTTATCCTGGTTGGACACACTTTATCAAATTCAATTTTTCTCCATGTCGTCTTAATTTGTTGAAGTTTTGTAGGACGACAAAGTCGTAATCACTGAGCCGCAAATGCCCAATTTCAAGACATTAGTCAAGAAAGACCTCCAAATGCCAAAAAGTTAGTCTTGGGCGATAGAAAATCAAATTCGAAGATCAATGCCTTTGACCACACTCGATTTCAAGGTCAAACGAAGAAGATATGATCAAAACAGCGTTCGGGCCGCCACTTAGGGTCAAAACGGTAATTAGCTTTTCAAACGGCACTCTGGATCAGGTCACGAATCTTATTTTCCTATTCTACTCATTCTAAGAATTTTGACATATATATTGTATATATTTGTTTCTAGAGTGTTTAAAAAAATATCTTTTTCGGTAATAAATAATTGTAGTACTGGCTTTTCGTAAAAACGAGATCGTTTTCAGCTTCCCTTGTTCTTAAAATGTTTGCATATAGTTATTTTGTACTTCCCCTTTAACTGGTTCAATGCAGGAAAAAGAGTCCTGTGTTAGTAAATTTATTTCAATGGTTTGTTTAAATGGAGTCCTTAAAAACAGTAATTTTAGGATCTTACCCTGGTGAATGGTTATTCTCAGCTGCTCCAACTTGTGAGCCAACTGCTGTGTCTCTTCCCGCAGGTGATCGTTCTCCTACTTAAGTTCTTGATATTTCTTCTTAAGGTCTTCTTCAGTGTCATCCATCTGCCCGAAATACAACCCAGTCTGTAGTCTGTTATTAAGCTCAAGTTCCCTGGTCAGGAGCCTCCCAAACTCAATGGTTTGCCCTGCATGAACCATGGCAAGTTCTCTGAAGCAATCCTTCAGCTGCTTGTTTTCCCCTAACAAGTAATCGTATGGGTTGTGCAGATATTCTTCCATATTTGGTATATGAATAAAGAATGGGAAATAGAGGGGGAAAAAGGTAACATAACAAATTTGCGATGATAAAATTTTGGCAGAAATGTAAAGTCGGCAAGCTTCCAAATAAATAAATAAATAAATAAATAAAATCGATGAATGGAAAGGATCTATGATGCTCTAAATTCTACCGATCAGATTTAAGTACATCTAAGTGTTAGTACATGAGTTCAATTAGATAAAATCATGTTCTAAAAAAAAAGACATAGTATTTGAGACACTGTGTCTTTTGGGATGGTGACCCACTTTAATATGTAATACAGTTATATGTTATGGATTAGTTTTCTTGTATGGTTTGTGCATGGCATGTGTAAGATTGTGGCAGGTTTGGGGCAGCACCCTAGTAGGAGCCCTTAACAGGTGACCATTCACCAACCCCTTGTCCTTCTGGGTGCGAGGCATGTGGCATCACTAACTGGTTTCCCGGTATTAGGAAATCCATACCCAGCATGGTACGACTCGGGAGCCCGATGTGAGTATCATTCTGGAGGAATTTGTCATAATATTGAGAGATGTATGACATTCAAGAGAGCAGTTCAGGCTTTGAGAAGAACAAACCGCCTATGCTTTTCAAATGATGGATCACCTATGCTCGAATAATACCATATAGTCCTACTGTTGTGTGAATCATGAAGGTTTTTTTGTTTTTCTTAAAATTTCTCCAAGGCCCCTTTACAATAAATGCTTTTTCAAAATCCATTTTCAACATCGCATTCATGCAATGGTTGTCATTTTCTTGTCCCCTCTCATGGTGTGTATATTAAAGCCTAACAGGGGAATAAAAAACAAAGGAAGTTTGAGCTACTGGCTTGAGCTTGAGGAAGATCAAAGGGAGAACTTGAAGACTGTGGAAATCAGGAAATTACAATTTTAGGTAACTCCATTCCCGTTGGGAGAGACGCTATCAAGGAGCTGGATTGTTAGGTAAAGTTCCTTCTGTCAAGAAAATGGATATAACTCTTCTTTGAACTACTTGAGAAAATATTTGATCATTTAAAGTGAGGAGATGCCATCTTTTGTACTATCTCGTAATAATACCCTTGCTACCCCCTTTGAGCCTATAATGAAATTTCTTTTCAAATTACTCGATTCATAGTTCACCCCACACTGGGGCAGTTCTTTAAAGCCAAATCCCTTAAGAGAAGCAGTTCAGTACATATGTTGGGGCAGTTAATGCCTTATAGAGTCCCTCATTGGGACAACTCATGTCAAACTGGGGCAACCTTTGGTGAGATAGAAAAAGAAAAAGAAAAAGAAAAAAATAGAGAGAAAAATTCAATAACGGCATTTTGGGGCATGATGAGAAAAAAGAAGAAAAGAAAACAACCAAGAAAAGAAAAGGGGGCATTTTTAATCAAACCCATACTGGGGCAGTTCAGGAAGGAATAATCAACCCTCAGGGCAGTTTTCAAGAAAAATCAGTCTCGTAAGTCTCATGACAAAGATAGAGCCCTACACTGGGCAATTTAGTCCATCCCTCGTAAAAAAAAAAAGAGATCAAAAAGAGTCAAAAAAATTAGCTTTTAAAGAGTTCAGCCTGAACTATAGATCATATCTAACGTAGAATAGGTTTGAGCTTATCATATCCATTTCTTAATAAACCCTCAAACCTTCAAGCCTTCGTTACAGTCCTAGAAAAGTCCTCTCTGATTGAATGATCAAAGTTATTTTTCAAGTACTCAAATGAGAGTGGAAACCTTTAATACAAAAGGTGGACTTGGTGAAAACCCAAAAGGGCATCAAAGGTAAAATACAAAGTCATCTAAAAGGCAGAAGGGACAATAGAATCCATGTAAGGCGGGTGTAGTGAAAGCCCGGAAGGGCACTACGAGTAAAATTCAAAGCCATAAAGCAGCAAGTGTTCAAACGCACTAGATCAGGTCAAAGCTTAAGCAACAACCCTTGACGGTGGAGCCTGAAACCATAAAAACAAGAAGTATTTAAGCGCATCAAATCAAGGTAAAGCTCCAAACAATAATGTTTGAAGATAGAGTCCTTTGAGCCACAAGATCAAGGCAAAGCTTTAAACAGTAACCTCTTAGTGTAAAACCCAAAACCATTGTGTACTAACACGTCCAATCCAAGGATAAAATCCCGAAACCACGAGACCCTTTGGCTTCAATCGCAAAAAACCCCTCAATCTCAAAAACCTCAAAACCATTAAGTACAATATTTCAAACTATGAGGATGAAAACCCCAAAGCTTCAAGGCTATTGTCTAATCTCAACCTCGAGAACCTTAGCGCCATTACTCCTAACCTCAACATGACCCTCAAAACCAGTAAATACCAAGATCTCTAACCCATAAATAGGAAAAATTCTTGAAGCCATTGAGTACCAACATTTCCAATCTCCAAGGATAAAACCCCAAGCTTCAAAACCATCCAATCCAGTCCCGGAAACCTTCAAAACCATAGAGTGCTAATGCCTCTAGCCCCAAAACCATTGGACAAATACCCCCAAAATCTGCAGATTGGACCCTCAAACCATCAAGCACCATTACCTAATCAAAGCTAGTCAAGTTCAAGTCAACTTCGTGAAACATACCCCTAGAGGTTCGTACCACTGCCATGAGAGGACGACAAGCTATGATTGCATTACATAATCATGTTTTGAAAATTGTTTTAAATCATTTTTGAAAACTCATTTTTGAAATTCAAAAATCTTTTGTACATAAAAGGTTTATCCCCATCAAAGTCTCATGATATTACTCAACAGAGGTGCTCTGTCATCCAGGAAGACAGTGCTCAAGTCAAGCTCTTTAACTTAGGGAAGCTAAGTCTAGTAAACTCCCCAGCCAAAGAAGAAAGAGTTCCCTAGCATGATTGGAATAATTCAACAACTCCTCAACAACATCAAGATATTTTCCCCAACAAGGCGAAGCTGATCACCAACAGCAATGGATCTCCAGCGAGTTAAACTCCCCCCGTCAAAAAAGAAAAAAAAACGAAAGAACAAAAAAGAGAGAAACAAGAAAAAAAACTTTGTGCATATCATCAATATCATACATCCATACATGCATCATGTGCATCTCCCTTTTACAGGTTTCATGAGCAACTCTATGAAATTCCAGACATTTAAGGCACTTGCATAGGCCTTGCGAGCCTTTGAGACAATCAAGATTCCACAAGCATCTCTCCAAAGTCTCGTAAGCCTTACAAACCACTTTTCAAGAAGTCAAGCCCTAAAACTCATTTCTCATGATATTAGTGTGTTTACATTATCATCAATCTATCGTGATACTGGTGTATTCCTTTATCGATCACTTGCATATATGATATTGGATGGTTTCCTCTATCATTTCCTTCGTGATGCTGGTGTGTTCTTTTATCACTTGCATATATGATATTGGATTGTTTCCTCTATCATTCCTTTGTCATGATACTGGTGTGTTCCTTTATCACTTTGCATATATGATGTTGGATTGTTTCCTCTATCATTCCTTTGTTATGATACTAGTGTGTTCCTTTATCATTGACGTTTCAATTCTTGTCTCTCAATTCCTGTCTGTGATATTGGGGTGTTCCTTTATCACTTGCATATATGATATTAGATTGTTTCCTCTATCATTTCTTTGTTTTTATTGTGATACTGGTGTATTCCTTTATCACTTGTATATATGATATTGGATTGTTTCCTTTATCATTTCTTTGTTTTTATTACAATATTGGTGTGTTCCTTTATCACTTGCTTTGCCACAACTCATAGGCCTCCTGTGCCTGTGAAATCTCTTAGGTTCTAGCCTTTTACATTCTTGTTAGCTCTAGGCTTTTAATTTTCAGTATCTTTGCATTGTAGGCGGTAATCTTCCGACCTCTATAACACATTGTAGGCAAGTAATCCCCTTGCCTCTGCGAACTCTCTCATGTCAGCTCTAGGCTTTTAATTTTATATTTTTTCAAATCCAAATCAACCCTTTAGGTTTTCCATTCTTTATTACCTCATGTCTCTTTTAATCCCCAATCCACTAAGATTCTAGGCTTTTATTCCAGAAAATCCCAAGTTCCAGCAAGTACTCTAATTCTTAGTAGAACCATCCCTTGGCAACAGGTGAGTTAGGTAAGTGGTCCAACCCGTCTAAAACAAGTCCATCTTATCTTTGTGCACCGTTTGACCACAAACGATACACAAAGAGGGGCAATTGTTGGACCCTATTTTGTCCTGGTTGGACAAATTTTATCAAATTCAATTTTTTTTCCATGCCGCCTTAATTTGTTGAAGTTTTATAAGACGATAGAGTCGTGACCACTAAGCCGTAAATGCCCGATTTCAAGACATTAGTCAAGAAAGGCCTCCAAATGCTAAAAAGCCAGTTCTGGGCGATAGAAAATCAAATTCGAGGATCAACGCCTTCGACAACACTCGATTTCGACGTCAAACGAAGAAGATATGATCAAAACAGTGTTCGGGCTGCCACTGAGGGTCAAAATGGTAATTGACTTTTCAAACGGCACTTTGGATCAGGTCACAAACCTCATTTTCCTATTCTACTCGTCATTCTGAGAATTTTAACATATATATTGTATATATTTGTTTCTTCAGCATTTTAAAAAAATTAAAAAATAAATATCTTTTTCAGTAATAAATAATTATAGTACTGGCTTTTCGTAAAAACGAAATCGTTTTCAGATAAAATGGACATGGGGTCGCTCGTCATGACGCCCCAGGTCCAAAAACAAATTTTTTCGAGATGTTTTGAAGTCCGGGTCGTCCTACTGATCCCAAAAACCAAAAGACATCGGTCAAAAACCCAAAAAACAAACAAGTTCCTGCTTTTCTTTTCTTTTCCGCCGTCTCAAGTACATGTGTTGATCATCGATTGGAAACAAAAAATTAAAATAACAAAAGCAACAAGATAAAAAATAATAGTAGCCACACAACGTATCTTCTTCTCTCTCTCACGTGGCCTTATCGTCCTCTCCACCACCCCATGCTGCGCCGGACCACCATGCTAGGCCACAACCCCACGCCTGGCCAACCCACACTGTGCCTACCCATGCTGTTCTGAGCCAAGCTGCGCTGAACCACCGCGCTGAACCTCCCCCTCGCTGACCCAAACCAAACCGAAACCCTACAATCCCTCTTCCATATAAACCCCCGTGGATTAACCGATTGGAGGAGCTCCTTCTTTGAAAATACGATCCAAAAAACCAAAAAAAAAAACACAAAAAAAAAACAAAAGAAACAAAAGAAAAACAACAAAAGAAAACCCTTTTAAACTTAAAAAAACTTTTTCATTTGCTTAGGATTTTCAAATACTTGGGTTTTTCAATACTTTTGTTTTCTCTTATACTTTAGGTTCAATTTTGATTGTGTTTTAAACTTCCCCACGCTTAGGTTTTCTTTATGTGCTTTTTATCTTTTCTTATTAATCTTTACCCTTGGTGCCATTAATAGCGTGCGACTTAAAAAGAAACAAATTCAATTTCGGCCTTTCTTTAGATTTAAGTTTTAGCTTTAAAATTTAGAATTCCCTTTAATGATCTAGGATGAAATTGGGTTTAATTTTGAACTTTAACAAAGAATATAGAAAAAAAAGTGGAAAATCAAATTGCTAGGGTTCCCTTAGATGCTTAGGACAAATTAAACTTTATTTCAACTTCAACAAACAAATTAGGAAAATAAAAAGAGTAGACTTTTAAATCATATGTAAATTCCACATCACTTTGAGACTAGATAATTTTAGGCAAATAGTTAAAGCAAGTTAGCAACCTTCAAATCTTAAGATAGGTACCGAAATAGCGTCGTGGGTGTGTTAGTCTTTCCCCATGTATAATCAACTCTCGAGCCCATCGCTATGCAGCAAAAATAATTTCTTTTTAGGTGGCCAACCGCACCCCAAAAAATTGTTGGTGGCGACTCCGTATTTTTCATCACCATTTGAATGAAGGTTGGGGGGAACCGCAGCTCAAAAACGGTTTTCCTCTTGGACGAAATCCGGTGATGACACATTACATGGCAAGTCATCTTAACCATTCATTATAAACTTTGCTTGCTAAATTATTCTAGAATAGTTCAATACATGACTTTTTCTACTGTAGTTTTATTTACCCTTTGGCCTTTGGGTTTCTCCCACCCATTATAGCCTATAAATAGAGGCCTTCTCTATGACACTTCCACACTCCACAACAACAAAATCATCCACAAAATTAAGGGTAAGAAGAGGGTTTTTGAGAGGATAAATAAGAAAGGATTATTGAAGGAGAAGCACATAGCAAGTGAAAAGAAAAGGGAAACACTATACAGTCTTGGAGCAAAAAAAACTCCAAGTTACTATGATTCCTTGCTCTCTTACGGATTCAAGTGTCAATAATGACAGAGGTGAGGTGAGAAAAAAAGTGAGCTATACCTAAAGACTTGAAGCTTTTTCAATGATATGCTCATTTTTGCATACTTGTTAGTGGGTAAGAGTAAGATGTTTTTGCGATAGTCTAAAAGAATTGTCTCAAGATGTGAATACATGTATATGAGTTTTTTTTCTTAGTTTATTCCATCCAATTCCATTCATACAATAAGTCAGCTCTAGTGATGGTTATATAGAGCAACATGAGTGTACATTTTTTTTTCACATTGATTGGGCATTGAAGTAGGCGTTAAAAAATGATTTAGGCAACCCATATTCCTTTGGAGGTAGGGATTTAAATTTGCCACTATCCTAAAAAAAATTAAAATAAAATTAATGAGGATCAAAATAAAAGTTAGAGAGCATTTCTTCCCAAAATACAACTCTTCGGTCATTTATAATGTCATTCCCTCCTTATTTCCGTAGAAAAAACGTATTCTTATTTTAAACAATAAAATGAAAAGAAAGATAAATCCAAAGTAATAATAGTAAAATTTGAACACTACCCCTATTATGGAATCTGGTTTTGCTCACGTAAGTCATTGTAAAAAAGAAAAAAAAATCTATTAGTTAGTATTAAGAAAACTTTATGTAGAAATAAATTATATGAATATATATTTTTAATAAAAAATTAATATTAGTCAAATGATAATAAAAATAATATACCTAACATTAAAAAAAGTATTGTACTTTTTTCGAACATACTACTCCTTTTTTCCCACAAAAAGATAATGGAGTCAAAGCTTTATATTAATTTGATTTTAAGTTTATTTGATATGATGATATTTAAAAAAAATAATAATAAATTTTAAAAAATATTTATGAATAATAAAAAATATTTATGACAGGGCACAATGATAAACTGAGGTCGCCGTTGATTGCGGCCAACGTTAAAAGAGGAGCGCACAATAAATAAATTCAGGTAAAGACAAAAAAAAACGGGTAGGGCTTGTTCGGACTCCATTCTGTCGGTGGGTCCACCATAGAGCCCATGAATGACGGCGCAGCTTCGCAGCCGACGCAGCGTAGGAGCCCCGGCACGGCAGGCCTCCACGTAGCGTAGCCGACGGCGACTTGGAAGGGTACGACTTCAGCCCAACAACGGCCATTCGAATTTTGAAATACATGGGGGTCCCAAATTGTATGGTGTGGGCCAAGATAAATTAGAACGGTCGGTTGGGTATGAAATTGTATTATTTTAATTAAAATAATAATAAATTCAATTTTAAAGAGTGTGTATATATATTATTTTCATGGAAAGACCGTGAAGAGTATTATTTTGTTTGAAAATCTTAATTTATAGTCGTGTAAGTAATTTATGCAATGAAATTTTTTCCGTGGTTAAATTAATATGATTTTTTTAAAATTTAATATTAATTTAATGATGATGAAATTATATGCTAATTATCTGTGCAACCTCTACGTATTATTACCTGTTTTTTGGGTTATGAATAAAGATATTTGTGTTGTTGCTTTAACTCCGGCCTCCACTAATATGGTAGGTTTGGTGGTATGGTGTTTTACGAACGCACTTATAATTTATTATAATACTTGACTTGTGAGAAGTAAAATAGGAAATGAATTGTTTTTGGTTATATAAATAGTAAAAAGTTTATTTGTAAGTAGATTGTATATGAATTCGTGTAGGAATATTTTATCTGTCATTAAATTAGTATTAGTAAAAAGTTTTTAAAAATAATAATATCAATCCAAGTTGGATGAAGATACCTTATATGGATTATCTGCATAATCTACCTATATGTAGCATTAGAGCACTAGTAGCAGATTCCCTATATAGATCCGTTTTCCTATATTTAAGGAAAAAAATTAAAAAGTCATAAAATCATTCCCACAGCAGATGCCTTATATTTATACTTCCCAATGTATTGGGAAGTACTATTTACTCCCGATAATTATTAAATTATATCTAAAAAATTTCTCTTATCTTTCTCTTTCACGTTTCCCATAACATTAATTTTATTTCATATTAAATTATATAAAAAATATTATCAAATAAAATAAGTAGTATAAATATTATTTTAATGATATGGAGGGTAATTTAGGGAATCTATTGTGATACATATTTGTACAGGGAAGCAAAAAGTAATTTAAAATTGTAAATTTAGGGAAACTTGTTGGAAAGCTGCTGTTAGTGTTCTTACTCATATGAATAATGATATCACATGTCCCTCTTTTATAATGTTTTAAAATATGTAATAATTTGAACATTATATTGTTTTTTTTAAATATATTTGTTTTTTTGTTATTGACCGACTCCTACCCATTAGTTGTTTTGGGCGTCATATTCTATTAAAACAGACATGTAACACTAGGCAAAAAATTCAATGGTAACTTTTTTTTTTCCATTTAAATATATGTACATTCTTTTAAACGCTTAAGAGCATTAGTAGTAAATTTCATATAAAAGTCTGTTTTTACATATTTAAGAAAAAAAGTTAAAAGTTATAAAATCATCCATAGCAGCAGATGTCTTATATTTAATTTTTTTATGAAATTTATACAGTATTTTTCAATATATTAGGAAGCACTATTTACTTCGTATAACTATTTAATTATATCTAAAAAATTTCTTTTATATCTCTCTTTCATGTTTTTCATAAGATTCATTTTTATTTTCATATTAAATTATAAAAAAATTATTATTAAATAAAATAAGTAGTATAAAATATTATTTTAATAATATAGAGAGTGATTTAGGAAATCTATTGTAATATATATTTATATAGAAAAGCAAAAAGTAATTTAAAACTATATATTTAGAAAATCTTATTGGAAAGCTTATATGAGTGCTCTAATTACATATATAATTTTTTCATTTAATTACATATTTTGGTATATGGTATTTATAATTTGTAGGTATAAATGTTTGTATATATACTTTCACCATTTTTCCCAATAATTTTAACTAGTAAAATGTACAAAACCTTTACCGGAGTCCACTAAAAATTATCTTTAGAATGAAAATTGTTTATCCTAACAATTAAAAAATAGATAATTTCTTTTTGGATAATTATTTTTCAAACTCAATATTTATCAAATGTATAATACCATGATAACAAAAAAAGCTTACATTTATCGTATATTTCAATGTTTATATTTAAAAACAAACCTGCACTGAAGATGAAAATGATATGAGCTTTTTTTATCTTTAAAAAAAAAAACATAAACCACAACTCATATGATAAAGTCTCCCATGTCCCTTCCCTATATTCGAGGAATTACCGGTCAAGGACTGGATGGCACGTGGCACAGCTCACCACGGCACGTGTCAACGCGTTCTTTGCGTTATAGATTCAAAAACTTCCATATATGCCCGAACCCTTGAAGTATCCTAATCCTCCTCTCGTTCGCAGAGACCGTCTCTCTCTCTCCCGCTCTGCAGATCTCTCCCTATCGCTCTGCAGATCTCTCCCTCTTCCTCAAACCTTCGACTGCAATGGCCGCGGTTCCCGCGACGCCGCTGCTGAAGGACGAGCTTGACATCGTGATTCCCACGATCCGAAACCTGGACTTCCTCGAGATGTGGCGGCCCTTCTTCGAGCCCTACCATCTGATCATCGTCCAGGACGGAGATCCCACAAAGACCATCCACGTCCCCGAAGGCTTCGACTACGAGCTTTACAACCGCAACGACATCAACCGCATACTCGGACCCAAGTCCTCCTGTATCTCCTTCAAGGACTCCGCGTGTCGCTGCTTCGGCTACATGGTCTCTAAGAAGAAGTACATCTTTACCATTGACGACGACTGCTTCGTATGTCCCTCCCTATCGTTATACCACCCACTTTTGATCTGTCTGTTTACCTCATTAGTGTTTGTTTCTTTGTTTGTTTTCTAATTTGATCTGCGTCCATCTTTCCTTTTATATGCAGTGGCGGTGGATCTTTTTATATAATTATCATACAGATGTTTTATTGTTTCACTTTGGTAAAAATAACAGAGCCTGGATCTGGGTTCTGCCACAATCATTTTTTTGTTTATGTTTTTTCACAACATAGGTAGGCGACAATTGATTAGTTATTATTATTCATGATGTGTGTGTGATTCCTGGAAAATAAAACTCGAACGCATAGATCTGTTTTTTTTGAAGTGTGATGCGATTATGTTGATTCCGATTAGTTAAATTTTTTGTTTGTTGTAATATTACGTTTATGATTTTTAATGATGTTTTTCTAGATTTGTTGGTCGTTTAGTTTGACGTCTAGCCTGAATTTAGATCATGGGCATTCGGTTGTTAACTGGAGTCCGCTGATGCCACATCCATGCATAATTGTTTGTACTTTTTAGGTAGCTGTTTTCTGTGACTTTGCTTTGTCTTAGTATGATAGATCTCTCAGTTGCCGGAGGTGATAAGTTGATTTTCAAATCTACACTGAACATTCGAACGTATATTCTGTGCTTTTTCAGTTTGTTAGATCTGAAGTTAAAATTCCTTAACTGGTTCGCAGGTTGCCAAAGACCCAACTGGAAAGGAAATCAATGCATTGGAGCAGCATATTAAGAACCTCTTGTGTCCATCAACTCCATTTTTCTTCAACACCCTCTACGATCCATATAGAGAAGGTGCAGATTTTGTCCGCGGGTACCCATTCAGTCTCCGGGAAGGTGCCTCAACTGCAGTTTCCCATGGTCTTTGGCTGAACATCCCCGATTACGATGCACCTACCCAACTTGTGAAACCTCGCGAAAGAAACAATAGGTACCCCGGATTATTATATTTATGTTTTTTGCTTATTTATACTTGGCTAACTTACAAGTTTTTATTCTGCGTAATCTTTTCCAGGTTTGTAGATGCAGTTTTGACTATACCAAAGGGAACCCTCTTCCCTATGTGTGGTATGAATCTTGCATTTGACCGTGATTTGATTGGTCCAGCAATGTACTTTGGACTCATGGGCGATGGCCAGCCGATTGGGCGGTACGATGATATGTGGGCTGGTTGGTGTGTCAAGGTATTATACCATAATACCATATGACATTTACGGTTGTTTAGCTACAGTCGCTCAATATTTACACTGCTATTTAAATATAGCATAGTTCTGATTGGATACGATTCAATACAATTAACTGAAATTCCTTGTTTTAAAATCTTTTGGGTGGAAAAAGTTTTCATTGGGAAATTTGACAAAATGTTCTTTAATGTGGCATCTTAATTTGATTTTATTGGTAGAGCATCCTTGGTTTACTGTAAATGATCCAATGGCTGCAGGTGATTTGTGATCATTTAGGATTGGGAGTTAAGACAGGTCTGCCCTACATCTGGCACAGCAAAGCTAGCAATCCTTTTGTGAACCTCAGAAAGGAGTACAAAGGTATCTATTGGCAAGAGGAGATCATCCCATTTTTCCAGCAGGTTACCCTCCCAAAGGACTGCACATCTGTGCAGAAATGCTACATTGAGCTTGCCAAGCAAGTGAAAGATAAGCTTGCCAAGGTTGATGACTACTTTGTCAAGCTGGCTGATGCTATGGTTACATGGATAGAAGCATGGGATGAGCTTAACCCATCTGAAGCAAAGGCCGCACTGCCTAATGGTGCCGCCAAATAGGAATTTAATTTTCTTAGTGATGGTCTTTACCTCGCAGGCTACTCTGTTATGTTTTTGTTTAATTTATTCTATCCGTGCCTTTTGGGCTGGAGCTTGAATTTTCTTTCTGTTACATTTTATGTTTTAAAGTTTGGAGGATGCTGCCTGAGTTTCAGAGAATAACAGTGGCCCTGTATTTCAATATTATAGTAATTTCACAACAGTCAGATGAAAGTTCGTACGGTACTAGAAACTCGTTAAAGCCCAACTTCAACTTGAAATACCCTCTTCTCCAACGAGCAATTTCTTCAATCGTTGTCTATATCTTCTCCTTAATTCAGTTAAAATTTCATTTCTACTAACAATAACAATAGTTCCTCAATCATTTTTTTAATTTTACATATTTAAATTATTTTTTACTTCTTTATATAACATATATTATAATAGATTTTTTAAATTATTAAAATAATATTATATATTATTTTTTATTTAATAATATATTTTTATAATTTAAAATAACATAAAAATAAATATATAAAGAAATTTTTTATATATAATTTAATAATTATAAGGAATGACACAGTATTTTATAAATTTTATAAAGAAAGTTAAATATATGATTTTACTGTGATGATTTATTAATTTTTTTCTCAAATTTAAGGAAACAAATTAATATATAGAGTCCGTTACTAGTATTCTTATGTTAGTTAAATTTTAGATCATTATTTCTATATTTTCTCTTCATATTAAAGTATATTTTGTTTGTTTTTTGTTTTAATTTTAAAAATGTGATAGCTATTTTCGAGTATCAAAAACATAAAACTAAAAATAATAAAATATTATTTTTATTCTTTACGACTTAAAAAGTGAAGCTTTTGTTGTTTTTAGTTTTTTATACTCGAAAACAGTTATTACATTTTAAAAACGAAAACAGAAAACATCTCAACTAAATATACCCTTAGTTTTGCTACATTAATTCTATTCACTAAGTTTTAGGTAATCATAATAATAATTATAATTATTTAGATTTTACGATATATATAATTTTAAAACATAAATAATATGACGGCGAACAGGCTCTACATTTTAAGTAGCCTTCCACACATGGAACCTAATAGAGTGTCTTACATTTGGTATTTGTTTTTAACCGTTATATCTCAACTTTGCATGTTTCCAAGTCTTGTACAATTTCAAGTGGTAGCTTGAAAAAATATATCTAGACGTAACAAAGGGATCTCAACTTTGAAATTTTTTATCTTGATAGTACACTTGAAGTAGCTGCTAGAATCCAACATGGTTCCTTAGACTGATTCAACAATTAGGAAAAAGAAATTATAGCTACGCGAGAATAAATTTGAGGGGAATGAAATAAGGGAATGAAATTGATATGAGAATCAGAATAAAATTTTCATTACCTTCACTGCATTTGGTATATAAAAGCAAGAAAGGTAATAAATAAAGTTAATTACTAAAATATCCTTTATTATAATTTCTGAAATAAAATATTTTATTTCTTTCTTCCTCCTCAGATCTACTTCTCACATATGCCGTCCCCAAGCCCCTTTATCCCTTTGCCCCTCCATGCTGCCGCCTGCCCCTCTATCTCGCTGCCCACGATGGACCCACTAGATCCTCTCTCCCTCTCTCCCTCTCAGTCATCACTCTAGTGCATCCTTGAGGACGATGTTGTCATTGACAGCAGCACAGAGAGACCACCATGCTTCCACTGCGCAGAGAGGCCATCCCATGATCGATGGAGGCAAACCTTCATTTTTGGTAATTTATTTCTACCCTTTTTTCTTTCTCATCTCTTCCCCATCACAAATCAAGCTTTGCGTCTTCTGCCCTACTGACATCTCAGATCTAATCTATTGGTGGATTTACCCTCTATCTCCACGTTGCCTCAGATCCATCCGTGGAGGTCATGCTTGGTTGGAATCTGGGAGTCGTGGCTGTGGTTGTTATGGCCGTGGGTTGCCATGGTTGGAATCAGAGTCGTGGTCATGGGTTGTCGTGGCCATGGTGCTTGTTTGTTACAGGATGAGAAAAGAGAAGGGCAAAAATGATAAAATGGTTCCCTTACATAAGGAAACCTTTGTAAACCTAAGGTAGGGAGAATCAACTTACCCCCATATGGGGGTATAACATTTCCATAGGAATCGTTAATTCTCTTCCCATTTGTATACCAAACATGCGAAAGAAATAAAATTTGATTCATTTCCTTTCCTTTCTTGTGTACCAAATATGACCTTAAAGGAGAGAGAGGCTGAGAGCCATTGTGAGCATGTCAACCTTAATTGATGGGCCACAGACCATCCCTCCCCTTTGGGACATCCTTCCTCTTCTTGCTTGATAAACTCCTCCAATTGTTGCTCAGCAACCTTACCCCCCCCCCCCTACAAATGACATCCTCCATTGAGTAGTAGTAGACCTTTTCCCACCATCTCCTCCGCAACATTCCCCTCTCCATTCAAAACCTTGGGCCTTGATATGTGCATGGTTGATATTCACGTAATTGTTCAAATGGGACACTCCAAATCAAGTGGAGCTGGAATGGAGTTTTGGTTTTCTACAGGTGAAGAACATCAATGTGAGCGGCCACAAGTGTGCATGGCCAAGGCCAACTTCCAGAAGGTGCTCATCACCTTCTAGGTTAACTACCTCAATGCCGATCAAGCTAATTTGACTCTTAATTTCTCCAATGGTTTTTGTTGTTTTCCCATGCTTTAGTCAAGTAGTAGATACGCTTGGCAAGTAAATTTTTTTTAAAATATTATTTACCATTTAAATGTCATCACATCAACATCCGTCAGTGAATCCAGTTGTATCATTGGGTTAAAGATCAACCCCTTAAAAGCAGTGCTAACCTAATTGCTGACCCTTGCCTTCGGTCACTTACAGGTGCCCGACTCCCAAGTTTTGACCTAATATAAGGTTTATATACAATTGATCCACCGCCCCCAAATTGTAGAGTTTATTCAATCTCCGCAAGTGCACCGATCGTGACAAGTAATAAAGTAGACTTAAAGTCCGAATATCGAACCTAAGGGAAAGTGTTTTAAGAATAAGAGTTTCTTTCGTAATTCATTAGTTTTATTAAAAGAGTTAATTTGTAAAATTAAAATTGTAAATTTTATAAAAGTAATTAACAAAACTAAATTTGAATAATAGAATTAAATATTTAGATTTCAATCGATGTACTTCATTTATTCCAACTTATAATTAATGTTGAAATAAAATTTCTTTTTTATTTAAAACTCAATACTTGTACATGAATTAGCCTCTTTCGAGTGATCTAACTGTGTGTCAACCCTATCTTGGGGGACGAGCAACCCATTAAATGCCTACGTTGTTTGAGTGTAGATTGACATTACACCAATCTCAACTAGGTTACAAAAGAGTGATACTGGCTTTCACAAATTATATTTTTCTCGAGTCAATTTTCCTCACTATCCAATCACCAACTTTATCTTTCAATCAATGATTGATGAACCTTTAACAAGAATTAAGGTGGTCAATTTTAATTTTAATCATACAAAATTTAGGAGAACTAATAAATAAAGATAGGAAATTTAAAGCAACGTATCATAGAAATTGAAATTATAAATAAACATCGATTCAATATCTATCCTCATTCTTTGGAGGTTTAAGCTATCATGGTGCAAAAGATTATAATCATAATTATAGTAGACATTAAAACACACTCTCTATTCTCCCTTTGATTTAGCCCCGTTCGATGCTTAATAGTCTCTATCCTTCTATCTTTTGTTTCCGTCAAATACCTAAAACTGTCACGGACTACCCAATAACCATTCCCACCAATTTTTAAATTAGATTTTCCTCTCAAAATACATAAATAAAGGTTATTTGATTCTCTTTTGAAGGGCTGAGAGTCGTACATGTGACAAACAGAAGAATCTCATTGAGTAGCAATTGTCTATGCAGAGATCGTGTTTTGGTCGATCAAATTTGATTGATTGAAATTTTAGTCAATTACCTTCAGCTTTTTTAGTTGACCAAAAATCTCCCGAGACTAAGTTTGAGTGGACTCAAACTCAAAACATATTCAATTCTCACATAATTTCTCATAATTTGATATTAAAATAAGGGCTAATGAACTCCTCCCCAACATAGCCTTTTTTTCTATTGTTATATTTTCTTTAAATTTATAATTTTAATAATAATATATATTTTAAGTTATATGTTGTTCATTAATTTTAGTATATTAATAATAAAAAATTAATAATTTAATATATAAATATAGATATTTTTGTTATTTTAGAATATATAATTACAAGATAAGGGTTCTAATTTGAATTTTTTTTGTGCCTCCTAAATCATGGGATATGATTTTAAGAATTTTTTTTAGGGCATTTAGTATTTATTACAAATAAAATTGTTTAAGTTAATACCAATTTACTTAAAATAATAAGAATTTTTTTTATTTTTTTTATTACAAATTTATCTATTGTAACAACGACTATAATATAATAGCAAACAATGAGACATTTCAAATATCATTACATTAAATATACCACAATGACACAATTATAAATTGATAATATATTAAATACAACAAATATTTAATATTAAATATTCATATATTTTAAAACTTTCTAAATTAAAAATTTAATAATTCTAATAGCATCAAATTACTACGTATGGAAGACAAAAATAAAATCAGTCCAAAACAATCTTATTTGTGCCTAACTGTCGCCCCTGTGCCTAGACGTTACAATTTTTTAAAAACCAGAACCATTTAGAGCAAGATACAAAATTTAGGTACCGACAATGTAAAGTACTATTACTTATCTGGATATATCATTGTATCAGAACTATTTTCTTTTAGATTTCTTTTAAAATTTAAAATTTTAATTTTAATTTTAATTTTTTGTATTTGTTGGGGTGGAATTAATATGGGTTTGGCAAGCCTCTCACTGATTCTTCCATTGAATAATTGGATGGTGGAACCAGTTTGACTCGTGCCAACAATTCAATGGACAATTGGACATGTATTTTCTATATGAAATTTTATTTATAGGTAAATGAATCCCTGGACTATTCAATTAGGTTTCATATACAGAATTTGGATTTTGCAGGTTGTGCCTAAATCAAATGAACTGTGACAACTCGGACCAACCTTTCTTTTTCTTTTTTTGATGATATCTATGATTATGAAGGCGGTTTATGAGCAGAAAGTATGTTGCTGATACTTGCGGGTGGTCATGGTCATTAATATTTACTGAAACTGTTCCTTTGCCTCAAATTGTGCCCACAACGAATCTCCTGCAAAGCGTGCCTCGAGAAAACTCTGCCTTCACCTTTGATACAATTGCTTGCCTTGTTACACACACATATGTATGTGTATATATATATATATATATATATATATATATATATATATATATATATATATATATATTGAGTGTTAGGATCGAATAGATGTATTCATCGAGCATTTTGCATATGACAAGCAGTGAGATGAGATGCACGTGACACGTCTTGAATTAATCCGAGTTGGATAAATCTACGTATCTAAATACTAAAATGGTTGATGGGCTTTAGTAAATCCGCTCCAATAACTAAATAATAATAATAATATATCCATGTCAAGGGCAGGCAATGTCAAGAAGCAACTGTTTTAAAGCCGCAGCAGTGGTGGAAGGAACAAATGGGATGTGGGCAGCCTTCCACTGTCTTGTGTAGAGAGGAAACTTTTGGATAGTTGTGGCGGCAAGAAGTCACTTTTGGATAGTGCTAGCAGCAAGATGTCATAAAGTTTTATATGTAATTTTATTTATAAAATTAATGCGGTAAGAAAAATATTATTCAATATAATTAGTAAATTATAATTTTTTATATTTATATTATGTTTCTCATTAATTTATATTTTTTAATAATTTTATTTTTCTTACATATTAAATTATAAAAAATTTATTATTAAATAAAAAAAAATACAAAAAAATTATTTTAATAATATAAAAAATAATTAATAGAATCTTATATATTTATATAGAAAAATAAAAAATAATCTAAATTTTAAATATTAAGAAAATAATTAAAAAGGTACTAATTAATATTATCCTATAGCATGATGTACTAATTCCATTCGTGATAGGGGTAGCATGATAACCACTATAATAGAACGACCTAGCTAGATAATAAAACTCAAAAGTTAATTTTTCAAACAAAAAAGTAGTCTTCCGTCAAGCACCACAATTGGGTTAATTTTATCTAAAGTTAAAGAAAAATGCTAATATAACAAACCACACTCATATTTGTATGATGGTTTAACGTGTATCTTCATCATCATCATTATTATTAAAAAAAGAAAGTTAAGGAGGGAGATGTAATTTACAATGTTAATCGCACTAACAATAATTTTTTAATTATTTTTCTAAAGTTTAAATATTTAAATTATTTTTTCTATATAAATATATACTATAATAAATTCCATTAATTACTTTTTATATTGTTAAAATAATATTTTATATTCTCATTTTTTATTTAATAATATTTTTTTAAAATTTAATATAGAAAAAATATAAAAATTATAGAAAAGATAGGACTTATAATAATCATAGAGTGTGAATAATATTATTAATATATTAATAAATATTATATATATATTTTATGAAGAAAATTAAATATAAAAAATCGAATGTCTTATATATTTTTTATTTTTTTTTCAAATAAAGAAAAACATAGTTTTATAAAAACCTACTACTAACCTTCTAAAAATTGCAACAATTTTGCCCATTCTCTCTTATCTTCATCTCTCCTCCCTTTTCCTTTTTTCTCTATTCCATTTATTATTATTTTACTAGAAAAAATGATGTAAAAAATGAATAATAATCATAAAACGTCATAAAACTAATTAATTAGAGCACAAGCAAATCTAAGCCATTGTTAATGTCATTCGCTACTTTAGTATTTTCCATTAATTATAGATGAAACTAACCGAAGAATGTAGTGGAATGACAACGTTAGAACTTTTTGAGTTCAATGGTAGATTTAATCTTTGGGCAAGTAGAAATTGGAGAAGGTATT
The DNA here is from genome assembly GCA_023512835.1 of Taxillus chinensis. Lineage (NCBI taxonomy): Eukaryota > Viridiplantae > Streptophyta > Magnoliopsida > Santalales > Loranthaceae > Taxillus > Taxillus chinensis. The sequence continues at coordinate 31,472,569 of CM042087.1, forward strand.
TTTAAGCTTATGTCAACATAATATATTATTTTGAATAAAATTAACTATGCCATTGGGTAGAAATAAATGGTAACTTTTTTAAAAAACTAGTGGGGATACCCCAGCTTTAGATAACTTTGTTTTAGCGTTGTGTTTTTCTACTTAATTAATTGATTTTATTTGTATATTTATACTTTCCTTAAAAACATGTCCTCATTAGCAATTGGCAAGGAGGGGTGCACGGGCATGCTTCTACTTAATTAAGCCTATAAATGATTCAAATCAAGATGAGTTCAAGTTGAACTTGTACAATAATTAAGCGAATCAAATCAAATTTGTATCATAATCAAACCATACCTCAAATTAAACTCACAAGCTTCACATTTAATCTAGAAGTATAATAATTTATATAATATAATAATAATAATTATTATTATAACACACGCGCACGTGCGCGTGCGCGCACACACACAAGTTCAGAAATATATATACATTATATATATAGTTCATACATATATATACATTATGTATATCATATACCGATATCATTCTATATACATCATATATATAATGATTTATAATCATTTTGAAATCAAAATTATATGAATTTTTTTAAATATTATGAGTTTATTAAAATAATTTTATCAATAATAATAGTAATGGAAAAATTTAAAACAAATAAAAGATGCTACCTTGCTTAGGAGTAGTAGACAGGCACATTAAGTCTACATTTGGCACTATTGTCAGTGTTATTGTTCAACTAGGAGGAATTTTTGGATGGCCTAGGCTATTGTAAGCCTTGTAATTTGGTTGGACAGCACAATATTCATATAGAAGGTGCTATGAATATTTTATTCAACATTTGCTCTTCTTGTATGGTTTGTACTTTTAATTCAATTTAATTTTTACATTTTGAACATCCTATAAGCTCTATCTTTTATTTACATAAAACTTTTCACGTGAAATGAGTCTCTCTTGAAATAAATTGTCAAAATATTAATTAAAAGATATTTGTCCAATATATTACCAAATGATCATTTAATTTTTTTAAACAAGTTAGGCAATCCAATATACCCATCCACCCACATATATTCATAAATACACAATTACCAGAAAGTTAATTGAATTGATTGTAAATAATTTGCTTATATACAAGTACTTTTCTTTTATGAATGAAAGGCAAACTCATTTTCAAAAAAATTATTCTAATTTTTTCTTTGCCCTGCATCAAATCCTTAAATATGTATTCCAATACCTATTGTATGTATACCTACCTAAGTAATTAGTTTCGGTAATATGGTATTTTATAAAATATTCTCTCTCTCTCTCTCTCTCTCTCTCTCTCTCTCTCTCTCTCTCTCTCTCTCTCTCTCTCTCTCTCTCTCTCTCTCTCTCTCTCTCTCTCTCTCTCTCTCTCTCTCTCTCTCTCTCTCTCTCTCTCTCTCTCTCTCTCTGGGTGTAAAAGAGGCCTGCTCGGCCCATCCCACGAAGGAGTGGGCCTTAAACAGGCTGTGTTTTAAACGGGCTAGATACCAGTCCGGTTCAATCTGTGCGGGCCTGGGGACTAGCCCATGGATTTATTTTTTTAATTTAAAATTAACTAATATATTTTAATCGAATCAATATCAGTTTTGATTTTATTTTACAATTGCTTATATATTGAGTGACGAGTATGTTAATATTTTGATATTTACCTATATAATATTAAATAATTTTAATATATTATACGTAATTAAATATATGTGAATAATTTTCTCATATATTTTTTAAAACTATATTATTTGCATAAAATATGAAATTTAATTATTCAATTAAAGTTTCATAATACAATATATGCATTAAAATTTTAAAATATTTAGGATAAAAATAAGAAAAAAAACCCACTAGCCAACCTGCGTCCACACATGATGGGCCTAAATGGATTAGCCCATTTAAGCCCGCATTTTAAACAAATTGAGCCTTAATTAGCCCGGTATGCTCCAGGTCCACTAGCCCGGGCCTGAGCACTTTTGGTCCGCTCCAAGTCCACCGGCCTAGACCTGAGCCCATTTTACATGTCCTCTCTCTCTCTCTCTCTCTCTCTCTCTCTCTCTCTCTCTCTCTCTCTCTCTCTCTCTCTCTCTCACACACACACACACACACACACACACACACACACACACACACACAATAACTAAGAAAAATGCTATTTGCAACCATGGATGTGTCCTCACCACGCAACCGGCTGACGTGGCAATTGACATGTTAACAAAAATACTTAAAACTTAACGCGCAGCAGCACACCAAATCTGAAAATAGAGAGAAAGAGAAAGGGGGGGGGGTGGGAGCCTTGAGACATGAATCTGGATAGGAGGAGGTAAAAATATGGCATTAAATTAGGTTTTGGAGTGATAGAGGGCTTTTTTGAAAATTCGATAGCGAAAATCCCCTACGGGTATTTTGGCGGCGTAGCTCTTGTCGATACTTGTAAATAAAAAAGGGCCTACATCGGACTACTGTATGCAAAGTTATGGTCATTTGAAGTTTTTGTCGGAAATTACATTCGACGGAACCTAGAAACCTGTAGATCTGAGTATGAGAGAGATGATCGATGCCTGCTCGAGCCCCTACTTGAGCTTGAGGCTCGAGCAAATCTGCTCGAGCCTCTACTCGAGGCGAGGCTCGAGTAGATATGCTCGTGCGCGTATGCCCGAACCGTTGCTCGAGGCGAGGCTCTAGCATGCGTCAAGCATGGGCTCGAGCGATGATTTGGAAGCATGCCGAATCATGGAAAAAATGGTGTGGTGGCTTATTCCACGTCATCCGGGGGCGTAAAAAATGCCGCAATGCCGGTTGTACCTAGCATTACTCAATAGCTAAATTATTATGAATGAAAAATTATAATATATTATATTTATACAATATATATGTAGGGATAGTGATGGGCCATGGCCCTTGCCCATAATATATAAATATATAATATAAAATTATAAGTTTTAATAGTAGGTAAATATATATCACTATATATATAAAAATTTTAATTTTAATTATTTATATTACATTTATATAATTACAATTAAAATTAATTAGTAATATAATTTACTATTCTATATTGTTTGTGATAAATATGTTATTAATTATAATAGTGATAAATTAATTATATGATTTTAAAAAGTTCTCTAATTTGATTATATGATAATTTGATAAGTTTTTTTTTATGCTTTTATGTTATTAATTTTAGCTTAAATGGTACTAATTGTCAGTCTTAGTTTTAAGGCCAGACAAGTGAGGCCTGAGTCTTTGGCCTCCAAAAATTAGATTAAAATTAGGACTTTTAGAGCTCATCTCATCTTAACTTAACTTCTGACGGCAGAAAACAATCAAAAATTAATTTATAATTTCGGCAATGATATATATTTTTAAATTTTATATTATTCATATAATTATAATAAAAAAATAAAAATAAACAGTTTAATTTATGAATAAGAGCTTCTAATTTAATAATTACCTTAAACTCCTTAAATCTCGGAACCAACCATACTAATTATAATTTTAGATAATAATTTTTAAACATGAATTACATACTTTTTGGCTTCTCCTAACCAACTTTCTGGATCTGGCCTCTATATATATATATATATATATATATATAGCATTTTTGTAAATATATACAACCATATTCGAAAAGATAAATAAATTTGAAAATAAAAAGAGAGCATTCACAAGCCGAGCTCATTTGGATTCGGCATGAGATAAAAGGGTATAAGCTGTACAAGTATTATTAATACAGCATTAATAATAACATATCCTAACTTGATATTATTAATACCAAAGTCAAATAATATCATTTAATGTTAACTTATGTGAACTAACTCATAATAATGTCATGTTCTCTACCAATAAATAGGTCTTGGCATCTTAGAATTATTCCTTATAATTGCAAGAAATTAAAGGCGCGATACTTTGTTTAATTGCAAAAAATCCAAAGACGGGAACACAGCCGCACATAAATAAGAGTTAGCGGCAAAATTAATCTCAGCAGGGCCAGCCTGCCATGGGCTTTCGCTGCAAACTGCAAATTCTACCAAATTTTGTAGAAAACGCGTCCTTTTGAATTTGGGTGGCGCAAACTGCAAATTCTACCAAATTTTTACACTCTCAACAGTTTATTCATTTATTATTATTATTGAAATAACAATATCTACAGTTTAATTAATGGTATAATGTTGTCTTACGGTGGTGCTTTCCGGCGGTAAGTTATAAGATCACATAATAGTAAAGAAAATGACAATAGATTATTTTAGGTGTTTTAAAAATAATATAGATCATATATGTTGTCACTCCGGCTAATCTGGATTGATGTTATTTTTTAATTTTTTTCATCTCAATGATAATGGTAATATTTTTATGTGAATTACTTACATCGTGACCTTTTTTTGCATCAAAATAAAAATCATATTATGTATGTGGTTAACTTTTAATCATAAAAGCAAATTAAAGCACATCAAATCTTTTTTATATAAATATATAGAAAGATTACAGCATCCAATTAAAAGCACATCCAATTAAAAAATCATATGACAATTGTTATTCAATTATTTTTTTAAAGTTTACATATTTAAATTAAGTTTTACTTTCCTTTATAAATATGAGTTTCTTAAACACTTTTTTATATAATGAAAATAATATTTTTTATTTAATAATAAAAATTTCTAATTTAATATTAAATAAATTTGAAAACCGAAAGTTGTAGGATTTTTTATTCCATTAAAATAAAAAACATATTATATAGGTGGTTAATTTTTAATCATAACAAACCAATTAAAAGCACATCAAATCTTCCTAAATGTTAGGACACTCATAATTGTTTCCTAATACTTTTTTTAAAAGTTTACATATTTAAATTACGTACATATATATCAATAGTTTTTTACTTTTTATTTTGTTAACCACTTTGTGTATAAATAAAATAATATTTTATAATATAATTTATAATTAATAATTTTTTTTATAATTTAATATAAAATAAAATTAAAAGTTATAAAACATAAATGAGATAATTGAGTTTTTTTTTCTAATTTAATAATCAAATAAAAAAGTAAATACTATGAAAAATAAAAATCTTAATACATTAAAAAAATATATAAATTCTATGAAAAAAAATTAAATATAAGACTTATAATTTTATAACTTTTAATTTTTTTTTTCTAGAAAAAAAAGACTCCCATCTGAAATCCGTATTCTTACCCTGCAAATAGCAGAACTCTTACATAAAAATAAAGTAAATAATAACAACTCGAAGAACAAAATGCTCACAGGTCAACCACAACCCCCTTACCACGGATAAGATTTGAAATAAAATTATATGGATTTCATAAAAATATTAAGAGTTTATTAAAATAATTTTATCAAGAATAGTAGTAGTCGAAAAATCTAAAACAATATGGATTCATTATTTGCGGCTTCTATTGTATCATGAATTATGATACGATACGATGATGTTTTTATTGCATGGCGTTAAAAAAAAAAATCTTCTCTGTCAACTAAACTCAGAAGAAGAAACTATCCAGTCATTGAATTTATAGGCGCTTTTTGCAAGTTTTAGAAACATCATCAATTCAGTAATGCACTTTTTTTCCAGGAGCAAACTACTCTATGCATATATGATTATGTAATGTGGAAAAGAGCACTCGATTACTTTGCTTTCCAGAGCACCTATGTGATTTTAAGGCAGCAGAAAGCATCGTTCTCCTGCTTCACCTGCAAAGAATGCTTTTGATGCTCCACTTGATGAAGTTGCAATGACAGCTGCAGCAGATCAATTGTGGCTCCATCTTCACAAGAAAACCAATCCTTCGCATTCATGGAATCTGACCCTTGGAAAAACTCCACCAGCATCTTCAAAGCTTCCAGCGTCCCGATCTCCATCACTCAGAAGAAAGGAACTGAAATGGTACCCTTCTGCAGAGCCCATACCCAGCGAAGGGAACACATTTGAGAGGGGGTGACTAATGGAAGTCTGTGGGCCAACTCCCGAATTTGTATTATAGACTTGGCTCACATTGTAATGCCCATGGCCACTGGACACTATCATGGGGCTCGTCAATGATGTTCCTATTGAATGCATTGCGTCCTGTGATCGAGGTGACAGAAGAGAGAGAGCACATCCAGATTCTGGAACCCCAGGAAATGCTTGGAATGATGATGCTGTGTCGAAAACAAACAGGCCGTCTCTGTCTTGCTGTGTGGTATTATGGAAAAGAGAACGAGAGACAGAATTTGGAGGCCCCAAATTATGCAAGCAGTGGTTACTATTCTCGCTGTAAATGCTTCCTGTAGTGGTATTAGTTCCATTGCCATGAACAAAAGAATACTGCTTTTTAAAATTGTTTGATGCCACAGCGTGCTTGGGATGGAGATGTGGATTCGATGGGGGATAGCTAACCGAGGGCTATAATCGGTTTCAAACTTGTTACAGCTACTATAGCAGCTATCTGTTTCATATTTCTTCGAATGCAGGAGTCCACTACGGTGTCCATCTTGACAAATAAACGATGTTGTTAGTGCAGTCCGATGAAAAATGTTACCTGTAAACAGTGCACAATTTTAGGACTCTTTTTTCTTTTTTGAATTTTGTTTTTCAAATGTATCGAGATTCAAATGTGTGAACACAGACGGTGAGGAATTAGGGATCAATACAAACAGAAATAATTAAATCAGACAATAAAAAAATGAATTACTTCAGCCGTGTAAAGTTGCTAGTGTTTTAGAAGAGTCTATACCGTCATTCTGATTTTCATATTGAAAGATGTGGAGAACCATTTTTTGGAATCATAAAAAAATATTGACATGATGCAATATCAGGTATGTGATGTGTTTTTAAAAATCACATCATATGATTGACATTGTATCACATTAACATTAGACTGCAAATCAGGTTGATTCATCAGTTAAAACAGTCATTTCTATGGATGTGAAGTAGCCCAATATTAAAAAAAACCATCAAGGAAATTTACACAACAAATATAAAAATTTGACTCCACCTAATGTGAGGGTATGAAGATAAAATGATTGTGTAGTTGTATGAAAACTAGTGAGACCTGTTAAGTCTATTCTATAAAATAACGATAGAGAAATGATTCAATCCAGTTTCCACAGAATTTTGAGGAATTAACAGCTTGAAAACAAAGTGTCCAAATTGATATCAACTACACAGGCATTGGGTGCTGATGTTTTTTTGTTTTTTTATTTTTATAAATCTTTTGTATGACTTATAAAAATGGGTCCTAAAGATGTCCAAACTCCGAACTCTGCTCAAACCAGTAAAGGTCATACACAAACTGTCACCAGCAAAAAAACTGATTCTTCCACATTAAACTGTTCACACCACAGTCTGGATATACTTGTGTAGAAACAAAAAAAAGGGTAAAGCGTTAACTGGTTGCCACCCCATGACACAGGCCTTTGTTCACAAGCTGTACTACAGACCAAAGGTTAATAAGAAGTTTCTTTCATATCTTCAGTTGTACTCGTGAGAACGATTAGGCATCAGACAATAAAAAGAGATGACATGTATGAAAATGATAGCCACAAGAAATCAGAATTATAATCGAAGCACAATATCGTAGATTACACACACACAGCATTCTTTCCAAACATGCACTTACAAAAAAAAAAAACTATGGCAGGGCCTATGGGGACTGCTTGCTTTCTCTCTCTCTCTCTCTCTCTCCCCCCCCCCCACACACACACACACACACACACACATACACTCACAAGGAGAGAGAGATGACTACCATCATTTGGCTGCAGGAACCTCCCGGTTCTACTTGAAATGCCAGCTTTAGGTTTCCTCCTACGCTCATTGTGGCCTGCAAGGCGTTTACGACAGCTGCGCTTTCCATTGTCGAAATCACCCAACAAATGAAACCTGGAAGGTTAAAGTTTGAAAAACTAAGAACCGATCGAGGTCTAGATTTCCATTTCTTTAGATATTACTCATGGAAACCACGTGTCAGTATATCAAGTGAAGGCGTAAGAACACAAACAAACCTGCTACATTGCTGGCAAAACCTCTGTTCAATGCCATTTACAACAACTTTGTCAGTCTTTGAGTGAACCTCGCAGACCCTATGCCGCTTGTGGTAGCCCTTTGACGCACTCAAGTCCTTGTTACAACCAAGGACTTGGCAAAAGGGGGTCAGAGAATTGAGATTCGATGCCTGCATTATCTTAGTTGGCGTGGTTAACTCAGGCGAAGACAAATTTGGGTTTACTTTGGAATTGTAGCGGGAACTTATTGGAGCTTCTATGCAATCTGTGAAACCCCCCAACTTCAAATCAATGAGTGACGACTCTCTACTGTTGGATTCGGCTTCTCCTGAAAATGGATTTTGGGAAGCCATTATGGCGGTAGACAATGATGGATCAGCCATCAGAGGGCTGGCAATCGTCCCACCACCGCAAAACATAGAACCATTTCTAAAAGAGTCCTCAAGAAAACGTTTTTGAGTCATTCCTGGGAAATCTGATTCCCCAAATCCCTGATCCTCATAACTAGATGGGGTTTCCGGTTCCCAGCACATATCAAAGTTTCTGCTTTTTGTAGCTGTATTGGAAGGCAGTACCGTTTCATCGAAGGCAAAACCCTTACCATGGGACACATAGTTCCAGGACTCCATTAAAGATTCAGGGAGGGCAGGGATCGTCAAATATAAAGATCCCAAAACTGATTAAGCAAGAAAAGCGTGTCTCCTGTGTACAAAATAAACCAAAACAGAAGCTCCAAGTTTAGTATAAAAATGCACATCCGAATCCCACCAGAGCTCTTCCTAAACGCCGTAGACTGTCCGCACAACCCATTTCAGAAGAAGGTGAACACCGTCAAAATTTTCCCTTGTAGATCAAAAGGCAAGGTAATTGGGGACTTCAATTCCTGAACAACCATAAATAAGTGTAAAAGGATAACCTGGAAGTTAAAACAAATTATCACCAAGGCTGCAGAAAATTGTAAAGACCCATTTCAAGTTCAATTAGGAAACACACCTAAAAGTGGAAAACTCAGTACAACAGTTGAAGGGCAACCCGAAAAATATTTAAAAATATATATAAAAAAAATCAGTTCAGATAAGTAGCAGAAAGAGATATGATCACTCAAAAAGGAATTTAAAAGGTACCCAAATGATGTGGTCTGCTTTACCAGACAGTGTGGAGATTAGCGTTTATGATGCAGACACAATACATCTGTTTGTGGGGATTTCGGTTTTGGCGTCCCAAACAACCATGGAAGGCCTTGTTTTCAAGAGAGAGAGAGAGAGAGAGGCGTTGGTTGAAAGAACAGCCGTGAGAATTACAGAACCGTCCTGCTTTTTTCTACTCAGCTCGCAGGGAATAATTGCTGTTCCTCACACTGCCCACGCCTATTTTTACCATTCCACGTCAGCTCCTTAGGATCAAAACAACATCACTAGAAGTAGAAGTCACCTGTCTGTCGCGGGTACTGAAAAAGGCGTTAATTATTAATTCATATGTTTTTTTCCCTTCTCATGCACCCACGATCCACCCTTGTTTTTCCATGAGACAGCGACACGGTCTAAATGACACGAGCAAGGAAAACAACGTCGCTTGAGGTTTAATTTTTTGTTTGCACTCCCTAATCCCATAGCGATTGAATCTGTTAAGTCAACAATGCATGGTCAACGATATGGGGGGAGAGGGAGAGAGATAATTGAAACTTTTATTCACCTTGCAGACTGCAGTTTTATTAGGATTATTAACTGTGCAAATAAATAGTAGTCTTGTGGGTCGATGCGAAATTTTAAAAACTTTAGGGAGGCATTTGGAATTATGACAGTCCGGCGGCAAACATTCCCCCGGGGGCACCAAAAACTTGAGCCCCGACAGGTATGGGCCAATTATTCGGTGTCAAAAAAACCGACTCCCACGCGCCTCGAATGCACGTCCGCTTAACTCTCCGCCTCGAAAAACACGGCAGCTTACACCGTGACCGCCGATAAATACGCTTATTAGGGCGGTCAAGCTCTTTGCATCCGCTCCAAAAAGTTCCCATCCGTTTTGTATTTATTTTACACAGAGGTTAAAGCCGAGTCGAATTTGAAACGGGCGAGCTGAGCAAATCCAAAGTAAATAGTTTAATTCACGAGTTTAGTTATTAATTCACGAGTAAAATTTACTTTTTTAAATTAGTAATTTTAAATCCTAGACTTTTCACATAATTTTTTAAATATAAAAATTATTATAATAATTGTTTACAAATAAAAAATTACTATTTATTTTTTTATATATTATATTAATATTTTTTAAAAGATTTTTTCTCTCTCATTTTTGCTCCCATCTCCCATCTCCCGTTTTCTCTAATTCTCTTTGCCGACGCCTCCACAAAATTGAAGACATTGCCACCAACCACAATGGCCACCATTGCCACCTTCATCTGCATGAACGCCACCTCCTTGCAGTCCTTCCCCTACAATGCGTTCAGTGACACCACCATCTTCAACGTTGGCCCCACTCAATCCTTGGTTAATTAGCAATGTCTTTGGCTTTGACACCACCTTGTACTTGTATGGCACTGACGATCAACGTCTTTGGCTTCATTGGATGGTCTACCAAGTGGTCCATGGTCCTCCATGCCCGGCCGAGCCTCCACTCAAAGTTGATGCCTAGCCACCTCAGCAACCGCTACTAGCTCTCTGGGATGATGTGCTAGTAAAAGACGGCCTCCATATCGTTGTCCATGGCCCTCCGAGAAATCTGATGATAGCCTCCCAGGATCGTAGCCGGTGATGATCTTGGACGGGGCATCAAACATGAACCGCGGGAACACGTTCTATAGGTTGAGGACCACACCGGCATCCCTCGCGGTGACCTCGAAGATGGGGACCAGAACCTAGGGCAAGGCTTGCCGACGGTGATCCGTAGGACTTGCCGATGGCTACTTCAAAAATATTATTTTAATATATATACATATAAAATAGAAAATGTTATTGAAGTTAAATTTTAAAAATAACTATTCATGTAAAATATAAACTAGATTAAATAAAATACATAGTATTCTTAAAGTTGCTCTTATAGAGATAAATTTGCTTGTGCACAATGTTATTATATTATCAATATTAATGTTGTATTAAATAAGTAATATATTAATATTATAATTTCAAAACTAATGTTAATAAAATGGGCTTTGTTTTTGAAGCCTAATTAAGTTTTGTCAGATCCAAGGTAAGAACTATCTACAAGTATAAACTATTTAATCTAAGACCAAAACTCTTCTTCAAAACCATCACTTTGAAAGCTTGAATACATCAAAGAAAAGTAGACACTCTTCAAAGATATGGGCCAACTTCAAAGGTTCAAAAACAACTTTGAATGTTGAAAATATGTTTAATTTGAAGATAATAAACATTTTGAGGATTTGAAGTTTGTTTTGAAAGTTGAAACATGTTTGAGAGTTCTATTCCAATTCGAAGGTGAGGATAAGTGGTTCAAGGGTTTGAAAGTTTGTTGAGAAGGGTTTGAACACTTTAAAGGTAAGATTAATTTTAAGGGTTATAATATGAATGTAGTTGTAGGTATTAACAAAAGTTCTAGGGTAAAGATTCAAATCTTCTAATTAGAATATCTCTAAGTTGTCCACTTCATTCATACTTCGCCAAATCTTAACATTTTGACTCGCAATAGTCATGAATAATTCGATGTTGACTTAAAAGCTAATTATCTTTGACAAGTAAATTAGTCTTTTCTCCTTTAACATCAATTCGTATACTTGTCGAGTTTAATCAAATTCGATCTAACAAGTTTGGTAAGTTTCAACAAAATAAAGGACGAGTTTAAACAATCCTACTTAGTCATTGACCTCTAAGATACTAAAAACTGTTAATGCCCTCGGGGGTATAGGGTGATCCCCTCTATTAATGTCCTTTTGGATATGGAGCTTTCTAGAAAGCAATGTTAATGTCTTTCTTGTGTTTATGCATATGCTATGATTGTTTGATATACAAGGAGACCATTTTTTTTTTTTACATTTTTTATTCGTTGTATTATTACACATGCATATTGTCATAACTTGATTTCTTGTGGGCTTGTCGCTAGCTATTTGAGACTAGTGCAGTCATTGAGTCTTCCTGGTAATAAACTCAAACTAATCTTTCTTATGGCGGGGATGTTAGATTGTTTTTGTGTTTTTTAATAATTTATTATGTGGTTCATATAATTAAAAGGCTTAAATGTTATTAATGGACTGCGATAATTAAAAAATTATTTCTAAATTAATGAAGACTCAATATGATGGTTGTTGGACTTAATAAAAATTAGAAACAATAGGATTATATATATATATGTATCTCTTTTCTTTCGCTTCATGTAGGATTTAATGTAACACAAAAGGTGCGTATGTACTTTTTTTTTTCCATCAAAAAAATACTATAAAAGAGAAGAAAAAAGGTGATAAAATAAATTTCTTTAATTTGCTCATGAATTTCTATTAAATCAAGGCATGAATTGATCCTATAAATTCTAACGGAGGAGTGATGGACAGAGTTTAAGGTGGATACAATCATAATTTGAATTTAAGGTTGCTTTTTATAGGAATTGACTTGATTAATTCAAAATTAAAGTTCAAAGGGATAATTCTCTATATTTTCTTGGATGAAAATGGCCGGAATTGCAAGGGGGAAGGAAACTCGAAGTTGGGACGGCGATAGCACCGGAGAAGAAGGCCTACCAGCCGTAGTCATTGTAAGCCTAGTGCGCAACGACGCACGGGGACAAATTAATGCTCTTAATAAAACGATGTTTTCTGGATGAGTGTAATTAATACATCACTACAGTCCAAAACAACATCGTTTTAGTGCCGACTATTATTAAAACAAACAAACAACGCAGCACCCTTTGATGTACCGCACCCACATAGCGGGGTATATATCAATCAAGAGCAACGAGTAAACAGGCCGACCTCTTCTTAGCCCTGCCTCCCCTAGATGGATTCGTCATTTTTTTTAATAGTTTTATTTAATCACGTAAGGTTCTAATCTAGCATGTTTTGTGACTTTTGTCCGAGGAAAAAAAAAGTATTGACGAAATATATTATTTTAGAGGGCCAATATGCACCATTTAGAGTTTGATAGTCGTAGTTGGACTTTTTTAGTCTTCTGTATGCTATTTGAAATTACCTGCAATTTGCAACATGTTGTATTTTATTGAAGTGATTATTAATTCGAATAAAAACAAAAATTTTAAGGCTCCCCAATACAAGGAGGACTCAATTCATATAATCTAGCATGTTTTATTCGTTTAGGGGGAAAAATAATGTTGGCAAACGGCTACCATAGTCAGTAGACAGACCATAAATTCTGTTATCAAATAATTCATATTAATGGCACCCCTAAAGGGTAGCAAAAAATGGGAGATTGGAGATGTCACCGGATGATAACTCAAGGTCTAATTTGTGGATATCCTATATATGCAATTTGGATTCTGACTTATCTGCGGGTCATGATGTGGGGGCTAGTCACCCCAGGATTTAGATAGTTATTACGGACAAAAGATAGAGGTTGAAGATAAAAAAATATATACATAATAAGTTATAAAAGTTTGACCATTACCTTAGGTGTACTATTCTTTTAAAAAAATTACTTAAGTTTAAGTAGAACCATTGAATTACAACTTTTGACTTAATGACTTATAATGCCAAATTTGAAAACTATATCTAACTTTCACAGCTTTCCTCCTATACGTACTTTTAAAGGTTCATTGACATCTTTTCATCTTTCTCGTCTTTTTGGGTTTAAGTACAACCTTAGAAAATCGTTTTGTCCAATCAAATGACAACTTCTATAACATTGTTTTTGTATGGAATATACAATGGCTGCCTAATTAACAACTAATCTAAATGCAAGGATATAATACTATCATCAATAATAGTTTAAATCTTACTCACAAACATCGTATAAACAAGACAAAATATAGCATGTGTATTGATGTAGATTTTCTTGTATGTTTTTGGAGAGTTAATGATGTATTTATATATGGTTCAAAACTCACGTACGAGTGTTTATACAAAGCTTGTAGAGATGTGTATTGATATTATAGAATAATTGGGAAAACAACACAATTTTTATGGGACCGGAAGTGTGGAAGGATTCAACACCTTGCATTGTTTTAATTATAATCGTCAAATTTATGCTATAAAATATCAATCAATCAACTTCTATCTTCATCCACTTGATCCATTTTTACTAGCGATTGATGGCTTCTGTCCACCAGACAAGCACCGACTTTTGATTTTGCAGTTGGCGCAGGGACGAGTATAAATCAGTTGGACACGTTATATATATAAAAAATTATATTAGTATAATATAATCACGTTGATTTTTTTTTCTATTTGGTCAGCAACGAAACGAGGGAAAAACAATACATAAAATATTACATTTTATGATTATATTTAATAATAACTATTCAATGAGAATTGTTTTGATAAAAATAACATACAATGTGTCCTTTTTTATTTGTTTGTACATAGCCTCGTATCTTTATGAATATGCATTGATGTATTATCCATCACTGTCCAATTGTTGATTACTACAATTTCAAACCACATAACAAGTTTAAACGCATGACTTATACTAAGGCAATAATAAATACTATTTTTTGTTCATAAATATATCATTAAAACATAATGAATGGCAAATTATTCAACACACATGTCATGTCGCGAATAAAAATTCATTATGGAATTCTTGTGATTTGCTATATTGTCTTCCATTAGAATGATTATTGATCAAACAAGAGAATCTCAACATTGTATGGAGTCAATAGAATAGATCAATTTATAAATTATGAAGTCATGTCTTGAGACGAGTATTTAAAAAAAATATTTTACTTAATTTGTCGTGTTCCAAGTTTAGCATGTTTGGGTTTTTTTTTTTAAAGAGTTAAACGTTATATTTAGTTAGTTTTCGGATGGTGTATAAAGTTACTTGTTGTCTTTGATTGAAATGATTATAAATCAAACAAACGAAAGTACTTGATGCAATATGGAGACAATTCATAGAACCTTGACATAGGCCGAATTTTAAGGCATGCCTCGTCTAATATGGAAAAGGATTTGTCTTCTTTTATTCTTTTTTAATGATTTATTTTATTTGTTATGATCCGAATCTAGTATGTTGTCCTAGGAAAGGGAAAAAACAAAAACGGTATTCTGAATGAGTTTGGGTTGTGATGTCGTTTATTAAAATTGATTATATTCACAAAGATGAAAATTTTATGCAATATGGAAACAATTCACAGAACCTCGACTTTTGTGGAGCGAAAAGGCAAAGTGGACTTTTATCAGTCACATGCGTGTAACATTAATGTTAATTATAACATTAGCGTTAATAATAATTAACGTTAGTGTTGAATTGAACGAAGACATTTCGTGTAGCCTTTTTGCATTTTTTACATTTTAAAAGGTGAGGGCGATATGTTGACTAAACACATGATTGGACAATCTCTCCGAGCAACGGGAACGCCTAATAAAGAAAGCTATGCTTTCTTAGGAAACCCTATGATTTTATTTTATTTTAGTTAAGAGGAAAATCTCAACATTCAATAACATTTTAAAAATAAAATAAAATAAAAGTTGTTAAACATGTTGCTTCGTCGTCGGCATGTTACTTCGTACGTGTCATTCGCTTTGGATGATCTTGAGTTTTAAGGGCTTAATTAACGGGTCAGAACATATCTAATAAGTTTAGCTATAATAAAAGTTATAATTAAATTTAATAAAAGTATGTTTCACGGTAATATCATTAATTAAATATAAATTCAGCTAAAATCTTAATAAAATTTAACTAAAATTTTAGCTTTTAGTTAAGATATTACATCAAACATATCAGGATTCAACTCTATATTCTAAAATACCCTTGGTACCCTATATTTCGCACTGCCTCCCACCCCCTTATGTAACATATTATCTAAAAAAGGGCCACACAACGACATCTTCCCCCCCCCCTCTCCCCTTCCGGCGTTGCCCCCGATGTGTCGCCCCCTCTCCCCTACCGACGTCCCCCCACCCCCCCTGCCGGCATCCCTCTCCCTTCCGTCTCCCCTTTCGCACGTTGGATGAAAACCGAATTTGAAATTTGGAAATTTAAAAGGATAATTTTAGAAATAGAATGGTTTGACAAAAAAATAAATGGTGTACTAATGGAGTAACCTTAGCTTAATTGAAACTATAGCAAGCTATATTTGACTTTAGCTGAATTATTTAGCTAAGTTGTATTAGAGATGCTCTTAGAGCATCATTCACATATTAATTATTTCATTAGCTATATTCAAATATAGATGAAATGTAAGATTAGCTATACCACCAATTATATTAATAAGTTCAAATAAATTTATTTAAATTTATAAATTTCAGCTAAAATATCACATTATTCAATTCTTTTGAGAACATAAAATACTAATCCCTCTAATAATGTCTTCACGCGTCTCCCTTCCCCCTATTTTCCTGTCCCCCCGCATCACCCCCTCCCTTTGTTGCTACGTTGCTGCGCCCTCCCCCTCCCTTCGTGCATCACCCCTCTCTTAATCGCCTAGTCCCCATGGGCTGCCCCCTCCCCCTTTGCCGTGTTGCCGCCCTCCCCTTCCCCTCATCATCTCATCAAACTTCATATTCGAACGCAAAGAACCCAAAGTCAAGTTTTCCATCAATGATGCCAGCAGACTCTATGGATAGATTTATAATTTTCAAAATAATATTTTATTCATGATATTGTATACTAGTCATGGGTAAAGTTAATTAATCATTCTCATATTAATTTTATTTTCTCCAATGTTAAAGTCTTGTTTGGTACGTGAAAATAAAATTGAGTAAATAAAATTAACATGAGAATAGAATGGAATGAAAATGATTCATTACTTTATACATTGTTGGTACCCAATACTATGAATAGAATATTATTTTTATAATTACAAAGCTATTCAAACAATATTGTTACACCTGCGTTTTGTGTGACCCCATAGGGCCCTGAAGAAAGACGACGATGTCCGACTCTCCCTTTCGCTTCTTTTCTTCAAAAATACTTTGTACAAAAAAATTTCAAATTTATGTATGTTACAAAAATACTTTCCGACTCTCCGTAAAGTTCCATTACTAGGGGCCGAAATACAAATTGTGTAATCAGTATCTAAAAACCGTTATTTAAAACTTTGATTAACAGTTAGGGGTAAAACTCTAAACCGTCCAGGGGGGGGTTTAAATCTAGAAAGTTCCGTTACTAGAGGCCGAAATACAAATTGTGTAATTTATGTCTAAAAACCGTTATTTAAAACTTTGATTAATAGTTAGGGGTAAAACTCTAAACCGTCCAAACCAATCCCCCGAAATCACTAATTTATCAAATCGCTAAAATCAAATAAAATCGATTTGGTTTGTTTTGAAACCGAATAATATATTGGTTTAGTTTGGTTTAAAATTTCAAAATCTCGATTTAAACCGAATTAAACCGAATAATTTTGTTATTTATTGTTTATATTTTATATTTTATATTTTATTTATTTAAAACCGATTGCGAATACTTGATATGTTGTATTTGTAAATTATATTATCAAATTTTGAAGCTTTTATAATTATAAATTTGATATACATTGATATTGAAATATTGATGTGCTTACACACTAAGAGCATTAGTATCAACTTCCTTATTAGTTTTCCAAAATTTATAGTTTTAACTTTTAAACTACTTTTTGCTTCTCTATACAAATATATATATCACTATAGATTCCTAAATCAAACTCTATATTATTAAAATAATATTTTATATCACTTATTTTATTTAATATTAAATAAAAGTTAATGTTATGAGAAACGTGAAGGAAAGAGGTGAGAATTTTTTTTAAATATAATTTAATAATTATAAAAAATGAATAAGACTTTCCAATATATTGGGAAACACTATACAAACCTCATAGAAAAAGTTAAATATAGAGAATTTCTTCGTGGGAATGATTTTATGATTTTTTAACTTTTTTTTTTTCTAAATTTAAGGAAATGGACTTATATATGGAATCTGCTACTAGTGCTTTATAATGTAAGAAAGTAGCGGAATGAAAGAGAGAAGAGAGAGAAAATATTAAGTTTTATTTTTTTATTTTAGGGCTTTATAATTTAATAAATAACCTAAAAAAGGCTTTAGCTCAATTACTTTTCTTTTGAATATTTTCCGTAAAACAAATTCAAACAAATCCGTATTTTTTAGGTAAAATAATATATTTTAAGTAATTATTTATTATTTTTTCTCTCACTAAATTATTTTCATAACCATTACTGTTTTTATTATATAATTTTTAGGTATTATATTAAATTTTAGAGTATGTACAGTAAATATGTAAATACGCATAATCTAAATTTATTCTCAATTTTATATTTTACTATTTTAGAGTATCTGAACACTATAGTTTTTATTTGAAATTTTATTTCTTAAAAAATTTTTGAAGAAAAATATATTTTAAACGAATTAGCATGAATGTTCTAAAATGTTCCGTAATATTTTTTATAATAAATTATGTTATTAATTAAATTTAAATATTTAAGTTTCAAAAAAATGTATTTGAGACATATAAATAAATATTAACTAATTTTGTGTACCCATCAAAGAAAAGTCATACCCTGCAGTAAAAAAAAATGAGGAAACATGGCCGGTGGCCCCGGTCGGCCTTGAGCTCTGTCTTTGTTATTATTATTATTATTATTATTATTATTATTATTATTATTATTATTATTATTATTATAATAAATAGGTTTAACAATAAAAATAATTTCTATCGCCTAAGATTTTCTTAGACCGGGGAAAAAAAAAGGCATTGCCTAGTATGTTCCGTTTTTTTGTTTTGGTTTTTTTTGGTTGTTTTACAAATAAGCTTAAATGACGAAAAAAAAGTCAAAAATAATTTGAGCCAATGAAAAGGGGTGCCATAACTTTTGAGGTCATCTCTCAAAAGTCATAGTGAATGTCACTTAAAATTCAACTAAACATTTTGCTTGGTTCACGTGGCAGGAGGCATGCATCAGTCCCGATCGCGCCCCCAAAATCTATTACACACCACTACTATTGTATTTGGGTCACTCTACAGATGGACATCTTGTACGCGTCCGTGGCTGTAATTTTGATCGTACTCGTCGACCTTTCACCATTATGATCTTATATCCGTCATGAATAAAATCTTATATCGTACTATAAACACGCACAATTGTGCAAAAGTTTAACTGTTTACAAAAATAAATGAAAGGACAAATAGGTTTACATTTACGTGGTCAACTTTTGAAACCAAGTACTTTGCTATACATGAACATCTAGATCATTTATTAACCAATAACAATTCAACATGTTTTTTTTTCTCATTTATTAATGTGAAGCGACATTTATTGCGACACTGCGTCAACTTTGCTCATAACATGTATAAAGACACAAAGTACATCAAATTTTAAAAGCATTTTTTTATTAACTTTGTGTGGTTGAGCATTAATATGTTGCCATTTATCATTCCTTTATATAAAGATAAAGTAAAACAAATTAGCATTATCTCGTAGATTGGTAGATTGGTGTGTCGACGTCCCGCGTGCACAAAACGAAGCCAAAATTGGAAGCACGCGACGCGATGAACCCGGAGTCAAATAAGCACACAACAACGGGAAACGACAAACACGTACTATTTCTCATTCACGCGTATGGAAAACTTGTGATTATGTGTGCGCGTATCATCTCACCAATAAGATTAATGCCACGTTTACATTTACTTTATTACAGGGATGCGACAGAAGTGTGGAGCCTAGTTTGTGCTTTTGTTTTTGGGTGTTTCTCACATGTCAACCCTCTATTTACACACCGCACCGCCATTTGAATCAGGTGAAATATTAGATGCAGTCGGTTGGTCTCGTCGCGGGTAGTCTTTCCATTATCATAATAATATGTCATGTTGTCATTGGTGAAATACTGATGATGTATTTTTTTCTTACCAATTATAGTGCGACATATAACATTGATGATGTATTTTCTCTTTCACGATTAAGCATTAGTAGAGATGTTAATTTAATCTCTTATATCATATAAACATCAACATTAAAATTTTAATAAAAAAACAAGGCACTCTTGATCTCAAAATTGCTCTGTTTTTGTCTTCCATCTCTCAAAATTGCTCCACCTTGGTTGTTAGTGATTAAATGGGGTGAGTAATTTCCTGTCAAGAATTTCTCACCAAAGCAAATGAAATCCTAAATCCCCCAAGCTCACATAAACTTATAGATCTAACACCTAAATTGAAGTTTCACATAAATATATGGTACTTTTTATTTGTTTGCAGAAATTCTGTACTTTATTGAAAGTTTGCTTGTTTCAAGTTGATTAGTCTATGTTTTTTCAAAATTAATATTATGGAATTACTAAATTTATATCATTTTTTTAAGAGCATCTGAAGTAGAAGTTGGACGTTGAATGATATATAATCAATTGCTAATGGTTAATTGTGATTATTTTTCTTAGACTTGGTGAAGTGAATAGATCAACACTCTTTGACATGCATGAACAATGAGGAAGCCATGTAGGAAGAGAGTTTAATGACATCGATATATCAATGGATCTTACCTCCTAGGAGTAGGTTTTTGGTTATTTTACCATAAATTTATTCTTTTTCCCTACAACTTCATTCCGTTAAAGAATTCTCATCGCAAATAATTGATGGTGAATTTCTTACTTCTCAAGATATCTCTTAAAAGCTTTATTGGTAAATTTAGTGCCTTACTTTGTCATCAATACCATGACTCTTCTACTAGTCTTATTCTTAGTCATCCTCTTGAATTTCTTGAAGAAACTCAAACCTAACTTGTGCATTAAATGCAAGATATCAGTCTTTCTTGAATAATCGTCTACACACGAGATGAAATAACTTTCATCCTTTAATCATTTTACCCTCATAGGTCCATCCAAAATAGTATGCATTATAACTAGTAGTGCTTCAAAATTATGCTATTTGATTTTAGGTTGTTTCGCACATACTTTCCTTTAAGCATGTTGAACATACATGCTCTATTTCTTTATGTAGATTTGAATATCTTTAATGACATGATGGGTTATCAATTTCATGTTAGAAGCTTTTTTTTTTCTCTTGTCATCAAACAATTGTATGTTTTATCTTCTTTTATTGCACGAACAATTTTACATGTTCTCTTTCTCTATGTAGATTTGAATATCTTTAATGACAAGATGGGTTATCAATTGTATATTTTTTTCTAATTCAAATGTCCAATCTTCTATGTCAGAGCGTTTTTTTTCTCTTGTCATTAAACAATTGTATATTTATCTTTTTTTATTGCACGATGTGAGGACCCGTGTTCTTAGTCCTAAGAATGAACCTTGTTTTAGAGTGAGAGTAGAGATAAATAAATGTGCGCATGTGGTTGGACTAAAAAAATGAGAAAGTTTGGCAATTCGTATGCCTATTTTGGAGTTTAGGGCCCTTAGGAGTGGTGTTTTGGTAATTGGAGTATTTAAATAATAATTGAGAATATGATTTTATATTTTATTTTAAAGGGAAAAAGAAAAAAAAGAAAAGGGAGAGAGGGGAAGTCGCATATGACCCTTGCTGCGTATTGTACCTCATGAGAAAGAGAGAGAAAGTGACGAAGAAAGAGAAGAACCCTAGAGCAAGAACGCACGGAGAACTAAGGTTTTTAGTCCAATTCGGGCAAAGAGAGGTAGGTGGTTTTGTCTCCCTGTGTTTATTCCTTCTTCTTAGTTGATGGTTATGGAGGTGTAGGTGTTAGAACCCTAACCTTGTTTTTATAACATGTATTGTGTGAATAATTGTGTTATGATTCGTATAAATATGTTTGAGTGCAAAGGATACGTTTAGGATTCATGTTTGTAGCTTAGAAACCTTATTTGGGGTGTTAAAAATAGAGTTTTGGGTAGAACCAGGTGAGGAGTCTATTGGAAGCGAAGCAAAACGTCAGCAGGGTCGACACAGTATGGTCGATATGGCCTGATTGACGTGGTTGACTTGGCCTAATATTAGTTGAGGTCAACTAGAGGAGGG
This sequence comes from Taxillus chinensis, assembly GCA_023512835.1. Lineage (NCBI taxonomy): Eukaryota > Viridiplantae > Streptophyta > Magnoliopsida > Santalales > Loranthaceae > Taxillus > Taxillus chinensis. The sequence continues at coordinate 31,494,619 of CM042087.1, forward strand.
TCTAGAGACATTTCTTCATAGTTTGGTCGATTTGGAATAGGGTGATCGATGTGGGTAGTCGACGTAGTTGATGTGGTTGATGTGGCCAATGTGGAGTGATCAATGTGGTCGATCTGGGAGTTGAATTGACCAAAACAAAATGAAATCAAACCCCTTTGGTCGATATGGAGAGTTATCATGGTTATGGTCAACCTAATGAGGTTTGTGGTCAATGTGAAGAGTTTTGATAACCGAGTTGGTGTATTTAAGGTGTTTTAACTGTGTTTGAATGTGTGATGTTTTCCTTGATTGATATTACCATTGAGATACTTGTGCATTGTTTTAATTGTTGCATTTCTTTTTATTTGAGCATTGATGTCCCATTAAGGAAACAGTCCTAAAAGGGACTTGAGTATTAAAATCCCATTGAAACGATAGTCTTAGAGTCGACACGAGTATTGAGGTCTCATTGAGGGGACAACCCGAGAGTAGGTATGAGAATGTCCTAGAGTAGACAAACCTTTCTTGTGTTATTTTCATTATTTGCATTGTGATAATGTAAATGAGAACTGATGTATTGTTACACTACACTAACGTATGAATCCATTAAGCATATAAAGGTAGAGATGTTGGGTTGGCCATGGAAGACTTAATCCCTACTGAGTTATGGTTTGCTCAGACACTTTTGATGTCTCTCTTATAGGTCTTAACAGGAGATAGGAGATTACCCACTATAGAGGCAAGAACATTCCCTTTTTTATTTAACTTTCTTTCTTTAAATTATTGTTGTGGTTGAGATTGTAATGTTTTGAAACTGAGACCTATATATACATTTGAGGATATTCACTATTGAGACACCATGTTTTGGGCTTGGTGACATTATTTATGATGTGACTTCTTGGTATGTAAGTGAAGTGCTTATTGTATGGCTTGTGCATGACAGAGTGAGATTTTAACAAGTTTTAAGTAGCACTCTAAAGGGAGCCCTATTTAGGTGGCCATCCACAAGCCCTTGTTATCTTGAGTGTGAGGCATAAGACATTACTAACCGATTTCTCAGCGTTGGGAAATCAAGGGTGTGACACGAACATTTCCATTTTCCTTTTCTAGGATGCAAAAGTGTTGCCATTTTTACTTTTTATTTGGAAACCTAATGTGACTTTATGGCCTGCATCACATAATTAGAAGTGCTAAGTTATATATTAATATTTTAACATGAAGATAATCTTGCAACTTCCCTTTCCCAAAGTCCACCTACCACTGAATTTTGATTTGAAGGAGTTATTATTCTAAACTTTACTTTTTTTTATTTGAACTTGTTAAGTCTTTTTTTAATCTTTGGTCATATGAAACATGTAACCATTGTTGAATTCTATTTTGTCCGGATATAAAAAAAGATAAATGATGAATAATAAAAGTCAATGATCAATGGTTCAGGTGACACCCAATTAGCAATCCACATCAGCATTGGGAGAAACTAGAGACACTTCACCTGAAATGACTGTTTTAGTAGTCCAATAAGCCTATCCTACATTACTATAATGTAATTAGTACCATATTAACCATAGTTATCAGAACCAGACTGGACCGGTTGGTCCAACCAGTGAACTACTGACCCGTGTATTTAACCAGTTAGGTTTTTAAATTGGACCGCTTTTGCAAAAAACCCAGCGAAACCCAGTTAATTCGGCCAATTTTTAGTGACCCAAATGGTTTGTCTAGGTTTAATAAAACCAGTCGGTTTTATTAAAAAGAGTAAAATGACATTTCACACCCTTCATAACCCTATTCTCCTATTCGATTTTCCTTCTTGCCGATACCAACCAAAATCGAAGGCGAAGGGTCAAGGAGCACTAGAGCAGCCGCGTTAGGTTGATGGCGCTCAACTCAAAGTCTCAGAACTCACGTGGATGGAAGACCACACACCAAACCTCAAGCGAACGGCAGACCTCATAGTGGCAGAACTCACAATGGCAATGCAGCAAACCTCAACCTCACGCATTAACCAGGTAAGTCACCTCTAAACTCCTTAATTAGATGATATGTTGAATCGGCCTTTAAATCACCTCTAGTTCATTTGATTTTAATACCAACCCAGTTTGATTCTCACCGGTGACTACCACAATTAAATCAATGTCTTCTTATTGTTCACCATCAACACCAAACACCAATCTGGTGAACACAACAAGTACACAGGGTTCATCTCCAACCCGAAGCTTAAGAGGAAAAACCAATCCAACATAGAGGCACTGTATGATGGAGAGTACAGATTATAGGAGAGCTAAAATAATAACATGTCTATATTGTTGAAAAGTTTTTAAAGGTGGTGGTATCAATTGATTTAAACAACATTTGGCTGGAAAAAAGGTGAGGCAGAGACATGTAAGAAAGTGACTGTTGAAATTCCTTTTGAAATGCAACGAATTCTAGATGGTTTTGCTAAAAAAAAAGAAAATAAAAGAATTGTTTGAAGAACAGAATCCATATGGTCATGCCTTTAGGAATTTGAAAGAGCAAATGTATATGCAAAGAGAAGATAATGTTCGAGAAGTTCCACCCTCTTTAATAGCACCTCCTAATTCAAAATGTAAATGGGTTTTTAATAGTGGAGACATTCAAATTAATAAGAGTAAACCAACCATGCCATCTTATTTCATGCCAAGGACGACCTCGGGAGCCCAGCCTTCTCTTAAGAGTGTATTGCAAAAGAGAGGTGGGATATTATTGTATCAAAGTGGATGATAGATTCTTGTATAACATTTAATGCAGTTAATTCAAAGTATTATCAAATTATATTTGATGTTGTTACTACATTTTGTCTTAGTTATAAAGGCCTTGGGTTCTATGACCTTCGTAGTTATTTACTAACAAAGAATGTTGAAGAAGCTAAAAATTTTGTCGAGGGTTTTCCATCCACATAGAAGGAGATAGGTTGTACCATAATGGTTTATGGGTAGTTAGACCAAAAGAGAACCCCTCATTAATTTCTTAGTTTATTGTCCTAAAGGAATGGTTTTTTTGAAATATATTGATGCTTTAGATGCTTCGAAGACAACAAATATTTTATACAAATTGTTTAAGGAGGTGGTTTTATTTGTTGGGCAGGAAAATGTAGTCCAAATTGTGACCGATAATGCAGCAAATTATGTTGCTGGAGGTTGTTAGAGCAAGAGTTTAATACACTGTTTTGGTCTCCTTGTGCTACTTATTGCTTAAATTTGATGTTTCAAGATATTGGAAAGTTAGATGAGGTAAGTTACTTGTTTTACATGCTTCAAAGATCATAAAATACATATATAATCATTGCTTTGTATTGTATTTGATGAGGAAGCACACTGGTGGAAGAGAGATCCCAAAAAAATGCGACCAGATCCCAAAAAAAAAAAAAAGCACACTAGTTAAAGAGAGATTCTTCTTCCAACTCCTACCAGATTTGCCACAAATTTTATTACATTACAAAGTATTTTGGCACAAAATGATGCAATACGAGCTATGATAACATCTATAGAATGGACGATATCAACTTATGCTAAGAAAAGCAAAGGGAAAAAATTTGCTGACAATGTGTTGGACTCATAGTTTTGGAAGGAATGTGTTGTTATTGTCCAACTCACATAACATTTTATGCATGTTTTATGCATTGTTGACAACAATGATAAGCGTGCAATGGGTCATTTGTATTCAGCTATTCATAAATCTAGAGAGGAAATGTTGAGAAGATTTCAAAGGAGGAAAAAGGGTAAAACCATACTAGAAAATCTTGGATACACGTTGGGACAACCAGCTGCATAAGAATTCGCATGCTACTGGGTATTGGTTTAACCCATAACACCAATACAACAATTTTGAAATGTCAAAGCATAGGCAAACCACTTCGGGGCTCTTGGATGTTATTGAAAAATATGCTTATGAAAATTCCACCTTGCAAAGCAACTTAACAAAAGAGTTGAAGTTCTTTAGAAATGCAGAAGGAGAATTTAGTCGTGTGTCTGCTATATGTGATCATAAAGAAATGAATCCAGGTAAATTAAAAGTTTTGAATATTTAAATTTTTTGTTTTAACATATGTTTTATAAAAATATTAACTGAAGTTTTTTTTTTCATGTAGATGAATGGTGGGAATGCTATAGAAGTAGTGCACAAAACCTTCAAAAATTGGACATCCGTGTCTTGAGCCAAACATGTAGTTTTTTGGGTTGTGAGCATAATTGAAGCATTTTTGAACATATTCATACAAAGAAGAGAAATAGGTTGAAACATCAAAGGCTTAATGACCTTGTCTATATCCATTACAACTTGCGTTTACAACAAAGGTGTAATTTTTTTAATGTCATATCTATAATATTCAACCATTACATATATACTTTTTAATACTTTTTTTTGCTTATATTAATTTAAATTGACACAAGCTATGTAGGAATTATTGAAAGGGTCAAAAATATGATCTCATTAACTTTGAAGATTTTTATGAGAAATAATGTTAGATCATAGAGGATGAGCCTCCATCCTTAACAGTCGATGAAATTGAGAGCTTTTGTCAACAATTTGGAGCATTCACTATCCAACTCAACCAATCTAATGGTACTTAATTATTCGATTTATTTTTAGTACTTTATATTATTAATAGTTTCATATCTATATTTCATAATTTAATACTTGAGTTATTGGATGTAACATAGATGAAAAAAAGAAGGATTAAACTTGGCCGAGTTGGATGTTAACGAAGAAGATGAAGTAAGAGCTAAGATTCCACATAATGACATTGGGAATGATCAAGACCTGGAAACTAGCGTTCAAAATCCTAATTTTTGCAATGATGAGAGTGTATGGAATATAAACTAATGGAACATGAAGTACTCCTAAACAAGAGTTTATTTGTTTAAATCTTGCAAACCTTGTTTTAATTTTGCATGCTAAATGTTTTTGAGACATCATTTAAACTGTAGTGTCAAGGTTATGATATTTGAATGACTTTATTATGAATGTATGTAAACTTTTGAATTTATTATGAATTTATATTAGAAAATATTTAATATTATATTAGAAAAATATTTTTCATGTAATAATTTTTTCCATTAATATATATATATTATATATTATTTAATTATAGGTCCGATTTGACCACTAACCTAATAGTTGAACCAGTAATCCGACCACTCAATGCCTTGACTAAATCGGTGTTCAATCCAATTTTGATAACTATGATATTAACATACATCGAGAATCAAATGAATAATAGTAGGACAACAGATTAAGATCTTGAGAATCAAATGAATAATGGTAGGACAAGGGATTAAGCATCATTTCATAAGTCCAAATCACGAATAGCAAATTAAGTAAATTGATTCTCAAATTTGATCAACACTGAATTAATGCACAATGGGATGAACAATGTTGGATGAGTGTTACTAGATCAATGGAAGTCAGATCAAGGGGTATATTGATTATCCATTGTTTTACTGTAAATTAATAGAATGTGTTCTTGTAGTTGATATTTTGATTTAAACAAAGTTGTTTTCACAAATGACTTTTTATCTCTTCCACGAACATTCTTTATATGTTGCAAATGAAGTATATTATCTCCCTTCTAGATCACCTGGGGACGCGTGAGCAACAAGGCCAAAATAACATTGGCATTTAAATTTAAAGAAGCTTGTAACTAATGCAATCATAATATTTAGTTTAGCTTATGATTACCATCTTCTAGATTTTTTTTAATTCATTCTACCCTAACCTCAAGATCTAATTGACTATTATATATAAAGAGCAAGTGATGACACCATGACAGCATTTTCTATCAACTAAAAACAATGTATTAATGTTTTAGCACAATAACACTGAAGTTGCAGTACTGTATCAAAATTTTAAACCATGAAACAAATACTAGAATCATGCTATAAAGGTGGTAGAATCAGGGGAATCCTGTTTCCGAAAGGCTGTTCGAAAAATTAACTAAATAAAATGCTAAATACGTTAACCCACAAAGCAACTCCATCTAACACAAGAAATATTCGAACTTCTACGATAAAAATTAGAAACTCCCCCTAGATCACACGTCTGTATAATATTCGTCCCTGTGATGAAGATTATGAACACACAGTCAGCTAAATATTGAAACACTTCAGGTAAAGTTCAGCAGACCATCTCCCTCAAACACTGGGGACAAAAGAAGTAAAAAGAAAACATACTGCTGGTGATCTACACTCCAAAGATCAACGAAGATTCTTATTATCATCATCACCTTCGGAGATTGCTCCATCTTTTTCCCCAATCATTCTATCAGCAAGGTCACAAAAATGAATCATGTAAGAAGCAACAGTGTACGTCACTCAAATAGGAACTAAAGAGAAAATGAAAAAAAGAAAAAAAAGAACCTCCCACCTACAATTCCAACCAAACAGACAAAATCCTAACTTTCTAGATACAAATTTAACTCGTAAATTCAAGCAATCAAAGTGAAAAGGTGAAGATTTACACCTAAATCTAACATCCTCCATAGTCCATACATATTAAAAAAACAAAGCTCAAGATTTGTAGCATTGGAAGCCGAGAAAAAGGTTTGTGGGTTTGTTTCCCCTACCCCGAAAATCAAGAATGGAATTAGAGAGATTTGGTGGGGGTGAGCGATCCAGATAGAGCCATCATCGGCGCCAGAAATGGTGAAGGAGGAAGGGAAAGCGTCGGCAGCAGGACGGATGGCGGAGGCGTCGAAACCGGTGTAAGGGAAAGGGGAGAGGGCTGATCAGAGGTGGGACTCGATGTCGTAGCAGAGGGATTCTTCGGTGAGCTCTCAGGTGGAGAAGCAGCGGCGGAAGGAAGGTGGGCGGTGGGAGGGAGAGGAGGACCGGGAAGCGGTGGATGAAGATGGAGAGGATCGAAAATCGAAAGAAAAAAGGAGGGGCATAAATTTCTTTTATTAATAAATAAAATGCCGAACACTTTTAGGAAAATAAATTAATAAAACATTAATATCTGTCGGTGTCGCGAATTACAGTTTATTTGGTATTCTTTAAAAATGCTAGCATATATTTAGCAGCCGTTCTTTAAAATCCTTGAAACATCTACTAATCTAACTAACGTTTGTATTAAACATTTGGTGTCGTTTTTAGTAGTGCTAAGTGAAAATTTCTTGTACTAGCATGAATTTACTTGTGTTTCTGGCTTTCTTAGTTGTTGGGACTATCTATCTCTATTTGTCATTGCAGTATATAAAGGCTGCCATATTGTAATCAATGAGAATCGATAGCATTTGTTGATGTTGATGTCATTTATTCCACTTTTCCAATAGAGTTAGAGTTTTTCAAACATTAAATTAATCAACTTTTCATATAATATAAAATTTAAAGTTTCTTACCATTTCTAAAATTGAATTTCTGAAATCGGATGGCAGCTCGGAAGCATTTACATATGGCAAAATGGAAATGCAAATATTATATGCGACGTACGTACGTTTGGTTTGGGCTGGACCATGTGGTTGTAGTCCATTTAGATATTTAAATATAGTCTAACTCAAATAAGATGGTTTATAGAGGGATTTGTTTGTTAGGATCAAACAAATCTTGTGCAGGTGCTAAATTTATAGCAACAATATGATGGGACATTCTATTAGTTGTGATTTTTTTTTTCTATCTCAATTTACGCATACACCTAGTGAACATGCATTTCAGTGCAACAAAAAGGATATTAAATGATAGTGATTGAAATTTGAAGTGATGTGGATGATCAATTAGGGATATGAGAAGCACCTCGGGCTATTGTTTCAACTTAGGTTCAGGGTTTTTTTTCTTGTGTTCTAAGAAACAGAAGATTGTAGCCCAATCTAGTGCAGAACATCAATTTATAGCAACCACCGCAGGTGATAATCAAGTTTTATGGCTGAAAAAGATCTCTTGTGATTAATTTCCACATGGAGCAAAAATGAAGGAGTAGGATTTTATTGACAATCCGGCAGCTATTGCAGTTTCAAACAATCCAATGTTTTGCGGGAAGACCAAGCATTTCAACATCAAACTATGTTTCTGGAGGGAGGTGCAGCAAGATGGAGAACTCGTTTTGGGTTATTACAAGTCTGGAAAGAAACTAGCAGACCTATTTAGGAATCCACTTGTAGTGAAGTTTGAGCCCCCACGACAAAGAATTGATGTTTGCAATGCTGGGAGTAAGGAAGGGTGTCAATTGTTTTCTCTAAAGTCTTAATGCACGTACGTGACTTATCTTAAGATATTTAAATAAGGTCCGACTCAAATAAGGAAGCCCATTTTGAAGGGGTTTGTTATTTGTTTATTTGGATCAATGTAATATGCTATATTTTCTGATTTGGTAACTGCTTTTCTCTTTGTAATCCTACTGTTTAAGTCATTGGTTGATATATTCAATAAAGTTTACTATGTTCAAGTTCTCTCTACCCTCCATTAATTTCAGTATTTGTTCGCTAATGTAATTACCTTCCTCGGTTTTAAAAACCGACGGATTCATGAAACTAATGCAAGTATAATAGCACATGATAAGGCAAATAGATTGATTATTCCAGAAATTATTACATCAGACCAAAATTACAGTCACAATATGTAAGTTTACACACTCCAAACACTAACTTTTCTTTCCCTTTATTTATGTATGTATGTTTATGCTCTCAGGGAAAGGGAATACGAATACACATCAGCAAACCAGACAGAACCATTTAGCACAAAACCTATGGAAGACGGCCAAGCACAAAGAAAACCTATAATTCTGGGACAGATAGTCAACCCCATGAATTACACAGCAGAAATGAGGGAACTCACCAAACAATCAGTTCTCCCACTTTTATTGAGGACAATGGCTTTGGCAGTGAAGACCGTGGAGCAATGAGCTCTGAAGATACTTGTCGCATGGTTGGTCGAGACAGGGGATTGGGGTGCAAGCATGCAAATGCAAGTCTTGCAACCAACACCAAACCCCCTTCAATTACCTCACCTATGGGTGGCTGTAGGCGTTCATCCAGCAAGTCCATCAGTAAGGCTGACGAAGTCGAGGACGCAGATGCTATGATATTGCCTGGATGCCTTCCACTTATTACCTCTAGGGTAACCACTCCGAAACTGTAGACATCGCATTTCTCATTCACACTCATCGCATAAGCTAGTTCTGCAAGAAGGAAAATCTGTAGCCGCTTTTTTTTCCCTTTCTATAATCTGATATTAAATAACGAAATGGAATACAGAAACATACCTGGGGCTGTGTACCCAAATGTGCCTGCAAAGGAAGTCCAATTCGTGGAGTCTGGTTTCAAAAGCCTGGCCGTACCGAAATCAGAAACGTGAGCCACAAACTCCAAATCCAAAAGAACATTGTTGCTGGTAATATCTCGATGGATGACTGGAGGTGACGAGTCGTGATGCATATAGCACAGGGCATCTGCTATTCCTCTCACAACATCAATCCTCTTACTCCAATCCATCTCCGCCGCCTGTTGAGCACTTTTCAAAACAGTCCTCAAACTCCCCCTTTCAATGAACTCATAGACCAAAAATGTGTATTTTGAGTGGGAGCAGTAACCATAGAGCTTCACAATGTTTCGATGGCGAGCATAAGTTAGAGCGCGAACCTCACTTTCAAAAGGCTTTAAATGGGTTGTGATCATATCATTACTGTCGTCCGACGCCGACCCACGAAGCTTCTTCACAGCGAACACTTGGCCTGATGGCAGTACAGACCTGTAGACAACTCCGTATCCTCCTTCCCCAATGCAGTACTTGGGGTGGAACTCCTCGGTTGCTTCAATAATATTCTGAAAACCTACTTCCGGAGCATCAGGATTCCATTGTTCTGTGGCTGACTCTGCTGCTGACTTGTGCTTACTACTCCTGAATCTTGGGTAAATGATGAATAAAAATCCAATGAAGACCAACAAAAGAAGCAAGCCTCCCAGAGCTGAGAATCCAATAATGAGAATTTTGGTTTTCCCATGCAAATTCCTTGAAGGGGAAATGTTGGTTGAAGAAGGGCAGGACTTCAACCCTGTGGCATTCCCGCACAAACCGCTATTGTTTGCAAGCGCGTCTGGTGGAGCCTCTCGGAAGGCTCTGAGATCAGGAATAGGACCCGTTAACCGGTTGTTGGATATATTGACATGCATCAAGGCTGAGAGGCCGTTGAAGCTGGCAGGAATTGGGCCTGACAAGTTATTGTTGGAGAGATTCAGATACTGTAAGTTCTTCAGACTCCCTATCTGTTGTTGTATTTCTCCGTCCAGCTTATTAAAGCTCAAATCAAGATTTTCAAGCTGATCAATGTTTCCCACCTCTGAAGGAATTCTTCCAACAAATTGATTCCCGCTAAGGTTCAACTCCCTGAGTTTGGGCCACTGTCCGATTTCTCTGGGAATTGAACCTGCGAGACTATTTGATGCCAGGTCGAGTGTTTCCAAATTTGATAGCATTTTGATTTCTGGTGGAATAGAGCCTGACAGGTTATTTCCACTCAACCTCAAGTCACTGAGGGACGTTAACTTTGCCATGCCACTAGGAATCTCACCGCTCAGCCGATTGGATGACAGGATGAGGCGTTGAAGCTTGGTTGCTGCAGCAATCTCTGCGGGTATTTTGCCGGAGATACGGTTGTTGGCAATTTGAAGGCTCGTCAGATTGCCGCACTTGCCCCAGTTTGGAGAAAGGTTGCCATACAAATCGTTATGACTGAGCTCGATGAAGTCCAAGCGTGGAAGAACACCGAAGGCCTGTGATATGTCCCCGGCGAGGTGGTTATTCTGAAGCCTCACTCTATATAAGTTGGTACAGTTTCTCAGGCCACTTGGGATGGGCCCCGTCAAGTGGTTGTTGCCAGCGGAGAATTTTTCAAGAATTCCTCCAGCACACAGGTCTTGTAGCAAATTACCAGTAAACTTATTGTCGGCCAGTTGTAAATTTGACAGACGGGTCAGATTATTTGTCTCCTCCGGAATGGAGCCCGTGAGACGGTTGTTGAGCACGTAAAAACTCTGGAGGCTGTTGAGCATCCCTATTTCTGGGGGGATAGAACCACTTAGGTTGTTGTTGGCGAGTTGCAATCTTTTAAGCCGAGAACTGATATTCCCTATGGAAGCAGGTATGATCCCTGAAAGTGCATTGCTTGAGAGTTGTAGATCTAGAAGCCCCCCGTAGCTTTCCTAGCTCGTCCGGGATGGAGCCCGAGAGATTGTTGCTGTAAAGATACAAAAAGTACAAGTCGCTCAAGTTTCCAATCGACTTTGGAATTGTTCCTGATAGGGTGTTTTGGGACAAATCAAGCTGTGTTAGAGACCTCATTTGTCCTATATCTTTAGGTATGGGCCCAGAGAATGCATTATCTGAGACCATGAGTTCACTCAGTTTTCGCAACCTCCCCAGAGAGGTAGGGAGAGGACCCGTGATTCCATTTTGGTATAGCCGAAGAACATTTAATGAGCCCAGCATTCCTATTTCCGCAGGTAGTGAACCGGTAATGCCATTGTTGGCTAGAGATACGTAGGTTAGATTGCTTAACGTGCCTATTTCTGGCGGGATGTTACCCCACAAGTGATTGGTGAACAAATCAAGGACAGCGAGGCTAGAGAGGTTGGTGATCTGTGGAGGGATGGAGCCATGGAGTAAGTTTCCAGGCAAGACGAGGATTGATAGGGCAGGGAAGGACGAGAAAGTAAGGCCATGAAGCGTACCGTTGAGGCCATAGTCTCGGAGAATTATATTGATCACGCTTGTTCTGAGCTGGTTGCAGGTGATACCCGTCCAGTTGCAAAGGCGGCTGCTGCTTCCATGGGGTTCTTCATCATCCACCCAAGAAGAAAGGGAAGACTGGTTCCCCAGAATGGCTTTCCATTTAAGGAGAGCCTGCGCTTGCGAATGTAGCACTGCTTCTTCTCCTGAGCGCGCCCTGCCTCCGCCCCCACCCCCGCCCTGAGCGGCTGCATAGCGCTGAAGAGAAGGCAAGCAAAGGAAAACGAGGAGGACCCAGAAGGTTGAGAGTGAAGTTGATGGGTTTATTGATAATAATGACAGGGGGTTGTTCTTTGAGGAGGGTGCCATTGCCATACGGCCCATACCCATATGTTGATGATGGACGACGAGTTCATATATATATGAGGTGGTTGGAGTAGTGTAGTAGTAGTCGTAATCTCAGTTCATAGGTATATATCATATATGGAGTGGCACACACTCGGTGTAAATTTACTTATGGACGGAAAACTTGGAGGCGGGAACATGAAGCGTGTTCAAGCATTCATACTGATGCGGATGAATCCAACCACCACCCCCGCGGCACGGGGCAAAGACTAAAGACTGGGTCTGCGGAAGACTTATCAATTACATCTGGACGCTGTGAAAAATCAATCCTTTTTTTCCCCCTCTCACAACTAATTTGAGTCAAAAAGTAGGCTGTGAATGTGATTGATAGAAAAACAAAATGCGTTATCGTGCTCACTGCGCACGCTCGCATTAGTTTTCCCCGGGATGGGAAATGAGACAAGACTGGAGGGATGTATAAGAAGACAGTAGTGGTTACTTCCAAATGTTTGCAAGTGAAACCATATAACTTTTATACATGGTAGATGCTCATTTCAGTTCATGCATCCAAATACATATAATAGATGGTCATTGTTCATTTATTTGGAATTGATATAGTGCTGCTTTTTATCTGTTCGTTAGAAGGGTTTGATTGTTAGGGCACAAATTTAAAAAGAGAAAAGAACTCTACTGCTAGTAAATGTCCTTTTATTTTTATTGTAATTTATTTGTCTCTCTATGGATTTTTACAGTGAACACATTATAAAATGTCTCAATGATTTGATTGGCACTCCGCACTCGCTTTTGTGAAGGGAAAGGGTTAATACTTATATCCTAGGTCTAACATTGAATTTATTTTATTTACTATTTGTGTCGTCAATAATAACCTATGATTACAAGAGGATAATCGGTATTGGGTAGAGGCTAACAAGAACTCGAGTGACTTATAGACCAAAAGCCTATTCCAAGGGTTAACTTAGAAATTAAGTGTAGAGACTAACCTGTATCGTTTAAAAAAACACATGAGTCTAAATGAATTTACAAGATTCATAAATACTAAAAAAATTACCGAATTCATAATTTTTAAAAACAATCATATTTTCAAAAATAGTAACCCTAAAAAACAACTTTTAAATATTTGATCCTTGGGCATTTGCAATCAGATTTAAGTGTGATTAACAAATCTTTTGGAATAGTTATGTTACGGTTAATCTTATTATTTCAACTATATCTCCATTATAGAAATAGTAAGATATAAATACTTGGTCTATCTCAAGACACTAAATAGTTCAGCGATAAAACATAGTGAAATTATTACATGAAAAATAGTTCACAATAGCTCACTATAAATAATTACACAACTGTTTATCTCTCAATATACCGAAAGATTTAAGAGGAATAGTTCTATCTTCTCTGAGATTATACACAAATATTTTTGCTTTCACTACATCATGTGGCCCCAATAGTTGATCCGAAGTTTAGAATACCTCCCAACAGCATTGCTTGTTATGGCGGTATCGTTATCACAATTCACATGATATCTTGTTTCTTCATTTTTTGTCCCAATCGCAGTTCAGGCCAAGCTTCAAGCATTCGGGAAGCAATGGATTCAACTTTTCTGATCTTGTGTTTGATGTCACACTTTTCCATTTCATAGAGTACCGAGATGATCTAATTGTTCCCCATTTGTTGTTCCAATTGAAGGGGTGCGTACGCTGTACCGCCCCGTTGTATGAGCAATGGAACCCAGTACTTCCTGCCAACCCAGACTATATCCACTCATAAAAGTTCTCGGGTAGAAGCTACCTGCTCCTTAAAATGTAGATTTTCATAGTAGGAGGCCAATAGTACATCAACCTGAATCAGGAGTATATACACAAGGAAAATGACTCTAGCTAGGTACGTAGGAGAGGGAGGCATCCTGTGATCTGGCTCCCGTAGTTCGAATGAACAACATAGATCTGATGGTCTCCAATAGTATAGCTGGAGTGGGGTCCATTACTCCTATCACCTGCCTTACCAGCTCGAACACTATTCTATCTATATAGCCTATCACCCTTGGAAAGATCATCATCCCACAAATGCCTAGGGTGATCAGCGCCTAAAGCTTGTCCTCTGGTGCTTCTTGCATTTCCTTCCTAATGAATTCCTGCACAGCAAACAATGTCAAATCCTAACTACAAACTAGCTCTAAAGGGCCTCAACAGATGCCGATATTATCATTGCAGATGTGAATGGGGATGAATTTTCTGCACGACGAAGCCATAACACAGTTTCAATAGCAAAGAAACAGGCAGCAACTGCTGCATTGAACCCGGAAAGAACTGGGAATAGAATGGACTATTAACTATTAAGTGAAAGAAAGCAACTGCTGCATTGAACCAAAAGAGTAATAAATAAATAAAAATGACAGGCTTTAAATATATATATATATTTTTTTAAAATGTTTTAAATAATAAATGCAAGCCCTCTGATTATCTATTTGGAAATGAAGCGTAATAGTTAGCTGTTCCTTGTCTGCCAGGAAATTTCATGAAAAAAGGGTTGTTTTCCACTATTGCAAGTTGCAACAATTCAAATTCATATTACTGCAACATTTCAAAATCATTGAATGGATGGCCACCACCACCATTTGAAACTATAATTATGTCATTTAAACATCTGATGAAATATTACTTGAATTGAAGGCAGAGACCATAATAACCAACAGCTATTGCACTAATCATAACTGCACGAGCTTCATCTTTTGCTGGAAATATTTTTGAGCTGAGACAAGAAAACAAAATTAACGCATAGCTTCCAAGTGACTTTAATCCTACTTCCCCTGATCTCGTTCTTGATCTGCAGCAAAATAAAAAAGTGACAGTTCACTCAGGATTTGACAACAAATTATATCAGCTTTCAAAACAACTACAAAATAATCAACAAAGGAAATATAAGAAGGACATGCTGAAAATTAGGTAGCCTGATGAAATCAAGACTAACCTCAGAAGATCATGTACTAATTGGCAATCCTTCCAAGTTTATGATAGCATTCGAACCAGGAATGCAATCACAATGCTGGGTAATGACATGTCATTGAAACAGTTGTACAATTCTGCATGAAACAAAGAGAGGTTTAATGGAGAAAAGAGGTGTACCTTTGAGGGAGGTCCTGTGTTGGTCATTGTCGGCGGAGCAGTATTGGTCATTGTCTGGCGGAGCAAGGGGGGAGAGCTGTCGATGGAGGCATAGCCGCCCGTTGACCGCCGCGAAGCTTCACAGGGACCTCTCGTGTAGGCAGATGCGAGCCCAGAGATGCCGAACCCCGCCGAATTGCCACCTAAATCGACCGATTGAAGACCACGGCGTGCACCCCTGTGCGCAGGGACGCCTGACGCCAACCCAGATGGTTCGAGTCTGGGGTGAAACTTCAAGCATCAAACCGCCCAAATTCACAATTTATCGAGCCTCGAAATCGAAAAAAAAAATTGAAAATGAATAATATATAAGTTTGATTTGGTTTAAAATTTTAAAATGAAATTTAACTCTAATTGAATAATATTTTTATTTATTTATTTATTTAATATTATAAATTTTTTGTATTTATAAATTATTTTATTTAATTTTAATATTTTAGATTTATAAATTTAATATATATATATATTAGTATTATTATATTTATATATTATTTTTTTATTATATATTTTAATGAGCAAGTCAACTCAAATCGATTTAAATAGACAATCTTTCAAACCGTTAATTCAATCAATCTAAATCAAATCAGTTTAATGATTTGGTTCAAGTAAGCGGGTATACTTTGATTTGATTTTGATCATATAAAAAAATATCAAATTAATTTTAAAAATAAATCAAACCCACCTAAATAGAACCAATTTGAGAGAGAAGGGGAACGAAGTTTGTTTGGTTGTGTATCCTTTGGAGGGAAAGAGGAAAGCGGGAGTGTGATTAGTGACGCAATAATATAGAATTACCCAAACAATAATATAGTAGAAGCCATTAATTTAGTTTTCATAAACACGTATTTTTCGTGTTTTGAAAATGCTTGATTTATTTTAAAAAAAAAATTAATGGTGCCAGATATATAGGTATGTTGAACTACATAGTAAAACTTAAAAATAAAATGCCGCCTGTAAAATAAAATGCAGTGCAATGCGAAAATTTTCACTTGTATACCATGACGCTTTCAAAACATCGGTGCTTCTAAAAAATGATCATATTTCATTTTATATAAATATTTAACGATAATTTCTTATGAAGTATTGATAACACTTTTAAATAGACGTATTTCATGTTTCTTTCGGTGTTGTCTAATATTATTTTTAGCTACTCAAGTGTCGTGAAATGCTAAAAAAAGTGTGCCCTAACTAGTTTTTCTAATATTGATTCATTAATCAAGTTTATGCATAAATTTTGTAAAATTTGTAGATTCACTCTCCAAATTATGGGCGGCTTGAAATGAGGTCACAAATTATATATGCATAAGTTTCAAGGTGGTTTGGTGGTTGTCACAGGTTCTAGTAGGGAGTAGATGGAGGTGGCTCTTGTCATAAAAATACCCAAGTGGCTCCTAAGGTAAAATTGTGGTAATTTTAGAAAAGATTTCAAAACAATGGT
This sequence comes from Taxillus chinensis, assembly GCA_023512835.1. Lineage (NCBI taxonomy): Eukaryota > Viridiplantae > Streptophyta > Magnoliopsida > Santalales > Loranthaceae > Taxillus > Taxillus chinensis. Next base: position 31,511,232 of record CM042087.1, read on the forward strand.
AAAAAGGGAAGATAGAATTAAAAACATGGTAAATCTAGTAGTATTTCTAGATCTAAGGAAAAAGGATATGTTTGGGTGTGTAATAGCATAGTTGTGGGGTTAATTAATTAATTATTTGGGTGTATCGATTTGGGTAGCTCTTTATAGCATGTTTGGTATGCAGGAATGAAATTGAGGGAAATGTAATTAACATGGAAATGACATTACCAATGTAATAAGAAAAGGAATCAAATATGTCTTTCCGGCGTTTGTTATTCTTGTCAATGTAATGGAAAAAATTCTATTCTCTTATTTGGTACATAGGAAACACCAACGGATTAAAAAAAAGATAAAGTACAATTATGTGAAACTCTTGCACTCTGTTCTTCTCATCTATAGACTTTTTTATAAAAAAAACATAAAATGAAGGTGGAGAGAAGATGAAATCAACCGAGAAGCAAGAAAACCCAATCTCCATATGAGATTCACTCCTTGAATCAATCGGACTTCAACAAGACATAATTAAGAGCTTGTGAAGTTGGGCAACACAAAGTTTAATAATCTAAAATATTGATCTAACAAAAAAGAAAAAAAATAAGAAAAACAAATGAATTATCTTCAATCACCAAGCAATCAGATTTCGAAAGAACAAGACCCTAGGCCACGAGTGACGGGCAGCGGCGTTATAAGCGTGGGCGGCATCCTCGGTGGATCTCCGATCTCGGTGGCAAATCGGTCCTGCGTCCTCACCACTAAATTGCCTCTGTTTGGCTTGATCCACCAACCCAATACCTCCACCGCCGCCATTGCTACTATGTTGCCTCTACCTCGAAGCATGCTTATAACAGAGACTTAACGAATCAATGAAAGAGCTGGTAGATATGGATGGTATATAGAACTTCTCGATCTAGCTACCACCTACCCCAACACATCATAGATCGCTTCGGTATATATGGATTTCTTCTTCCTTCCTGCTTCTCTCTCTCTCTTTGGAAAACGGCTTTCAACTTTGGAAAGATGGTGGTGCGATACGACAGCTTCTACGGGCGAATAGGAGATAGGGCGGTGGGTATTTTAGTAAAAACTTAATTCCCTTATATAGGGGTATGTTTCTAAACCTCCTATATGGCTTGAATCAATTTACCTCTATGTAGGGGTATATTATTCACAAATAAATTCTTGATTCCATTCCTTTAGGTGTACTAAACGCGGAAAAAGGAATGAAATTTGATTTCTTTCATTTCATTTTTTATGTACCAAACATAGCATTAGTCTCGGAAAATCAAGAAATCAATGGATTAAGCTCGAGAGACCGTATTTTTCATTTAATTGTATTATTTGAGGCCTCCCAAATAATTAATCAAGTAATTAACATACAAGGGTATATATTATTGACATTTAAACACGAATACTCATGCTTAAATAATGTTCCTAGGGCCGCCCATGAGGGCAGGCAACTAAGGCTTGTGCTTAGGGCCCTTCAAAATTGGCCCAAAATGAGGGCCCCATCCTTCCCTATGGTCTAATTCAATGGTTTGAAAATGAAAAGGAATTCAAAATTATTAAATTCTACATGAAAATAAATATTTAAGATGTTACTGTTATGGGATAATTATATAAGTATTTTTTATGATTGAGATTATATTATATATCATTTAGGTACATTTGAGAAATAAATTTTATTTTTACCTAAGGGGAAACAATTTGCTAAAGCTAATTAAATTGTATCACTAAAAATCATGAATAATTAATTATTCATATTTTACAAAATATATACTTTCATTTAAAGGTTTGGGATAAAATTTCAAATTTTTTAGTTTTAATAGTAAATTCATTGACCTAACCCGACAACCAACACACACAACACTCATCTTCATCTAGCACAACCTACGCTCCAACCTTCATGCATAACGTGACGTGAATGCTTCCATCTCCGTCACACTCCAATGAACCGACAACACCGGCAACACGCTCCATAGAGTTGCCTTCCCGCCCACTACCCCGCCACAAGCCCGCAGATCCTCCCTCACGGCTCTCGTAGCCCCATTGCAATGCAGTTGGCCCATTGCTTTGGCAACGACAATCCGTGACATTCAGGCCTCCAAAGAACCGTCCCTACCTCGATCCAGGCCTCCGGTGACCAATGATCTGTCCGACTCAAAGACTCGACCGTCCGATAATAAGGGCCCTCAACTTAATAATCACCTTAGGCCTTCTAAGTCTCGGGGCCGGCCCTAAATGTTTCAAATTTATAATAAAACAAATGATAAAAACATTAGTCCAATCTTTTATCTTATATCGATAAAAATCAAATACCATATTAGTTTTTATAGGACTACTAATAGTACCCACTATTATTACTATCATATTAATAATACATCTTTTTAATAATACATCTTGTTAAAGGTTACAATTATGTTATAATTAAATTATAGCTAATTAGTAATTTACAAATAGAGTTACAACTATGATTAGAAACCGTAATTAGCAAATGAAAGTTATAGATATTGTAATTATTGATTTAGCAAATTGATTTAGCGATTACAGGTATTTCATTATGTATTAATATTGTACAAGAATTATCACAATTCAATAATACGGACACATTTTTCTTCCATATTCCTTTATGGTATCGAGCCATGAGTCTCTTCAACAAACCTTCAAACATGAGTGATGAAAAATTATCAAGATCGCAAATCAACATATCTGATCCATTTACCCTACATCATTCCAACTCACCCGGCCTTGTTCTAGTCAAAGGTCATGACTATGGCCAATGGAATCATTCGATGCGAATTGCCTTAAGCACTAAAAGCAAATTAGGGTTCATCGACGGGACCATCAAGCCCCTAAAAAAAGCGATGCCAAATTCGCCATTTGATAGAGGTGCAATGACACGGTGTTGTCTTGGATTATACACCCACCTGCATCCTAACATTGCAAGCAGTGTGCTTTATTACACTGGCACATCCATGGTATGGAGTGATCTCAAAGACCAGTTCTCCTAAAGCAATGACTCCCGGATTTACCAAACCTATCAAGAAATTACCGAAGATCGACAAAGTGATCTTTCGATTTTATAGTATTACACCAAACTCAAGGCCCTATGGGATGAATTGGATTCATATCGTGAACCCATCATTTGCACTTGTGAAGGCTCCTCAACATGTGCTTCCAGAGACGAGAAAGAAAGAGTTATGCAATTTTTAATGGATTTGAATGAACCTGATTCAACCATACATGGGTCAATTCTAATGATGTCACCAATCCCAAACACACGACGTGTCTATGGCTTGATCCTTCAACACGAAAGGCATCTAGATGTGGCGAATCAACATATTGGATCCCATGCCATGCGAAATATGCGTTCTTTGAACCACAAAGGTGACACTAACTGCGCAACTTAGCAATCGGGCCACAATCCTCTAGTCATGGGGACAACAAATACAACTCCAATTCAAGGAGGTCTTTAAAATGTTCTCATTGCGATGGAGATACCACACAACTAACAAATGTTTTTTTCTTTATGGCTTTCCTATGGACCATAAACTTTATGGGAAGAATGTTAAGCCCCAAAATAGATGGGCCGCTTACATTAGTGAAAAGGATATAGCACCAGACACCCTGGTCAAAATCCATGACAGGCCCACTTTTACTACCGAAGAATATAATCAGTGATTGCCCTTTTACGCAATTAATCTAGTAATTCTCACATTGCCAATGCCACAGGTATCGTTACATCAACCTATCATTTCTCACAACATGACCCACATTTAAATTCCTATTGGATCATTAACGGTGGAGGATCTGATCATATTTTATGTTTTACACCTATACACAACTAAACTAGCCCTTGACATGATTTTGTTAGCTTACCTAATGGAGGCAAAGCATCCATTAAAAATATTGGATCCATTTGTTTATCCGACACCTTGACTCTAGATGGTGTTCTTCATGTACCACAATTCCATGTGAGCTTGTTATATGTGAGCTAGTTGACACAAGGCCTACAATGTATGGTGACATTTTTTTTATATAAATTTTGTGTTGTGAAGGATGTGAATATGGAGAGGATGATTGGCCTGGGCAAGCAATTTAATGGGCTATATTACCTCCAAGCAGCCCAAAACCCACATCTTGCTAATCATATTCATCACACCTCCCGTCTCCGGCATCAATGTTTGGGACACCCATCCAATGCCCTTACTCATTTTCTTTCCAATACATTTCTAGAAATTATCTATGATAATAAACATGTTTGTTGTCACGCCCTGGACTTCCAACCCGAGGAAACCGGTTCATGACTCCCCTTTACCTACATGGTGGATAAGGGGTTAGGATAATATAACTCCACATAGGACATCACAAACTTCCACCATAGATATACACAAAAACAAAATCATATCTTTATTAAATTCAAACCACAATAAGTGTTTACAAACCAAACAACATGCCTTTATTATAGTCAAATCCCTTTTACAATCCTTCCCCACCTGGTTACATCATTTCCCCATTGGGATTACAAAGGTCCCACAAAATAACATTAAACAAAGCAACAAAGCGATTGTCTTCCACTTTAGTGTTCCCACCTAACGCCTGTAGGTTCCCTGAAAGAAAACACATCACGGCAGGAGGGGTGAGGAACCACGACTCAATAGGGATCATGTCTCCCCAACCCATCCCATGCTCCTAGTATCTACATGAGAATGTGCACAAGTGCAGTGTCATGGCAATAATATGTAAACAGGTATAATCAACATTTAAAAATATGTTAACACAAAAAAGCCACAAGGGCAAGTACAACCACAACCCACAACCACACAGGCTCCACATCCATAGCCACACAGGCTCCACATCCACAACCCACAAAGCTTCCATAACCACAGCCACACAAGCCCACACCACACAAGCTATCAATACCATATAGCACACATAATCACATTCACAAGACATCGGATATACACATCTATCCAACAATCCATAATTATCATATCCACATAGTTATCATATCAAACATAATTTTTATATTGACATAACTACCCCGGAAACTCTAAGGTTTCCCCACGTGGTCTTACCGCAGGACTAACTCTAATGATCTCAACCACGGAACGAATAGCGCGAGATGCCCCAACGGCCCCCCAAGGTCCGCTACCACGCGAACAAACCTGAATTCCCTAGACCCGGAACACAAAGACATATCCAAACACAACTTTGCCATTGAAGGCCAACATTCATATAGGAAATCACACCTATATGAATTTACGCATATATATAAACCAATAAGCCACAAATCGCCTACCACAAGGCCAAAACCCTGGGATATGTTCAAGGAAGAACGAACCCCTACCTCGGAAGGATCTTCCTCGCTCTTGCTTCTACGCTAAGTGCCGTCCACCCACGCGAATCACCACAAGAGCCGATCAGGAGAATGTCCTCTCTCTCTCTCTCTCTCTGGGTGGCTACAATGGCCGACTGGAATGAAGAACCCTAAACCTAAGAACAAGAGACCTCCACCTCCTTATATAGACCTCACTTATCAAAACGACGTAGTTTTGATAAATGAAGCTCAACAACAAAACGACATAGTTTTGATAAATAAAACATGTTATAACCTTCCCGCATCCACACAGGATAAAATACTCATAATTCGAACATGGCCATTTGGGAAAAGATTACCAGCATATCAAAACCAAGGTGAGGGTGCAAAAACATTCTTGCACGTGACAAAGACCATTGTCACGTGCAAGCTCCAAATGCCCTAGGATTTTGCCATAAGCTTTAGAACTAAGTCTGGAAGGGTCCCATGCAAAAACATCACGGCACGTGACAAAGCCATTGTCACGTGCAACCTCTAAAAAGCTCCCTCTTGGGCTCATCTTTTGCCTCATGCTTACTTATCTATATACAAAGTGTTCTAGCCAATGTGTGTGGGAAGAAAACTCTCAAAAACCCGACAATTGCCACTCAAAAGGCATAATCGTGACTAACCCCTCACATCCCAAAACATGGGTCATTACATTTGTGATATTTGTCCTTTAGCTATACAAACTCGTTTATCTTTTTCTCCATCTACTTGGAGTCATCTTATGCCCCTTTTGACATTTAGAGGCCCCACAAAATTCCAACTCACCATGGTGCATGCTATTTTCTCAACCATTGTGGGTGATTTTACTCATTTTACTTGGATTCATCTTTTAAAATTTAAATCGATACACAAAGGGGTCATCAAATCATTTTTCTTTTGGGTCCAAACCCAATTCTATCTTCTTATTAAAACTCTATGTGCAGATAATGGAAGTGAATTTATTTCCCTCCAACCTTTTTTTTTCGCACTATCGCCACCTCTTTCCAACACTCCTGTCCATACACACCCCAACAAAATGGCATCGTTGAACGCAAACATTGTCACCTTTTAAATGTGGCTCGTGCCCTCCGTTTTCAGTGCTAACATTCCTTTACGTTTTGGGGGAGAAAGCTTAGATCTTGCGTGTTATCTCATCAATCACCTCTCCACACCTTTACTAGATAATAAATCTCCTTACGAATTTTTACACCAACACTCTCCCGATTATTCTTTATTACGATTGTTTGGTTGTTTGTGTTATGCCACCAATCTCCTTCCTAAACACAAGTTTGATGCACGAGTTCGTTAGTGTGTTTTTTTGGTTATTCTACCTGGTCAAAAGGCTTATTGTCTTTATAATCTCAACACCCATTTATTTTTCTCCTCCTGAGACGTGGTTTTTCACGAAACCTTCCCTTTTTTACCTCACCACTCGCCCAAGACTCTCCATCCGACCTTGTTGTCCTCCCCACTCCACCCCCCGACACCTCCTCCCTTAACCATGTGCACCCCTCTACTCCCACTCTTGAGGCCCTTCCACTTGGGTTGCACCTACAATGGACCAAGCACAATTAATTAGATTGTCATACCATCCGTGAGAAAATTCAAATTAGTGAAATCAAGACAATTCATGTACCAACCAAACATCATGTTGTAGATATGTTCACTAAGCCACTACCAACTCCCTTGTTTCAAACACACTTAGGCAAGTTGGGTGTCATAAACATTCACACTCCAACTTGAGGGGGAATGTTAAAGGTTACAATTATTTTATAATTCAATTACAGGTAATTAGTAATTTACAAATAGAGTTATAGCTGTGATTAAAAATATTAGCAAATAAAGGTTACATATATTGTAATTATTAATTTAGCAATTATAGTTATTTTATTATGTATTAATATTGTCCCAGAATTATTACACTTCAATAATATAGACACATTTTTCTTCCATATTCCTTTACATCTCTATCAATTCCAAAATCTAAAAATATTATCCCAAACACATAAGATATGTTCCAAGGTGATCAACTTTGATATGCTATTTATTTACATATTAAAGACATGCATGATTATTCTTCACAACAAGACATGCTAAAAAAAGCGCGGTTTGGGGGCTTATATGCATATAACTTGAAACCAAATTTTATAGTTTAGTTTAGGTTTAATTGACCATCCATTAAGACCTTTTATGTGAAGCTAACATAACCTAAGCTTCCTATTTGTCTCAGGGTTTTTTCATTTAATTGTTAAAATTTGACCTTAGGTCTATATAAATTTATTAGTGACTATTATACGTGTGGTACCCAAATTTTATTATTTCTTTCTAGAGAATACTCATTTTAAAACCTGTTTTTAGCTAGTACCATATATTTTAATCTTTCGTTACTTCATGGATGAGTTTTAGGGATAAAATATTTGGTCTCCATTATTAAAGAATTATTTAATTTTAAGGAAGAATTATATTCATGATTAAAAACATATACATTTAGAGAGAAAATATTTCACCCTATTCTATTACTAGACATAATCCTGGAAAGCTCATTTGAAAACTAGAACTAAAAATGTCTCATTTCGTTTATTTCCAACAAATCTTCATGTATTAGCATAGCTTCACAACTAATAATTTTAGTAACTAAATAATGATCGGTTTTGGAATTATTTTTAAGAGACTATTTTTGCTTATTTTATATGCGAAGTATTAAAATCTATTTGATAAATTAAAAAAACACTTATAAAAAATATTTTTATTTTTTATGATAAAAAAACGAAGCATTTTAAAAGTTAGTTTTCAAAATTACTTTTTTCAAGAATCAATTTTAAAATTTATAAAATATTAATATTAATTTTATTTAAAAAGTAAAAGTAAAAAATAATTATCAAGATTCGATCTATCATTTTTAAAAATAATAAATTCGACATTTGACATCATTTTGATTGGTGGAACATATCAAATTGCTCAACACACTATTCTTTTAGTGCGGTAGAGTTGTAAATGAACCAAACATTCATGAATAAGCTTGCATTCGACTCGATAAAAGATTGTTTATATTCATTCATTAAGAAATAGTGTTGTTCGCGAACGGTTCTCAAACACCGTTGTTATATTTGTGAATATGTTCGCAAACGTTCACGAACAATTGTTCACTGAATAATTCGTGAAAATTAATTGTGAATAGAAAATTAATAAATCATTAATATGTATGAAAATTATCTTATTAAATATAAATGTATTTATATTAAATATAATTTAATAAGCATATACTTTTATATTATTATTAAATAAAAAAAATATATTTTTTGATTTATTTATTTATTATTACTATTATTATAATAATTTCATGAATTACATATAGTAATTGTTTAAACATATTAAACAAAGATAATACAACCTTAATCAGTTAATTAATTGTACTTTTTTAATATGTTTACGGGATAAATATTTTTTACAACTTTTTACAATTTTATAGTTATGTTCGTAAATGTCCGTGAACAAGTTTGTAAACATATATTCGTGTACGTTTATAACAATTCATGAACATCATAGTTTAAGACCCGTGTTCGATTCGATTCATTAATAAATAATAACGAATACGTTTGAATATCTTACTATTCTACTCGGCTCGGTTCATTTGTAGCCCTAAGTGGAGATGATGATAGTGATGGTGGCAGGCTTGACCCGACCCAACCAAGGGGGATCACGGGCAAGGCAAGGAATGGTCTTGAATTCCACCGAGAGGCCAATTCCAATATTTTAATAAAAATGAATAAAATAAAATAGAAACATGTTTTCGAATTTGGCGTCCCACATCATGTGAACACCGGAAATGGATCGGACTGGAAGCATGTGAGGAAATTTTGCTCCATATGTATGGTACGTCGACCCAATCCTGGAATATAGTGGGTTTTGTATCGGTTCTCGCATTGGGGTTCATGCTATGCACAAATTTTGTTTCTCTGGCCCCTTAATGGTGTGATATGACATACAAATGTTCCACATACACATAAGAACATGCAAAATTTAACATGATTTGACCAATAAATACCTACGAGAGTAATCGATTTCAAGACAATAAAGATAGATTTTACACATCTCATACTTCTCTAATTTTACCATAGTTATCGAATCGGACCAGGACATCAACCCGACTAAGGCACCAGGTGGTCGGATCAACTGGTTCAACTGTCGGGTCGGTGATTGAACCTGGTCATATAATTAATAATTATATATAAATATATATTAATAAAAAATAAATATTTTAAACTAACACATTAAAATTATTTATTTTTAATATATATTTTTAACATAAATTCTTAATAATTTAAAAGTTTATTGACACAAATTCATAGTAAAAAAAAATTAAACAAAGTTTAAAAGTATATTGAAGTGAAATATTAATATTAATAATTAATTTTTATTTTAAATTGTAATATAGAATAAATTAAATAATATTTTATAATTTGTTTAAAAATCGATGGATTCGTAAAACCCGACCGGGTTAGCCGAGTCACAAAAAAACCGCCGGGTCACTGGATTTCTCCAGGTTTTTTCGAAGCTGATCCAATTGAAAAATCGAACCGGTTAAGTGCCCGGTTTACCGGTCTGACCGACCGGTCCGGTTCGATAACTATGAATTTTACATAGATTTTTTGTTCTTTTTTCCCTCTATTTTCTCCACAAATTTTACAAATTTCTAAAACCATTTCTCCAATTGCCAAAATTGATGTCTGCGACCATGGTAACACAGAAAGACAAGTGAGCCAATTATATTTTCACAAATCTCCACCGTGGCGAAGAGTCTTCATCATCACATGCATCCAATCACGGTGATTGCCGTTCCTCTAATACGCTGAGAAGGCGTTGGGCGCCTGATGCACAATTTTGAGAAATATTGATTAAGTCCACCAAGCAACTCCATCTAGCTAACACAAGTCACAAGAAATATTCGAACTTCTACGAAAACAATTACAAACTCCACCAAGATCACACATGTCCGTATAATATTTGTCACCTGGGATCAAGATTATGACCACATCATCGACCAAATATTGAAACACTTCAGGTAAAGTTTAGCCGACCATCTTCCTCAAATACCTGGGGACAAAGGAAGTGAAAAGAAAACATACCTGGTGATCTACACTCCAAAGATCAATGAAGATTCTTATTATCATCATCAAATTTGGAGATCGCTCCATCTTTTTCCCCAATCATTCTATTAGCACGGTCACAAAATGTAAGAAGCAACGATGTCTGTCACTTAAATAGGAACTAAAGAGAAAATGAAAGAAGAAAAAAGAACCTACCCTATTGGGAAATTGTGTTCCATATCGGAAGAAAAAAGAAAAGTCAAGAAGCTTATATGGTGAAGCAGGCCCAAAAATGTCACAATGCATTTTAAAGCCATGCGGGCCGATCTGGTGAACCCAAAGCGGACAATATTGTGACATGCGGATGGGCCTGTGCTTTGACCAGATCCTAACAAACCGATATCGTAGCTGTTGGTTCGTCTAGGAAATTTGTTCTTGAGCAAAGATAGAATCATACACTATGAAGATCGATAAATTCACCGGCAAAAATAATTTCGATCGTGGCGTATTAGGATATGTGCATTGTTGAAACAACAATGGATCGGGCTCCGCTTGCCGAGAAACAATCATTACCGTAGAAGAATCTGTTTTGGATGTCATGGAGGAGAAAGCTCATTCGACAATTCTGCTCTGTTTGTCGGATGAAATTATTTGTGAAGTAGCGAGATGAAGAATCTGCCAGCGGGTTTGTGGCTGAAATTGGAGAGTCTCTACATGACAAAATCTTTGACGAATAAGTTCTTATTAAAGCAAGCGTCTGTTTTTCTCTCGAATGGATGAAGGTAAATTCTTAAAAGATCACCTTGATGATTTGAATTCAATTTTGATGGATTTGCGGAATGTGGATATCAAAATTGATGATGATGATGCCGTCCTTATATTACTTGTTTCTTTACCTCCTTCATATGAGAATTTTGTGAATTCATTTGTTGTTGGAAAAGAAACAATTAGTCTGGAAGAAGTCAAGTCAAGACTCCATACACGTGAGCTTCGTCACAAGGCATCAAGAACTAGTTCGATAATTCTAGTGGCCTGGTTGTTATGAATTTGAGAAGTTCAGGGGTCATCGATCATATAAGAATAACAACGAAGCAGAGGTAATATCAATCACACGGATATTTGCAACTATCGTAAGGAACGTGGACATTGAAAAAATCGGTGTCCAAAGAAGCGGGCAAGAGAGAACAATGCAAAAGAAAAGGTTGCAGCTATATCGAGAGATGGATACCTCATTTGAATCTGATTTGGTTTTGATTGCCGCTAATCGGTCTCACCCAATAGATACATGGGTGATGGACTCAGGTTGTTCTTATCATATGACTCCAAACAGAGAGTGATTCTTAACATATGAGAAAATCGATGGTGGAAACGTCATTATGGGTAATGATACCGTATGCGAGCAATAGGTATTGGATCAGTCCAAATTCGGATGCATGATGGTGTCGTCGAACACTCACTAATGTTCGACATGTTCCACAGTGAAGAATAATCTCATATCCTTGGGTACTCTAGATCAGTTGGGCCGCAAAGGTTCATTTGAAGGTGGAGTCTTGAAGGTAATTAGAGGTTCCTTGGTAGTAATGATAGGAGTTAAGCAAAATACTCTTTATATCCTACAAGGAACTACGGTTTAAGGTTCAGAGCCGTATCATCCTTCGGTTCATCAGATCATACCAAATCATGGCATATGCATCTTGGACATATCAGTGAAAAAGGGATGATAATTCGAGTAAGCAAGGTCTTCATGAAGGCCATCGGACAATTGATTTGCATTTTTATAAGCACCCGTGTATTTGAAAAGCTTAAGCAGATTCAATTTAAAGCTGTCTTGGATGGACAGAGGTCCATAACTGGTTATGCCTTCACCGTAGGCGGTTCTGTTGTCGTTGGAAGGCTATTTCACGACCATCGATGAGTTCTATCAACAACTGAAGTTGAATATATGGCGTTGACAAAAGCAACAAAAGAAGACATCTGGGTGAAGGGATTGGTTAATGATTTGGGTTATAGCAGGACCAAGCAATTGTATTTTGTGATAGCTTGAGTGCTATCTGCTTGGCAAAAGATCAGGTGCATCATGAGAGGACTAAACACATTGATGTCGGATATCACTTCATTCATAATGAAAGAAGAATCGGTGTGAAGAAAGTCGGCACCAAGGATAACCCAGTGATATGTTCTTGAATCGGTTCCACCGGGAAAGTTTAAGCATTGTCTTGACTTGCTCAATGTTGATGATCTGATTTAGCCCGTGGCGGGCTGGTAGCGGCAGATACAGGTTTATCACTATGTTGTTTTGTTGAGGAGTTATTTTTGGCTTTACGTCAAGGTGGAGATTTGTGAGGTGCCGTAAAGACAAAACAGAAACAAAACGAAAAAAAAAGGAAAGTTCGTGTTATATATATATATATATATATATATATATATATATATATGCTTCTATATTGTTTAGTGCTTTGCGTGGAGAAAAACAAAACCTAGCGTCGTGTGCTCTCTCTCTATCTTCTTTCGGTAGAAGGCTGCAGCGTGACGACGGAGTCTCCCACGCCCGTGGGATCTGGATCTATAATATCCGAAGTTGTTTGTCTCCCATGCCTATGGATCTGGTCCGTGTACCATCTGTGCCGTTCCGCCATTCTACAACAATCTGTTTCGGGGTACCTATTTGTTTCGTTTTCGCAACTGTCTGGTTGTGCGATGTCTGTCTCTCTCCGCCATCTGTTCTATTTTTTTCTGGTAACTGTTCCGTGCTTTATCCGAATATTTGGCAATCCGATAATCTGTAATCTATACTCCTCTTTGATATAGTGGATTATTCTGCCATTGCCCGTGGACGTAACCTTATTTTGGGGTGAACCACGTAAATCGGTGTTCCTGTTTGTGGTGTGATTTTTTGTTTTTGTTTATTTGCTCAATTATTCCTAACAAACTGGTATTAGAGCCTGGTTGTCTCCGTCTCAGTGTTCCATTATATCGAAAGTCTTCTCGGTGTAGTCTGTGGCCAAGCGGCGTGTCCCGTAGTGTGCGGCGGTATCTCGATTATGGAATACAAATCCTTGTCTTCAGGTGATTGAATCGGTTTGCTCTCAATCAGAATGTATATTGAGAGGGAGCTCCCATGACGGCCCACATGGTGGCAGCTCATCAGTTTCATAGGTGCGCTTCTAGCATATGTTGTAGTTCGATATGTGACAAGGGGGAGATTGTTGGGAAATTATGTCCCACATAGGAAGAAAAAAAGGAAAAGTTAAAAAGATTATTTGGTGAAGCAGGCTCAAAAATGTCATAACGCGTTTTAAAGCCGTGCGGGCCGATCTTGGCAAGCCCAAAGCGGACAATATTGTGACATGCGTATGGGCCTGCGCTTTGACCCAGATCCTAACATCCCCTTTACAATTCCAACCAAACAGACAAAATCCTAACTTTCTAGATACAAATTTAACTCGTAAATTCAAGCAATCAAAGTGAAAAGGTAAAGAATTACACCTATATCTAACATCCTCCATACATATTAAAAAGACAAAGCTCAAGTTTTGTAGCATTGGAAGCCTACAAAAAGGTCTGTGGGTTTGTTTCCCCTACCCCGAAAATCAAGAATGGAATTAGAGAGATTTGGCGGGCGTGAGCGATCCAGGATAGAGCCATCATCGGCGCCGGAAATGGTGAAGGGGGAAGGGAAAGCGTCGGCGACGGGACGGATGGCGGAGGCGTCGAAACCGGTGTAAGGGGAAGGGGAGAGGGCTGATCATAGGTAGGACTCGATGTCGTAGCAGAGGGATTCGTCGGTGAGCTCACAGGTGGAGAAGCGGCGGCGGAAGGGAGGTGGGAGGTGGGAGGGAGAGGAGGATGGGGAAGCGGTGGATTGAAAATTTGTTGGGAATTGTGGAGGTCTCGTTGCTATGGGGAGAAAGAGCCTAGCTCTTTTATTTTTATCTTGGTTTGTTTCAAAAATTAATCATTCGATTTTCGGACAATTGATTTATCGCGTTAAATTAGATTAATAATTTTTTTCTTTAACCCTAATATTACTAATTTCTCACCTTAAATTCATAACATCAACATATACTATAATACAAAATCTAATATTTAATCCTAACAAATCAAATCAAATAAATTATCATCATCAAAAATATCTTTGGATTAAATCTATGAAGTTCACAACCAATAGACTTTAACCACTAATTCATAAAATCTTTATATTTCTTACCGTGTCTAACAATTTTCTTATCCAAAAGTGTTTGTCGGTCAATCCGAGCGATTACACCATTTATCTCATCTGTTTATTCGGGTTTCGATCAGATTAACATGTTAGTCAACCTTTCCAAATAAACATTGGTTCATTCGGTTTTCCGTCAATCGGGTTATCGGGTAAAATCGATTTATCGGTTTTTCCTGTTCAATCCCATCCCACCCACCCATCCGCCTTTGAAGTAATTGGTATTAATTGAGTAATGAAAAAATAATTTTCATCAAAAATTGAATCATTTTGAATGTATTTGATAATTAAAGGTGAAAATCTTAGACATCAAGAGAGGAAGGTAGAAGATGACAAAAAACTTAGTGTTTCGAAGAAGTAAAGGATTGATAGTTCCATTCGAGAGAAAAATAAATAAAATTGTTTGATTGGGGGTTAGAGTTTTTCAAAGATTGAATTGATGGACTTTTCATAGAATTCTAAGATTGAATTTCGAAATCGGATGTCCACGTAAGCTCGGAAGCATTTACACACATATATATATGACAAATTGGCAACGCAAATATTATATGATGTACGTTTAGTGGGGCTGGACCATGTGATTGAAGCCAATTTAGATATTTAAATATGCTCTTAGTGAAATAAGCAGGTTTATAAGGAAAAATCTATTTGCAGGTAAATTGTGTAGGTAATCTGCGTAGGGAAACTCTCCTTGCCGTTGGATTGGTATGAATAAAAAAGTTTTAAAAAATAATAATATCAATCCAATGATAGTGAAGATGTCCCGGCGCGAATTACCTCCACAATATATCCGTACGTAGCATTACTCGGTTTATAAAGGGGATTTGTTTGTTAGGATCAAACAAATTTAGGTTGCCATTTTATAGTTATGGTGGGACATTTTATTAGTTGCGATTTTTTTCTATCTCAATTTACGCATTCACCCAGTGACATGAATTTCAGTGCAACAAAAAAGATATTAAGGCAAGTAAAGGCTACTATTAATTTTAGAGTTAACTTTAAATGATAGTGATTGAAATTTATAGTTATGTGGTTTCTATGATAGTGATTGTGTCTGATGAATTGGGGATATGAAAAGCATCTCGGGCTATTGTTTCAATTTAGGTTCAAGGGTTTTTTTCCTTGTGTTCTATATTTTCTGATTTCGTAACTGCTTTTCTCTATTTAAAAGCCATTGGCTGACATATTCAATGAAGTTTACTTTGTTCAAGTTCTCTCTACTCTCCATTAGTTTCAGTATTCGTTTGCTAATGTAATTACCTTCCTCGGTTTTACAAACCGACCGACTCATGAAGCTAATGCAAGTATAATAGCACATTATAATGCAAATAGATTGTTTATTCCAGAAATTATTACATCAGACCAAAATTACAGTCACAAGTATATGTAAGTTTACACACTCCAAACACTAACTTTTCTTTCCCTTTATTTATGCTCTCATACACATCAGCAAACCAGACAGAATCATTTAGCACAAAACCTATGGAAGAAGGCCAAGCACAAAGATACCACACGATCAAAAACCCATGTGCAAAATACAAAACAAAAGCATTGGAACCTGCTAACATTATAGAAAACCTGTAATTCTGGGACAGAAAGTCAACCCCATGAATTAGACAGCAGAAATGAGGGAACTCACCAAACAATCAGTTCTCCCACTTCTATTGAGGACAATGGCTTTGGCAGTGAAGACCGTGGAGCAATGAGCTCCGAAGATACTTGTCGCATGGTTGGTCGAGACAAGGGATTGGGGTGCAAGCATGCAAATGCAAGTCTTGCAACCAACACCAAACCCCCTTCAATTACCTCACCTATGGGTGACTGTAGGCGTTCATCCAGCAAGTCCATCAGTAAGGCGGATGAAGTCGAGGACGCAGATGCTATGATATTGCCTGGATGCCTTCCAGTTATTACCTCTAGGGTAACCACTCCGAAACTGTAGACATCGCATTTCTCATTCACACTCATCGCATAAGCTAGTTCTGCAAAAAGGAAAATCTGTCGCCGCTTTTTTTTTTCCCTTTCTATAATCTGATATTAAATAACGAAATGGAATACAGAAACATACCTGGGGCTGTGTACCCAAATGTGCCTGCAAAGGAAGTCCAATTCGTGGAGTCTGGTTTCAAAAGCCTGGCCGTACCGAAATCAGAAACGTGAGCCACAAACTCCAAATCCAAAAGAACATTGTTGCTGGTAATATCTCGATGGATGACTGGAGGTGACGAGTCGTGATGCATATAGCACAGGGCATCTGCTATTCCTCTCACAACATCAATCCTCTTACTCCAATCCATCTCCGCCGCCTGTTGAGCACTTTTCAAAACAGTCCTCAAACTCCCCCTTTCAATGAACTCATAGACCAAAAATGTGTATTTTGAGTGGGAGCAGTAACCATAGAGCTTCACAATGTTTCGATGGCGAGCATAAGTTAGAGCGCGAACCTCACTTTCAAAAGGCTTTAAATGGGTTGTGATCATATCATTACTGTCGTCCGACGCTGACCCATGAAGCTTCTTCACAGCGAACACTTGGCCTGATGGCAGTACAGACCTGTAGACAACTCCGTATCCTCCTTCCCCAATGCAATACTTAGGGTGGAACTCCTCGGTTGCTTCAATAATATTCTGAAAACCTACTTCCGGAACGTCAGGATTCCATTGTTCTGTGGCTGACTCTGCTGCTGACTTGTGCTTACTACTCCTGAATCTTGGGTAAATGATGAATAAAAATCCAATGAAGACAAACAAAAGAAGCAAGCCGCCCAGAGCTGAGAATCCAATAATGAGAATTTTGGTTTTCCCCTGCAAATTCCTTGAAGGGGAAATGTTGGTTGAAGAAGGGCAGGACTTCAAGCCCGTGGCATTCCCGCACAAACCGCTATTGTTTGCAAGCGCATCTGATGGAGCCTCTCGAAAGGCTCTGAGATCAGGAATAGGACCCGTTAACCGGTTATTGGATATATTGACATGCATCAAGGCTGAGAGGCCGTTGAAGCTGGCGGGAATTGGGCCTGACAAGTTATTATTGGAGAGATTCAGATACTGTAAGTTCTTCAGACTCCCTATCTGTTGTTGTATTTCTCCCTCCAGCTTATTAAAGCTCAAATCAAGATTTTCAAGCTGATCCATGTTTCCCACCTCTGAAGGAATTCTTCCAACAAATTGATTCCCGCTAAGGTTCAACTCCCTGAGTTTGGGGCACTGTCCGATTTCTCTGGGAATTGAAGCTGCGAGACTATTTGATGCCAGGTCGAGTGTTTCCAAATTTGATAGCATTTTGATTTCTAGAGGAATAGAGCCTGACAGGTTATTTCCACTCAACCTCAAGTCACTGAGGGACGTTAACTTTGCCATGCCACTAGGAATCTCCCCGCTCAACCGATTGGATGACAGGATGAGACGTTGAAGCTTGGTTGCTCCAGCAATCTCCCAGGGTATTTTGCCGGAGATACGATTGTTGGCAATTTCAAGGCTCGTCAGATTGACGCAGCGCCCCCAGTTTGGAGAAAGCTTGCCATACAAATCGTTATGACTGAGCTCGATGAAGTCCAAGCGTGGAAGAACACCGAAGGCCTGTGATATGTCCCCGGCGAGGTGGTTATTCTCAAGTCTCACTCTATATAAGCTGGTACAGTTTCTAAGGCCACTTGGGATGGGCCCCGTCAAGTGGTTGTTGCCAGCGCTGAAATTTTGAAGAACTCCTCCAGCACACAGGTGTTGTGGCAAATTACCAGTAAACTCATTGTCGGCCAGTTGTAAATTTGCCAAACGGGTCAGATTATTTGTCTCCGCAGGAATGGAGCCCGTGAGACTGTTTTTGAGCACGTTAAAACTCTGGAGGCTGTTGAGCATCCCTATTTCTGGGGGGATGGAGCCCGTGAGACGGTTGTTGAACGCGCTAAAACTCTGGAGGCCATTGAGCATCCCTATTTCTGAGGGGATTGAGCCACTTAGGTGGTTGTTGGCGAGTAGCAATGTTTGAAGCCGAGAACTGATATTCCCCAGGGAAGCAGGTATGGTTCCAGTAAGTGCATTGCTTGAGAGTCGAAGATCTAGAAGCCCCCCTAGCTTTCCTAGCTCCTCCGGGATGGAGCCCGTGAGACGGTTGGCGTGCACGATAAAACTCTGGAGGCTGTTGAGCATCCCTATTTCTGGGGGGGGATCGAGCCACTTAGGTTGTTGCTGTCGAGTAGCAGTGTTTGAAGCCGAGAACTGATATTCCCTATGGAAGCAGGTATGGTTCCAGAAAGTGAATTGTTTGAGAGTTGAAGATGTTGAAGCCCCCGTAGCTTTCCTAGCTCCTCCGGGATGGAGCCCGTGAGATTGTTGCGGTAAAGATACAAATAGTTCAAGTTGCTCAAGTTTCCGATCGACTTTGGAATTGTTCCAGATAGGGTGTTGTTGGACAAATCAAGCTGTGTTAGAGACCTCATTTGTCCTATATCTTTAGGTATGGGCCCAGAGAATGCATTGTCTGAGACCATGAGTTCACTCAGTTTTCGCAACCTCCCCAGAGAAGTAGGGAGAGGACCCGTGATTCCGTTTTGGTATAGCCGAAGAACATTTAATGAGCCCAGCATTCCTATTTCCGCAGGGAGTGAACCGGTAATGCCATTATTGGCTAGAGATACGTAGGTTAGATTTCTTAACGTGCCTATTTCTGGCGGGATGTTACCCCACAAGTGATTGGTGAACAAATCAAGGACAGCGAGGCTAGAGAGGTTGGTGATCTGTGGAGGGATGGAGCCATGGAGTAAGTTTCCAGGCAAGACGAGGATTGATAGGGCAGGGAAGGACGAGAAAGTAAGGCCATGAAGCGTACCGTTGAGGCCATAGTCTCGGAGAATTATATTGATCACGCTTGTTCTGAGCTGGTTGCAGGTGATACCCGTCCAGTTGCAAAGGCGGCTGCTGCTTCCATGGGGTTCTTCATCATCCACCCAAGAAGAAAGGGAAGACTGGTTCCCCAGAGTGGCTTTCCATTTAAGGAGAGCCTGCGCTTGCGAATGTAGCACTGCTTCTTCTCCCGAGCGCGCCCTGCCTCCGCCCCCACCCCCGCCCTGAGCGGCTGCATAGCGCTGAAGAGAAGGCAAGCAAAGGAAAACGAGGAGGACCCAGAAGGTTGAGAGTGAAGTTGATGGGTTTATTGATAATAATGACAGGGGGTTGTTCTTTGGACGCGAGGGTGCCATTGCCATACGGCCCATACCCATATGTTGATGATGGACCGACGAGTTCATATATATATGAGGTGGTTGGAGTAGTGTAGTAGTAGTAATCACAGTTCTTAGGTATATATATCATATATGGAGTGGCACACCCTCGGTGTAAATTTACCCATGTATGGAAAACTTGGAGGTGGGAACATGAAGCGTGTTCAAGCATTCATACTTGATGTGGATGAATCCAACCACCACCCCCGCGGCACGGGGCAAAAACTAAAGACTGGGTCTGCGGACGACTTATCAATATCATCTGGGCGGTGTGAAAAATCAATCCTTTTTTTCCCCCTTTCACAACTAAGTTGAGTACAAAAGAAGACTGTGATTGTGATCGGTAGAAGAAAAAATGCGTTATCGTGCTCACTGCGCGCGAGTTGACACGCTCGCATTATTTTCCCCGAGATGGAAAATGTGACAAGACTAGAGGGATGTATAAGAAGACAGTAGTGGTTACTTCCAAATGTTTGCAAGTGAAACCATATAACTTTTATACATGGTAGATGCTCATTTCAGTTCATGCATCCAAATACATATAACAGATGGTCATTGTTCATTTATTTGGAATTGATATAGTGCTGCTTTTTATCTGTTCGTTAGAAGGGTTTGGTTGTTAGGGCACAAATTTAAAAAGAGAAAAGAACTCTACTGCTAGTAAATGTCCTTTTGTTTTTATTGAAATTTATTTGTCTCTCTATGGATTTTTATAGTGAACTAATTATAAAATGTCTCAATGATTTGATTGGTACTCCGCACTCGCTTTTTTGAAGGGAAAGGGTTAATGCTTAATATCCTAGGTCTAACATTGAATTTATTTTATTTAATATTTATGTCGTCAATAATAACTATGATTCAAAGAGGATAATCGGTATTGGGTAGAGGCTAACAAGAACTCGAGTGACTTATAGACCAAAAGCCTGTTCCAAGGGTTTACCTAGAACTTAAGTGTAGAGACTAATATTTGATCCGACTTTGGACATTTGCAATCAGATTTAAGTGTGATTAACAAATCTTTTGGTATAGTTATGTTACGGTTAATCTTATTATTTCAACTATATCTCCATTATAGAAATAGTAACATATATATACTTGGTCTATCTCAAGACACTTAATAGTTCGGCGATAAAACATAGTGAAATTATTACATGAAAAATAGTTCACAATAGCTCACTATAAATAATTACACAACTGTTTATCTCTACATTATTTACAGTGCACTATAATATACCGAAAGATTTAAGAAGAATAGTTCTATCTTCTCTGAGATTATACACAAATATTTTTGCTTTCACTACATCATGTGGCCCCAATAGTTGATCCGAAGTTTAGAATACCTCCCAACGGCATTGCTTGTTATGGCGGTATCGGTATCACAATTCACATGACATCTTGTTTCTTCACTTTTTGTCCCGATCGCACTTCAGGCCAAGCTTCAAGCATTCGGGAAGCAATGGATTCAACTTTTCTGATCTCGTGTTTGATGTCACACTTTTCCATTTCATAGAGTACCGAGATGATCTAATTGTTCCCCATTTGTTGTTCCAATTGAAGGGGTGCGTACGCTGTACCGCCCCGTTGTATGAGCAATGGAACCCAGTACTTCCTGCCAACCCAGACTATATCCACTCATAAAAGTTCTCGGGTAGAAGCTACCTGCTCCTTAAAATGTAGATTTTCATAGTAGGAGGCCAATAGTACATCAACCTGAATCAGGAGTATATACACAAGGAAAATGACTCTAGCTAGGTACGTAGGAGAGGGAGGCATCCTGTGATCTGGCTCCCGTAGTTCGAATGAACAACATAGATCTGATGGTCTCCAATAGTATAGCTGGAGTGGGGTCCATTACTCCTATCACCTGCCTTACCAGCTCGAACACTATTCTATCTATATAGCCTATCACCCTTGGAAAGATCATCATCCCACAAATGCCTAGGGTGATCAGCGCCTAAAGCTTGTCCTCTGGTGCTTCTTGCATTTCCTTCCTAATGAATTCCTGCACAGCAAACAATGTCAAATCCTAACTACAAACTAGCTCTAAAGGGCCTTAACAGATGCCGATATTATCATTGCAGATGTGAATGGGGATGAATTTTCTGCACGACGAAGCCATAACACAGTTTCAATAGCAAAGAAACAGGCAGCAACTGCTGCATTGAACCCGGAAAGAACTGGGAATAGAATGGACTATTAACTATTAAGTGAAAGAAAGCAACTGCTGCATTGAACCAAAAGAGTAATAAATAAATAAAAATGACAGGCTTTAAATATAATTTTTTTTTTTTAAAAATGTTTTAAATAATAAATGCAAGCCCTCTGATTATCTATTTGGAAATGAAGCGTAATAGTTAGCTGTTCCTTGTCTGCCAGGAAATTTCATGAAAAAAGGGTTGTTTTCCACTATTGCAAGTTGCAACAATTCAAATTCATATTACTGCAACATTTCAAAATCATTGAATGGATGGCCACCACCACCATTTGAAACTATAATTATGTCATTTAAACATCTGATGAAATATTACTTGAATTGAAGGCAGAGACCATAATAACCAACAGCTATTGCACTAATCATAACTGCACGAGCTTCATCTTTTGCTGGAAATATTTTTGAGCTGAGACAAGAAAACAAAATTAACGCATAGCTTCCAAGTGACTTTAATCCTACTTCCCCTGATCTCGTTCTTGATCTGCAGCAAAATAAAAAAGTGACAGTTCACTCAGGATTTGAGGGACAGAGTACACATTCCCATCAATTATGGAGGCCAAAACTGGTATGTTAAACTTTATGATATTGAGGCCTAGCTCAGAAAAAATATACAAAGCATATTTGCATATTTGACAACAAATTATATCAGCTTTCAAAACAACTAAAAAATAATCAACAAAGGAAATATAAGAAGGGCATGCTGAGAATTAGGTAGCCTGATGAAATCAAGACTAACCTCAGAAGACCATGTACTAATTGGCAATCCTTCCAAGCTTATGATAGCATTCGAACCAGGAATGCAATCACAATGCTGGGTAATGACATGTCATTGAAACAGTTGTACAATTCTGCATGAAACAAAGAGAGGTTTAATGGAGAAAAGAGGTGTACCTTTGAGGGAGGTCCTGTGTTGGTCATTGTCGGCGGAGCAGTGTTGGTCATTGTCTGGCGGAGCAAGGGGGAGAGCTGTCGATGGAGGCAGAGCCGCCCGTTGACCGCCGCGAAGCTTCACAGGGACCTCTCGTGTAGGCAGATGCGAGCCCAGAGATGCCGAATCCCGCCGAGTCGCCACCTAAATCCGCCAATTGAAGACCACGGCGTGCACCCCTGTGCGCAGGGACGCCTGACGCCAACCCAGATGGTTCAAGTCTGGGGTGAAACTTCAAACATCGAACCGCCTAAATTCACAATTTATCGAGCCTCGAAATCGAAAAACAAAATGAAAATGAATAATATTTACGTTTGATTTGGTTTAAAATTTTAAAATGAGATTTAACTCTAATTGAATAATATTTTTATTTATTTATTTATTTATATTTTATTTTTATGATATATTTATTTAATATTATAAATGTTTTGCATTTATAAATTATACTATTTAATTTTAATTCTTTTAGAATTATAAATTTAATATATATATTAATATTATTATATTTATATATTTTTTATTTTTTATTTTATATCTTAATGAGAAAGTCAACTTAAATCAAATCGATTTAAATAGATAATCTTTCAAACTGTTAATTCAAATTCAACCAATCTAAATCAAATCGGTTCAAGTAAGCGGGTATAGTTTGATTTGATTTTGATCATATAAAGAAATATCAAATTAATTTTAAAAATAAATCAAACCCACCTAAATAAGAACCAATTTGAGAGAAAAGAGGACAGAAGTTTGTTTGCTTGCGTATCTTTGGAGCGAAAGAGGAAAGCGGGAGTGTGATTAGTGACGCAATAAAAAAAAATGTTTAATGTGTATGTTTATATAGCGAAACTTGGAGCATCAGATAAAATGTATTATTTTTAAAAATAATCATATTTTAAAAAATAAAATAGAATTACAAAAACAATAATATAGTAGAAGCCGTTAATTTAGTTTTCAAAAACACGTATTTTTTGTGTTTTGAAAATGCTTGATTTATTTTTTAAAAAATAAATTAACGGTGCTAGATATAGGTATGCTGAACTACATATAGTAAAACTTAAAAATAAAATGCCGCTTGTAAAATAAAATGTTACGCGATGCGAAAAATTTTCATTTGTATATCATGATGCTTTCAAAACATCAACGCTTCTAAAAAACGATCATCTTTCATCTTATATAAATATTTAACAACAATTTCGTACGAAGTATTGATAACACTTTTAAATAGACGTATTTCATGTTTCTCTCAATGCTGTCTAATATTATTTTTAGCTACTCTATAAAAGTGTCATGAAATGCTAAAAAAAAAAGTGTGCCCTAACTAGTTTTTCTAATATTGATTCATCAATCAAGTGTGTCATCACCCGTTTTTGACCAGGCTCTTACTAGTTTTGTGAAAGGACTTCATGCTAGTTCATTCCGTTAATCCTATAGTCATCCCTGCACAAGGCTCGCATAAACCATTAAAGAAAAGAAAAACACAGAGTCGTCACCAAACAAATTAGAAGTGTGATTGGGCACCTAGAAAAAGAAAGATCTACGGTTCCAGAGAATTAGGTTCGGGAGTCGATTACGTGTGGGGAAGGAAGAAAAACTCTTACACTCACACAACACCCACAATTGGTACCTAGTCTTAATCTATGGGTGTTTGCTTGCATTATTCAAAAAAAAGTTGTTTTTTAAATTTTTTATTTTCGGGAAAATGGAGTTTTTAGGATCTAAACCTTAAAACAACAAAAAAGGAAAAGATTTTAAGCAGATAAAAGGATACATTCTAATTTTATAAAAAGAATGTGAGATCTAGGCCCATATGATAATATTGTATTTTTATAAAAAAAAACAAAAGTAATTTTTCTTTTCTATAAAAGAAAACAAAAACAATTTGAATTCAAATATGAAAATACTGTCACAATTGATATTGGCCCAGGCAGACTAGGATATGAGCATCTAGGGCTCAACCCTCATGACCGCTCAGGCCTTGTTTAAATTTTTCTAGAAGAGATTTGAGTTTTTACATTTTTATATTTTATTATTATTTTTAAATAATAAAGGAAAAGAGAGATGCAAGATGTTTATTTTTGTATTTTCATTTTTAAAACTTTAGAGAGATAAGGAAAAAAGAAAATAGAGCAGTTTTTGGGTTTTATGTTTAAAAACAGCACATGAAAAAAAATAAACAGAAGTAGAGAATATGAAAGAATGAATGATGCAGATTTGAGCTTCTTTTCCTTTCAAGTAACACTTTCCCGAGAGCACAAAGGTTAGAAAAAGAAGTCTTTCCAATCTCAGCTCCTTCCCATGAAGAACATTGATTCTGTTGCTTTTCCCCTTTGAAAATTCTCAGGATACTCTCTTTATCTCTCTCTGATTTTTTATCTCTAAGAAATACGGTCAGAAATTCCTCTCTCTGAATAATCTCTTCTGATATGTGATCATTGATGCCTCCCTTTAGCAAGCTCTTTTTTTTTTCTAATAAAAAATGATCCCCTATTCTACTTCTTGGGGCAGTCTATTTACAGGGATCCCAAGGGAGACAGCCCGCGCCTTGGCATTAATTGGATATCTTACAGTCCCCATAAGTCAACTTCGGTGTTCCAATAAATTAATGACTTTGAAAATAGAATTCTTGGTTCCCAGGTATTAATTAGAAGCAATTTACAACGATTCCAAGTACCATGCTTTGAAAATGGAGTCCCAAGACATTTTAATTTAATATTCGGAGACTCCTCAATACCCACGCTTGAAAAGGGAGTTCTCAGACACTGGTAGCATTTAATGTACTTAAAAAAGGATTTTTCTAGATTTTTCAGAGTCCCGATGCTATGGAGGAGCTATTTTGGAGTTTTTCTCGGATCATTGGGATGATTTCCAAACTAATGGGTCCTTATTCAACATCAACGAGCATATTCCGCATCAATAAGCCCTTATTCCGCATCAATGAGCCCTTATTCCGCAACAACGAGCTTATTCCGGATGAATGGGTCCTTATTCCGCATCAATGGTCTTTATTCCGCATCAACGGGCTTGGCCCGGATTTGACCAAATTTGACCACCGGATTTGGGCTTATTCCGTATCACTGGGCTTGGCCCGGATTTGACCAAGTTTAACCTCCATATTTGGGCTTATTCCGGATCCGAATCATCTGATGTCCCCGATTTGGGCTCACTCGCGAGCTAGCAAATTCATTTGGGCTTCCTCGGGCCTCTCTTGTTTTCACTTGCTGTGTAAGGAGAGTGCCTTTGTATATATACTGAGCGAAGGAGAAGCAAAACTATCAATGTGGAACAAACATCCATGTGAAGAATCAAAATTCGTGGAAAATAAGGCAGATTTCTGGGGTAACTTCAAAAATTCATAACTCTACAAAGCTCGTATTGAGGCTAAATTAGTCTTGTTTTGCTCAAAATTCTGTTATCTATCTTATGAAATTGGAATCACTCAAAAAGGATTCGCCATTTAGGAGAAAAGTGGAAATACCGCATAAAGGTACATGACAAAGTGAGCATTCTGCCCGTTAGATTCAAAAATTCATAGTTAATTGCACAGAACTCGGATTATCCTCAAACCAGTTGGAGATGATAGATAAAGATGTTATCTAACCAATGCAGATGACTTTGTTCAATTCCAACAAGTATTGATGAAGTTATTGGTAAAATAGTGTGCGGCGCACTGGCTGTCACACCCAAACTTGATTACTAACTTTAGAAAATCATAACTAAATGTGTAGAGATTGGAATGACCTCAAACTAGTTGGAAATGATAGATAATGATATTATCTAACCAAATCAAGTAATTTTGTTTGATTCTGGCAAGTATCGAGGAAGTTATTGGAAAAATAGTGCGCTGTGCACTGGCTATCCAATTCAAATTTGTACAAAACTCGATACTTTTGTTATAATCTCTTCATTTCTTCTCGGAATCAAGTGTGTTCAAGTGCGTTGTTTTCCAAATTTCATCCTCTATCACTTAATGCTCGCCTTGGGGCATTTAAAGGTCTCCCAAAGTAGTCCTTTGTCTTATGGTCCTTTGCCGAGTACGATTGTGATCTAACCCGGTCAAAATGAGGTTCAACAAAGTGTATGCATAAGTTTTGTAAAATTTGTAGATTCACTCTCCAAACCGTGGGCGGCCTGAAATGAGGTCACAAATTATATATGCATAAGTTTCAAGGTGGTTTGGTGGTTGTCACAGGTTCTAGTGGGGAGTAGATGGAGGTGGCTCTTGTCATAAAAATACCCAAGTGGCTCCTAAGGTAAAATTGTGGTAATTTTGGAAAAGATTTCAAAACAATGGTAAAAAGGGGAGATAGAATTAAAAACATGGTAAATCTAGTAGTATTTCTAGATGTAAAGAATAAAGATATGTTTAGGTGTGTAATAGCATAATTGTGGGGTTAATTAATTAATTATTTGGGTGTATCAGATTTAGGTAGCTCTTTATAGCATGTTTGGTATGCGGGAATGAAATTGAGGGAAATGTAATTAACATGAAAATGACATTATCAAGGTAATAAGAAAAGGAAACAAATATGTCTTTACAGCATTTGTTATTCTTGTCAATGTAATGGAAAAAATTCTATTATCTTATTTGGTACGTAGGAAACATCGAAGGATTAAAAAAATAAAGTATAATTACGTGAAACTCTTTCACTCTGTTCTTCTCATCTATAGACTTTTTTATAAAAAAAACCATAGAATGAAGGTGGATAGAAAATGAAATCAACTGAGAAGCAAGAAAACCCAATCTCCATATGAGATTCACTCCTTGAATCAATCGGACTTCAACAAGACATAATTAAGAGCTTGTGAAGTTGGGCAACACAACGTTTAATAATCTAAAACATTGATCTAACCAAAAAGAAAAAAAATAAGAAAAACAAATGAATTATCTTCAATCACCAAGCAATTGGATTTCGGAAGAACAGGACCCTGGGCCACAGAGTGACAGGGCGGCAGCGTCATAAGCGTGGGCGGCATCCTCGGTGGATCTCTGATCTCGGCGGCAAATCAATCCCTCGTCCTCTCCACTAAATTGCCTCTCTTTGGCTTGATCCACCAACCCAATACCTCCATCCGATGTCGCCGCCTCCATTGCCGCTGCGTTGCCTCTACCTCGAAGCGTGCCTATAACAGAGACTTAATGAATCAATAAACGAGATGGTAGATATGGATGGTATATATAACTTCTCGATCTAGCTACCACCTACCCCAACACATCATAGATCGCTTCTGGTATATATGGATTTCTTCTTCCTTCTTCTGCTTCTCTCTCCTTTTGGAAAACAGCTTTCAACTTTGAAAAGATGGTGGTGCGACTGCGACGGCTTCGACGAGCAAATAGAAGATAGTGCGGTGGGTATTTTAGTAAAAACTTAATTCCCTTATATAGGGGTATGTTTCTAAACCTCCTGTATGACTGGAATCAATTTACCTCCATTTAGGGGTATATTATTCGCAAGTAAATCCTTGATTCCGTTCCTTTAGGTGTACTAAACGCGGGAAAAGGAATGAAATTTAATTTTTTTCCTTTCATTTCCTGTGTACCAAACATAGCATTAGTCTCAGAAAATCAAGAAATCAACTGATTTCATGATCCTTTAGGGTTATGTTTGGAGAATGTTTCTTCAACTGTTAATGAAGATATTCTAGAGGTGAGAAATGCTTTAGAGGCCACACCAGTCATTCATTTTCAATCAAAGAAAGGATTTGAAGATATTGAAAGAAATTCTAAACCAGTCCCATCGATTGAAAAAGCATCAAAGGTTGAGTTGAAGATTTTACCAGCACATCTAAAGTATGTATTCTTGGGAGAAGAAGGAGAGTGGCCAGTTATTATAGCTGCTGAGCCACAAGGAGAGCAACTAGACCACTTGTTGAAGGTTTGGAGAAAAAGAAAGAAGGCCTTTATAGAACTTGCAGGAGTCAAGGAGGTTCTTTACCTTGCTCCAATTTCAAGTTAACAAAAGAAGAATGTCAAGCTACTGACATTAACTGCAGCGCTTCGGGAGGCAACCCGAACATGTTTTGTGAATATTTGTTTTGTTTTGTTTGAATTTAATTGTGTGCAGAGAATCCATGGGTTAGTGCAAGCTATGGACCTTTTATCTATTACAATATGACAGCTTGCATGCAAGCTCATGGAGGTGTTTGGACAGCCCCAACTTCAAACCCTTATCCTGTAACTACTCTTCGTAAACGGGTTGATCAAATGATATATTTTTATAATGAGCCAGCTCCCCCTCGTCAAAGAAAAAAAGGTTTGAACACTCTTCCCTCTTCTTGTTGCAATTGCTTGAAAGATATGCAAAATTCCAAGTATGGAGTTGCTTGTGGCATTGCAATATGGATTAATTTCCTCATGATGTGAGAAGAGTAGAATGAATATGAAATGAAAGCACTGTGAAAACTTTGAAATGTTTATATACAACATGTTTAAGAATGAAATACTTTTGGAACCAATGGTTACTCATTAATCTCATGCATAAAACTCACATACTTGGAATGATATCATCATGTGTTTAAACAAAGACTTGGATCCATAATGAATTGACAACTTTTGAATAAATAACTTGATTCCTTGAATGAGTGAGAACATAACTTTACTGAGAGCTATATATTTTGATGAGTGTTCACTTCATGGAAATTAAACTTCAATAAGTTCTTCTATAGTTCTACATTGGTGATTGGATAGTTGGAATGGTAGAGTTGGAGTCATAACCCACTTTGTTTAGAATAAGTACAATGTTCCAAGTTGTATAAAGTGTTGTATAAAATGTGTATACTTAAAGAAAGAGAAGGTTATGAACTGTGGAGATATATAATCCATCAAGAAAAAACTTTGTAAGGTTATATAGACTACCGTAGCATAAGCCTTGGAAAAGAAAGAAAGAAAGAGAAGGTTATGGACTGTGGAGATGTATAATCCATCAAGAAAAAAACTTGTAAGGTTATATAGACTATTGCAGCATAATCCTTGAAAAAAAACAGTATTACAGTTGTATATTTTCAGAGTGCATTGTACATAGAACTTACTTGTACATTAAAAATAGATAAAAAGTGTGTTGGGCATTGTTACTTTTACCATCATTGTGGTCTATGACAAAAACTAATTGGGTAATGGAATGATGGTTGAATCACCAAAAAGGATTAGGAAGACACTTGTTTTAGTTTTAATTCCATGAAAAATTAAGAGAGAGTGAAGTGAGATTACCCTATGAGTGAGGCTGCTTTGCTCATTGTGAGATTGCAAGGAATTAGGAAATTTGTTTCAGAATGTTGGTGATTCAATTGCTTCTTAGTCTTTTGTAAAGAGAACATATGATTGCTGGACTGAGAATACAAAACTTCATATATGATATTACGAGTTGAATCATATATTTTATGAATGTTTTATTCTTTCACATGCTCTTATATCAATTCATTGTCTTACTTTTGCTATGCCTCATAATTCTAATTGCCTCGGGACGTGCAAGTTCTAAGTGTGGAATTGTTGTTAGGGGGTTTTTTCTAACACATTTTAGTGTCAAATGAAGGGGATTTTATGATAAAAGATCACATCTTTAACTTCATTTTGATGAATTTGAATGATTAATGAACTAACCCCCTAACATAGCATTAGTAGATTCTTTTGTAGTGTTTTTGTTGTCTTTGAATGGAAAACAGGCCAAGTACAAGGTCCAAAGAAAGAATGAAGGAGCAAGGAATAATCTGCACTGCGGTCATTTCAAATTTGAAATGACCAAAAAGAAATGATGGAGCCAATTGACTCGACCAAAAGCTCCCGAGAGCTTGGTCATGTGAAATGGTCATTTGAAATTGAGTTGACCAAATGACTTGATCAGGGCAATTTCGGACAACGTAACCTGCTGGTCAACGAACCTCCACAGATGCCACCTGGATAGCTTGTAACTCATCTTTAAAGGATCTGACGACCTTCCATCAACCATTTTGAGAGGGAAACAACTTCAAATTAATGGAGGGAACGGTTCCTAACGGTTTCCAGCAGTTATACAGGGAATTAGGAAATATATTGGGGAAAATTTGTAATTAATGGGGGACTGAAAAATCGTTCATTCTTGGAGAGAGAGAGAGGAGTGTATTGGGTTCTCATAGTTAGAACAATGGTTTTCTTATTTGCTATGGTAGCTTAAACCTCCATGGGAGGAGGATGGATTTGATGTAAGTTTTTAATTCCTTTTCTTTTGGCTAGTTAATTTGAAATTCCCTGTTATGTTTATCAAGTTTTTTGAGTTAGCATGTGAGATTTAAGTTCGGCCACCTTAAGTCTTGTATAAGGTTAATCAATTATGGATCGAAAGAAGACATTGATAACTGGATAGTTAAGAGACTTGACTTGCTAAGATTATAACTTGCGAAAGCCAGTAATCTTGCTTGTAACTTAGTTAGGGTTGGTGTGATGTCAATCTACACTCAAACAACTTAAGCACATAATGGGTTGCCCGTTCCCCAAGCTAGGGTATACACACGGCTAGATCACTCGAAAGAGGCTAGTACATGCAAAGGTGTTGGGTTTTAAACAAAAGGGGAAAGTTTGAATTAATACGCCTTAAGAACAAGAGATTAATTAATTACATTGATTGAAATCCAAATTCCTATTTTCTCCCATAAGATCATTTACATTGCTTATTTATTTAAATTACAACATTCAAATTGCTAATGATACAAAACCAACTTCAAATACATCATGGATTTAATAAATGAGCTTTTTACTTGATCACCTTCCTTGTGGGTTCGACATCCGGACTTTGAGTCCACTTTATTACTTATAACGATCTGTATGCTTGCGGAATTACTAACACCCCACTGCAACGCAGTTGGCTCACTGCTTTGGCAACGGCAATCCGTGACATTCAGGCCTCCAGCGACCGTCCCTGCCTCGATACAGGCCTCCGACGACCGATGATCTGTCCGACTCAAAGACTCTGACCGTCCGATAATATGGGCCCTCAACTTAATAATTACCTTGGGCCTTCTAAATCTCTGGGCCGGCCCTGAATGTTCCAAATTTATAATAAAACAAATGATAAAAGCATTAGTCCAATCTTTTGTCTTATACCGATAAAAATCAAATACCATATTAGTTTTTATAGGACTACTATTAGTACCCATTATTATTACTATCATATTAATAATACCTCTTTTTAATAATACATCTTGTTAATGGTTACAATTATTTTATAATTAAATTATAGGTAATTAGTAATTTACAAATAGAGTTGCAACTGTGATTAAAAACTGCAATTAGCAAATATAGGTTACAGATATTGTAATTATTGATTTAACAGATTGATTTAGTAGTTATAGGTATTTCATTATGTATTAATATTGTACAAGAGTTATTACAATTCAATAATACAGACACATTTTTCTTCCATATTCCTTTATAGTATCAGAGCCATGAGTCTCTTCCAAAAACCTTCAAACATGAGTGATGAAAAATTATCAAGATCGCAAATCAACATATCTGATCCATTTACCCTACATCATTCCGATTCACCCGGCCTTGTTCTAGTTTCCAAACCTTTCAAAGGTCATGACTATGGCTAATGGAGTCGTTCGATGCGAATTGCCTTGAGCGCTAAAAACAAATTAGGGTCCATCGATAGGACCATCAAGCCCCAAGCAAAAACTAATGCCAAATTCGCCATTTGAATGAGGTGCAACGACATGGTGTTGTCTTGGATTATACACTCACTGCATCCCGACATTGCTAGCAGTGTGCTTTATTACACTAGCACATCCATGGTATAGAGTGATCTCAAAGACCGGTTCTCCCAAAGCAATGACTCCCAAATTTACCAAATCCGTCAAGAAATTGTTGAACATCGACAAGGCGATCTTTTGATTTCATAGTATTACACCAAACTCAAGGCCCTATGGGATGAATTGGATTCATATCATGAACCCATCATTTTCACTTATGAAGGCTCCTCAACACATGCTTCCAGAGAGGAGAAAGAAAGGGTTATGCAATTTTTAATGGATTTGAATGAACCTTATTCAACCATATGTGGGTCAATTCTAATGCTGTCACCAATCCTAGACACACGACGTGTCCATGACTTGATCCTTCAACACGAAAGGCATCTAGATGTGGTGAATTGACATATTGGATCCCATGCCATGCAAACTACGCGTTCTTTGAACCACAAAGGTGACACTAACTCTGACGACTCAGCAATCGGGCCAAAATCCTCTAGTCATGGGGACAACAAATACAACTCCAATTCAAGGAGGTCTTTAAAATGTTCTCATTGTGATGAATTTACCCACACAACTGACAAATGTTTTTTTTTCTTCATGGCTTTCCCATGGACCACAAACTTCATGGGAAGAATGTCAAGCCCTAAAATAGATGGGTTACTTACATTGGTGAAAAGGATACAACACCAGACACCCCGGTCAAAATCCATGACAAGTCCACTTTTACTATCGAAGAATATAATCAGCTGATTGCTCTTTTACGCAATCAATCTAGTAATTCTCACATTGCCAATGCCACAGGTATCATTACATCAACCTATCATTTCTCACAACATGACCCACATTTAAATTCCTATTGGATCATTAACAATGGAGCATCTGATCATATTTCATGTTTTACACCTACACACAACCAAACTAGCCCTCGACACGATTTTATTAGCTTACCTAATGGAGGCAAATCATCCATTAAAAATATTAGATCCATTCGTTTATCTGACACCTTGACTCTAGATGGTGTTCTTCATGTACCAGAATTCCATGTGAGCTAGTTGACACGAGGCCTACCATGTATGGTGACATTTTTTTTATTAATTTTGTGTTGTGCAGGATGTGAATACGGGGAGGATGATTGGCCTGGGCAAGCAATTTAATGGGCTATATTACCTCCAAGCAGCCCAAAACCCACATCTTGCTAATCATATTCATCACACCTCCCGTCTCTGGCATCAACGTTTGGGACACCCATCCAATGTCCCTACTCATTTTCTTTCCAATACATTTCCAGAAATTATCTATGATAATAAACATGTTTGTGACATTTGTCCTTTAGCTAAACAAACTTGTTTATCTTTTTCTCCATCTACTCCAGTGTCATCTCATGCCCCTTTGATTTAATCCATTGTGACATTTGGGGGCCCCACAAAATTCCAACTCACCATGGTGCATGCTATTTTTTAACTATTGTGGATGATTTTACCCATTTTACTTGGATTCATGTTTTAAAATTTAAATCTGATACACAAAGGGGTCATCAAATCGTTTTTCTTTTGGGTCCAAACCCAATTCCGTCTTCCTATTAAAACTCTACGTGCAGATAATGGAAGTGAATTTATTTTCCTCCAAACATTTTTTCGTACTACTGCCACCTCTTTCCAATGCTCCTGTCCATATACACCCCAACAAAATGGCATCGTTGAACGCAAACATTGCCACCTTTTAAATGTGGCTCGTGCCCTCCGTTTTTAGGCTAACATTCCTTTACGTTTTGGGGAGAAAGCTTAGATACTGCGTGTTATCTCATCAATCACCTCCCCACACCTTTACTAGATAATAAATCTCCCTACAAACTTTTACACCAACACTCTCCCGATTATTCTTTATTATGGGTGTTTGGTTGTTTGTGTTATGCCACCAATCTCCTTCCTAAACACAAGTTTGATGCACGAGTTCGTCAGTGTGTTTTCTTTTGTTATTCTACTGGTCAAAAGGTTTATCGTCTTTATAATCTCAACACCCATTTATTTTTCTCCTCCCGAGACGTGGTTTTTCACGAAACCATCTTTCCCTTTTTTACCTCACCACCCGCCCAAGACTCTCCATCTGACCTTGTTGTCCTCCCCACTCCAGCCCCTGACACCTCCTCCCTTAACCATGTGCACCCCTCTACTCCCACTCTTGAGGCCCTTCCACCTAGGTTGCAGCTTATAATGGACCAAGCACAATTAATTAGATTGTCATACCATTCGTGAGAAAATTCAAAACGGTAAAATCAAGACAATTCATGTACCAACCAAACATCATGTTGCAGATATGTTCACTAAGCCACTACCAACTTCCTTGTTTCAAACACACCTAGGCATGTTGGGTGTTATAAACATTTACACTCCAACTTGAGGGGGAGTATTAAAGGTTATAATTATTTTGTAATTAAATTACAGGTAATTAATAATTTACAAATAGAGTTACAGCTGTGATTAGAAATTGAAATTAGCAAATAAAGGTTACAGATATTATAATTATTAATTTAGCAATTATAGTTATTTCATTATGTATTAATATCGTACCGGAATTATTACAATTCAATAATACAGACACATTTTTCTTCCATATTCCTTTACATTTTTATCAATTTCAAAATCTAAAAATATTATCCCAAACACATAAGATATGTTCCAAGGTGATCAAACTTTGATATGCTATTTATTTACACATTAAAGACATGCATGATTATTCTTCACAACAAGACATGCGAAAAAAAAAACGTGATTTGGGGGTTTATATACATATAACTTGAAACCAAATTTTAAAGTTTAGGTTTAATTGACCATCCATTAAGACCTTTTATGTGAAGCTAACATAACCTAAGCTTCCTATTTGTCTCAGGTTTTTTTTTCATTTAATTGTTAAAATTTGACCTTAGGTCTATATAAATCTATTAGTGACTATTATGCGGGTGGTACCCGAACTTTATTATTTCTTTCTAGAGAATACTCATTTTAAAACCTATTTTTAGCTAGTACCATATATTTTAATCCTTCCTTACTTTATGGATCAGTTTTAGGGATAAAATATTTGGTCTCCTTTATTAAAGAATTATTTAATTTTAAGGAAGAATTATATTCATGATTAAAAACATATACATTTAGAGAGAAAATACTTCACCCTATTCTATTACTAGACATAATCAGGAAAGCTCATTTGAAAACTAGAACTAAAAATGTCTCATTTCATTTATTTCCAACAAATCTTCATGTATTAGCATAGCTTCACAACTAATAATTTTAGCAACTAAATAATGATGGTTTGGAATTATTTTTAAGAGACTATTTTTGCTTATTTTATATGTAGAAGTATTAAAATTTATTTGATAAATTAAAAAAACACTTATAAAAAAAATTTTTATTTTTTATGATAAAAAACAGAAGCAGTTTAAAAGTTAATTAGTTTTCAAAATTACTTTTTCAAGAATCAATTTTAAAATTTATAAAATGCTAATATTAATCTTATTTAAAAGTAAAAGTAAAAAATATGCATGTTTAAAGTTTAAAATTTTAAAATATTTTATCTTTTTAAGTTTTCATAATAATTTTTTTTAATTTACTAAATAACTATTTCTTATTTTTAAAATCTATAACAATTTCAAAATTACCGTTTATCATCTATTCACTTATTTTCACAAAATCATTTTTTCTAACACAAAAGCAATATCTATTAAGAGCAGAGCATTATCCATCACAATCTTTCACTGAAGGTACGCTAAAGATTTGTTTCAATAAAATATTTATATTTCAAGTCGATTTTCGTTTACTATCATTCAAAAACAAACATGAAATAAAGTGGAATAATCGAATTTACCCTGAATCTACCCGACGTCATTATTCATTACCTTAAAACTAAATTTATTTATTTATTTATGAACCAGAGTCCAAATTCAATAAAGGATTGAGAGGACATAAATGTGTGGGTCATTAATTTACAATCCTTAGAGACTGTAATTTCTGTTTTAAATTTAAAAACCTATAGGAGTATTAAGAGCAACTCCAAAAGGCTCTCTATTATCTACAAATAGAGAGCCTAATGCCCAAAATAAGCTCCAACAGCATCTTCATCAAGCTCTCTATATTTACAAAATGCTACTGTGACTCTTCAAAAATGAAGAATTACTATTTATTCTCCACATAATATTTTATTATTATTTTTTTCTTCTCTCTCTCCTCTCCCTTCTCTCCCCTCTCCTCTCTCTTCTCCCCACCCCGTCCCGCCTCCCCCTCCGCCTCCCCCTCCCCTGATGCCCGATCCTCCTCTCCCTTCAGATCCGGCGATCCGACGACCAGTCCTCCTCCTCCTCCCCTGTGCAATTAATATTATTATTAATAAATTATTATTTTAATAAAAATAGAAATTAAAAAATAGAGAGAAAGGTACTTAAAAAACAGCTCTTTACATATTCTGTATATATATGCTAAAAACAAAAGATGGCTTAAAAACAGGTCATCATATGTTTTTCCAAAACTTTACTAATTACTTGGCGTCCAGGTCCAGGTCCAAGTCCAGGCTTTTCAAATGGAAAATAATAATAAATAGAATAATAATATATAAGACAAAAAACAACATGTTGCAAGTACTATTTGCTTCTTTCTTTTTTGTTTTTTGCTTTTGGAAATAATGTAAATATATTATTTGCAAGTACTATTTACTAAGTACTTTTCCATTTCCTCAAATGGAAAATGAGGGAGGAGTCCCTCATTTACATCGCTTTCTTTCTCTCTGGTGCGCAACATTCCAATTTCCATGGTGCGCAAAACACCAAAAGCGGAGTAAAATGGAAGATAATACAACCCACTACTAAAATTCAACTCAAATCAACATGATGAGCAGTGGTTGCGTAGAAATGAAAATTAAAAAATACTTTCAACATTAAAATGAAGAAGAGGTACGTACCAATACATATTCCATCTATATATCTATTCTACGCTACGCTAAGAACCCAGATTTGAAAGTGTGTGTTCATATTATAGCAACTAGCAAGAGCAAATTCATAGAAAATTATTAAAAAGTAAATAAAAATAAATTTTTAAAGAAAAAAAAAATCACGGATCTGAAGCGGTCTCGGATCCATCAAAGCGGAGGAGTTGACCGGAGCATTTGGGGCAGTCCTGTGCCCGTTTGGGCACCATGACATACATGAAGCACCTCTTGCAGCCGCCGACGACCAGTACGTTGTCTTCTTCTTCTTCTTCTTCTTCCCTCGATTCTTCTTTCAACGTTGCCTGCGACGACGATTCTACCGACGTCGACTGCTCGCTCTCGTTCTCGTACGAGCTGCTCTTCTCCTCCGAGTATGATACTTCGGAATCGCGGCCGTCGTGCTCCGGCGCCGGCAACGTACGGGGATCTCCTGCCCTTCTCACACCCGTAGTCAAATCTATGTAATAAATCTCTCCTGTCTGCAGGAACGTACATAAAAAGCCGATTACAACCAATTCGTTTGGATATGTAAACTTCAAGTTGGCCAAAATAAACCATACCCACATGCCAGAACTCATCAAATATCCGAACATTTCCATTATTTTATATGTTTGTTTGTGTGTGTCTCTGTGTGTGTGTGTTTCTATATATATATATATATATATGCAAGAAGAAGAAAAAATCAAATCTATACCAACGAAACAATAAAACATTCTTTTCTTCTTGTTTTGTTATTGTTTTAGGGTTTTGGGCGTGAAATTCCCTCTTTTTATTATTTTATTTTTTTGCATTCATAGAAAATGATTGCATTAAATGCGCAAATGGGTTCACTTCCAAATTTAATGAACCAACAAAGAAAAATGAGAAAAGGGTAAATTAAAATGTACGCAAACCTTTAAATCGAGGAATTGTTGCCAGTGGGAAGGGAGTTGGAGATTGGAGTTGAGCTCCACGGCGGCGGTCCCGGAGCACAGGAGGTCCTCCGGCGCGTCTGTGGGCGATGAGCCGCCGTCACCGGTGGTGGTTTGGTTGAGGGAACAATTCTGGAGAGATCGCTCCAAAGAGGCAGAGATATTGGTGGCCTTTTTTGGAGCGATCATCAGTGCTGTCTGTGGTCTCCACAAATCGCAACAAAATTGGAAATATGGAGACAGAACAGAAGATCTGTGTGAGTCTGGATAGAGCAAATTGGCCCTTTTATTTTGTGTGTGTGTGTGTTTGAGAGAGAGAGAGAGAGAGGGAGAGAGGAAAGGGGCTCGTGTCTGGCGTGGGAGAGAGGGTTTGTTTTGTTGGTCAGGAGAGAGGAAAAAGGGTTTTTTTATTAAAACATAATAATAATAATAATAATAATAATAATAAATAAAGGAATGACTGCCATGGACCCACTGTCATGAACGGTGAAGCGAATATCTCGTACCGCTTACCATTTCAAAACTACTTTATTCCCCACTCCTGTTTTTTTTTTTTAAATATTTATAGGATATTGTTTTATTAACTATTTAAGCAAAATAAATAAATAAAATAAAATAGCTTGTAAACTACTGCTACATAAATAAATAAATAAATAAAATAAAGTGAAATGCTCCAAAAGGCTATGTTTTTCAGATAAGTATTGAATAACTGGGGATAAGCTTCAAGTTTTTTTTGTAGATGCTGTAAAATTAATGTTTCCTAAAAGGTGATAAATTAATGATAGCTGTGTTGAACTACAAGTTTGATATATATACGATTAAATCCGGCTATAAATGTTGATAAGTTTTAAAAATAATAGAGTATCATTTTACCTTATCATCTACTTCAATTTTCAAACTTTTAAATATACCTTGTTTTAAGACTTTTTTCTTTTAAAAAAAACATATTGTAATTGTAATTACAATTTTAATAAATTGTAATTATTTTATTTAAACTTACCAAAATATAAGAAAACAAATTGTGTAAGATTTTTCTAAAAGAAAACTATTATTGGAACCAACCTCTATATCTTATATCAACTTTATAAATTATTATACAAATATTATTTCACAGTATATAACTTAAATAAAATAAGAAGTGCACTGTATATAAGTCATAGTGAATAAAATGTCGATTTCATATCTAAAGAGAAGACCATGGTCGTGGAGGTTGCTATTGCCATCATCGCGCGCCAGTAACATGGATACACAAGGGTGACATGGAGTGGTGGTGGTGGCCGTCCGTGACCAGGGTGGATTGGCAGTGACCGCTGCACATGCTGGCAATGTGCCGTGCAACGTCATCATATATATGACCCCGTTGCTGTACGTACGTTTGTTTCTATCTTGGACTTAAGCTTGTCTGCGCCACTCTACTTGCCCTATCCCATCATCCTTCCGTTGCTGCTTCAGAAGCATGGCCTTCTTTAGCACGCTGGAGGTGTGGGAGACAACGTACGGCCGGCTGCACTCGAGCGCAGTGGGCATAGGTTTCAGTGGCCCCTGCGGGTGCTTTCCACAAACAGAGGTTCTTCTCGGTTGGCACAGTGGCAAAGGCATTGCCGGGGTACTCATAAATCCTAATATTAATAATAATTACCCACAATATTATAAAACCCATCATGAAAAAAGAAAATCTAAAGCTATATATTCGAGGCTAGCGGAAAATCACATTTCAATTAGTTAAGTTTTTTATTAGTAGAACAAGCACATGTTTTGATATTACTATTCATAAGGCTTAAGGCAAATTATTACATAATATAGTTTTATTTATTTATTTATAGTTCAAATGCATGTTGCATCTATTGAAAGAATATGATAAAATGTATATGCGGTACCAAGTTTTATGATATTTAAAATTTATAATACTTTTAATTTACATATTTCTATAATTAAATGAAATTAATTTGACTATATAAATTAAATGTGTTATAAACTATTAAACCTCATGATATTTCTTAATTACCAAAGATTTATCATACTTTCTGTATTTGAATTAGATGTCGTAATTTTGACTCGTATAATGTGTAACCCTATTGTGTTAGAAGAAATCCATGTACAT
This sequence comes from Taxillus chinensis, assembly GCA_023512835.1. Classification (NCBI taxonomy): domain Eukaryota; kingdom Viridiplantae; phylum Streptophyta; class Magnoliopsida; order Santalales; family Loranthaceae; genus Taxillus; species Taxillus chinensis. The sequence continues at coordinate 31,551,916 of CM042087.1, forward strand.
ATAATTGGCACCAAACAATTAGTAAATTCAGATTTCCCTTTCACTAAAAAAAAGAGGAACTTAGCTAGTGTTTTTTTTTTGGTGTCATTTTAGAAAAATGCCGCTAAATGTAGCCTATGCCAATGTTTTGTAAAAGCGCCACAAAATCATTTTTAAAAACTTTGGCATTTTTACCAATAAATGTAGTCCGGTTTATAGATGTGATGCATTTTTCTAAAACTTTGTCATTTTTACCAACATTATTTATTAATAAATATGTAGCTTTTCTTTTCATCTTTTCTGACAAACTCTCAAAAGCCTTTGTTCTCTCCAACCACAATGAGGTAGTCGCATCTGATGTCCGCTTGGTTAAAAGTGACTCCCTCCCCACCGCCATAAGATGCTAAATCCATCTTTGTCGATGGTGGAATTGAGATCCTCTAGAACCTTAATTTTGATATAAATTCAAAGCTCACAAATTGAATTTAACAGCTCCTAGAACTTTGAAATAGTAAAGAAAATACATCACATTAACTAAAATATTTATTTAAAGCTTACAAATTGAATGCATGTTTCATATAAATGCATGCAATCATTAAACTTTCTTATACTTAAATTGTTGCTCGCTCTCAAAAAACAACAAAGAATAATTTCACGGGACCAGAGATTTCACTTGTAGGCACTCGATCACCCAGGTGAATGTTCCGAGTAAGTCATACCGATCAGAGCACACATAGACTAGTTTTAGCTTGCCTTGGGCTTATCAGGAGAACGGCTCCAGTTCCGGATCAGTTTGTGTAGGGATGACCAAGTTCCCTCTTTTTCGTCAAGTCCTTAACTAGCAGCGTACTCCCTGCATTTAACCGGATCGGTACGTTTGAACTACAAAGGAACGCCATTGATTTCCTGCACGAATTGTCGTATGAGCCTTTTTCATCCGTACCAGCTACACTTTCCGCCTTGCTCCTACCTTTGTAGCATGACACTTGGTAGACGCCCGTCAGCACCATGCTGTTTAGGTGTGACATCCTTCTCCACTTGATTTCGCAACGCCTTGTTGCGTATAGGTGAGCTCAGAGAAACCAAGATCGTTCGGCGTGCTCCTTACGATTCCAGCAATGCCACTCTGTCTCTTCCACTCGTGACTCCACCCTGGCATGTCCGCTAACATCTTTAGTAGACGCGATGCGTACAAAATCTTCACCTAGACGACCCCTATCTCTTAGGCCTCCCTCCCAACTTGAGATTAGGGACTATGCATGTCTAGCGCGAGAGCGCTCGGCAAGCTTTCTACATACAAGCCATAACCATTTCAATACCACTTTGTCATGGGGTCATGGTTTTCACCTGTGCGGCACTCAGTCACCCTTGTGGATGCTTCGAGTAAGTCATACCGATTGAGGCACACATAGACTGATTTCGCCCTGTCTTGAGCTCATCAGGAGAACAACTTCAGTTCTCGATCAGTTTGTGTAGGGATGGCCAAGTCCCCTCTTCTTCGTCAAATCCTCAACTAGCGGCGTACTCCCCACATTTAACTGGGTCAGTATGTCTGAACTCCAAAGGACTTCATCGATCTCCTGCATGAACTATCGTGGAGCCTTTCTCATTCACACCACCTATGCTTTTCGTCTTGCCTCTCCTAAAGTAGTATGCATCTGCGCCACTTGGGAGACGCTCGCCAGCACCACGTTGTCCAGGGCATGACATCCTTCCTGTAAGACCCGCAAAATTTTCTAGCTATTTAAGTTCTTCCTTAAATAGTAATAATAATAATATAATAATAATGTCATTACTAACAATAGTTAGAAAGAATATTTTAGATATTATCATGATAAAAATAAGTACCCAATATAGTCATTCAAATAGCATGTGACTAGTAAGTAGCCGTTAGAATAGTAACTAGCCGTTAGAATAGTAACTAGCCGTTGAAATAAGTAACTAGCCATTATGAATAGTATCCGTTTGAATTGTTATAAATAGGTATAAGTATGAGATTTTATTTATAAGAGAGTATAGAAGTAAGAAGAAGAATAATAAGAGGTTATGGCATCAAACTCTCAAGTACCGCCGTCCGAGAATAGTGTACGAGATGAAGATCGGCGAGCAATATGACTTGAAGTCACAAAGCTATGCTTTGCTGTAGATGAGCTAAATGCTCGTGTCCAATGGTTGCAATATAATGCGATGAGACACAGGGAGAAGTTTGAGGTTATTCGTGCGACAACCACGACAATGTTAGTCGAAGGGTTGTGCAGCTCTACTGCCGAAGCACAACACGTCCTACGCACATACGCTAATACAATTCAAGAAACTTTACGAAGTCCATAGAATATGATATTAATGTTTATGTTTAGGTTTATAATATTTTATGCTATAATGTTATCTTACTTTATTGTTTATTGATTATGCAATTATATTATTTTATCCGCATTAATATTAAATACGTTATAAGAAATAAAATAATTTCTTATACGTCATAAAAAGTTTAGATGCTATATATTATGTCATTTAGTTTCTTAAACCAAATTACTATGGGTAAGTAAATATTACAAGCCTTAATTTTACCAAAAGTATAAAACATAGGTAAGGCCCAAAAATTTGAATGAGGCAGATTCTGGAGGTCTCATTCAAAAATCCATAACTTGAATTATACAGATCCAATTGACATAAAACCAAAGCTCATGTGTTCATTTATGACTTAGCTAAAACGTGTAGAAATTTCAGAATTTAATATGAAGCCAATCAATTTCAGAAGTTAAAATACTACACATAGGTTCAATATGAACGGGTAAACATTTTAGTATGACTTTAAAATTCAATAACTTTTGTTACACATATGTAAAAATTATAAAATTGATACCCATTTGTAGATATTTGAGTCAGTAATGCAATACAATTGGCCGTTTGTCAAAAACTACAAAATTAAAAACATTATAATAGAATTAGTAGGAAGTACACCAATGTGAACTTTTGATGCCAAAGGAACCTTCTAGGTTAAAAAGTCTTAAAACATTTTTAAAATGGTAGGAGAAGATACCCACATTTTAATAAGAGATAATAGGAGGAAAATAAAGTATTATATATTTTAAATAATTTAATTTAATGTCAAAGTCAAATTCATACACTATTTTTCACACTATTACACCTACCACCTTACCTATAAATAGCATGCCCCACTTCCCTTCTCAAGCACTCTTTCCATTCAAATAAGCCACAAAACTCTCCTCCAAATACTCCCCAAAAAGTTCTATTAACACCCCAATAGTCCTCCAAGCCTTCTCTTCTCTCAACCTTCCTCTCACCTGTTGGAAGTTCCAAAAGGTAAATATTTCAAATATAAATTAATCATGTTCATGGAAGGCTAATCCTCCTCATACATATATATATTATGGATGGCCTTGCCCCTCAATATATATATGTATATTTATTAAATGATGCATGTATGTGTATATATAGATTATTATTATTCCATGGAAGGCTAAGCCTCCTCATACATATATATATTATGGATGGCATTGCCCCTCAATATATATATATATGTATATTGTATATGTATAGATTATTATTCTTATCATGAGAAATTTTTCCACCATAATATACTTCTATATGTCTATCAATATATTATTTATGAATATACTATTATTATTAAAACTAAAATATTAACTTTTAAATTTTATTTCAAGGTTTATAAACGCGGAAGACAAAAAGATTGTAAGGATCCCCTCTCCCTTTCCTTACCACGATCTCCGACATGAAAATTCATTTCCTATTTCTTTTCTATATTTCTATCTCAAGATTTCTCCTCATAATATTATTTTAAGAAGAATTAACTTTCTTTGGCACTATTGGAAACTTGGTAATCTAATGTATTGAATGGTGAATAACTCTTTTACTTATCGGGGCTATTATTGCAAGACCTTTCTTTACGTTGAAATTTACCATTGATGTGGTTGTTTGAAAATTTGTGAAGATATGTTTTATGTTTGACAATATATTTATAGGTGGTTCCAGAAAGACTTCCAATGCATTGGGTAAAGAACATCACTGGAGAGTGTCAATCCAGTTGATAACAAGTTATGCAAGACACCTAGGTGGTGAACCTAGATTAGTAGATATTCTTATTCTTCTATGAGTTGATTATTCTTCATATATTATTCCTTACTTTTAACCTTACTGGGCTATTTGAGCTCATTTCCTTTCATGTTTTCTTTCCAATCCCAGGGAACTAGGAGAAAGCAAGGATGCTAGGATAATGATGTCCAGAATACTTGTAATAAAATCATAAGAAGATTATGCATGTAGTATTTATATGTCATGTAAAACTATAATGGGTTATCAACACCTAGTCTCTAAACGCTAAACCTTAGAGATCTTGTGATGAGTCTTGATGTAATAAATAAACCATCGAATTTATGTTGAGCAATAGATTACTATTCATATAATTGTAATATCTTATTTATCTAACGCACCCGGTTTGGAAGTCCAGATTTGGGGGCGTTATACTTCCCCACTTAATTTCTCAACGGCCTCGTTGCGTCCATGTGAGCTCAGAGAAACAAAGATCGTCCGGTGCGCTTCTTACGACTCCCACAATGCCACTTTGTCCTTCCACTAAGGAACTCCACCCTAACATGTTGGCTAACATCTTTGGTGGACGCAATGCGTGCAAGACCTTTACTTGGTTGACTCTTATCTCTTAGGGGCTTCCTCCCAACTTGGGATCAATGACCACGCATGGAGAAATGTGTTAATTTATGATGAATTTTCAGTTTATATGCTCACTCTATATTGTCGGATTGTCTTTTTTTGGGAGTATGTAAGAAACTTGCGAGCCAATAACATCATGATCAAATTGTTAACTATAAAATTCAATTTTAAGGAAACCTAAGGTTCTTTGTTTTTGTATATGACAAGTAAGCAATGGCTTTTGCTTTTAATATATTTTCCTTGTTTAATAAATTCAATTAAATAAAAAAGAGTATGTAAGTGTGAGATAATAATTCATTATTGTGGGTAATGAATCACCCCCTCCCTCCTCCCCCCCTCCCCTCATAGGTTAATATTCATTACCCCTACCCTCCACTGGTATTGAATCATTCTCATATATAAGGTAATCAATTTGATAATCCTATCCTTCATTAATCCATCTGTCTGTCTGTGTCCAAAATTACATTGCCTGGATTCAGTTGATGATGCAGGGGTAGGGTGAAGACAACGCCAAGTAAGGCATGAGCGGGGTAAGAACAGCGCGACACAGGCATGGGCTAAGGGGTGATGATGGTGAGACGCAGGGCGTGTGGTGGGGTGACGACACTAACTGATTTGGATGGATAAATTTGTAATTTTTACTATAATACTCTATTTATGGTATTATATATCAATCGTGTGTAAGATAATGAATCATTATCATTCTCATTCCTATTTTCATTCTATTTCCATATTAATTCCATTTCCTCTAATTTTATTTCTGTACACTAGAAAAACTCTTTAACATATTTGATACGTGGAAAAGAAATCAGATTGCATTCATTTTTCGCATTTGGTACAAAAATAAAAAAGAAATTAAAATTCCCATTGGAATATTATACCCCCATGTAGGGGGAAATTGATTCCCTCCACCCCCCAGGTTTACAAGGGTTCTCTTGCATAATAGAATCTTTTTTTATTTTTTTGCTCCTATGTTTTTTATTCATCTCTCTCTCTCTCGATCGATCGATTGACCGACACAAGCGCCCCTCCCCCGCCTATACCCCGTCGCCTGACACACCCTGCCACCACCCCTCTCCCCCTAATGCAACCCCCGTTACATTCCCTAGAGAAGATGAGAGAGAGGAGAAAAAATAAACGATTTTATTTAATAAAGGGAATCAAAAATTTCATTCTGTTTTCCATATCAATTTTATTCATTTAATGATTCTATTCCCTTCAATTTCATTCTCGCGTACCAAACGAGCTATTATAACTAAATACGTATGAATAAACACTTGATTGGGTCTTTGATTACGTGTTATGTATTACTAGTTTACTACTATCCCTATTTTAAATAAAATCTATTTGAAATATAAAACTTTGTCATGTTAAGGATAAAAATGCATTATTGTTTCCCTTCTTTCATTTTAAATTATATTTTATATTATACTATTTATTTTTATATTATAAAATGTCTAACAATAACCATAGTCAACAATAATTTAAATAGACCCTTAATGTTTATGAAAAACTAAAAATGGCAATGGGACGAGATCGGATGGTGAATGATTCAAACCTACTTTGAGTGTATTTGGGATAAAACGAGGTGGGTTAATAAATATGGCGAGTCGGGGCAAAATCAGGTCAGGACGAATATTTCAAGGTAAAATGGGACGGGACGGGGTAATACCCATGACTGTCTCGTTGTCTCATTGGGGCGAGATGGGATGAGAAAAAAAGGCTTGATTCGGGGCGGGTGAGGCAAGCGGGAAAAAATGTTTGGGTCAGAAAGGGGCGAAACGAGTCAGGCGAAAATTACCATCCCTATTAAAAACCTTTCATATCCCAATATTTAAACTTATAATAAAAAATAATTAACACCTTTGCTGCTCGAGCGTTATATTCGAAAAATACAATGTACTATTACTATATGATTTGGGGCGGTAGCATATGTAAACATGTCTGCATCCCCTAGAGCATACACTATACTCTTCAAATTTGATTCTTCAAAATAACCAAAAGTATATTTTTTTTATTTTAACAATCCAAACACACTTTTTAATCTCTATTTTAACCATTTATCAATTAAAATATTATTTTTAAAATATTTATTTATTCTTTTAAATGGAAAAGTAAATGTGAAAAGAGAAAAAAGAAATAGAAAAGTAAATATAACATTTTAATAAATAGAGAGCGAATAATATTTGATTAAATTTATAATTTTATTATTTATTTTATTAAAATTTTAATTAAAATAGAGAGTATGGAAAATATTTTTTATTAAACTAACTCTTTAAACTAATAAAAAAACATAAGCAGAGAGTCAAGTGTTTTTTCCCCATGGGAAGATGAAGATTATCATATCAATTACTAGGACATCCATAAAAAAAAATGCTCAAATAAGATAAAAAATGAAAATAAATACAAACAACCCAAAAAAAAGGCCGGGGTCCATGAAAATGTAACTATTTTTTATCCTACCCTTAACAACAGATGGAACAAGTGGCGCAGCGTGACTTTATCTTCCTCAAGCGTGATTTCTGGGGTCTGGGCATTTTTATTGGACTACCTACCCATTCCCACCGCAATCTGCAACAAGGCAAGCCTCTATTTCAGATTTCGAATTAAAAAATAATATGATAGGAGACGACATCCCTGTACTGGATAGGATATTGGAGAAATATTCGTACGCAGTTTTTGTTTTTGTTTTTTTGGTAATTAGTAACGTACATGGTTGTATGTATGTACATGTATATGTATACAAAATGTGAGATATGTATATATATGTACATGTATATGTATACGCATACAAAATGTGAGAACTTGGACGTTATATATTGGTTTGTGACCTTATACATTAGAGGCAAGACAATGTGGCGTCACCGTTTTCACAAACTCAATATTAAACTTACTTGGGGAAGGCGAAGGAACTAGTAGTGCTGTCATCGGATCGATTGGAACCGACGACGGACTCCGGCAACACAGTCCTCCCTCGGCTGCCCTCACTCTTATTATCTTCCCTGTTGGTCGTCGACGAGTCTGAATCAATGTAACCCGTGTTCACTTCCTCCACCTACTCCGACATAATCCCAAAACACACACACACATAAAACCAGAAAAAAAACCTCATTAATTGATTGATACATTGTATGTTCACGAAAACCCATAAAAGAAAAACAACATATCACCTCGGAATAGTCATCGTCGTCACTGTCATAGCCGTCGTCATCTTCAGAATTCTCATGGCTCTCCTCACTGTAATCTTCAACTGCAACGCCGTCGCTGACCTCCTTCCGGCGACCCGTGGGCGGCAAGGAATCTCCGACGACTCGGTCGCCGCGGTGCTCCGAAGCCAACGCTGCCCTTGGCTTCACCACATCGAACGCTCCGTCCCTGCCGAAGCGAAACACGATGTAGTCCTCCTCGGCGGAATGTGGCCAGTTTGGCTCCCGGGCCATCCGTCTAGGCCTAGCAACATGGCGCCTGGCTAATCTCCTTCCAGGTGCTCTGGCTCTGGTGGAGACTCCATTTGTTGAACATGAGCAGGACGAGCCTGGATCACCATCTACAAGAGCAGACATTACGTTTCATCAATAGTATGAAGTGATGAATCATATAGCCTAGGATTACATAAATTACCTTACCTGTAGTGAAGTCAGGTCCCAATAAGCTCGATTCACGGCCCTTCCTACACCACTTGCTAACCTTCCATGGCGTGCACATTTTTGTAGCTTCCGTGTTTCTTTACTTGTTGCCCACAGAGATTTCCAGAGAGAGAGAGAGAGAGAAATGGAGCAGGAGAGGGAAAATGGAAATATTTGAATTGGGTGAGTTATGTACCATAAATAATTGACCAAATGGGTCAGTTATGCGATCATTACAAATGAGCAATCAAGGAGGGGAATGTGGAGATCGACGCCAAACGGCTCTCTTTATTGACCGATGTCTTAACACTAATATCCCATTCTGATGCACAATCCAAAATCTCCTACCAAAAATGAATGCACTTTCCTCCTCTTTCTCCTTGATTTCACATATTATTTTCCTGTAAATTTTGTTACCATAATTATGGTAGACAGCAAGAAAGAGAGTCCCGGGGACCTCGGTCATTGTTTGTTTGTGAATCCATCCTTGTTTTGGTGTCACAATTTTTTTGGGCTTAACCAAGGATTTTCGAACATTCGAGGGATATTAATTTTGTTTAATTTTTTTTAAAAAAACTGGGCTCCTTTGATACGTCAAAGCAGCACTACAACGATATACCAGAAAATTTATTTATAAACAAAAATGAAGTCCCAAAGTCGAGCTTCTCTACCTATTTATTTATTTATTTATGGGTCATTTAACCTTCTCTAGTCCTTAGAGAGATTCAATTATTGGATAAATTAATATTTTCATTACAAATAACTGCAAATCTCATTAATCAGAAGCCACGAAAGAGGAGAGTATTATGGTGCATCTAATAGAAGAATACAACAGATACTAGCCTAATCCAACAAACAGTCACTACTACTCCACTTGATATCCCGTCAATGGAATTTTATTGCATGGGTCTCATACCCGTTTTGAAAAGACAAGACTGAAGATGTAACCTTGCACTGGCTGCAACAGCAATTGACTTTTCATCTTGCTTTTCTTTTGCTTCGGCAATGGCAACGATGTAAGCATCTCTTGCCTTTTCAATTTGCTGCCGCTCCATCTCATTTGAGTCATCCTAGCCATAACCGACATGATTACACACGCAACAACTAAATCACTTCTCAGATTCGTTTTACGTTGAAAGGGCAAGTAGCATATTTTTTGAACAAATTATCAAAATAAAAATAGATGACGAGCGGTGAGGATAACGGGAAGAGTGAACCAAAAAAACGTACTATTTCAGGAAGATAATCCACTTTATTTGGCCTGATATCAAAAGCCTCGGAATAAACAGACGAATAACTATTTGGCAAGCCTTCAAACATTAACATCAATGACGACATTTCCCCTCGCACCAAATCCAGATTTTCTTGCAGAGTTTCTACTTTCCTGTTGGAAGTCTGCACTTCCCACTGCAGCTTTTCTAGGGCTGCTTGTTTGTCTGCAAGCTTTATCTGTTAAAACAAGCATCTATTAATTAAAAAAATGAAATCTCCATGCAGCATAGAATTGCTCACAAGCTGCAAAACTACTTGATTTCACAAACTACGATAAGAAAATCTTTTCAGAGAATGATTTTCATTTATATGCATATCATTGAACTTCAACTTATTTTAGGAAAAGATAAACGGAAAATAGAAAAAGATTGCAGAAAAACAAGAGTTATTAACCCTGCTTAAGACCATCTCTCTTGTGTTACTCTGTGATAAATGGAAGGGTTGTAGCAATGGGATTTGGCATAGAGAACGGATAATTCAGACAGCAGTGAAGCTTCCAACTTCCAGATGCCAGCAAAATAGTAAATAGCAGTTTGAAAATTTAACTATGCTCTGTAATAGCATAATGCCTAAATTCCAAACTAAACCAGGATAATTACAATACTGTCAATACCAGAGCCAAAAACACAGTAAATACAGTAATACAAAATATAAGGATAGGAACAATATAAGAATACCAGAGTAATACACAGATATGAGGATCGGAACAATATGAGAATGGGCGCATACAATGCCATACATACCTTAGAATCATAAAGTATTAATTGAGAGGAATTTGCTAGAGAATCCTTCTCTGCAGCTTCTTGTTTCAGTTCATCAAATTTTTCTGTTAGCTGGTTCTTTGTATATTCTCCTGATTTCAGAAGTTCATCCCTTTCCACTAGTTTCCTTTGAAGATCCTCTAACTGCTTCCTTAACGAAGCTAATTCCTCTCTGTCCTCCGATGCAAAACTCCTCAGAGTAGATTGAATTGCATTCTTCCCTTTTTGTTCAATTATCTGTATTAAAGGCGGGACCAATATCAGGTCAGCACACATCTATTAGAAAATAAATTATGAAATGTGAATGATACATTTATAAGAGTCTACAGACAATAAGTTTAGAGCCAGAACAGGCACCACGGCCTGTCACACCAGCATATGTATCCCAGACTTCTGAAAAGGATTTGTATGCTTGGCCTAGGACTGACATTGTGCTCAACACATGAATGGTGGATGAACAAAAAATGGAAGACAGGTCAACGATAGTGAAGATTGGATGAAAATATCCTCCAAGTATACTATTTATGGCCGAAGCTTCTTCATAAAGTAACACTAATGACTTCCCATATCACATAATTAAAGGACTATGCCACGTAATACACTCAGAAACACCAATAAATAAACCAAACATTCCATGGTCCGAATTACCGTTAAAAACGAAGTCGAATATTATATCACATTCCACTGTCAATTTTCAAGTTTGCAAAGCATCCCATATGCCCATTTGGTCATTTCCAATCAAAATAGAAAATGGGTCGCTCACCTTCTTGGTATAAGTGCCTATGGCGGGCTTCTTAGTGTAGGTCATTGACCCGCGACGTGTAAACGAAGAGCTCGGTTTCCGTTCCTGAACAGTAACCCGGCACGCATATATTAATTAAAACCCTGTACAAAAATCTCACCCATTTTCCAATTAAATGAAGGGGAAAAAAAACAATAAATATAATTCTATAGGAAGGGTTTCAATATTCTGTTTTTCTCTGTACCCAAACAGGGAAACCCTAGAAATTTAAACGGGGAAGCTCACAATGAAGGACTGAACAAGAGGGACCATCTCCATGAGGTTATTGAAGAGGACCCGATCGACGTTACCACCGACCTCGCCGCTGCCGCCGGTGGATGCGTCGGCGAGAGAAGGCTGAGCTCGGGAGTGAGAAGGGGAGCAGTGGCCGTCTCCAACGCAGTCGCGGCTGCTGTCCTGTAGACCCATAAAGCGATGCGATTCGAACATTGTTCCAGGGAATCGGGATCGAGAAACCTGAATTAAATAATGGAAAGATCTATGATGTTGGTGTTGGTGTTGGGCGCGAAGGACAAGCGAAAGGTTGGGTCTGCTGCTGGAACTTCTCTAGTGTTTGACCAGGACTCTGCTTCGATTCGATTACGAATCTCGCTGGACTGGGACTGGACTGGACTGGACGAGGAGTGGGGGGGCCAATGGCATCGTTTATTTTCTTCCTCCCAATTTCACAGGTATTTTCAGTCGGTAATAAAAAAAAAAGTTAAATTTAATAAGGGATGAAATGAAATAGAGAAACTGGAACTTATCAAAGTGGAATTTTTTTTAATTTAATGTTGTAATTTAAAATTTTGAATTGGGGTGACTTTTTACTTCGCGCGCGGGTTTTCCTTTTTAACTCGACATTCATAAAGTTGGATTTAGGTTTTTGTTTTTTTTTTGTTTTTAACCTCGAGATTCCACTTTTAGTTTTATTTATTTAATTAATTTTTATTTTTATTTGGTTTAATTAAACCTAAATAAATAAATTTAATTTATTCTAATTATTTGGCTAAACCACACCTAAACTAATAAAACCAAATAAATTAAATTTAGTTTAACTTATTTAATTTAGTTTAATTTAGGTTGTTGTTTAGGTTTAGTTTACTTTTACTTTAATTTTGTTAAGGTTTTTAAATTTTGTTTTAGTTTATTTTTCTCTAGGTTTAAGTTTAGTTTATTTTTCAAAAACAGTTTAGGTTTTTTATTTTTAGTTTTAGTTTTAATTTAGTTTTTAATTTATTTTTATTTATTACTTCTAGTTTTTGTTTTTATTTTGTGTACTATAGTAGGTTACATACGTGTACCACGCTATGGAATAAAGTAAAAAATTATCCCATTTTCATATTTGACATTTTTAAACTATAATATTATATGAACAAATTATATAAAAGTGTCATAGGCATGATACTACAATAAGTAAGAATGTTAAGAGCATCTCCAACTATACTCCCTATATATTCTCCCTATTTTAATTAAAAGTTATTGTAGAGAGTCACTTTGATACTACCTATTCCAATCATGCTCTCTATATAAAATATTTTATTATTTTTTTAAATTTAACAGTTAATATTACAATAGCCAATTTTATAATATCTGCAAATAAAACTCGACACAGATAACAGTGTCCCCATCGCAGGCACCCCAGAGGGATGCGCCACCAACACCAGCACTGCGTTTCTGCTCCAGCCTCCCCAAGTTGCAAAGCAAATCAAATCAGAGTAGCTTCTCCTTCATCTCCTGCAAAACATGTTATGCTTTTTCAGGCTGGACAATCAAACCTAATCCACCAATTATGCTAGTATAGGAAAACTAATCAGGGGAGATGCCCTCGCCCAACATATTCTCAAACACCTTATAGGCACTCTCCAATTTCCTATCCTTGCAATAAACATCAATCAAACAATTGTAGGACACTAAATTTGGTTTCACCAGCCCCCTTATCCCTCAACTCCTCAAAAAATGCCTTGGCATCTTCGGACGATTTCCAGCCTGATAGAAGTTTATTAAAAGACTTCAAATTAGGGTGAAAATTCTTTTTCAAAAGGTAATACACATTCCTTGCATCCAGCCCGATACACATTCCTTACATCCACGAGCTTGCGGAACTTCTTGAAGGATTGCGTGAGACGTGAGACGTGAGACGAGTCAGGGCCTGGAACGCGTGAGACGAACAGGTTTTGACAAAGGAAAATGACGCGACGTAAAATATTAAAATATTAATAGTGAGGGCAAAATGCTCGCCACATATGGCGAGTCGTTCAGAGAGTTATGGGGAGTCACTTAAAGAGATGATTGGAGTAGCTACAGTATATTTTTTCTCCCTAATATAGGGTAGATAGTCATATAGGAATATGGTTGGAAATGCTCTAATGAGTCCAACTTTGACTTAAATAAGTTGAACTCGTTTAATATTTTATAAATTAATGTTCAAGACAATCTTATTTGGGTTAAATTTGTTTAAGCTTATTTAAACATAAAATATCAAGTTTATTTTACTCAAATTTATAAAAAAAAATATATAATATTAATTTATTTATCATCAAATCATTAAATTTAATATTGATATGTTAATACAATAAATTAATAATGTAAAAAATCGGTATAAAACTATCACTATAATCAAATTAATCAATATAGTAATGTACATTCTTTAAACTCAAATTCGAGTTCATTAGGCTCATAAGTCTAATGCTACTAGACTTGGATTTAGGCTTGCTTAAAATAAATAATGACCCAAGCTTTTTACGAGTCGATTCTAAACTATTCACAAATCGTTTAACTTATTAATAGTCATAACAATAACCATGCGTATCATTGGACACTCATAGAGTTAGGGCATCAGGGCATGTCTTTAGGGGGCACGTTCATCAAGCAAAAGTCGTGTCAAACGTATATCAACTGATATGATCAAGGCATCTTGCTCCAATATCACTCACATTTCACAACTAAGTCTTTCACTTGAAAAATTTCACCAAGTATGAGTGCTAGCTTACCTTGAGTTTTGTGCTATGTTCCCAACGACTTGGGCTTGGAAGGGTAATTTTCTCTCTTATATTGTCAAGATGATCTTCCCGTAATTAAGTGGTGAAGAAAATTACATATTATTGATGGTTTTGTATTGTTTATTAACCTACATTTGCTCTAAGCAAGAAAATATATGTATCATCCAAATTTTAAACTACAATAAAAAAAGTGGCTAATTATTTGGGTTGATCATCATTTTTTTTATTTAATTCATATTCGAATTGTCAAGCTAAATAACCAAGATTTTTATTGGTTAGGGCAGTTCACGCTTTGATTAAGCTAATCTCATGCCATTTTTGGACAAGTTTTAGGCCACAAAACATTTTGCTCACTCCTTTGTTTTTTGGTGTTCAATTCACTTTAAACTCGTTTATGGCAACATAGTTTAGCATAGTTAGCTAAATTTTTTTAAATTTCTTAAAAACACAAAAGTTCAAAACTATTTGTTTTGTTTTGTTTTTTTCCCTTTGCATAGGACTTAACATCTTGCATTTTTGAAAGTATGTTAGTTTTAATTTTTGAGTGAACTTTTGGATAATAGATATTTAATGTATAAGTTCTCTAATATGAAGACCGTAGCTTTAAAGTCTCTTTGGTGTCCAAGTATCCCATATCTAAACTTCATCATTTTAATGCAAATAACATTTTGTATATCTTGTACCTCATTTGGTTTTTAAGTCAGCTAAGCTCAAGTCTTCTAATATTGAGTCATTTGAGTTTCAAGTTATTTAACTTCCGAGTCCTAAGATATCAAGAATCAACTGATTTTAGAGTTATGAGAGCTCTAATTCTTCTTATTTTAATTAAAAGTTCTTTGTATTTATAAGTTGTTTGATATATGTGACTCTTTTTTCATTTTTTAAGTCTTTTATCTTTTAAGTTCTCAAACATATGCGAAGATATTTTTAATTTTCTAAGTCCTTTGTCTTTTAAACCATTTAATATCTATGAAAACATTTTTGATTTTTAAGTGTTTTAAGGGAAAGCCTTTTGACTGAAAGTGGGAATCATTATGATATTAATTCTCTAAGAGGAAAGTCTTATGATGAAAGTCCTCTAATTTGCTTTCTATTCATTTATGATATTTAAGTCTTATGATGAATGTATGACAATAACAAATTTTAAGTAATTAATACTTGATATATTTATACTCCTTGAGTTCACTTTATTATATCACTTTATAAAGTTATTTAAAATATCATAGCCATTAATCAATTCTTTTTATTGAATTGCGTTTGTCCAACATTTAATTAAATCCATTTACTTCTATTGTTCTACATAGTCCAATAATTTATCCCACTTAGACATTCATATTATATGAAATGTCATAATTCTTAATGATTATATTCATAAAATATAAAGTTTATAATATTTATCTTAATGTAAAATAACTTAACAAGTTGTAATATTAGAATAATAAAGTAAATTTATAATTAAATATTTAAATTATTATTGAATGTTTATTATCTATTTATTTTACCTCATTATATATATATATATATATGTATTTGTCATAACATGAAAATATTCATTAATATGTATTATTTTAGAATAAAACTATACATGTTAAGTTCATTTCCTTGGTAAAATATATGGATTTATTAATAAAAATGCTATTAGTAACATACCATTAGCTAGTCACTATTGAATAATATTGAGTTTTTTCAAGGAATGAATAATATATATCAATTGAATTTCAAATTTATAACGTGATCACAAGTTAAGATTCAACATTAGTCGCAAAAAGAAAATTAAAATAGTACAAATACATAGGCTCGAGACCAATTCAGGATTAGTTTGACCCAATATACTAGTCATGATTGATTTAATTTTTCGAGCTAAAAGAACAACTTTGACTTGGCTTAATAAACATAAGAACCAGTCAAAAACTGATCTTTTAAGAATCGGTTCAATCTTGGATCGACCGGTCCTTTGGTTTATTCCCAATCCAATAGCTTTACTATTCATCTTGTCCCACAACTCTCTGTAAACTCATGGACCTGCCCTCTCATTAAGCTTTTAGTGTTGTGATTAAGCTTTGTGTGATAGTAAAATATTTACGGTTGACCAGTTATCAAAGGCAAAGATTACTAGAAGTTTTAACTAACCATACTTTGTCATATGAATGGTAAACTTTTAATGGAGGATGACCTCTTTGCAAGTAGCAATATTATCACTCCAGTTACTCGTAACGCACAAAAGTAAGGAAATTGTGCCACAACCCTTACCTGTCCATTTGTCTTATTAAATCGCGTAATATTTAAAATCTTTCAATTGGTCAATATATCTATGTTAAAAAAGAAAACTCCTTTATAGTTGTGTAAACCGCAAAATGCATGCAAATAGTTATGTTTATTCTTGTATATTCCATTATCACACATAATATAATAATTTTTTTGTGCAAATAGAATATTCTTGTTAATTTTCTCTATTTATACTAAGAAAGATAAATCCGGATAATAAATAATTCAAACCTGCCTTAGGTGAATTCGAATCAAGGCGAGATAAGGTTAAATAATGTAGTGAATTTGATAATTTTAAGCTAAAATCATTTTAAAGACATGAAACTATTAGATCAGAATGAGTCGGTCATATTATATTCATAAAATATAATATATAGATATAAATTTTTTTTGTTTGCAAATAGAAGGTTCTTGTTAATTTTCTCTATTTATAGATGACAATAGATTGAATCGAATCCAATAGTAAATCACTAAAATCATTTTAAAAACATGAAAACATTAGATCATGATGAGTTGGCCAATAACCGACCCAACCTGATATCTTATTAGAATGATACAGTGCGTTTTGGACCTGACATTCATAATCTATACTTTTCCCAAAATAATTGTTGGAAAAAGGGAGAACCTTACCTTTAGGATAGCCTAAAACCCTCTTATTATGTATTGCAACCCTTAAAATTACCTTGAGCCTTCTATGCTTACTAACACCAACTCGTTTGTACATGAAATGCAATCATTCATTCGCACTCAAACAACAAGAGAAATTAATTTCCATGTAAATCACATTCCTATAAAATTCCTATTTTCATTCCCTCGTTGATACAATAGACATAGGTTTTGTAGTATATGTTTTATGATTTATTTCAGTGTGAAACAAAAATTAATCACGTTAACATTTTAATAGTACCAAACCCAGAGGAAGATATACCCATTTGCATTTGAAAGAATATCATTCATTCTTTAACATTTACTGTTCCATTAGATATAATTAATTTAGTTTGGCATTGGCTAAAATAATTCATCTAGTAAAAATAATGGGGTTAGTTTGGTTATCAATATAAGAATGGAATCCATCAATTTTATTATTAATTTCAAGAAATAGATATGCTTACTTATAATCTTTATTTAAAATTAAGAAATTCACTCATCGAAGTCATTTATTATATCATGTAATACTCTTTGTAATATATATATATATATATATATATATATATATATATATATATATATATAACCAAAGTTGATAAAATGGCTCAAGATTTTCATAGTTTTTCCCATCTTATTTATTTACCGAATACATGCCCACGACCACGAGACACGAAGCTTGTTCGGACAGTTGGATCAATGGCTGCTAAACCTGGATAGCTGGTCCCGCATATCTCCCTCGTCGAATATAAAAGCCATCGGGTGTATTTATTTCTGCAAGCCACGCATACTCGTCTTTCCCTTCAATTTCTACCATCTCTTTACTTGTGGCTGCAACAACAATTTGCCAACATGCCCAAATTATTACTGACAGTCACGATAAAAAAATGTCCAGATATGATGTTTTCAAGAGGTGAAAAACAATGAATGATTAGAATAACTAACGGAAACTAGAATAAGGATAATCACTATAGTAAGCACTTCTCCTGCCAGTGTGATCTCGTAAAGGAGGGAAGAGAATTTCAAGCACAGCACAAGGGGTGATTGCAGTAAGACTATGCACATTGCCCCCACTCTTGGGGTACAAAACTGAGGTACCACTTTGAGCCGTTAGAACTTCATCCATCACCAATTTTGCCAATTTCCCTGCCAAAATGAGGAATTTTATCAGAACCTGCAGTATATATATCGCAAAATTTGAGAGCAATTAAAAAATAACAGTGGCCTGGCTTTTTACAAGTTAACGCCACCCCATCTCTCCTCTTGATTAAGCTTAGATAGCCACCCTGGATGCTTAGATCATTCCAGCCCAACAAATTTATGTAGGTTAAAAGTCAAACTTTCAGGATGCTAAGAGGGTAATCACATCAGATTCTGAGCTAGGGCTGACCTATCCTTTCTTTTAATTGAACTAGATATCAATGTGAAATTCCATTGCATGTCGTCATTATACGACCTTTGACAAAGATAATGGCCTTAGTCCACACTGCTTCAATGTAACAATATACATGCATCAACAATTGCAACAAACTACTAAAGATATATACATTATGCAGTTTATATGGCCGGATAGCAAATTATTAAATTGGCATGCATGATTTTAGTTGAAAACAGTACCTTGAGAACCATTTACACGGGAAGGCTCAACCCAATCATAGGCTTTCACACGAAGGGACCCATAAAGAACTTTGCTCAAAAGAGTCGTTCCACGATGGTCATGAAGTGGAACAGCGGAAGGTGTAGGGAAGCAAACTATACAAATCTGTACAGAGCATGGGATTATTTCAAACTTAATAGAACAAACAACGCAAATCTCTGGCATATAGGCCAACTTCAAGGTCGTTCCAACATAAGTGGCTAAAATAATTTCAATAACTAAATAACTCTGAACTTCGTTGCAAAACAGAAAGAAAAGAGAGAGAGCTGAGAATAAACTCTATTTATGTGTATTACATTAATAACAAAAGCCCCATATTCATAAGAAAAAAACAGGAATACATTGTAAGTATTCCTAGGATTATCAAGGTATTTGGGTCATTACATAGTCAAAATATATGATTTTCTTTTACAGCACTCCCCCTTGAATCACACACTGTAAAATACTGTTTACTTAAATATAACCCAGCGGAATAAAACTCAAACTAAAGAAAAAGTGTACAAATATTTGAAATAAAAATATAAATATTGCCTCATTAAAACCTTGCTATGAAATTACAGTGGAATAAAACCATGACAAAAGAAAAAAAAATTACAATTACTACTTTCATGTTGATTACCGTAGATTCTTGAGTCGTCACATCTCAATCTCAGGGGGCAGTACTTTCTTATGAAATAGTTAGACTATCTTTTATTTGCCTGATTCTCTCGTGGCAAATAATCAAATAAGAAATTCAACTTAGAAATATAAAAATGAAATTGAAAAAAAAAAAAAGATATGATGTATAATTTTAGAAAGAAAAAAAAGACTTAAATTAAGATTTTAGTAAGTGTGAGACTTGATAATTATAGTATAATTTTATTATTTTAAAATTAAATTTATATAAATTTTATTTTATTTTATATATTTAAAAAAATTTATCTATTCATATTTTTGAACTTTAAATATACCAATAAATTTACTTAAATTTTTATCAGCATTCACCCCTTCTAACTCTTTAAACAACCTAAAATATCCTTACAAACAATCACTCTTCGCGCCTATACAAGTCGGCATCTCTCTCTCTCTCTCTCTCTCTCTCTCTCTCTCTCTCTCTCTCTCCATCCTTCCCCCATCATTCTCAACAAGCGCCTCACCTCTACCACCACCGGGTTCTGGGTTGTACCGGCTCAGCTGGGACGGACTTCGTCCCTCAATGCCATCGTCCACCTCAACGTCGCTGAGAAGCTCCAATTGTAACACCCGCAAGTTTCCGCCTTGAACCCGGTGTTACCTGATTTGGAAACCACTAGAGTAAACTTCACCCCTGGAAGTCCTACTGCGCCAGTCTATAGCCTAATCCGGTTCTCCCCCTGTGTGATGACAGAGATATAGCAGAGGAATCTTCGCCAATGCCTCCAAGCCTCCCTTAAACTTACCGCATTTGTCTCCCCACATCTCCAATCAAGAGAAAATGAATCCGAGTCTAGATCACGCAGATCACTCATGACACTTCTTTTCCTTTTCCTTTCTTGATCCGATCGTGATTTAATCGCACATCAAAGATCGCGATCCGAGCACAAACAACCGTAACTTCAAAATGAGAGAGCATTTCTAACCCTTACGTTAACAATCCAGCTGCTCCGTCCACCCGAACAACAATGTCGTCAGCTCCGTCAATACACAACCAAACCCCCCCTAGACTGTTGCAACAACTCATGGCCAGCACAGCACTAGTCATCAACACTTCAACAACGACCTGCGAATTCTCTTCGCCAAGATTAGCAACAAATGGCCATCACAATTCTTTTCTCCATTAACGACTCCTACTTGGCCCTCAATCAAAAAAAAACACAACCCCCAAGTTTGGATTTGAAAAGAAGAACGACGATGTTCTCTGGTTCGTCCAGCGACTTCTCCAAGTCTCTGCGAACTGCCTTGCGTCGAGCGTCAAGGATCGTCAGCGACAGGTGACGGACTTGGAGTAAATGCGCGAGCGGCGAACGGCGGTGCGAGCAGCAGCCCACCTCGCGATCTCCCAGCGGTGAAGGAATGTTGAACATACATACAAATACAATTGTCGACACATTCTAGTGTAAGCATAACAGAATCAATCGCCCCAAAGATTTACAATTAGTGTCGTGTTAATTTATGACATAACACAAATATTTTGCTTCTTGTATAGGATTGTTTGATGTGCGAAACGGGTCTATTCATCCACTTTTAAACTAGCCCATGAGTTAATAGAAAATATCAAGTTACAATAATAATTATTTTTAGGAGTAGTAGGATATCTGTGTCACTCACTGCATAGCCATAATATACCAGATATTCACCAATATATGGTTTTCTTTTACAGCAAACTTCAAAATTTTGAAACAAAAATAAACAATAACGATGAACAATTGAAACACAACTTTAAATTCCACGCATGAAAAAGCAACTTTAAACCCATTTTGAATGAACCTGAAATCCCATCATTGATATGCATACTAGAAACTTTGCCTCAATCCCCAAAAACGTAAATGTAGGTTTCCAAAAAAACCATAAAAAACTGCACTGGCTGATGATAAAATAAGGCAATCTTATTTTCTTTTAGGGATATGGGTAACAGAATAAAGATGGTGACTTCAACACCTGAAAGAGCATCCAAACAAGAACAGGAAAGAACAACCGAGGGATTGATTATTACAAATGAAATAAGTCCACAAATCACAACGTTGCTGTCAAATGTGTAATCTGATTGGCTGTCAAAACTTTGGCTTAAAATAGTTGAGATAAACCGAATAATGAATGATGATATTGACTAAATTATTCGGCATAAAAATGGATTAGATCAATCACAGCAATATCAAAAATAATATTGTCCAAACAGCATCTTGATCTACTTATTTGGTTTCAAAACCTAAAAGGTTAGAGGACTGATGCTTACCACAAAATTTTCACATTCGTATATGTCCAGAAATGTTATTGGTTGAACCGATGGAGTTTCTCCTTGAATATGACCCTGTCTAAAACTACCATGCCCTCGGTCATCCTCTGGGTTTTGATCTTTGAACCCAACACCCACAGGTTGAATTGAATCTGAAACAATCAGTTGTAAAATCATCAAGAATTTTTTTTTCCAAAAACGCAGGTCAATTTTCAATTTTTTTTTTATTTGTGTCGCACATTCCAATTTTTTTTTTCAACATATCATGGCCTGGAGGCTTATTTTTATAACATATTTGTATTTTTAATGCATGTATAGGTCGTACAATGAGTTAGCAGGCGATTTGTACCAACCTGATGTTTTCTAGTGCAGTTATAAAATTATGCCAAAATTTATGCGTAGAGTAAGTATTGCGTTGTGTTGCGTTGTGCTGCCACCGCAGCATCTATTTTTGGCAATAACGTGTGGTGCGAATGGGTACCAACGTATGTTGCCATATATGCCCAGTCTATTCTTGTAAAGCGTATATTAAATCATTACTCTCCTTCATAATTACTGGCAGTCATAGGCATAATTTAAGGTGTTGTAATGCTGTACGTTAGGTGATATTTTGTATATATACAGTTGAATAATGGAATAAACACAGAGAGAGAAAATTGCCATTCACGTTTTCTTACATGGTATCAGAGCCGAACGGCTGACCTGCCGTAAACCACCATGACTGGTGGAGACAAGCAACCGAAGACGGAGGATGTTGCTGGTGAAACCGGCAAGTCGTCTCTTTCATCCTATTATCTTCATCCTGCAGACAACCCAGGACTCATAATCACTCCAGTACAATTGAAAGGAGAGAACTATGAGGAATGGGCTCGGTCTCTACGGAATGCACTACGGGCCAAGCGAAAGCTTGGATTCGTCGACGGAATATTGGCCAAACCAGCGGAAGATTCGGCTCAAATCGAAGACTGGTGGATGATCAATTCCATGCTCGTGGCTTGGGTTTTCAACACGATTGAACCCACGCTACGTTCCACCATCACGTATACAGAAAATGTGAAGGATTTGTGGGAAGACATACGTCAACGTTTTTCCATTGGGAATGGGCCACGCGTTCATCAATTGAAAGTTGGTCTCTTTGCTCAGTAAAGAAGGACAAGTGTTGTAGGCTATTACGGCCGCTTGAAGGTGATGTGGGATGAATTGGTAAATTATGAGCCAATGCCCACATGTCGGTGCAATGGCTGCACCCGTAATCTTTCCAACGAATTTGGAAGCCGACGAGAAGAGGAGAGGGTCCATCAATTCTTGATGGGTCTTGACGACGTGATGTATGGTACCGTGCGTTCTAACATATTGAGTGTGGAGCCTTTGCCGACTCGAACAAGGCATATGCCTTGATTATTCAAGAAGAACGACACCGTAATATTGCGCGCAGCAAGGAGGACTCGGGCGATGTGGTCGGCTTCGCGGTTCAAGCCAGGACTCGACCACAAAGGCGCTGCTATGCGTACAAAAGGAAAGCGACCACAAGGCGATGTGGGACGGTGTTCGCACTGTGGACGTCTGGACATGCTACCACTAATCGCTTCCAAGTGATCGGATATCCCGAATGGT
This sequence comes from Taxillus chinensis, assembly GCA_023512835.1. Lineage (NCBI taxonomy): Eukaryota > Viridiplantae > Streptophyta > Magnoliopsida > Santalales > Loranthaceae > Taxillus > Taxillus chinensis. The sequence continues at coordinate 31,575,139 of CM042087.1, forward strand.
GGGGAGACAGACCACGGACGGCGCACACAGTCTTGGACGTGGACGCGGCGGACAGAGTCGTCCCATCCGGGACGAGGGCGTGGGACCACGGTGTTGGCCAATGCCGTGCGGACAACGCCGGTGATCAACGATGCCGTGCCGAAAGAGTCCAATTGTCCTGGAATTCGGGACTCGGCCAAGATCAATGGGCAACTTTGATCGCCATGTTAAATGCACAAAAAAATGGGAGCAATGAACGCCTTTCCTGGTAAGCCAAATTCTTGTGATTGGATCGGATTCTGGCGCTTCTCATCATATGACAGGAGACCTGTCCTTGTTACTCAATGTACAAGCAATAACACCGTGTCCGGTGGGACTTCCTAATGGCAAGAACGCAACCGCTGTCCGGTGAAGGGACACCGTGTTTAGGCCCAAATTTGTACTTGCACCATGTCTTGTTTGTTCCACATATGACTTGTACTTTGCTCTCTGTGGCAAAGTTATTGCGAGAATTGCATTGCCTGTTACTTTCACCGATATGCTATGTGTGATACAGGACCGCATCTCGAGGACCCCGATTGGAGCGGGTGAGCGGTGCAATGGGATTTATTTTTTTCGGACGATTCTCTGGAGTACGGGCTAATAAGGTGGTTGGCATCAACGAGACGGACTTGTGGCATCGTCGATTGGGTCATCCTTCTCACCAAGTATTGCCAACTCGTTTTAAAACCAATGTTCTTTCTCATTCAGATACACCGTGTGATGTTTGTTATCGAGCTAAACAAACACGTGCCGTGTTTCCCACACGGTAATAATAGAGCCGATGAATGTTTCTCTCTTATACATTGTGATTTGTGGGGCGCCTATAAAGTGCTGCTTTGTGTGGGGCTGTTTACTTTCTCACGATCGTTGATGATTGTTCACGGGCTGTATGGATCTATCTCTTGCTTGAAAACGCGAGGTTGCCCAAATCCTTAAAAATTTTCGCGTCATGATTGAACGCCAATTTCGGAAGATCATTCGCGTTGTGTGCGGTGATAATGGGGACCGAGTTTACATGTCTCAAATCCTACTTTGCCGAACATGGCATTGTGCACCAGACCTCCTGTGTTAACACTCCCCAACAAAATGGACGGGTTGAGAGAAAACACCGTCATATTCGAACGTCGCTCGTGCGCTGCGATTCCAAGCAAATTTGCCCGTTCCATTCTGGGGTGAGTGTGTGTCTGACGGCATGCTTTCTTATCAATCGAACGCCTACTCCCCTACTTGGCGGTAAAACACCTTATGAGATCCTCTTTGGCAAAATTCCTCAATATGACCACCTCCGCGTTTTTGGGTGTCTTTGCTACGCTCACCGACGACCTCGTGTTAAAGATAAGTTCGGTGACCGCGATCGCCGATGCCTTTTTCTCGGCTATCCCTACGGGAAAAAGGGTTGGCGTGTCTATGATATTGAATTGAGGGAGACTTTCGTGTCCCGTGACGTGCAATTCCATGAGACTCTTTTTCCTTCCATTGACGATCGCACCCCTGGGATGTCCACCACTGCCACGTCTGGCGACTTGGGTGCTTCGTACGACGTTATACCCGCGGCGCCCAATGTCCAGTCATTCCTTGAGGTACCGTTGTCGTCCACACTACCATCTGATGTGGATGCCGTCCCGCCCCTCGATCCTCCTACCATCGACAGGGGGCGCTCTACCGACAGTACACTCCCCGACGACGATCCTCGTCCTGGCACTCTTGCCACGTTGCTGCCGGCTTCACCTGACCCAGAACCAGCGCTGTTGCCGGACACAGCGTTGTCACCCCCAAGACCCACTGACGGGGCCCCCGAACCGTCTGTGCCCCATCTCGGTCGTGGGCATCGTCAGTCTCGGCGTTCAGTTCGTTTGCAGGACTATGTGACCTATAGTGCTCGGTGTATTCAAGAACCCATTCGCACTGCTCCCCCCCTTCCACCACGGTCCTCAGGTACTGTTCTTTATCCCATAGATAATTATGTGACTTGTTCCAATTTTTCAGCCAACCATCGTGCGTTCTTGGCTGCTGTTGATGCTTCATATGAACCCAAACGCTATGCTGAGGCAGCTCGCCATCGCCATTGGCGTGATGCCATGCACCTGGAGATCCAGGCCTTGGAAGATAATAAGACGTGGACGGTGGTCCCTCTCCCACCGGGACACAAGGCTCTTGGTTGTAAATGGGTGTATCGGATTAAGTATCATTCGGACGGAACCATTGAACGCTACAAAGCACGTCTGGTTATCTTAGGTAACCATCAAGTTGAAGGGCTTGATTACAATGAGACGTTTGCTCCGGTTGCCAAAATGGTGACCATTCGCACGTTTTTGGGTGTTGCCACGCCTAAGAACCGGGTGCTACACCAAATGGATGTGCATAATGTATTTCTCCATGGTGATTTACATGAAGAGGTCTACATGAAATTACCTCCCGGATTCTCTTCCTCCGATGACACACAGGTTTGTAAACTCCGCAAATCCCTTTATGGGTTGCGGCAAGCCCCCGGTGTTGGTTCTCCAAGTTAGTTGCCGCTCTCATCCGTTATGGTTTTGTTCAATCTTCCTCCGATTATTCTTTGTTTACGTGCTCCCGGCACTCTGTGGTGTTGCACGTTTTGGTTTATGTGGATGACCTGCTTCTCGCCGGCACCGACCGGACAGCGTGTCCCAACTCAAGCAATATCTTAGCTCTTGCTTTCATATGAAGGATCTCGGTCCTCTCAAATATTTCCTTGGTCTTGAAGTGGCTCGCAGCTCTACCTGGTATTTTTCTCTGCCAACGCAAGTATGCACTTGATATTATCTCTGGCCCGGGTTGTTGGGCGCCAAACCATCCTCCATCCCGATCGATCCCAATCATCGCCTCGCTCTCTCCGACAGTCCTCTCATGGATGATCCTGAATGTTATCGTTGCTTGGTGGGTCGTTTGATTTATTTAACTATTACCCGCTTTGAACTCGTTATTGTGTTCATGTTCTCGCTCGGTTTCGCAACGTCCTGCCAAGCGCATTGGGACGCCGCTTTCTGCGTGTCGTGCGCTACTTGAAAGGCCATCCCGGCCAAGGCATTCTCCTCCGCTCGACTCGACTGCGGGTCTCCGCCTATTGTGATTCGATTGGGCCAGTGTCCGACGACACGCCGCTCCATCACTGGTTATTTTGTTTTGTTGGGCACGTCTCCTATCTCTTGGAAGACGAAGAAACAACACACCGTTTCCCGCTCCTGCCGAAGCCGAGTACCGCTCTATGGCCACCGCCTGCTGTGAATTAAAGTGGCTTCAGGGTCTTCTTCACTCTTTGGGTGTGCCCCACACCACCCCCATGCGCTTATCTTTGCGACAGCCAGGCTGCCTTGCACATTGCCGCCAATCCCGTATTTCATGAACGCACAAAACATATCGAAATTGATTGTCACTTTGTTCGCCTTGCTATTCAACGCAATCTCATTGTGACCTCCTATGTGCGTTCGCCGCTCAATTGGCCGACATATTGACGAAGGGTCTTCCTCGCATGATCGATTCGATGTTCTCATTCGCAAGTTGGGCCTTCGTTTTCTTCATGCACCAACTTGAGGGGGCGTATTGCGTTGTGTTGCGTTGTCTTGCCACCGCAGCATCTATTTTTGGCAATAACGTGTGGTGCGAATGGGTACCAACGTATGTTGCCATATATGCCAGTGTCACGACCCGAGCACGTGGTGCTGGCGGGACGTTTCTTAGTGGCACGATTCGGGAATGGATTCGTGCTACGTAAAGGAGAGGGGTTGGTTGAAGCGTAGATGGTGCGCAGCGAGAAGGTTCCAGGCAGTTCGTGGAGGAGAACGGATGGAACCCCTTCGGAGTTCAGACGTGCCGACCCGGTTGAATGCGGGGAGCACGCCGCTAGTCGAGGACTTGACGTTGAAGAAGGGATTTGGCCATCCTTACACAAACCGGTCGGGAACCTGGAGCCGTTCTCCTGATGAGCCCGGTGGCGGGCGAAACCAGTCTACGTGCGCTTCAACCCTCAAAGGCTAAACTTAGCGGACCGTGGATAGAGAAGCTAAGTGCCCCAATGGGTTGAGAGGCGCAGAAACCCGACCCCATGACAAGTGGTATCGGAGCCAAGTTGGTGCTAAAAGTTCGGTGGAACAATCAAAACTTCGAGACGGTGCAAAAATGACAAACGGTGGATGCGTTGTCATTAGTGGTGGCGACCACGAAGGCCGCGACAAGGAGCACCACGCTAAGGAACGGAGGAGAGACAAGTCCGTTTCGAGAGAAACATGTCCCATTGGAGAGTCGACTAGCCAAATTGGAGTTGGCGTTAGCCGAACGGATGGAGGTGGTCGAGGAGCACACCGAAAGCATCGAAAACTGGACTCGGAGGGTGAGGAAAGCTATGGGAGGATGCAAGGGCTTCTCAACTCCGTCATGGACGACATGAACTCTCGATTTGAGGGCTTGAAGGGTTCTCTCATGTCCCAAATCCTGGCGATGCAAGAGGAAATCAAAGAGATCAAGGCGGATTGGTCTCTCTGTAAGATGGCATCACCAAGGTGGCGTTGGTGGCCATTCCGGCTCCAAAATCGACGTGCCAAAGCCTAAGACCTATCTTGGGTCAAGGAATGCGAGGGAGTTAGACAACTTCCTCTGGACCATGGAGCGATACTTCGATGCCTTGAACATTGTCGACGAGGCAAAGAAGGTGAAGACCGCTCCACTATACTTAGTCGATTCGGCCATGGTGTGGTGGAGGCGACGATATGCCGACAAGGAGTGCGGCCTATGCATTATCGACAATTGGGCAGATTTCAAGCGGGAGATCAAGGCCCGGTTCTATCCCCGAACGCGAAGACGAGTCCCGGGCGAAACCGGCGCCTTACCCACAAAGGCACGGTGCGGGAGTACGTTCGTGAATTTTCCGAGCCGATATTGGAGATCCCGGATATGTCCGCGAAGGATTCATTATTTTCCTTCATGGACGGATTGCAACAATGGGCGGGCGGGTTGCAGCGGAGGAATGTGCAGGACCTGGCGTCGGCCATGGCGGTGCCGAATCACTCATCGAGTACAAGAAGCCGGAGAAAACCACCAGGTCTTCATCGACTTCCAAGGCGAACAGGTTCCACAAGGAGAAACGTTGGGGGAGACAACCGGAGTGAAGGAAAAGGGGAGACCCTTCCAACCGTCTAAGGACTTTCGCCCAAAACACTTTGCGAATGGTTCCAGGACGGGGAGAAGCCAAGGATCTCCTGTTTCCTTTGTGAAGGCCCTCACAAGGCGTTCGAGTGCCCGAAGCGCTCCAAGCTCTGCGATGATCAACGAAGACGAAGAGAGGAATGCGAGGGATCCACGACTTGGTTCCTTGCAACTCCTCAATGCAATCAAGGCGAAGGTGGAGGTGCCACCATCCGGACGACAGAAGGGCCGCATGTACGTGCTCGCTAAGGCCAACAACCTTGAAACTAAGGCCTTAGTAGACACAGGTGCGACCAACAACTTCATCAAGGTTGAAGAAGCTCGTAGACTGGGGATAGTCTACAAGGAAGAGAAGGGCTGGCTGAAGGCGGTGAACTCCAGCGCCAGTCCAATCCATGGCGTGGCTCGAGGCGTCGAGCTAAGTATTGGCGAGTGGAGAGGCAAGGTGAATCTCTCCGTGGTGTCGATGGACGACTATCCCATGGTGTTGGGGATGGAGTTCGTTGACCAGGTGCGGGCAATTCCAATTCCTAGCACCAACACAATGTGCATCATGGACGAGGGGAAAACGTGCATGGTGAAGGTAATGCGGGAGGAAGAGCTCAAGGCGAAGTCTCTTTCGGCGCTCCAACTGTCTAAAGGAGTTAGGCGACAGGAGCCAACCTTCATTGCCATGGTGAAGGAAGAAGGCCCAAGTGTTGGGGAGGAGCCTCCAACCGAAGTGAAGACGGTCCTTAAAGAGTTTGGGGACGTTATGCCACCTGAACTCCCCAAACAACTTCCGCCGAAGCGGGAGGTGGATCACAAGATCGAGTTAGAGGCCGGTGCAAGGCCTACTGCTGCGGTGCCCTATCGGATGGCACCACCGGAGTTGGAGGAACTTCGGAAACAATTGAAGGACTTGTTGGATGCCGGATTCATTCGGCCATCCAAAGCGCCATTTGGAGCACCGGTGTTGTTCCAAAAGAAGCACGATGGGTCGATGCGGCTATGCATTGACTATAGGGCGCTAAACAAGATAACGGTGAAGAACAGCTACCCCATCCCACTCATATCCGACTTATTTGATCAACTTGGCGCTGCGAGATGGTTCTCAAAGCTAGACTTGCGGTCGGGATATTGGCAAGTGCGGATAGCCGAAGGTGATGAGGCAAAGACGGCGTGCGTCACAAGATATGGCTCTTACGAGTTCTTGGTGATGCCCTTTGGCCTCACAAACGCCCCTGCCACATTTTGTACGTTGATGAACCGGATCTTCCAACCATACTTGGATAGATTCGTCGTGGTGTACCTTGACGACATTGTCGTCTATAGTAAAACGTTGGAGGAACACAAGGCACACCTACGGCGGGTTTTCCAAATCTTAAGGGAGAACCAACTCTTTGTGAAGAAGGAGAAATGTGACTTTGCGAAGAAGGAAGTGCCCTTCTTGGGTCACATTATTGGCGGCGGCAAGTTAAAGATGGATAACAAGAAAGTGTTAGCCATCAAGGAATGGGAGACGCCCAAGAAAGTCCCTGAAATGCGTTCCTTCCTTGGCTTGGTTAACTACTATAGAAGATTCATCCGCGGCTATTCCCACATTGCCGCACCCTTGACGGAACTATTAAAGAAGAACAAGACTTGGGTGTGGGATGATGCTTGCCGAGAGGCATTTGAGAAGTTGAAGCAAGCCGTGACAAACGGACCGGTGATGACACTGCCGGACCATACAAAGCCTTATGAAGTTCACACGGATGCTTCGGACTTTGCCATCGGTGGAGTTCTAATGCGGGAGGGGGCATCCTGTAGCATACGAAAGCCGGAAACTTAATGGCACCGAACGGAGGTACGCGGTGCATGAAAAGGAGATGACGGCGGTTATGCATTGCCTTGGGTGTGGAGGCATTACTTGTTAGGGTCCAAGTTCGTGGTGAAGACGGACAACATTGCTACGAGTTATTTTCTAACTCAAAGGAACTTAACTCCAAAGCAAGCACGGTGGCAAGGACTTAGCGGAATTTGACTTTGTGCTCGAGTACAAACCGGGCACAAATAATGTGGTGGCCGATGCACTAAGTCGGAAGGCGGAACTGCAGACCATTAGCCAACCACAATTCCCCTGGTGGACAAAGCGAAGGAAGGAATGGAGCACGATCCATTAGCCAAGTCCTTGGTGGAATGCGTCAAAGCTGGGAAGATGCGGCGATTTTGGCTAAGGGATGACTTGCTCCATACTCGAGGGGAACGGGTGTACGTTCCTAAATAGGGAAGTTTGAGGAGAGACATCCTCAAAGAATGTCACGACTCGCGGTGGGCTGGCCATCCCGGAGTCGATCGTACCTTGGCGTTGGTGGAAAGGGAGCTACTGCGGCCTCAACTTTACGAGGACGTCTAAGTGTACGTGAGGACTTGTCTTGTGTGCCAACAAGACAAGATAGAGAATCGGCAATCGGCGGGACTGTTAGAACCATTGCCCACTCCGGAAAGACCTTGGGAAAGTGTTTCGATGGACTTTATTGTTTGTCTCCCAAGATCCGAAGGATGTGGTACGATCATTGTGGTGGTCGACCGATTCTCTAAGTACGGAGTTTTCATTCCAGCTCCGAAGGACTGCACGGCAGACGACACGGCCCGACTATTCTTCAAGTACGTGGTGAAGTACTGGGGCATTCCAAAGACAATCGTGAGCGATCGGGACTCACGGTTCACTGGGCGGTTTTGGACCGAGCTGTTCCGGATAATGGGTTGAGACTTAAACTTTTCAACAAGTTTCCACCCACAAACAGACGGCCAAACCGAACGTGTCAATGGCTTCTTGGAGTGTACCTGAGGCACTATGTGAGTGCCAATCAAAGAGATTGGGCTAAGTTCCTGGACATAGCCCAATTCTCATATAACTGCGAAGAGCGAGTCCACGAACGAGAGCCCGTTCGAACTCGCAATCGGGCAGCAACCATTGACGCCCACTTCCATCACTCGGGGGTACACCGGAAAGAGCCCCGCAGCGTTCAAGTTTGCAAAAGGATGGCATGAACAGACGGATCGGCCAGGGCATACTTGCACAAGGCGGCGAAGAAGATGAAGAAGTGGGCGGATCAACAAAGGAGGCCCTTGGAATTTCAGGAAGGAGACATGGTGATGCTCAAACTCCTTCCGCGCCAAACCAAAGCACTCAGACAATTGCATAAGGGTTTGGTGCGCCGATATGAGGGGCCTTTCAAAGTACTTAAGAGAGTTGGGAAAGTCTCATACAAACTGGATCTCCTGACTAGCTTACAAAGGCATCCGGTGTTCCACGTTAGTTTGCTCAAGCCTTACCACGAAGACTTGGAAGATACGAGCGGAGAACGGGCGGTGCGGACACCAACAGCATCAACATGCAAGACCTACGATAAAGAGATAGAGAAAATCCATTCTCGTAGAGTCGTGCCAAGAAGAGGCGTAGATCCAAGCCGGGTGGAGTACTACGTCCAATGGAAGAACAGGCCGATTGAAGAGGCAAGGCTGGGAGAAGGAAGAGGATCTGGGGCAATTCTCCAAAGAGATTGAGGAGTACCGGGAAGAAACCGAACGCTACATCCACGGTTCGACGAGTTCGAGGAAGCCGAAGACGCAACGAGGACGCTGCGAAATCGGGTGGGGGAGAATGTCAGAGACCGAGGCTTATCCTAGCATACTTAGGCCATTTTGGGGTATTTCCCCTTTGTAAAGTGTTGTACTTAGCTTATAGAGTAAGTTGTAGAGATTTTAGATTTCGATCATATATGATGTCTCCTGGCGACATAGCCAAAAACGTGTTAACATCTATATGTAGGGGAGTGATGTTGTAAAGCTTTCAAGCAATCAATACAATCGTTTGTTGCCTTCGTTTAAATCGATCTTCCGCTAAGCGCTTCCCTACACAATTGCTTTACAACGGATCGATGGGTTCCGATCCAAATGCGACGAGTTAGGCTGACCTAGCGTTCCTTCGTACGGGTGGGAACTAGGTGCCGCACGGGTTAGGCTGCTATAAAGGCTGACCCCGTGACACCAGTCTATTCTTGTAAAGCGTATATTAAATCATTACTCTCCTTCATAATTCGTGAGTCATAGGCATAATTTAAGGTGTTGTAATCTTTGTACGTTAGGTGATATTTTGTATATATACAGTTGAATAATGGAATAAACACAGAGAGAGAAAATTGCCATTCACGTTTTCTTACGGTAAGACTCTAATGTTAAAATTTATAATTAATTATTATTTTAATATAAGTTTTCTTCTTTGTCAATCATTCACTATAACTTCCGACTTTGTCTAATCGTTATCAAACGACTCTAAAATATTCGTTTGAACTTAAAAGGCTTACTTATACGTAAATTTCATTAAATTATTAAGTCTCACGTGGTAAGCGCATTGTAAGTCTAACAGACCGTATGATTAGGCGTGAAGGTAAAAATACGGCCATTTTATAATTTTAGCTCCCTACTTTGGCACAGAATCCAGGAAACCTTCCTGTTTGAAGGTAAAATTTAATACGTTTCAAAGATTATTGATTTTTTTACATAATCAAATCAAACCAGATCAAACCAATAAGGCTTAATCTCAAAGATTTATATGAATCAATACATAAAATTTATTTTATGTATCAACTCATACCGAAAGATTGACGCTGATTGTCACAAACCTACAACGACCCTCCTTTCGACCCAGTAGTGCAAGCACAGGCTTTTATTGTTCATAATTTATTTAAAAAATAAAAATATACCCATGAGGGAAGAGAGCCTGGATAGCTTGAGACGAATCAGGAGGCGTTAGCGTGAACGTCTCCTTGCAGAGCTCGTATAAGGATTGTATTGAAGAATTCTTCCTCCTCCTCGTCATGGTTGCCAGTCTCGAACACACTCGAATAGGCTTTTGTTTCCTGAAAATATGTTCATGCTATCCTGATACAATTTGGTAAAAATTCAGGATCGCCTTGGTCCAGAGGATCCAAACAATCGCGTAGCTTGAGCTTCGTTGCCGTGTTAACTGTTAAGATAGGAACGGAGACAACCAACGACCATTGGATGAATGTACCGCGGCCGTATTCAAATAAGAATTCAACATACTACCTAAATAAAATAAAAGATAATGAAACCAAAGTAAAAAATGAAAACACGTATCATAGGTTATCACCGTTTTTGTTGGTGCAATGTAAAAGTTGAAGATTCATTTTCAATAAAAGCATCATAATGTTAGCCCCACCTAAGAATCCGTCTCATCAAAATAAAAAATTTAATGATTTTCATTAACATTCGTCCACATCGGTCTCATCAAAATATACCAAATAGCTTTTGAATTTTAAATTTTATTTTTAAGAAGAAAAAATTATTTTTAAAAAACGAAAATATGTTTGTACCAAACAAAACCAAAACTATGCTAGGTTTTAGGCATCTTGTGAGCTTAATGGGGCTACAAAGTCGAGTAAGGCATCATGAATTTATAAGTCATTTAGGTATTTGGAAATTCCAACTTCATTGGTACTTGACTTGTTATTTTGTTTTTTTTGCTAGGTGGAATTTTTTTAATTTAGGAGGCTAAAAGTATGTTTGTTTTGTTTGAGGAGGCAAAATGTAAACTGTTTTTTGAGTAAAAAAAATAAAAAAAACTAAAAAATAACAAAGTTTGTTTTTATTATTTGATAACAGAAAAAGTAAAAATAATTTTTTTACTTTTATTTTTTTACTTGAAATTAATTATTACATTTTGAAAACAAAAATTAAAATAGGTAAAACAAATATGACTTAAATTTCTAAGGCAATTTATTGCAACATTTCTCCTCTTTTAGCATGTTGATACATTTTGGCATGATTTGACGTCACCCACCATTTATGGTGAATCCACGAATATCATTACTTAGACACCTGGCATAGGCTTCATCAAGCCAATGCCAAAATTTGATGAAAGAAAATTAGTATTTTATAAATTTGATGAATTTCAAAAAAATATATACTTATTTTTTTAAAAATAAAATTTTCAATTGTTTTCTATTTTCAAATATGAACTTATTTTTGCGAGACAACCAAATTATTATTTTTTTCGCTTTCATATACTTTCTTTTTCTAGGCCCATTATACTTTTTCTCCCAATTTTGATGGAACTCGATTTTAAAAAAAACTCACTTTTTTATGATCATGTATGATATGCAAAACGTCATGAAATCTTTTATGGTATTTCCTATGTTTGATGTCCTTGTGCTTTTTGAGCGCACTTTTTTTATGATTTCTTTTCTAACCCTGGGTAATTAAAGGAATGAAAAAACTAAAATAAGGAGTCAAGAAGTGTTTGGAAATAAAATTTGTGTGAAATTTAAATATTTATTAAGTTTAATAGCTCGTGTGCTTTGTTATGTATTAATGAATTAAAGACATTTAGTTTCTAAACCCCTAAACCTTAAAGATCTTAGATTAAATTTGTAATAATTAATGGTTTATTTAATAATATAGTTAATAGTTTGAAATTTATATCAAACTTGTATATTTAATTTTCACTAATGCACTAAGTTTAGAAGTTTAAAATTTTGGGGGCGTTATATGAATAACTCAAGGTTGAATTTTGCTTCATGTCTCATGACCATAAGTGTTGTTGTCACCCTTACCTCTCCTTTTTGCCTATTTGTTTTTTTTTTTTGGGTTGTTTCTCGTATTTAATAATATTTACCTTTTTTAGAAGAAAACTCTTGTTTTTCAATCATAACATTTGTTAATTTCCCTTTTTTATATTTGAATACTATAGATTATTATGATTTAAAAATTGATTTTTTTAAATAAATATTTAAAATATAGTCATAGAATTTACAAAATAACCTTAATATTGAATAAACATTTGTTTAGATTTTTTTAACATTAATTATTGAATATAAAACTTCAGTTGCATCATATTTTACATATTAATATGAAATTCAATTTGATATTCATAAACTATAGTTTAAAATGGGAAAAAATTATTTTCCATAACATGAGTAAATGTCAAATACTTTTTTTCTTCCAAACATCAAAATTTAAATGATCATATATATATATATATATATATATTGAAAAAAATGATAACTAGAAAATAGAAAATGTGGGTGGGCAAAAGAAAGAAGAAAGGGTGCGGGAAGGGTGGGAATATGATTGTAAATGTGTTTATAAACATTTTCATGATTAGGGAGAATATTATTTTTTTATTCTCAAATATAGATAAAGGAATATAAATAATTCTTCGCAAATATATTATTTATTTAGTTATCATGAATATTATTAAAATATAAGTAATGTTACATACAATTGAGGTTGTACAACTGATAGATAGCTATAATGATGCGATAGTATATTAGATTATCGAAAAGGAGAGAGATAAAAAAAAATACGACCGTCCAATCGGTCATAATTTTATAATGATATCGCAACCCGATTACATAAAATATTTTTGTTAAAATATTATTTCGTCATACTATTAGATATAAGAGTCTAAATTCTTAATTTGTACTATTTATATTAACTTTAGTAGATAATTATTAATAATCACACTAAAATATATCATAATCATTAATCTTACTAAAAATTATAAACAACATTAACATTACTATAATATTTAAAATCATAATTAGTTTTATAGTTGATGTTTTTTAATATATAAATTGAAATATAAAAAATTTAAAATTTGAATAGTAAGAAAATTATTTAGATTATTACATAATAAACCACTTTGATTAAATAAATAAATGAATCATATTTATAAACATATATTATGAGCAAATAAATATATATGTATCCGTGAACTGTAAATTGCTCGTGAATATTATTAACAGACCCGGTTAATTGATTAGTTTAGGATATAAAAAAATAATAATAATTATATATGGTTTTTAAACTAAGAATGGTAATGGAAAGGGTTGAGAATGAATAATGGATTATTCAAGTTAAAATTACTTAAAATCATTAAAAAAAAAAAAGACCGAAACGGAACGGCCAATATTTATACCTATCCCATTATCTCGAATCGGACCGGACGAAAACGGTCCGAATCAAAGTGGAACAATCGGTTCGGAATTGCCATCTGAACCCACGCTTGAGAGTTGAGAGCAGGGGGGGGCTATTACCACCTCGGAGTCGGAGCCGAGCAGAACAGCGCCTCCAGTAAATTAATCCTGTGGTCGTTAGTTGTCTTTGTTCCCATCTTACCACAAAAAAACATAGCTGTACATTTGTTTTGGTTCCTCTGGAGTCTGGACCATAACGATCCTTAATTTTCCCAAATTATTAGGTAGGATGAACATATTTTCAGGAAACGAAAGCCTATTCAGAGTGTTCCGGAGACTGACAACCATGACGAGGAGGAAGAACTCTTCAATACAATCCTTGTACGAGCTCTGCAAGGAGACGTTCACGCCTACAGGAACGCCTCCTGCTTCTCCTCAAGCCATCCAGAAGCTCTCTTCCCTCATGGGTATATTTCTCTTTCTTTCCCTTTTTTTTTTTTACGGAAAAATAAAATCTCTGGAACATATAAAATTTTAGTTTTATCTGCAACATTTGGATGATTTCCATACGGGTATTTGAAATATCTGAACGTTCATGCGTTTTTTGGGGCCAAAATGAGAACGAGGGTGCTGAGCGCTATGAGTGAACTCTTGACTTTCATTTAAGATGTAATTTTGAAAATCAATTTCACCATCACACGAATATATATATATATATATATATATATATAGCTTAATTCCACTTGGGTTTTGGGCAACGCCTGAACAATTCATTGTGGCGGGGGAATTTATTTTTGTATCTCAGCCTCGTGTAATTAATTACTAACGCTTTTAAAACTTGAGTAGTTCAAGTGATGCCAAGTGAACGAATAAAGCTGCATTTGTATGCCCAAATTTCATGCGTGTTCTTCAATAAAGTCTTCAATTTTAAGAATTAATTGAACCTTGGTTGCCTGTGGAGTCACTCAAAATACAGAATCTTCGTCTGTGTTACTGTCTATATATATATACATACACACACACACACACACACATATATATATATATATATATATATATATATATATATATATATGCTTTTCTCTAAAGAAATAATTTCAAATTTGGCTTTAAGCTGGCTTTCCTAGCCGATGATGTGTACTTCCAAAGTAAAAACTGAGGCCGTCATTGATCAGAGAAAGCTTATTACAATAAGGTTGATTGAAATTCTTATTAATTTGTATCCTAGCCTCATATATAGCTATACTTGTATTTTTCATTTATAAAAGTAGATAGATATGCAAGCTATTCAATTGCATCTGCCCATGGTCAATTTTTAAGGGAACATTGGACTCAATAAGCTGTAAGTGCATCACAAATTACAAAAATTGGGAACCTAAAGTTCCGATCACCCCCCCCCTTTTATGATTCTGCTGTTCTTGCTTTCACTTACAGTGATTTTTTTTGCAGATTCAATCAATCCTGCCGATGTTGGGCTTAAAAAACAAAACCCAGAGGATGACCGAGGGCATGGATACTTTGGACAGAACCATATTCAGAGAGAAACTCGATGGGCTCAACCAATAACATTTCTAGACATATATGAATGCGAAAGCTTTACAGTAAGCATCAGACCTCTCATCTTCTGTAAAAAACATCATTTTTGGTCATGTACTACTTATATGAAGTGATTATAGTGCACCCACAAGGCAAAAGAATGATAACTTTTAATAAACTGTAGATAAATTTTCAGCTTAAATCCTAAAACCTGGAAATGAAAGATCTCACCAAAATGTTTTTATAAGGTCTTTTTACCATGTAAATGGCCATCTTAATCCTGCAGAAAATGGGATTGATAATTTAGGGCAAAATGAAAAGAACGCGATAAAACTAAGGTAATTCAACCCCAAATAGATTACTAAACCTAGGGTTTCTCAAATTATATGAGCACAACAAATATCTCAATAAGTCACAAATATTAATAATTAATGTATAATTTATGATGAGGTTACACCCTCACCTCACATACGAAACCCTAAATCCATAACTGGGTCCCTGTTCAAATAGTCAATCTGGATAAAATCGAAATAAACCAATAAGTCCAAAGCGCAATAATAATAAACAAATAATTAATAAGGATTTTCCATGACAATCCCTTGTGGACTTATCCCTATCACCTCGGTTGTTCTTTCTTGTTCCTCTTTGGGAGCTCTTCAAGGTGATGCTGCCATTTTTCTGTAAATTACTAATAGAAGATAAGATTGGCTAATTCTGTGCTGTAGCTATCTAGGGTGTTTTGAAACCTATGTTTACATCTATGCTGTTTGGAGCCCAGTTTTTAATATGCATATCAATGATGGTATTTGAGATTCATTTGAAATGGGTTTCAACTTTCGTACATGTCAGTTCCAGAATTCAGGTTTGTATGCTTAAATCACTCATCATTATTGTTGATTTTTCTTTCATCATGTTGAGAGGTCTTAATTATTGAAATTCATTTTAACCACTTTTGCAAGAATTTTGACTTTGAAATTGGGCAATGGGTCAGACTTGCATTTTACGTTCTAATAAGCTTGAAATAATCTCATGCTCTTTACAGATTTGTATATTCTGCTTGCCTACGTCTTCCAGTATTCCACTTCATGATCATCCTGGAATGACTGTTCTGAGCAAAGTTCTTTATGGGTCCATGCATGTAAAAGCCTATGATTGGGTTGAGCCTTCTTCTGCAGCTGGTTCTCCAGGTACAATTTTTAAAACTAAATTTATGCATGCTAATATAATAAGTTGTAATTGGGTCATATAAACTGTATTATTTTTTTAGTAGTTTGTTGCAAGTGTTGATGCATGTATATAGTAGCATGAAACAAATTGTGCCTGGACTAAGGCTATTATCACCATCAAGGTTGTATAATCACAACATGAAATGGAATACTATCAAGGTTGTATAATCACTACATGAAATGGAAATTCACTGTTATCTAGCTCAATTGAAAGGAAAAATAAGGTGGTCTTAACTCTGAATCTCATGTGAATGAATACCTTGTTAGTATCCTACAATTTTGACTCCAACCTACATAAATTACTTGAAGCTTGGAATGATCTAAGCAGGCAATGTGGCTATCTAGTTCAATTGAAAGAAACAATTGTAAATAGGAAAGGCACTATTAGTTTTATTGCCTCTCATATTTTGGATATATATATATATGCAGGTTCTGATAAAATTCCCCACTTTGGCAGGGAAATTGGCGAAATTGGTGGTAGATGGAGTTCTAACGGCTCCATGTGGTACCTCAGTTTTGTACCCAAAAAGTGGGGGCAATCTGCATAGTTTTACTGCAATCACCCCTTGCGCTGTGCTTGATATTCTTGCACCTCCCTACCGAGAGCATGCTGGCAGGAGATGTGCTTACTATCATGATTATCCTTATTCTAGTTTTCGTTAGTTCTAACCGTTGTTTGTTTTTGACACCTTGAAAGCAACATATCTGGATTGTTATTGTTTTCTTTTTGTGACTGTTGGTCAATTGTTGTTGCAGCCACAAGTAATGGAATTGTAGAAGTTGAAGGGAAAGAAGAGGGGCATGCATGGCTTGCAGAAATAAATACACCTGATGATCTTTATATGCGACCGGGGAGATATGCTGGTCCATCTATCCAGGTTTAGCAGTGTTTATTAATCTATCTACACGTATCATGTAAACTGGAGGACGGACGAGGAAAAACTATGAAAATCTTGTGTAATTTTACCAATTTTGGTTTTACTTGTATTTTTTTTTTGAAGTGATCCTGAAGATTGGCACCTATTAGAGATTTGGCATTTTCCTAGAATATAATTTGTTTATTTTTTTAAAATATCAAATATCTTATTTTTTTATTTTTATTTATATTTTTTATTTATTGTATATTATTTTTTTTCATTTATTATTATTAATCAAAAGATTACAAATATGATAATATATATTAAAAAATTATAAAAAATATTTAGAAATAAGCATTTATTAATTATTTTTTATTTTAGGGAATTTAATGTAAATGAATTTTTAATAAGTTTGTATATTTTTTTTTAAATTATAGTTTGATTATGCGTGGATGTCCTGATTAGTTGGTAGGTTCTTTTGCGTGGGGTTTGGTTGCAGAGCAGCGGTGGGTTTAAAATATTTGTTTCCGGATTTATGAACAGGACATTTTACGTTACGAATTTGGAAATCTCATGACTACTTCTTTGCATCATCATTTATGGTTTTGGAATATAAAACCAAAACAAACTGTTGTTGGAATATAAAACTATATTCCAAGATTGAACAAGCCATTCGTCCCGGAAGTTGACCGTTTTCTGGCCGGGAAGCGTGTTTTGATGCTGAAAGGCTGAAATACTTGAAATCATCTAAATAGGTGTCCAGTGGAAAGCCATTTTCTATCAAATGAGATGGATTGAGAAGTGGCGGAATGCGTGCCCTGCCGGTATAAAGAGCTTGTTTGGTACCGCTTTTCAAAAACGATTTTCTGTTTTTAATACGGAAAGTACCTTCTTATTTATTTATGTTTGATAAGCTGTTTTTGATTTTGGAGAACATTTTGTTCTCAAACGTACAAAAAGTGAAAACACCTCATACGTGTTTTCTGTTCTTGTTTTTTTTGTCTTCGTTCAATTCACGCTGCCCCCGCACTTGGATGCCCCTGCGTTTCGTCCGGCAATGCTCCCGCATTTCGACCGGCGACGCCTTGCGTTTCGTCCCGGCGAGCTCTCCTTCCCCTCGATCTAGTCGGGCGAGCCCCCCGACGATCTCCCCTCGTCCCTGTGACGTTGCCCCCTGCGAGATCCAAGTCTGCGATGCCCGTCTCTGCCACCTTCGGCCACCCCTGCGATCTCCAGTGCCCCTACGACATCCGTCCCTACCACCTCCAGCCGCCCCCGCAACCTCCCTCCCCCCTATGATGGCCATCCCTGCCACCTCCCTCCTCCCTTGCGACGGCTGTCTTTGCCATGTCCCCCTCCCCTGCGACCTCCCTCCTCACTCCCTCTGCGCCGGCCGTCCCCTGCGACCTTCCCCCATGAGACATCGAGATCCAACCTACCAGTCCATGAGACTCCCGCCGGCTTGCTCCTCCCCACCCACAAAATGTAAAAACTGTTTCTATTTTTATCGAAAACATCCTCCAAACAATCAAATCGAATTCAATTTATTTAAAAATATTTTTTTAATACCGTTGCTGAAAACATATTTTTGAGAATAGAAAATCAAACATAGCACCAAAGGATGCAGGGCAACATCGATTCTCATTAAGGCAACATTAAAAGGGGGTGAGGAGGAATTGAAGGTACTAGATTTTCTAATTTTTTGCAGTCTCTGTGGCAAGCAATTACATGATAACCACAAATATGATTCAGTAGAAGCAATCATATGTTCTTTACCAAGCTATGATTGGAGGTCGTAACAATATATGAAAAACTAATAATTTGTTTTTTGTATCAAAATAAATGATGATATTATTGAACATCTTTTATATATATATAATTATTTTCAGCAGTAATTTGATGAAAAGCGACGTAAACTTTTATGCTGATATATAGATAAGATAGTAAAATATTTATAATAGTGTTAAAAATGATGAGATTTGATAATAATTAATTAATTTTTAAATATTATTTGACAAAAAAATAACTAATTAATATAATAGTGTAGCTTGAAATTTCTTTATATATTTCTTATTTGAAATATAAATAATAATATATTTCTATTTACCATTGCAAATACTATTAAATGGATTCACATTTCACGCGGCATTGCATGATGTAATTTTCTGAATTGTTAGATTTATTTTTAACTGTTTATTTAATTATGATTATTGGGATAATATTTCACGATATAAATCGTTAAAAATAGATCTCACAGTGAATCGAGTTGTACGTCTGTTAATCAATTGCCAGTTTGACACGCTTTCCAGTTTCCATACAGGGGCAGTGAAGAGGAGAGAGAGAGAGAGAGAGAGAGAGAGAGAGAGAGAGTGGGGAGGCCAGAGCATACTAGTGAAGATGGGATGCTCATTTTCAGGGCTGAACGCACTCTACGACGCCGTCAATGGCGGAGGAGACGTGTGGATCAACGAGAACAGGTTCAAGATCGTGAGACAGGTCGGCGAAGGAGGCTTCGCCTACGTCTACCTTGTTAAGGAGGTCGTCGCCGACTCCTCCTCTGCCCCTGGTCTCTCGAAGAAGCTCAAAGACCCCTCCCACGTCTCTGGTACCTTCGTCCCCCTATCACTGATCCTTTTTTATTTCCCCTGGTCCTTTGTTCTAATGTTTAATTGTTTTGACCCTCAATTTCGATATTTCATTCGGATCTAATATCTGGGTTTGACTGTATGAGTGTATACTATCCCTCTTCGGTTGCTTCTTTCCATAGATTTATTGATTTCTCCATGTTTTAGATGTGATTCATGAAATTCAGAGAATTTTTTTATAGTATTTTTTTTACTTATGAAAAAAATGGGTATCTGATTATTTTGGATTTGGGTATGTAATTGTGTGCTTAGATGATGGCACCTATGCAATGAAGAAAGTTCTCATTCAGAGCAATGAGCAGTTGGGGTTAGTGAAGGAAGAGATCCGCATTTCATCGTTATTTAATCATCCTAATCTGCTTCCACTTCTTGATCATGCGATTATTGCAGTTAAGGTGATCACCCTTGACACAGAAGTTGATATATTCTGTATTGATATTGGAAAAGTATTGGCAGGCTAGGTGTTGTGATTTCCAATGGAAAGAATTATGGAGCCATTTGAACTATGATTTTTTGGAACATTAACTGCCTCTTTGTATTCACATTTTCATGATATCATACCAATTTTATGCCCTCGTTACATTCTGATTTTTCATTTTTAATTTCTTAACTTATTTGAATTGAATTTATAAACAGTCTTTGAGGCCTTACTGGGGCTTCTTCGAGTTTCCCTGACCTCACATGGAATATCTTTCAATTGCAAGGCTGTTAAACCTCTTAGCAATTTTGTTGGATACTTGGATTTCATAATCACGCATTAGTCTTAGTTGGTCCGGTAGTTTATGCTAGGGTTGTTGATTTTATAATCCTTTTGAAAGCCTTTGCATAATCTAGTTTTCCAATTTCTTTGTTTCTAGCCTTCAACTCCAAAGTGGAAAATATTTCTATATAATTTTGAAAAATGATTTTTATGCCATTGATGTACCTTTGTTCAGAAGGGTACACCTTTTATTTCTTGGTTCATTTAATTACTTCTTCTCCCTCTTCTTGTTTTTAGAGGAATAATAGTTATCATGAGAACCTGTTTCACTTCCCAGGACACTCAGGAAGGTGGCTGGAATCATGAAGGCTACCTTTTGTTTCCAGTTCATATGGATGGGACATTACTAGACAACGCCAAAGTCATGAAATCAAAAAAAGGAATTTTATTCTACCTCTGATGTTCTTCAAATCTTTCGGCAGGTGCATAAAAATTGATTTATCTTTTGTATTTGGTGTGTTTCTGTCTGTTATATGATCAGAGCTTATTTTTACATCTTTTCATTAGTCATCAGATATTTTTTTATAAGTTACTAAATTAGGATTTATGCAAATAACTGCCTTTCATAGATATATCCTTAAAGTACTTGCATCTCATCTGTTCAATATTTATGGTACTTTTTATGGGAACTAATAACCTCTTATCAGAAAATTTGCATTTGGAAAACTTGCTCTTTACATGATTTAGATCTGATGGTGATTTATGCTCCCCCTGCCTCCTCTAAATTATCTTCTCTGGAATTATTTCTGAATGTTGTTAATAATTTAACTTTTTATTCACATTTTCAGAATTTTCATTCAAAAAATGGTGAAACAGCTTTGTGCAGGACTCAAGCATATGCACGATTTTGAGCCTCCATATGCACACAATGATGTCAAACCTGGCAATGTCCTTATAACACATAGAAGAGGACAAGCACCCATTTCAAAATTGATGGATTTTGGAAGTGCTTGTCCTGCAAGGAAGGAAATTCGCTCTCGTTCGGAAGCTCTACAGTTACAGGTGCTTGTTCATTTTTTTGTAAATACTTTTCACCTCTCCTCTCGTTTCACCATGCTTGTTTGTTTGTTTTTTTAATTATTATTATTCTTATTTAAATACGGAGATGGACTGGCCCTGTGCCTGCATAGGCTACCACTTCCCCCCCTCTTCTCTTCTCTATATTACACACACATTAATAATAATAATAATAATAGTAATAATAATAATAATCATAGTAATCATAATATAGTAGTGATATAATGAAATCCACAAGATCTTTTAATCTTGACCCTTAACCTTGAAAACTGTGTTATCTTGTAGCACAACTCTTTTCCTTTCTTGGTTTCTCCCAATCCCATCACTGGCAGCTGTGAAGTAAAGGGGTTGTTATAGAAGTGCGAGATTGATGGCAAGGGTCTCTCTTTCTTACGATGAACAGGCCTCCCTATATTTTGTAGATCTAAATTAGAAATAAAAATATACTGTCTTTTACTTATAAAAGAATTAGAAATAAAAATAAATTGCATGAGTGCGCTTGGGGGAACTTGAACTTCCACCGCAATGAAGTCCCCCACAATTTGATTGAATGCAGCAGTAGCGAATAAGACCTGCAGATTGAGCTATGGTATTTCCCAAGGGGTACAAGGCTCGGAGCTGGGAGTAGGGGGATTCAGGGTATGAGATACTGGGAGAATGTTAAAAAACTTTACATGAGAAATAATAAAATTTCATGAATGATTGTAAAAGACACTAAGGGGTGTTTGGTATGTATTTTTCATTTTTGTATTTTGGTTTCATGATTTGAATTTTTATTAGAATTGGAGTTTGAATTTCGAAAACAAATTATGTTGAGAGAATGTATTTTAAAAAAAGAGTATTTAAAAAATTGGATAACAAATTGGTAAAAAAAAAAAAAATGATAGATCCGGACAATAAAGTGGAAAGAGTGAGAAAAAGTTGTAAAATTTAAATTGGATCCTAGCAAAAATTAAATTTAGATTTAAAAAAAGAAAATAATTAAAATATATTTTTTAAAAACAGTAAATTTAAATAAAATATCACTTTATTTAGAAAAGATCTGTACCAAATAAATTTTGTTGGACTCCAAATATAAATGTTTAGAAGAGAAGGATTCATATTTTGGATCAAACATAAATGTTTTATTTGTCTTGAACTGATCTCATTTTATTTTGATTAAGGCTTATTGTTTAAATTGTAAAAGACACCGAATAATCTTCATTGCACTTGCTTGAATGACTGGGTTAGGGTGAAGAATTCTGATTTTGAGATTTCTAAGAAAGATTATCATGATTTCAAGTAATAGGGAGCTTTGAGATGCAAACTCAATTGAGGACAAGATTGAGAGCTTTGGTTGTAACAAAAATCGTGAAGAAGGATGATATTTAGGGATTTTGAGTGTAACACTGTAAATGCATATATTGGTGTGTATATTAGGCATTACAGCATAGTTATGAAGGGAGCAGAGGGAACATAGACATAGAGGAAACCTTGCATGCATTCCAAGCACAATAAAGTTTATCGTATATAGATCTTCGTTCATTTTTCTATCTAAATAAATATTACACTGCCATAGGATTGCTATATTGATCAATCGACCACTGCTGAAGCCATAATTGCATTTGAGTAATGTGTGAGAGACTGAGCTTATCGTGAGATATTAGATTTTTATTAGTGATGTTGAAGGAAGACGTTAGAATTCAAAGTCTAACAAAGACGAACCATTTTTGCATAGTTTAGATCGGTTCATTTCATCCCACACTCACCTCCCAAGCCCTCTTTGGAATCAATCGTCTAATGTTGATACCATTCATTGCTCCTCGCTCTCTCAAAATTTTAATCAAAATAATGGCAAAAAGGCTATTGCGACACCAAAACTGGGAATTAATGCCATGTTTGCGAATTTTAAAATAAAGAAAAAAAAAGATTTTGGTGGAAAGTAATCAAGTTTGTTTTTCAAATTCTTTGTTTGTGGGTTTTTAATGAGATGGAAGAAAAGAAATGGAAATGATGGAGAAGAACATTATGAGTAATGAGTTGCACTATTCTGTCGTCTTCTCTTCACGGCTGCTGGTGATGTGATTGAGAGAGCATGGCAGACCATCATAGGAGGGGAGGGAGAGATTTGTGCTAGGGACTGAAGGAGTGAGAACGTGTTTTTATTTTTATCCCAAGAATGTGTTTTTTATTTTTAGCCAAGCGTTTTTTTTTAATCCAATGGCTACAAAATAACACAGTTGCTTCAAGCGGCAAGATTAAAGATCTCATGTTAAGGGTTAAGACTGTAAGGTCTCATTTGTATCAGAACTATTGCTATCTATGCGCACGCGCATATGTGTGTTTGCAAGTTAATTTGCTATTGGACGGTCAAGATCAAGTTAATTGATGAGCATGTTACATGCTTTAAATAAAAAAATTGCAAGAAAAAAGGGATGTAGAGATTTTATTGAGAAAGTTTAGAATATGAATGGAAGTATATTTCGTTCTATAACAATGAAAGGTGAAGAGTAGCAATATGAGAATTATAAGCTAGTTTTAGTGACCCCTGCCTTTATTGAATGCTGATAAGACTTCTTAGGACAATATCTTTGTCCTTTCTTTTGAATAACCTGGTTATGTATTGGAAATTAGTGTTCTTGGTATTGTAACATATAAAAAAAGGGAATATGATATAGGAATCTTACTTTTGAGGTTTTGTATCTTAAGAAACTGCTGTAAATTGTAACTTGTGAGGCTAATTATCACGAGGATTTTATTTTTGGTGTAAGAAAAAATTTGAAGTTTTAATAGCCTTTCATATTTTCAAAGAATTTTCTGCTAAGATTGGTTCTTCTACGTTCCCGAATTCTTTTCCCTTGACAGCTTATGATTACTTTTAAGAATGGCTTATACTATATCAACATCTTGCACCGGAACTAAAACACTTGTGTTTGTTTTGTAGGAATGGGCTGAACAGCATTGTTCAGCACCTTATCGAGCTCCTGAATTTTGGGATTGCCCCAGCTATGCGGATATTGATGAGAGAACTGACATTTGGTCATTAGGGTGCACTTTATATGCAATTATGTGAGGACTTGGTCTCCTTTGTGGTACAATAATTGTAACTTTGAGTGCTTAGTCTACTGCAACATCATGCTCATTGAAAGTTTGCTTGTCCAGCGCTTAAATAGTCTATGATATATTGGAGAAGAGATTTGCCTGGCAACTAGAATAGTATGCCTTGGTTGTGTTACTTGGAGACTAAAATAGTTAGTCTTATTCTTATTTAGTAACACCCATCTAAAACACTTAGAAAATGTTTGGGAGAGTTAATTTTATTGTGAATGAACTGCTTATAAGCTTCTTTTTTGTTTATAAAAAGAAACTTGTTTCTATCTATACACAAAATTAACTCCCCTCATAGACAGGTGCATTTGTCTACGTGAGCACTTGTACGTGCAGACGTCCCCTTTATACATGCCTCTAGCATAGTACCATGGATGCAATATCAGACAATTTATGAGCAACTGGAAATCTTAGCGTGCTCTTTCTGAACCAAAGTATCTGGGGCACATACTGCTGGCAAGTTGTTGGGTGTCTAAGCTTACGCTTTCTAGAACACCTGGAGCAAATGAAAATCTTCTCATTTCTTACAGAACACAGTAACTTAGATTCTTTGTATTTTGGTCTGACGTCCGGATTTTGTTTTAATGCTTGGTTGGTCGTCGAATTGTGATCCTTCACAGTAAAATTAACATGAGAACCTTTTCCTTCTTACAGGTACGGGGTATCTCCATTTGAATATGCACTTGGGGAGTCTGGAGGGAGCCTGCAATTAGCAGTTGTAAATGCACAAATAAAGTGGCCAGGAGGACCTGATCCTCCATACCCGGATGCCCTCCACCAGTTTGTGTCATGGATGCTACAGCCCCAGCCTACACTTCGCCCCCGCATCGATGACATTGTCATCCATGTTGACAAGTTGATCTCGAAGTTCTCTGGGTGAAACAATTTTAAAATCAAGAGGTAAAAGAGTTTGGATTAGCAAGCGAGCACGCGGGTGTTACCCTGCTCTATTTTACGCATTGAGCTATTTGTGCTCATTGTTTTTCACGTCGGTTCGTTTGCCTTGCATATATCTATGTTTTACTTCAATGCGAAAAATTAGGAGGAAAACGGGTAAAGCAGTGTTATTACATGATATATTTCGCATTGTTAAAAGGTTTGTTTTCAAGAATAGATTAGTTTGCCCAAATTGATAATTTGTCCTTGGACGAGCAATTGAAGACTGGTCGCTTCTCGTGCCGCTCTTACAATGGGTCAGCAGATGTCTCTGTACCGGCTGATAAATTTGTATTCAGTTTAATTTTCTTTGTTAATGTTGTAATACTAATAATTGGGATCATATTCACCAATTAAAAATAAGGAGGTAGAATCTATAATATATATTTATATAAAGAGAATAAAATTACAAGCAATGGAATTAACATAAAAATGTAATGTAATGAGAATAGAAATGTTTTATTATATTACTCATAATTGATATACAATATCGTTAGGAAAGTGTTATTACAAATCTATCACTAGGATTTTTGCCAACCTCCCCCTCCCTCACCTCCAAGAAAAAGAAAAGAAATCATCATAGCCACTTCGACATCGACCACTCGAGCCATATTTGTGGTAATGTGTGCCATTGACCATCGGGGCTCCTACTGTGCTTGTTAGCCTTTGTTGTTGTCAACCCCTTATTCACATTCCCGTTGTTGCCACATTCCGTCGCTCCCGTCCTTCCTCTACACTGAGACTGGCGTTGTCACCTTGTCGCTGGCATCATCCCTAGCCACCTTGCCTCCACCCCTCCGCTGAATCTACATTGGGATGCTTGACCTGTGAGTGTTTGGACATGAGCATGGATGGGGGATGAAGGGTAATGTTGGAAATTTTATTTCCTTATGCAAGGGAATTCTCAATATCATAGGTGAAAGAAATCAATATTACTTTATTTAAAATAATGTTTATTCTAAGGATAGGAATAAATTCCATCTCATTGCATTGTATTCCTATGTACCAAAAATATTATCTTAAGAGCATCTCTAGTCTTTATTAATTAAAAATCTAAGCTAAAACAATATTTAACTTGTTACAGTAGCATTTTGGTTATTGATGTTTCAATTTTATTTTTTATTTTTTTTCTAAACTATCTTTTTGTCCGATATACCTTTTTTTTTTAAATTCCTATCCCTAGTAGGGTTGTGTGGGGTGCCGGCACATAGGGTGGGGGAAGTGAGGGAAGCCGTAGGGAGGTGCGGCCGCTAGGGGAGGGGGAGACGAAGGGGGGTGGGATGCGGGGGGGTGGGACGCGGTAGGAAGCCGTGGGGGAGACGGGCGACGCCGGGGGGAGGGGGGGGGGGGGGGAGGTGCGGCCGTGGGGGGAAGGGAAGACGCAGGACGCTGGGGGAGGGGGAGACGGGTGACGCTGGGGGAAAGGGAGACAGGCGACGCTAGGGGGAATGGGGAGACGAGCGACGCTGGGGAGGGGGAAATGGGCAACGCTGGTGGTAACGCAAAGACTGGAGGGACTGAGTTGGAAACTTGCTTGCTTTACTGATGTAACATTATAAGCAAAAACAAAAGCTAAAGTCATATTTAGCTTTTTTTTTAACTTTGCTAGTGATTTAACTAATGCATTGGAGAGAAATTTTAGGTAAATATAACTTTTGCTTTTTCCTTTGCTATTAGATTGGAGATGCTCTAACTCACTTAAAATTACAGTAATTTTGGTAGTAATTATTAATAAAAAGTGTCATTTTGATTTAGAAAATTATATTTATAAAAGTTTTATGTGTATATGTGTAGAGAGAGAGATATAATAAATAAAAAAGGAGAGTAATAAATAATGTAATGAAAGATCAGTTAGATAAAAGTGACGACTTGGATTTTAATTGTAACTGTGTTTATTGTTCTTTTTTATTTGTCACTCACATATATATAAGTTTAAATGCAAGTAATAGTAATATTTTATTAATTTAGTGATTAACCAGGCTTGCTTGTGATTTGATCACATGTGAGTTTTCTTTTTCATGTTCTCGAAAAAAAAAATTATTGCATTGTCGAAATGTTACTTTTGAAGAGAGAGAAAAAACCACATGTTATTAGCAAATATGTGGACTTTTTTTTAGTTGAGATAATAGAGTTGAAGTTACCAGTCAAAATCAAAATGATGTAACTCTTTTACTTTATGGTTGAAATAGAGTATTTTTTTTAATTCGCACTCGATGAGGTTGGATTGGGGAGGCCAGCACTCGGGTTCAAAGCAAAGTCATATCAAGATGCGATGGGAGTTTCATTCTATACCTTCACGGGACAAACAAGGAAACACATCCACTGTGGTGTGGTGGAGGTTCCATTCCATACCTTCATTGAGGGATGGCTTTTATATATATATATATATATATATATATATATATATATATATATATATATATATATATATAATGGGATGACGTCTTGGAGCCCACACCCTGGTCGACTTTGCCCAACAGGCCTTCACATCTGGGCATCCCATGGTCAACTTGGGCGGTGGTAGTGGACGAGACAGCTACCAATTACTGGCCGGCGACCATAAAGTCGCTGCTAAACAAACTACTGTCGGACTACAACGGTGATGATCCACAATTCCCTGTCAAATCGAGTTGTCTTAAAACCAACGTGAACATCTTAAAATTAATTAAATGTAAGTTTATATTAAACTATATTTGATTGATTACTTTCAATATGAAACTCTAATACATTATTCGGCCAAAAATCATGGGTAAGACAAAACATTAGAAACAAACTCCTCATAAAATAAACATGAGTGAAAACACAACCTATTCTGATATCAAATTAAAATTTAAGAGTTAATGTCTTAAAGTTAATTAGTTATAAAAGGGACTACCCTTGGATCTATATCAAGCTATACTTGATTAGTTACTTTCTCCAATATAAAACTCACAAGTTGATATAATAGCACTCAATTTTATGCCTAACCTAAAATTCAACTTTAGGAACACGAGTTTAATTAAAATTTAACTTTTAAAATAGTTAATAAGAAAATGCATCTCATTTTCGGAACGAAATATAATTAAGAAAGTGCATTGTTACGTTAAAAAATCTCAAATAAATGTTTTATGTATAGGAAGAAAAAGTAAAAGAAACAAAAGTGAAAAACAAATAGATTGGGTGCTAAAATATTAGTATGGAGTGGGTTTCTATGCAAGACACATAAACTGAGGTTCTTATATAATTGAGATTAGGTAGTTATTTTATGTTTTTAGATTTTTATTATATTGATCGAGGATTTTTTTTTTTTTGAATAGTTGGATAAATTGGATTGGTGTAATTAGGTAGGACTCTTTAACATAAATCTTATTTTTTACAGAAATTATTTTCAAAAAAGAAGTAGATTGAGAGATTAAATAGTAGCTCCTCAAGGGAGTATAGAGTAGTCATGTAAAACTCTAAATTTATAGATCAAAATTTAGAGTATAGAGTAGCTCCTCAAGGGAGTATAGAGTATTCACTTCCATTTCTTCGTCTGAACACTTTTTCTATAGTTTGGTATGAATTTAGAGTTTTAATAAAAAAAATTAAAGAGAATAAACAAATTATAGGAAATAATACCTCCTATATTCCGCAAGCTAGTGATGAGGTACCGGATGAGAATGCTTGAAGTGAGGTTATTGTATAATTGAGATTGGGTAGTTATTTCATGTGTTTAGATTTCTATTATATCTACAATGAATTATTTGTTTAATTGTTAGACAAATTGGATTGGGAATTTAATTTTTTTTATTTTTAGCTCGATAATTTATATACGATATATAAATTGAATTAATGAGATTTACAAAGATCGGAAACTTTATTATTTCATATATGTTTGATTAAATACATTGTACGTAATAAATGTTCATGGGTTGAATTTTTCTATATTTTCCAAGTGCTTTTCTTGAATACATATATTTATCATTAACTTAATTGTTTGGGATAGTGACCTGATTGATAACACCCATTCGTCCCGACATATTGATGGACATATTGATTTATTAATTGATATTACTCATATGTATTTTAATATTATATTTTTAAAACAGATCAGGCATCCTAGTCATTTATAGTGTACTACGTGGGCAGATTAGGGCAATTATAATCATTTAAGACTTTCGTATATTGTTGTCCGTGGACGGATTGGGGCAATCCTAATTGCCTATCATCCCTATTTTACTTATTGATCATTGGATATTTTAAAGTTTTAAATATTTAAACCGTTAAGTGACCTAGAGGCTATCCTGATCAAATAAGTTTTAAATTACATAATTATATATTTTTATATATAATCCTTTAATACCTTCCCTACTAAGTCTAGTAATATTGACTCACCCAATTTTAAAAGTAAATAAAAATACATTGAAGTTTTTTAACATGGAAACAAACACTTCAGTTCAGTGACACAGAAGTTTTAATCAAACAATACAAAAGTTTTTTATTAAACAATTTCTTGGTTGATATTGGATATTGGATCATAGGTGTATTGAACGTTTTATTTCGAAAGTCATATTAATTTTGATTTATGAATTTGTTTGATTTTTATTTAAAACTATAATCATTGGTCATTTTTTAAAGATTAAATTAAGTTGAGAACATCCATAATTGCATTTATTGGGTACACATATAAAATTATATTTACTAGGTAATTCTAACAACACCACAAGTCCTTTGGAGATTATGGTCTTACAATATGAGTGAGAAATACATAATGTTATTAAGTTCATTATCCTTTTCATTCCTCCAATTTTTCTCTTATAAATATGAAGTGAGAAATCATTTTATACATATATATACACACACACGTTAAGGTAACACATAAATAAATATAAATAAATATATATATATACACACACACACGTTAAGGTAAGCCAGCTGGCTCTATCTAAGGCTTGTCCTCAAAAGAGTTACATCTTCACAGTGAAAGTCATTTTAAATACATGTTTGAAGAATCTGATACTATTAGAAAATTTTCAGGCCCTAACAAGTTATATGATCTTTTGACATGACATCGAATCTACTATATGGATGTCTATTCATGTCATTTGGGACTAATTAGACCCGTGTCGGTATCGTAGTAGTGTAGCCTCGAGGTAGTGATTCTCTCACCCACACTCTTATGAGGTTTTCACTTATTGAGTAGTGAAGATCATCTATCTTAATATTTTTTTAATTGTCCATTAACCTGCCTATGCTCAGGTAAGGAAAACTAAAATATTAGTTTTAAAAAAATATGCTACAACATGCATTTTTAAATATTTTAAATTAAAGTATAACATCAATTTTTAATAATGTATATTAATATTCTAGTTATTTATTAAAATTATTTATTAAATTAAAGTTATGCTAATTAAGTTAAGAATTTTTATTTTTATTTAGTAATCTAAATATACCAAAAAACGATTTAAATTTATTGTTAAACTTTTAAACAATATAAACAAAAAATTCTAATCTATACGTTTTATATTTATTTTTAATTATAAAAATTATATAAGCACAATTTATTATAATATATTATTATTATTATGTAGTATTTATCATTTCAATTATTCAGTATGATTTTTATATTAATTTATTAGTTTAATGCAAAATTATATAAACACATAAAATTTCATTTTAAAATAGATAACTTGTGAGGGTATATTTGATAATATACTAATTAAAATCATAATTTGGATCACTCGGATAACATTTTCATTGGAGCTCCAATTGATTCTATGATAACAAAAATTTGGATTACTAACTTGAACCATGGTTCGATTTGAATCACAATCTTATTCGAGCTATTTAAATTTCACTTCAACTTACGATAACTTAATCCATGATTATATGAATGAGAAAATCTTTGTGTAGCCACATTGGCTTGCACGTAGCAACACTATATAAATGACATGTTGTATATGATCAATGTGTTGCCAATGAGATACTACTTAATGATAATCATTATCTTAATTTCTTTCCTTTTTCACGGACAATCCCCACAATAGTGGCATTTTTCTATTAGATTGTAGTTTCCTTGATTTTAACCTATTATGTTTTAATTCTCTCTCTTTTTCTAATAAAAAACAGAATTGAAAGTGAAGTCATAATAAAATATAAACTTAAATTTAAGAGATAATTAAATTATTTAAAAATTATTTTGAAAGGAGAATAATTTAACAATTTAATGTTATAAACAGTGATGGAACTAAGGGGGCTGGCAGGAGCCATGCCTCCCCGAAATTTTAAATCTTATTATATATATATAATATAAATCTTAATTATAGTTATACATATAATTAAAATTAAAATTAATTACTAGTATAATTTATTATCTCAAAATATTTGGGATGAACATGCTACTAAAAATATTAATAGTATAATAACTAAATGTTTTAATAAATTTATTTATATAGAGTAATATTTGTTACAAATTATACTCAAAATTTGTATATCGAGTACAATTTGATTAAAATTTTAAATTTTAAATTATTAACTAACTGAATTTAGTTAAATTTGGCTAGCAAATACCTCTAAGTTTAAAAATACCTTGAAGTTTAAAATTATAACAAAATTAAGTAGCCAAAATACAAATTTCAAGTATAATTTATGATCAATATTGCTTTATGTAGACAAATTTATTAAAATATTTTATTATTTTATTACAAATGTTCTAACTGCAATAGTGGTAATTGGATTATTTGATTTTCAAAAATATTGCGACTTGATTATAAGAGTATTTAGTGAGCTTTTTATGCTTTTATGTCATTACTTATAACTTAAATAATATTAATCATAATTTTAAATAATAGTTTTTAAATATAAATTATACAATTATATTTTGGCCCCCCCTAACTAAAATTGCTGGATCCGTCCCTAGTTATAAATTTGTGTTTTCATATGGTATAAAAGATATATTAGCACATGCCAATCAGTAAAATCTTGCTTTTAAGACGATTATTCAGAAATATGTATGTGATGAAGACATAACAATGTTTTTTTTAAAATAAAAAAAGTACGATTAGTATATTACTTTATTATGAAGAACTAATGCTCGGTTTGGTGTATGAGATAAATGAAAGAATTAATAGTAAATAATTTCTTTTCCTAATGTCATTCAAGTTCTTAGGAACAATGTATTACTTAACCTTAACATTTTCATCATATGATAGGAAGTAAAAATATATGCATAGTTTTTAAATGGAGTACTCCATTATTTAAAAGACTACTGCATTACTTAGTCATTCTACTTACCACATAACAATATATATGTTGTCTAGCTTTTAGCTTGGAGAGTGCAGGTGACTGGTCCTAAGATCCTTTCAATCTAAGCTCAAAGTAATATGTTGTCGGTATATATATATTCAGGTATTGCGTCATAAGTCATGGCGGTATTTCATTTAAAAAGTAGGGATAAAAATGATTTCTTGAATTATTATTTCATATTTTTGATATCACGTTCAAAATCTTTCAACCTTCATTGAGAAAAGCAAATAAAAGTCGGATTACATTATTTAATTCAAAAAAGAGGCATTTGCACGATAATTTTCATGAATAAAAAAATATACACTACTTCAAGTGATAGAAAATAAGATCTCGCTAAACCTGAAATCACAATAAGTTAGGATTAGAAACCTGACCGTAACAATATTTTTTTAAATTTTCTTTACATATTTTTACCATATTTTTGAACTTCTGAATTTATTTCTTTTTGTTTTTGTGATAGTTCGGATGTCAAATTGTTCGATAGTTTATATTTTTAAGGATTTTTTGTCGAGTTCTAAAATTACATTTGTTGTTAACATCACTCACCAAATTTCCTGGTGGTATCTTTTCATTCACTGTCTTGCATTTTGTCCGGTAAAAATCTTGATTAGAATTATTTGTATTGTTGTATTTGACACATGGGGGGTATTTTACACCATTATGGATTTTTTACGGGTATATAAGACGAAATATTTTAAGATAAAATTATTTAGAAATTTAAAAAAAAACAAGATGAGCAGTCAATATCCGTGGTTCTGCATTATCTTTTCGGATTAAAACAAGTCGGATAAAATCAGTCAGGGACAGTCAGGACAAGATTGTTATGTAATGTTTTGGGATCACTCCAACACAACACTATTCTAATTCCATTCTCGGTGCCGGTTTTTGAAGTTTGGTAGCTGTTCGCAAGTTTGTTCTGCCATGGCACTGAAAAAACTACCATATGAATGGACTAATGGATGTCTTGATAGCAAATAATTATTTATTTTAAAACATTATTGGTTTATTGGTAAAATAAAATTATTGGTTTATAGATCTTTGTAAAGTTAATATTGTTTAGCACTATTTAAAATATTTTATATCGTAGATTGTTTTTGCTAGGTATGTTGATCGGGCGGTGCATTTCGGTATTCCACATGAACTTCCTCGTGAAATACCAAACAGGCAAGTATTTTTTATTTAAGTTGAATCTCAATTCTTGTCATATTAAGAAACTTTGAACTTTGGATCGTGGGTGTCTTTCTCGCATGGATTGCTTCCTGGTTCAAGATCTAGTAAATTGGTCCTTATTTAGGAAATCTCTTATGCTTCGTTTGTGTCAAAGAAAACGGCAAAGCCATGCAATTCACATGGACGGCTGGCAGGTGGCCTTTTTTCAAAGAACGGGCTTCAAATGGATGGTGGCAAGAATTTGTCAACAAAGGTGAGCTGGAAAAAAGCCTATAAATAGGCATGCCACAGAACGTATTATCCATCCCAGGAAGCAAGCCCCAAAGACGGGAGAAAGAGAAAAAGAGAGAGCAAAGAAATAGAGAGAAAAGAAATAGAGAGAGGAGAAAAATAGAGAGAGAGAAAATTATCAATTTGATAATTTCTCGGGTGTATTTGGGTATTGGGATCGAGTGTTTGTAAACACAGTGTATTTTTCTCCCCATAGTAAAAATACTGCAGTAGCTCCGTGGACGTAGGGAATTTCCCGAACCACGTAAAATTCTCGGTGTGCCATTTTTATTTCCTTCTATTTCCGTATTTCCTCCCAACAACTGGTATCAGAGCTCCGGGTCCGAATTCTCTCGACAAATTCTGAGTATGCTCTGTGGCTGCAGTTGTGTTTGATCTGTCACATCAGAAAAGATTTGTTCTTGAGTATTTCGGTGTTGTGTATACATACCACTCGCGTATACGGTACTGTTCACGCAGACAGTGAAACAGTAAGTTCGAGTTCAAGAAGGTGCCATGGCGTCCGAGAAGGATTCATACAAGATCGAGAAATTCAACGGGACGAATTTCAGTTTCTGGCGAATGCAGATGGAGGACTATCTGTACCAGAAAGACTTGTACCTGCCGATGGGAGAAAAGCCGGCGGAAATAAAAGATAATGATTGGAAGGTGCTAGATCGCAAAGCCTTGGGGGCGGTCCGTCTAAGCTTGACGAGATCGTGGCCTTCAACGTCAAAGACCAGGATACAACCGCAGGATCGATAAAAGCTCTCTCGAATATGTACGAGCAGCCCTCTGCGGCTCACAAGGTATTTTTAATTAAGAAGCTGTTTAATTTAAAAATGCCCGGAAAATGGGAATTTTAGAGAGCATCTAAATTCCTTCAACGAGGCCAAAGACCAATTAAAATCGGTAGAAATTACTTTCACCGATGAAGTGAATGCCTGGTGCCTTGCTTAGTACTATGCCGAAGGTTGGCAATCAACGGTACAATCTATTTCTCGCTTCTTTTGGGAAAAATAAAATGGTATTCTCGAAGTAGTAGATATGATCATGACGGAGGAGATCAGAAGGAAGGAAGAAGGCCCTCCCACATCGGCATCAGCATTAAATCTGGAGAGCAGAGGTAGAGGCAGAAACAGAGGCACTCAGCAGTGGAGATCTACATCGAGGAATGGTAGATCCAAATCCAGAGGTCGCCAATTCCAAACCAACAAAGGTAAAAATAAAATTGAATGTTGGAATTGTGGAAAATTGGGACATTTTAAGTCTGAGTGCAGGGGTCCGAAAAAGGAAGACGACGTGCATGGAAGTGCAAATGTCGCATCAGATGATGCTCTCATATGCTCTATGGAGAGCAAGACGGAATCTTGGGTGCTAGATTCAGGAGCTTCATTCCACGCTACCTCAAACAAAGAAGTGTTCGAGGATTATGTTGCGGGCAATCGAGAAAAGGTGTATCTCGGTAATGATCAGGCGTGCGACGTCATTGGTCAAGGAATAGTACAGATCAAGCTCAATGGATCTGTATGGAGGCTAAAAGATGTGAGACATGTACCTAGTCTCAGAAAGAATTTAATTTCCATTGGACAATTGGCAAAAGATGGCTATGTGTCCACTTTTGCAGGAGACACCTGGAAGATTTCCAAAGGAGCCATGACTATTGCACGGGGTAAGAAACATGGAACTCTTTACACAACTATGAATGGAAATTGTTTTATTACAGTTGCAGAGTGTAAAGATGACCCAAATCTGTGGCACCAAAGACTTGGCCACATGAGTGCAAAGGGAATAGAAGTCATGCATTCAAAAGGGAAGCTGCCAGGAGTAAAATCAATAGATATTGATTTGTGTGAGAGCTGTATTTTCGGAAAGCAGAAACGGGTCAGCTTCAAAAGGGAAGGCAGAACCCCAAAGGAATCAAAGCTCGAATTGATTCATACTGATGTTTGGGGACCGGCTCCAGTTTCATCAATTGGAGGTAAGCATTATTTTGTTACCTTTATTGATGATCATTCCAGGAAAGTATGGGTATACTTCATCAGACAGAAGTCAGAAGTATTTGAAACATTCAAAAGTTGGAAAGCGATGGTCGAGAATGAAACCGGTTTGAAGATCAAAAAGCTGCGTTCAGATAATGGTGGAGAATATGAAGACACCAGATTTAAACGGTTCTGTTATGAGAGCGGGATCAAGCTCGAGAGAACTGTGCCAGGGACACCACAACAGAATGGCATAGCAGAACGGATGAACCGGACGTTGACTGAAAGAGCCAGAAGTATGCGCATATATGCAGGGTTGCCCAAGCAATTTTGGGCAGAGGCAGTCAACATAGCAACTTACCTCATCAACCGTGGACCATCAACACCTCTAGAGTTCAAAATACCAGAAGAAGTTTGGACAGGAAAAGAGGTTAGACTTTCACATTTGAAAGTATTTGGTTGTGTCTCTTATGTGCATATTAGTGATAATGCTAGAAGTAAACTTGATGCTAAATCACTAAAATGCACATTTGTTGGTTATGGTGGTGATGAATTTGGTTATAGATGTTGGGATAACCAAAATAAGAAAATCATTAGAAGTAGAGATGTTGTGTTTAATGAAAAAGTCCTGTATAAAGATAGAGACACAATCGAATTAACTAGTCAAGTGAATCATGAACCTGTTTACTTTGAGTCCGATGATGTGCTAGATAATGAAACTATCAAAACAGGTCAGAAACCTCAGGTGTAGGAAGTTATAGGACAAGCAAGTGAAGAGTCACGGGATCAAGTTCCTACGTTGAGGAGATCCAGTCGACCGCATGTACCAAACAGGAAGTACTTGAATTATTTGTGGCGACGAGATGGAGGAGAGCCTGAATGCTATCATGAAGCATGTCAGGTAGATGATGCGAGCAAGTGGGAGCTTGCAATGGAAGATGAAATGAAGTCTCTTATATCCAACCAGACTTGGGAGTTAGCAAAGCTACCGGCCGGCAAGAAAGCTTTGCAAAACAAATGGGTGTACCGAGTCAAGGAGGAGCATGATGACTCCA
Source organism: Taxillus chinensis (assembly GCA_023512835.1). NCBI lineage: Eukaryota > Viridiplantae > Streptophyta > Magnoliopsida > Santalales > Loranthaceae > Taxillus > Taxillus chinensis. Next base: position 31,612,097 of record CM042087.1, read on the forward strand.
AGCGATATAAAGCAAGACTGGTGGTTAAAGGCTTCCAGCAAAAGGAAGGTATTGACTACACTGAAATATTTTCTCCAGTTGTTAAACTAACTACCATTCGGTCAGTTTTGAGCATTGTAGCAGCAAAGAATCTACATCTAGAGCAATTAGATGTAAAGACAGCTTTTCTCCATGGAGATTTGGAGGAAGAGATATACATGCAGCAACAGAAGGGTTCACAAATGAGGGCAATGAAGATCTGGTATGCGAGGTTGACCAAAAGCTTGTATGGTTTAAAACAAGCACCCCGACGGTGGTACAAGAAATTTGATGGTTTTATGCGAGAATAATGGCTATCACGAGATGCAATGTCGACCTCTATGTTACTTCAAGAAGGTTGATTCCAGTTTTATTATCTTGCTACTTTATGTTGATGACATGTTAATAGCAGGAGCAAATCTAGATGAGATCAACGGGTTGAAGAGACAGTTGTCAGATGAATTTGAGATGAAGGACTTGGGTGCAGCAAAAGAGATACTTGGAATGAGGATTAGCAGAGACAGACGGAAAGGTACCTTACAATTATCTCAAGTAGAATATATTTGTAAGATATTACAAAGGTTTAGCATGAGTGATGCCAAACCAGTGAGAACACCTCTTGCTAATCATTTCAAGTTGTCAAAGGAGCAATGTCCAAAGACAGATGAAGAGAAGGACTACATGGATAAGGTTCCATATGCCTCAGCCATTGGAAGCTTGATGTATGCCATGGTGTGCACGAGACCAGATATTGCTCATGCAAAGGGGAGCAGTGAGCGGATTTATGTCTAATCCAGGAAAGCGACATTGGGAAGCGGTAAAATGGATACTTAGATACCTGCGATGTACTACTAACAAATGTCTATGTTTCGAAAAGGTGACCGAAGTTGCAGGGCTATGTTGATGCTGATTTCTTTGGAGAAATAGACCACGGGAGGAGCACTACAGGATATGTGTTCACGTTGGGGACTACGACGAGAAGTGGAATTCTCGATTGCGAAGATTGTGGCTCTATCTACAACCGAGGCAGAGTATGTTGCGATGTGGCTAGACAAGGAGTTTATTTGGTTACAAGGATTATTAGCGAGAAATGGGTTTCAAGCAAGAGATGGATGTATTGCATAGTGACGGTCAAAGTGCAATACACTTGGCCAAGAATTCAAGATTTCATTCGAGGACCAAGCATATTGGACTTCGTTATCATTTCATTCGATCACCGCTTGGAGGATGAAGTGTTGACACTTGTGAAGATACAAGGGAGCAAGAACCCCGGTGATATGTTAACCAAAGCAGTCACTATTGATAAATTAGAGTTGTGCGCAACTCTAATTGGTCTTCAAGAATAATCAAGTTGGAAAGAGCTACTGCAGGTGTGAAGACAGATTGAAATCAGTCTTCAAGTGGGAGATTGTCAAAGAAAACGGCAAAGCCATGCAATTCACATGGACGGCCGGCAGGTGGCCTTTTTCAAAGAACGGCTGGCTTCAAATGGATGGTGGCGAATTTGTCAACAAAGGTGATCTGGAAAAAAAGCCTATAAATAGGCATGCCTGAGAACGTATTATCCATCCCAGTAGCAAGCCCCAAAGACGGGAGAAAGAGAAAAAGAGAGAGCAAAGAAATAGAGAGAAAAGAAATAGAGAGAGGAGAAAAATAGAGAGAGAGAGAAAATTATCAATTTGATAATTTCTCGGGTGTATTTGGGTATTGGGATCGAGTGTTTGTAAACACAGTGTATTTTTCTCCCCATAGTAAAATACTGCAGTAGCTCCGTGGACGTAGGGAATTTCCCGAACCACGTAAAATTCTCGGTGTGCCATTTTTATTTCCTTCTATTTCCGTATTTCCTCCCAACAGTTTGTACTATGAAATTTGTAGAGGAAAGGAAACTTGTTAACATACAAAAGGTCCTCGAGTTAGTTATGACAGGAAGTGGCAACCATTCTTGTAATTAACTTCACATTCCATTTTTACTTGTGACTGTTTCCTTTTCATTCTAGTGTTAGGTAAATCATAGGATTGGGTAAATCCCTTTTTTTATGTTTTGTTTTAAAAACTTCATATATGGATTGTGATGAGTCGTCATCATTTTTTTCATTCTTGTATCTGGTAAATCATAAACTTGGGTTCGTGCAGTCCAAATCAGGATCGACAATATTGCTATGACTACAACAACTTGGTTCTTTATGTCCTAGCTCATATATGGAATATATTGGGTTATACCTTCGATTGGCTCTATTGGCCACAAGCCAAGCGGCCTTACGCAACATCGACCATCGATTACATAACATCATTGGATGTCGAGCAAGACATCGAGCTTCGAAGTTTCATGGGTGGGAGCTCTATCTTGAGTGCGCCCGCACACTTCGCATATCATCAATCATTGAAGAAATGGTACGTGAAGCCCAAGATGGTGTGCTTCCGAGAATGAGTGAGGCAGGATTCCTTGAAGCCATCTCACTTGTAATGGACTCTGAACTCGATAAACTTGTGAAATTAATAAGTGCCATGGAGTGTAATATAGGTACATAATAATATGTACAGATAGAAGTCAAGTTTTCATTTCATTTTGTGATTACTGATTTTTTAAAGTTGTGTTTTAGAAGTTGAAGTTGATAGGAAGAAGATATTGCGACAAAAACATGCAATTAACAACTATTAAAAGGCAATGAAAACTAAGGCAATAAGTTCAGAAGTTCCATTCGACCAATCATACTAATTCATTAATGCAAATGTGACCGATGAAATCACCGAGTGGTAACTTAATTATGTTAAGTGATCGAATTGCTTGCTCTACTTGTTATAAAATTGAAGCATCAGGACCAAACAGAAGAATTCAACGCTACTATTCTCAAGCTGTGATAATATTTTCTATAAAGAACGATTTTTGTCAATATCAATTTGTTATACCTAGGATGAATTAAGAACCTTAACATCTACAACCTTCAATAATTTGACTGGTCAAAATCTATTTTAGGGGATACATACCCATAAGATGAAAACAAACTCCAATATCCATTTACAGGGGAAAATCCAAAAATAATCAGCCAAATGAAAATGCCAATGCAATGATATCAGTACTTTAAAAGCTTGAGAGTTGTTTGTTAAGTGCTTTTGTTTTTGTATTTTGTTTTAATGCTGCGAATCGAATTGAAGTTTAAATTCTAAATTTTAAAAATAAATACTTTATTTTAATTTAAAAAAAAAAACTATACCTAGAGGGACATTAGTTTTCAAATTCAAATCAGGCCTCCTCCACTGGTAAATTTCATGGGCTTGCTTTAAAATCTTGGGTATGACTCAATTAACCGTGAGTGAGACATTTGCTGATGGAATGAGGTGCAATGGCTCCGACCCCTTCTTCCCAAGGGCATTCATAAGTAGAGCCCTAATTGAGTTCTGGATAGCTAGCCTTTCAATTCCCCTTGCTCCAATCCTCTCCATATTCTTCCGGTGCTCAAAATATGCTTGTCTCAGCCATATCCTTGCTAGCCAGCAATGCCATGGTAGACCCCAATGAATGGCATGCAAAACAAATATTTTTGTCTCTTCATGTAGCAACCATTTTTGCGAACATCTTGGATAGCAATCTCGAACCGAGAACTCTGATGAAGTTTATTTTGAACGAAGTGAAGGTGCAGTGTAAGGCCTCTCAACAAGGACTAGTTTTCGCGACTATAGTGCGCAGGCATGTGAATATTCAATTTAATTATCAAACACATTACGTAATGCACCGCGTCGCTGTAGCAGACCTAATCCTAAGTATTACGGTCACATGTCAGGACGTTAGCTTACAGTTTTTAATACGCCACATGTCGGGACATTAAACATACAGTTAAAAGATATCAGTTTTAGTAACTGTTTTTTAATATCTGTTGTATCTACAAAGACAGTTGTGAAAGGGTTGTATTGCAGTTATGTAAACATCTATGCTCGCCTATTTATGGGACAGGCGATAATAATAAAAGGGCAAGAGAAGTTTATGTTTAACATCTGTGGTATATCCTCACCCGAAGGGATAACAAAGAATTTAAATTTCCAGCCTTTACACACAGGCCCCCACATCATTCGTTCTTTCAGTACAAACCATGAAAGAAAATGGGAAATGCCAAACCAGTCAATAGTAGAGAAACGAGAATTGATTATTTACATTCTTGTTCCCTACCTTCAAGCTTATAAGAGAAATGAGAATGGACAATGGATTGTTGGCTTTGCCACCAACTCAGCGTCCGCTCAATCAATCGCACAGCCCTTCAGTCCTTCACCACAGCCTCTGACAGACCTGGGACATGGGTATATATGGCAACTGCAGGTCAAGTTTGATTCCTTGTATGTGATCTCTGTTCTCCAAGCACTGCTGCAGGACTCCCACACAGAAGCAATCCTCGTTTAAGAGTAACAATACGTCCATATTACCAACGGTCTATCTGCACAAAGCATATTTACAAGAAGGCAATGCCAGCACCAATTGGCTAGCCATATATATATATATATATATATTACTATGGCTTTGCAACTTAAAATAATAATAATAACCCAACAATAAATAAAATAAATATATATCAAGAGCAAACTAACGTAATCAATAATGGAGTTTACTGTAACTAAATATAAACGGTTATAATTAACAGGTTGAAGAACATGTATAACTCCAACAAAAGAGCCCATGGGATGACTCACTGGGGTCATTGGCACAGGAGCAGAACCTGCCGGGAGATAATAATTTAAGTATGTTCCAAACATTCAAAATCTAACACAAGCAACTGCACAAAGAGGCTCACAAAGGGCCAAATATGCAATCTAGCACCTAATCAATTTCCCACCCAAAGCATATGAGCACCAACAAATTGTCGTCGTCACGCCCGTTAGAGCTCATCGCGGACCGGACGCTCCTTACCGTCCCTGCGACGTCGCCGCCGTAGCTCGTCCATTCGTCCCCGTCCTTGACCTTGTGCGTCTATGACTAATGTTAACGGGTAATTGTGACAACGCGTACACGGAAAAAAAGAAGTTACGAGAATAAAAGATATGGTTTACTTGGATTATAGACATTCAAACATATTTAACTATTTATCAGTTATAATCTTATTAAGTATTTGCAAATAACTCAACCCGAGTCAAATAGTATGTTATTCAAGGGTATTTATTACTATTTATTAACAAATCGAACATGAACCATAAACTATGACATTCATGAATTGTTGATAAACATTACTCGTTCATGAACGTTTATCAACACAATTAAAAAATTATAAAATTTTACAAAAAAAAAAAATTCACATTGTATCCAAAAAGTATAATTAATTAAATGTTAAGTTATATTATCTTTGTTTAATATGTTTAAACAATTACTATATGTAGATTATGAAAATATTATAATAATAGTAATAATAAACAAATAAATCAAAAACACATATTTTTATTTAATAATAATATAAAAGTATATGCATATTAAATTATAATTAATAAATACATTTATATTGAATAAAATAACTTCTATACATATTAATTAATTTATTAATTTTTCGTTCACATATAATTTTTACGAACATAAATGATATTCACAAACTATTCGTAAACACGTGTTCATAAATATTCGCAAACATGTTCACGAATATAACAATGGTGTTCACGAATGACATTATTCCTTAACGAACGAACATAAACGATCTTTTACTAAGTTAAACGCAAGCTTATCATGAACGTTTGATTCATTTATAGCCCTAAGTATAATCAAGTCGTTCAATCGTATTTATACTCGAACAACTATGATTTTAGGGATGATAAACGGGTTGCTGGACCGTGGGCCAAGTGGATTGGTTCGTTTTTTTTCGGGCCAAAACTTGTAAATTTTGGTCCGTTTATACGCGAGTCAAAACAGGCATTGGCACGTAGGTTCACAGGCCGGCCCATGGGCTAGCATTAATTTTTTTTGACTTTTTTTAAATTTATTTTATTAAAATTTTACATATAATATTAATATTTTGTAATTTTGATCGTATTTATAGTTATTTATAGGTTGTGTTTGACCCATAAAAGCTGAAATTTTTAATGTTTTTGAGAAAAAATAATATATTTAAATTAAAAAAATTATTTTAAAAAAATAAAAATAAATAAATGGAGTGGCTCACGGGCCAGCTCGACCCACACGAGGGCTGGGCCGGGCTAGATATTTTTGGCCCATTTAAAAACATGCCTAAACGGGTTGAACCCGTTAAACCTGAGCCCGCACGGTCCAGCCAAGCCCACTCGTTTAATACTTTTTTTCCCATTAGTATGATACTATGTATATACATAAATTAATTTTTGACTAGATGATTTAATCAAATTGATCTCATAAGGCTAGTTTAACTAATAAAAAGTAGGATCCAAAGAAGCTAAAATCATTGTAGGTGAAGGGTTCAAAATATTGCAGTGTAAGTTTAAGTGGGTATATTATTAATAAATAAAAATAATTATAAAAATTAATCAGATTGGAAAATTGGATTGGCGTGTTAAGTGCATAAATATTAAAACATCTTGGTCGTATGATACTATATATATTTGGTAAGGCACCGTGTAATACTTTTGATATTGTATGACAGAATTATAACAAATGTAAATGTATATTGGTGTGCATAGTTAATTTGAATCGTTTGATTAGTATTCAATGGTTAATTTGTCTAATTTTTATTTAATTATAGTATTACTACAATTAAATGAAACTTTTTATAGTTAAATGAAATTTAGATCTAGGACGTTGGGTTCAAGATCTAATGGTTCATATTAACCGTGCATACGTTAATAATAGTACATACATTTACTATGTATCATATCCCTTGTATGGGATATGAATATACATTTACGATGCATACTTGCAAAGGTGAGGTGTGTGAACAACTTCGATTTGAGCCGTTCAATTCAATATTAATTTTTGATATTAGAGTTTCATTTAATTGTAGTACTAACACGGTAGTAGATAAAAAGTTAAATGAAATTCTAATTTTAAACTTAGATCTTGAAATTGAATGGTCCAATCAAAGTTAGTTACTTTAAAATGATTACTTAGCTTTGAAAGTTAGTATTACCTATTCTTAACGTGTCTACAATTAATCTGAGTTATTAGATCTATTATTCAACGAGCGATATCTAAGTTTAATTTAAATATAAAATTCATTATAACATAACTATAGGTAAATAAAACTTAAATACTGACTGTTGATACAAACAACTTAAATTGATCATATATATCGTTTATGCATATGGCTGTAAATAAATGAAACGTTCATGACTAAGCTTGCATTTGGCTCAGTAAAATATCATTTATGTTTATTCGTTAAAGAATAGTATCGTTCGTGAACTATTCACGAATAATATTACTATATTCGTGAACATATTCACGAACGTTCACAAACAATTCCTAAATATTATTCATGTTCATAAAAATTATTTGTGAACGAAAAATTAATAAATTAATTTATATATATATAAGTTGTTTTATTAAATATAATTTAATAAGTTTATACTTTTATATTATTATTAAATAAAAATATATTTTTTTAATTTATTTATTTATTATTACTATTATTATAATATTTTTATAAACAATATATAATAATTATTTAAACATATTAAACAAAGATAACACAGTCTAATAGTTAATTAATTGTATTTTTTTTATAAGTTTACGATTTAAATTTTTTTAACAGATTTTTTATAATTTTATAATTGTATTCGTAAATGTTTGTGAACAATAGTAACATTCCTGAATAATTCATAAACATCATAGTTTGAAGTTTATGTTTAATTTAATTATTTAATAAATATTAATGAACACATTCGAATAATTTATTATTTTACTCAATTGGTTTGTATTATTTATGTGTTTACATTTTAACATAATTATATATATATAATTTAATCAAGTTTTTTAAAGTTAAGATCCATTAGACCCCACTTATTCTGCAATGGTCCCTTCGTATTAAAATTCAAAGCCCTCGTACCCCTCAAATTACTTTGAAAGACCCGCCCAAAGAGTCAGAGGAATGAACATTTTTTAAATCCAGTTTTAAAATGTTATTGGTCGCAATCGCTAATGCGAGCAGGAGCAGAAAGATGCCCATGCCATGACGCGACAATAGGAGGTCAATATGGGGATTCCACCCCAGAACGACAAAATACCAGACATTTTTATTCAAATAAACATATAATGGACCTAACTTGCTTAACAGGAAGCTATCATTGAACAGGGGCCTCTCTCTTCTTCTTTTTTTCTTTTTTTAAGAAAATCTGTTTGGCTGGGTATGGAACAACAAGGTTCTCACGTTCATTCATGGAAAGAATGGGGCAGGGCGTACTAAAAACATTGAAATTCCTCCCCCCGTGTGGCCGTGTCCCATTTGTTCCCCTCGCATTTCTTAAATTAAACATATGGTTTATTTTAACTTTAATAATAATAATATATAATTACTAGTTTATATATAATTTTAAAAAATACATATAATATTTTACCAAGAGCTCTCGGCAATATTTGAATTACAGTTAATATTATTTTGTTTGGATAAAATATGTTTTTATTATTATTCATATTTATATTCATATAAATTAAATTAAATATAGATCGAACTATATTTGATTCGTTTAATATAAACATACTAACTCGATGCATTAAAAAAAGTTAAGTTATAATTTAGTCGAATAATATTTTTTATAATTTATAACTAGTATCATTTTATACACTTAATAAATTTTTAGTATTTTAATTAAAACATTAATTTATTTAATATTTTAATTTAAATTTCACTTATCCAAAGCCTTTTTGTGCTTTCTCTTTGGCTTGCACATCCGATAGTCAACATATTAGGCTATGTTTTCTTTACCTGTATTATTTTTCAAAACACGATTGTTTTTAAAAATTATGAGTCAGATAATTTACACACTCATAAACACTAAAAAATTATCAGGCCCACAGTTTTTCAAAAATAATATACTCAAACCAAACAGGCCCTTAGCTTCTAGAAAATAATAATATATTAGAATGCTTATTTTATTCTAAAATAATATTTAACTAATGAAATTGACTGGTCAAATTTATTTAGTTATTTAAATAAAAGCTAAATATACTATAGAAATAAAGAGCTCATTGTAGAGAGTCTTTTCACTTTTTAGCTATTTTTAGCTCAATTTAACTAATAGCTAGTTCAATGTAAGTGTTCTTGGTATTTAATCATGTACATTTATTCTTTTATCCGCATATATTATTAGTTAGTTAGACTAATTGCATATTTGCATGAGATTTATATAATTGAATACTTCTTATATTATTGTTAGTATTGACTTGTTGCAATATCTCGTATAAGTGTAAAACGGGTCCAGGCTTGCGAGCTTTTGGTCCTGGAACGAATGGCCCATTTTGGCCCGTCCCTTGTGGATGTGGGGGCTCACTTGTAGGCTTTTTTTTCTTTTTCTTTTTTATCTTAAATGTATTAAAATTTTAATGCATATATTGTGAAACTTTAATTGAGTAATCGGATTTCATATTTTATATAAATAATATAGTTTTTAAAAATATATGAAAAGATTTGCAGGTATATATTTAATTACATATAATATATTAAAGTTATTTTATATTATATAGTTGAATATCAAAATATTGACCTACTCGTTACTTGGTATATGAGCAATTACAAAATAAAATTTAAACTAAATTAAATTAATAAAATATTATATTATATTAAAAAATCTCCACTATTACTTTCTCTCATTCAATTGTAGTGATTAATTTTAAATTTTTTTAAAAATAAAAATATAGATGATTCTGCGAGCTATCCCACGAGCCCATGCAGAGCGGACTGGACCATTTTCGGTCCATTTTAAATATTGGCCCATTTAGGCCTGATCCGTAGCCCGCTCTATAGCCAGATCGGGCCGGGATGGCCCGTTTTACACTCATATTTTTGCAAGTACAAGGATTAAGGGGTGGTATAACAAAAAAGTGGAGCAAGAAAGAAAGGATGTTTATGTCACGCCCCGAATTCCAGGGAACCCGGAACCGGGTACATGACTTCCCCTTGCCCGCACCCGAAAGGTCAAGGGGTTGGTGACTAGCACCAATAGAGACTACACCATGGTCTTTGTCTCAAATATGCAACCCTGTACGATCATACATCAAGGGTAATCCCGTACTTTCCCATATATCATCATGCACACATTAAGTCAAACAGTCATCATCGACATCACATCACAAACAGTATGCAAATACAATCGTCCACGGACCCATGTCGGGATACAAACATAATACAATCCACAATACGAATACGGAATACGATCGCATCATACATCGAGTAGTGGGCACGTCCTCTTGGAAGAAAGTCCTCCACTAGTCTCGGGTCACACCCGAAAAAAGGTAAACAACAAGTAGGGGTGAGCGACAAGCTCGGTAGGTGACCCCGACACTCCACATCATACAAACATACAAGTCTATACTACATGCTCGTGTACTCGTGCCTTGTGTAGTGTGCACAATCATCAGGACTCGGCCCGCAAACAAACATCGGGACCTAGCTTGCCCACACAGGACAGCTTGTCCACGATCCTCACTAGGATCCCGACTCAGGGCACTCGACCCTACCCACGGCGCTATATGCCCGGACACGGTCGCCACACCGGCCGCCATCGGTGCATATGCCGCCATGTCAACCACATAGCACCATCGGTGCATCACGGTGAGAACCCAAACAAGTCACGGAGTCCGTGCCCCAATACCTCACATCAACATACTAACATGAGTATGGCATGTCATTCTCGACATTTCCTTTGGAACGTAGCCGTCTTCACAAGTAAATCCTCAATCCTTGATTTATGAAGGAAGTACCCATAGCGACTATTTTCTTGAAATTAAAAGTCCCGGCATTGGGTTCCCATAGCATAAATAAGATAATCTGATTTTTGGGGATTTTTTCGAGATGTCTAACCTCACTTTCCAAAAATTCACCACTACGAACTTTTGGGTTTTTCCGAGATTTTACACTAAATCCCAAATTTCACATTTTTAAATAATGGGAATTAATTTTTCTAGTATTTTTCTTTGAATCCAAATGGGGGGTATTTCGTTATTTACATTGTAACTTAAGTATCATACTTAAATGTGTAGGTGGGTATAGGTTGCAATGTAAATAGGTCCAGGTCCAATCAATCAGTATTTGAATCGCCAGGTGAAACTACATTTTCGAATCGCATTTCGAATCTGCATTTCGAATCGTATTTTCGAATCTCTTTTCGAACCGCCTTCGACCCTCGAACCTACACTCGAACTACCTTCGAAAACTACCTTGAAGTACCCATGAACCGCCTTGAAACTCCCCTTCGAAGTACCTTGAACCTTCGAAACGACACTCGAAAATTTCACATTCGACACTCGAAATTACACTACATCGAACCTACCTTCGAACCTTCGAACCTTCGAAATCGCACATTTGAAATTTTCAATTTCCAGTCGATCTCATCGGCCGTTTCTACCTGATTCACGACGATTCTTGTTCATCATCGTTTTTCACTTTTCAAGCCTGGATTCAACCCAGGAATCTCATAAAACTCATACCTAATACTATATATTAGGTTTTAAATCACGTCTTACCCCTCGAACGCATTTAAATACAAGATTCAACCCAAAATTGGTTTTCCCCAATTTCTAGGGTTCAACACGAATTTGCATGATTTCATCAAATTCTTACATGTTAATCAAAAAAACAGCAAGAAAAGGGTGAAGAATCAAGGGAACACCTACCTAGAATGATTTTTGATGCTTGAACGAGCTCAAAACGCCCCAAATCGCCAAGGCCTCCAAGCTTTCTTCTCTCTTTCTCTCTCTAAGCTCTCCAACGCAGATGCGAAATGCTAAAACGTAACGTGGAAGCTCTCTTTCCCCTATTTATATTTTTGCCAGTCAACCGACCCGATCAACCATGGACCCAGTCAATAATTAACCTCCAAGGTCCCGAACTCCAAATTGAGTCAAACTACAGTCAAAACGCTCGAAATGACGAGCACAATACTACACGGATATTAGTACACCCAAATGACCGCTCAAACGCAAAGTCAACCAATAGACCCGAAAAGTCAACAATCGGGTCAAACGGGGCCCCGACTGGAATCGGGCCCAAGTACGGTCAAAATGCTCACATTGACGGCTACACTACCGTCCTGATAGTTACATTCCCATAGAATGACTATCTCTCAAGACTACCCAAAGACAAGTCTTTACAGTTTAGGTGTATGATGCCTAAGGGAAGTTTAATATCTATTAATAACTTTTTGAAAATGCATAATCATAATATGAATTGTATAAATTTTCCTTGAATTATATATTACCCCTTAGGAGGGTGATATGTTGAATAAAGTTATAATCATTCTTTTCATAACATGATGCATAAAAAATTTATTAAAAGAACAAAAAGAAAAATCAATAGTTCCATCGTATTCTCTCAATAACAAATAATATTATAAACATGAGATGTCAAATAATATGCTAACTCTTTTTTTTTTTTGGAGGGAGGGGGTGGTGGGAGAGATTATTTTATTAACAAGAACACGAACATAACATTAAAAACAGCCAAACTAGTGACAAACCCTTTAGGTTCAAAGTAAAATCAACAAAGCACCCCTAATTTCTTAGTAAAAACCCTCGAAAAAGAGTTTTCTAGGTGTAGACTTTGGCGTAATGAAAAAATTAAAAAGTATGACAACCGAATGATTCATAAATTTGAAAAAAAATATATATTGTACCAGCTAGAGAGGCTTTATGCGGGAAAATAAAACAACAAAGCTCATAATAAATCTTAAAATCCATAAAAGAACGCCCGATCCCACTCATCCATCATAAATATTAAAATCCAAAGAGACTTTGTTATAACAAAGAGAATCCAAATAATCGATAGAAGAAACAACACTTCAAAGCAACATGTGTGCCAGCATTGTAGCGTAGAACCAAAGGACTTGTCATCCAGAAAAAACATGATCTGTATGGGTTTTTAGTGTACAAAGAAGTCCTACAGAAGCACGATTTATACAAAGCAGTCTAGCAAAAGCACAATCTATATAGGGTTTTAGTGTGAAGTAAGATTTATATAGTCTAGCAAAAGCATGATTTATACATAAAAGTCCTACATGAAATAAAATAGTAGTAAGCTGCTTCAAAATTTTAAGGATATATACAAATTTATAAATTGTGTTGTATTGTGTGGATGCCAACTAAACAAACCTTCTGGCATAAACTCTTACAAAGTTTCCCAAACCAACTATTAATAGTTTAGAAAGGGACTCTAATCTCATTCAGCGTTAGATGCCTAATCGCTTGAACGACGACATCTGATAGAGTATACAAGTCACCCACCTTCCAGTTTAGTTTCCGACCAACCAAATTACAATGATGCAATGACCATTTTGGTATGATAGTGTGATACAATATGGGGATAGAAATTTTCTATTGTATGACTTATTTTCATTTGGTATGGATCTTAATAAGATTATCAAAATGATAATTGACTTACAAAATGATAATTGAATACTTTCTTGCTTATGTATTTTTATGACTCACTTTAATGTACGTTGGATATATATACAACAAGGATCAGTTTAGTCTTACAAAAAATCAAAAACTAATTTACAAACTTTCAAATGGGCAAGACAAAGTCATTCTGGATTCAGATGAGGTTAAAATATATATATTTGTGTAGCCAATCATGATTAAAAAATGGCAATCCAAAGGTATTAAAATACATAGTACAGAAATGTATTACCACCACATCCATGGGTTGGATAAAGCATGGTATTGATGGATGCACCTATGACTAACTGGGACAAAACATGCTCCGACATCAACCCTAGTAAGATAATCCAACCTCCAATGAGCTATTGTTTAATAAATATAAGGCATAAAACATAAACATTAGAACATCAAAATAACATCTTCGACATCAACACCATGACAAAGAGGGTTATTGGTAAATTAAGGCACCAAAATCAGTGAAATGATGGAAATATGTTTTTAAACTTGAATACATAGATAGAATTACCTGGGGAAGTATAGGTCGGAGATGCCATTGATTGAAGACTTCATGAACACAAGTGAGGTGTTACTATGATTCATGCAAATCTGGAACGAGGGTCGGTGGTTGCGGTTGATTTGGGGGATTTATACCCCCCTTTTAGGGCTATTTGAGTACATTTTTATACTCTTTTGTTTTCTTTATTGACCAAATGAGTTATATTATCACATTTTTATGCCTTAACCCAAAAAAGAGAATTTTTTTGTAGTTTTTTGTGGTATTTTTGCTATATTTTGAAGTAAATCCAAAAATCAATGAAGAATTCACAAGATCAATAGAAGGAGGAAAGAATCCCAATGACCTAAAGATCACGACGATTGAATTTCACCTTGGTCGGGTGAAAGTCGGGTGAAGCTCATATTTCAGGGATAGATTCCTATAACCTCAATGAAGATATTCTTCTTCCGGTCGGGTAAAATCCGAGGTCGTTTGGAGGTGGTCGGGTGAAGGACTTTTCACCCGACCAAGTCGGTGAAGTTGATTTTGCATATCCGGACACTCCAAGCATCATGGAATAAAACTTCCTTTTGGTTGGGTGAAGGTCGGGTGAAGCCTTCTTCACCCGACCAAAGCCCAAAATTCAGCGATGGACTTCTTATTTTTGTAGCTTCCTTATTCCCCTTGGACCGAAGTCATTTGATCAAAGGACAAGCACCAAACACTCAAGTCAAAGAGAAATTAATTGAAGAAATTCAAATTCAAATGGGTGCTCTGCATTTGGATTGAGGTCTTTATGAGATTTAAGAGAGAGATTTATCTCATTTTCAAATTCAAAAATAGGGAAGTTACAAGAGATTTAAGAAGGGTTAATTATTTGGCAAAATTATGAGGAATAATGGGAAATTCAAAATTCAAATATTCAAATTTAGCCTAGATGACTATAAAAGGGGAGCCGCTCCATCATTTGTAATCATCAACTCATCATCCAATTCTCTTCCATCCTACAATTCCATTCCTCACCTAGAGTAGAGAAAGGGAGAGAGAACAAGGTTTGGGGTATATCTTGGAGTTGAAGACAATCTGCTGGGAAAAGAAGATCAACCTTAGAATTCTTGGTCTAAATAGGCAAGCTATCCTTTTGATTTTTCTATTCCATGTTTTATAATTTTGTTGTTTTCAATTTAACTATGGAAGCTTAAAAACCCTTGATTGGGGTTAGGATGAAGTTTGATGTAATAAATTAATTTGCAATATTTTAGTTTAATCTTTTTTATCTTGTGAGTGTTTATTTGTCATGCTCCTAAATTCCGTAACCCACAGAATCAGGAACGCGACTTCCCCATGCCCATTCTAGGGGTCGAGGGGGGTTGGTGACCGATCCAATCATGTCAGATCCTAAAACGGGGGGTAGCATTGTACTTACAAATAATCCAATGCAACACACAATCTATTAATAAATATATCTGCAAATAATTATCAAAGTCCAACCAATCAAGTTTGTACAATCGCCACGGACCCAAGTCCGGGAAAATAAATAATTAAACCAAAAAAATAAGTCCATAAGAAGAGTCTTACATAAAGAGGTCCCGACCTGCTCCGCTATGGCTCCAACAGCTATTCCCTACAACCTGTAGGAATTAGAATAAAGTAGGGTGAGCACGAGTGCCCAGTAGGCGATCCACTTCTCCACTATTTTATTACATAAACTCTTAGGTCTATATGAACTGTGTATGCTTGTCTAGGTGTAGTGTTATGTTCCATCACAGATAAATTATATCAAATCACAAGACAAGGCATCATGTCATCTTACAATCATAATAGTTCACTCCAACAACCCAATCCACCTCCGGATTTCCCCGCCCTAACTCCGAGTATTGATCACCTCGTTATAGTCATATGTGGGACCTGCGGTGTAATGACACGCATTTTTGGGATGTGAGGAGTTAGTCACGATTTTGCCATTTTGGGTGGAAATTGTTGGGTTTTAGGGAGTTTTCTTTCCACACACTTTGGCTTAATCATCTTGTATGTTGATAAGTAAGCAAGAGGCAAAGTTTGAGCCCAATTGGGAGTGCACGTGAGAATGCACGTGAGAATGCTTTTCACGTGCAAAGAGATTTTTACATGGGAGCCTTCTTGATGTTGTTCCAAGGCTTGTGGTGAAATTCTAGAACATTTGGAGGTGCTGTGAGAATGCACGTGAGAATGCTTTCTCACGTGCAGCCTCTATTACCTTTGTTTTGTTGTTCGATCCTCTTTTGCTAAAGGACCATGGTGAAATTATGAGTGCTTTGTCCTGTGTGATTACAAAAAGGTTATAGTCGTCATCAAAACTACGTCGTTTTGATCTCGAGAGTCATTTAATCAAAACTACGTTGTTTTGGGGTTTGAGTTGTCTATATAAGGAGGTGAAGACTCCTTGTTTTAGGTTTAAGGTTCTCTTCAGTTGTTGCGGCCGTCGTAAGAGAGAGAGAGAGAGAGAGAGAGAGAGAGAGAGAGAGCTTGAGAGAGGGAAGGAAGGGGAGGCTGGCGGTTCTTCTTCCGGAGCATCTTGCGTGGGGAGGACGGCGTCTAGCGGGAGCAAGGAGGATCCGCTTTAAGGTAGGGGTTCTGTTCTTCCTAAATCCTCCTCTGTTCTAGGGTTCAGGGGCGGATTATGGATTATACTGTTTATATATATATATATATGTAATCCATATAGGTGTGATCTCCAATGGCGATTTTTGGTGTTTTCTGGCGTTAGATGGTGAGTGCATATTAAGTGTTCGATAAAATGCCTGTGTGAATATGTATGTGTGAATATGCCTAGTATGTGTTTGATAATATGCCTGTGTGGCCGGGTTTGTGGGTTTATGAATGTATGCATGTTAAGCGTTTGGTAAAATACCTGAGAGACTCTGCATGTCAAGTGTTTGATTTTATGCCCGGTGGTTGTGCGGACCAAGTGTTTGGTATTATGCCTATAAAAGTGTGTATGCTACGTGTTTGGTTTAATGCTGTGTGACCTTGTAAGGTGTGTTTGTGGAACCCGATGGTCGTGGAAGCCTGGGATCTGGAGCTGTAGCCCGTATGGCTAAGCCTATATGGCCTTGGATATGTTAGCCCGTGTGGCTAAGCCCGAGTGTTTGTGGATATGTTAGCCGTGTGGCTAAGCTCGAGTGGCCGTGGATATGTGTATGCCGTGTGATTGTGGAGTACAACCTTGTTTATATCTTATTGTCACTACACCGCACTGTACACACCCTCATGTAGACACTAGGAGCATGGGATGGGTTGGGGAGACATGATCCCTACGAGCCGTGGTTGCTCACCCCCCCCCCCCCCTCATGTTGTGTCTTCTTTCAGGAACATACGGGCGTTAGGTGGGACCCCAAGGTGGAAGACCTTATTTACTTTACTGCCTTTCATTTATGTTATTTTATGGGAGTCGATGTAACCCCAGTGGGGATGGATTGAAAAGAGGATTTATTTGTAATAAAGACTGGTTTGGATTGTGGATTGCTTTTATGAACATTACTTTCTTGCATGTGTTGTGAATGTTTAAAATGTTATATTTGGGGTTTGTATCCTGACCCCTTTGCCCTCCGTGTGGGTAAAAGGGGAGTCACGTACCGGTTTCCTCGGGTTGGAAATTCGGAGCGTGATAGTATGGTATCAGAGCATGGTCTAGTTGGCCTAGGGTAGTGGGCGGACTTGGATATCTTGAGTCCTTTGGAGGAGCCTGGAGGGACATGCCTGATCAACATGGTCCTCTTTGAGCCTCTAAGGTGTACTTGGGGTAGTCCAGTCTAGTGGTAGGGTTTGCATGCATGGGCATTAGGGCACTAGTTGCATTTGCTTATGTGTTTGTGTGGATCTTGTGCACTGTGGAACAAAAACAAAATGCTATGTGCAATGTGGATTGAAGCGTGTGCAATGTTGATTGATGCAATGTGTGAAATGTGTGTGATGTCCATGTACTACTTGACTTGATAATGGGGTAGAGGTAGTGAAACTCGATAGTTGTCGAACGCGTTCTGACGTTTGTGCTTCTTACGTCATGTAGTAAGAATGCCACCGAGAGTTTTGTATAGCCCTAACAGTTTATATTAATAGACATATATATCAAAATTATAACAATATTAATGTATATATATATAGTAATCTCGAGAGTTTTGTATAGCCCATGCATATGTATGTTGTTATTATTTTTTTTTTATTAAGGCATGGACCGGCCCAAGGGCGACCGGTCCATCACGCCGGCCCGTTGGGGTTGGTACAAGCTAGCGCGCAAGCGCTCCCCCACGCTGCGTGCCTTCACGCAGGCCAGATCTACAGCGGCGGCACAGGTGCCACCGCCCCTCTTCCTCCGTCTCGTCCGGGCAGGTAGAACACGCGCGAAAAACACAGGGCGTACGAAGCCGGCCCACGGGCGGTAGTCGCTGCCACCCCTATCCTTCATCTCCTCTGCGCAGAGCGCACGGGTTTCCTCCACCGAGACGGCCGTTGCCGCTGGCCCTCATCTGTCCCCTCCGCGCAGGGCTCATGGGTCGATCTACGAGGACGGTAGTCGCCGCCGTCCCATCTTCTCCTCTTCACACCAGCGCGGCGCACCTCCACCGAGACAGCGTACACGAATATAAACATGTGTGTGTGTGTGTGTCTATATATATATATATATATATATATATATATATATATATTCATATAAGGATTCATACACCAATTTTACTATCTGCGTTCATGAGATTAGAATCGAGGAACAGGAATCACCTACCAGAATTAGGTTTCAAAGGATCAATGGCACAGCTTCAAATCCTCCTTCCTTTGTCAAGTTCTGCGCACGTACAACGGACTTAAGGTTTTACCCTAAGTCCTCCCTATTTATACTTAATAATAATAATAATAATAATAATAATATTTCATTATAAAAATTAATCCCAATTAATTTTATTATAAATAATAAATACCCTATTATAAATACCCACCTACTTAAATATTCATATTAATAATTATAATATTTAATAATAAACTCAACAAATTAAAATTACTATATTAAATAATAATAACTCAACGCTCACGTTGAGGTCAAACTGCCAAATAAATATTCCAAACTCTATTTGAGCCTAACTTCCAACCACACAGGTACGGGTCTCTACATCCTCCCCACCTTAGGACTTTTCGTCCCCGAAAAGACAAGTCATCCACTATGAGGTAGCACTTCTCCGGCTAACAAAAGTATGCACAACTTAGCTCTAATTAACATGATAGACAAAACAACACCCACAAACAAGGTAACCAACAACACAGCAATTCACACGCAACCCAAAGATATTAACAACCATAAGCACAACAAACACAACAAGGTTAACTACCTCAATGCATGATGAAGATCTTGACATCCTCCCCACCTTAGGACTGTTCGTCCTCGAACAGCTCGGGGTGAAGAGCACGCATCTGACTCTCTCGCTCCCAGGTTTACTCCTCCATATTACGGTGGCGCCACAAAACTCGGACCAACAGAATCGTTTTGTCTCGCAAGACCTGCTCCCGCCGGTCTAAAATCGAAACTAGTGCCTCTACAACGGAACCATCATCAGCTAGCTCTATGTCACTCCAATCAAGCACATGGGAAAGGATCCGGGTAATATCTTCAGCAACCGGGAGACATGGAAAACATCATAAACACGAGCCAACTCGGGTGGTAACTCCAATCGATATGCAACCGGTCCCACAACAAGCAATAATAGGAAAGCCGACCCACAAATCGAGGTGAGAGTTTGGAACCTCGCCCAAACCGCCTATGCCCCCGTCGTGGCGAGACTCGCAAGAAGACGTGATCCCCTACGACGGCAAACGATCGCCGCCGTCTATCAGCATATGATTTATGTTGACTCTGGGCTGTCAACATCCGCTGTCGGATCAGCTGAACCAACTCGGTAGTCTCCTGAATCATATCGAAACCCAAAACAACTGCCTCCCCTGCCTGGGCCCAACACAGAGTGGAACGATACGGTCGCCTATACAATGCCTCATATGGCGCCATCCCTATTGTAGCCTGATAACTGTTGTTGTAGGAGAACTCCACCAAGGGAAGGTGAGCCTCCCAACAACCACCAAAATCCAACACACAAGCACGGAGCATATCCTCTGGAATCCGAATAGTGCGCTCGGATGCCATCTGTTTGAGGGTGGTAAGCCGTACTCAAGTTCACTCGGGTGCCCAAAGCACGCTATGAATCGCCGCTAGAATTGTGAAGTGAACCGAGCATCCCTATCGAAACAATTGACAACGGCACACCGTGCAAACCGTACTACGACGTCAACATATCATTGCCCCAGGGTCCGAACCTGGATCGGTCTCGTGAATCGGAATAAAGTGGGCGATTTTGTCAAACGGTCCACAATAACCCAACTAGCATCATAGCCTTGGGAACAAGGAAGCCCCGTGACAAAGTCCATAGTCACATGATCCCACTTCCACTCCGGCACCCGTAACGATTGCAACTCACCGGCAGATCATAAATGCTCGGCCTTGACTTGTGTGGCATGTCAAGCACCGTCGAACAAACTCCACAATGACCTTCTTAAGGCCCGACCACCGAACCTGTTACCGAACAGCATGATACATCTTCGTTCCTCCAGGGTGAACACCAAACGAGAGTGATGGAATTCCCATAGAGCTTGTCTCTCGGAGAGAAGATAGAACTATCAATCGACCTTGATAGCGCAACACATGGTCGAAATCCTCTGTCAATCAGCAAGAAAGTACGACGGTCCGAATTTGATCCCGGAGGACCTCACACTCAACATCCCCCAACCGAACTTCAATAACCTGACGTCGTAACTCGTACTTGCTATAACCACGCTCGCATATACCTGCACTGCTCCTTGCACGGCAGTAACCTCGGATCATCTAGTTATCCCATCATCTCCCATTCCTTGACAACCAGAGAGCCACCGTGGCCCGACTCTTCCTGGCTTAAGGCATCGGCTACTACATTCCCCTTCTCGGGTGTATATTGAAGATCGAATTGGACTGCTGCATATACTCTACCCAACGCCTCGCTTAAGATTCGGATCCTCGAGAGAAGATGTATCGCAAACTCTTGTGGTCAGTATATACCACAAATTTCTCCCCAAGGAGGTAGTCCTGCCAACTCTTCAATGCAAAGATCACTGCGCCGACTCTAAATCATGCGTGGGGTAATTTTTCTCATGGGTCCTTAATTGATGGGAACCATAAGCAATTACTGTCCTTCCTACATGAGTACACAACCCAAACTAACATTAGAGGCATCACAATAGACCTCATAGGGTACACCCTCCTGTGGCAGGACCAAGATAGGTCTTGAAGTCAATCTAGCCTTCAACCGACCGAAAGCACCCTCATAAGCATCGACCGGACAAATCGTACCCCCTTTCGGGTTAAGCTAGTCATCGGTGCGACTAAACGGGAGAAGTCCTTAACGAACCTTCTATAATAACCGCTAACCCCTTGAAAACTCGAATCTCAAAAACGTTCGTTGGGTGCTTCCATGACATCACCGCCTTAATCTTGCCGGGATCCACTGTGATACCCTCCGATGATACCACGTGCCCTAAAAATTTCACCCATTCTGACCAAAAATCGCACTTCATGTATTTTGCGTAGTCTATGGTCCCTCGGCGTTTGTAACACCACCTGTAAATGTTCCCCATGCTCGTTCTCCGCCGGGGAATAAATTAGGATATCATCTATAAAGACCGCCATGAACCGATCAAGATAGGGTGTAAAGATCTGATTCATCAACCCCATAAACACTACCGGGGCATTTGTGAGTTCAAAAGGCATCACCAAGCCACTCATAATGGCCATATCTGCAGTGGTGAAGGTCGTCTTCGAATGTCTGACTCCCGCACTCGTAGCTGGTGGTATCCAGACCTCAAATCGATCTTGGAAAACCAACGGGCACCCCTGAACTGGTCAAACAAATCATCGATCCTCGGTAGGGGGTATCTGTTCTTCATTGTCACCTGGTTCAACCGTCGGTAGTCAATACACAACCGAAGCGAACCATCCGCCTTTTTGGCGAATAACACCGGAGCACTCCAAGGCGAACTACTCCGTCTAATAAAACCACGCGCTAAAAGATCGTCAATCGCCTCTTGAGCTCTCGAAGCTCAACTGGTGCCATCTTGTAAGCTGCCAATCTGATAGGTGATGTCCCGGGTAGCAACTTTATCGAGAAGTCCACCTCTCTCTCTTGCGGTAATTCAACCAAGTCCTTGAGAAATACATCGGAAAACCGATCCACCACCTTGTGTAACACCACCTTAGTCTCTGTCGGGGGTCAACTAGAGTCGGCCGGCTAACCGATGGGTTACATCACCCCATCCTTGCCTCAAAGGCCCCAATTTGCATGCATCATCGGACCATGAGCCTGGGCCTCCCGGCGAGGCTGCCGTGTAGCAAGCCATCCTCGACCGGCGCCCCGACCGAGCTGGTCTTTGGTATGGAGCCCCGCTCCTCCGGCCCTGGTCATGAGGTCGTTGTGGCCCTGCAACACCGGCCGAACCGCGAAGGACACTCTCTATCTTGTGTCCCAGTCCCCCCACATCGAAAGCACTTGAGTGGGTTGCCACTTTTCCCTTATAATCCGCCTCCTTGTGTCCTCGAAGTCCGGTAGGCTCGACACGTCCTTAAAAATCGTGAGGTAGAAGCTGTTCCCTGAGTTTCCCGAATGTGAAAATTTTGGCATCGGCCTCTTGTCACCCTGTCCCTCGGCATCGCTTCTCTCTTGGCCTCTTCCGGCTAGGCCCCGATGAGCTCCCTAGTTTCGAGTCCCGATTTGGTTTAAGTCCTGTTCTCCAATAAGTGCTTTGTTGACCGCGTCCTTTGTAAGTGGTCAACTCCATCATGTTCAATCCCCTCCTGAGTGATGGTCTCTGCCCATCAATGAAATCCTGAGTCTTATTAGCCTCTACCTTCCATGACTCTGGGGCAAATCTCCCTAGCTCAGTGAATGCAGTGACATACTTTGTCAAAGTCCGACCGCCCTGCTCCAGGTGTGTAGTACTCCCGTCACCTTGTCTTACGCACGGAGCGAGGGAAATACTTCCATGTAGAAGAGCTCCACGAAGTCCTCCCATGCCATCGGGCTCTCGTGAACATGCTTCACGGCGTCCCACCACCTGCGGGCCCCACCTACTAAGGAAATGTGTGGCTAAGTGGACCTTAGCCTCTTCGAGCACCTAGATCAGCTCGAAGATGTCTTCTGTCCATTTGACCCATTCCTCGGCCTCATCGGGTCTCGTATTCACCTCAAACTTCATCGGTTTCTGCTTCACGAATCGACTCACCCAGTCGATCGGTGCATGCGGCGAGCTGTCGTGACCTATGGATGGCTCTCCTCTAGAACCTCCTGGCTGCTTGCTCCGCCGAGGCCGCTTGTTGCTTCCTCGGTTCCTCTGCGTCACTTCTCCCGGCCACCTCCCTCATGGTACCCTGCATGGCACCCTGGATTTGGCTCAATATTTGAGCCCCAATCCGAGCAACAATCTCGAACCCAAGGCGAGTCTTGGAGAACTCTGCTCTCCTTGTGATTCGGACTGAATGGATAGCTCCTCTCTTGGACCTTGAGCCCTAGTCTTGGGTCTCATTCTCGCACCAACACATATCAATACTATCTATTAAATATCTGCGCACTAGTCAAACAACCAATTTAATTGAACCAATAAGCGAGAACCAAGTCCACCAAATAAGTAATGAAGTTTCTAAACCCCTTATTCTATTCACCAAATTATGTGTTTATTCACTTAGACTCCCTAGGTTTGAACTAGCATAATATTATTTTCAATTAAGCACAATCAATCACCAAAGAAAAACAAACCACATATACCCAAAAGTATAATCAATACAAGCACATCATTAAAGCAGCATTAGCAGATGATTTCTAGTGCCTAGATATGCACACAGTCATGCAGCATGTATGCACCCAACCCAAATGCTTCCTAAGATGATCTGATAGACCCTCAGTCAACCTAGAACACATATAAGGACTACGTTGATCAGGCACCCTCCTTATAGTCTTCCAAGCTTCTAAGTGTCTATCAACCACCCCTCACTAACCTAGGTCCACTAGACCATGCTCTGATACCAACTTGTCACGCTCCTAAATTCCGTAACCCACAGAATCAGGAACGCGACTTCCCCATGCCCATTCTAGGGGTCGGGGGTTGGTGACCGATTCAATGTTGATAAGATCTACAACGGGGGTAGCATTATACTTACAAATAATCCAATGCAACACACAAGCTATTAATAAATATATCTACAAATAATTATCGAAGTCCAACCAATCAAGTTTGTACAACTACCACGGACCCAAGTCCAGAAAATAAATAATTAAACCAAAAAAATAAGTCCATAAGAAGAGTCCTACATAAAGAGGTCCCGACCGACTCGTTATGGCTCAAAGGCTATTCCCTACAACTTGTAGAAATTAGAATAAAGTAGGGTGAGCACGAGTGCCCAGTAGGCGATCCACTTCTCCACTATTCTATTACATAAACTCTTAGGTCTATATGAACTGTGTATCCTTGTGCCGGTGTAGTGTTATGTTCCATCACAAATAAATTATATCAAATCACAAGACAAGGCATCATGTCATCTTACAATCATAATAGTTCACTCCAATAACCCAATCCACCTCCGGATTTCCCCCGCGCTAACTCCGAGTATCGATCACCTCATTATAGCTATATGTGGGACCCGCAGTGTCCCTATCGACAACCGGCCACATATGGAACCTGGGTTACCAGCCACTTAGGGGACTGCGGCCTTTTGCCAACCCTATGTGGGAACCACGGTTAATCCAACCACTTTACCACCAATTCCACACATGTAAATGATACACAAAGTATCCTAACAGCCAGTATTCAATACATCAACCACACAGAACATTTAAATTAATAAGTCAGGTATGGTGTACCACAAATGACAACGTAACGGTAATAGAAAGTCAAAACCCACATTAATATAACTAAAAACGTCAAACGAAACTATAATTACTATTTAACCCTAACGAGTTTATATTAATAGGCATATATATCGAAATTATAACAATATTAACGTATATATATATATAGTAATCTCGAGAGAGTTTTGTATAGCCCTACATACATATGTATGCATATGTATGTTGTTATTATTATTTTTATTTTTATTAAGGCATGGACCGGCCCAAGGGCGACCGGTCCATCACGCCCAGCTCGTTGGGGTTGGTGCAAGCCGGCGCGTAAGCGCTCCCTCACGCCCGCGTGCCTTCACGCAGCCGGATCTACAGCGGCAGCACGGGTGCCGCCGCCCCTCCTCTTCCGTCTCATCCTGGGCAGGTAGAACACGCGCGGAAAACACCTGGGCGTACGGCCGGCCCATGGGCGGTAGTCGGCCGCCGCCCCTATCCTTCATCTCCTCCGCGCGAGCGCACGAGTTTCCTCCACCGAGATGGCCATTGCCGCTGGCCCTCATCCGTCCCCTCCGCACAAGGCTCATGGGTCAATCTACGAGGATGGTAGTCTTGCCGTCCCATCTTCTCCCTCTTCACACCGGCGCGGCGCACCTCCACCGAGACGTACACGAATATAAACATGTGTGTGTGTGTGTGTCTATATATATATATATATATATATATATATATATATATATATATATTCATATAAGGATTCATACACCAATTTTACTATCTGCGTTCATGAGATTGGAATCGAGAAGCGAGGAATCACCTACCGAATTAGGTTTCAAAGGATCAATGGCACAACTTCAAACCCTCATTCCTTTGTCAAGTTACAAGACGTACAACGGGCTTAGGGTTTTACCCTAAGTCCTCCCTATTTATACTTATCAATTCTTAATAATAATAATAATAATAATAATAATAATAATAATAATATTTCATTATAAAAATTAATCCCAATTAATTTTATTATAAATAATAAATACCCTATTATAAATACCCACCTACTTAAATAATCATATTAATAATTATAATATATAATAATAAACTCAACAAATGAAAATTACTATATTAAATAATAATAATAATAATAATAACTCAACGCTCATGTTGAGGTCAAACCTTAGAATAAATATTCCAAACTCTATTCGAGCCTAACTCTATCCACACAGTACGGGTCTCTACATTATTGGATATCTTGAGTTTTAATATAAAATGTATTTTGGCCATTTCATTTTATTATATTAGGTATTTATGTGAAAGATTGGAAAATGAAGCATAAGTCTTTGGAAAAATCAAGATACTCAAACTAGGGGTTGCGTGAGATGCGGCGGCGAGTGTAAGCCTAGGATACCAAGTTAAGAGTGGGCGCGATGCCAATTCTAGACTAAACAACCCAAATCTTAAAGGGTCACCCGTCTCCCATGCTAGGGTGTACAGGAATTACTACACTTGAAAAAGGCTAATTAATGCATTAGAGGTTGGGTATTAAATGTTATCACAAGGAAAGAATTAGATTGAACTAAGGCATAATCTTGGGAAAATACATCAAATGAAATCTTAACTCTAATCACCTTTATCAATCGAACTTATCTTTACTTTAGAAAGTATTTTTCCATATCTCACAATTCTTCAAATCAAATTATTTAAATTCAGTTCTGTTTTAATATATTTTCACTCAAAAATCCCTTTATAAGCTAGTTAAAAAATTCCAATTCTACATCCTTCCCTTAGGTACGATATTCGGACTTAAAATCCACTTTATTACTTGTCACGATTTGTACATTTGTAAATTGCCGATCAACAGTTACTAAGAGAGGCAACAACAGTGGCATGATGGCTGAGAGAGGCTGTAGCGTCAACGGGCATAATTTTCGTGTGTAGGCTTGGGAGCAGAGTGCTAAGGGTAATTTTCATGCATATGTTTAGGTTTTACGCGAGTTGGGGAGGTAAGGAGGAAGGATAATTTGGGTTTGGTGCATTTTATTTGGAACTTTTAGTTGTGATCGAGTATGATCTAATAACTATGGATTGAATTGCATTGCTTAAGCTTGTTGTACTCATTTTTCTTTTAGTTTTACCCTATATATATATATATAAAGAAGGAGTGTAGGGAATTAGAGTTAGTTGTTTTTTTTAAATATTATTTAAATATGTAAATAAAGTAGTATCATTTTGATATTTAAAATTTAAAATGATGCATTTCCATTAAATAATAAAATTTTAAAGAATATTATAATAAAGTCATTTTAGTATTAACAACGTTGTTTTACTCGTCCTTTAATTAAAATAAAATTTTAATTTAAATATATTTTTATCATTATAAAGATATTATAAAATACTAATTCTTATACATGAATTAATTAAATGACTATATATTGGATCTTTCATTTGATAAAACTTGCATACATAGTTAAAATTATAATAACAAGACACGAAAGGATAAGAGATAGTCGAAAAGTCAATGACATTCAATAAAAGTCTAATTATAACAAATTGCCAACAAAAGTCAAATAAAGTCAAAGCCACATTGATAGTAATTAATAAAAGGTGGTCAAAACTTTAAGTTAATACATCTTAATGAGAAATGGTGTTCAAATTAGATGATTATCCATAGTACAAACGTTGTTTGGATCAACATTATTGTCTCTATCACAAATAATCCAAAAAAAAAATCTAAGTAAATTTGGAAGAAAAGTATATCTTAAAAGCTTAGAAAATCTATATGAGCAAATTTGTAAAAGGGAGCATATCCACAAAATGAAATAAATATGAAAAATGTTTTATACATTAAAACTACTCCATTTGTTTAACAAGGTACGTGAATGACCCTTTATTCCCAATTCAAGTCTTCATGTAGTTCTTGTGGTAAATACAACAAGTGCTCTTCTTTTACAATAGGAATCTCAAAACCAGCCTTTGCAATTTCTAGCTCCATCTCCTCCATAGCAACATTAATGAATGAATCATATCATATGTCGAGATCTAGAAATTGTGGAGGATCTTTAAAAAACAATGATTCAAAAAGTACTTTGAGGTGGATATTCCTCCTCTTCGAATGGTGCTAATGCAGTAAAGTAGTGGCAAGTATCCTTTAAAATATGGTGATTAACAGGCTTGAGTGAGTGCTTTAATTATAATGTGATAGTAAGCGATATCTCCTCATCAGAAATTCAGGATGTGCCTTATCCATCTTATCCTCTATCCATTTGATATAATAAGTGGTGGATTAAGTTGGTGGAAAAACTTCTTTTAAATGCTAAAAGGCTCTCTCTTTATAATACCAAAATTGTAGCTCATGAATGATGCCTTCCATTTCATTTACTAAAATTTGCATCTCCTGAATTTGTATATCTTGACTCTCCAATAATTGTTAATTAGTAACAAGTTATCGTTATTTCTATTATAGTTGCTTTTTTTGTTTCGAATTTCTTTGTAAGAGGTCATCAATCCAAGCATCTTTTGAAACTCCATACCTTGTCTTTTTGTTGATCAATAAGTACTTGTTGTAAAAGGTCATTGTGACAAGGTTCATCCTTTAGTTGTGGTGGTTCTTATTATTGCAAATATGACCACTTGTCATGCCATTGAGGATGTTCTTATGAATAGTTAAAATTTGGATGGTCTCCCAAGTCTTGATAATAAGTAGGTGCAAAGCAATTGTAGTATTGTTGATGTTGTTGGTAAGGTGTCAATAAGAAATCACAAACTCTTTCTTTTGAAGTTATGATATTTGTTGGGCATATAGAGTTTATAATAACATTAAGGATAACTCATTGAGTTTTTGAAGAGTGGACACCTCTTAATCATTAAAGCTGTTAAAATTTTGATGCTTTTATCTATTGTTCCCATGACGGAATAAACATGTTTTGGTCACTATGTCATTAGAAGTTCATTTTTTTTCATTCGAAATCTACAAGAAAAAGAGAAGTAAAAAGAAAAACAAAACAAAGGAAAAAAACTTCAAAATGAAAAAACAAACTCGTTACAAAAAGGAAGCCAACAAAATAGTTAACCATAAAAAAGAAAGAAAACAAAATAGTAAACTATTATAAAAAAATGAAACCTACATAATAGGGAAAAAAATGTATAAAGAGAGAAAATTTATAAATTAAAATTGATTTGATTTAAATTTTTTAAAACTAATTAGAAATGAAAATTAAAAATTATGCACTAACAATTTTTTTCAAATAATTTATTATTTAATATTAATATTATATAAAAATTTAAATATAAATATTATATTTGAAATAAATAAATAAATTACTAAATATATACATAATATATGTAATAAAATAAGAAAAAATAAAACAGTTTGGTTAATTGGAAAAGGTTGATGGCAGCTCTCCCAACAGTTGCATTCTATGAAAGTCTCTCTCTCAATCAAGGCTGGTCTTACCACATATGATCCTGTATTCATTTTTTATAATATAAAAATAATATTGATTGTATATATATATGACTATAAGAGTCAAATTTTGCATATGATTTGGGTGCACTGCCTAAGCTAAAGCAAGTGCGTATGTATATTATAGCGAGGACGAAATAGTTGAATTGAATTAGTTATGAGCAATTAACTAATTAAATCAAAACGCATGGGTCTGCTTTAGTAGGGACATATGACATAAATTGGGGAACGACAGGGCACCTCACCGAAGCTGAGCAACCGTAGGAAAATATTTTATAAATATATAATTTGGCAGCATTTTGTAAAGCTCTTTTTATTTTAATTATTTTATATTTTAATTGGCTTGTCCCAACAGTAAATATGTATTTTTTTTGGAGCTTTTCCGCGAGGAAATTTGCATGAACTCCTCTATTTTTTTTCGCTATAGATACTGCTTTTTCCCGTTGGATGGACAAAAATGAGTCAGTGTACAATATAAATAAATTAAATGAGGCAGTGAATAACGGACAAGTTCTCCTGTAGCTCCCATCTAAGAACATGCCTGCTGTAAATTCTTCACAACTAAAATATAAATAGATCTTTGCATCTGCATTTATGGGTGTTTACTTATTTGTCTTCAAAAGAGCAGAAGTAAACGCCTTCTCACCTTGTGATTGTGAGACCCAATGGCCTGGCAACTAGCTTGCTAGCTGCATTGTCTTTTTAAATTCAAAGCCATACCTTTAGTTTTTTTTATTATTCATAGATGGCTTTGGTAGTTTTCAAACTCTAATGAATATATATGTTTCATATATAATGATCCCAACAATAATTTAAAATAACACTTTAAATTTACTCATTGGAAAATTTTAATTATTGTGACAAATTGATAAGAGAATATAAATAATGTTATCTACTAGTCTTTTGAGTAAGCCATTACACACACATATGACGTGATAATTAATATACTATTGATTTTGATAAATCACTTATGAGACCTAACCAAATAACTAACCATTAGAATGTTGTCATATCAGAAGTGTACAAAAATATATGCATAAAAATCTTACATGCAACATTTCTCATGAAATATACTAAAAAAACATATTAGTGAATCCAATAAATGATTATCATTTAATTGTACTTTGATGACACTAATTTGACATATTTATTAATAATTACGTAAAAAATTTTCAATTCCAACATTCTAATCAAGTTCATATTTGGCATAGATAGGAATGACAACGGGAAGATCGAAATCGATTAATAGGTAATCCGAACCTGTCGAACTGTCTTAAGTGAGTTTGGATGAAAGCGAGTGAGACCAGAGTGTGCTTAGTCGGGACGGGATGAGTATTTTTAGCAAAAAATATTTTTAAAATTTTAAAAAAAGTTAGAGTGAATCAACCAATACACATATCTACTAAGTTTCAACTAAGGCCAGTTGTGAATCGATATTCACATACCCCTATAGAATCATAAATGTAATATTAATGTCTTTCCATTGTTTAGCAAAAATTTATTTAAAAACACACATTTTTCAAAATTTAACCAATTATTGTTTATCATAAATAATAAGCTCAATAACTAATTAACTATTCTAATAAAATAATATTTTAAATATTTTTTATATTTTGAAATAGCACAGTTCTATGCAGATTATATCTCCACTCGCTCCGCTTGCCACCATATCGCTGACAAAGCCAAGTCTCTCTCCCTCCCATTGTTGGCAGCAACTACACCCTCTCCTTCTCGATCAGCTCCGTCACTGTCATCGCTGTCGACTGCAGGTCACATGCCTATGCCGCCAGCCACTCCTCCCTCTCCTCCTCCAATCTCTGTACAATCGCTAGATGCCCCCTCGGTGCTCCCAATAACATTGTGCACGGTGGGTTCCAAATTCAGTAGACAGTAGTCATCATCTCAGTCGCAGATTCTTCTCTTGCCAGACCGAAATCTACAAGCTTCACGGACCTCTGATTGGCAGTGAGTAACAAAATATCGTTTGCAATAATAATTGCACTTTGTACTTAGTAAAAGTGTTGTAGGTACCCCCCTGAGTTTATGGCTCCAGAGCTTTATGAAGAAGAATACAATATACTGGTTGACAAATATATATATATATATATATATATATATATATATATGTTGGTATTTTCCACGACAATCTTCATCACCAACAATAGCTCATGAAAACAGAGATGATATTGCACAATGGTTGCAACAGGCTCGCTCTCGCATTAACTCATTCATTGT
Organism: Taxillus chinensis; assembly: GCA_023512835.1. NCBI lineage: Eukaryota > Viridiplantae > Streptophyta > Magnoliopsida > Santalales > Loranthaceae > Taxillus > Taxillus chinensis. Next base: position 31,643,758 of record CM042087.1, read on the forward strand.
GTTGATCTCTGTCTACAAGCAAGGGGCTCAAATTAAGGCCACACAATCTAAAATCAGTAGATAAGTCACGGTAAGAATTACTCGCTGCCAGCTTACCAGAATTAAGCCATTCACCTCCAGCAATAAATTCATGAACAAATCCATAATTCTTTACACCATTCGATCAATAGTAAGAGCATTCACTATTCTAATTTTAGCTAAAATTTAATTAAAAATTTTATTTGTACAAAATTTAATTATCTATTTTTATCACATCAAATAATCAATTTAACACTATTTTAATAAAAAATTAATTTTAATTTGTTTTACATTTAAAACTAATAGTGATTGTTGTCCACCGCCAATGCCCGAATCGAACCAGAGGACGTCAGGGTACCCAGTACCAAAGCGCTGATCTGTACTCTCCAATCTACAGGCACAGATCTGTGCCGCGGTGTTGGTTGGGACTTGGGATAGGAGGATGGGGGCCGTGAGGTCACCAGAAAAAAAAATTAATAAAATAATATTTAGTTGACTAAATTTAGACAATCATGTTATATATAATTATACTTGATAATTTTTGAGTAATCGCCAATTGTCTTTCAAGGGAGAAAATATATATATATATATATATATATATATGATCGTTCAATTCAGCCGATTACATCAATATTTATTTTTTGTCCATTACTATATTTATTATAAATAAAGAGCCCAGCATTTGCATCTTATGGCTATTTGAACTCAGTGAGTGCATACCTAACACAGTACTATAGTGGCATGCACAGTTTTATTCGCGCTTCACAAATTTAGTATACATAGTATTGCTGTTTTTTCATATCATGCTTTCACAACTATGATACTACTGTTACTTTTAACATTTATAGGTTTTATTTTTGAAATATCACCGTTTTTCCAATCAAAGTCACTAAGTGAAGCAAATATACGTACGAGTCATTAATTAAAAGGAACAACGAACCTCACACCTTAACTCACGGAAGAAAAACTGAGTCTCACATTAATCCTTGCCCCCAAGCTTTGAACTTAAATTGAGTGAGGTGATTTGTAAGGTATTGCCAGATTTCACGTGTTTGATCCATCACAGTTAACATAATTAATCCAGTCATGATGAGAGTTTCCCCGGTCGGTCATAGATAGAAAGTGAAAACAAAAAAAAGTGTATCATAATTGAATCTTTTCAACCCATTGACATTTAAGAGCTATTCATATACTCACCTAAAAGTATACGAACCAGAAAGCTTGAATTAATTTGGTAACGCGTTTTGTCATTTTCCTCTAGAAGCATACATACCACGCAAACCATTCGTGCTCCTTGAATTTGTAATAATCAAACACGGTAGAGAGTAGATAGACGTGGACGAAGCAATAGCTTAAAAGTGAAACTAGGTGCAATTTACTTATTTATTTATTGGTGTGACGGTGTTTTACTGTTTTTTCATCCATATCCTTCTTCTTCTTTTCTCTGTAATGTTGTTAATTTTATTTTATTGTATTTTCTGTTTTGCCTGCATTTTCTTTCTCCCCCCGTCGACAGCTTCTATCTAGCTGTCCATCCGTGGGCTGGGAATCAGAAGACAATTAATTATTGGGTCGTAGAATTCGAGGTAGTGACCTAAAAAAAGGGAAAAAAAAAAAGAAATTTTATTTTATAATTTAAAAAAAGAGCATGGGTAGCTTTCAATGTAGGGAGATACTGTTGGGTATATTTGCTTCTGGGTACCGAAAGAGAAAAGTATGTTGGGGGTATGTCCCATTAGGAACAAAAGTTTAGTCCACCCCAAATTCACGTTAGGGTGTCTCAAAAACTCTAGAAGTTTTAAAATCAATTTAGTTAAGCAATAATAGATTGAGAATTGTAGCCTACTGCTCCTCCCATATAGTAAAACTCATAATTGATGATGATACCAAATTTAATAGGGATCGAGTGCATTAAACCTGTCATGTGATGAATTTTGATGAATGAGACTACTGCTCGTGATATTAATCCGTGGATCTGGATATGACTAGGTGATACCTAAGGTAATTAAAAAATAGTAATATTAGTAGTAGTCCAATTTTATTTTATTTTTCTAAAACCTGTAATTGTCTAGATGAGCAGAGGTAATTGACACAAATGTAATTAATGTGAGTAACTCACAAATAAATATTCTTATTATGGATTGATATTAATTTTTCATATGCAGAGTGATGTATTACTGCATCTACACTACCACATGCAAAATATAATTTTTCAATGCAAAAAAAGAAAGAAAGAAAGAAAGAATGGGTGTCCATATAAAATTAATTTAAATCCCAAGGAATATTTACACTGTTAATAACATGGCGGTAGTTTTTGCTCGTGTCTTTAGATCACCAACTTACCTTCCCCCATTATACCTACTTAAGGACCTGCCTCTCCCTCTGCCTCGTCCTTGTTTTGATTCCTTAATTCCTTAACTCTTCGTTCTTCCCCCCACCCTTTTTTTTCTTTCTTTTTTCCTTTCCCTCCCTTTCTAACTGTTCCTCTGTCGGTTCAAGCTCGGCCAAAGCCAAGACCATGGACTCATCAGCACAAATCTGGGATGACGCGGAGGAATGCCACAGCAGCGAGTCCGGATGGACAATGTACATCGACTCTCCGCCGCAAGCTTTGAATCAACACGACGAAGAAGACGAAGACGACGTCGACCGGATCAGTAGTTGTCATGGGTACAGGTACGGGTATGTTGGGAACCACCATGCCAGCGACGACAGCGATGATTCCATGGCTTCTGATGCTTCTTCTGGGCCGACCACCACAAATAGGGAGCATGAACTTCCATGCGACCGGGTTGGCGGGTATGGGCTCGGGCCCCGAAGCTGCTATGTCAACAAGTCCGGGGACATCGAGAGAACGGAGAGGACTAGGAGGGGGAAGGAGGACAAGTCTGCGCCTAAAAATGGCGTTGTTGTTATTACGTCTGTTCAAAGTGGGACTGCAGGTAAGGTACGACCCAAAAAGAACTTTTTCGGCAGAAGGAAATAGAGATGCGAACGCGCGCATTTATAATTAGTGCGCGCTGTTCTTGTTGTTGTTCTTGAGATGAGGTTGTGTTCTAGCTAGCTAGTTGCAGGATGGGTAGTGTTTGCATGGTACGTAGTAGTGATTCAGCTCCACTTTTTATTATTTTCTTCTTAATTTGGTTCTGATGATGATGCCTTTATCGGAGTTTCTTGATTTAAAATCAAATAAATGAATCGGTGAAGAACCAAATTGTGATATTAATGTGATTATTATGGTTCAGAATTGTACAAATTAAAGCCATATGAAGCTGCTAAATTATGCGTTCCTTCGCGTGTTCTCTAATTACTGATCTGATTGTGGGTGGAGAGGTATTTTATACTAATTAATTAATTTAAGCAGCATTGAACAGATCCTCTGTCCTTTTTTTCAAAACCAAGAGACATGGCCAATAAGCCTTTCTTCTTCTCTATTAACTGGCAATAATTAAACTAATCTGAATGAGCTGTAACATCCAAATCCCCGACCCTTCTCTTCATTAATTCATAAAATTTAAATGCATAAATGATAACATTGGTATAAAGAGTAAACCAACCAATGAAGTAATTATATTATAAACGTATTAATCCATTGAGACCATTGCATTGCATGACAAAGAGATGTTCATTGAATTTGCATTTTTTTCAATTTTTTATTTTATTGACTTAGGAATTTTCTAGGTATTTGTTATTATAAGTCATAATTCCTGAAATGGGTCCCTCTACGTTTGTTTCTCCCCGGGTGGTCTTGAGTTGGGTGAGTGGTATTAATTGTATCCCATCGAGACCCTTCTCTTCCCTTTTTTAAAATTACAAAAAAATAAAGAAAAAGAAGATAACATTGGTAGAGAATAAACCGAGCCATTGAGGCACGTAATTATATTAAATGCATTCCTTTGAGACCATTGAAGGCGACAAAATGTCCAGTGAATTTGTTTTTGTTTTTCATTTTTTTTTTCATTGACTTGGATTTTTCTAGGTATTTTTAATGACTCATAACTCCTAAAACGGGACGGGCCCCTCTGCGTTTATATCTCTGTGGCCCGTGGGCAGTCTGCTGGTGAGTGATATTTTTGGCAGATTTTGAGTCGCGATAATGACATGTAAATATAAAATAAAAAATTACAATTTAAAAAAAATAAAAAAATATATACAAGATAAATAAAATATATTAATTATTTATTCTCTAAATAGATATGAATATTATGAAATATGAATGCTCTTAGCGTTTGAATTGTAAATAGATTTTAATTTTTTGTACATATTAATTATTTGAGGGTGATATTGTAACACGTTATTGTCAATCCAGATAAAATATAAAGTTTTTTTTTTTAAAACCTTTTGGCTTCATATATTGTTCATGGGTATTTTTCAACTTTTTTTCTTGCATATAATGTGTTGTACGTCATACGTGGGACTTGTTTGGATTTGAGTATGAGGTTTATTTAGTTACTGTTTAACTTGTTTGGTTACTCACTTAATTAATGAGCTTGAGTGATATTCAAAAATAGCTCATCCAATAAAAAATTATAATGACAAAAGTATCATTGAAGTTAGAGAACTTGTACACCCTTAAGAATTAATTAATTGAGAGATATCTTAAAATCTTTACCATTAAATTGTCAAAAATTGTTGCATTCAGCATTTAATAAATTTTACTCGATCATACTTAACGTTCAACATTAAAGATACTACAAACAACCACAACCTTCCCGCACTCCAAAATTTTTTAATCTCTTTATAGCTTGTCAAGCTTGATGCCTTTTCTTTCTCCTCCCAATAAAAGGATGTAACTAATGATAGCGAATGTGTATTTTGGAGTAAGGATAGCTGAGTCAAAAGAATTTTGGTGATGAAACAGTGTTGGTTCTATGGACAATAACTCAACCTACAGCAGCATCAAGTTCTGACTTGATTTCCTAATACCCTCAATATATATTTACAGGCGGCATCCCATAAATTAATTACCCATTGAAACTTTCTAGGTGGTTGAGCTACATGGCCAATCCATTCCCGAAAGAGAATTACTAAAGAAGGTCCATCCCGACGGCCATGTTTGTCCTATACAACACAATGCCAACCACCACTTGACCTCCAATAAATATATTCAGATGCAGCCGTGCAGGCACCATGAAATAGAGACCACATGCTCGGTGCTATCCATCCAGACTAGTGCTGTATTGTAGTTGGAGTTCCATATAATTAATGAAGGGAGAAACAAGATTTTAATGTGCTGGAGACGAAGTTAAAATTGTTTTTAAAAAAAGAAAAAGAAAGATAAAAAGAACCCCTTGCCTATGATGCATTTTATGGGGATCTAATTGGGTTTATCGTAAGTACAAATGTATACAACATGTGCATGCATGACCCAAACGAGTTTTATTCAAACCCAATTCGATGAGCTTTTGTTTTTACTACAACTCAAAAAATATATAATGTGGATTTAGTATATCCTATTAGTGTTAGGTATACCCAGTCTCGAAACCTATCCAAAACATGGCATTTAGATTCTGTTGTATTTTGTTCCTAATCACTTCAATAATTATATATGCAATATTCATAATTTTATAAGTCAGGAGATAACGAAATGTTTATATTTAAACGATAAATTTTAATTTATTAATTTCAATATTTAATTAGATTTAATTAACATTTTATATTTTAAATTTGATGATGAAGTTTATTGGATTTTAATATGGAAAACTTTATGCTTTGTCACCCGTTGGGAACCCAAACGAAGAAAACCGGATGGTTTTAAGCTTAGGTTCAAGTTTTATATACCTAATCCAAGTCAGCTGATTCACCTGCATTGATTATTATATATATCAAAGTATTATAGATTTGAGTTTGGTGTTTGAATAAAAATAAATATAAAAATATGGTTTGGGCTTGGGTTTTAGGGGTGTGGGACTTTAATTTGATTGGATTAATAGCACCGGTTGAGTTAGCATATGCCTAAGGTACACGCATGCCAGCTCACTACCATAAAAATAATTTACACGCGCATATATATATATATATATATATATATATATATATATATATATATATATTTATATATTTATATTATAGCATTATTATCAATAATATTTTTAATGTATTAGAAATGAAATAATTCCGTCCGATCCACAGGAATTAGAAATGAAAGAATTAGATTGGTTCATGATCATTCCGTTTTTCTTTTAAATATTTTTTTAAAGAATAGTGACAAATTGTATAAAAATTATTAATTATTTTGCAAATACAAAGTTTTAATAATATATACGAATTACATTCGTCTATATAAAATATATTCAATATACTAATTAAATAAATGTTAGCAAATCTTTTTATATAATTTTTAATTATATTATTAGCATAATATGAAATTTATCACTCAATTAAAATCTTATAACATAACATATGTATTATAATTGTGGGGTTTAAGAATAAAATAACATAAAAAAGACCCACTTATCACATCCACCAAACCTTAGATCATGTTTGGAAATAAATGAAAATAAATCAAATATCTTTTCTTTCTCACGGTTTGTATGACCACGAGAATGGAACTAGCAATCTCTTTGGAAATAATATATTAATTTCAATCATATATAATGTTTAGGCCGGCCCTGGACTTTGAGAGGCCCTAAGCGAAGTCATGCAATGAGGCCCCTCTAACACCACATCACGGACGATTGATTCATTCATAATAATTAATAACATTCATGCTCTGCTCTCATAATGACCGAACGAAATTAATCAATGATACCCAAGCGGCGCAGGAGACGCGTTCAGCTCCCTTCCCTAATAGTGTATGTCCTGCACATAAATATTCCAAACACAAGCACAACCCAAAATCAAAATACACAAATGTTAACAATCAAATACAGTAAGTACCATATGGAATCTAGATTAAATAAATAGAAAACGACGACACAGACCGAAGCAAAGTGATTGACATCGCGGTGGTGGGCCTCGTCAGTGCTGACCATCATGACGACATCGCGGAGAGTGGAACCAGGGGGCAGCTTCCAGTAGTCGATGACGATGGCAGGGGCGGGGACATTCTGGATGTTGCCTTGATAAACTCAGTGTACGAGTGGATGGCCTCCTCCGTCAGGTATCCGACGACGCGGTGGGCGAGCTTGGGGGAGGCCATGTAGGCCAACAAGCAAGGTTTATTTTTTCTGTCTGTCAAGTGTAACACAAGAGACAATGGAGGCCCCCAAAAATTGGGGGCCTCAAGTGGCGGCCTTAGGCTGCAAAAGCCAAGAGCCGGCCCTGATAATGTTTACACTCATTTTCTTACATAGATCAATAAACTTTTGTCTTAAATATCCTAAAAAGCCCATTAAGTCTGTTGCACCCACACACACGCACGTGCACGCGCCCGCACACACACATTTGGACACCCAGCCTCCCCAGGACAATGCCTCATCAACCCTAACCCCCCCCCCCCCCCCCCCAATGGCCGCCTCACCCTCCCCTCCCCATATGTAGCCTTTGAGGGTTGAAGCGTACGTGAGACCGATTTCGTCCCTTTATCGGGCTCATCAAGATAACGACTCAGGTTTTTGACTAGTTCATGTAGGTAGTTTAAGGACATATTTATTTTGTATCGTTTTTTTATTTTCATTTCAAAATAATAGTTTTTTTTTAGTATAAAAAATATAAAACTAAAAATAAATTTTTTTTTTTACTGAACGTAAAAAAGTGAAAATAACTTTTATTATTACTATTTTTTATTACTTGAAAATAATTATTACATTTTGAAAACCAATTGAGGCACTTAGCTTTCCTCTCCATGGTCCGCTAAGTTTAGCCTTTGAGGGTTGAAGTGTACGTAGACTGGTTTAGTCCTGCCATCGGGCTCATCAAGAGAAGGACTCTAGTTTTTGACTAGTTTGTGTAGGTAGTTTAAGGACATATTTATTTTGTTTGTTTTTTTATTTTCATTTCAGAATAATAGTTGTTTTTGAGTATAAAAAATCTAAAACTAAAAATAAAATAAAAAATATTTTTACTGGACATAAAAAAAGTAAAAAATAACTTTTATTATTTTTATTTTTTATTACTTGAAAATAATTATTACATTTTAAAAATCGAAAAAATCAAAATAGACATACCCTAATGTATTATCAAGATTATATTGTTGTATTTAATGTTTATAGAGTCTGCTCCTGCTATTGCAATATGTAAATTAGTGATACATAAATGATAAATTCGTCTGATTGTTTTTCAAATATTTTTTACTAATTTATATTTAAAATTTATAATGAATATTAATTAAACACTCTGAGAGCTCTGCTCTCACATCGGCGGCTCAGTGTTCTGTACTTGTCTGCGCCTAACCGAGAGGGCTTCACTCTAATACTATTCACTTAGGGCCACCGTGCGACCCTGCCTGTTGGAATTTCGATTGCCTTACATTTTCATACCGTTGGGTATTAATAGCATTTTCGTAAGGAAAAACCACGTGTGCCGAGTAAGGTCGTCCGTCCATGCAATGCTGCATCCCTATTTGGTTCTTTTAAATATATATATATATATATATATATATATATATATATAAAATGTGGCCGACATTGTAGAGAGCCTAATAGTACAATATTCAATGTTTTTTCATCATTCATCACGAGTTTGTTATTTGAGTTACATTAAATGTTTCATGTTTAAATTATGAATATATGTAACATAAATAACACATAGGGGCAAAGCCTAATTTCTCATGAGACCAAAATTAATTTATGCAAAAATATGACACAACAAGGATCACTACCATAAATTCAACTAGATGTCAATTAACTCTAAATTTCCTGTTATGTTACATCTTTTTGTTATAAATTTAAATATTTTCTTATATACTTTAAATTATTATTATTCTAAAAAATATAAGTCTAAAGAGCATAACAGAATATACATATATATATATATATATATATATATTCTTGATAGGTATATCGGCGCTTAGAGAGCCTATTAAAATTACTCTTATACAAAAAAAAATTTATACATAAAATCCCGGTCGATGCAAACCTCCACAAGTCCACATACATCATTACCCATGTTCCAACTTCTAGTGAAAACTACCCACAAACTTACAGAAACATGCGCCTTTAGCCCAATCCAACAAATTGATCTTCCCTTCGGCGTGCGTACAATATATATATATATATACACACAGCCCATCCGAATCGCTGAATTGAGAGAGTTGTGTGGTTGTCTGGAGTAGTGTTTTTGCTGGGCCTATCTGAATCTCCTCCCCCATTAAGGACCTCGTTGCTTCTGTTGTTTCTTCACCATCACTATCCTATCCTATCCTATCTCAGTGTCGAATCCTATATCCTATCCCATTGTCAAGCCCAGCCCAGCCCAGCCCAGCAGTTCCATCTCCAGTATGTTCCACGTGGCTAGTCAGTAACCCAACATGTGGCAGCATCTGTGAATTTCATCATCAATAACTAATATAAATATAAAAATATAAATAAATTTGGCCACTGTCACTGACTGTGTAGTGCGACATAGCTGCTCTGCTCATGTCGAAGCTATTTCAGTGCCCTCGGCAGATGAGCTCGGTCCCAAATCGGAGGAGCAGCTGCTTCTCCGCTGTGATCTCAAAGCCCCCCTTATCATTATTACTATCCCCCAACCCCTCACGCCCTTCTCTCTCCTTCTTCCAACTCAGTGCTCGTTTCTCTCTCTACCACTCCCACTCTCTCTCTGACTCCCACCTTCCCCATCCATCCGTTCCCGTTTACAATCGCGGACGACGAACCCTCTCCATTCGGGCCTTCGATTCGTCTCCCGAGGACAGTACCCGACGAGAACAAGCGTCCGAGGAAGCCACCCGCGACGCTAACGGAAGTCCGACTCCGAGGTTGTCGGACGATGATGTTTACCCGAGCGGCGACCACGATTTCAAGGAGTTTGGGAGGTGGAGGAGGTTCGTCGTGAAGCTTCGGATGCTGTTCGCGCTTCCATGGGAGCGTGTTTCCAAGGGCAGCGTTTTGAACATGAAATTGCGTGGTCAGGTGCGGTTCGACGACTCCCCCTCCCCCTCTCCTCGATTCGTTTCTTGGGTTCGCTGTTTGGGTTCCTAAAATCATTTTTCATTCTTCGAACCAGTGAAGATTTTAATGCCTTTCTTATGGCTTATTCATACCCAATTATTTGTTAGCGTCTTGTTTGAATTACATATCTTCTTTCATGTCTTTCCTGCAGCATTGTATTTGTGCATATATTCTAATATATATATTGGATCTTTAGATATCTGAACAGCTGAAAAGCCGTTTCTCTGCAAGATTATCGCTACCGCAAATTTGTGAGAACTTCATAAAGGCTGCCTATGATCCTCGAATCTCTGGTATCTATCTCCACATTGAACCCTTGGATTGCGGGTGGGGTAAAGTTGAAGAACTTCGTAGGCATATCTTGAATTTTAAGAAGTCAGGTACTGTCACCTGCTGCGCGCATGCTAATTGCACACTATTATTTATCAAGGGTGTTGCGCAATTTTCAATTGAACCTCTATTGCTCTTGCTATGCCGTGTGTATTGGACTAAAGCATTAGCCCCCAACAACTCAAACATGTTTTGAGTACGGGCAAAAAAAAAAAAAGAAAAGAAAAGTGTGAAGTTGTCGTAAAAGTAAAGACGGAATAAAAGGCAAGTGCAAATAAAGGCTACTGCCTTATATATATATACATTGGCTGCTCTATTGTTTTGAGTAGTGCGGGAGAATAAAAAAAACAGAGCGCCGAACCGTTTCCTCCTCTCTCTTTATTCGGTAGGAGCTGTCGCATGAGCAAGGCTTTGCGCGAAGGATCCGATCCGCAACTGCCAGTTGTGCGATGTCTCTCTCTCCGTCATCCGTTCTGTTTTTCTATAACTGTTCTTTGCCATCTGAATATCCGACAATCTGAATATCTATCTGTACTCATCTCTTTAATATAGTGAATTATTCCTCGCCGCTCGTGGACGTAATCCTATTCCGGGGTGAACCACGTATATCTGGTGTTCTGTTTGTAGTGTGATTTTCGTTTTTTCGTTTTCTTTGCTTAATATTCCTAACAAATTGGTATCAGTACCGTTAGTTCATCTGTGGGAATCTATTCTAGAGCAAAGATGTCATCACACACTATGAAGATCGATAAATTCACCTGGCAAAAATAATTTGATCGTGGCGCATCAAGATGCGTCGTTGTTGAAACGACAAGGGATTTGGACTCCATTTGTCGAGAAACAATCTGTGACCGTAGAAGAATCTGAGTTGGCTATCATGGAGGAGAAAGCTCATTTGACAATTTGCTCCGTTTGTCGGATGAAATTATTTGTGAAGTCGCAGATGAAGAATCTGCAGCGAGCTTGTGGTTGAAGTTGGAGAGTCTTTACATGACGAAATTTCGACGAATAAGTTGCTTTTAAAGCAACGTCTGCTTCTTTCTTCGAATGGATGAAGGTAAGTCCTTAAAAGACTACCTTGATGATTTGAATTCAATTTTGATGGATTTACGAATGTGGATGTCAAAATTGATGATGAGGATCTGACCCTTATATTACTTGTTTCTTTACCTCCGTATGAAAATTTTGTGAATTCATTTGTTGTTGGAAAAGAAACAGTCGATCTGAAAAGAAGTCGGTCAGCCTCCATATGCGTGAGCTTCGTCACAAGGCTTCAGGAACTAGTTCGATAATTCTAATGGCTTGGGAGTGATGAATTCGAGAAATTCGGGGTTGTCGGTTGCATAAGAATAACAAAGAAACAAAGGCAGAGGAAGATCCAAATCAAGGGATCATTATATCAATCCCATAGATATTTGCAACTATCGTAAAGAACGTGGACATTGGAAAAATCGTTGTCCGAAGAAGCAAGCAAGAGAGAAAAATGCAAAAGAAAAGGTTGCGGTTGAAGCAGAAATGGATACCTCATCTCGAACTCGATTTGGTTTTGACTGCTGCAGATCGGTCTCACCCGATAGATACATGGGTGATGGACTCAGGTTGTTCTTATCATATGACTCCGAATAGGGGAGTGGTTCTCAACATATGAGAAAATTGATGGTGGAAACGTCATTATGGGTAATGATGCCGTATGCGAGAGCAATAGGTATCGGTTCGGTGCAGATTCGGATGCATGACGGTGTTGTCGAACACTCACCAATGTTCGACATGTTCCACAAAAAAAAAAATCTCATATCCTTGGGTACTCGGATCAGTTGGGTGTAAAGGTTCATTTGAAGGTGGAGTCTTAAAGGTAATTAGAGGTTCCTTGGTACTAATGAAGGGAGTTAAGCAAAATACTCTCTACATTTTACAAGGAACTACGAGTTTTTGGTTCTGTAGCCGTATCGTCCTCCGATTCATCGACTCGGACCAAATTATGGCATATGCGTCTTAGGCGTATGAGTGAAAAGGGAATGATAATTTCGAGTAAGCATGGTCTTCTTGAAGGCCATCAAACGATTGATATGGGTTTCGTGAGCATTGTGTATTTGGAAAGCGAAGCGGGTTCGGTTTAAAGATGCAATTCACAGAACCAAGGCGACTCTTGATTATGTTCATTCCGATTGTTGGGGTCCATCTCGTGTTCCATCATTGGGAGGTGCTAGGTACTTTTTTTCATTGATTGATGATTATTCAAGGATGACATGGATATACATGATGAAACACAAGAGCGAGGTGTTCAAGATCTTCAAGGAGTGGAAGATTTTGGTAGAAAATCAAACTGGGAAGAAACTCAAACGTTTACGTATCGACAATGGGTTAAAGTTTTGTTCCAAGGAGTTTGATCGGTTTTGTTCCGATCCAGGTATTGCAAGACACCGGACAATCGGGGATACTCCACAAGTAGAATGGAGTGGCGAAAGAATGAATAAGACTCTGTTGGAGAGAGCACGGTGCATGCTTTCCCAAAGCTGGATTGAAGAGAGCCTTCGGGTTGAGGCCTGTGAACACGGCGTGCTATTTGGTGAATCGTAGCCCAAAGAATCGCTATCAACTGTAAAACTCCATTTGAGGTATGGTCGGTAAACCCGTGATTATTCTAATCTTAGAATATTTGGTTGTCCTGCTTATTATCATGTTAGTGAAGGCAAGCTAGAGCCTCGAGCTAAAAAGGACTTGTTTATGGGCTATGGCTCAGGTGTGAAAGGTTATAGAATCGGTCTCCATCTGAAAGTAAAGTTATTCTTAGTAGGAGTGTAACTTTTAATGAAAAATCTCTCTTACCTGGTATAGAGTTTGTTGTTTCAGAAACGGGTGATGGTGTCAGCAAACGGTGGAGTTTGATGTGGCTCCACTGGAACACATCAACATGGTTCATCGAAACCGATCAGTAAAATTATGAACCACGGTCAAGAAGTTGAAGCGGAGTAGCCACTGTTGATACACACAGATTGCCACCCGGCAGATCTAGGGAGACAGATCAAACCACCTATTAGATATGGTTTTGAAGATATGGTTGCTTATGCCCTACAAGCCCCTTTGAAGAGATAGAGGCTCCTAAACCCTCTAACTTCCAGGAGAGGTTATCAGCAACAAATTGGGTTCTTGTAATGGATGAAGAAATGGAGTCCCTTTACGGGAATCGGACTTGGGAGTTAGTCAAACTTTTAAAGGAGCATCGAGTAGTTGGTTGCAAGTGGGTCTTCAAAAAGAAGATCGAAATCTGGATGATCTTTGAGTCGATACAAAGCTCGCCTAGTTGCCAAGGGGTCGATCGGAAGGAAGGTGTGGATTATAATGAGATATTCTCACCAGTTGTCGACACACTTCTATCCGTTTGTTGCTAGCACTAGTTGCGCATCGAACTTGGAGCTAGAGCGACTTGATGTGAAAACAACTTTCTACATGGAGAGTTGGAAGAGGATATCTTGATGAGTCAACAGGAAGGATTTGCTATAGAGGGAAAAGAAGACTATGTCTACAGGTGAAGAAATCTCTCTATGGACCGAAGCAATCACCGCGCCGTGGTACAAGAAGTTTGATAGTTTCATGGTCAAACATGGCTACAATAGAAGTCCCTATGATTGTTGTGTTTATCACAACAAGTTGGAGGATGAGTCATTCATCTATCTCGTTATTATATGTAGATGATATGCTCATTGCGGCTAGGGACATGTCGACTATTCGAAGATGAAGAAACTTCGAGTTCGAATTTGATATGAAGGATCTTGGATCGGCCAAGAAGATTCTTGGAATTGAGATATACCGAGATCGTTAGCCGAAAGCTCTTTCTGTCTCAAAAGAGCTATATTGGGAAAATTTTGACAAAGTTTGGCATGTCTAATGCTAGACCTCCGAGTACGCCATCGATGCAAATTTTCAACTCTCTACGGCTCTTGCACCTCGGTTAGAAGTTGAAAAGGAGTACATGTCTCGAGTTCGGTATGTTAGTGCGGTTGGGAGTTTAATGTATGCTATGATGTGCACTAGACCGGATTTTGCACAAGCGATCGGTATGGTTAGTCGGTTTATGAGTCGACCGAGCAGAGCATTGGCGAGCGGTGAAACGAATTTTCAGGTATCTCCGGGGCACATATGATATTGGCCTTGTGTATGGTGATAGTGAAAATTGCGTACTTATGGTTATTCGCATTTCGATTATGCGCTGATTTGGATGGATGGAGGTCCATGACTGGTTATGTCTTTACCGTAGGCGGTTCGTTATCGGTTGGGAAGCTACGTTACAACCGTCGTAGCTCGTCAACCACCGAAGCTGAATATATGGCGGTGACATGAAACGACAAAAGAAGGCATTTGGTTAAAAGGATTGGTTAATGATCTGGGGTTGTAGCAAGACCAAGCAACTGTGTTTTGTGATAGCTTGAGTGTTATCTCGCTTGGCAAAAGATCGGGTGCATCATGAGAGGATTAAACACATTGATATCAAATATCACTTCATTCGTAATGAAAGAAGAATCGGTGTGAAGAAAGTCGGCACCAAGGATAACCCAAGTGATATGTTTACTAAGCCGGTTCCACGAGTAAGTTTAAGCATTGTCTTGACTTGCTCAATGTCTACGATCTAATTTAGCCCGTGGCGGGCTGCTAGCGGCAGATACAGGTTTATCACTACTGGTTTTTTGTTGAGAATTTATTGGCTTTTACGTCAAGGTGGAGATTTGTGAAGTTGCCGTAAAAGTAAAGACGGAATAAAAGGCAAGCACAAATAAAGGCAACCGCCTTATATATATATACATTGGCTCGTTGTATTGTTTTGAGTAGTGCGGGAGAATAAAAAAAACAGAGCGTCGACCTGCTTTCCTCCTCTCTCTTTATTCGGCTAAGCCTGTCGCACGGAGCAAGGCTTTGCGCGAGGGATCTGATCTGCAATCTGTTTGGCTGTGCAGTAATCTGTCTCTCTCCGCCATTTGTTCTGTTTTTCTGTAATCTGTTCTGTGCCATCTGAATATCTGGCAATCTGAATATCTGTAATCTGTACTCCTCTCTTTGATATAGTGAATTATTCTGCCGCTACTCGTGGACGTAACCCTATTTTGGGGTGAACCACGTAAATCTGGTGTTCCTGTTTGTGGTGTGATTTTCTGTTTTTCTGTTTTCTTTGCTTAATATTCCTAACAAAAAGAAAAGAAGAAGAAGAAGAAGCATCGTATCAGAGGCATTAACTTGGGTACAATTTGTCTAGTATTAATGTAAGTTGAGACTAGAGGCACCACCTTGTTTTTGCATATGCTTATCTAGGAGTGTGGTGGTATAGTTGCTGCCCAGGTTGATGTATGCCACGTGCATGCTGACGGGCAGTAGCATCTTCTGTGATATCACTGCTATGGTATACAACACTGTATGCTTCATTCCAATGTGATCTCCCCCATTTCCTAAACAGGTTTTGGGACTGTAATTGTTTTCTGGTATGTTCTTCTCTGTTTTCCACAATCATGACATTTAAATGCTTAATGGGTCTTTGTAGGTAAGTTTATTGTTGCCTATGTTCCTGCCTGTGGTGAAAAAGAGTATTACCTTGCTTGTGCCTGTGAAGAGCTGTATGCTCCTCCAAGTGCTTACTTTGCTTTGTACGGTTTGGCAGTTCAGGCATCATTTTTTAGAGGTAAGTGACTGGTTTTACTGTTTTAGCAGAGGATCATATTTAAGTGGATTGTAGTTCATAGTTTTTTTTTAAAAGATTTTCTATGAGGAAAATGAAGAAAATAGGGGCCAAAATCAGAGGAATCTTTTTTAGTCCCAACCCTGTTCTTATATTATTGTCTTTGAAATCAAATCTATCTTATTGTCCCAAAATATGAATACAATAAATTTATAAGCGATGATCTATGATCAGAGCCTATTCTGCTGGCATATGTTTTTGTTCATGAATATGTCTTATATATGCAATATTATGAGCTTATACTCATAATTCGTGATGTCTTTTTGAGTGCCACAGATTGTCTTCAAAAAAAACTTTTGTAGGTATTTTTGAGAAAGTTGGTGTTGAGCCACAGATACAGAGGATCGGTAAATATAAAAGTGCAGGTGATCAACTTGAACGGAAAACAATGTCTAAAGAAAATTGTGAGATGTTAACTGCACTGCTGGATGGTATTTTTGAGAATTGGCTGGATAAAATCTCTCTTTCTCAAGGTTGTTAATATTGCCTTCTTAAGGTTTCACTTGACATGTTTTAGTTTTAGCAGACATTGATGATTGGCATCTACATGCCCTTTACAGGAAAGAAAAAAGAAGATATTGAGAAATTTATTAATGAAGGAGTGTACCAAGTAGAGAAGCTGAAAGAAGAGGGCTGGATAGCAGATATAAAATATGACGATGAGGTACAATTTTACTTGACATAAAGGAGTCGTAGGTAGTTGTAGGAGAAACTATCACTTCATATGGAATTTTAGTATGGTATCATTTATGCAGGTAATCTCACTACTAAAAGGAAGACTTAGACTGAAAACTGATAAAAGTGTTCCAATGGTTGATTACAGGTAGATTTTTTTAGATGGTGTCAACTCTACGTAATTGATTCTTATTCCTTCCCCTGTTCATTATACAAACATTGCAACCTGAGAATTTATATTGTATACTGCATGGTTTGTTTGACATGGTTTAGTTGGATGTTTTTTTTTATCGTTCTTATTGATGTGAAATATTGTCATTTCTTTTTTTCTGCCTTATCTGCTTATCAAAGTTCTCATCAAAAGATGTGCTAATTTTCAGCTTACGGTGATATATCTTAATGACAGGAAATACTCTAGAGTTAGAAAATGGACCCTGGGTTTATCTGGTGGTAAAGATAAAATAGCCATAATTAGAGCCTCTGGAAGCATTATTCGTGTGCGGAGTCCTTTTAGTGTGCCTGGTACAGGTATTATTGGGGAGCAACTCATTGAAAAGATTCGTAATGTGAGAGGTATGCTGATTGTAATGTAAATGTAAAGGCATTTCATTTTGCTTTCATTGACAAATGTAATTTATTATTTTAGACTTGGGATATAAGTAAGTCTTGGAAAGAAATTCTCAGAGAAGCTACATGGCTTGCATGTTTGAATCTCTGATGCTGTTGCATTTTTCATAATGTGAAACAGTAAGACTGGATCTTTTGTAGGCCCTGCGTGACTTTTATTTATTTATTTATTTATTTTTGCAACTGATTGATTACTTGTATTCTACCATCTGGTAATTTCTCTTTGTAATAGCTATCTTTCAATTTCTTTTTCAGAGTCAAAAAGATACAAGGCTGCTGTCATTCGAATTGACAGTCCTGGAGGTGATGCTCTTGCTTCTGATCTGTAAGTGCTGTTATATTTTAGGTTTAGTCGATGCTGATATGTAGTTTGTTAATTCATAAATAGTACAAGAATAGCAAAACAAATTGGTATATTGAAATTATAAAATAAAAAAATGCATCATCCTCATGGATAGAACTGATAGATGTAGTTGTTTTCCATCCTCTTCAACATTAATGTCCAACATTCCACACTCCCCAAGAACCCCAGCCCACACTCTGTCATGTTGTGCCTAATGGTTTGGAAGTTAGGGAGGGGGCTTCAACATTCCAAAACTCCATGGCATGTTTAGTATGCCGGATGTGGATGGAATGGAATGGTTAATTTTTGGACCCATTCCCTATATGCGCTTAGTGCACTCTTAATCCATTCATGGGAATGATTTCTCCAAAGTTACATTTAAACCTTCACCGCCCAGCCACAACCTCCCACCACCATCCTACTGCTGACCACTGCCTACTGTTGGCCAATGGCCACCACTTCCAGCTGCTTTCAACAACAGCTCTGGAATAACAACGTCATCATTCTTCGGAGCATATCAATCTCTGTAATGGCCTCTCTTATTCTACCCTTCAATAGATCAAAGATTGTCACTGCATTCATTCTCTGGCCTTCAGCAAATTGAAGAAATTGAATCTGCTTGAACCGTGAGATCATTGAGACCTCTGGTGTTTACCAATTCAAAGAGAGAGCTACCATTTAATCTCTCCAGAAACTGTTGATCTCGTGGACAAAATTTGCTTGAATTGCTGCTGATTAGAGAAGGTGCGATGTCTTTCTTATCCACTGAAGACTATTGGGTGGTAGTGGTGGCGTCGAGATCTAGATTTAGGGTTCCAGCTTTCATTGCTAAGATGTAGGGAAGGGGATGCAACTCTCCCAAACCTTTAATTAGGTCTTTTCATTTGGTCCATTCCTGTGTCATTATGTGCCGATAGTATTAGCTGCTTATTTTCGAAGTTTTTTGGGTGATATATCTGAAAGGAATACCATAAAAACTCATTATGTTGTAAAATTGTGAAGGTAGCGAAATAGTTTTTTTTGATGCAATAAAAGTCTCCAGTAATTATTGATGAATTTCATGTCAACACATTGCTCTCTGAGATTTTAAACTTTTGTTTTTTTTCACACTCAGTTATGAAACAATTTACTTTGTATTTCTACTTATTGGTAGAGTATTTACCACATCTGCAAACAAGAGGGAAGGAATAGAAATTTAAGGACAAAGAATGAAAAAATAAATGATAGTTTCAGTATCTGTGAATTTTTATCTGAGTAATGCTTTTTTTTTTTTTTAATGCCTCACAGGATGTGGAGAGAAATCAGACTCCTGTCTGCCTCCATACCTGTCGTTGCATCAATGTCTGATGTGGCAGCAAGTGGAGGGTATTATATGGCTATGGCAGCACAAAATGTAGTTGCAGAAAATCTTACCTTAACGGGTTCAATTGGAGTTGTTACAGGTTCACATGTAGTTACTTTGGATACTTTATTTCATTTGATACGTAAATAGATTTATACTTCCTGAACAACAATGAACACCTGTAAAGTGCTCAGATGGGTGGTGGGCTGACATGGGTTCAATCCTCTATAGCTGTGGCTTGAGGTAATCAGACTGGTTCATGCATCTCTATGTTTTAGTTCAGCCACAATGAGTTTGGGATTATTCTATAGCTCAATTGCCTGGTTCCCTAAACTGTGGTAGGTTTCCTTCTACACATAGTTCTCTAGCAGGTAGGGCTCCTTGTGGTGACATTTTGGTTGTCCAGCTATGGCTGGTCATCCTCCCTACTCTTTTTTCTCATCCCAAACCAAATCGAAAACAAAACAAACAAAACGGCACTTCATGCATTTTGCAAATTTTACATTTCCTACTTCTTTTGTTCTCAATACAAAATATTCACGTTACCTGACCTAGAAGAATAAGTAAATTAATTAATTTAAGGATATGGATTATTGCATAATTGAACTTATAATGATCATGTAACGTCACATGTGTGTGTGTACTCATTTATATATATATATACACATACCCTCTCTCTCTGGGAATTTTTATTTTCGTATGGAAAGTAAATTTAGTAGGAACTTTACTTTCTTTTTATAAATGGAGCTGGATGCTAATCCCTTATCTCATATGCATGTTGGAAAGGCTCATTTACGGTAACCATGCTATCCTGGATTTTCTACCAGTCACCGCATTGCATATTTATAGATGAATGAATCTTAAATATAGGAAACTCATTTACATCTTCTTGTGGTTTCTTAACTTTCTTTGGAACTCTATGGTTGCTATCCTTTTCTGCCACTATGCATTTTAGCTGTCATTTTGTTTTTTAAGTTAAAGTACTCGATTATATTCTGAATTTATTATGTTAATGGTTTGCTGAACCTTACCTGTAGGAAAATTTAATTTGGGAAAGCTCTATGAAAGAATTGGCTTCAATAAGGAAATCATATCAAGGGGTAATTACGCCGAGCTTAATGCCGCTGAACAACGGCCTTTAAGGTATGGTTTGTATTGCTTTTTGTAGGATGTTTCAACGAAAAACTATATGTGAAGAGGCAAGTATCATGGAAACTTTTACTGCTCCAGTTAAAATTTTACATTGCAGTCTTGCTGTGCTCTAATTATTAACTCTTGTTAATTTTTGCAACAGTCTATATTTTGATGCGCTTAGCTTATTATAATGCCATGATTAATGTGTATTATTATAATAAGATAAAATGGTGGGCCTGCTTCGGCAGACCCCCCGCGTTAGTAGAACAACACTGTTTGACTTAATAAAAAAAAGTGGCATTATTTTGTGTAGGGGGGTCAGCTCCCCGCCCCCTCCCTCGTTTTCATATAATAATAACGATAATAAACCATATTTAACCCCGCAGGCCAGATGAGGCAGAGCTCTTTGCAAAATCCGCATGGAATTTCTATAAACAGTTCCGTGAAAAGGCAGCTTCGTCCAGATCGATGACTGTAAACATCATTTCAGCACTCTCCCTATGATAAAAATTTCTCTTTTTCCAATGAGCCACCTAATAAGACCATGAAATTTGTCGTGCAGGTGGAAAAGATGGAAGAGGTTGCACAGGGAAGAGTTTGGACGGGTAAAGATGCGGCTTCAAGAGGTTTAGTTGACGCTATTGGTGGGTTCTCAAGGGCTATTGCCATTGCAAAACAAAGGGCTAATATTCCTCAGGAACGAGAGGTAATAAATTTGGATCCTGTAATATTGAATTTTGTTTGGGGGCATCCCACCATATAGCTTGTAGACTACTTGCACTGCCACATTTGTACGTTTATGCCTTGTGGCAGAGGGATTTACATACTATTTGTTATTTCATGTTAAACATACCGTGGCAGCTCTTGGTTAAACTATATGGAGCCTTTGTTTCTGATATGCGCGTTTGAATGATACGGGCACAGGTTACCCTTGTAGAGTTGTCAAGACCCTCCCCCACAATACTAGAGTTCTTCAGCGGAATAGGGAGTTCCGTTGCTGGAGTTGATAGCTCAATGAAACAACTGTTGCAGGGCTTGGCATTCTCTGAAGGGGTTCAGGCTCGAATGGACGGGATTCTGTTCCAGAGGCTTGAGGGAATGTCTTCTGCCAGCCCTGTCTTCACTATAATCAAAGATTACCTGAGTTCATTGTAGCCTCACATTGATGCTCTTTTTTGTTTTTTTTACCCCCTTCGTTTTTATATTTGTTGTATTGTTGGTTTATTTGTACAGAGCAATGTATATCATGGAAGCTGCATATATAAGACAGATCATATGGCTGGGGGGTGGGTGGGTTGTATTGCATATTTAGGACAATTTTTTGACTACCTGAAACTAGTCAGTGAACCAGAGCATGGAGTATTATTGATTCAAATGAATCCACTATCACCTTAAATACATTATATATATATATATATATATATTAATGCGCTTTACTAATTCTATGACTTGAGTATTGTAATTAATTTTGATGAAGTACTACTAATTATTAATTTTGAATTTATAGTTTTATTTGAATTATTGAATTCCTGGTATAAATTTTTCTTCAAATGTAGTGCTTGGGTCTTCAGAAGAAGTGACAAATAGCGTATGGCATTGCAATTTGTTGTAAGGGATTTATGTTAAATCAGATGGGAAAATTATTTCTCATATATTATAGGGAGAATTTCAATATAATGAGGTACAAGCCTCGCTCATCATATAAACGTTGGGGATTTTAAAACTATTGAGATGAGTAGAGTAATAAATATTTCATTTTGTTTAAATAATAAAAATTATAATTTTTACTACCTTTTACCATCCACGCCACCCTTGTGGTGGCAATCCTATCATTATTTCATTTTCAATTATTATTATATTTGGTTGAGTACATTGAAATAAAATAGTACTTTATATTTTTATTATATAAGAATATAAAAACTACTTTAATTATCTTTATAAATAATATAGATAATATATTTTTATAAGGATATTTCAATTATACAATTTTTAAGTGAAGTCTCCAGATGAAAAGAGCATTGTCTCACAATCCAAATATGATATGTTTTTCAACATCTCCAAAAATCTAAAAATGGATAGAAGAAAAAGAATAAGAGAAAACAAGACAAAAATTGGCATGAGAAAAAATAGTTGCACCTTAGAAATTCTTCTTGAAGTTGGATTTACAATAGAAATGTATTATCTGTTAGGTTTGAATGAGTTCTATCAAAACCAAGCCCGATTGATTTGAATTTTAATTGATTAAAAATGAATTTAGTTTAATCTCAAAGGAACATATTTGGTTTGGATTTAGATTTAGATTTATGAACATCAAATTGAAATTTTGATCCTAATATGTTACATCACCAATTAATCTCCTAAAAAACACCATAGTCACAATCTTGGGAATTATTATATATAATATTTTGATGGTTGATTTAGATTTTTTATATTTAGATATGATTAATAACTTTTTTTAATGATTTATTTGTTGGGGCTGAAAGGTCTAACTACTTAAATATGCCCAAAATTAACTTAAAAGCCTAAGCTTTCAAGTTTAAGGTTTATTGAAGTATATTAACTACTCATTAATACCACTAACTTTTAATTTGACTCATAAATCACACTTGAATTGATATCTTAACAGTTTTTTCGTATGAGCCTTTCATGTATTGTATCGACTACAAATTATAATTTGTAATTTTTCATAACCTAAACTATGGATAGGGTAAGTAGGTGGGTGATTCAATTATATAAGGTGAACTAATTAGGCATGACTCTAATTACCATTCTAAGATGACATGACGGTTTGCCAAGAAGGTGTATTTGTTGGTGGTAAAAGAAGAGGATGAAAGCACAAAACTAGTAGAGGTCTAAATTCTAATAGAGGTGCAGTATTTGTTAGAAGAATTTAAGGATTTTTAAAAACAAATTAATCCTAGTCCCAAGCTACATTAGTAAGAAGACAAAAAAAAACTAGGGATAGTGAATTTAAGCCTTGCTTGTATAGTATAAACTCATATGCTTGTTCTTGCTAGTGTAATTCTTTTGATTGATTTTATTAATGATTGCTAACCCAAATTTATATATGAACTACCATGTCCCTTAGTGTAGCTCAAGTACTTTTACTAAGAGATTGCTCCAACAAATATGTTTTTCCTTGTTTAGGTCCATTTGGTCCAATTTCCATATTGATTCTTAATATTATTATTGGTATTCCAATTAGACTAAGTAGATTACGAATCTTCTTACTACAATGATAATGTTTCTTAAGCTTATGGCTTTGGTGTTCCTATATTTTTAATTTACTAGAATTTTTCTTAAGGATATAAAACAATGTACTTGACTAAAGTATTATTCAAGCACACAATGAAGTCTCAAAGCCACATATCAATGCATCAATACTTTCAAACATTCAATATCATTAAGAACTAAATTACCAATTTACGTGCTTAATTATTATCCATACATAAATTAAGGTTTTGAGCTTTTATAATGAAGTGTGGTAGCTAGGGTAGACGAAAAATGTAGCCCATGTCTTTTGATTGATGTTGGCTTGTATAAGCATAAAATATTTTCAACAATAGAATATATGATATATTGATTATGATTAATTCTTTAAAACTTAACCCAAATCATTATGTGAAAAAAACTTGGTCAGATGCCATATCATTATTATAATATTCTCAATATTCATAAGAAATTAATAAAATTATTATTTACAAAAGTCTTTACATTTCAAGAAATTATTTTTCAAATATTTAAAATTATTTTTCCTAAAATTTATAATGTAATCAAACAATAGAAAAAGAATTATATTTTTTTTGGGAAAATAGGAAATTTGTTTTCAATTAGATTTCATTTTTTATTGAATAGACGGGCCTATCCAAAAAGAAATTGCTACACACTTTATATTGAGCTCATAAAATTAATGAAATTAAGTTCATCCTAAATTCTCCTTTGAATGCTTTCTTTCACCCCAATTTATTATGACATGGCTAACTTGCCCACTCTTTTATATTAACCTGATGAAATTAATAAATCTATCTTTTGAATGATTTTTTTCACCCCAATTTATTATGAAATGGCTAAATTATTCAGTATAATAGATTATATGATGAGAATTCAGTTATTTACAATATAATAAAATACGAAAGAAAACATTTGAGTAAATGTAGGAGCCCTTGAAATTTAATAAAAAGGCATTCATGCAAGGAAACAAGAAACTGCCTTAAATCCAATAAGCCCATGCCCATTCAACATCAAATGCATACAATAGTAAGCCCATTTAAAGTTATATACAATGTCCCTTTCACCAAAAATTCACCTTGATCTTCTTCTTCTTCTTTTTAAACATTCTTTTGTATTTCTAATAAACATATTAGATATTTACATGCTAAAAAACAATCAATAAAAAATACAAAAAGAAATAAGAAAGAAGACAAAACTAGGGGATGGAATGGTACAAGTCACATGGAACAGTCACTCTCTCTCCTCCAATTCTCTTTTATTTTAAGAAAATGCTAATGAAGAAAAGAAATGTAATGAGTAAAATTACAATTATATTCGCTTGATCTTTGATTAAATGACATAAATCATAATTTTATTTAACTATAGTATATATATCTTGTCATAGATAAACAGTTAAACCGAAAGTATCATTTGAACCATTCAAGATATATACTTTTTCTTATTATCATGTAGGGATGGCAATGGGGCAGGGCGGGTATTGGGTCACCCCGTCCCCATCCCCGCTAAGGGAAAAAATTACCCATACCCGCCCCGTGCCCCAGTGGGTATTAAATTTTTCGCCCCATCCTGCCCCGTCGGGGCACGGGCGGGCGGGGATTCCCCGTCCCGCTCCGATTAAAGCCCATCCATCCCGGCCCACCACCCCACCCGAGCCAAACTCGCCAGGTCCAAGGCACCCCGCCCGCCCACCCCGGCGCCGGCCGCCCGCGTGAAAAATCATAGCAAAATATTTTGCCAGGATGAGAAATCGAACCCGGAACCTCTCCTGTGGGACGTGTATGCGGGTGGCCGGTAGCTAACCCGGGCGAAAGCTAATCGGGTAAACGAGGTGGGGATGCGGGACGACAATTTTTAGCGGGTAGGAGCGGGTATGCGGGGCGGGGCATGCTTGCCCCATCCCCGCCCCATTACCCGACGGGGCAAAAAATTGTTGCCCATACCCGCCCCATTACCCGTTAAATTCAAAAAATACTCGCCCCATCGGAAGGCGGTACGGGCAAGTCGGGACGCAGTTAAATTGCCATCCCTATTATCATGACCATATATATATATATATATGAAAATATTAAAGATAAAATTAGCGGAATGGGTACAGTTACCATTACAATTATTCATTCTTAATCAAGTGACTTAAATTACAGTTTTATTTAATTGTAGTGAAAATATTGTAGCAAGTAACATAGCTTACTAACAATTAAATAAAACTGTAACCTTAATCGTTAAAACGATTATCGCGTTGATTATCGCGTTCATTACATTATTTTTTCAGCACATATATCAAAATAAAAAAAAACTAAAAAGGCTGTGGAAATGATATTAGCAGACGCGCGAATGATTGTTGTAGCGACAAATAAAGACAGCAAGAATGAAGGCGGCGCAGCAGGCCCAAGTGACATATTTGAGGTGGTTCGGGAACGCAGCGGTGAGCGCCAGTACAAAACCAACACCACCCATGAAGATGCCAGATTTAGTGGCCACAGCAGCGACCCAAGGTGGGAACTTCTTCACGCCGCCAATCAGATGTCCCACGGTGATAAAGCCAAGGCACGACAGTATCGCCAGAGGGTAACCATACACGCACTGGAACATGACCACGGGATCAGAATGGCGTGGCTTAGCAGATCCGTCAGAGGAAGAAGGTACTGATTGACCGCCGCTTTGCAAAATATTGATCGACATTTGTGCCGCTACCGAGAAGGAGAAGCCTACCGTGAGTTTTGACCAATCGAGACGTTTGATCCCAAACCGGGCAGGCCCAGCCCTGCTTTCCGGCGCCAGAAGATCAGGAGGCAGTCCATTCCCGGGAGCCCCTGAAGTATGAATATGATCGAATATTTCAATCACATATTGCTCCTCCTCCTGCTGCTGCTGCCGCTGCAGCAGCATGTCCGGTGGACGACGAACCGCCAAATGGATGCGGAGAGGTCCGTGGGGTTGATATGTATTATCGTATTCGTCTGACACTGCCCCCAGAATTTGAGGAAGGACCCACTCCAGGACTTCATTATTAGGCTCTCCTAGCCAGCAGAGGCTCCATAAAATGATCTGCAGCCGGGCAAGACAATGAGCCGCCACCCTAGCCTGAGTCCCTAGCCGCCGGACCCGGCGTTGATGAGGCTGCACAGGTCCCTCTTCAAGCCTCTCCAGTTCATCAGGTACTTCCATATTCTAACTAGCTAGTAGTATACGTGGTAGGGTATTGTGTTCTGTGACCAAGTTCTCGTGCGATCCAAGGGAGAGAGGGTCAGATTCGAGCAAAAACGAGCCGGGCTTGTAAATAGATAGATTATGGTGCCCCACTTTATATGGGGTTGAGAAAATCGGAGCTCTGTTATAGTGTATGGCCCACCCACAAAGTTTGTGCCACCAAACGTTTTTTTTACCGTACTGGATGCAGCAGACGCACCACGTTCACAATAATAAGCACGGCCCTTTATTTATTTATTAATTATTATTATTATTATTTGGAGACAGTAAAGGTTGAGGTGAATTCAGCATTGTAAATTTGGTCGAGAATAAGACTATTTCCATATCAAATATCTATTATCGACTGGCTGGCTCGATTGTTAATAACATGTTCTTATTCACAGGCCCAGGAAAGTAAAACTCTTATCACCTACTAACAATAAAACGATCAAAATTGACTTTGACTTGATTATCAACCAAAAATCACAGTGCTAATACTGTTACAAAACGTCGAAGCCATGCTTGTTCTTTTCTTTTCTTTTTTTTTTTTTTTTGGCTGGGAAAAAAATTACAGTGATAATACCCTTACGCGTTTTTCGAACCTGGTAAGAAGCTTGTCGGAAGTTTCCTAACTAGTAGCTCGTAGGAAGTTTCCTAAAGCTTTTCGGAAGTTTCGTGCCACTCTCTCGTTATACATGGTCACACAGTCACACTTACGGGCGTGCATCTACTCAGGTCAGGCCGGCTCTAAGAAATTGGATGCTCTAGCCTAGCCGGCGAGCTTCTAAAAATTTGTTTCTTATTATTTTTTTTTTTAAGTTTTAGTGATTGAATTTTAAATTTATAATTATTCTAAACTAAAATTTACAACTATCAATTAAAAATATCAAAACATATTATCATTGGTCACTCAATAGCTCATTGATTTCAAAATTTTCTAAACCAAAACTTTAAAAATATTTCAATTCATAACAAAATGATAATGCAGTTAGTTAACGAAAATTCAAACCCTCCATTGTAATTGCAAATCACTCAGGGCCAAATCACCAATAAATATATATGAAAAAAATATACAAAATCATATTGAACAACAAATATAATGAAATAAAAAAATTAAAATAGGATCAAAATAGAAACATCAGTATATAAATAATACATACCAACACTAAATTAAAATTATTCAATTGAATATATATTATACATTATATAATATAGAATAATAGGAAGAAAAAAATACCTGCGAAGCCATGAACGTGAAGCCATGAAGGGTCTCCGGAGTCGGATGACTCGAGATCCATGAAGTCGTTAGGGCCATGGACATGAGGGTGAGGCGCCGATGTCGGCGGTCATCCCTGCTTCGCCATCTCACGCGGTGTCGGCGGTCGAAAGGGTGAAAAGCGGGCCGGAGGCGACGTCGCCAAGTGGCATCAAGACTCGATCGATGACACGTCATGGCGAACAGAGAATAAGAGATCCGGAATCGCAGTGGCCGCCGATCTAGCGAGGTGGAGGTGGAGTGCCGGAACGCTCGACCGATCGATGTGTTGTCTGTGTGCTATGGGTCCGCTGCGTAACGTCGTGAGTGTGTGTGCAGGCGGCATGCGGGAACAAGGGGGTAGAGGCGTAGAACGAGCGTGGACCGTGGAGTGGTGCCCCGAAAACCAAAAAAAAAAGTGCCCCTAAATTATTCTATTGGACCGGGTGCCCTAGGCGGCCGGCTACCTCATCGAGCCTCCCCCTTGGGCCGGCCCTACATCTACCCGCCCAACCCACTCTATCCGTTCGATCTAACCCAAATCTATCCGCTACCCGCGAATAAAAATTATTTTATGGTGGATTGGGTCGGTTGGCGGGTGAGAATGTTCAAATCCGCTACTAACTCGACCCACCGCACTTTATTATAAAAATAGAGTAAATCTTATCATTTATCTATTATACATTAGTTCACTATTGTCTCTCTCATCGTAAGAGGTGAGAGTTATGCAATGTGAAGCCTATGATTGTGAATTTGTGATATTACAATCCATACATCTCGTATCTTTCCTCATTTGTGGTTACAAATACATAGTGAATAAAATAATATATTTTTAATTATAAATATTTTATATTTTATGTGTTCAATTTTTTTAATATATGTCATTTAATTATATACTAGTAAATGACGTTTGACACCGCTCAACCCACCATACTCACCGTTTAGCACCAGTAAAAAATTTAACAAACCCGTCAATTATTAAAGTTGACGGGTCGATTGATGATTTATCCTTTCACCAACCCCACCAGACCCATGCACACCCCTAGTCACACTACATAAGTGTAAACATAAGTCAAGCGATAACGAATTTGGGAATCTTATTTAATAAATGAAAATTTAACTTAAATTTTAAGAGATGCATGTTTATAATAATTAATAAGTGATTGTATTGCAAACTTAATAAATGCATGTTTTTCAATGTCATAAAGGGTTTACAATTTTTTGTCCATTAATATTCTCACTTTAACCAAAGTGATCATTTGAATATTTTCATTAAACAGGACATTTTGGCGGGGGTTGTATTATTATCGTTATTCAATGAAGTTTGATTGGTGGGTTTATTGACAGATTTTTTGATAAAGGAAAGAATATCATTGTCATGAGTGAGGATACCATTATTTGAGTTGCTAGAAGTATAAGAGTATTGGTTTGGAAAAATGCTCAAATTCATATATATGGGAGAATGAGATGGATTGTGGGGAAAATAATCAAGAAGTGTATGAGATTCCATTAGTGCTTTCATTTTTTTATTTGAGTATGGACTAAAATTGTTTTAGATCATGAAAGGGATAAGATTGGCTAGGGAATCCTATTTGGCTTCGGGAGATGAGATATAATGAGGGGAAGAAAGTTGTGGAGAATTTGGTTGGACTCTAGGTTCTATTGCTAAAGTTGCATCTTGGATTTCATTTGGGGGGGGGGGGGGGGGGAAGGTGTTGGAGGATATATTTGAATACCGAGATCTGATGAAGGAACAAACTCGTGTTTTAGGGATACTATAAGATCAATAATATTTGACTATCATACCCTAATACATTTTACTTGTTGAGTCTTGGAATGTTTTCAATCGTATATTTCTCCATCCATTTGATGGCGAAGAGATAGAAGTGCACTAAACCTAGCAGAGTTGGTAGGGCCAGAATAGTGCTTTGAAGGAGATGATTTTGATGCAAATTAAGAGTTTGTGTTTTTTCCATTTAAATAGGATAAATAGGAGGAGGAAATGTACCTTGGAAGCTCCTTTGGAAGCGAAACTTACATTAGATTTGTTGTTAGGAAGAATCATTGCTAGATGCTTCTTGTTGTGTCATGAGTGGATGCCATGCGGTATGGGATGCTATTTTGTTTTGTTAATAATATTATTGGATACTTTTTTGTAATGAAAAAATATGATTAGATTTCTGAAGATTTTTCTCGCTTGATGTCATTTGTAAGGCTTTATTTTGTCCTTTATTGAATATATTAAAATAGTATATATTGTGTAAAGATAAGGAATCCTAAGGCATAAAAAAGATTTCATGTTGTAAAAAGTTATATTTGAGTGGTAAAACTATCATAGAGAGTTGAAATCTATTTTGATTGTAAATTTGGATAACAAAGCAAAAGTAAGATTGTGTGTCGTCATATTTGACTATGAAGAGGAGTGTATGTTATCTTTTTTTGGGAAAAATGTTTTGGTTATGAATGTAACAAAAATAATTTGATTATAATGACCATTGCATAGGGTGATGTAAATTACTCTTAGATGTTTATCATGTTGATTCTTTGGGGAAAAACTTAATTTGGAAAGGAATTGGGAATAAAAATATGAGGTCTTGAAAAAGATATGAAACCGTACCTTGTGATACTTGGAATCCGAACTTGAATATAGAATTGAATTTATATCATAGGAAACCATTCATGATTTTGTAATAGTCTTGTGGTAAAAGTAATGTGTAAATTAGTTAATAAGTTTAATGGAGAATGTGGGATATTAAGATTTTGTTTTAAAGATAAAGTATTATTTGTTTGGAAAGACAATATTATTATTAAAAGGGTTTGTAATTAGCATGAGATACGTATAAAAGTTAACACTAATTTGAAAAAGGTAATGACATATATGAGATTTACTAAGCTCTAATATAACACACACACACACACACACACACACATATATCAAAGATATATATCTATGGGATAAATTACACGACCGAAATTGTGTTGGTTTTTAGATTCGCGTTAGAGTTGTTCGACAATAATCATATCAGCCAAAAGCCATATTGATTCTTGTTTAGAACATCATCATATTGGTTAGGGTATGGAATGTTTCAAAATAAAAGAATATATATATATATATATATATATATATATATATATATATATATATATATATATATACTAACGGGGAAACATTCATAAAAGCTTGACTTTGAATATTTTTTTAAATATCGGTACATGGCGTTGTTTCATCTGAAGTTTTCTTCCGAGAAGGATGTTACTGGTTTTCGTACGATAAATCAATATTTTTTTAAAAAATATTTTCTTTTTAACATAAAAGTAAACTAATAAGACAAAACACAATTATCATACATATGACAGTGATATAAAG
This sequence comes from Taxillus chinensis, assembly GCA_023512835.1. Lineage (NCBI taxonomy): Eukaryota > Viridiplantae > Streptophyta > Magnoliopsida > Santalales > Loranthaceae > Taxillus > Taxillus chinensis. The sequence continues at coordinate 31,675,040 of CM042087.1, forward strand.
TAAAAAAGTAAGCTAATAGGACGAAAAGATAATAATGACATGTAGGGCTCACACAAGAAAAAGAGGAAAAAAAAGATAATAATTACTAATTATTATATATAATACGACATATATATATATATATTTATTAAAATACTTTTTATATATGTTTATATAAATAACATCACCACGACATAAACCATGTTCGTTTCTAAATCTATATTGGAAAAGACCGTATTAAATTTAGATCTCGTATTGGTTTAAGTATGAAATTTTAAATATATATAACATAATATAATATATATATATATATAATTGATGAGGAGAGAGAAGAGAAGATACATATATAGTAATGATATATATATAGGACACAACTTACCTCCAACCCGGGTTGGAGGTAAGTCCTGCAACCCGAGAGGTGGCAACATATAATGCCGACAAGTGTCCTATAGTCACAAGTGTCCTATAGTCATGTGACATGCACAATACTAAGCCCGTTAATTTTCCAAGAACGAAGATGTAAAGTACGTCTACATCACCGTGCCTAGCTACCTGGATCCACCACCGTCGTTAGGCTAAAGTTTCACAACAAACAACGATCAAATAATGCCGAACAAGGAGGGGATCACTCGGAGGCTCCTCCATCACAAGCAAACAGCCTCACACAATCAACCACCATACACTATCAAGAAAATGAAAGCAGAAATTTGGGATAAAGAGAACAAAACCTCTACGCCAGGCTTGACCGATCTGCGAAAAAAAAAAAAATAAAAAATTGGGACCAGATATTGCAAACCAGAGGGGGGATGGAGGAGCAATTCATCGGGAAATTTGTCAAACAAACTGGAAGGCGCAGTGATGGGGGAGACCATACGCCTCACACTAGGCACGTCCGATCCAAGCCGCACACACCAAAATAAGGCTCGCGCCACCGGAGGGCGTCGCAGGGACAACGCCAAGATTGATCCCGCAGAGGCGGAAATCTGCAAGATCCGGGGCAGAAAGTGGGGAGGGCGCACGATCCGACCAGTGCCAAGAAATTCACCGTAAACAGGGGAGAGACGAAGTCACCGCTCTCACTAGCAAGCCACACGCCACCTCAAAACAGCACGACGGGATGTAGCCGAACGGAATTGCACCACCGGACCGGAAATCGTAGGAGAGAGAAGAGAGCGTGGAGAGTTTTCATTGTTTCTTTGTGAATTTGCAAAAAATTAACGATTCGTAATAAAGAGAGCCCGGTATTTTTATCTGGATCTTTTACATTTGTAAGTAATACTAATGTATTAGTAATAGATCTCGCCCTCCCGCTACCCATCATCCGGGCCGTGGCCTAGGTCCTCGTTAACATCTTGCGAGCTCCAAGGGATTTATGTGTGTGCGCGCGTGTGTGTGTGTGTGTGTGGGGGGGGGGGGGCGTGTTGTGGCTTGGTAGGTGGTTGGCACTGGAGTCTATGCGAATGAGTTAGCGGTGGCAAGCAGCCAAGAGATAACACCGGACGGCGATTTCGATAGTGGTGGTCCAGGCAAAGGCACGGTAATGCACGAGTCTTAACGTATTTTACATTGCGTTACCGTGACTTAGTATCTTGTGTGTCACGGACACTTGTCGCATTATATGCTGCCACCTCTCCGGGTTGAAGGGATTATCTCCAACCTAGGTTGGAGGTAAGTTGTGTATATATATATATATATATAAGGGGGGATTGAGGGGGAGAGTAAAGATAAGAAAATGAACAATTTATTTCATTAATACACTTTGGAATACATTATACAAACATTATATAGCCAAGGGAGAAGGCTTCTTGTGAGGATCCGTAGTTGGGATAGCCTTGCAGATAATTTATATTCGATGTTGAGGACATCATCTTGACTATGTGACCATTAATACGATCGTTTTGACTATATTTGAATCTGATTTGAGTCCGAAAGCCTTCTGGGGGTATATAGTAATTTTTGGGAGTTAAATTAAAGGCTAATTAATGAAATATAGAATTTAATATTGGTTTTCGGCAGCTTGAGAGGGGGGGTCACAAATTTTAATTAGAAAATAGATTTTGGGATTTTATTAATGTCTCATATCTCTTTTTGGAGAGCCCTAGTTGTCATAGCCGCCATAGGTGTGTGTGTGTTCCTGGTATTCTTCACGTTCTTCATCGTTTTTCGATGATTATTGGTTGTTTTTGCTAAGTTAATCCTTTTTAAAGGCAAAAGGTAAGTGAATCTATCTCTTCTCTTCTACTCCTTGCTCTATCTATGCTAGGGATTTATTAAAATTAGAATATGAACATTCGTTGCATGGAATTGATATAGAAATCAAGAAAACAAAGATTTAATACAAGAAATTGTGTTATGTCCGATGTTTAGCTATTCTTGCTTGAAATAAATGTGAATATATTTGTCTAAGGCCTAAAGATGATGTTTTAGAGCATAAAGGTCGAATCTTAAAACCAAAAGTCATAGGGTTGCATTACAGATCAAGGAGCAGGTTGCAGAACCATATTATGTGTCGATCGCAGCAGGGATCACATCTGCCGCAACCAACATGAGGGGAATTAGTTGAATAATGGAGGTTGGTCATAGTCGGTTTTCGGTCCTTCGCGACCAAGCAGTGGTTTTAGTCATTTGAGAATATCGGTTATGGCGAGATCTAAGGCTCGATGCGGCTAGCTAGGCATATTTGGCCTTTTCTTACGTGTTTTGCTCGTTTTGTTTTCTACTTGAGTTATTGTTGCTTGTGGGGGCCTCCGGGAGGTTTCCCTAGACTAGTTTAATGGACTTTGAACCATCATGATGATATATGTTGACTTGGTATGAATTGTCTCATAAATCTTCTTTTGGGTTGCTATTGATTACCTATAAATCAGGTTTGCTTGTGGTTGATGTATTTTATGGTTCTAGTGATTTGTCTGGGCGTCTAGTGCCTCTAAAGACATTAGCTAAGGCTATATGTCATGTTTTGGCTATGGGCTTTGGGAGTTGTAGGCTTTGGTTGTTGATTCTAGAAACCACGACATTCGAAGGCAAACAGTGCTAACAAGCAAACGTGGCAATTTTGCCCCACCCTGATATGCCTTTGGGTCGGGCTCAGGTCTTGCCATACCCACTTTGATCCAATATTTTAAAGCAAAATTAGACAAAAAAACTCCGCCCCGACCGACCCGAAGTGCCCAAACGGGAAGGTTGGGGCGGATTGGGAAACCTATAAAATTTTAGGTCGATTCAGGTCAGATATTACCAGGCCCTGACCCGACCCATTGCTATGCTTACCTACAGGTGATACTAGTCGAGATTGGTTATCGCAGTCCACTATCGAACTATGGCTCCTGGGTGTTAAGAGTCGTGATAGTTGGATTTTGTTTGATTATATTTGTACGCTATACCGTGAATTGATACATTTTTGCATTAATTTATATAGGTTGGGTAGTCTTGAGACACTATACTTGGCACATGAACACTTGATAAAGACCCGTATTTGGGTAGGGATGAGAGATAGTCTTTCTCTGTTGCTAAAAACATCCTGGACAATATTGTGTTCGTCAATGTGAGCATTTTGATTGTAATTGGGCCCAATTCCGGGTCGGGGCCCCAAGTGGCCCGATTGTTGACTTTCTCAAGGGTTTATTGGTTGACCTTGCATTTGAGCGGTCAATTGGGTTGGAAAATATCCTGGATAGTGATGTGCTCATCATTTTGAGCATTTTGATTGTACTTGGGCTCAATTTGAAGTTCGTGACCTCAGGAGGTCAATTAATATTTTTGGGATTTATTAATAAAAAAATACAAAAATATAAATAGAATGAGAGTAAGAGCTTCCACATTACGTTTCAAAAAGCTTGGAGAGAGAGAGAGAGAGAGAGAGAGAGAGAAAAAAGCTTGGAGCCTTTGCTTTGGGGCGTTTTAAGTTTGTTCGATCATCAAGAATTATTCCAGGTAGGTGTTCCATTGATTCTTCACCCTTTCTTTGCTTGTTTCATTGGATTAACAGGTAAGAATTAGATAAAATCATGAAAATTCGTGATGAACCCTAGGAATTGGGGAAAAATGAAAATTGAGCATGAAACTTAGATGATTTAGGTTGTTTGGTAGCATAATGTGGCTAGATGATGTTAGAAACCCTTAATAGGGATGAATTGATGCTTAGAAAGGAGGATTTAATGAGTATAATTGGGTTTCGAGACGAAACCAAGAAGAACGCATGATCGACGGATCGTGATCGGAGTTTTGCTTGACACCGTAGATCAAGCGAGTCTCGAGCAGAGGCCTCGAGCAGGGAGCATCGAGCGAATGTAGCCTCAAGTAGGTGTCTCGAGCGAGAGGCTTGAGCAGGAGTGTCAAGCGAATGTAGCATCGAAGCGGTGTTTTGGCCGGTCTCGAGCGGTTAGGCGATGTAGTTCCACTTTGATTGGCCGGACCATTTACATTGTAAACGATTATACCTCTCCACATTAAGTATTAAGTTACAATGTAAATAATGAAATACCCCCATTTGGATTCAAAGAAAAATACTATAAAATTAAATTCTCACTCCTTCAAAATGTAAAAATTGAGATTTAGTGTAAAATCTCGAAAAAATTCGAGTTTTTCGTAGAGATGAATTTTTTGAAAGTGGGGTTAGACATCTCAGAAAAATTCCTAAAAATCAGATTATCTTAGTTATGATATGGAAACCCAATGCCGGGACCTTTTATTTTAAGAAAACAACTCTTATGGGTATCTCCTTCCTTGGTCAAGGAATAATGATCGATTTGTGGAGACCGGCTTTAGTTATAAAGGGAGTATGGTGAATCTTAATGCACTATTGGTGTTGGTATGTTGGTTCGAGGAATTGGGGCTTGGGCTCTATGACTTGTTGGGTTCTCACCGTGAAACACAGATAATGCTATGTGGTTGACGGGACAAGCATATGCGCCGATGGCAAGCTTGTGTGGCACTATGTCCGGGCATATAAGCCGTGGTAGGGCTAAGTGCCCTGAGTGGGATCCTGTTGAGGATCGTGTTGAGATGTTGAGCTTGTGGAGCTAGGGTTGAGTGCCCGAGGCTGGGATCCCGTGAAGGATCATGGACAAGCCGTCTGTGTGGGCAGCGGGGTTTCGATGTTTGTTTGTAGGTTGTGTCCTGATGATTGTGCACATTACACGATACACGAGTACACCGAGCATATAGACTTGTATGTTTGCATGATGTGAAGTTTTGGGGTCACCTACCGAGCTTGTCGCTCACCCTTACTTGTTGTTTACCTTTTTCATGTGTGACCCGAGACTAGTGGACTTTCTTCCAGGAGGACGTGCTCACTACTCTGATGTATGATCAGGTATTGTATTATGTATTGTTGTGTATTGTATCCAGGACATGGATCCAGGTGGACGATTGTATTTGCATACTATTTGTGATGTGATGTCTATATGATTGTTTGACTTATTATATGCATGATGATATATAGGAAAGTACAAGATTACCCTTGATGCATGATCGTACAGGGTTGTATAATTGAGACAAGACCGCGGTGTAGTCTCTATTGGTGCTAGTCACCAACCCCTTGACCTTTCGGGTGCGGGCAAGGGAAAGTCATGTTTCGGTTCCGGGTTCCCTGGAATTTGGGGCGTGACATCCAAGCATATAGTTCTTAGACATGGTAGGGTTATAGGGTTGGTGTGGAGTTGTAGTTCACCTACCTGGGCAATTGTGTTCATCCATACATTATTGGACTATTTTTTAGGTATTAATCGAGATTAGCCGAAGGAAGTTGGAGAATATCCAATTTATATTTTGATGTAAAGATTTGACCTATTTTGTTTGATATTTGAGCTTGATTTATTTTTTGAACACGGGTCCGTAAACCTTGTATGAAATTATATTTATTATTATTGATGGCGTGTTAATTTGAACATTTATTATTGCATATATGTCATTGGGAATGTACAAAATGTACACGTGGTATATTTATATAGGGGTACCTTGAGATAACACCCGCAACGAGCATCTATTGGTGCTTGTCACCAATCCTTTGACCCATTGGATGTGGCCATGGGGCAATCTCGTTTCCGGTTTCAGGTCTAATGGAATTAGGGACATGACACTTCTAGAGAAAGGAAGGGTAAATTTGAAATTTGATTTTTTTTTTTTTGAAAATGCCATGTAAGCTATAAATAGTAAAATGAAAGCGTGGGCTTGGGCCTTTGGGAATGGGGTTTTCTAGGTTTTCACTACAACATGGGCCCTAAATTCGTGGGCCTTCATTTGTTTTGGGCCTTGGGCGTTCATTTATTCAATATAGGTTTGGGGTCAATTTTGCACATAATTTAGAATGTCTTTTGATGGGCCATTGGGAATGGGCCTGAATGGAGTATAAGCCATTATTTGTACATACATCTTGGATCATGTCTAGATGGGCTATTGGGAATGGGCCTAAATTCAACATGGGCTTTGCATTGAATGGGCTATTGGGAGTGGGCCTTAGTTGGATTTGGACCTTGTTTGAAGAAACGCCTTGGATCACCTTTGGAGGCCATTGGGAGTAGGCCTATATTGGATTTTTGGCCAATCCATAGCCATTAATGGATTTGATGAAGGCCCATTATGCGTTGTTTGCACCTAATGAGATATAGTCATTCGACCAACTACACACTAATTTGCACGAAGTGTTTTTTTAGATTTTTAGCAAACCCATAGCTATCAACAGATTAGATGAGTGCTTATTAAGCTCTATTTGCCCTTAATAAGATGTAGTCATTCTAAACGACTACACACGATTGGAAATTATGTAGTGGAAGTGTCTGGCACTAAAGAGGTCCACTTGGGATTCTTCTTCCTGAAAAGGGTTAGTCGGAGTAGTAATAATAACATGTGATTTTAAAAGATTAAAATTTTGAATATGTAATTTTTATAAAAATAAAAAAAAAATGGAGTGCAAGAAATATGATCATAATGAACTATGTATAATGTAATTAAATGAATGAAAGGAGTACCTAAAATAATAGCATAATTGATATTTTGTAATAGAACAAAATTTGTTTTAATTTGAACTTCGTTATTAATAATAATTCCTTCGGTTTTGAAGAAATGGGAAGACATTGATTATTAGCAACAACAAGATTTTGGTGACAAGGGGTTTGGAGGTTTGATGGAATTGATCTTATTTGAATACAATTTAAATCGGCTCCAAGATCAAAGAATGCAATTGTGTCAAAGACAAAATTAGTATGAAATTTAGTACTAATACAAATGAAATATTTTTGTGTAGTGATTTCTTTAATAAGAAAAAGGAAATCATTTAGAGTGGTTTTGGGGGGATCAACTTGGTTAGTGGTCGAATTACTTGTATCCTCATGGGGATTGGAGATATCAAAATTGTGAAAATGTTGGATAACTTCTTTTTTCTAATTTTCAAGTTGTTCAACCTATTTTTATAATTTAATAATTTCTTTTTGAAGGCCTTCGAGAGAAGAAGTGAGAGAATGAGAGGTGTTTTGTCATTTGAGAATGGTAATTAAATCATAATGAGTAGGAGGGAGAGATGTTGGCCTATTGGAGGTTTGTTTGAGTGAAGGAATAAGTCTTTCAATTAATTGTTTTTGGATTTGTGGATTGTTAATTTGTTGGATGAGCTCAAATATTGATTGATAGTTGATCGGCAATTTGCATGTGTACAAATCATGGCAAGTAATAAAGTGAATTTTTAAGTCCGGATATCGAACCTAAGGGAAGGATGAAGAAATTGAAAATTTTAACTATCTTACAAAGGAATTTTTTATTGGATTAATATGAAAACATAATTAAATTTAAAGAGTTTGTTTGAAGGAATGTGAGAGATGGAGAAACGCTTTTTCGAGTAAAAATAAATCAATTGATAAAGGTGATTGGAGTTAAGATTTTATTTGATGTATTTTTTTAAGTTTATGTCTTAGTTTAATCTAATTCTTTCCTTGTGATAATATTTAATACCCAACCTTTAATGCATGAATTAGCCTTTTCCTAACTGAATTTGAATATTTGAATTTTAAATTTCCCATTATTTCTCATAATTTCTCCAAATAAATATCCCCTATTTAATCTCTTATAATTCCTTGTTTTTGAATTTGAAAAAGTGATTAAATAATTACCTTTATCACTCTTTTAATCCCAAAAAGACTCCAGCCCCAATACAAAGCACCTTTTTGAATTTGAATTTCTTGCATTAATTCCCCTTTGACTTGAATGTTTGGTATTTGTCCTTTGTTCAAATGACTTCGGTCCAAAAGGGAATAAGTGAGTCGCACAAAAATGAGGATTCCAACGCTGAAATTTGAGCTTGGTCGGGTGAAGGCTTCACCGACCTTCACCCGAACACTGGACCACCTCGGATTTCACCCGACCAGAAGGAAAGTGTCTTCAGTGAAGCTCGGAGACTCCAGATATGCAAAAATAAGCTTCACCCAACCTGATCGGGTGAAGAGTCCTTCACCCGACCTTCACCCAACCAACACCGGATTACCTCGGATTTCACTCGACCAGGAAGGAAAGTATCTTTCTTGAGGTTCCTAGACTCCAACGGTGCAATGTGGGCTTCATTCGACTTGGTCGGGTGAAGGTCCTTCACCCGACCTTTAGACCAACCTAAAATTTGGTTGTCATGGTCTTTAGGTTTTTGGGATTCCATATCTCTTCCGATGATCTGGTGAATTCTTCTTCAATTTTTGAATTCCTGTCAAAATATAGCAAAAATACCACAAAAACTACAAGAAATTCTCTTTTCGGGTTAAGGCATGAAAATGTGAGAATGTAACTCATTTGGGCAATAAATGAAACAAAAGAGTATGAAAATATACTCAAAAGAGTATAAAAATGAACTTATAAATCCCCCAATCAATAGTCCCTAGAAAGGACATTTAGATTGTTGCAGGAAGTTGAATAAGAAAAATACTAAGGCGATCATGAAAAACTACTAAAGAAGTATTGTTTAATTAGTCAAGTATTGTTTTTCTCCTTTTACCTTAGTATTTTTCATTTATGAAGAACTACTGTTCACTCTTCATTTGTTTTGCATTCATTAAAAAAATTCGACCCCCCCCCAAATAGTTTTTTGCCCCAATTTTCATTTCATCCAATAAAGAAATGATAAAGAATGAATAAATAATATTTAAATGGAATAGAGATAAAATAGAGAGTATTGTTGGAGTTTAATTTATTGCTTTTAAAATAAATTTAGAGTTGTTAAAATAAATATAAATAGAAAAAAAAATTTAGAGTTGCTCCAATGTAGGGGTTATCCAATTCCAACTCAGTGAGCAAGTTAGGCCATGTATGTGTTTTCTTAAGTTTTAGTCCCAAGAAGTTTATAATATTGTAATTATTGTCAATGGTGTCAAACAGTGGCAAGCAATGTGTGAAATAAGTATATATCTTCTGATAACCTCGTAAAGTGATCTTTGTATAGTGAGCTTGTAGATGGAGTTAGACAAAAAGCATTAAGTCTCTTTTTTTTTTGAATCTCGAGAGTCTTTGGATGAATTTGAGTCCTAAGTGCTCGAACGGTTTGTTGAAGCTCAAAGGTGTTAGGAATTTGTAGTCTAATTCTTGAATTGTGATTATGAGATTTTAATAAGTCTCCCTAAGATAATGATCAGAGCATACGTTAGATACTTGAAATGCTCATTTGATGCTCGGAGTGGTAATTAGATACTCATATCATCAACTAGAGGCCCAAAGCAATGTTGCTAAGGTTTGAACGATATCATTCCTTTAAGTTGTGATGTCAACAAAAGCTCTTATGATGTCATAAGAAGAGCTTATGACGTGAGAAACAATACTTATGATGTAAGCGACTATATTGATCATTTGAAGAATTTAGAATGAAGTAGCAATACTTATGATATAAGCAAACGTGTTTATACCGCATCAAGTAGCATAAGAGTGAAAGTTTAGTTATAAGGAAAGCAGCATTCCAATCACATAACCAACAGGTGTTGATGACGTAACAAACATAACTAGTAGCATAAGTAATATTGTCTTGGTGATAATGTAATCGATTATGTTGATGATGTATTAAATAGTCTATAAGAAATTTGGATAAAGAGTTGGTTCAGGTTACTTTATTTGAAGCTCATCATCTTGGGGTGTGTTATTGATTTGAAGTAACTCATCATGAACCAAAGCCTCTTTGCACATATCAAAGCAAGCTTATCTCGAAGCCATTACAAAGTTTATTTCCGAATATAAATGGAATATCATCGTGGTAGTTATCCTTGTTACATGGCTTTTTGAACCATGTCTCCCCTGGGCATGACCCGGAATATTCTAACAACAAAGACCATAAGACTAATGAGAGAAATAGGTTTATTATAATGCAAGCTAAGGGTTTGCAGTACTAATATAAAAGCAACTCTAAGGATATGTTCTAATGGTTCAAAAAATTACAATTCAACTGTTTATAGGAAAAAAAACAGAGTAAAACAGAGGGATCAAGAGCTTATCAAAAAGGAGGAGAGTTAAAGAGATTGATTAAGCCTTTGTAAGACAATATCAAATCAACAAAGCAGATACAAAGTCAAGGTAGTATATTCGGAGAGTGAGTTCATTTTATTATAATATGTGAGTATTTGTATTGTTGTGAAAAAGAATACAGGAAAACTAAGAGAGAGAAAACGATTGTAGCCTTCTTTGTAATAGTTGTAGCTATTATAGTGGATTGTCTCGGTATAGATTGGAGTCTTACCACTGTGTAGTATTGTCCTGTGGTGACCGAACTATATAATTTCCCATGTCTTTTCTTACTTTGTTATACTTGCTTTGATTTGTTTGAACAGTAAGACAAAGCACCCATAAATTGTTGGAATATTGGAATAGGGTTAAGAATTAACCACAGAAAAACGGATTTTAAAATTTTAATTCCAACATATAAACACCAGGATCTAAACAAATCAATTAATTTAATTTTGCGAAGAGTGAAAAGAAGAAACCAACCTGAAGATCGTAAATCTAGAACCTTCTTCTTTTCCCTTCAAGAACGAACTCACGATCTACCTTTGATCATCCTCGTGCCTCCTGGATTCAATCACCAAATAACCTTCTCTACTATTCACCTTCTCAAGGAGTACAGGTGTGGCATCCTTGGATCATGGAATAAACGCAACCTCCGATAGGGTTTGCCGTTACCTATCTCTCTCTCTCTTGGTGTCAACGATTGTACACGCGCACTTTAACCTAGGAGGCTATGCATCTATTTATAGACTTAGGGTTACCCTTGTCTATTACGCATACGCCCCTTTAGTTAAATAATAATAATACATATTATTTAAACTTTTTAAATAATATGATTATTATGCAACAAAACTAATTAAATAAATATCCAATATTATTTATTCATCAAATAAATAAATAATATAATTATTCATTTAATCACATTAAATGGATAAAATATTTATTATTATTTATTTAATCTAATTAAATAAATAACCATGTGAAATATATTTAACTCTTAAATATATATATTAACACACGTTAATTAATTAGCTCTTAAACACAAACTAGAGAATTATCTTACAACAATCCAACACTTCATACAAGAATAAATGGTGCTAGCAAGAGGGACCAAATGGACCCACTTAATCGAAGCTCCAATAAATAATATTTAATTAATTAATCTCATTAATAAATTAAATCATTATTTATTAGTTTTAGTCAAGCCACGATCAGGAACTAAAACTACACTCTAAGATAGCTGAGATATAATTACAAGAATCCATAACAAAGGATTTGTCCATCGATATAACTGATTGCCATGTGATATGATCCTCTACTATGATATTCATAATTAGAGACAAGTATCAATAGATTCAGTTCAACCTCTCTAATTATATCCTTGTCCATGTGTTACCATTAATTCTCCAATAAGCGACCTATTCGTGATCCAATCATGAATTAGGATTTGCAATAAATTATATCCAATATAATTACAAGCGCTTGATTCATCCAAGAATCCCGAATTAAACAACATGGGAATATCATTACTCTTCGTATAAGCGAAGCGATGGATTCCACGCACCTGACTTGACGCTCCCACTATCTATAATATTACATCTTCAAGATATCGAGATATTCAAGCACTAAGCCTCTCACTCATTGATAAGTTAAAAGACATAAATTATAGATAAGAGTTAATCAAACGGCCTGGATTAAAATCAATCCATAAATCGATCATCCAACGATAGAATATAAAGTTCTTCAAATAATACAATGAGATATTAGTTGAAGAACTTATTCTATCATAGTCTGTTCAATATGTATAAATACATACTAGTGTTACTATTTGCAAACTCTTTACAATGATCCTAGATTAGATCGCTTCCACTATGAAAATAATCCGCACCACAATCTTATTAGAATAGAGCATCCCAAACTCCATTCACTGATTGTGAACCAATTTTATACTTAGTCTAATTAGTGGATCTATTATATATGTCCCACACATACCTAGTAAAAGACTTTGATAAGTAATGAGATGTTATGATGCTCACCATATAAGAAAGCAAAATAATGTAATTTAATAAATACTTAAACAAAATATATTTTAATTAATCGAAATAATCTTTACATAATTAGGATTACACGTTGCTTTATATAGCACTATCCCAACATAAATCAACAAGTTGTATATACCTAATCTAAGAGAAAATGTCTAAAATAATATCTATTAATTTAAAGAGGTGTAGAACCCTAGATCTATTATATTATAGGCGACAAGTTGCGATCATTCTTTTGAATCTCAATTATTATTATTATTATTATTATTATTATTATTATTATTATTATTATTATTATTACTCTTTCACTCTCTCTCTCTAGAATTCGGGAATTGGTTTTGGAAGTTTCCCCCAACAAATTGCAGTTTGCTTGCAATATCACTCAAAATATAATAATAATAATAATAATAATAATAATAATAATAATAATAATGGTTTAATATACTTGTTTCTTAGAGAAAAAGGAAGAAAAAAGAAAGTTGTCATATAATCATTTATTATATTAGATAGAAAAATAAACATTATTACAATATATCATTACAAAATTTAAAATACATTTAAAAATAAAATATTATTATATATTTATAATATAATTCAAGTATAAAACGTGTAAAAAGGGTTGAGTACGTAATAACACTAACACCATACACCCAATCATTTTTCTAAATTTACGAATTTAAACTACTTTTTGTTGCCCTATATAAATATACACCACAATAGATTTCCCAAATCACTCTTTATATCATTAAAATAATATTTTTATACTATTTTTTATTTAATAATATTTTTTTATAATTTAATATGAAATAAAAATAAATGTTATGAGAAACGTGAAAGAAAGATGGAAAAGATTTTTTTTATATATAATTTAATAATTATAGAAAATAAATAATATTTTTTAATACATGAAAAATCTTGTACAAATATAATGGAAAAAATTAAATATAAAATATCAAATTGTAAAAATGATTTTATGACTTTTTAACTTTTTTTTCCCTTAAATATAGAAAAACAAACTTCTATTGAAAATCTACTACTATTTCTCTAACACGGTCATTCCTGCAATTTGTTCCTAAATATTCCTATTTTGATATCCCCCATTGAAAATACAAAATATACAAAAAAAAATACAAAATATAGGAAAATAAATGTTTTTGTATATTTTGATATACAAAATATTTTCATATCTAAATGTTTTTGACATCGAAAATTTATCACCGAATGTTTTTAGCAATAAACATAGTTCTTCTTTAAAAATATTGAATGAGAAAATTAATCATTTTAACAATGGAAATTTTCTTGTTAAAAGTTTATAGGTAATATGTTTGAGGTACACGTAATTTACCAGTAAACTACATTGAAAGATACCGGTGAAGTAGGAGCAATATCGCGAAAGGGGAAAGGCACAGACGTCGCGCGCGACAAGGAAAAGCACTCGCCTTGAAAAAGCTTTGAAGCTTCCAAGGAAGCCAGCCATCAAACATTGCGGAGCTTCTCGGAAGTGGACATTACGGTGGGTGCGCGCGCGGGTATAAGTACAATTCTCCAAGCTAGCTATTCAACAGCAAGCCATCATACACCTTTGCTCTTCAACAGCAAGCCATCTTACACCTTAGCTATTCAACAGCAAGCCATCTTACACCTGATTGGACAAATAAAATGGAACCAATGCGGCCTCATCAGCAACGCCGGGTCAGGGATGATGTTGATGGTGTGAGGGCGGCGGATGAGATTGAGGTCGCGCTTGAAGTTGCAGTGGGTGGGGTTGCTCCTGACACGCAGCAGCAGAAGCACAATATGAGGTTTCTGCGTCTTCTGATATGGCCCGAGACCATCATAGGAATGGCAATGGCAGCAGCGGCACAAATGTCAGTGGATACCGTGCAAAGCTGTGGCCAATCAGTGTCTTCCTCCACCCATTCTAATGGATGTAGTAGTCCTGTGGGTATGTTCCAGTGCAAGTATGGTTACCCTCTAGCCATACTGCTGTGCTTTGCATTATTTACGTTGGGGCACATGTGATTGTCGGCGTGCAGAAGTTCCCTTGGATCGCTGGCATGTTGCCACACCAGATCGGTCATCTTCCCGGGTGTTGTTGGTTTTGTACTGGGCGCGCGTCACCGCCTATATGTCATCAATTTTAATTATTCTAACGAGTTTAAATAAATCAATAAATTAAGAATTACCTTTTTTTTTTCTTGAGAGCGGCGCAAATTTTAAAAATGGTTCTCATCGTAAATCACCTTGTTTTTTCAAATCTATTTTGCGTTTACCATTGTAACCAGATAAAATAAAATTTTGGTTATTAAAAAAATCCTTCTTGATTGTCATAATGATTTTTGATGGATTCGTTTCAAAAACTATTCAAACAAATTAAAAATAAATTGACTTTAAAAGAAAGAAAGAAAGAAAAAGAAATTAAAACAAATGGTGGATATATATGATACACGTATTTCAGGTGAAGGCATGAAACAGTGAGACTGCAGACTAAAACAAATTAAGAGCTAAAACAAGAGTCCTGGCACAAGAATCTAATTAATCAAACCATATGACTGACGGACTACCAGACAAAAACAATGTTATGATTGGAAAGATGGCAGTGAAACCCATGTATTTTAATTTTACATAGTCTTTCAACAGGAAAGTGGAAGTCAAGAAGAGAAAAATTATATATATTAAAAACAAAGAGCTAGCGACGGCGACAGCGAGCATGAAGACGGCGGCGCAGGCCCATGTAACAAACTTGACGTGGTTGGGGAAATGGGTGGTGAGGGCGAGTAGGAAGCCGACAGTACCCAGAAAGATGGCAGATCTGGTGGCCACAGTGGCCATCCGAGCAAACCGGCGGGATACGCCGCCAATCAGATGCCCCGCGGTGACAAACGCAAAGCACAGCGGTATCGCAAAAGGGTAACCGTACCTGGACAGAAAGTCACCCACAGGATCAGATGACGAGGAGGAGGAACCCGAAATCAACTTCTCTGTCATTTGTGTTGCTGCCGCCAAGGAGAAGACTATCATCATCTCCGCCGCCCAATTCAGCCGCGGATCAGCGATTGGGTTGTGAGGCCGATTATTATTATTATTATTTGGATACACACTGACGCCATGCCAAGTTTGCGGGGGCCTTCCCTCCGCATTATGGGCCATCCATAGCCCACCAGGCCATGGAAATGAAAATGGATTACTCTCCGGATCAATACTAATGGCGAACGCCTCAGTTGGTGTTTCAGGGCCGATTCGAGCAGCCCAAACCGTACCGGCCCATGGAATATTCTCCGGCCCGAGATGGAGTATTATTATGTTGCGAACGTCGATAGGAGCGTGTATTCACGCGGCCCGAACCCATCTGCTACCCTGGGCGTCCACTCCACCGAAGTCGGTCGGGCATGGACACCACCAGCGGCCTCCATCGAATTCGGAGGAACCAAGGCGGCGGCATTACCGTGCTGATTCTGATGTTGCTGCGAGGGCAGGTGAACATGAACAGCAACCAAGAGCGGCAGCTGGCTAGGCGGCCACCACACCAAAGCCAGTCCGACATGTACACCACCGGTGGCAGCCATCTGATTCGGAGGAACCAATACGGCGGCGACATGATCGTGTTGATTTTCTGATTGCTGGAGCACGTTGCCCTCGTGATCAGCGTCCTGTTAGGCTCCGTGTATATTGAATTGTTGGAAGAATCAATAGCAGGCAGCAGGGACGAGTGGACTGAACATATTTATACCCCTCAATAAAATAAATATTAATAAAATAAATCACACCCCTCAATTAAATATTTATGAATATTTAATTTAATTATTAATTTTTAAAATAAATATTAATAAAATAAAATAATATTAAAAAATCACACCCCTCAATGCAGCCAAATTGCATTTGTAAGAGCATCCATTATAACCTCTTCAAATTTGACTCTTCAAAATAATCAAAAATATATATTTTCTATTTTAACAATCCAAGCACACTTTTTAATCTCTCTATTTTAACCATTTATCAATTAAATTATTACTATTTTAAATATTTATTTATTCTTTTAAATGAAAAAGTAAACGTGAAAAGAGAAAAAAAGAAATAAAAAAATAAAATGGTGAGACAAAATATAATATTTTAATAAATAGAGAGTGAATAGTATTTGGTTAAATTTAAAAAGTTATTATTCATTTCGTTAAATTTTTAGTTAGAATAAAGAGTTTGAAAAGTATAGTTTTAAGGTATTTTTATTAAATTAGCTATTCAAACTAATAAAAAAATACAAATAGAAAATCTATAGTGGATGCTCTTAGGATGGAGATCTTGGGTTAACGTAGGACGAGATGGAAATGACGTGATGGCTGCGTGCAAATGGGTCTTCTATACTTTAAGGAAAAATCTATTTGCAGGAACATTGTGTAGGTAATTCGCGTGAGGACACTCTCCTTACCGTTGGATTGGTATGAATAAAAATTTTAAAAAAATAATAATATCAATCCAACGATAGTGAAGATACTCTGCCCGCATTACCTCAACAATGTACCTGTACGTAACATTACTCATACTTTAAAACAAGGGCCCACATCATTTAAGTCACACATTCTAATCTTTTTCTTGCCAAGACATAACATTCTTTCTTTCTTCCTATTTCTCTCACCTTCACGGACCACACCTTGATGCAAAAAAATCACTCCAACCTACCTACGTGCAAAAACAAATAATAATAAAAATAATAAAAGTAAAACAAAAAAATATTAAAATAAAAATAAAAATATAATGTAATTAATTCAACTATCAAAAAATTAAAATTAAAATAATTAATTTAATATTAAAAATTATCAAAATTAATATTAAATTTATAAAAATAATAAAATAGTAAATAATTAAAATTTGAAAAAATTATTATAAAAATATATTAATTTAACCAACGTGGAGGCTTCAGTCGAAGCCGGTGAATCTGAGCATCGGGCTAGGATTGCTAAAGGAAAACGACCTTATGGACTCTAATCTTCCTCCAGGACTCTATCAAGCTTCGATTTCACCGAGGCAGGTTTGAGTGCCATCACCGCCATCGATTACAATCTCGCCGTCGAATGCTTCCTCGTTAGCCGGGACTTGAGGTAATCAACAATTTTCACTCCCGATTATGGTGTTTTTGGTTCCAATTCTCAATTTCTGCTTGTTGATGCTTTGTTTCTCCCCATTTCTTGGCCATCTTTGGCTTCTTATCTCAAGTCTATAAGTTTTTTTTTTGTTTGCATATAAAACAATAATAATGCGACTTTTGTTCATGTGGTTCATTATGTCCTTTAATTTCATCTGTACTTTTTGAATTACGCTAAGTTTTCTTGACTTTTCCTAAATTTCAATTTCTTCCGATATTTGTTTCCACACTTCTCTAGTTATAATTTACATTTATAGATCAGTATTTGTGTAATAGAAGAATGTTTGTACGTAAACTGTTTCATTATATATATCGTCTTTCAAACATTGCATACTATGTTGAATATAGTCCAGAATGTTTGATCGCACTGTCGATATAGTGCGGACATCATTTTCAAACATTGCAACGTTCTTGTACCTAGGCTTAGTTTGCAATCATCATGTTTTTGGATAACCAATTTATTGATTTTTGTTTGGTTAATGGGGATTAGATATGAATGAGGTTTTAAATTGACTTGGTTTTCTAACTTCTCGCAAAGAGCTATTGTGTGCTTTTCTCGTTTAGTTTATTTAACTGTCTTGAAATTATGGCGGTGTTAATGAAAAATAATAATATTCCATTCTTGTCATGGGTTTGTTAAAATAGTTCATTAGATTTTGCTTGGTTAATGAGAATCTCATGTGATTGAGGTGTTGAACTTGGGTTGTTTTTTTACTACCGCAGAGGGTTTTAAGATTACATTTGCTCTGTAAAATGTTAATTCTTTATCACCGCTTTCCTTCTACTTGCTTTTGCTACCTTTCTTTATCTCTTCTCCATGATTTCCCTACAATATTCATAACATTTTGATGTTTCTTTTAAGTTGATTATAAGATATACATATGAACTTATTAAATGTTGTAGCATAGACTTCAAGTTTTGGACATCACGTTTTGACGTGGCATATTT
The DNA here is from genome assembly GCA_023512835.1 of Taxillus chinensis. Taxonomy (NCBI): domain Eukaryota; kingdom Viridiplantae; phylum Streptophyta; class Magnoliopsida; order Santalales; family Loranthaceae; genus Taxillus; species Taxillus chinensis. The sequence continues at coordinate 31,693,604 of CM042087.1, forward strand.
GCTCTATATTTCCCATCTTGTGCACCTAATTTACAAATCAAAATAGAAGGCAAGTCACTTGTTAAAACTTTCTTTTATCGTTACCAACATCACCTTCTCTTATTTCCTGTTGATCATTTGCTATTTACCAACTTCATTTTTCACTACAAAAAAAAAAATCAAAATTTACCATTTTTGTTTAAATATTTATTCTAAAAAAATAATTTTAAAGAAAATTAAATACAGGCAAAATCTTTCATTCACCATTTTTGTTGTTTTTTGCAAGCTAAAAAAGAAAGTCCGGAGGTGGTGATAACATGGTATAACTTGGAAAAGAGGTGGGTATAAGAATTATAATATGTACAGATATTGTACACAACCATGCAATACACAGTTGGCCTTTTATGTCGGCACATATTAGAGTTTGTTGGATCAAACCCAGGAATTTGGATAATCTTGATAAAGCCTTATGTAATTTGATCCGAGATCTTTTGTGTGTATTTGATCATTGCGAAGGTATGTCACTAATCCAAAGATGCACTCGTGAGAGCAAAGCTAAGGACGGGATACGAACCTGATCCAGGACAAGAGTTAGTGTCGTCAAACACTTGGTAAATAACCAAGTAACAAATACATACGAAATAAGGAACAATCCTACGGACTAAGAACTTAAGGAAAATAAGTGCGGAGTAAGGAAAATAAGTGCGGAGTAAGGAAAATAGATGCGGAGTAAAGAAACCAGATGCGGAGTAAGGAATCCGGACTTATTACTCGCCTGGAGTAAGGAACTTACATACGGAGTAAGGAACTTACATGCGGAGTAAGGAACTTACATGCCCGTGGTTGACTTGTCTGGTCAAAGCGGGTCTCTTGCTCCGAATGCCTCCAATGCTCCGGATGCCTCCGAAGCTCCGGATGCCCTCGATGCTCGGATGCTCCTGGCTCGCTGTTACTCTCTGCGGACTCCTCCGCCCAACGCACTCCCTGCTCCTGTTCATGCGGGGAGTCCTCCAAAGCTCCAAAGTTAGCACTTGGGCGTGCCTCTTTTGGCACGGTCCACTCGATCTTGTGCTTTCCGCTCAGTGGACCGCCATGCCCACGCTCAAAGCGCCCAAATTTCTGCCATCGTCGCCAAAGTTGATGCCCTCGGCGCCCAACTACTCTCCGCCCTCACCGACTCCTCCACTTCCATTGAGAGAAAATGGATCTTGTCGCCACCTCCGTTCATTCACTCTATACTTCCTTCGCGGATCCGGCGCATACGATGGCTCGTCCTCCCGTTGCTTCCCGGCGATCCGCCAAACCGGGGGAGAAAGTGTCATCTGATCCGTCTACTCCTTTCGCCCCACAACCATCTTCCCGGACCGAGAAGCGGCCCGCCACTTCGCTTCAGGGAATTCAAATTCCCAAACGAAGCCGCTTCTCTCAACCAAGCTCCTCATCGCACCTCGAGCTCCTCCTCCATCCTCCTCATCCGCTAGTGATACCTTCCTCCCATCCTATGCGGAGTTTGACCCGTCCGATGCGGATGGAAGCTTGCGCAAGGCAATGAAAGCCTATCTTGCGTCTTCTGTCGAGAGAAGATGTCTTTTCGAAATGTATCCTTTCTCTCCGGCCGACATTCGGACTCTTTGTTCGGAGAAAGGACTCTTTACTACGGAAGACATTGACAACTTCTCGAGGGTCGCTAAGATGGAGATGAGGTCGTTTCCATCTCTTTACGAAGATGGGCACTTGTTTGAAGTTCGCCATGTTGGAATGAGGGCTATCTTCCCGGTGTGGAGTTAATTCGGACTTACATTGTGAAACCGCCGAGGATAGCAAGCCATGGAAAACTCTCTCAACCATCCTCATTCCGTACCTGGATCATGTCGCCACACTTCATGATGGTCGTCTTCATGATTCGATCCAAGCAGATGATTCTCATCGATTCTCATCGGGTTGTGGAGCACTTCGTTAGGAAGAATCAATGGGAACCTCCGTGTCTCGGACTAACCAAGCCGTGAAGAAAGCCGGATTATATGAAGAGTTGGGTATCACACCCCTGCGTTCGACCGAGAAACTCAAGGCGACATTCCGGGGCAAGAAGCAAGTGCCACAACAATGGGATGGAGATAGGCTGCGGAGCCTTTGTTTGTCATTTCATCAAATCGTTCTTAATTGTGGACAAACATTGGAGCCAACACTCCACCTTTACGATGCAGCGAGACAATGGAGCTAAGAGAGAAGGCGGCAACTATGATCTTCAAGTATAGTAAGCCTTATGTACCTTAGTAAAAAATCTGTATTAAAGGCTGTTTTGTATTTAGTTGTTGATTAATAAAATTGGTTGTGTTGCGTATTCGGTATGATATTCTTTTGCATCGCTTACCGGATCAGATTACAAAGGGTTTGGGCATATCCATAATTGGGGGAGATTGTTGGATCAAACCCAGAATTTGGATAATCTTGATAAAGCCTTATGTAATTTGATCCGAGATCTTTTGTGTGTATTTGATCATTGCGAAGGTATGTCACTAATCCAAAGATGCACTCGTGAGAGCAAAGCTAAGGACAGGATACATAATCCTGATCCGGACAAGAGTTAGTGTCGTCAAACACTTGGTAAATAACCAAGTAACAAATACATACGGAATAAGGAACAATCCTACGGACTAAGAACTTAAGGAAAATAAGTGCGGAGTAAGGAAAATAGATGCGGAGTAAAGAAACCAGGATGCGGAGTAAGGAATCCGGACTTATTACTCGCCCGGAGTAAGGAACTTACATGCGGAGTAAGGAACTTACATGCGGAGTAAGGAACTTACATGCGGAGTAAGGAAGTCGACACGGACTAAGGATTCCAAGATCGAATAGATACGGAGTAAACAACCACCGACACGGAGTAAGGTTCCGAGCTTCATTAACTACGGAGTAAGGAAAACTACACCGGACCAAGAAGACATTGCTCCAACAAAACCGCATTTAAAGTTATCGGCTCGTCTTTGTCCCGATGTAAGACGAATGCATTTAGAACAAGAAGAATCTTACACGTGGATCATCCGGATATGTGGACACAACCTTAATTGTATCTCGGAACTCTCAAAGACACTTATACTCTTCAAATCCAAGATCTTGAGCTCCACAATCCGCAGCAGTCCAAGGCGGACAGATTACCGAGGGATAGTTAGTGCGGAACGCATTCCGGAACTTCAAGTTCCAAGGTTGTCTCTTAGGAATGTTTTGTATAAATATTCATACTTATACTTCATGTAAAGGTGTGCTTAAGTGAAAAAAAAAACGGGAAAGGAACTTGGCTAGTGTGTGAGTTCATTGTTGTAAACAAAGTGCAAGAGAGTGTTTGCTTCATTTTGTTGTAATCACCTTGTCATAATAAAACAAAATACTTCCACTATCCTGGTTATCTTCCGAGTGATTCTATCACTTAAACTAGATAAGTCTTTGTGTCTTGAGAGAAAAGAAAGAGTTTAAATAAGAGCCTATTCACCCCCCCCCCTTTAGGCTCCAAGGGACCATCAAGTGGTATCGGAGCAAGTTCTACTTCGTTCTAAGTAGAGATCCCACTCTTTCAATCTCGAAATGGCCGAAGAAAGCAGATGCTATTCAACACTCGCCTTAACTCCGGAGGTGCACAGGAGCCCATCCCGAATCGAAGCAGCAGTGAAAATGTCGACCCACCACAACCTGCTGCCGCCGCCGCTTCTCAACCACGGAGTTCTGGGTTTACTCTAACGAAACCGCCCAAATTCACACCCTGGAGCTTTTCTCCCAGTGGAAAGCTCGCATGAAGATGTTTATGGTTTGCCATGATCATCTTATGTGGCCATATCTTCATCAGGAGATTCCAATTTCGATGACTATCGGAGAACATGGAGTAAGGAGGCCAAAGACGATCTTAAACTTACCAACGATGAAAGAGCCTGGCGGTGCGCTAGTGAAAAGGCTCGGCTTATGTTACATCGTCTTTGGATTCCGAGGCTTTCCTGACGTCCAGGGCCGCACGACTGACAAAAAGCTGTTTGGGACAAACCGACAATCCTCTATGAGGGGAGTCGGTCCCCGGATGCAGAATGTGATCCGTACTCTGGTACGTAACTTTGAGAGTTTTAATCATAAACCGGGCGAATCACTTGAAAGCATCTATCGGAGATTCGGCAAGCTTATACTTGAACCGAAGATCGTCAATGAGCATTACTCTCAATCCCGGATCAATGACAAGTTCTTTCGCTCCTTGCCGGATCGCTACTACTCCAAACAACTCCGGATGCAATCGGACAAAAACGGAGGTATGTTCCCCTTGAAGAACTATATGGAGAGCGCGGACTCACGAAGTCGGGTTTAAGTACTCCGACGAGAGATGAGAAAATAGCTCGGAAAGAAAAGGGGGTAGCTCTCAAAGCTACGGAATGTCTAAACATACTGAGGAATGATGATACGAACGTATCCGACAATTCTTATTCGACGAGGAGGAAGAGATAGCCCTTCTTGTCAAATCTTTTGAGCGATTCCTACGGAAAAGCAGAAAAGGGATCGAAGACGCTCATCATCATCGTTCCAACGGAAGGAGCGACAGGAGTCCAGTTCCCGGGAATGTTTCATCCGTGGGAAAACCGGTCACTGGGCCAAGGAATGCGGGTCCAAAGCAAAGGTGGCCGAGAAAAGTGACAAGGTAAATCCTCGCCGCTCTACCTCGGATAACGAAGAAGAGCAAGAGAAAGGCGCTCGTGACAAAATACACGAGTGGCTCGGAAGAAGAGGAGGAATCCTCGGATGATGAGCCGACCATTAAGCCCGAACGTCTGCCTCATGGCAAATGCTGAGGTACCTTCTATCTCCGAGCTCCTGAGTAAATTAGAATCTCTTACTATTGCATGTGATCATGAAAAGAATGAGAGACTAATAATTACTCAAATGTACAAAGATATGGAAAGTCGAATAAACGTCTCGAATTTACTATTAATAGACTCGAAAAGGACGTCGGCGACTTCAGAGGAAAGGAAGCTTGGTATCATGATCTAAGAGCCGAAAATCATTTGTTAAATACCAATCTTTCAGGCCTAAAAGTTATAGTGAAAAGACTCGAAAATGAACTGGAACAGGAAAAGGAAATAAATCGTAAGTGGCTAAAATCCGGGGAAATAGCCTCTACCTTTAGGATCGACCCTGACGACATTCGAGTCAAACCTGGCCTAGGTCCTGAACCATCAACCTCCATAGCTCAAGCTACCGAGTGTCCTCCGGATTTCACTCCTAAACTAACCAACTTATATCCTGTTAGTACATCTAAACCATTGGATGGTTTCATTTCAGGTGGCACCATAGTATATGATGTGGAACGGAGGTCGTTCTCGCACTTCCGAAGGAAGCACCCGTAACTAAAGATGAAGGGAAGGCCGCCGCAATTAAAGCCAAAAGCGTAGCACCCAAAAGGAAAGACAAGGCTAAGGCCGACCGCATTTAAGGCCAAGAGCGCGTCACCCAAACGTAATGGATTAGGCCACAGGGAACGAGTAAAAAAGCGTAAAATCTAAGAGACTCGTATCCCCTGTTTGTACTTCACATTATAGTGTCTGTTCCATCCGTAGGGAAATGGGTCATTATCACTATGAATGTTGGAGTCTATCTCGATAACCGGCTTTGTAATCAATTTCAATCAAATAAAGATCAGTTTAATAAAAGGGGTTCTTCGAGCAAAACAAGATCTAAATCTAAAAGGAGTGTCTCTCCCAAGAAAACCCAAACAAAAGAAGCGACCGAAACTAACAAGTTAATGTCAACGTGGAAAGCTAAGAGTCCTAACAAAATCAAATCCGTAAATGTTGACAATCTGCTGCTCACTCTAACCGCCCGAAACAAGTTTGGGCACCAAAAGTGTAAACCGTTGTCTTTCAGGAGCATCTCTGGAATGAATTGCCTGGATCACTTGAAGTTAAAGATCAATCAAAGCAAGTGGATCCTTGATAGTGGATGCTCCGGACATATGACGGGTGACCGGACTCGCTTGTAGAAGTTAATGATAAACAAGGTCCATCCGTTTCATATGGCGACAAAAGACAAAGGTAAGATTGTCGGGTATGGCACTTTAACTAACGGCCGTGTATCAATTACTAAAGTTGCACTAGTCGAAGGTTTAAAGCATAATTTGCTAAGTGTCGATGAACTATGTGACAAAGGATTTCTTGTTTCCTTTTTGTCCAACACCTTGATAAAGAAGAGAAAACTTATCCAAGGAGATGTTAAGTTATCCGGATCAAGAGATGGGACATATATTCAGTGGTCTTAAGAAATAATTCTTCGACCTGTATGCTTCCTCACGAAAGCAACAGATGAAGATAGTTGGTTATGGCACAAGCGATGCGCACATTTAAATTTTAAGACTTTGTCTAAATTGGCGTCACTTGATCTTGTCACCGGTCTACCCAAACTCAAGTTCTCCAGAGACACTCTCTGTCGAGAATGCCAACTTGGTAAACAGACCAAACACGGCTTTAAGAGCAAATCGGTTAACTCAATAATCGCTCCTCTCGCAACTTCTTCATATGGACCTATGTGGTCCTATATCCGTTTCATCACTAGCTGGTGCGAGATATACTCTTGTGGTTATCGATGATTACACCAGATACACATGGGTGATGTTCCTGAAATCAAAGGATCAAACTTTTGAACATCTTGTAGACCTCTTCAACTGGATAAGCAACTCACAAGGACCGAGCATTAAATGCATCAGGAGTGATCATGGTATGAATTTGACTTTTCGAAATGGGATCATATTGTTCGAACAGGGCATACAAAGATGACTTCTCTGCTCCCCAGAACCCCACAACAAAATGGGGTAGTTGAGCGCAAGAATCGAACTTTAGTTGAAGCTGGTAGATCCATGTTAGCAGGGGCAACGCTTCCTCTCGGCCATGGGCTGAAGCCGTGTCCACCGCCCGCTATGTTCGAAACGAACTCTAATAAATAAATCTACCATGAAAACACCCTATGAGATGTGGAGAGGACGAAAACCTTCAATTTCACATTTCGAGCCTTTGGGTGTACTTGCTATATATCTTGATAAATGGCAAAGAAACCGGAATAAATTTGAACCAAAATCGATGATGGGATTTTTGTCGGATACTCACTTCATAGCAAGGCTTATCGGGTCTTCAATAAAAACTTTTTAAAGTTGAAGAATCTATCCATGTAACCTTTGATGAAGCTAATCTTGTTTGGTCAAAAGTCGGTCCTTCAAATTCCAATATGCAGTCATGGACAGCAACGTCGATTACTCGAAGTTTATGAATATCCCTGTTACACATCCCGACCGGTATCCTGACCAACCACGTGGCATCAGCGAGACACAACGAAATTTTATGGATGATGCTACGGATGATTCGACTCCGGACTACCACTTAGCTCCGGACAAACTCCTACGGATACACAAATTCCTGGGGCCCCTTCAAGTTCGTCCGGACTAGTTAACCACTGGAAGAAACAGTGTTGGGAACCAACTAGTTCATCCGTACCTCTAATTACAGGCAAGCTCAATCGATCGATACAACCGAACCACCCAATCTGGAAGAGCTTCAAATTGTTCAAGATCAACCAACACATGCACGAATTATAGATGGACCCGAAACCATCCCTCGGATCAAGTGATTGGTGATCCTACTGTTGGTGTAAGAACAAGAGCGGCCACCTCAAACATGAGTCTTTACTCATGCTTTCTATCTCAAATAGAACCAAAGGTGGTAGATGAAGCTCTTCAAGATTCAAACTGGATTGAGGCCATGCAAGAAGAGTGAATCAATTTAAGAGAAATAATGTGTGGACCTTAGTACCAAGGCCTAAGTCTCAACAAGTCATTGGCGTTAAATGGGTGTTCCGGAACAAGCTTGATACGGATGGAATAGTAATCCGGAACAAAGCCAGGATGGTAGCCAAAGGATATCGTCAAGAAGAAGGAATAGATTATGATGAAACCTTTGCTCCGGTCGCAAGACTTGAGGCAATCCGAATGTTTCTGGCGTATGCTTCATATGAAAACTTCATAGTTTATCAAATGGACGTCAAGAGCGCATTCCTGAATGGAGACCTTCAAGAAGAGGTGTATGTTGAACAACCTCCCAGCCTTCATTGAACCTAAGGCAGGACATCTTGTCTATAAACTTGAAAGCTCTATATGGTTTGAAGCAAGCTCCAAGAGCCTAGTACGACACAATCGTCGAATTCCTACTTGCTCATAACTTCCAAAAAGGGAAGATAGACACCACCCTATTTCTACGACAAGAGAAAGGACACACTCGATCGTACAAATATACGTGGACGATATCATTTTCGGATCAACGAATCCGAAGCTTTGTGAAGAGTTTGCTAAGTTGATGACAGGCAAGTTTGAAATGAGCATGATGGGAGAATCGTCCTACTTCCTTGGAATTGAAGTCAAACAATTAAAGGAAGGAATCTTTATCAATCAGGCTAAGTACACTCGCGATCTTATTAAGAAGTTTGGTATGGAAGGTTCATCTCCGTCAAAACTCCAATGCCGTGCTGCCAAGTTAGATCCGGATGTGGACGGCATATCAATAAATGTGGACCGACTACAAGAGGGATGATCGGATCCTTGCTTTATCTTACGACAAGTCGCCCGGACATTATGTTTGCAACTTGCATTTGTGCTCGATATCAGGCAAATCCCAAGGAGTCACATATGCTTCATGTAAAACGGATATTAAGGTATCTCAAAGGGACGATGAATTTGGGCCTCTGGTACCCAAAGGAGTCCAACTTCACCTTATCCGGGTACTCGATGCCGACTATTTGGATGTCGCATCGACAAGGAAAAGCACAAGCGGTACGTGTCGGTTTCTTGGAAATAGACCGATCTCATGGTTCAAGAAAGAAGAGAATTCCGTATCAACCTCTCTTCCCGAGGCGGAATATATAGCTGCTAAGTTCTTCGCAAGACAGCTACTTTGGATGCAAAGTCAACTTACCGACTACGGATTCACCATGTCCTCTATTCCCCTTTTTGTGACAACACTAGTGCAATTGCCATCAAGAACAATCCTGTCATGCATCCTAAGACGAAGCACATTGAGGTTCGGTATCACTTCATACGCGATCATGTTCTCAAAAACCATATTTCACTGGAACATGTTGCCACTGAAGATCAATTAGCAGACATATTTACAAAGCCTCTACCGATACAAGGTTTTTGGAGCTACTCTTCCGATTAGGTATGCTCGACTTCTCTGCATAGTTTCTCATTTGAGTTACCCAACAGTATAGTTACTCACGGACCATGCATTGTATGTTTATCGAAAGTAGTAGAAACTCTCCTGCTGTATTGCTGATCATACTTCATTGTTCAACCGGTTTCATGCTTCGATATTAATCTCAACCTCATAATGGGAGGATGCTTGCGTTTCCGATCGAAGTCGTTTAAAGCTAACATAATTACAGTTTATATGATTTACCTCGATCGGATTCATGATCTTCACATCCATTAATCACCACATAACCAAAGCATGTTCATTTAGATTTCTCTATTAACGTGCATAGTTGAAGAAGTGAAATGGGCTAGCTTGGAATGCCTGGTGGATGAATACACAAACGCATTCTGATCGCTCAAGTATAGTTTTCTAATAAGATAGAAGATCTTGTACGACAAATTGGAACGGTCAACCGAGAGGATTGCACAATCTACAGGGGAGAAAATGCTTTATATTTTATTCAAGAATACCCCCGTATATGTCTCATGACCTCTTTCCTTGATTGTCTATCCGAGGGGGAGCTTTTCATTGAGAGGATTAAATGATCTACGGGGAGCAGCAATGAACCCCTAATATGTCTCGGATTCTCCCTCCCTCTACATTTGTTACTTGGATCGATGGACATCTTTGTTTTAAATCGGAAAAGTGGCATGTGTGGATGTATTTTCTTTCTTCAACCATGCATTTTAATCGACTAATCATCTCGCATTCTTTTGACATGTGTTCACCTGATCATTTCACACTCATGAATCCTAATGAAGCCAAATCATATTATCTTTAATTAATCTTAGCTACATTTGTTCGGCAAGACGGTTTCGCTATGTTGACCTATATGAACCTTGTGTATTGCTTTATCCGACATATGCCCTGACTCAGTAATATTGATCACTTTCACATTGCGTACGTCTACTACATTCTTTGCCATGCATGAGTTCGTTTCTTATTAGTTCGGATTATGTTGCTTTTCACTGATTATCTTCTCTAATCCGTACTAATCCTTGCCTTGTTCGGCTTTTGTATTTTCCGTATATCTTTATTTAGCTACAGGTTTAGATTTTCTTTGCAATCATATTGATAAATCCAGTCCATAGTCTCGGATTTGAAGTGTTGTGGTACTTCTCTTCTCTTCGACTTATTGATCGCAAAGGAATCTACTCTACATTCTCACCAAACTCGTTTATGACTGGACAAGGTTTATTATTTATCCGGATACTCTTTCACGAATATTATTAACTCCGGATGAGTGTCGGCTCTTTCCTCCGGACTCCGACTTTGTTCAATTGTGACAATCCACGTATACTCATATGTCGCATGCTTTTGAGGAGGAATAATGATGATTCATTAAATGCCTATCTCGGGTTGCACATACACTTCTCCTGGATGGCAACCATTGTAATCTCTACTTGGTCATGCGGTCTCCACGACATCGTTTTATTCGGAGACGCCTCGATATCCGGACAAATGACATCGGCATGTCGCGCGGGTCCCCACCTAACTCCCACATTCCTAGACCCGACGACATTTGCGGACTCGGTCTTATATGTTTCGATCATTCTGCGGAGCACGAGTATTGCTCATTTCAAATCCCTAACCCTCTCGTTGCTCCTTCTACTGTCAAGACCTCACCTTTCCTCTTTTCCTTCCCATCAAATCTGCAATGGCACCCAGAATCTTTCTTTCCGGCGTTACTCCTGGCTATCTAGTTGATTGGAATGTTGTTTCCGATCCTCCGGATTGGTTTCTCCAGCTTCGCCCTCTTCTTGAAGCCTCGCACATACTCAACCTGGTCTCCAATCCCATCGATCTTCTTATCGATGACATTCTTGAGTATTACCAACGGATTCGCTCGCACCAAAGATTCCATAACCTCTTATGTCCGCGGTGAATCCATCGTCATCACTCCGCTGTTCTCCGCGCCGCTCTTTACCTTCCTCTTGGTGAACCACAACGTCCGGATGCCGAACCGATGGCGGCTTCTATGGGGTGCACGATCAAAGGAAAGGAATACAAGGTGAAATCCTTCCAGGGTCGCTATCGATGTATGGCGACTATTCTAAGTCAATGCCTACGGCTCGCACATCCGCCCTGGACTCGGTTCCGTACGATCTTCATCTGGCCATGTACGGCGTCTTTGAAGGTCTTCCAATGGATTGGGGGATGTTCTTATTTCGTTTGCTACAAAATGGTCCCAAAAACCATTCCTTCGGGCGCATCCTCGCATTGTCTTCCTGGCATCTTCGTCCGGACCATTTCGCCCAAGTTGATGGTGTCTCGTTTCCCTCGGCTCTTTACCTTCGTCACCTTATGCCGGACGGGACCATGACCGCTCGCCGACCCAATGTAGCTCTCCGCGTTCTCCCCGCCCCCGAACAACAAGGCGGCTACGTTGGTGACCCCTCCGACGCCCAAGCCCACGAGGTCGTTCCGCACACCGATCCTTCAGGATTCGGTCCGTTCTTCGCGCCCTCCCACTCACGGGCCTCCCGGCCAAGTGTCCGTGCTGAACCGTCCGAGGTTGCGGGGCCCTCTCGCCGCAGTGCGTCTAAAGCCGTTTCCTCCGCCCCCTCTCGTCGCGATGTCCCCACTCCCTCCACATCCGCTATAGCCGCTGCGGTTGATACCGTTGTTGCCGTCGCCACCGCCGATGTCCCGGTCGCTTCTCGGAAGCCCCCTTGCCTCCTCTACCTCAACCCCGAGATTACCTTGACCATCTCTCCGCCGTCACCTTAACGGACCTCTGGCTCCGTTTCGGCCTAGCCCACACCTCTTCCATTCCCGACACCGATCTCCTGGGTGTTTTACACCCGCAATACCCAATCCCCGGAGACTATGATCATCCGGAATCGGACCACGGCTTTCTTACGCCGGCCGCCATTCCCGATGTGTCGTTCCCCTACACCCTCCGGCCCAAGTCCCCTACCCGAAGTCCTTCTACCGCTAAGGCTGGACCCTCTTCTCCTTGCCGCCGCGATTCCCGTGGTTGACTTGTCCTGGTCAAAGCGGGTCTCTTGCTCCGAATGCCTCCAATGCTCGGATGCCTCCGAAGCTCCGGATGCCTCGATGCTCCGGATGCTCTGCTGCTGCTTCTTACTCTGCGGACTCCTTCGCCCAACGCACTCCCGCTCCTGTTCATGCGGGGGAGTCCTCCAAAGCTCCAAAGTTAGCACTTGGGCGTGCCTCTTTTGGCACGGTCCACTCGATGCCGTGCTTTCCGCTCATTGGACCGCCATGCCCACGCTCAAAGCGCCCAAATTTCTGCCATCGCCGCCAAAGTTGATGCCCTCGGCGCCCAACTACTCTCCGCCCTCACCGACTCCTCCACTTCCATTGAGCGGAAAATGGATCTTGTCGCCACCTCCGTTCATTCACTCTATACTTCCTTCGCGGATCCGGCGCATACGATGGCTCGTCCTCCCGTTGCTTCCCGGCGATCTCGCCAAACCGGGGGAGAAAGTGTCATCCGATCCGTCTACTCCTCTGCCCCACAACCATCTTCCCCGGACCGAGAAGCGGCCGCCACTTCGGTGCTTCAGGGAATTCAAATTCCCAAACGAAGCCGTTTCTCTCAACCAAGCTCCTCTATCGCACCTCGAGCTCCTCCTCCATCCTCCTCATCCGCAGCTGATACCTTCCTCCCATCCCATGCGGAGTTTGACCCGTCCGATGCGGGATGGAAGCTGCGCAAGGCAATGAAAGCCTATCTTGCGTCTTCTCGCCGAGAGAAGATGTCTTTCCGAAATGTATCCTTTCTCTCCGGCCGACATTCGGACTCTTTGTTCGGAGAAAGGACTCTTTACTACATGAAGACATTGACAACTTCTCGAGGGTCGCTAAGATGGAGATGAGGTCGTTTCCATCTCTTTACGAAGATAGGCACTTGTTTGAAGTTCCGCCATGTTGGAATGAGGGCTATCTTCCCAGTGTGGAGTTAATTCGGACTTACATTGACTGAGGCGGCGAGGATAGCAAGCCATGGAAAACTCTCTCAACCATCCTCATTCCGTACCGGATCATGTCGCCACACTTCATGATGGCTGTCTTCATGATTCGACCAAGCAGATGATTCTCATCGATTCTCATCAGGTTGTGGAGCACTTCGTTAGGAAGAATCAATGGGAACCCTCGTGTCTCGGACTAACCAGGCCGTGAAGAAAGCCGGATTATATGAAGAGTTGGGTATCACACCCCGCGTTCGATCGAGAAACTCAAGGCGACATTCCGGGGCAAGAAGCAAGTGCCACAACAATTGGATGGAGATACTGCCGGAGCCTTTGTTTGTCATTTCATCAAATCGTTCTTAATCGTGGACAAACATTGGAGCCAACACTCCACCTTTACGATGCGACAGACAATGGAGCTAAGAGAGAAGGCGCAACTATGATCTTCAAGTATAGTAAGCCTTATGTACCTTAGTAAAAAATCAGATTAAGGCTATTTTGTATTTAGTTCTTGATTAATAAAATTGGTTGTGTTGCGTATTTGGTATGATATTCTTTTGCATACGCTTACCAGGATCGATTACAAAGGGTTTGGGCATATCCATAATTGGGGGAGATTGTTGGATCAAACCCCGAATTTGGATAATCTCGATAAAGCCTTATGTAATTTGATCCGAGATCTTTTGTGTGTATTTGATCATCGCGAAGGTATGTCACTAATCCAAAGATGCACTCGTGAGAGCAAAGCTAAGGACAGGATACATAATCCCGATCCTGGACAAGAGTTAGTGTCGCCAAACACTTGGTAAATAACCAAGTAACAAATACATACGGAATAAGGAACAATCCTACGGACTAAGAACTTAAGGAAAATAAGTGCGGAGTAAGGAAAATAAGTGCGGAGTAAGGAAAATAGATGCGGAGTAAAGAAACCAGGATGCGGAGTAAGGAATCCGGACTTATTACTCGCCCCGGAGTAAGGAACTTACATGCGGAGTAAGGAACTTACATGCGGAGTAAGGAATCCGGACTTATTACTCGCCCGGAGTAAGGAACTTACATGCGGAGTAAGGAACTTACATGCGGAGTAAGGAACTTACATGCGGAGTAAGGAAGCACCGACACGGACTAAGGATTCCAAGATCGAATAGATACGGAGTAAACAACCACTGACACGGAGTAAGGTTCCGAGCTTCATTAACTACGGAGTAAGGAAAACTACACCGGACCAAGAAGACATTGCTCCAACAAAACCGCATTTAAAGTTATCACTCGTGCTTGTCCCGATGTAAGACGAATGCATTTAGAACAAGAAGAATCTTACACGTGGATCATCCGGATATGTGGACACAACCTTAATTGTATCTCGGAACTCTCAAAGACACTTATACTCTTCAAATCCAAGATCTTGACTCCACAATCCGCAGCAGATCAAGGCAAAGAGATTACGAGGGATAGTTAGTGCGGAACGCATTCCGGAACTTCAAGTTCCAAGGTTGTCTCTTAGGAATGTTTTGTATAAATATTCATACTTATACTTCATGTAAAGGTGTGCTTAAGTGAAAAAAAAAGGGAAAGGAACTTGGCTAGTGTGTGAGTTCATTGTTGTAAACAGAGTGCAAGAGAGTGTTTGCTTCTATTTTGTTGTAATCACCTTGTGATAATAAAACAAAATACTTCCACTATCCGGTTATCTTCCGGATGATTCTATCACTTAAACTAGATAAGTCTTTGTGTCTTGAGAGAAAAGAAAGAGTTTGAATAAGAGCCTATTCACCCCCCCCCCCCTTTAGGCTCCAAGGGACCATCGAGTTGATTTTCTCCTGTTTTATGGGTTTACTATGAGTTGAATTTGTGATATTAGGCATCATAGTTTATAGCCTCTTGGGGTTTTCTAATCCAATTATTTGTTGTTGAGGAAAATTTAACACAACCATATAGATTTGACTTCAACCTTTTGGTATATATCAATATTGCCTTTTGAAACATTGAATTACAGGGTTCTCTCGTGTCTTTGCAAGGTGCACAACTACATTTATGTGAGGGGATGGTGTCATTCACAAGCTATTTACCGAACTTGCTTGCCGATACATGTGAGGTTTTCTTTCTGTTCTTATTTATATTTTTGCTATATTGAGTGAATCTATAACCGTGTGTCAAGAGAGCTGGTGGATATTGAGTGGGAAAATTTATTTATTTTTCGAGCCTATATTATAAATACCGTTTTTAAATCTGTTTTTGTTTATTGTGCACGGTTGTGTTTTGTTTAATATTACTAGATGAAATCTTTCTTTTAAGCATCAAGATACTCGCAATTTGTATCAATTGGTTCTGCATCTCCGCCGCTTTCTTACCTTATTTGTGATTTTCACACTTTATTGGAAGGAACCCCGATTTCTCATGGGTTTAGAGAAGGTAATAAAGTGGCGGATAAGTCGGCGGCCATTGGACACAATGTTACTAGCAGAGGCAGATCTAGAAATTTTACTTAGGATTAGTATATTTAGAAATACCCAAGTGGGCGACTCTTGAATAGAATTTCAAAATTTAATATATGAGTACTGTTATATGAAGTCCTACCGGATAAACTTCATGCATTACCGGTCGATGTGATGACATATGATTGGGACTTGTGGCACATTTGCATTGTGTCATTAATTGGTAGTGAGCAGGGCTTGCATGGTTGGACTGTAACAAGACTTTTCTTTAACATATATAATAAAAAAAAGGTTAAAAAATTAAAATTTATTATTTATATAAATAAAAAGTTACAAACAAAAGATTTATCATAATGTTTTACAATTGATTTTCACGTGTATGTATATTTTGAAATCATAATTTTATTATTAATATTATGAAAAATATATTTTTCTATATAAATAATAAAGCTATCATTCACAAATTTAATTACGCAATTGGTTTTTTATAATTTTCATAGCAGAGAATGCTCTTTTCATAATACCAATTGCAATTGGTAAATTTAATTATTAAAAAATAAACTAATAGATAAATTATATTTTTGTTAGTCTCAATCATTTTTTGAGTAAGATCACAAATCATTTAAGTATTGAAAATTTAATGCTTCGAGCAAGGTGAATAAGTTTTATTTAGGTTAGATTTTTGTAGACTTTTAATTATATATTAATTACTAATACTATTATACTAATAAGTTGAAATTAGGCATGATCACATGCTACATTCGCCCATGGTTACCGGAACTATTTGGTTTGACTCACCATATTCCTCCTTGATGATGCTGATAACTTTGGTTCCCAACTTTTAGTTAATAATGTTATGGTCTCTTCTACTCTCCCGGTGAGTTTAATGAAGGGTTGATTATGCACAACAGCAACCACATCCTTTTCTCCTCTTTTTGTTGTCTTATTTATGTTTTGTCCTGTTTATGGCTAATTATGCAGGAGGCCTTTATGGGAACTCTTAATCTAGGCAGCAAGGCTATGGCAGGATTTTATGGTTTATATTTTTTTTAACCGTGCATAGAAGTTATCGAATTCTACACGTCAAGCCAACATACACGTAATCGGCCTGGCGCGGGACTAAAACCTCATGCGGCAGCCTCTTCCTCTAAAAGTCAGAAGCCTAATCAAGGACAGTGTATGGAATCGATTGCCCTTACACTTTCTTTCTTTAGCTCACTTGTGTCGTTGTGGCTTTGCGGCAATTTCTTTGTCTCGGTTATTTTGGTGTCTCGAGTTGGCGGTTTCACACTAATCCTCTTTGCTCTGGTTCTAAGATTTGTTTTTTCCGGAACTATCAAGAGAGTCTTATCTGCTGGCGTGTAGGATGGACGGGTCTCCGCTATGAAGCGGTTCGGGTCGGGGCCTAGCAGAGCCTTTACGTATGGGATTATTTTATAGTGCTTTGGTTGGGGTCTCTAGCATAAGCGGTTCTACGTATGGGATGGACGGCTCCCCGCTATGAAGCGGTTTCGTGAAGGAGTCTTGGATAGTCTTTACCTATGGGATTGTTGTCGTCTATTGTAGTGGCATGCAGACCTACTCTCTTCGATTTCTCCTATTGGGCGGTGGGATAGTAGATGTCTCTGGACTGATTTCTTTTGTAATTCAATGGAGTTTTTCTTAGCTTCTCTGTTCCCCCGGTAGCCTATAGGTCGTGTTATCCTTGTGGTGTGATGTCCTGGGCTAAGCCTCCTATGGAGTCGGTTATTTTGAAGGTTTTTTGTCCATTTGTTACTCTTTTTCCTCTAATGTGTTTTCTTGTTTTGTTGTCCTACTGTTTCGAGTACAAGTTTCTTGCGGGGATGATTGGCAGGCTCTCCATTTTGACAGTGGCTTTGCCAAGATCCTTGATCAGGCCTTTGCTTAATTTCCATTATTGGTCCGGAGACCGTAAAATTGGGTTTCTTTTTTTCACTTCTCCTCGAGTTAGAGCATAAATGTCAAATAAACTTGTTACAAAGCTGATGTACATAATTATCCCCCTAAAAACTTAGTAAAGAGATAAACAAGTTGATGTTCGGTTCGGATGTGTGTGAGCGTAATTTTATTGTTCTCGCACCTTCTCATGTATAAAATGACAATCAACTTTAATACATTTCGTCCTTTCATGGAACACTTGATTGTAAGCGATATAAATACACTAGATAAGCCAATTTCTAATAACAACATTGTCAATTATGTTAGTTTACCTGTTACATGTATTATTGCTATGTACTCACTTTTGCACTAGATTTTGACACATGTTTATTACCAAGAAATATGTAGTAACCAGGAATAGATTTTCAATCAATTGGACATCTTGTCCAATCAAAGCATAAGAATAACCATGGATATCGAGATTATCTTGCTTGGTAAACAAGACCTTATCTTGGTGTTCCCCTCAAGTACTTAATAATTTGTAAGGTTGTAGTCCAGGTGGGTAGTGTAAGGAGCATTCATAATTCTCACAAAAAAAGGAAAATATCGGGCCTGGTAATGTCAAATAGTTTAATTTATTAATTAATCTTCGGTATTGAGTAGAATTATATAATAAATTATTATATTTTGAATCTAACTGGACATTCGGATTTATAGGAGAAACAACAGGTTTGACTCTTAAGTAGCTAACCTCATCAAATATATCCAACACATACTTTCGTTGTGACAAATAGATAGATGAACCAGAGTAGGCCACTTCTATCCCTAAGAAATAACGCAAACGACCTAGATCCTTGGTGCAAAACTAAACCTGGAGAAAATGCTTCAAATGTTGAATGTCTTTCTTGTCACTACTTGCAATAACAATATCATCAACATATACAACCAAAATAACATAATCGACAATAGAAAAGGAGCTAAACACAGAATGATCAACCTCACATTGTCAAAGGCCGAATTGAATAAGAGCAATACCTGAATTGGCCAAACTAGGCTTGTGGATACTCGTTTTAACCCATAGAGAGCCTTTCGAAGATGACATACCAGATTTTCCCCTTGAGCAACAAAATCGGATGATTGTTCTATATAAACCTTTTCAAAGAAGGTCACCATGGAGAAAGACATTTTTGACATCAAATTGATGGAGGGTCCAGTCATAATTAACAACTAAGGAAATGAACACCTGGACGGACTGAATCTTGGCAACAAGAGAAAAAATATTATCATAGAACACCATAGACCTGAATGTATCCATTAGCCAACAAGCGAGCCTTCAATCATTCTTGTCAAGATGGACCTTCACAGTGAAAACCCATCGGCATCTAGCAACATGTTTATTAGTGGGTAATCGGGTGAGATCCCATGTAGTATTAGTACGAAGGGCTTGCATCTCATTGTTCATGGCTTGGCGCCACCTAGGATGAGCACGAGCTCAAAGACCTGGCAAGGCACAAACAGAGACGAAACGTAGGAAACAAAAGCGAAAAACAAGGTGATAACTTAGTGGTGGAGACAAAGTGAGACATAGGATACCAAGAATGGACATTACCGGTATAAGAAACAAAATAGTCAAGAGGGCGATTGATCACTGTAAAATTTGTCATTAAATTTGTATTTAATTTATGAGCTTTAATTTCATATTTTATTGAATTAATACATTTTTATAATGATTTTTTTTCTATTTCAGTTATTTCTTGTTTTAATCAATTTTATAGATTTAATATTAATTTTAGTGGTTTTTAATGTTAAGTTGATTATTTCATATTAATTTTTTAAGCTTAATTTGTTATTTTTTAAGTGATTTTTAGGTTAATTGTATTATAATTTTTAATTAATTATTAATACGTGAAGCTGACCTGATGAAGAATTAAAAGAAAAGCCTGTTATGTTCTTTTAGCTTTTAAATTAGAAAGAGGAATGAATTTAAATAAGTGGGCCCAATGCTTTATGCATCAATTGCAATTACACGTAAAAAAAGTTGAAAAGAGAAAACAAATGAAAGCATTGGGAGAAAGAATTTGAAGAAAGGAGAGACGTGGACCCATAAACTTGTATACTTGTAAATTGGAAACAAATATTTGGCAAATATTCTCGTGCAGGTTTAAAATATTCATGAGCCCTCCATTTATTTAACCCACAATGAAGACAACATAATGTAAGCATGTCCAAATTTATTCTTACGCCAACAACAACAATCATGTACTTCTCCTGTTCAATCCGTCCAGGTAAAATCCTTGGGTTAGACTATTTCCAATTTCCCATTCAACATCTTCACCGTTAACACGAGAAAACGAGCTGAAAAAAATTACAAATAAATTATAGCTTTTTTTATTACAAATCACTCTAATTCGCATGAGTTTGAGATTAATTACAAGAACGAGAAAGAGATTATATTCTAAACAAAAAAAACACCGTGCTAGCGTGCATGAAGGGACAAAATAATTTAAGTTAAAAGAATTTAATTACGTATATATTTTGAGTTTTAGAGGACCAAATACAAATCATTACAGACTCATGATTCTTCTTCAATTCCTTTTTATGCGGTCTATTGCTCGGTTATACGCTGCCTCTCTTAGAATGTTCCCAGCCTCCCAGGCTACTTCAACAACCACAGCTCTTACAAATCCTGCTGGTCTGGAACTATCCAAATTCCCCCGGCTGCTGCACCTGCTAACAAAACCCAAACAAAAAAACCACCACCACTCTCTACTGAACAGGGACTGCCAGATCCATTGTAATGGTCTTGCTGGATGTCCTTCCACACCAGAAAATAAAGACAAGAAACACCCAGAAGCTCCAACTCTGAGCTGACTGAATTACGTTGTGATTTGTGCCACCAACGAGAAGTAGACAAGAAACAGCCAGATCTATTGTAATTTGTGCCACCAACGAGTAGACTGCTTCCAGCAGAAACTGGCACCGTTCAAACCAGAAACTAACGGTGTCGGACCGCCTTTGGTCAAACCAGAAAGAAAAAAACCAAAACACGCCCAAGGGGGGGGGGGGGCTGTAATGTCATCGTGAGCATAAAAAGAGCACAGCTGGGGAATTTTAATGTTATCAAAAATAACGGTGTCATTAACATTGTGGCTAAAGGCAACCTTATTCCCTTCCCTTTAAACATGGGTAACAATACCAACATTGTCTGGTAGAGAGAAAATCACAAATGGTATACAAGCAACTTGCCGAGGGGGGTTCTAAAGATCCTCAGCCTCCGCTTCATTAGAAGAAATAAGACAAAATCACAACGAGTTGGACATCTAAGTGGTCAAAAAAGGTTGAAAGGTGGAATGAAACTTAAAAGAAACACACAAGCGACCATAATCAATAAAAAAGAAGCCAAGTTACCATTAACTAACTCAGAGATTATTCTTTCCTTTTGGGGAGAGGAGTAACATATGCATTTGGAGGCCATAGAAATTCCTCTTTTTGTAATTAGCCTCTTTTCCCAATCCCCCGTAAAAAGCCTTCCAAACTAGAATGCTAGTTTTAAGAGAGTGGATTCGATGCCAAATGAATTTATATGACGTTTAGTGAGAAGTTTAGATCCAAAACCCTCATTCATGGACTAAGGACTACCCGAAGTCGAAATTTGACATTGCAAGCTGGCAACACTATAAATATTAACCCATATTCAATTTTGCAATGTTCACCCCCACCTCCCCAATAATCTTTCACACCATAATTTAATGCTTCCCCTTGCAGCTTATGTTTTACAATTCCACTACTGACAGATTTTGTTATCATAATAATAACAATAGTAAAACACATTTAATTAAGGTTATAAATGAACTGAGACATGTGAAACAATAAGGTATTTGAACACGGCTCGATAAACCACACAAGCCTTAAATTACTATGCTCAAGCCTTAATACCAACCAACAATTCACAAATATTTTTTATATTAATTTTAAATAGATTATATAAACAAATAAGTTCATTTGTTTGTTCAACAGTCCGTGAATAAAAACACCTGATTATTTAAAATTAATTACAAAAATTCAAATTTAGCATATAAAAATATATATCATCCAAAATAATTAGAATATGAAAACGTATTATCATCCCAAAAAAGATTACATCAATATATTTGATAGTTTTTACAAAGTTGTTACCTACTATTACAATAACAAATTTAACGTCCGAAACTAAAAATACAATTTTATTTTCATCTAATAAAGCTTTGGTAAACTCTTTCCACCACGACTTTGCCAGCAGAATGAAAGACCGCACAGGCTGCATCTAATTCCACCTTAACAGCTAGAACACTTGACTGGAAACATACCCTCGCAAGTCTGAGAAGCCATCAAATATTTCTCCAAAGGTCAAACAGTGAGTATTATATAGGTTTATGATCTGTTTGTTTCTTGGGGGTAAAATTTTCATAACAATTAACAATTATGGCAGATTGACAAGAAAGCAAATGAACTAAAACAAAATTGAAATTAAAAACCGCGTCAGGAAGTGTTTGGACATCCCACCTGGCATTTTTATTTGTGTGTACTTACTGCGAGGATCAATATATCATAATTCACAGATTCTTTTTCTTGTGATTCTTTCTATGACAGACAGTGAGACTTCCTGTGAAGTGATAGTAAAGCATGTATTTTTGACAGGGATGGCTTGAATTTGAATACCAAATTAATTTTAGTACGTTCGGTCAGATCTATTTGAATGAACCCTAATTTTTTCTATCAAAAATGAAAACCACCAATATCAAATAGACCCTAATTTTCGAGATAAATTCGCAAACAAACTAACTAAGCGTACCTGCAGCTGGCAAGCGTGAAGCGTCGAATTGACAATGATGGATGGTGCTCTGAAAATCTTGGACGCTAGGGAGAGGGGCCGGCCGGCCGACGATTGCTGATGGCAACCAGCAACCAGGCAGCAGACACCAAGAGACGCAATCGCAGAGTCAATAAGCGATTTCAATATGCAGTCACACAGTAAATGCTAGAAACTGCATGTTCATTACAAATGTCGACGAATTCCGAAAAAGCTCGGTGCTGATTTTCGCGAATACGAACTCCTAATTATACATGTACAACACAATGTTATGGCAAGACCATATCTAAAATTAGTCTTCCCAACCGTAACCAAATATTTCTTCCCTACTTACCCAATAATAAATTATAAAACCAACTTAAACTAAATACAAAAAGAGGCTCAGGAAATGGTACCCAAGCAATATGCATGGGATTGCAAAGAGCTAGCGACAGCGACAGCGAATGGCGGCGAGCATAAAGGCGGCGGAGCAGGCCCATGTAACAAACTTGACGTGGGTGGGGAAAGCGGAGGTGAGGGCGATAACGAAGCCTCCAGTACCAACAAAGATGCCAGATTTGGTGGCCACAGTGGCCATCCTAGGAAACCCATTGTCGCCGCCAATCAGATGCCCCACGGTGACAAACGCAAAGCACAGCAGTATCGCGAAAGGGTAACCGTACCCGGACAGAAAGTCACCCCCAGGATCAGACGACGAGGAGGGACCGGAAATCATTTGTGTCGCTGCCGCCAACGAGAAGCATATCATCATCTCCGCCCAATTCAGCCGCAGAGCGGTGGGGTTGTGAGGCCGATTATTGATGTCATTATTATTATTATCACTATTATCAATGATAATAATGATACGCTCCGGCCCGAGATGATTCATAATAGCATCTGCTATTATGTTGCGAGGGTGCTCCATATTATCAGCGACCACGTGGATATGAGCGTATTCACGCCACCCGAACCCATTCAGCAGAAGAAGGTCCCCCACAGCCACCCTGGGCGGCCACCCCACCAACGCCGGTCGGGCTTGGACACCACCGACGGCCGCCATCCGATTCGGAGGAACCAAATCAACCAATGCGGCGACATTACCGTGCCGATTCTGATGTTGCTGCAGGGGCAGGTGAACATGATCAGCCTGCACCCAGGGAGGCAGCTGCCTAGGCCGCCACCTCACCAAAGGCGGTCCGACATGTACACCACCGGCGGCTGCGATCCGATACGGTGGATCCAAGAAGGTGGCGACATTATCGCGTTGATCAACGTCCATGGCCAGTCTCAATCTGATCCGGCCAAGAACTCCCAAGTTTTGGTGGTTTTGGTGCCTTTGTTTTGGGGTGAGTGTGAGTAAATAAGGTAGGCACGTGAGAGCTGAGCTAGTGCGCATGCAGCTCGGGCCGTTTATACGAAGCTATCCACGGGGATAAGGATTGAAATTACGTTTCTACTTTGGAATTGGCTTCTCTTGACCGAGTTGACGCTCTACGCGTTTGATTTGAAGCGTTAAATTGAAACTCACACGTACAACACGTGAAATAATATAATCAGATTTTCAAGGAGGAATTATAATTAATCTCATATAATTATGTTAAACCGATTCTTCTTTAATTAAAAAACAAAAAAAAAAAATGAAGACCATGGCTCCGGTCACCACTAGCTCCGGCTGGGCTCTCATAGATAGTCACATTGCCCATTTTTGTAATTGTTGGAGTATGAATAAGCAGATGTCGGTTACTTTTCCGATAATGGGTATGTGAGTGAGTATGTCTCTCCCGCATCCCCCCATTGCATATGACATTTTTCGTTTTTTCTTTTTTTCCTTTTTAATAAAATTATGCAATATGCAAGAGAAGAGGGATTTGAACAGGGGACGCATGTACACACGCAACGCATAGCGTAGGTATCATGGGAAAAGGATGGGACAAAGGGGACATGGTCCACCGTCCGTTGGGCGCCCACAAACACGAACATTTCCCCACTGTCCCCTAGAACGCAACGCAGATACGAAGGTATCGAAGGAAAAGGAGTTGGGGACCCACACAAACACAACCCCCAACCCCAATTTGGCAACTTCCTAACCACACTACATTTTTTTCACGTGAGAATTTTTAAGTGTAAAGAGTCTAACATTACTTTTTATTTAACATTTTTAATATTTAGTTATTTTATTTTAATTAAAAAAAATGTCTCCTCAAACAACATCTTATACCTATGTTACTAGCCACATGTTTGATGTTTTTGCAAGTGCACGCACAAGTAATACAGTTGAACCTCTCAGTGATTGAATGAAAATCCGATTTTATCTCATATGGTTCAAATTGATTATAGGTTTTCTTTTCTTTTTTTCTTTAAAAGCAAATTATAGAATTCAAATTATAAATAAGTTCTAAAAATTAAAATTAACTCAATAATCTAATTTGGAGTTTTGTTTTATAGGGAGTAGATTAGAGTTTGGATTTCATTTGATTTGATGTATTTTTTCAATAATATCATAATCTATAGAATTCATATTCATATATGTTTTTCATCTATTACTTAATCACTTATACATGAGCTAGTCTTTTCTAAGCACAATAGTTCTGTGTACAACCAAACATGAAGGCAAGTGACCCCAAGGACGGATCCAGAAAGTTTCGTTAGGAGGGGCCAAAATATAAACTGTTTAATTCATATCTAGAAGCTATTATTTAAAACTATACAATTAACATTAGGGGTGAAACTCTAAACCGGAAAATCATTCAAACTAACCTGCCGAAACCGTCAATTTATCAAACCGTCAAAATCAAATAAAATCGATTTGATTTAGAATTTCAAAATTGCGATTTAAACCAAATCAAACCGAATAATATTCTTATTTATTTATTTATTATTTTATATTTTGGAACTTACTTATTTAAAATTGATTGTTAATACTTGATATGTTTGGTTTGTGAAATATATTATCCAATTTTGAGACTTTTAGATTTATAAATTTGATATATATTAGTATTGATGTGCTGAGACACTATTTATTTTTTGTTTTACATCATTTCAACTTTTAAAAACTCAAAAATTATTGAACCAAACAAATTCAAACTGATCTAAAACGATAATTTTTCACACCGCTGGTTCAAACCGAACTGACCCAACCCAAATCAGTTCAGCCTGGTTTGATTTGGTATAAACAAAAAGTTTAGTTTGATTTGATTTTGTCCAAACTGAAAAATATTAATTTGGTTTGAAAAATAGCTCAAACCAATCTAATTAGTCTCATTTAAGTTACAAGTAATGACATAAAACATAAAAAGTTCATCAATTCATATAATTTTTTAAAATCATATAATTCATTTATCATTATTGCAATTAGCAATATGTTCGTCACAAATATTATAAAATAATAAATTATATTACTAATTAATTTTAATTATAGTTATATAATTTATATAACGTTATATAATATATATAACTAAAAATAAAATTTGCATTTTTAATATATATATATATATGTTTAAAAAAAGAGCGGGGAGAAGGGGAGCCATGGCCCCGGCCGGCCCCCCTGAATCCGTCTTTGGGTGACCCATTAAATAGTGAATCATTTAATCAAGAGCTAACATCACACCTACTCTTGATTTGATAACCTAGGTTTTACACTGGTTTTCATATATTATGCAATTTCTAGTTTGATCATTTTGAATTTCTCGTAATTATATTTTATCTTTCAATCCATCATATAAATACCTAAAATACAAAACAACATGACCTATGTCATTTCATACATATAATCAAGACTTTCAATAAATAAATAACAGAAAATATGAATTTGCATAATATTTCAGTTAACACATTACATTAAATTTCATCGTAGCCTCAATCAATAGGTTTTAAGCTAACATAATGAGTTTACAAAATACAATAGATAAAGAAAACATGACTGAAGGGGAAAACAAGGTAACTGTGATTGCTTGAGTGTGGATTTGACCTCTCTGATGTCTTGCTCTTAGCTGGTAGTGTTTTAGAGTGTTGCAGATGCTCCTATCCTCCAAGAACTCCTTGAAATTAGCCCTCTAAAGGTGATGACAAATTTTATGTATTTTTCTAATTTTCCTAACTCCTCTCTCTTCCAAAACCTCACCTTATATAGCCTCCAGCAACTAGAGCAACAGTAAAAACGAAAATGCTTCCCCTCAACTGAGTTTAATCACAACCCTATAGGTGTAAACGACTGCAACTTATGCAATTGTGTTAGGTGTGGGATGTTGTGCTACAGACTTGGAAATAGTGCTTTTTGACTCAGAATCAGTGCTACTCTGACAGAAAACGGTTTGGTCTGATGAACTAAAGTTTCACCCAACCATATTCAAAACTTACCCGACTAGAAGAGAAAATGATCTAATGATACTCGAATCAAAGGAATATGACTCAATCCTGTGTGGTCGGGTAAACATGCCTTCACCCGACCATATTCAAATCTCACCCGATCATAAGGGGACATTATCCATCAAGGCTTGAATCGATGGAATCCAGCTTCAGGACACTTGGGTGGGTGAACAAACTTCACCCAACCATCTTCAAATCTCACCCGACCAGAAGGCAAAGTTATCCAGAAAGGGTTGAATCAACGGAATCCGGCTTCAGAACACTTGGTCGAGTGAACATCCTTCACCCGACCAACTCTGAAGTTCCTATTTGTGGTCTGAGTAGTCTGAATATGCAATAATTAGCTTGGTCAGATGAACTTGTCGTTTCATCAAATCTTGGTCATCCTTTGTTGTTTAGCTGATGGCAGCCTCAGTCTCTTGCTTCTATGTAGAAATCCCTGCGTTTAGCATAAATAACACAAAAGACAAACAAAAACTCAAAGGAAAGCTCCATTTGGTGGTTAAGGCATTAAATAGAAAATATGAACATTTTTGAGTGACAAAGATATATAATTCATGTCATACACACCCGAAATTACCCTAAAATAATGGTCTAAATGACCATTATTAGTATCACCACCTCTTTCCCACCATCGTGTTTTATTCACCTTTGCACAAATTAAATCAAACACAATAGACAAGGCCCAAAGATATGCTTGTGGTACGATGGCAGCGAATCTGATCCACCCCAGAGATTCATTCTTCTCATCGCTGAGCCTTGTGGTGAATCCGATCCAACTAGCAGGTGCGACTCTAACTCGTGAGGGCACTGTTTATAGTAATGAGGAGATGCAGTAAGGGTTGATGGAGTGGCGGGAGAGGGTTCTATTTTTTTGTCTTTAATTTTTGTATCTTGCCACAGAGGATGACGGTGCAGGAATGGGAGAGAGTGCGAGCAACGGTGAATGAGAAAAGAGGGAGGGAAAAGTTTTTGAAAAATAATAAAATAATATGTATATGTCAGAGTGACCTTATATAAATAATAAGAGTGTTTAACTATTGAATTAAAATAATTTATAAAATTAAATTAAATTATATATATAATATAAAGCTTACATGAGAGATCACATATAGTTTTATAAATTGATTATGAATTTAGAATTAAAATACTAAATTAAACTTTCAATTAATATTGATAATTAAAAATTTTACATTAAATTTTAAATTTTAAATTTTAATTTACAATTAAATATTAAATTTCTGAAAAATTTTAAATTAACTTTTCAATTAACATTTATAATTATAAATGTAATTCCCAACCAAAAAATGTAAGGCCCTGTTTGGTTGAGGCTCACTTTTTTTCAAAACGTAATTACTTTTAAAAACTAGATGAATTTTCATTACTTATAATTTTTTTTAAATTTATTGGACTTACCATTTTGAAAAATAATCTTATTTTTAAAAATAATAACATTCCTAAATTATTATTCATGTTGTAAATTTTAAAAGAAATATTATAATTCCTAGTTCACGACAAAGCTTGGATTGTTGTCATTATTTAAAAATAATAACATCCCTAAATATTATGATTGTCTTTGTTGTCGACCCCATATGAATAATTAACCGTGTAAATGAATAGTGTCTTGCACAGAGAAGAAGAGAAGGAGATGGTTGACATGACCAAAAGAGATTGAAATAGCTTTGGTTGATGTGAGGATCACGGTTATCAAACTCGCCTTTTAAAGCATGAAACTATAAAAAGCGTGTAGTTAGTTTATGCGCCGCCGTTTACAGAATCCATGGTCAGCGAAACCGTAACGCGCAAGGTTACACTGAACCCATATGAAACCGGTGACGAAATCCCATATGAAACCGCGCGCCATTCAACTCAATCCCTAATTTATGCTACAATCTCTGACTCTAGTCAATCCGTCCTCAACCAGTGACGAAATCCCTCATTGCACGGCTCCGTCCTTCCGAGTCCTGACGGTGTGTCTCCCGATCTCATTGAGCGGCAACTTCCGACGCGCAAGTATTTTTATGTATAATAAAAAATTTAATAATAATATGATCCAGCCTTTGTCGCATGTTGCCACCTCCGTTAAAATATTAAAATTCTCATATGCAAATAAGTAGTATAAATTGAGAAAATAGTAAATAAATCTTACAAGTTCAAAATAAGGCCAAAAAAGTTATATAAAAATAAATATTGATTACCTTAAATTGTTTAATGCATGTTTACATATGTCATTATATATAATACATATTTACTATCAAGTACACTTATATTTAAATTTTCTAACACTACAGCTAGCTTACTTCTAACTTTACTACTTTTCTATCATTTATTAACAATTATAGTGATTTATGTATAATCACTTGTTATAATATATTTTATTTTTTAATATGTTTTTTCTTTTTTGAGATTTACCAGATGAAATCTTTCTTTTAGCGTCAAAATACTCTGCAATTTGTATCTGCATATCCAGTGGCTTTCTTACCTTATCCGTGATTTTCATACCTTATTAGAAGGAACCCCGATTTCTCATGTGTTTAGAGAAGGTAATAAAGTGGCGGATAAGCTGGTGGCCATTGGACACCATGTTACTTACTGGAACTTTTTGGTTTGACTCACCAGATTCCTCCTCTTTACCCAGAACTTGCTGATGCTGATAACTTTGGTTCCCAACTTTTCGTTAATAATTAATGTTATGGTCTCTTCTACTCTCCCCGGTGAGTTGACTGAAGGGTTGATTATGCACAACGGCAATCGTATCCTTTTCCCCCCTTTTGTTGTCTTATTTATGTTTTGTCCTGTTTATATGGCTAATTATCGCAGGAGGCATTTATGGGAACTCTTAATCCGGGCAGCAAGGCTATGGCAGGATTTTATGGTTATCAGAATTCTACCCATCAAACCAACATACATACTTGTAATCTACTTAAATATTGTTATAATGATAAACAATAATTAAAGTGGGAAGTTATAGTTAATTAATTTTTTTATATATTTAACTTAAATTTAATTTCACTAAAAAATCCTTACAATTTTGTATCTTAGTTTTTTATTTTTCTTAATAAGTTAAATTAAATTTTATAACTTAGTAAATAACTAGGTTAGCCTTATATTATATTTAATTTAAATTTTATTTGTAGTGATCTGTTTCACAGAGCCTTTGCATATGAGATTGTTTTATAGTGCTTTGATTGGGGCCTAGCATAAGCGGTTCTACCTATGGGATGGACGGCTCCCCGCTATGAAGCAATTTCTGTGAAGGAGTGCTGGATAGTCTTTACCTATGGGATTGTTGTTGTCTGTTGTAGTGGCATGCGAGCCTACTTTGTTCTAATTTCTCCTATTGAGCGGTGGGATAGTAGATGTCTCCGGACTGATTTCTTTTGTAACTCAATGTAGTTTTTCTTAGCTTCTTTGTTCTCGGTAGCCTATAGGCTGTAACCATAATTGAATGCAGGCTATGTCTGCCTATGGATTTGAGATTGTTCAAACACTCACTGTTGATATAGAACCAGGATGAGAAAGTGAAGAGAGCCATAAATGAAATCAATGCTTGGTAAGTTTTATCTTTTCTACTAAATATATTCAAGTATTCAAATTTAAATAATTATGAGCCCCTACATTGTCTAAGACTATCGAGATAATTAGTTGTATAAATGTTGTATTCAGGAACCATAATAAATGCTGTTTTATATAAATAATAATAAATTTTCGTTGTCCATTATAGTTTTCATTTTGTCTCCTTCAAATTTGTCTCAATTTCTGTCACTAGTTAAAGCTAATGGGGAGACTAAGGGAGACTAAATCTCGAAGATAACATAGAGAAGGAATGATAACAAAATCGTTGCCAAATTTTTAGAGACATGGTGTCATGACATGAAATTTTTCAACTTGTTATTGGCCTTTTTGAAAGAGTTTAAAGGTTCCCAAATGTTTGTGGTAGTAGTTTCTAAAACGAGTTATATGTTTAAATTTTATTTCATCTTGTTACTATGTAATCAGTATGTTATATAATTTATGTTTGCATGATAAATGTGTACCTATCATGTTGAATTCAAGGAGATTAGAATGTTAGGGTATGGATATGTCAATTTTAGAGGGAATAGGTTGTTACTTGCTAGTGATATTTAAGGTGTTTAAACCTTAATGGAACCTTCTTTTTTTTTTACTTTGTAAAAGCAAGAATAAACTATTTTAGTTTTTTTTCAGGATTGGATTATGAGGCTTGAAGTTACACCTAAATGATTAGGGAAATCTAGGTCACAAAGTGCAGCCATAGGAATAAGTTTGTGTTGCCATGGTGGTGGCGCGTAGTTAGTGTTGATGATGGATAAAGGTTGTCATAGTAAGAGGTTTTGGTCTTTGGCCACCGGTTTAGCGAAGTCATGTCATCTTGGCAGGAGGCTTGAACTTGGTTATTAGTTTGGAAAGGCCTGTGATGCGATGGTGACAAATAATTAGGTCGTGTGAGAGGGCTGATTGAGTATGAGTGTTCATGTTCAGGTGGGCTTTATTATAAGGTTGCAGTTATGGTAGGGTGCACCACCTGTAGATGATGATATATCAATCTAGAGAAAGGAAAAAACCGGTGAATCAATGGGCACAATATTTCAAACAATCCAATTGTAATTTAAACCAATGAATTAGCAACATGCTGTTGAGCAGCAAGCTCATCAAATAAGAAGAAATGTAGTCATTAATAATTGTGTTAACTGTGATATTTTACTTATCATCCAAAATCAAATCGTTGTTGGCATTATTCAAATAAATGTTAGACTTTATAATAACACAAATAATATGTCGAACTAACAAATGAAACAAAACATAATGTATGCATGTCCTAATTTATTTATTCTTGTACTTCTGTTCTCTCAATCCGTTCAGATATAATCCTTAAAACACTCGATAAAACTATTTCTAATTTCCCATTCACAAATAAATTAAAGTTTTTTTTAATTGCAAATCACTCTAATTCGCATGAGTTTGAGATTAATTACAAGAACAAGAAAGTGATTATATTCTAAAAAAAACCGTGCTAGCGTGCATAAAGGGACAAAATAATTTAAGTTAAAAGAATTTAATTACATATATATTTTGAGTTTTAGAGGACCAAATACAAATCATTACAGACTCATGATTCTTCTTCAATTCCTTTTTATGCGGTCTACTGCTCGGTTATACGCTGCCTCTCTTAGAATGTCCCCAGCCTCCCATGCTACTGCAACAACCACAGCTCTTACAAATCCTGCTGGTCTGGAACTACCCAAATTTCCCCAGTTACTGCACCTGCTAACAAACCAAAAAAAAAAAAAATCACCACCGTTCTCCACTGAACAGGGACTGCCAGATCCATTGTAATGGTCTTGCTGGATGCCCTTCCACAAACCAGAAAAGAAAGAAAAGCAACACCCAGAAGCTCCAACTCTGACTCACCGAATCAGAGGGGACATGTAGCATTTGCGCCACCAGCGAGAAGTAGTATACTGCCTCCAGCAGAAACTGGCAGCGTTCAGAACTCTGACAAACTATTCACAGCAGTCCTGCAGATTACATCAAACCAGAAAGAAAAAACCAAGAAACGCCCAAAAGAGGGGACCTGCAATGTCATCGTGAGCATAAATAGAGCACAGCTGGGGAATTTTAATATTGTCAAAAATAACAGTGTCATTAACATTGTGGCTAACAGCAGCCAATGGATCAGCAACCTTACCTTATTCCCTTCCCTCTAAACATGGGTAAACAATAAAACCACACAAACGACCATAATAAGCCCATGAAAAGGAGACTAAGAGATGTTTGGTTGGGGTGTTTTCTGTTTTTGTTTTCAAAATGTAATAGCTGTTCTCGGGTATAAAAAATTAAAAATTGAAAACAACAAAAACTTGTTTTCATTTTTTATATCCTAAAGAATGAAAACAATATTTTATTGTTTTTAATTTTATATTTTTTACACTCGAAAACATCTATCACATTTTGAAAACGAAACAGGGAAACAAACATGCCCTTAAGTCACCCTTAACTAACTAGGAGATGGTATATACTTTCCTCTTGGGGAGAGGGGTAACATATGCATTTAGAGGCCATAAAAATTCTTCTCCCGTGAAAATATATATCATCCAAAAAAAAACCATATGAAAAGTGAAAAGTGAAAACGTATTATCATCCCAAAAAAGATTACATCAATATATTTGCTAGTTTTCATAAAGTTGTTACCTACTATTACAATAATAAATTTAATATCCAAAACTAAAAATACAATTTTTAGTTTCATCTAATAAAGCTTAGCACAACTCTTTCCAACACAACTTTGCAGGCAGACTAAAAGACCGGCACAATCTGCATCTAAGAGCACCTAAACAGCTCCAAGACTGACAAGCCATCAGACTAAACTGACTGGAAACAAACCCTGGCTAGAACACTTGACCCTGAAAACCTGAGCTGACAACTCGAGAACAACCAACAGAGGTCCTTAACGAGCCAACTGCTTAACCTCCTTCTTTACCTAACTGGAAATGTCTTCCAAAACAAGTGCCGTCAAACAAGTGCTGATAGAGAAAACATACAAAGAAAAGAAAACATCCGGGTCAGATAATTAGAATTCTTTTACAAAATAAGGAACGTACTGGTACTTATAAAATAAAAAGTAAAATCAAATACAATATTATAGATACTTCACACAGTATATAAGCAATATTTTTACTAATAAACATAAGATAATTAATATACTAAATTGCAACCCCCTTTTGGTACTAAATTAGTTACTTATTAAATTTTAAACAAAACAAAAAAAAAATTAAATAAGAATTCAAATTTGAAAATTGCTGCATCCACCATAGCATAGGGTGATTAGGAGACAAAGTTATAAATACAATCTTATTAGATTTATGTGTGTTGCCCTGTATTTCTTATATATATATTTGCCCCAACCCATCCCAGGCCCGTCCTGCAGCTCTGGAAGTTGATTCCCACAGGTCAACCATTTCAGGAGTACTCTCCCATCAATCTTTTTAACCCAATGGTTGTTAAAGAATCCGATGCGCCAGCCAATGGTATGTTAACAACAAGTATGACGTAATAGCAGGGGTATTAATTGGATGCAGGGTTCATCTCGATTGAAGGAGTACCGGCGTTGTGGTCTTTACTCTTCAGATATGAGAGTAAAGACTTTCTAGGGGTTATCGTTGTCTCTCAGTTGTTCAAGGAGGACTGCAATGCGAGGCTTACATAGAGGATCAGGTGGGCTAACGATCCCCGTAAAAAAAATGCAGTAGTACAATCGGTCATACAAGAGGTACACCATGCTGTGACAGAAAGTCTTTTTACGTAACACTAGGTCAGCGCAGCTACCATCAAGTACTGAAGTAGTTTTTAAAATAACATTTAATGACAACATAAAGTTAACTTCTGATTAGATTACGCCCCAAAGGATTTCTGAAAATTTTGTATACAAATGTTTAGAATCCAGTTTTGAAACTATGTGAATCTCGGGACGGGAAGACAGAAGGCGAAGGCTTGAAACAGTGAGACTGCAGGGGCAGGTGAAGATGATCACCCACCAGGGCAGCAGCTGCCCAGGCCACCCCACCAGAGCCGGTCCGAAATGTACACCACCGGCGGCCGCCATCCGATTCGAAGGAACCATGACGCCGGCGACATGATGGTGTTGATTCTCAGATTGCTGGTGCAGCCGGGCAGGTCCTCATGATCAGCGTCCATGGCCAATCTCAACCTGATCCGGCGAAAGAATTCCCAAGTGTTGGTGGTTGTGGTGCTTTTGTTTTGTAGGGGGGATCAATTAAGATGATAGTTGTGTGAGAGAGCTTATATTCGTGCGCCAGCTCGAGCTTTGGGTTTCACTAATGTCGGCGAAGAAGCCACAAATTAATATTACGTGTATCAGGGCGAGCAGTTCAATCATACTTTTATATTATATTAACTATATAATATTTTATTATTTTTCAAAATATGGTATGGCGAGCAGTTCAAATTCCTCTAATTTTATATGTTACGGCAAGACCATATCCAAAGTTAGTCTTCCCAACCGGAACCAAATATAAAAATATTGCTTCCCTACTTAATTACCCCATAATAAATACATACAACTTACAAAATTAACTTAAACTAAAAACAAAAAGAGGCTGAGGAAATGGTACCTGAGCAACATCCATGAGATGGCAAAGAGCTAGCGACGGCGACAGAGAAAGGCGGCGACGGCGAGCATGAAGACGGCGGCGCAGGCCCATGTAACAAACTTGACGTGGTTGGGGAAATGGGTGGTGAGGGCGAGTACGAAGCCGACGGTACCCAGAAAGATGCCAGTTCTGGTGGCCACAGTGGCCATCCGAGCAAACCGGCGGGATACGCCGCCAATCAGATGCCCCGCGGTAACAAACGCAAAGCACAGCAGTATGGCGAAAGGGTAACCGTACCTGGACAGAAAGTCACCCACAGGATCAGACGGCGAGGAGGAGGAACCGGAAATCAACTTCTCTGTCATTTGTGCCGCTGCCGCCAAGGAGAAGACTATCATCATCTCCGCTGCCCAATTCAGCCGCGGATCAGCGATTGGGTTGTGAGGCCGATTATTATTATTATTATTATTATTATTATTATTATTATTTGGATACACACTGACGCCATGCCAAGTTTGCGGGGGGCTTCCCTCCGCATTATAGGCCATCCATAGCCCACCAGGCCATGGAAATGGAAATGAAAATGGATTACTCTCCGGATCAATACTAATGGCAACCGCCTCAGTTGGTGTTTCAGGGCCGATTCGAGCAGCCCAAACCGTACCGGCCCATGGAGAATTCTCCGGCTCGATAGGAGTGTATTCACGTGGCCCGAACCAATCTGCTACCCTGGGCGTCCACCATAGGAGCGCATGGACACCACCAGCGGCCTCCATCGGATTGTAAGGAACCAAGGCGGCGGCGGCATTACCGTGCTGATTCTGATGTTGCTGCGGGGCCGGGGGCAGGTGAACATGAACAGCAACCAAGGGCGGCAGCTGCCTAGGCGGCCACCACACCAAAGCCAGTCCGACATGTTCACCACCGGCGGCAGCCATCTGATTCGAAGGAACCAATACGGCGGCGACATGATCGTGTTGATTTTCTGACTGCTGGAGCACGTAGCCCTCGTGATCAGCGTCCATGGCCAATCTCAATCTGATCCGGCCAAGAACTTGTAGGTGCTGTTAGGCTTCGTGTGTATTGAATTGTTGGAAGAATCAATAGCAGGTAGCAGGGACGATTGAACTTTATAGTGAAGAATTGAAGATGACGAGTGCTCATCTATTCATTCAACATATTTTGGAGCAATGCAAGGTAATGGAGTGGGTAATCTTTGGTGTGGGTAATCTTTGGTGTGGGTAATCTTTGGTAGCTGTAATGATGTGACGTGACAGCCTATTAAGTCATGAAAAAAAAAATACCATAACCGTCTTACAGTGAAGGAGCAAATTGAGTTTTTCTAAATAAATTAAAGAAGCGTGAAGGCAACTTCGTTTTTGTTTTTGTTTTTTTTAAAATAAAAGGCTTTATGTCGATGAACGACCAGCAGCACCATCACGTTGAATGACGTTGCAAACAAAAATTAATTTGCTTTGCGAGAGCGACGGTCAACAACAACATATAAAGATTAATATGGGGCTTTCGTTGGTGGGATAAGAAGATTGTGGGAGTGAGAGAGCTTGTGTGCTAGCTGGAGCTATATATGGGTTTAAATAGTGCACCAGAAAGGACCAGGTACAAATGTTTTATGCAGCGCGCCAGAAACTGTGACACAGTGAATACTTATTGCCGGCTCTGTTAAGTGAATTATAACTAAACTGAATGTCCTAGGTTGCAAATGGCTCACATTTTCTTTTCTTTATTATGTTTGCAAAATTTGCTCCATAGTCAATAATGAATCATTGAATCACTTTATTGACTCCATTCTTTTTTGATTTAAAACATTCTCTACGGTAAAATATTTACAAATAAAATTAACTTATAAAAATATACTTATTACAAGTTTTAATTTTCTGTATTATATTTTTTAGATTTTATTAGATTTTGTGTTGAATTATAATTTAAAAAATAAAAGAAAAAATATATTTTAAAGAATATATTATTTTTAAAATCTAGTTTCAAAAAATATTTTAAAAAATACTTCATCGCATGCTGCCACCTTCATTAAAATATCATATTAATATTTTGATATGCAAATAAGTAGTATAAATTAAGAAAATAGAAAATAAATCTTACAAGTTAAAAATAAGGACAAAAAAAGTAAAATAAAAATAAATATTCATTACCTTAAATTATTTAATGCATGTTTACATATGTTATTATATATATAATACATATTTAATTATCAAGTACACTTATATTTAGATTTTCTAAACCTACAGCTTACTTCTAACTTTACTACTTGTATATCATTTATTAACAATTATAGTGATTTATATATAATCACTTGTGATGATATATTTTATTTTTTAATATGTTTTTTTTTTGAGATTTATGTAGTTATTTAAAATTATGTATATTCTCTATATAAGCATATCTACTTGGGAATATGATTTTATTATCTTTAATTTTATCTTTTATATTTTATTAAATAAATTTGATTTAATTAGGATATATTAGAACAACTATATCAATTTATTATATAAGATTTCTTTTTCATTATTTTTGTTGTTCTTACTATTTATTATTTTACCTTTATAGTTGTATTATCTTTTTATTAAAATATATATATGTTATTAAATTAGTTGAGCTTAATAAAACTATTTTAAGAATTTAAACTTGTTATGTATGATATCTCATTTTTATATGTAAGATATATGCACAGTTTTGTATTACTTTTGAGAGACTGTTTCTCTTTATTTTATAAGCATAAACAACAAAACTCATTTGGTAAGTTAGAAAAAAAATCACTTCTAAATTTTTTATAGTAAAAAGTAGAAGTATGATTGCTTTTAAAAGTTACTTACCAGGCAACAACTTTACAATTTTCAAAACACCAACATTAACTCTAATTATCATACACAAAATTCATCAGAATTGACTCCATCGTCTCATGGTCGTCTTTCTCAACCTGTTTAAAATTTTAAATTTAAGAATATTTTTATTTTTTAACAATTTACCACATTTTTATTTTTTATTTACCAAATACATGTTATCAATTTTTAAAATATAAAACACTTTTAAAAGCATAGTTTACCAAATACTTTTCTATTTCTTTTTACAACAGTTTTTTTCAGTACAATTAAAAGTAACTTTTTTTTTTCAAAATATAACATTATCAAACTTGACTTAGGTTTTCAATCTCACTTGACTGTCCTTGTTTGTGTATTTGTCAATACTCCATTTGTATATATTTCTGTAGGATTGGTTATTTATGTAAAGTTAGTTAGTTGTGTGGGTTTGACGTGGGTTACATAGTATTATTAATAAAACCCGTTAAATGAAAATTTTTCTAAACAAATAGGTATTATTCCTCAACACAACTAACCAATTAATTGGGTCTTTACATTTTTCTCATCTTTAAATAGGCTTTTTGGGTCTAGGAGGTGGGATTGAGTTTATGCATTGGATATTAGGTGAAATTCGATTTGAAAGTTTATTTGCAAATACATTGTATAAGTTATTCATATAGTAATATCTTTCCTGTCATTGGATTGGTATGAATATTTTTTAAAAAAATTACAATCCAACGGGAATAAAGGTATTCTTGTGTAGTTTATCTACATAATATACCTGCATGTAGCATTTCTCAATCATATTATATTATCTTTACAAGTTTTTTTAATCATTATATCTCTTGAAGTAAGCAATGATAAACCAATTAAAGGGTCTATTTAATCACATTTTGTGTAAAAACTATTATCACCCAATGATCAACTATTACAATTAAAAGGTTTCATATTAATTATCTAATAAGATTAATTTAGGAGGAAAAGAGTAGAACAAGAAAGAAAAGATTTGTTGCTTCCATGTCATTCCATTCCAGTGCGTGCTACCTAAATAGGCACGCTTACAACCAACTCCAAGGAAGTAGCAAAGAATCAAGAGCAACGTTATAACAACTGCGAAATAAAAGCTATCCAAAATATGAGCTAGAACGTTATTGACTAATTCAAAAACACCCAGTTGTAAACTTATTATCTCCATGCAAGGAGAGCAACTATATCCACGCAAAAAGTGTAAAGACCCGTACCTGTGTAAGGTTGAAAGTTAGGGCCTGAATAGGGTTTGTAATATCTATTGGGCAGCGCGGCCTTAACGTTAGCATTTCGAGTTCTTATTATTATTAATGTGGTGATTTTAATATTTGAGTTTATTATTAAATATTATTATTTTAATACGTTCGGTTATTAATTATAATGTTAATATTATTAATATAATCATTTAAGTATTTGAGTTATTATTATAATAATAATTAATGTTCTGATTATTATTATCATTGATGTAATTATTGAGTTTATTATTATTATAGAATTATTATTAATATAAGTATTCTAATATTTAGCCCCTGTTAATGTTATAATGTTATTATTAATCTAATTAATAATTATTAATAATATAATTACCTTGGGTTAATTATTATAGGGAGTTATCATTATTATTAGTCTGATAATTAATCTTATTATTATTATTATTATCATTATTATTAAAAGTTAAAAAAATAATTTAAGAAGATATATATAAGGTAAAAGAAAGGAAAACCTAGGAGAAAGAACCTACGTTCGTTCTCTTCGTGCGCATCCTAACTTGGTGAAAGAAGAAAGCAAAGAGCAATTGCGTTCCAGACATGCAAAGTTAATTCCAAGTAGGTGATTCTAGTCTCTTCCTTGTTCTATTTCATGAGTGCAAACTGTTAGAGGAAATTACATGTTCGATTGATAATATATATATATATATATACGTATATACAAAAGCGTTTTATATACCCGAACGCAGTTACCCTCGCTCTGGTTCTGCAAGAAAAACTATCGGCAAGGATTACTAATTTATATACATGTAAAAGCTTCGTCAGGCACTGCGTTGTTGGGGCGATCGATTGAAATTCTTGTATATATATATATTTATACAAAAGCTTGGGTGTTATAATAATTATCTCGTCATTATATATTTACGATTCCTCACCCACCTCCTTTCCCCTCGATCAAATCGCTATCTACGTTCCCGTCTCCGGATGCAAGTCTTTGTTCCAACCTGTACGACCCAATGCAACACAAGGATTTCTCTCTCTCTTCTTTCTCTATTACTTTTGTTTAAACTATAAATAAAAGGACTTTGGTAGCAGAACATGAAGTCGTGCATTTTTTTTATATACGTTTCAATAATCTGTACATATTATAATATATCTAATATATTATATGTATGTTATAAATATATTAAATCATGCATGTCAAATGTATATATATATATACATATATATATATATAATTTGATATTATATACATGCACAAATCGTGCCTCTCAATTTATAAGTATGTTTTGACATTATACATATTATAATATGTATTATATACTATATATGTTTTATCAAGATATAAAAGTAAAATTTAAATTTGTTTTAGTAGTCAAATATGTTAATTGATATGGTTAGTTTAATAATATAATTATTATTTGGGGTTGACATTGTTAATTTAATATTAAATAAATATTATTGGATTATTATTATTGGTTTGGTGATTTAATTGTCATTGTGGCACGTTATTTGCTGGTTTAGCAATTTAAATATGTTGTGATGCTGTTGTATTAAATAATAATTATTTGAAATTACCATTTATTGATTATATGTGGAATTGGTGGTGGAGCTGGTTGGGTTAACCATGGGTCCCATATAAGGCTGGCAAGAGGCCGCAGGTCCCCTATGTGGCTGGTTAACTCAGGTCCCATATGTGGCAGGTTGTCGTTAGGGGCACCACAGGTCCCACATATGTCTATTTGGTAGTAACTGAGATCCCAGGAGTTGGTTGCGGAAATTTCGTCGATGATTGGATTATTTGGTGTGAACCCTTAATGAGTGAATTGTAATGTGTGATGAATATTTTGTGACTTAATGTAAGATTACTGTGATAGAATTGGACACTACACTAGCACCAGCATACACTGACCATGTAGTCATAGGATTTCATGTTATTGGATGGTGAGGAGATGGAGATCACCTACTGGGCATTTGTGCTCACCCCTACTTTGTTGACATGTTTCAGGTATCGACCCATTCGCTAGAGGCCGGTCTGAAGTTAATTGTTATTTATTTCACCTTTTGTATAACTTGGTTTATAGATTTGTATAACATATTTGGTCTTATTATTTGAATATCCGGACGAGGGTCCGTGAAAATTGTATTGAATTTATAGCATGACCTACTGTTAATAAATTATTTTCCTTAACTTCATAGCATGTGGGAATGTACAGGAATACCCCTGATGTATGATTGTATAGGTATATCTCGGACAGCACCCACTATGTAGTCTATATTGGTGCTAGTCATCAACCCCTTGACCCTTCGGGTGCGGGCATGGGGAAGTCACACTCTTGGTTCCAGTCCTTTCGGCATTTGGGGGCGTGACAAAAAGATCAAAGGCCACGTAACCACGCAAGATGTCTAGGGTGGGCTCGTATCATTCCCCTCCACTGTAAGAGCCTTGTCTGCAAGGAAGAAATCAGGGTAAGCTCAGGACAGAGGCCTTTCGTTCTCCCAAGTAGCATCCTCAGCTGAAGCACTAGCCCACTTGACCAAGATCTCTGGCTTAGGCCGATATCGTCCATGTTGAACCACTTGACGGCTGAGGATGGCCTTTGGCTGGCGCGCGTTGGTTGGGGAGTCCGTGAGAGCTAGCAAGTGAGGGGGTTAAAAAGACTCAGGTGTGAGGTGAACAAAGTGTTTGCGCAGTTGGCTGACATGGAATACATCATGGATTTGAGAGCCGAGAGGTAAGGCTAATTTATAAGCCACCGAACCAATTTTCTCCAAGACGCGATAAGGACCATGAAAATGTGGTGCCAATTTAGTCAACCCCTGAGGAGACACCGATGACTGACAATAAGGCTGGAGCTTGAGATACACATGGTCGCCGACAGCAAAGGAGACCTCCCGTCGATGCTGGTCCGCTTGGCACTTCATGCTGTTGTGAGCCTGCTGCAGGTTTTGTCGTAGTCTGCGTAAGAGCTCGTCACAGTCACGGAGGCAAGCATTAACCTCTTGCACGCCAGCAATTCCTGGAACATAAGAGAGCAGACTGGGAGGTGGGATATAAATAGCTTCAAAAGGCGTCATCTTAGTAGAAGAGTGCATGGATATGTTGTAGCTATACTCAGCCTAAGGCAGCCATTCCATCCAACACCGAGGTTGACTTCCAGCAAAACAACGCAGGTACTGTTCCAGTGTACGATTGACAACCTCAGTTTGGCCATCGGTCTGAGGATGGTAGCTCGAAGTCATACACAATTTGGTCCCATGTAGCTTAAATAATGATTGTCAGAAAGAGCTAATGATAATGGAACGCCGTGGAGACGGACCACATCGTGGACAAAGGCCTTGGCCACTATTACCGTAGTGTACGAGTGCTTTAGCGGCACAAAATGGGCATACTTAGACAAGCGGTCGACCACGACCATGCTAATAGTGTGTCCCATGGAAGGAGGTGATAACAGCGTAATTTGTCATTAAATTTGCATTTAGTTGGAATGAAGGCATGGGTCATTACACACGTGGAGAGAGAACAAATTAGAAACATTATGTGTGGCCCATGAAGAAGTCAAAGAAGAATGCATGGATGATGTGTACGTGAGTAATGAAAAAAAATAGGAAAGAAGAATAGCAAGGGTTGCATGTTTTAACGTGAATATAAGAGACCCACCGATCATGTCTCAATTAATTCCTTACTTCCATCGCAGCCATCTCTCCAATCATGGCCTGCACTAAGAGACCCACGCCGCAACACACCTTCTCACCATCATCTCTCCCAATCGTCTCCACCCGGCATCCCATCCCAGCGCAGCATCTCTCTAATCCCGCGCAACGTTGACTGCAACACCCAATTTGCCACAGCCCATCACGCCAATGTCCAGCTTCATCCACGCTCGGTGCAGTGGAGCCTCCAACGCTATCTTCACCCACAGCCTTTGCGCAATAGTTTTACGGAGCAGATATAGCAGAAATTGGAGAGAGATAGCGCAACAGGCATTGAAGATTCAGATCAGACTGGATATTTAATTGTTTGCAGCCTATTTTTCTTAATTATATTGTTTTAATTTTTCCAAACAGATTTGTCACGCCCCCGAATTCCAGGGAACCCGGAACTAGGAACATGACTTCCCCTTGCCCGCACCCGATAGGTCAAGGGGTTGGTGACTAGCACCAATGGAGACTACATCACGGGTGCTGTCTCAAATATGCAACCCTGTACAGTCATACATCAAGGGTAATCCTGTACTTTCCCATATATCATCATGCATACAATGAGTCAAACAGTCATACAGACATCACATCATAAACAATATGCAAATACAACTGTCCACGGACCTATGTCCGGGATATCACACAAAACAATACAGAATATAATACTGTATCATACATCAGAGTAGTGGGTGTCCTCCTGGAAGAAAGTCCTCCACTAGTCTCGGGTCACACCTGAAAAAGGTAAATAGCAAGTAGGGGTGAGCGACAAGCTCGGCAGGTGACCCCAACACTCCACATCATGCAAACATACAAGTCTATATTACATGCTCTGTGTACTCGTGCACTGTGCAGTGTGCACAATCATCAGGACTCAGCCTGCAAACAACATCAGGACCCAGCCTGCCCACACAGGACAGCTTGTCCACGATCCTCCACGGGATCCCAGGTCAAAGCACTCAGCCCTAGCTCCACGAGCTCAACAGCTCAACTGAAGCTTTAGCCTGTCCACAACGCAATATGCCCGGCCATAGTCGCCACACAGGCCTGCCATCGGCGCATATGCCTGTCACGTCAACCACATAACACCATCGGTGCATCACGGTGAGAACCCAACAAGTCATTGAACCTAAGTCCCAAATCCACAAACCAATCATACCAACACCAATATGGCCTTAAGGTGTACAACACTCCCTTTAGAACTGTAGCCAGTCTTCACCAGTCGATCCTCATTCCTTGACTAAGGAAGGAGATACCCATAGGAGTTGTTTTCTTGAAATCAAAAGTCCCGGCATTGGGTCTCCATATCATAACTAAGATAATCTGATTTTTGGGGATTTTTCTGAGATGTCTAACCCACTTTCCAAAAATTCACCTCTACGAAAAACTGGATTTTTCCGAGATTTTACACTAAATCCCAATTTTCACATTTTGAAGGAGTGAGAATTAATTTTTCTAGTATTTTTCTTTGAATCCAAATGGGGGGTATTTCGTTATTTACATTGTAACTTAAGTATAATTCTTAAATGTGGAGAGGCATAATGGTTTACAATGTAAATAATCCAGTGCAGTGCAGTTGCACTGCTGCGGATTGATGTTGCGGAAACACTGCTGCGGAGCGAAGCTATGGATCATTGCTACTGATACGGACTACTGATCCGGACTAACTGCTCCGGACTAACGAAGCTGCTGACTCCATAGCTGCTGACTACGAACCTGCTGATTCCATAGCTGCTGACTATGAACTTCGACCCTGCAGTTTGCCCAGGGTACTGTTCATCATCGTTTTTGGTCTAATTTTCGTCTGGAATCAACCCAGCAACCCCCAGGCACTCACAAACACGCGTTTTACTAAACAGAGTACAAAATTATATACCCAAAGTGATATAAATCAGTTCTTACCCACAGATTTTATGCTAAATCATTAAATCTAACCCAAAAATTGTGTTTTCCCCAAAACCTAGGGTTCATGCTCAAATTCATAAATCATGATAAATTCACGCATATTCAAAGACAGAATCGAGATAAAAAGTTCAAGTACACCTACTTGGGAAGATTATTTGCGATCCACGAACTCCAATCGCCCCAAATCACCAAGGGAAGCTCTTCACCCTCTCTCTCTCTCTCTCTCTCTCTCTCTCTCTCTCTCTCTTGCTCAAACACGCACGCACCAAACAAATTAAAGGGATAATGCAGTTTCTTAATTATTTATACTACTGCTAATAATTGGCCTCCCAGCAATAA
The DNA here is from genome assembly GCA_023512835.1 of Taxillus chinensis. Lineage (NCBI taxonomy): Eukaryota > Viridiplantae > Streptophyta > Magnoliopsida > Santalales > Loranthaceae > Taxillus > Taxillus chinensis. The sequence continues at coordinate 31,738,449 of CM042087.1, forward strand.
TAGACCTCCCGAACGCAATAATTGACCTCCCGAGGTCACGAACTCCAAATTAAGTCAAATTACTGTCAAAACGCTCGAAATGACGAGCACAACACTAAACAGATATTATTACACCCAAATGACCGCCCAAACACAAAGTCAACCAATAAACCCCGAAAAGTCAATAATCGGGTCAAACGGGGCCCCGACACGAAATCGGGCCCAGGTACAGTCAAAATGCTCACATCGATGACTACACCACCGTCCAGATAGTTGCATTCCCATAGAATGGCTATCTCTCAAAACTGCCCAAATACGAGTCTTTACAAGATTTGTGCTTTTTCAACCTATGGTGGGGTAAGTATTTTGTAATCGGTTTAGCGTAACACTTTGGATGCTTATTTTAAATTCAAGTTTTAATATTTAAATCAGTATTTTATGTGCTATGAATTAATTCTCGAACTCATTGATTTGTTAATTTAATATCTTGGTTGAGTGTTGATTTAGCAAATCATCGTGCGTTAATATTTTAATTGAGTGAAAAGATTTGTTTCGTAGGGAACGGGCAGTCTTTTGAAAATTAATTCATAATTATTCTGGTTAGAATAAGATCATAATTTATTTGTATTCATGGTGTTTTGGTGTATTTAAATTATGAGGCCATAATTTATCTAATTTATCTTTTGGGATAGTGATAAACAACATTCATGTGTGAAGTTAAACCGGTTACATTCTTTGATTAATTAAATTTCATAGTTTAAAATCGTTGCTTTAATTAGTTTTAATTCGATCAAAAATCCCTCAATTTTATATTTATTATTTTTCCATTAGTTTTTGTTAAACAAGTAATTAAATAGATTAAATTGAATTTTATAAGTCCCCCGGTAGAGAACGATCTAGGTTAAGCCACTAACTATACTTAGTTTAAATTTTATTTGGAGTGAGTGTGTGATAAATGCCCTTTTTAGGAGGCAACCCATCGATGAAGTCCATCGACACTTCCGTCCAGACGCGGGTTGGAATTACAAGAGGCTGCAATAATCCAACGGGCTTCATACAATCTGTTTTATACTGCAAGCGGTGGCACATTGGAGTAAGAAAGCCTTTACTGTCTTGCGCATTTGCGGCCACAGGAAGCTCTGCGCGATGCGGGAGAGGGTTTTGTGGGACCCAAAATAGACGCTAGCGAGGGACGAATGACAGTCCTCGATAATTTTGGAGATGATGGAGGAGGAAGGGCTCAAATAAACTTTTTCCCGTTTGAACCACACCCCATCACGCTGCAGAAAGGATGAGTTACATTTCGAGGATCCGAGTGAGAACAGGCCTGTGTAAAATGGGTCCTTTTGAACTTCTGATTAAAGAATGGTCCACCACTCCAAGCGAGGTGCGGAAATTGCCAAAAATTGGAATTCTACAAGCCGTGAAAGGGAATCGGTGCCTTGATTCTCCTTTCCCTTCTTATATTCAACGGCATAATCGTTGCCAAGGATCTTCAGCAGCCACCACGCTTGGGCGGGAGTGGTAATGCACTGCTCCAGCAGGTATTTGGGACTCTTTTGGTTGATGCGCACTGTAAAAGGTCAGCCAAGGAGGTTAGGTCGCCATTTCCGAATAGATTTCAAAATTGCGAGCATCTCCTTCTTGTAAGTAGAGTGGGCCAAAGCCGACCCTTTTAAGGCCTCGCTATAATAAGTTATGGGTCGATTTTCCTGGGATAAGATAGCGCCAATTCCTACGCTGCACGCATCGCATTCAATCACAAATTATTGAGAAAAGTCTAGCTACCTCAAAACCGGTGCGGTGGTGAGTGCTTCCTTTAGCCGCTGGAAGGCTTCTTGGGCTCCTTCATTCCAGTGGAAGCCCCTCTTGGACACAAGTTGATGTAAAGGAGCTGCTATACCTCCGAAATGGCGGATAAACTTCTGATAATATCCAGCGAGGCCAAGGAACCCTCGAACACCCATGACGGAAGTGGGCGTTGGCCACTCGAGGATGACTTGGATTTTGGCTGGCTCGGCGGCCACACCTTGTTCTGAAATGATGTGGCCCAAGTAATCCACTTGAGAAACCCTAAAACAACACTTTGTATCCTTGGCATATAGTTGATTGTTAAAGAGAATCTGTAGGACGATCTACAAATGGGACATGTGGTCTGACCATGACTTCAAATAAATTAGGATGTCGTCAAAAAAAACCCGGACAAATTTCCGTAAGTGGGCGTTAAAGAGGTCGTTCATCAAACTCTGAAATGTGCCGTGTGCATTGGTTAAGCCGAACGGCATTACTAGGAATTCGTAATGCCTCTCATGTATTCGGAAGGCTGTCTTTGGAATATCATCTTCCTTGACCCGTATTTAATGGTAGCCCGCCCGCAAATCCAATTTAGAATAGAATTTGGCTCCGTGGAGTTCATCCAATAGTTCATCAATCACGGGAATTGGGTATTTATCCTTCATGGTAACGTGGTTCAAAGCCCAGTAGTCAACGCAGCATCTCCAAGAGCTATCAGCCTTCTTTACTAGAAGAAGAGGGGAGGAGAAGGGACTACTACTGTGCCTGATCAGTCCAGATTGTAAGAGCTCATGCACCAATTTATCGATCTCGGTTTTTTGACAGTAAGGGTACCGATAAGGCCTAACGCTAATGGGAGCTGTGTGAGGTGGCAACGGAATTTGGTGGTCATGGGATCACGAGTGCAGCAAGCCATAAGGTTGATCAAAAATACTTGCGAACCTTTTGAGAAGGAGAGCTAAGTCTGGTGGATATGCATGGTCTTGTCTCTTTGTGGCCCCAAAAACGGAGTCAATTTGAAAAATAAAAATCCAGACCCTTTCAAATTGTTGAATTCCTTGTCGGCCAATGCCTCTATTTGGCCTCGTCGAATTCCCTTGAGGGTGTAAGAAATTCCTTTAATATTGAATGCTATGCTCAAGCGTTTGTAATCTATTTCAACAAGGCCAAGCGTTTCAAGCCATTGTACCCCCAGCACCACCTGGTAGGCCGCAACGAGAAGAACTTGGAAATCTGCTGTAATCCGCCAGAATCTCCCAGACCATCTGCGTCTATGTGTTCCTGGTTTGCAACCATGACCTGAAACTTCTTATCTTTATTCAGGGGTTTGGTCGATGAAATTATGGGTACTTCCGCTGTCCTCCCTATGACGCGGATGGTCTGGGGGTGGTCTGCCCCAGCAATTGCATGGAGTGATATTTCTTGAATGGCTTCCCGATGTTCCTACTCAGTATGGTCATCATCTCCCTCCCTGAGAGTGGGCGGTAGTCGATCTTCTATCATGAATAATTGTGGGTGCTCACAGCGGTGGCTTGGAATAAATCTTTCATCACAATAGTAACATAATCCCTTCTCCCGGTGCTCTCGTGCCTCCTATGTAGAGAGCCGTCGGGCTGATGTTTGTGGGATACTGGACTTTTGGCTACGGAAGATGTAGGAGGTGGCCCCAACACTCCGGCTGTAGAGTTATTAGGTGTTTTTGGAGATGCTATTGTCACGGAGGAGTGAAATGGTTGATTAGTCTTCTTGTGCACCTGGTTGTGTTCTTCGATGAGTCTGGCCACTCCTATGGCATCTGCCAAAGTCCGTGGTTGCTTAATTTTAACATCGAGGAGGATGTTGTCCCGGAGGCTGGCGATGAAGCAACCTATCAAGAACCCCTCGGGTAAATTGTCCACTTGGTGGGAAAGCTTCTCAAAGGTTTCCTGATAGGAGGCCACTGTGGAAGTATGCTTAAGGCATGTCATCGCCTCTGATGGGTCTTCATAATCTGTCAGACCGAAGCGGAGAAGGACAACCTTTGTAAACTCCAGCCATGAGAGCGGCCCTCGAAACTTTGCCATCCAACGGTGCCATTGCAGCGCAATACCTTCTAAGTGAAAGGAGGCTAGATGTACTTGTTGAGGCGGTTCAATATTCTGAAAGTCGAAGTATTGCTCAGCCTTGTAGATCCATCCATTTGGGTCATCACCATTGAATTTAGGGAGGAGTAGCTTGAGCCTGTGATGTCCTTGGCTGGTGCCAGTTTGCCCATTATCGTTGGTTGTCGTACGTGAGGTCTCTCCTGGAGCGAAAGGATTAACGTCCGTCTGGGAACCTCGGCTAGCGCGTTGAGCCTATAACTCCGTCAGCATTGCTTGCATTGTGACGTGGAGCTGATCAAAATTGGATTCGTGACGAGCCAGAGCCTCATTAACTTCATTATGGAATTCCGCATTAGATTTATTGCGGGTGTCCATGATCAATATGGCTCCGATACCAAATTATAAGATTAATTTAGGGGGAAGAGTGTAGAACAAGAAAGAAAAGATTTGTTGCTTCCATGCTATTCCATTCTAGTATGTGCTGCCTAAATAGGCACGCTTACAACCAACTCCAAGGAAGTAGCAAAGAATCAGGAGCAACATTATAACAACTACGAAATAAAAGCTAGCTGAAATATGAGCTAGAACGTTATTGACTAATTCAAACACCCAGTTATTGACTAATTCAAAAACACCCAGTTGCAACTTATTATCTCCACGCAAGGACAGGTGCTATATCCATGCAAGAAGAGCAGAGGCCACATAACCACGCAAGATTTCTAGGGTGAGCTTGTATCATTATCCTCCAATAAAATATCAAACTAAAAAACTCTAATTGTTCCCCACCCTATTTTCTCAACTAGTACTAATTCTATGATGGACTCACAAACTTACTCAACTAAATATCACATATCAAAGCTACATATAAGTATTCAAAAATAATTGGTACTATTTCTTTAGTGCTTGTTTGTAGGTCACAATAAAATGAGAAATAATAAAATCGCTAGAAAAATAAAATTTGACTAAAATGGTTAATTATCTCCATCATGTGGTTCAAAATAAAATGCATATTGTGTGCTATATTGAATGTGTGTGTGTGTGTGTATAAAGGAGGCCTATTGGCCACCGGATGATAGTGTCATTTCCAAATCGGAACTGTGGATTGGGGCAAATTAGAAACCAGCCTTGATCGACGGTCATCTTCTTCCTCGAGTCACCATTGTGTGCACTAGTCATAATCGGTTCTTCTTGGTCATTCTTGATCAATCCAGATTTCCTTTTTGCCCATCTTTGGGGGCCTTCGATCTCCCAATCCAGCCCAACATAGCTGAATTTATCTTAGATTTCACCTTTTTATATCAAAATTTACACATTTACATTACCAATGTAGGCTATTTTGTCCCATACGCAAAAATTCAAGAGTTCTCCCAATTCAATGCCTACCGAACAAGGAATTACGTGGATGTGCCTCCTAAAAACTAAGGACCCTTTCTTAATGGATGCAATGAAAGTGAATAGTAAGCTTATGACTCCCTCCTAAGCTTAAATTTGAATCCTATAGATAGGGGATTTTCCATGATGAACCTTTAACAAACTCCAATGATTTCAAAGGGTTTTGTCAGAAAAATTCACCAAAACAATCATAAGAAGAGTGAGAAAGTCAAAAGGAGTTCCTAAGTAATCCACATTAATTTCCATCTCCTTCTTTCCTAAGCTTTGTATTGGGTTCGAACATCACAATAGAATTCAATAGTTATTGTCATCTTCCGTTAATGACCACCACCATGTTAGTTCCACCCACCACTATTCGATATCCATTTATCGTTACTGAAATTTATTCAGCTCTTCGAAAATTCTCTATGGTCTACGAAGTTAAAATAGAGGCTATATAATATAACAAAAAGAACATGTACACAAATAGCGAAAAAGTAACGTAGCAGAGGTAACAAAATGAGAGCTTCACAAAGTGGTTTTATTTTATTTTATTTTATATCTCAATTCCACTAGATTGGTACTCTCCTTTCCACTTTAAAATAACATGCATAAAAATAAAACTACTATCAGTGAATTGCGATATAAAACAAAATTGTAAACTTTTAATTTAATAATCTTTAGTATGTAGAGGTTTAAATATAACGTAGGATTTAAATTTGTAATTGTTAAAATTTTGTATTATATTAAAATGTTAAAACAATTTAATTTTTTATAGACCTTTTTAAAAAACACAAATTTAAATCTTGAAAAATAAAAACTTAAAAGCCTAACAAAAAATTGAAAACTTTAAACTCTTTTAAAACAAATAAAAATCTTAAAAACCTTTTGTAAACTTAAAAGCATTCAAAAACTTTAAAACACTAATACATTTAAAATAAAAGGCTTTAGAAAACTTCAACATCGAAATAAATTATTTAAAAACAAAAACAAAACTTTTAAAAACTTTAAATTTTAAAAACAAAAAAATTCCAAAACTTTTAAACCAAGTTTGTTTTTTAAAACCTTAAAATCCTACAAGCAAAAACAAAAAAACAAACAAAACATAAAAACAATTTTGAAAAACAAAATAAAACAAAAATCTAAAACACAAAAGATATAGTTTTCTCTTTTTGAAAATGGTCCAAGGAACAGTGAATTATTGAATAATCAATATTCATTCCTAATTGTTTGGATCAAAATACAAACAATTTTGTTAATTGTTTTTCTTTTTCTAACATGTTAAAAACTTTTTAAAACTTTTGCCACAAAGTGACTTAGGTCCTACCCTCCATATGGTTTCCAAAAAAATAATAAAAATAAATTTTAAACTAAATCAAGTGTAAAAACTAATTGAAGAAAGTAATGGCTCTGCTAACTACCATCTAGAAAAAAATTATCCATCATTACAACTCATTGATCTCATATGCAATAGAATTTGTTAACCAAGTTAAAAACATATAAAAACTCATATTTTCTAAAATAGGTATCAATTTTAGGTGTTGTATGTGTTAATCTTTCCACACGCATACTCGACTTCCAAGCCTAATTCTAAAATTAGGCTATACTTAGGTGATTCAATCACAACTCATTTGGTTGGTTGCAACTCTAAACAACTTAAAAAAATTTCATCACCAAAAGATAAGTTTGAGTCTAAAGCGATGATGACACTAAGATCACTAATGCTCCCCTAGGGTCCAAGCATACGAGTCTGATTGAAATCGGATGATGACAATAAGGTGTAGATTGATATCCATCAATTAAATGTTTAAACTCACACCTATTTATTGATCCTTATGCAGGTACTAAAGGAAATTAGAGAAGTTCAAGAAGATCACTTGGCCTTTACTTTTTTTTTATGTAATTTCTTTATGACTTGTTGGGTTTTATGCTGAACATGTGTTACTCTAGTTTGGTTTTAATTTCCCAAATATGAATTTGTAGACCTTGTAAACACTAAACAGTTTACTTGATTGTGAACAACATATTAGTTTGATTTATTTTGCACATTTTATAATTATTTGTTATCATTACAAGTGTACGGTTATACATTTATTGTATAATTATAATTCGTGATTTGAGGCAACACTTACTTCTTAGTCTCTATTAGGTGTTAAACACTAATTTATTGACATTTTAAGTGCAGGAAAATCATATGTTTAGATTCAAACTACTAAATTTGAGTGTATCGAGAAGATTTTGATGTAAAATTTAGTGTCATTATTTTTCCTTCTTTGGTTAAATTTCTTGTATATTAATGTTATATATTAAGTGTAGGTCGAATGAAATATTATTTGTGGAGAACGAAACCTAAATGAGATTGTCTGTAACTTTTCAAATCTTGTACGGAAATGTTTTTAGTGTACCAGTTGCCTTGACGCGAAACCTAAACATGCGGTAGATATTTTTCCCCGTAGTTATCTTCTATGGTATGTGGACTAATTTATCTACTAAGGTTAAGTACGTATTTTTCGTATGCATGTGGGCTTTGCTTCAAAACCAGGAGGAACAACTCAAAGTTTCGCACTAGTGCCGTGTGATTGTCGATTGGCTCCAGGCCCACAACTGACAGCCGTTTGCGAACTCTTTTAATAGTAATAATAATAAATATATAAACATCCATTTTCAAAAAATATAAATTCGGTTATTGCTTTTTGGATATGCAAAACCGATGACATTGGTTAAAATGGATGGATTTTTAATTCATTTTTAAAAAAATGATATTACGCTTTGCATATACAAATTAATTCTCAGTTTGTTAAATACCGCCGAAGCAAAAATTTAATGCCTATGAAATATCTTCTACTTAACTTAGGTCGTGGTTTGCAATAGTTTTTTTAAATTCTTTTAATTTGTATAATAAGTCTAATTCTATCGATTCATTAATTTAACTGTCTTCATTAGAAATTAACAATTATGTTTTTCAGAAAACACCTCGAACCAATTCTCATATTCTTCGAAAAAATTTGGAGTGCGATAAGTTGGCAGCAGTCAAAGGGGTTAGAAATGATGATGATGCTAGAACAAATGTGTTTGTAGTTAGACTTGGTGGCGATGTCAACATAAAGCAACTGAAGTATTTGTTTTATTTTCTTAGTATTTTGCAATATTTGGGTATCAATGATGTGTTTGACATTATTTTTTAGCAGCAAAGATATTTTTGGTATTTCCTTAGTGATGGCTTGTTGAAGTGCGGTGGATTATTGGCTATTAATTGATTTTAATAAATAAGGAAAAGAGGATGTCAAAGTGTCTTTTCCCTGCCCCAATTCATGCTCAAGGAGAGCCCAACGGAGAGACTAAGGGAGACTAAAGCCGGAAGATAACTTCGAGAAGGAAGGATAACAAAATCTTTGCCAAATTTTTAGAGGCAATTGGAGGCCTGACATGAAGTTTGTCAACTTGTTATTGGTATTTTTGAAAGAGATTGTAGGTTCCATATTTTTGAGGTAGTGTGGTTTCTAAAACTCAATCTGTAACTTATATATATGTTGTTTAAATCTTATTTCATGCTGTTACTATGTTAATTGGTATGTTCTATAATTTACGTTTGCATGATAAATTTGTACCTGTCATGTTCAATCCAAGGAGATTGGATTGTTTATATTGCTCATATAAATCCTGAGAGCTGCAAAATGAAGAGAATGAAAAGAAGATAAAGCGGCAAGGAACCCCGGGACTGTCGATAAAACTCTCAAGAATGCTTCCCAACAAAAACAATGAAATAAAACCGTAAGCCATACTTGTTTTTCCCAAAACCAGCCATCCCAATGCCAACAAGCCTCAAAAACAAAGAGTCTCTTGTCTCAGCAATAATGTCCGCCACCACTAACCCCTGCAATAGCTAAAAAGCAAAGAAAACAAGCTAACAAAAAAGTAAAATTTAAAACAAAACTGAAAGAATGCTTATTATTTCCACCCGTCTCCTGCCAGAAGCTGTCCAGCGCCTGATGAAGGAGAAGAGCTCTTGCTGCAGGGAAGCCAAAATCTCCGCACTGCACAGCGCCCAACTAGCTGCCTCTCTTAGAATGTCCCCAGCCTCCCAGGCTACTGCAACAACCACAGCTCTTGCAAATCCTGCTGGTCTGGAACTACCCAAATTTCCCCATCGGCTACACCTGCTTACAAACCCAAACAAAAAAACAACCACCACTCTCCACTGAACAGGGACTGCCAGATCCATTGTAATGGTCTTGCTGGATATCCCACACACTAGAAAAGAAAGAAAAGCAACACCCAGAAGCTTCAACTCTGACTGACTGAATAAGAGGGGACCTGTAGAATTTGTGCCACCAACGTGAAGTGGACAGCCTCCAGCAGAAATTGGAAGCGTTCAGAACTATAACAAACTATTCACAGCAGTCCTGCAAATTACATCAAACAAGAAAGAAAAAAGCAAAAAACGCCCAAAAGAGGGGATCTGCAATGTCATCGTGAGCATAAAAAGAGCACAGCTGGGGAATTTTATTATTGTCAAAAATAACAGTGCTATTAACATTGTGGCCAATGGCAGCCAATTGATCAGCAACCTTATTCCCTTCCCTCTAAACTGGTAGCACAAATGCTACAGGGGGTCAAAAACCACGAATGGTATAAGCAACTTGACAAGGGGGGTCAAAAGTGCCTTAGCCTCCGCTTCAGTAGAAGAAATAAAACCAAAATTAGAGCAAAAATCAGCCCAAATCACCACCACTCTGGCTCTCGGGTGGCTAATGGAGGATCCATCACAATTTAATTTAAATCCAACCTGCATCATTTTCCATTTGACCCACTTTCCCATAACAATTGAGAGTAGGAAGTCAAGTAGAAAAAACACTTCATGGTGCTAGCTAAAAAATTTATTCTCGCTATGATGTGAAGTGAGTATAAGAGATTCTTGTTCGCATACATAGAGTCATTACGGGTAACCCAAAGAATCCATGGAATGAGGTCACCCAAGCAAATGTTTAATACACGACGAGTTGGACATCTAAGCGGTCAAAAAAGGTTGAAAGGTGGAATGAAACTTAATAAAACCAAGCGGCCGGCCATAATAAGCCCACAAGAAAGAAGCTAAGTCACCATTAACGAAGAGATGGTCTATTGTTTCCTCTAGGGCAGAGTAACACATGCATTTGGAGGTCATAGAAATTCCTCTCTTTTTGTAATTAGCCTCTGCTCCCAATCCCCTGTGAAAAGCCATCCAAACTAGAATGCTAGTTTTAAGAGAGTCAATCAGATGCCAAATGAATTTATATGTAGGTTTGGAAGTTTAGATCCAAGATCCTCATACACCGGCTTGACAGAGAAGACACCCTTAGGACCTTATTGAAGTCGAAATTTGACGCTGCAGGCTTGCAACACTAAAAATATTAACCCATATTCAATTTTGCAACATTCACCCCCACCTCCCCAATAATCTTTTACTCTAAATTTTGATGCTTTATGTTTTACAATTGCACTGCTATATTGTTTTATCATATTAATAACAATAATTTATAATAAGTTATTCGAGTTCGCGGCTCGACATTATTCCTTTACAAATCAAACCGAACAAACAAATTCGTAATCAAGAAATTACAAATAACTCGTGAGCAAGATTTTGCAAGCATACCAATGAACACTGGTTTGCAAATATTTTTTATATTAATTTTGAATAATGTTACCTATTATTACAGTTACAATTTTAACATCCAAAACTAAAAAATACAATTTTCAGTTTCATTAAACCAGAAGACCTGCACTAAACCAGCAGAGCTCCTGAACGAGCCAACTGCTTGTCCGAGAGTGACAAGCCATCAGACTAAACCTGACCCTCAAAACCTAAGATGACAACTCTAGAAAAACCAGCAGAGCTCCTGAACGAGCCAACTGCTTAACCTTCTTCACCTGACTGGAAGGTCTTTCAAACGAGTGCTGACAGACTAGTCCAAATCTAGACACCTGACCCTGACAACCTGAGCCGACAACTCGAGAAAAACCAGCAGAGCTCCTTAACGAGCCAACTGCTTAACCTTCTTCTTCATTTGACTGGAAATGTCTTTCAAAACATGTGCTGTCATACAAGTGCTGAACTGCTGGTAGAGAAAACAAAGAAAAGAAAACATCTGGATCAGCAGCTAGTCGGCCGGTCTTAATTACAATACTTTTACAAAATACGGAACATAATGGTACTTATAAAATAAAAGTTATAATCAAATACAATATTATAGATACTTCACAGTGTATAAGCTATATTTTTACTAATAAACATAAGATAATATAGTAAATTGCAACCATCTTTTGGTATTAAATTATTCACTTATTAAATTTAAAACAAAAAAAAATTAGAATTCAAATTTGTAAATTGGTGCATTCACCATGGCATAGGGTGATTAGGAGACAAAGTCATAAATATAATCTTATTAGATTTATAAGTGTTGCCCTTTATGTCTTATATACATATATATATGTGTTGTGCACGCGCGCCCCAACCCACCCCCTACCCATCCTAGGCCTGTGCTACAGCTCCGGAAGTTGATTCCCAGAGTCAACCATTTCAGGACTACTCTCCCATCAATCTTTTAAACCAATTGTTCTTAAAGAATCCAATGTGCCAGTCGATGGTATGTTTGCAACAAGTATGACGTAATAGCAAGGGAATTGGCTGCAGGGTTCATCTCGATTGAAGGAGCACTGGCGTTGTGGTCTTCGAAGATGAGAGTAAAGACTTTCTAGGAGATTTAGGTTATAGGTGAAGAGAAGGGTTCAAAGGAACACCAGCGTGTTTCAGCCTTCAGGTGTGTAATTGATTTATCTTCTTTATTAGAGATAAAGAGATATCTCTAATAATGATATTAAAGATATTGGCACTGGAATTTGGTGAGTCCAATGCTAATGTCTCATGGAGAAAAAAATGATAGGCGTGAAAGAGATATTAGGGTTCATGGTATAAATGTGGTATTTATACTAGGTTTGAGAATGGACCAGCTTGGGAATAAATGAATTGAGCTCGGTAGCTTACTTTTTAGGAAATTATTAAATATATAATTTAAATTTATTTCATATTCATGAATATTAGGGCATGTTTGGTTGGGGTGTTTTCTGTTTTCGTTTTTAAAATGTAATAGCTGTTTTCGGGTACAAAAAATTGAAAATTGAAAACAATGAAAACATGTTTTCATTTTTTATGTCCTAGAGAATGAAAACAACATTTTATTGTTTTCAGTTTTATGTTTTTTATACTCAAAAACAGCTATCACATCTTGAAAACGAAAACAGAAAACAGGTGAAACAAACATGCACTTAGTTTGCAAACATCAAAATTTATGTTCATAAACACGCCAAACATAGATATGTTTGAACTCGTTTCTTTACGTTTGCGAACAAAATATTATTGTTCGTAAATAACATCATTATTTTTAAATGAACCGATATAAACTAGTTTCATTGAGTCGATCTTGAAAATGTCCATGAACATTTAGTTCATTTACAACCCTAAATTTAACTATGGAAGCTAGGTGGACTAATTAAAATTCTTTGCATAATCTTCATGGAGTTCTATTAAACAAAATTCAGAGACACTAGTCACTTCAAGGTGACATCATCGAACAGGAAAATACTATAAGGAGTAAGATAGGAAAAAATTGGTAGACTATAGCAACATGTGAAACCAAAAATTTTATTATTTCTCGAATGAAGAAGTAGAAAATATATACATGCAGTTTCCTAACATTAACTGACACTAAGCACACCCGAGTAAAAATCTGTTTTATGAGTGAGTGTGAGTCAACTGGAACATTTAAGAAACGATGAATAGATAAACCTTATGTGATGAATAAGAAAAACAATGCCCAGTGTAAATGCAAATAATGGTTACCTGCTTCGATCCATCAATTCAATCTTATAGAGTAAAAGTCTAAAACATTACAAGATATCCCTAAAACATCATAGAAAGATATAAATGTAGCATTCAGTGAAGAATTTGCACTCCTCACTTGACCCTAAATAGAAACCCCATAAATGTTACATAAATTATTACTACGCTGTTACATGATTGTTATTGGCTAACCCATAATGAAAACTTGTGAAAAGAAAGCAACGTCTGCACATACCCATAACGACATAGCATCATAGCAATTAGCAATAAGTAGAAGGAACAAAAAACGTATAGGAAAGATAAGATACACTTGTAATAAAAAGGCCAAGATTATAAGTATGGGTAGTTATTGCCAACATTTAGGTGATACTGATGACAATATACTCATTATCAGACATTCTTGACCAATAGGGGACTATTAAGAAAACACAGAACAGAGAAACTGCATGTTCAGTATTCTTCTATCACTGAATGATGAATATCCATAATGCTTCTATTTGGTTAAACACATTCAACAAGAAACTCAAGTGTATAAGCAACAAGAAGTAGAAATTATAGATTGCACGTGTTGGGGATATTGTGGTCTCTCAGTTGTTCAAGGAGGACTACTATGCGAGGCTTACATAGAGGATCAGGTGGGCTGGTGATCCCAAAATGCACTAGTACAATTGATCACACAAGAGGCACACCTAGTTGTGACAGAAAGTCCTTTTACCCAACACTAGGTCGGCACAGCCACCCTCAACTGAAGAAGTTTTTAAAATAACAATTAATGACAACATAAAAATAACCTATGATTAGATTACGCCCCAAAGGATTTCTGAAAAACTTGTATACAATTTTTAGAATCCAGTTTTGAGACTATGTCAAACTCGGGAAGACAAAGGTCATTGTAGTTTAGCTCCTCAAAATTGGCGGATATATGATACACTTATTTCAGGCGAAGGCTTGAAACAGTGAGACAGCAAACTAAAACAAATTAAGAGCTAAAACAAGAATCTTGAATAGATGGCACGAGAATCAAATATTTAAAGAAGCTAATTAATCAAACCATATGACTGCTGACTACCAGACAAAAACATTGTTATGGTCGGCATCCTGGAAAGATGGCAGTGAAACCCATGTATTTTATGTAGTCTTTCAACGGGAAAGTGGAAGTCAAGAAGAGAAAAACAAAATATTAAAAACAAAGCATTGGAAGAGTAAGTGGACAGGCTTCCTACTTGAAGCAATTCAATCAGCCATTTGGCGGATGATATAGTAATAAAGAACTTCCAAATGTTTTGAGTATCATTAAAGCAGTATTTCCTTTGTTCACTTGTTCTTTTGCACAACACCAACACCAACACCAACACCACCACCGCCACCTTGAATAGAATCTCTTACACCAGCTAGCCCATTAAAAGTCCTCTAATTTTATATGTACAACACATTAATGTTATATCTAAAATTAGTCTTCCCAATCGCAACCAAATATTTCTTCCCTACTTACCCTATATATAATAAATAGATACAAGTTACAAAATGAACTTAAACTAAATACAAAAAGAGGGTCAGGAAATGGTACCTCATGGGATGGCAAAGAGCTAGCGACGGCGACAGAGAAAGGCGGCGACGGCGAGCATGAAGACGGCGGCGCAGGCCCATGTAACAAACTTGACGTGGTTGGGGAAATGGGCGGTGAGGGCGAGTAGGAAGCCGACAGTACCCAGAAAGATGCCAGATCTGGTGGCCGCAGTGGCCATCCGAGGAAAACGGCGGGATACGCCGCCAATCAGATGCCCCGCGGTTAGAAACGCAAAGCACAGCAGTATCGCGAAAGGGTAACCGTACCTGGACAGAAAGGCACCCACCGGATCAGACGTGGAGGAGGAGGAGGAGGAGGAGGGAGAAGTGGGTTGACCTCGCCCGCCGCCGGCGGTGTCCTCCAACTTCTGTGTCAGTTGTATGGCTGCCTCCAGGGAGTAGTTTATCATCATCTCCGCCCAATTCAGCCGCAGTGGGGGAGCATTTGGGTTGTGAGGCCGATTATTAGGAACAACATTTCTTTCCGGGGGGCTTCCCTCCGCAATATGGGGCATCCCTAGCCCACCCGGCCATGGAAGTGGAAATGGATTACTCTCCGGCCCAGGATAACTCACCATCGGGTTACGATCGACCACGTCCGGCGCCTTCCACATAACAATACTAATGCCATAAGCACCTGGTGTTTCAGGTCCGATTGGAGCCACCCAAAGCCTAGCCGCCCACGGAGTGTTCTCCCGCCCCAGACGGTTCATAAATGCATCTGCTATTATGTTGCGAGCGTGCTCCACATCCCGTGCGACCGCGTGGATATGAACGTATTCACGCTGCCCGAACCCATTCGGCCGAGGAAGGTCCCCCCCAGGCCCACCCAGGTCCAACGTCGCCCTCGGTCGGGCGTGGACACCACCGGCGGCGGCCATACGATCGTGTTGATTCTGATGTTGCTGCGGGAGCAGGCGAAGATGATCACCCACCAAGGGCAGCAGCTGCCTAGGCCACCCCAGCAAAGCCGGTCCGACTTGTAGACCACCGGCGGCCTCCATCCGACTCGACGGAATCATGACGTCGGTGACGTTATGGTGTTGCTCCACAGATTGCTGGGGCAGGTCCTCATCATCAGCGTTCATGGCCAACTTCAATTCTGATCCGGCCAAGAACTCGATCGTGAGAGTGTAGGTGGGTGGTGCATTTGTTTTGTGGGTTAAATAAGACTGTAGGTGTGGGTGCTTGGCCTTTGGGTTTGAATGAATACTCGCAAGCGTTAGCGTGAATACGAAGCTACTCCTATACGTACGTACGTAGATGATTTTATTATAATAATAATAGCTATATCTCTAATTCTAATTTATTAGTAAAAGTAAAAATTAAATGTATATTATAATAATAATAATAAACATATAATTAGGGATATAGTTAGAATTAAAAATTTAAAATAAATTTAAAAACATATAATTTAGCACAAAAATAGAGATAAGCATGAGAACTGCTCGTAAGTTATATTTGAATTTAAATATAAATTTTAGCTTTTGGAGATGCTCCTGTATACAAAAAGTTTCCGACGGCATCGACGCGGAGTGAGGTTGGTGAGTCACCTTTATATGTCGGGCGATAACTAATTTAAATAAAAAATTGTTGAACAGTGTTCTTCTCTCTGCTCTCTCTCGATAAATCTATTGCCATAGCTTTTCTTTCCTCCAGAATGCCAACGTCACTGCTTAAGAATCGCTCACGGCCGTCGAAGTATATTCCAAATGCCTTCTATCCTGAAATCAATTAGACGTGACATATCTTTATTAATCAATAAACTTTTCAGATGAGACATATTTTAACGCATTTCTTTATATGATAATTTGGATAATACGATATCACACACAATCGAAATTCTTAACTAAGACTAATATCGGCAAACACACTCCCATGTGAAAACACAATCTAGCCCGATAACATATCATATTATTAGATTTTAAACTAATCCGGTAGATCGATTACGTACGATATTTATCTGCTTTTTGGTGTCTATGTAACACGCAACATGTCCGATAGGTGACTACGCGAGAATATAGTGTTCTCTTCTCATAGGCTAGGCCAGCCAGTAATTAATCAGTGTTTCGTAAGACTACTCTATTGGTATCTTTTCTCATATTTATGTTAACTCTCTGATTCTCGCTTATCGGAGTATCTCTACTCTAGGCGATTGAATGGTTGGTTGCTGTGGAATTGCATGAGAGGTGGGAAAAGTAGGTTAATTTTTTTCTCTTACTTGGTAGAAATAGAAATGCCATAAAAAGTGTATCCCGTGGTGGAAAATATGCATGAAAAGATGTGCATTATTTTCAATAGCCAAATGATGTGAAATGGTATGAAAAAGCTACAGTAAAATATATTTCCATAATTGCTCCTGTATTTTTTAACAATCAACAAATCTCATGATTTGATTTAATTGGTATTTTATATTATGTTTTTTTTTCTAATTCTATTTACATTAAAAAAAATATTTTCTATATCTTTTTCATTTCAACCAAACAACTATTCTTTCCACCTATTTTCTTTCTACTTATTTTTTTCACATATTTTAAATTCTTTCATACGTTAAGGTGCTTCTATCCTAAAATTAAGAATAATTTTTTTTAATCAGTTGAATAAATTGAATTAATAGTTAGATGCTGATATATCATAATTTTATCTATTGATATGTAAAAAAAATACTATATACGGTTATCTCTTTTCGATTAAAAATTTAAATTATAAAACTAATTTACTATAAAAAAAATTACATTTAAATCTTTATTAACTAATACATGTGTCACAATCTCTTAGAACACATTCTAAAAGACCTTCGTCCATGCTAGCTATGCCTTGCACCTGCATCCCATCTAGTCGTCATCCTCCAATAAAGCTAGTGCACAGGGGCGGCGCTGTGTATAACTCAAGGTGTGCAGCTGCACACCCTGGAATTTTAAAAAATAATAATAATATACCTATTAAGTATTATTACATGTAACACGGCTACACTTGGGCTTGACCATAAAAAAAAAAATACCCTAGCGCTAGTGCGGCGCCGCTCTCGGCTCTCCCTTCACCAATCACCCATGCCTCCTGCCGCCGCAAGGCAACAACAACGGTCGTCGACGAGTCGGGACGCTGTGAGCTGTCACGCCTCCACTGCCACGCCACGCGCCGCAAACACGCACGCGGAGTCCGGACGGTGGGCCGCCGTTGCTCACTCGCTCGCCTACACCTGTCCTCGGGCATAGCGCGCGGCAACACGAAACAGTGACGGACGATGCGAAGCTCTCTTCTCTTTGACTGTCGACATTGTCTCCATCGATCAATCCTGGTAATTTGCTATTTGGGGTACTTCTATTTTCAATTCCCTACGGATTGCGTCAATTGTTATAATAATTTGATATTTAATTGAAATTAAAATTTAGATTATTACTTGTTAGGTTTTTTTTAGAAAATTTAAAAATATAGCAATGAAAGAAGTTTTTCAGCAATGAAATATATCAAGAATCAATTGCGCAATTGAATGGGAGATCAATGAATGAATGATTGTTTGGTTACATACATTGAAAGTGATGTATTTGATAGCATTGATAATGAATCTATCATGCAACGATATCAAGCTATGAAGACTCGTAAGAGGATTTTATGAAATTTCTTTGTATTTTTGTAGTAATGTTATATTTAAAGACTTATATAACTATGAGGATTTAATAATATTTTATGTAATTTTTTTGTAGTGTTATATTTATGATTTGTAATAAATATTGAACATCCTAAATAAATTTTCTGAAGTCACTCCTGCTAGTGCATTGATATGACCTTCATCGCATGTCGCCACCTCAATATATAGCTCGTGCTTCGTTCGGCCTTGTTGCCTTCGTTAAGCAATGCCTACAAGCCTACTAGTCATTGCTTTGTCTTGTGCCATTTGATTGGCCTTGCCAAACGTTGCGCTGACTCCAAAACTAGCGGTTGATGAATAAAGGGGGAAAAAACATAGAGAGGAATGATTTTTCCGAAAATGATTTATGGGGAAAATTTCTTATAATTTCCATATTTTACATACCTTTTCAATCAAAAGAGAAAAAAATGAGACTAACTTTTTAAGGCGGACCAACGTCCAACCTAATTGAAAACATTTTTCATAAAATGTTTAACTCTAGTTGAAATGGAGTCTTAATAACGATTCTCCTCCCACTTATAAATCTTCTTCTCCACCAACTTTATTATGAGAACCAAATTAAGGCACTGCCCTTAAGTGTATCTGAATGTTGATATGGAACAAAACATGGGAATAAAATAATTCAAACAAAATTTAGGTTCTTTTTTGTGTAAAATAATTTTTCTCAAAACATTTTCTTTATTTCTACCACCAATTTCTCTCATTTCCACACTTCACCCTCACTCCCCAATGAGTCATTTCCTCTCTCTTCATCATCCACACATTTATTACTCTTTGACATTTATTACTCTATTGCATAACCATTGATAAACATGATAACATATCAAAATAAAGAAAAAAATAATTTAATTTATGAATCAATTACAGTCTGTCACATTTGTCATGATTTCACGGCTATGATGTTAGCCAATTGCACATATCAATTTTGTTTTATTATAACAATTATTATGCTTATTTTAATTATTACATAACATTAAAAATTTTATGTTAATATTTTTATATGCAAAAAAGTACTATAAATTAATAAAAAAGGAAATAAAGTTTTGAAAATAAAAATAAGGCCACAAAAAAGTTATATGAAAATAAATATTTATTACCTTAAATTATTTAATGCATGTGTACATATGTTATTTTATATAATAAATATTCACTTATCAATTGACATTATATTTACGCTTGGTACTACATAAATTTTAAACTGTTTTTAAAAACGATGGATCCGTTAAAATTTTAAATTACTTAATTTCAAAATTTTGTTTTTCAAATAAGTGAGTTTCATAATTATTTTAAAAAACTATTTTAAACAGTTTTTGTTTTCAAATTGAAATTTAATTTTGGTAGGAGACTCAAATATTTTTTATTTTTTTATTTTTTTTACTTTTTTTATTACCTGGATTCACCGTATTTTATTTTTTAAAATTTTATAAGATTCAATGTTTAAAAAATATAAGCTTTTTAAAATTCATCTTCTCTTCTATCAAACATAAACTATTTTCAAATTAGAATTTAGCACGAACTATAACATAATACAAAAATCAAAACTCGTACCAAACTAGCCCTAAATTTTCTAAAATTTTAACTTACTTCTAACTTCACTATTTTTATATTATTTATTAGAAATTATAGTGATTTATATATAATCACTTGTTATAATATATTTTATTTTTTAAAATGTGTTTTAGATATTTATATAGGTATTTTAAATTACTTGTATTCTCTACATCTATGATCTGTATGCCCACATCACATATGACATATCAATCACAGTAGAGTCATATTCCCTTATTATCATATATCAGCATTAAATCCCGGACCATCTATAACACGATATTGTTCACTTTGGGCCAATCTTTGAAATGACATTGTTTTTGGTAGGTTGCACAAATCCTCTTAGGCATCCACCCTTAAATGGCCTCATGCTAAGAGAAATATCCACACCACCGTAAGTGTGCACTTCATTCCTTGCCTCCAACCAATGTGGACTTTACAATAGCAACAAGAAAACTACCCCACCAACCAAAAACCGCAAGTAAGCCATGATGACCCAATGCCACCAATAACCTAGCGTAGGTGTCACGGGGGCTCACGAGTGAAGATCTAGTATGGCGGGGGCAGCGTCAATGACAAAGAGGAGAGGGAGGGAAATGTCACGCCCTAGATTTCCAACCCGAGGAAACCGGTACGTGACTCCCCTTTTACCCACACGGAGGGCAAAGGGGTTAGGATACAAACCAAGAATTTAACATTTTAAACATCCACAACACATTCAAGAAAGTAATGTTCATAAAAGCAATCCAAACCAATTTTATTACAACAAAATCCTTTCCAATCCCATCCCACTGGGGTTACATCAATTCCCATAAAAAAACAAAACATAAATGGAAGAGAGTAAAATAAATATGGTCTTCCACCTTGGTGTATCCACCTAACGCCCGTAAGTCCCTGGAAAACAAGCAAACACAGTAGGAGGGGTGAGCAACCACGGCTCAGTAGGGATCAAGTCTCCCCGACCCTTCCCATGCTCCCTAATGGCTACATGCATGTGCACAGGTGTAGTGACGTGACAGTATTAGGAAAAAGAAAATAAAACCTTCCACACAAGTGGGCGCAACCCTAGCCCGACCACACTGGCCAACAAACCACATCTCAAGAAAGTAATTTAACCGCCTCTTCGGACCACCGATTTAACCGCCTCTCGGGCAAAGTAGTTTAACCGCCTCTCGGGCAAAGTAGTTTAACCGCCTCTTCAGGCCTTTGGTTTAACCGCATCTCAGGCAAAGTAGTTTAACCGCCTCTTCGGGCCCGATACCACGATCATGCACACAACACACACCACGGTCACTCAAGCATAAAACCAAACACTTGGTGTGCACCCATTCACAAGGGCACAAACCCGGCCATTCGAGCAATAGAACAAACACCCAGCATGCATACATACACCAAATCACAAGTCCAACCACACAGACATATTACCAAACACGTAATGGGCATATACACACGGCTATGTTCACACAGGCATTTCATCGAACATATAGCATGTAACAACGAGAATCACACCAAAATGCCACTGAAGGCCAACATCCATATAGGAGATCACACCTATATGGATTACATATGTATATATAAACGGTTATAATCCATAGTTTGCCCTAGAACCCTAGGACGGAGGAGGATTTAGGAAGAAGCAGAACCCTACCTCAAGTAAAAGGCAACAACACCGCAATATCGTTCCCACGCCGAACGCCGTCCACCCACAAGGACACGATCACCCACGCAAGACGCCGGCAGCAACCAGGAGCTTCCTTCCCTCTCTCTCTCTCTCTCTCTCTCTGCGACAGCCTGGTGGAGCAACAAACCCTAAACCTAAAACGAGAGGGGCTTCTCCTCCTTATATAAACAACACAACATCAAAACGACGTAGTTTTGATTAAGTGAATCCCAAGATCAAAACGACGTAGTTTTGATGGAACAAGCTATGACCTTCCCACATCCATACACACCAAAATATTCACAATTCCAACATGGTTCTTTGGGAAAAGATGATTAGAATAGCCGAAACCAAGATAACCATGCAAAAACATGCTTGCACGCTAATTTGAACGCCAATTCCCCAATTGACGTGCAGCTCCAAATGCACTCAAACTTCACCCCAAGCCTCCTTGCATCTTGTAGAGGTCTAGGAAGCAAAAATATGCTTGCACGTGAAATGGGTGAATTCACGTGCAACTCCAAATGCTCTGAAATTTCTGTGGTAGATAGAGGACCTCATTCTAAGAAACTTTTTGTTCTTGTACGCCAATTGTTTGAGGCCATCTACTAGGTCAAAAGTGAGCTCCAAGATCAGCCAAAATGACTTAAAACCGCTTTGTATACGCATAAGCATCTTCCTAGGGCATAAAGGTACGTTATCACTTGTCACATGCACCTCCCAAAAGTCCCCTCTTGGGCTCATCTCTTACCTCAAACTTGTGCACCAACATCCAAGGTGTTTGTGGTTAACTTCTTACACACGGTTACACACGGGTCATTACAGGAAAGATGGGCTTATGTAGGTGGGTTCGGGTTGGCCGGACTTGGCGTAGGTGCCACCGAGGCTCACGAGTGAAGATCTAGTATGGTGGGGGGTAGCAAAGATGAGAGGGAGGGAAAGAGGGGTTTGTGGAGGACTCGAAAATGGCTTTCCACAAATGTTGTAAGGGAGAGGAGGAGAATGGAGACGGAGAGGGACATGGTATTACTCTGCTTTACTTTGACGAGGATGAAAGGATAGGGCAAGAAATTTAATTCTCTTATGCAAGAGAATCAATCTAAACTTGGTATATGGGAGTATTCAATATACCTCTATTTGGATGTATAATAATCTCATGGGAATTATTGATTCCCCTTATCATGTATGCACCAAACGTGAAAAAGAAATGAAATTTAATTCATTTTCTTTCTTTTTCTGCGTACCAAACATGACTTTAGTACTATGTGACAATGTTCAAGCTATCTATCACAAATCTTTCTATTTACCCTATTTCGTATGTTGTTTTTTATTATAAGTAATGTTACGTATCACCGAATTATGTAATTCTTTGGATAATTTTGATGATATAGCAACATACTAAATCAAATGAAGGACAAAATAATAAATTTATGAATCAATCTTGTTTACCACATTAACCACGATTTGCGGCAATACCATGGTGATTTATACATATTATTTTTATTTTTATTATAATAATTATTATGTTTATTTTAATTATTACATAGCATTGAAAATATTGTATTAATATTTTTATATGCAATTAAGTAGTAAAAATTAAGAAAAAGCAAAATAAATTATTAAAAAAAAAAATAAGACAAAAAAAGTTATATGAAAATAAATATTTATTATC
This sequence comes from Taxillus chinensis, assembly GCA_023512835.1. NCBI lineage: Eukaryota > Viridiplantae > Streptophyta > Magnoliopsida > Santalales > Loranthaceae > Taxillus > Taxillus chinensis. Next base: position 31,761,648 of record CM042087.1, read on the forward strand.
TTAAATTATTTAATGCATGTGTACATATGTTATTTTATTTAATACATATTCACTTACCACGTAAAATTATATTTATATTTGGTATCCGATAATTATTTTTAGAAATGATGAGCCCGTTTGAATTTTAAATTATTTAATTCTAGAATTTTGTTTTTAAAATAGGTGAGTTCCATAATTGTTTTTAAAATTGTATTATTTTTTAAATCTAAACTCAATTTTGATAAGAGATCCAAATATTTTTTATTTATTCCATAAAAATTGTATTATTTAATTCATACTTTTGTTCAATTTTTATGGGATCCATTTTCTTAAAACAAATAAACCTTTTAAAATACATTCTCTCTCTAGTAAACATAAACTATTTCCAAATTATAATTCAACACAAACTCTATCATAATATAAAAACCAAAACACATACCTAACATAACCTAAATTTTCTTACATTACAACTTACTTACGTCTAACTTTACTACCTTTATAACATCCATTAACAATTATAGAGATTTATATATAATCATTGTTATAATACATTTAATTTTTAAAATGTTTTTTTTAGATTTATATTAGCATTTTAAATTACCTATATTCTCCATTTTATATATAAACAAATTTAATTGGTAAAATGATTTTATTAATTTTAATTTATCTTTTATAATTTATTAAATAACTTTTATGTAATTAGAGTATAAATTTATTATACAATCACTTGCATGGCAACCTAAATCTAATTAGAATTTGAGCACATATTTGAATATCAATATCTACTCCAAACACTAGTACATGGGGGTGATGTTGCTCTTATGGCTAAATCCTAAGCAGAGAGCTCCTCTATTGGATCCATCTTGACCTCTCACACTCTTTCTATGTGCAATCTCTCACTATTCATATATCAATCACAATAATTGGTACCAATCAATAAACAAGCATTATTGTTATTCAACAACTAACATTCAACCATCAAAAGGCACTAACAAATTATATCTATGATTTGTATGTCCACATCATATATGACTCATAAGTCTATATCAAACAATCAGTAAGACATTATCCCACCTCAACGTATAACAATTAATAAATTGACATTACAAGCATAACCCCTGCTTTGGTCCTCGTAAATCATAATAAGGTTCATATCAATATCATATCAATCACCTATCAAAGTTTTGTGTTACCATACATTATCCAAACAACTCAAAAAGCAGTTATTATAGTAACATGTACGACCAATTCTAGTGCATATTATGCACAAGCAATTATAATGACATGTATGTACCCATCCCAATGTATTATAAGATAATTTGATTGACCCTAAGGTAACCTAGAGCACATGTAAAGACTACATTGATCAAGCACCTTCCTTACGGTCTTTTAAACTCTAAAGTATCCATCAACCACCCCCACTACCCTAAGTCCATCTAAATCGTCATGTGATACCATCTATGAAAGCCTAAACTACCTATAACATTATATTATTGGACCATTCTAATACCGTTCTAGCTTTTTATGTTGTTCGATGATCTTTTTGGTTGTTATTGTTGTTAACAAGATGCGGAAGTAGGTAGCCTGAGGTCGAAGATCCGTACTTGGTTCGATAACTTCGTAGAGTGATGTCTTAAAGTGAGCTCTAGAGGGAGTTTACCTATATACGTTGTTAATCTGTCAAGGTCGGAGATCCGTAAACTTGAAGATATATAAAGTCGAAGATATGTAGAGTCGAAGATCCTCAAGCTTGAAGCACCACCGACTTAAAGGTACGCATGATCGTATATTCGTAGGTCGAAGATTCGAAGACCCGTTCGAGAACGAGAGACCCGTTGATGTGAACAGATAATTAGTCAAGTTAGGATGCACTGTCGATGGCTCGAAATTGGAGACTCATAGACTCGTAGAGTAAGAAGTTAGTTGGTCGATTCTAACCTAGATTCGAAGACTTAGAGCTTTCTATGCTTTAGAGTTGGTTTGACTCGTAAGCTTGAAAGCTCGACTCGAAAAGTCGAAGATACAAACTCAAAAATCGTAGCATATACACTACATGAAGAATTAGTGAGGCTACAAAGCAATCATCTTCGAGGTTGTAGCTAATCGAGGAAGTGAAACGCAAAACAAGGTTCTTTGTTTAAGTAAGTTATTCGGGCAACATACGTTATCCGAGGTTGGATTAACATGTTTCAATGATGGAGATCAGAAGGTGGAACATGCTTAACCCTAGCTAAAGGGATTCATGCAATGACCGTCCTATAAAAGCAAGGAAGATGTCATACTTCAAAGAAGCATCAGAATATTATAGAATACAAGAAACGTATTAAAAGAGATACAAAAGATGTAGCAAAGTTCGTATTGCTTACACAGTAAGAGGAAGGTTGGGAGCAACATAACAACAAGTTAATTAGTTGCATTCCTTATACATTCAACAAAGCAGATAGTGAGTTTGGCAAAGAAGTGGTTGAAGGTCAAGAAGTGCAAACGATTGAATACGCAGGAGCGAGATGGCGCTAGACAGTTCATCACATTGAGTGAGTGCGAAGTAATATCGCTTTCTGTATTCGCATTTAAAAGAAAGCGAATACCTCTGCAAGAATCACATTTAAAAGTAATACCACCCAAACAATAATCACATCTGCAAGAATACCTCTGAGAAGTAAACTACCCCTAAAACTAAAGGAATTAGTTTTAAGTATACAGATTCACTCCCCTTTCTGTATACACACGCAAATACCTACACGATTTTACTTGGATCTTGGGAATATCATTTTATTTATGATTAATCATTCTTTTTCACCAAGTCTAAATTTTTCACATAGACCTTTAGGATTAAAACAAATTAATTTCACCCAATAACTTATACAAACCTTAGGATTCTCCTTTAGCCTTTAGAAATAAAATGAATTTACTTAACTTTAGCAAAAAAAAAAAAATTGTCCTCATTTATCTCCAATTTCGGATGGTGATGGCTTAGAACAGAGGTAAAATGACGGGTGTTGGTATTCTGTGGCCTCTAATTAATTTAAAGATAGCAAGGAAGCCATCGAGGAAGGTTAGCTTGTTTTGTAATAAAAAAAATTATCCTCAATTATTGTTAAACAGAGGGTGGTTAGTAAATTAAAGCGTGAAAATGGTGACTATTATGTGATTAGGTTAATTATAACTTATTCAGACCAAACCATAATAGCCAACATTTTTGTCAAATTAGTGTTTAACATGTTATTTAAAGGGGTCTCTAAACCTCACTTTATATCACTTATCATAGCAAATTATAAATTGTTGTATGGATTTTATCAATTTAAATATCGCCCACTTCGTATACGTTTATGTTCCCCTAAACACATTTTCCTTAGCTAGCTAGACACTTGGGGGATGGCAAGAGCATGTTAGAGGATAATTAGCCTCCAACTTGGGTGTCCAAACTTGGGAGATGGAAGAGGACTATTTTCTATCCGTGTAATTTGAGCAAACATTGTTGGATATGGGTTTCCATGGATTTAAAAGATCATTCATGTATAGAAATGTTGGTTTTGAAAAGGATGGTAATTGAAGGTTGATAGTGTCTGTTGGAAACTAGTGGTGATGGTTGTACAATGTGTATTGTGTAAGCTTTTAATGGGATGAAATAAGTTTTAAAAAAAACCCTCCTTCATTGGTATTTAAATAGTTTTTTCTATGGATTTGAAAGACTTCACAATAAAAGATGCAAGGGCCAAAGTGAGCTATTCTTCTCAAGGTACTAACGGATAATCTTCATTCTCTTCTTTGAAAAGCCTAAGCAGGTTGCACATTATTTGCTTTGTTTTCTCGATAATATAGGAATGTGAAGACAGAGACTACTTCAATGCCAATGTCAACGCCTTTTCGCAATCTCTAGGACTTGAGCTATGCATGATTCATTTGACATACGCAACAATAACTATGTGGTTCCTATTAGTCACCGGGGTGCCACTAGCAATGAAAGCAAGATATAAGAACAACTTGACGGAATGGAAGAGAGATAGTTGTGGAATTGCACATATCAAAGAGAATTGTAATTATCGGTAAAATTAAATATGATGGAGGAACACAATATATATATATATATATATATATATATATATATATAAGACTAATAAATAGAAAAAGAATGCAATGTGACATTACTCGGCACTAGCAGCAGCCTATCCCATTAGTTTCCCTAAATTTACGGTTTTAAATTATTTTTTGCTTCTCTATACAAATATATATCATGCAGATTTCTTAAATCAAACTCTATATTATTAAAATAATATTTTATATCACTTATTTTATTTAATAATAATTTTTTTATAATTTAATATGAAATAAAAGTTAATATTATGGGAAATGTGAAGGAGAGAGGTAAGAGAAAATTTTAAAATATAATTTAATAATTATAGGGAATGAATAGTATTTTCCAATATATTGGGAAACACTATACAAATCCTCTGAGAGAAAGTTAAATATAGACAGATTCTCTGGGAATGATTTTATGACTTTTTAATTTTTTTTACCTAAATTTAGGTAAAGAGACTTAGGAAATCTACTACTAGTGCTCTCATATGTACTTCCAGAATGCGACGATAACGAATAAATAATTAAATAAAAATACAATATTCGATTGGTTGATCGTACTTGTTCGTTCTCGGTATACTTATTTTCCATTTATTAGAGCGGGGCGCATATATATATAATGAAAAATTGAAAATTAAAGTTTATCTAGTTTTTTTTTTTTTTTTAAGTTTGGGTACCGATACCATACTTAAAAATACATTATAAATAAAATCGAACTGACCAATAGTTAATAAATCAGCAATTTTATGCACATTTTTAAAACCGCGGCAGATAGCCTTTTGACACCTACTGCGATATATGGCACCTCCCTCTTCTCCCTCCGCGTCTGATTCCCAGAACTCTGAAACCCTTTCCCTTTCCCTTTCAAATCCCCAGGTTTTCTCTCTCTCTCTCTCACACACACACACACACACACACAAACTCTCTCTCTCCATACATAAATCTCATTATGAGTCCTGCCTTCTGATTCAATTTAGGGTTTCATATATTCTGTAAGGTTGATGCTGCACCCAATAATGACGTCCCCGAGAAGCCCGACCCGTCATTTGATCCCTACGCGTATGTTCTTATATCTTTTTATAAATCGTCTTTTTTTTTCGTGCTATGCTCTTTTTGTTTGAATGTGTAAGAATTCGTACTATCTAAATAGAATCAGTGACCAACCAAACTCTAAATAGGCTTATAGCGGTTTGTTTGGGTTTGAATTTAGATTTTCTATTCTGAAGAATCAGTTTTAGGTTTTGATTGAATTCCAATAATGTAGTTTCATTATATACTGAGATGGAATTAGAATTTGGTGTCTCTACTTCCGAAACATTATACAAGTGGTCCGGAAAGTCTGTTGCAGGGGGATTTTAACCCTTATAGCCCAGCCCCTTTTGACGGGAATAAATGAATTAAAGGATTAAGCTGCAATAGCCTACCCCTTTAATATTGTAGAATTGTTCATAGGTTGTGACCCTGTGACCCTGTTGGTTGGTAGTACCTAATTCCTTATAGGAGAAATTATAATCCTTTCTGATTTCTGGTTCTCAACCGAAAAATCAGAATCTAATCTCTGATTCTGAACTGGCGTATTCTGAATCTTTTTCGACTTATCAAAAAAAGTATTCTGAATCTTTTTCAGTTTGTAGTTCTGGACCAAATCTGATTCTGAATTGGGGAATTCTGAGTATTTTCCTCTGTAAGATTCTGCTGGAAATTCCCTTATCCTTTTTCAGGCTTGTTCAGCATTATTTTTCATGGTCCTTCTGTGTTTTCTCTTATTCCTTCTACCAGAAGTTCAAATTCGTTTTCCTACTTTTTGGTTTTGTAGGATAACACATTTTGAACATGAAACAATACTTGGCAAAGTGTGATCAATTTGAGAAATTCAACTGCACCATGACCGTGAAGCCCCATGAAAATTGTTGGCGGCGGGTCATTTGAGAACGAAAATGTTCATCCTTTTTTTTTTGGTCTTTGAGTGTATCCATGGACAGGTACTGAAGTTATTATATTGCTACCACTTACCAGGTTTTTCAAAGTGTTGCCTAGGTGCCTTGGTGCCCAGGCGTTATCTTGGTAGCAAAGTGTGCGACTGCTTTTAGTTTGGCAAAAGATGTGCTCACCTTGATCGACTAGGCATCCAAGGTGATGCCTGGATGCTTTTTCTGATTAAAGGCATCCTTATTTAAAAAAAAAAAAAACTCACCTCCCTATCAATTAAAATGAAAAAGGCTCTTGTAGTTGCCGTCAGAATTTGCCCTAAACTGGATAATGAACCTTGGCAATTACAAGGTACATCTCCTCCCCTGTATGTGTTTTCTAATTCTTCTCTTGTCTTCTTCTTCTTTCCTCCTCCCTCCATCTTCTTCTTCTTTTTCTTCTTCTTCTTCCCTGGGCGTCAGGTACATTTTTTTTCTTTCACTTTTCTGTCAACAATTCCCCAGAATGTGTTTTCTAACTCTTCTCTTGTCTCCTTCTTGCTTCCTCATCCCTCCATCTTCTTTTTCTTCTTCTTCTTCTTCTCTGAGCCTCAGTTTCATTTTTTTCTTTCTCTTTTCTGTCAACAATTCCCCAGAAGCCAGAATTTTTTCCTGTTTTTTTTTTTTTTTTCCCTGCCTGTTCTTCTCTTTTCTGTCAACCATGAACAATTCCCCCACCCTCGTTTCTGTGTTGCAATCCCCTGACATAATGCCTTTTTTTTCTTTTTCATTTCGTTTCCTTAGTCTCACATCCCCCTGATTTATCTATTGTTTACACTTTAACATGTGCAGCTGCAGAGATACTAATGTAGAGTTGTGGAAATAAACTAATGGAAATGAATTGTTATGTTATTTATTCTATTGTTGTACGATAACAATTTGGTTGCCTAGGCATTGCCTTGGCGCTTTGTTACCGAGGATGAAAGCCCTAGGAGGGTGATCGCTGCTGAATGCCTGTAATGAATTTGCGCTTCATAAAACCCTTCAGTTGGAGTTTCTTGAATTTTGATCAGCTTTCTTCATGACGTCCTCAAGCCGTTGGGCTTTCTCACTCAATCATCTAAACCCTCCTAAGAAGTTGAGTAGAATAAGGTGGGCTGCAAGCCTATTGTGTGCATTGGCAACATATATTTTGATATTTTCTGAAATTATCCTCTTGGAGGCTGATGTGGACGAGCATATATACATATGGCCTCTCCATCTTGCAATTGATTGTGATTTGTGAAGCTTGTTCATTTCTTTTCGTGAAATATTAATTGAGTTAGGCTTCATGTTGTTCCAAACACAATGGCTGGGTCATTGAGTTTTTGCACAAACCTTCCGAACTGAAGAGCCTATTGTTTTAAAGGAATTACAACTGTCAGGTCATGACAGAAATCAAATGGGTTTGGTGTGGTTGGGATTCCAGTTGAACCTGGAGAGGATCAGTGTTTTGAATCCTCGGGGATTTTGACTAGTAGCATCCATTCACATTCGGAAATATGAGGGAGGATCCTATCCAACTGGAGATGCTAAGAATTTGTAAATCACAATTTGTTTCTGAAACTTTTATATGGCAGGCAGTAGGCTTTAAAGCTCTAGGGAAAGAAAAGAAATAGGAGCAAGATTCTCAAGGCTCCCAAGGGGATAGCAATTACTAAATCCATCTGGACATCTTTAATGTTATAGTGACTCCCTATTTATTGATCTAGGGAAAGAAAAGAAATAGGAGCAAGATTCTCAAGGCTCCCACAGGGATAGCAGTTACTAATTCCATTTGGACAATCTTATAGTGACTCCCTATTTATGGACATAATTGAACTCTAGGATTAGTTGGGTAGGCGTCAGTCAAACCCTTAATTTTGTATTATTGTTTACAGGATCTGGCCAAGAATATGATAGGGTAGATGGGACTCTTTTGGATATGAATTGAATAAAACATGGTCTGGATGACATATTTGCGGAAATATTCGTAGAGAATCACCTGGATGAAATTAGTAGGTTATGTACTTTATCAGTTGGAATTTGGATTCTGATGCCAGATTGGTGAATTTATAATGCTTTACATTTCTGGTTCTGGATCAAAAAATCTATATGGAATCCTTTCTGGTTTTTTCTTAGGTGGTGTTTGTTTTTTATACAATTGAGAGCTTATGTCTAGATCACATCTTACCTATAATGAAAGAAAAAGGAGGTGAAATCTTACCTCTTAGTATTAACTGTTTATAATTATTTGATTATATTTTATTTAAATATTTAAATTAATGCACTTGCCAATTTTATCCTTATTTATTTAAATTTTTTTATCATCCAAAATAACACTGGTATGTATGGTTCATCACTATAAATAATTCATTACTATAAAATGAATTTAACCTGCGGGAGTAAGCGTCCTATTAGACTTGGACATCATCGCCAGCAGCCACATCAATGCCTATGCTTTCATCAGCCATCTGTCCGGAAGAGGCGGTCGCCATTGTTGTCCGCTCCACTGGAACTGGAAAATTCCACCTGGTTTCGTGGATTTGTTAGCCCCAATGCCAACTTCTGCCACCACATCAACCTCTCCCAACGCCCAGCTGCATGTAGCCACCTCACCAACAACGATTGCCCGCAGAGCCCTGTCAATTTTAGACCCTTTTAGCACCTTTTTTTGATGATCATCATGCTTGGGCTTGGATTTGATGGGTGATGAAGGCTTGGGTGTTGATGCAGCGGGCTTCTATGAAGACTGAATCTTTTTTTTTTCCTTGAAATCTTCTTTCTAAATCCAGAAATTGTAGGCACTGATTGAGGAGACATGCATTGACTTTAGTGGTGGGTCATGTGTTCATATGTCAATATTTGGGCCATGGCTGGCAGAAGTGGCGCAAACAATTTCAACTCAAGTAGAGGGTACGAAAGCCATTAGTAGGATAAGAGCTACGTCTCACTGAATTTGTTTCAATTTCTTATCTAATTTGGTTAAAGCTGATGAAAGCCAGGTAAGAGGTGCAACCAAATACCACTTACCTAGGCTCTTACCCACTTAACCCTCTTACTTATTTTCTGAATCGTTCCCCATGGATTTTGGCATTTTGCATGTCTTATCCTTCATTTTTTTTAGAATCTTTATTCTGATTTCTGGTTTTGTTCCTCTACCAACGTCCCATTTTAATTTGCATTATGGTTTTGTGGCTGGGCTGGCGTTCATTTCCCTGGTTGAAGTAATGGATATCTCTGTGAAGATTGCTTTTGGAAAGCTCCTTCTACCAACACCCCATATATTTTTAAAGATAAAAGAATACCCTCTTAGACCGATAGTTTTCTCCTTCGAAGGGCCTGTGCTGCCTCTTCAATTAGCCCAAAGCTGGTTCTTCAGTTGGCTTTTTTTTGGTTACTGGTTCTGAATGGGAAAGCTCATACTTAGTTTTTTTCATTTTTTTGGACTACTAGAACACCATTTTCAGAGTCAGCTCCCCTAGAAACTGGTTTCTGGTTCTGGGTTAACTTTGGACAACAATGTTTTCTATTCCCTTGTGGTTGTCTCTCTGCAGTCCTCATCCCACCAAGTCTCTTCTGATCCAAAAATGGATTTTCTAACCCCTATATTTAATCTGGAAGTAACCCTTATATTGAATATGGAGGAGAAGTTAAAAACGCGGTCCATGGCCACCTGCTCTCATCTCCCATGTTTTAATTGTTATTTATCATTTCACTTTTTTGAAATTCGAATTGAAGTGAAAGATCCGAGGCAAATATATTTTGCACACCATTTGCATCTCCATAGGGATGTTCTACTGACGTGGCTCTCTAAACAAGTTTGTGGAGCCTGTGAATATTGATTAAAAGTTGGCCTTTAAAGTAGCTATTAGAACAATGCTGCTAATGCATTTTTTTAATCAGCATGAATTTTTCATATCATCAATGCAATGCAAGAGGTAGTCAACTTATCTTGGTGACAGCTTTTAGTGCTGAAATGTAGTCTATACCAAATATTATTTGTTAAACATGTGGTCACCTATGAGACAAAATTTAGTGCGATAGTTATGTATTTTGGACAGGGAGAAAATCATTAATTTGCAAAATTTATAGTTATTGTCTTATAGCCTACAAACCCAGAAAAAAAAAGTACACTACTGTATTCTGTTAGAGTGATTTTAGCTTTAGAAATTATTTTCAACCAATTATGATTTAAAACCAGCCCCATATATTAAGCGAGCCTTAGTAGGCATCTCAGTGGTTTTGATGAGATTATGATTAAGAGAGAAACGACTTCTTCCATTTAAAGGATGATCTTCCTTTGTTTAAATTCTTTTACAGGTAGTTTGGCTCTTGCTCCAGGTGAAGTAACTTTATTTTTATGCTTTTTTTAATTTTGGTTTTAGGGTTTTGGATAGTGCAGAGTACTTGAAGAAATACAAAAAATATGAAGTTGATTGTGTTCGCAGGTTGCAAGCAAAATACTTCTCAAAGAATAATATATCTGGAGGTATATAATTGAAATCTGAACTTTTTATTGTTTTATAAATATATTCTCTTCTAAAACTAGGTTAACTTGCCCATACCAGTACCACATGAACAGGTTCTTTATTTTGATGGTCTGCCCGATCATTTATTTCTAGAGTAAAGAATGATCTCAACATTTGCCATCTTTTTCTATTTTGCAATTTTACTCGTGTCACAGGTATTGCAGTATCCATATCAAGATGCTTTAAAATGAGGCAAAGCTGGTGGTTATTGAAACATCTCCTAAATTGTTTTGCAGTTGTTTTCGCTGTGCCATTAGGAAGATTATATCACCATATAGGTAATTGTCTTGGTAAATACGTTTCTGCATTGTTACCACTTGCAGGAAATATATTTGATGAGAAAACGCCAGTAGATGGTGAAACTATAAAGTCCAGCAGGTATGATGAAATTGATTTGCGTTTCTGAATTAACTTGTATCAGAGCTGCATTGAATTCAGAAGCAGATGTGCTATGATAAGAGTTTCTGCTGTGCAGGTGGCATTGTACTAGGTCATATGCAGACCCCGTTATGGTTTTTGAAGATCAGAAGGGCAGCGGACCGCGTTTTACTTCCAAAGCTGAAACCTCCGCCAACATCCCAAATGGGATGCATGTGTGGATGTAATATTTTATAGTTCCATTAAAAGGAACTATGAAATATTACATATGTTACAACCATTGTGTTCCCCACTTTTTGCCAATCTTTTCATTTTTTTCTTTTCTGTTTTCTTTTCAACCATTCTGTAGCAGGGGGGTTCAGAGGACTGCGCAAAACCCAAAAAAAAGGCCTTTTATTTTAAATCATCTTAACAAAAAGGGATTCACAGGTCTCATGTGAATCTTGCTGAATTTATATTGAATTTGGTTCTTGTGATTTTTTCAAATTTTCTTCTCTTAAAGAGCGCCTAAAAAGACCTTTATTTATATTTAATTTGAAACCGTAACTGGATTTGAAGTATAAATATAATGCCTTTTAGGGTGACGGATGGATTAGTGCGCTCAAACCGTTTACATAGTAAACGGGTCAAAATCGATTTATTCAAATCTATGTTCGATTTGAGGCGCATTTCAATTTGGAATTGTAGGAGACTGATGGATTAATGCAATATCATGGAGCGGATCTGTGTGGGGCTTTTTGGTATCGCTATCCTCTTGCCGTAATGTTATTGGATGTTTTAGACTACTACTATTCCGATCACATGAGACCTTTTTGGGAAAAGGTGGCCCTGTATGTTCCTTTTCAACCGAACCAAAACGCTTCGTCTCACAGTAATTTCTTCCTTTTCTTTGTTGTGAAACAAAGAAAGCAAGATGAGTTGAGAATTAACGCTCTTCCCAAGCCCCATATTTATACCCCTTATTTGGAAACCATGGAAAGTCGTGGAAAATGAAAGCTGGGTGTTAAAAGACATGAAAAAGTTAATTTTACGGATTTGACGAGAAGCGATGAAAAACTAATGTTATTTTTATAATAATCAAAATAATAAATATATGAAAATTTATTAAAATTATATAATTATTTTTTCATATATTACATAAATTTACACAATTATATAGGTAAGAGCAAAAATAATATTTGAAATTTTTACTCCCTATCAAATAGTAGAAAATATTTTTCTACACCAAATATATAACTATTTTTCCATTCCAATGGAATATTTGTTTTTTTTACTTTTTTTATTTTCACCCTTTTTCCACAAATTTTTTTCACATTTTTCCTTCTCAAAATTAAAGATACAACAGTAATAATATATAGTGTTAAGGTATTTGTATCATTCATTACATAACGAAAATATACCAATATTCTTTTAAGTATATGCTCTCCTTTTACACCACTTCTCGTGACCAACATCATATCATTACTTCTTAAGCCTAAGTTGACCAAACGCCTTCACCAGGTTATCCAGATCAGCGGGAGCTGCCACCTTCGCCGCCGCCTCCGATGCCTCCTTCCTTAGGTCCATGGCACGAGCGCTCTGGGCCTCTTCCCATCAACCGACTCGTCCAAGATCCGAGCGAACCCGGCCGGTTCCGGAATCTCCTGCTCTCCTCCGCCACCGGATCCCCACCCCGAGCTCGTCCACCAGCAGCGCCGCGTTCGTGAACTGGTCCGCTCCCATCGGCCACGTCAGCATCACCACCCCGGCGCTGATCCCCTCCAGCGTCGAGTTCCACCCGCAGTGGGTCAGGAACGCCCCCACCGCCCTGTGCCGCAGGATCGCCACCTGCGGGGCCCACCCCCGGATCAACAGCCCCTCCCGCCCACCCTCTCCTCGAACCCGTCCGGGATCGCCGCCGCGACGCCGCGGGTCGTCGGCGGCCTCACGCACCAGACGAAGTTGGCCCGGCACCCCTCCAGCGCGCCCGCCAGCGGTCCATCTGGGCCCGCTCCAGCACCTGCCGGCTCCCGAAGCACACGTACACCGTGGAGGCGTCCCTCAGGCCGTCCAGCCACGTCAGCACCTCGTGGGCCGACACGGAGCTGGCCCCTCCCCTCCCTCCCGGGCCCGGGCCCGCCCTCTCATCGGGCGGGAGCAGCGGGCCCACGGCCCATACCCGCCCCCCGTACTCCTCCTCCTCCTCCTTAAGCTGGTCGATGTGGGCCTGCTCCAACCCGCGGAACGTGTTGAACACCACGCCCCAGCTCGCGACGTTGCGGAGGACGCCATCCTTGAAGAATTCCCCATCTGGGTCTCCCTCCCTTAGAGCGCGGTACAACTGGTTGAGCTGCCTCCAGGGGTGGAGCTGGGGATTTCGCGATTTAGGAAAGCGGACCAAGAAATCGGGGCTCTGACCCGGATCCTCATTCTTCGGCAGGTCCCGCCACACGGCCGTGAAGACGGCGTACGCTGTCGCCCCGGAGGAGCGAGAACACGACGCGTAGCGCCCATCTCGGCAGCGAGTCGCTGACTCCAGCCCAGGAAAAAATCGGAGACCAATGCGACCGGAGGGTTGCGGTGGGCTCAGGCCTGAAGAATCGGGCGGTGGAGCTCGCTGGTGGCGCGGATGATGCCCACGAGACCGACAGAGGAGGGGGGTGGGGGGGTTCCGGGGGTGGGAGGACCAGCGGCTCGAGGGAGGAAGGGTTTGTGGCTAGGAGTGGCTCGGGAGAGGGAGGTTTTGGGGGATGACAAAGATGCTGAGGGTCAGGCCTCGAGCGCAGAGTTGGTAGGCAAGGTCCAGGATGGGTATGATGTGGCGGACGAGTGGAACGGAATGAGGAGGACGTGGGCTGCGGCTGCACCGCTGTCGTCGGCAGATGTCGCCGGAGACTGGACTGAGTTGACCGAGTCAGACGTCATATTGGGCTCTGGCGTGTTAGTGAAATGAACCGATTCGCCTATTATTCTTTTATTTATCGTCAAAAAAACGTCCACCCTGACTTACTGTCACTTCATAAATTAAAGAAAGGTGTGAATGTAATGCGGTATTTGGAAGAAAAAATGTATCTGGGAGTTCTCTACTGGTTTTTTTTTTTTTTTTACAATCTCGAATGAAATTTAAGTTTTGTTAAATTATGAAATTAAAACACAAATCTTAATTTAAAAGTTGCCGAATAAAAAATAAATTGTGCGAATTAGTTTTAAATTTTGAAATTATATTTAAATTAAAAATTACTTTAGCAAAATAATAAAAATTGTCAAAATAAATGTTACTGTATATTTCCTTCTATAAGATAATATTGAGGACTAATATCTAAATTGAATGCCGTAAGCGTAATTTTGAATTTCAAAATTTATTTCAAAAAGATAAACTCCCTCTTTTATATATAAAAATCCTGGTACTTGGTAGTGAAATTTCACACACTAATATGGGGTGAATCAATGTCTTAATCAATTTAAATTTTAAAGCTAATCACAAAACTATTCTTTCCTTAGTCAACCCATAATAGTACAGATTTAATGAAAAACCACACCAATATCACATGTATGTAGTTCACGATATATTGTGTAGACCTACATTACAACGTGATCGGTAACTACTAATCCGCAGATTCTCCAATATATAATTATGATAGCCCTCTTGTTATCCAAGGCTTATTGCCTTTAAATTAGATTCACTATCTTATTTCAATCAATTACAAACAACCAAACCTTAAGGTGTTTTCACAATGATAAAGAAGAATAATAAATAACTAACCTCAATGGTTATGAAATTAAGCCCTCTATTGTCCTATGACAAACTAATAGCTATGTTAGCATTAGGGTTCTTCTTCTAGCTGGATCATAACACATAAGATTACAATAAACCTCAGCTCCTCCCACCTTTAATGATTACTTCTCTAACACTTCTTGTTCTTTTCTTTTCATGATATTGTTTTTTTTTTTTTTTTATCATAATTGGTTAACAATGATGACAATAATCTATGGTTTTTTGAATAGGGAATTACCGCGTAAGTATGTGTTTGAAATATGTATATAATTTTATGTTATTTATTTTATGGATATTATTTTATTTAATTTTGATAGTTCGTTAGTATTATTTTAGAAATATATTATTATTATTTACTTAGTTATTTTTATTTTGTATTAAATTAATTTGATCTGATTAATATATTTTAAGAAATTAAATATTATTATGCACAAGCTCCTATCGAATTATTAAATAAAATAAATTTTAATTATATCAATTAATTAATTAAAAGTGATTTGATGTTAGTTGGATATAATCTAAATCAAATAATACTTAATTTATAATTTTAAAAATACAGTTATCATATTTGAATATTATATATAGACTTACCCAAGTTATTATTATCAATTGCCATAATTAATGACTTTTGCATTGTTACTCAAAATAAATTATTTTAATCCTCTTTCTTGTTAATTAATTTGTTTGGAAATCCTTTTTAATTATTTAATTATTTATTACAGTAAGAAAAACTTCAAAATATGGTTTCAAATAACTTGTATTAAATAAATTATGGCTTTTTAAATTGAGTGGATTATAATTAAAATAATTTATTAGAGAAAATCTTTATTTTTAGTAATGTATTTAGCAGGAACACTTTAGTTAATAACAGCTATATAGGGTAACCGTAGCCTATGGGTTTATGCAATCCCATTTTTATTGTAGGCCTTGCTTTCAATTTTCTGGAGTAACATGGGATAGGGATAGTAGGTTTTAAGTAGAGGATATGGTGAAAATCATTTGGGAAGACATGATAAAAATCATTTAGTATTAAAAAAATTAATAAAAATAAAAATATTTGTTAATAAGAGAAAATCATTTAGGAGAAGACACATTTTTTATGAATAATAGAAAAATAGTTTAATAAATATTTTCAAATATGGAAGTGATTCGAAAGAATGATTGAGTCAAAAATCAATTAAAAGCATTAAGTTACCCCCACCCCCCGCTGTAGAGTTATATGATTTGTTTTGTTTTGACCAAAACGGGCGAAATATGTCATACTATTGCATAATTTGAAATAGCACACCCCTCATTTCATTCCAACAAACATTTCGAGCTGTTTTGCTCGTTTAATCATGTTTTCAGGGCATATTGGATCTTTTCGGCTAGTAGTAATGTTTTGCCCAAAACACTAAATACAATGTACTATTTTTCACGGGACATGATAATGATAAACATAAACTCCAAATACTCTTTTTTTATTTTAGTTTCCTTGGCTCACTGCATTGCATCCGGTTCATTCTTTCGCACAACGTTGAACCATTAATCAATTTGGCTCTATTTTTTGGGTCCGATCCGTTGTACTTGGGATTTTGAAATCATCGTTGCAATCTGTTTTTGTGTAAGATATCTTTATCATTGTTTTCTTATAATTTATTCATCTGTTAAAATCTATTTGTTGTTATTTTATGTATCAATTCTGATTATTCAATTTTGTGGCTATCTATGATTTTTTTCATCATTTTTTTTAATCGGGGATTGGGTTTTTATATGCATTTGTTATTGTGTGTGGTAGTCGTCTCTTTTTTTCATCAATTCCATTAATTTGAATAGATAGTATCTGTGTTTGTATTTGCTACGAGTTATTGGGTCGTGTTTGCATTGTTGTAATCCTGCACCTGGCAATAATTGGCTTTAGATATCAACCTTTAGATAGAATTATAACATGAGTAGGATTCCCAATATGCATATATATATATATATATATATATACACACACACACACATTATGCAAGGTGGTTATGAAAATTAATTAGAAGTATTTATTATAGAAAAGATTAACTGTCCATTAAAATCAAACCTTGATGAAAATAACTCATGCTTATGATTTCATAATTTTATCAATAAAAAATAAAACAATAATAATTAATGTGTCAATAACTTAGGAATCACTGTTGCTAATACAGATATGATACCAACATGATCTGTCATCCAAAAAGGTAAAAGTGTTGAGTGAATTGAATTCTCTGTTTCCCATTATATCACTACTACGTGATTTGCATATGTTATTGTGTATATCAGTCTATCAGATCTCTTTTTTTTTTACCAAGTTTGATTCAATGTTTTATCATCCATGATTTATTTAAATAACTTCATAACCAAATGTCATAAACACGAGATTGAGGCATATGCCATAATTTAACTCTGATAATTTACTTTTTCAGTTGCCTCTAGTTGCTCAGTCCAATTTAACATACCAAGCCCAACTTCAATATGGTCGATAATAGTTTAACAACTAAGTATTCTATTGCCTCTACAAGACCAGATGATCATGTATTGGCTCATGCTTGTGTAGTGCTAGAGGTTAGAAATAACAGGATTTGTTTATATTATAGTAAGTTGATTAAAATAGGTATGAAGGAACATTTTGATGGGATTAGAGGTCAATAGAATCATGTGAAAAAGAACTTTATAATGTTAAATGGAAAATGAAACAACTGGTTAACGATTTAAATAAATTTAAACAAATGAAAAAAAAATTAATACAGAAATTGAAAGGTCATATGGTAATTGAATTGATGATGATAAGGAGGAGGATGGCGATGTTGTAGGGAATATTTCTCAATCAATAAGTAAATGTGATAAAGGAAAGCGTGTGTTGTTTGCAACTGAAAAGAAATGTCTAGGGGTTTAAAGTTATATTGCTCCAAAAACAATTCATGGGGCTCAACCCTTTGCCAAAAGTGCTTTTGCTTCAAAAGCAATAATTGATAAGGCAAAAATGGATTGGTCAAAATAGTGGTATGATTATAATTTCTCATTTAATGTAGCTAATTCTTTATATTATCAACCTACTTTAAGTGACCCACTTATCTAGAATTGGGAGAAGCTTTATTGAAAAAACAATGTACATGAAATAAATGACTTTATGGTAGATATTAAAATAATTGGAGAGAATATTAATGTTCAGTGTTGTCTTATGGATGAAAAAAAATCAAAATCAACAACTAATAATAAGTTTTTTGGTGTATTGCCCAAGGAGTATCACGTTTTTGAAATCTATTAATACTTCATGTCTTAAAAGGGATGCCGAAACATTGTTTGGTATATTTGATAATGTTATTTAAGAAATTTGTGTGAAATATATTGTGTAATTTATTACTGACAATTAGTCCATTTATAAAGCTAGTGGGAAAAATTAATGATAAAGTGTCTTACTTTATTTTGGTCTTATTGTATAGCTCGTTTTTAAACTTAACGTGGGAGAATATTGCTGATAGGAGATATTTCTTTATTATTGATAATACCATTAGAAAGACAAAACACGTAACAAAATATATTTACAACCATAAATGAGTTTTCGACTTGATGAGAAGAGAGTATACAAATGATAAGGAGTTATGTCAACCCGAAATTATAAGATTTGCCACCAACTTTTTAAGTCTTATGTGATTTATAAAATTCAGAAAAATGCTAAGATAAATGTTTACTTTTGATAAATAGACTGAATTTGCTTATGCTAAGAATGTTGTGGGGAAATAAGTAGCTAAAATTGTTTTGGAAGATCATGAATTTTGGAGCCAGTATAGTCACATTGTAAAAGTTACTAAGCCTTTAGTCACAGTGCTTTGTTTTGTCGATTAGAATGAGAAACTTGTTATGAGATATTTTTATGAAACAATGGATAGAGCAAATCAAATGAAAATGAGGATGACGCATTAAGTTTCTTTGTATGGCCATATGTTCAAATTATTGATGCTGGATAGGATAAACAACTTTATAGTCACTTACATGCGACGGACTATTTTTTAAATTCAACAATTTTATTTTTAGCCTAAATTTACAAAGAAAAAAAATGAATTTTACATAGAGTTACTATCCATTATTTGAGATTGGTTTTGTGATCCAAAAAATCAAGACAATATTAGTTCACAACTTGATGAATACAAAAAGTCAATTGATAACTTTGATATGTCACTAGTAATCTACCACTGTGAGAAGCAAAATCTAAGTATAATATTAATGATTTAATATAACTTTTGTTTATTTGATATTTGTCTTTTATATGTGTTATGTAATTTATCCATGAGTAATACTTGTTTCATTTTGTTATTGTAGTTTCATGGTGGCAGCAATGTGGACATGAAATTGAAGCATATTTGAAAATGTTCACATAAAAGGATGTTTATATTAGAGCATAAATGAATAAATGATTTGGCATTTGTTCATTATAATTTGAAGCTTCAAAAAAGGTGAAATAATTATCATTATTCTTATGCAATGCAAATATACTTGTCAAATAATCATGAAATATTACTAATATATGATATTTAGTTTCACATCGACTGAAACATTATAAGAACAAAAAAATATATTTGATCCTATATGTTTGAATAACATTAATTTGATTTTTTTTTGGGGGGGGGGGGGGGGGGGGGACTTACACTTCTTAATGAAAATGACTTGAATCGGGACAATTTTAATACACTAACTACTCCTATGAATATGAAAATGAAGTTATTACTTTCAATGAAGACATTACATAGGATGATTAGGTGGTTAGAAAAAATTATAAAAAAAAATTGCTAAAACTTTTAACACTTTTTATGATATCCCGCTTGATAGATTTGATCCTTTTACTATTGATGATAATGATATGGATATTAGGCAATGTGATAAGTAGTAATGGTAAAAACTTACTTACAAGACTTCTTCATGTTATATTATGTTTTGCTGACTTTAATTAAACTATGTAATATTATGTTATGTAATTTAATTTTAATTAGATTTGATGAAATATTAAGAATTAAATTTTGTATTATTTGATGTAGTTATTTTTTATATAAATAATTAAGATAAATTCAAAATAAAATATATAAATAGGTTGATATCAAAATATTCTATTTTAAATTTTAATGACCAAATCAAAACACCTAAAACAAAATATACAACTTTAGTGCGACGTGCATGCATCGTGCTTTTGCACACATGCAGCACATTTCATTTCTCAAAAAAAGAGAAAGAAAAATAGGAAGACTCGGTTACAAGCTTCATGATATTAGATGTGAGTGATTTGGAGAATGTTATGTTTTTGTTTTTTTATTTTAATTTAAAATTTTTTATATTCGAAAACAAATAAAATATAGAACAACTTTGTATTTCCTTTCTTTTTCTTTTTCTTTTTTTTTCTTTTATGTCAGACCCCGAGTCAAGCATGCACTCGGTCGTAAATTCAACTCGCTGTTTTCCCGAGTCAATCATTCTTCAACCCGGAAAGATGGTTTACGAGGCCACTCAAATCCCTGAACGAACTCCCTCCTTCTCCGATGGCCACAAATGCAGCCTCACGCAACTCCTTGGCTCGCAGCCTTTCCGCCGCCCACTCCTCCGCCAGCGACTCGGCCACTGCCTGCGCCAACTCGGCGGAGTCGGGAACGGTCTGAGCGCCCTCGCAAACCCTCCTACCCGCATTCAACACGTCCGCCACCAGCGTCGCGTTGGAGAACTGGTCCGCGCCCATCGGCCACGCCAGCATGGAAACGCCCGCAACCAGCCCCTCCATCACCGAGTTCCACCCGCAGTGGGTCAGAAACGCTCCCACGGCTCGGTGACTCAGAATCGCAACCTGCGGGGCCCACCCCCTGATCACTACGCCCCTCCCGCCCACCCGATCCTCGAACCCGGAGGGAATGGCGCTGTAGCGGCCTTCCACGTGTCCCACGGTGGGCTCTTTCACGGTCCACACGAACCGGGCCCCGCTCTTTTCCAACCCGACGGCCAGGGCCTCCATCTGCTGATTGGTCAGTACCGCCTGACTACCGAAGCACACGTACACCACCTTGTCATCATCCCGACACGTGTCCAGCCACCGGATGATGTCGCCTGACTCGACCGAGGTGGACCCGGACCCACCTCTCACGGTGGTGGATCCAGGCGGAGGGAGCGACGGGCCGACGGCCCAGACCCGGTGGTGGCCCAATTCCTTCTTCAAGTGGTTCAGATAGGGCCCCTCCAGCTGGTCGAACGAGTTGATGGCGAGTCCCCAGCTCGCCCGGTTGGCAACGAAGCCGTCTTTGATGAACTCCGACGCCGGCTCGCCAGCGACGTAGCTGCGGTAGATGGGGGAGAGCTGCCACCAGGGGTATTTCGGGGAACCTGGAATTTCGGGGAACGAGAGGTGATCGGATCCGCCGGGCATGTCGCGCCAGACGGAATGGATTAATGACAGCGCAAGGGCGCCGGACGGGGAGAACACGATCCGAGGAATGGCGAGCTGGACGGCGAGGCGGTGGGTCCATCCGAGGAACATGTCGGAGATGATGGCGTCGGGGGGCGAAGGGTGGGACTGGAACCACCGGAGGAGGGGGTGGTAGAGCTGGGCGAGGAGGAGCATCATAGGGCGGAAGGAGCCGGAGGGCAAGTCCTTGACGTTCTCGATGCCGGCGGGGACGGAGGGTTCCGCCGCCGTGGAGGACGGGAAGGGGAGGACGAGGGGGGCGACGGAGGGGCTTCGGGAGAGGAGCGGGGTAAGGAAAGGGAGGTTCTTCGGGGTGACGAGGACGGTGACGGAGACGCCGGAGGCGGCGAGGTTGCCGGCGAAGTCTAGGAGCGGTAACATGTGGCCCTGAGCGGGGTAAGGGAAGACGAGGACGTGTGCGCGTGTGCCCCCGGGAGGCATCTTCTTTCTTTCAAGCAAAACGGACTTTGAATTGAACCCCACCGACACCGAGTTAATTAATTTTTAGGTTTAACGCAAACGGCCCGTGTGTTGTTACTTGTTACTGCTTGCTAGCGTTGTGACCCTCGAAATATATATATATATATATATATATATATATATATATATATATATATATATAAGTGTGTTTTTGCTTCGAGGCTCGAGTGATGATGCAAAACGCTAAAATTACATTTTGAAAGAATTAATAAAGGTTTGTTTGTTTTTATTGCATTATTTAATGAAAATACCTTTTTGAGATGCTGTCGATTACGTGGCATCTTGATCGCATGAATCTTCCACGAAGCATTTCTTAATTCTTATATTTTGCTAGCTGTATTCGATGAAGCTTTGACCTCGGCAAAGGTGGAGCAGAGAATTCCACGACTAGAAACAAAGACACAAAAACAAAAAAAAAAAAAAAAAAAACAGATAAGAAAATTGAAAAAAATAAAATAAAAAATGAAAACAAACAAAAACAAAATGAAAAAAATGAAAAAACTAAAAAAAAAAAAAAGAAACAGAGGGAGAATAATATATCATCTGTATGTAAATTGCTTACGGCGATGTCATTTTCTCCTCCCAAGTTTCTTGCAACATTTGGTATATTAACTAAAAGGACATTTGTTACGTTTTTGATTTCATATATTCTAGTCTTCATAATTTTGGAGTTGGGGTTAAATTTTGAATTTTAAAAAATAATTTTTAAATTTGAAATAAAAGAAAATGTATTTTATTTTATTTTTTAAAAAATTAGGTATTATAATTTTTTTTAAAATAAAATATAATGAGACCCATGTAATAATGTACGAAAAAAAAACTTATCTTAATCATCCGTCAAAATTAAAATTAAAATTAAAAAATAAATAAAAATAATTTTTAAAAATAAGACTCACATATTTTGAAAATAATATTTAATTATATTATAATATTATGAAAGCATCAATTTGAAATTCTCCCAAAGAGAGCTACGTACTGACCGAGCCTAATGTTCTTTATTAGTAGTATTATGGTCTTTACGTTTTATTGTTTTATAATCGCCTTTTAAGAGTGTGTCTACCATTTTCTAATCCATCATTTTGTTTAACTAAATTCGAAATTGAAAATTGTAAGACGTCTCAAAGTTTTTCTTTCTAAAAAAAGAAAATTCTAAATGTGATTTAAATATTTGTAAATGGTGCCAGAGGTAATTAAGCTCTGCTTATTCTAATTTTATTTGGTACAATTTTTATAAAGAAAATAACTTTCTTCCTTGAATTCCAGAAATAGCATTTATCCACATCTTATTAACTTATTTATCATTCAATAAATTATCCTTTGAAATTTTTTAAAAGTCAAAATAAAAAACAATTTTGCCAAATAAACAAAGCTTAGATGGTTTATTAACAATAAAAGGAGCATGGGACATAAGATAGTTTTTTTATTTAAATTTTACTTTTAGAAAAGGATACACAAAATATTTAAACTATAATATTTCACAGGTCCTCTATAATGGTATTTTTTATAATTTAAAAATAATTTTAGATTTTTGATAAAAAAAAAAGTCATTAGGTTTTACAAAATAGAATTTGAAAATAAAAATTGAAGAGAGAATTTTCATATTTACATAATTAATTACTATTTATCTTTCAAATAATTTTTAATATAACTCTTGATTGGTTGTATAATGAAAGATATGAAAAAAAATACAAAATAAAGATTTATAATTTAAAAAATAGTGATAGAGATAACAAATAAAATATGAAAGGATAAATAAAATATATCAAATAGTATATTAATCATCCTTTAAAATAGAAATAGATAATATGAAATAGTATGGATACTCCAAAATGGACAATTTTCAACCCCTTTGAATAATCTTAAAACTTCAATTATTTTAATGAAACTATTTTTTGACCAATCGAGTCGAATTAAATATTTTTCCGAAATTTCATAATAAACTCAAGTTAAGTTTTGAGACTTGTTGCAATTAAATTTTATAATTTATAAAATTACTATTATATGAATCTTGTCGATGTAAAATTAACAACTATTTCATAAAAGTGCACCGACATATTAGAATTTTTAATTACTTTTCTCAATCAATTTTTGATAGTTTATTTTATGAACTATAAATTTAATTTTAAAGTTTTGTACACATTTAATTTGGACGACATATGGGACAAATCAACTAAGAGTAGGTGTAGAAGACAACCATCAAGTTTAAAAAAGTTATTATAGAATCCACCGGAATATCCCATCTACAGTAGTAGCTCCAGGCAATGAGCAACTCCCTTGCAATATTAAAAGCTGCCTGAGAAAGCAACCCATCTAGAGAGTAGTAGTTCATGTAAATAATTAAGACCTAGTTTGATTTTGCTTCAAATTTCAAATTCTTGTTTTTGTGTTCATCTTGAAAAATAACACATTTGATTCTAAACATTCTCAAATATATGAGAACAAGAACAAAAAATTGGAACCCTTAAAAACTGATTTCATTTTTTTTGTGAATACTAAGACACAAAGCACTTTTTAATTATCCATAAATCTCTCTCTCACCACTCTCATATGTAATTTGATTTTTCTAATTATTCCTGAAAAAAACTAAAACAAAAAATTGGTATCATTCAAAAGTTGTTTCTAATTTTTTTTTTTAAAACTAAAACTTGAGAAAACACTTTTTAACTACCCAAAAATTTCTATCATCACTACCTTTGCAATTGGAATTATAATTAGTGTTTATATTTTTCTTGAGATTAAAGATATAATTGTTTCCATCTTAATTTTTGTTATCAAACGAATTTTGTTTTCCCCATCTAAAAAAGTAAGAAGCTAAAATCAAGAGGAATCCGACTCATTTTGAAAACTCCTTGCATGATTCAAGCTTTATCTTCGGGAGCATGAGGGTATTAGTATTACATTAATTAAAAAAACGTTATTTAGCCGTTGTATTTGAAGTTCGCAGAGTAAAAAAAAGAAGAAGAAGTCACGAGTCACATTTATTCTAATAAAAATAAAATGATATTTGCAAAAAAAATACTAACAAAAGGTTCCTACAGCAGTTTTTCGGATGAGTAAGGGCACATGATCGTGAGTATCAGAGAGATTACATTTCGTTCATTTGTGATTTGTGAATAAGATACCCTATTTATGTTGGGATCGATTCACACATACACACACAAGAATATGCAAGATTTAACGTGGTTCGGCCAAGAAATGCCTACGTCCACGGGAAGAACTGATTTCAGTATAATAGAGATAGGTTTTACAGATCTCACATCTCTCTCTATCTAACAGATTTTTTGTTTTGTTTTTCCACACATATTACAGAGTATATGATAGGTTTTTATAGCAGATGAGAGGAGAAGAGAATGGAGAAGAGAAGTTTAAAACAACTTCTCTAGCCGCAAAGGTGGACACCAGTCATGACTGCCCATAACCACCATGTTTGACGACGGCTGCCAGCCAGCCGCCTATGGCTACCAATACTAAGCCAAATTCCACAAATCTCCACCTTGGCGAAGAATCTCCACCCAATCATAGTGATCATTGTTCCTCCACTACGCCCTAAGGCGTCAGGCACCCGAAGGTGCACAATTCCGAGAAATGTTGATCAAGTCCAAGCGGTGTTGGAACTTGATCCCTGAAACAGACTGTGTGAGCATATCACCCTCTATCACTGGAAGGGTATATGCCACCATATCTGTGTATCTGGCAAGTTTTCGGATATCTCTCCTTTGTTTACAAGTGTCAATGGATTCTTCTTGTTATTCTGGTGTTGGTAATGGAACCACCACCTCAACTGGGATATCCTCCTGGTCATCAAAATAATTTTCTTTTTGAGAAATATTTTCTGGCTCCTTTGAAGTTTCAAACTCCACTTGTTGAATAGAGTTTTGATTCTCTTTCTCCTTTTTTGCATTAGCCCTTTGACGCATTGCAGATTCATCGAAGGTAACGTCCCTGCTTATGACAATCTTCTTTGAATCAGGACTGCATAATTTGAATCCTTTAACTCCTTCACTAAAATAAAAAAAATAGCTTTCTTGGCTCTAGGATCCAGTTTGGATTCTGTAACATGAAAGTATGCTGGACAACCAAAAATATGCAGTCGCTCATAATCTGAAATAGGTTGTCAAGTGCATACCTCTTTGGGAGTCTTCTCATCAAGTGCAGAAGCAGGTAACTGATTGACAATGTGAGAGGCATATATCCAAGACTCTGCCCAAAATGCCTTGTGAAGGCCAAATTGAGAAAGCATACATCGAACTTTCTCTACCAGAGTACGGTTCATCCTTTCTGCAACACCGTTCTGTTGTGGTGTACTAGGAACTGTGAAGTGTCTAGTTATCCCTTCCTCTTGACAGATTTTCTTGAAGGGATTTGATTTGTATTCTCCACCATTATTTGAATGAAGTCTTTTGATTTTCCTACCAGTCTGGGTTTCAATCATCTTCTTCCACCGAAGAAAGATATCGAGAACTTCATCTTTGTGTTTCATCATATACACCCAAACATATTGTGAGAAATCATCAATAAAAGTAACAAAATAATGTTTACCTCCCAATGATGAATTCTTTGCTGGTCCCCAAATATCAGTGTGGACATAATCCAGTATTCCTTTGGTAGAGTGAATGGCAGTGCCGAACTTGACTCGTGTCTACTTTCCCAAGACACAATGCTCACAGAAGTCAAGTTTTCTACTTTTAGCTCCTTTCATTAGACCTTGTTTCACCAGATTCTGTAAGGCCTTCTCATATAAAATTCTTTGCTGGTAATTGGTTTATAAGTGTAAAACTTCTAAATTCGAGACATTTAGATTAGTGTGTTTGCAAAATAATTTACATCATCAGATTGAAAATACAATTATCAATTATTTTTACATGACTTGAAACAACACAATCCCATAATATAAGATTAGAGGGCTAAATATAATTAAACATCCATGTACATATAAAATATATACTCTTATATATCAAGTCTGCTACATATAAAACTAATCATTCATGTGATTACCATGACATATAAACTATATTATCATCATGATAATATCAACAACATCATACAAAGCCAGCTAATATAAATAAATCTCAATCATTTAAACAACCATTTAATTAAATCCGCAAATTAGGGAACCTTTCACAAATCCCAAACAAACACTAGAGTTACAAATTTTTATCTCAATGGGTCTCTCCTAAGGTCCCCTAAACTTTCCAGTCAAGACCATAACAAAACAGGGTCAATAACAAAACAAAGTTAGATAACTACCATCTGCATAGAGCGTAAGGGTGTAAAACGAACCGGTTTGGTCTAGTTCAGTTCGATTCATCATGAGACGCATATTTTTTATGGACCAACAATATGCTAGTTTGGTCCAGTCTGTATATGGATCAGATTGGTCCACGAGCCGGTCTGTTTTTCTAATTTTAATAAAATTATCTGTTGGACCTCGGCTAGGACACTCACTATCACTGTTGGACCCCATTTTGTTCGAGTTAGACATACATATTTATTTTTCACTTTAAACTTCGTTTCTATTTGTTAATCACTTTGTACAAATAAATAAAGAAATGTGACCTTCGATTCAAAGGGGGCAATTGCAACGACTTCTTCGAAAAGACTTTCAAATGCCAAAGAGTCAGTCTGAGGTGATAGAGAATCAAATTTGAGGATCAACGCCTTCGACCGCGTTCAAATCCGAGATCAAACGAAGAAGTTATGATCAAAACCGTATTTGGACAGCTAACAGTGGTCAACTAACGGTCAATATTCAAAACAATACTCCGGGTTAGGTCACAAACCTCATTTTCTTAATCCTCTCATCATTATGAAAATTTTGACGTATATATTTTATATATTTGCTCACAGAGCTTATTTTCAAAAAAATAAAATAAAATTTCAATGATAAAGTGGTTTCGGGACGCGCAGTACAGGATTGGTGTGAAAACAAAATCATTTTAAAATCAAAATGACACGGGGACGTTCGTCTCGGCACCCCAAGTCAAAAATAATTTTTCCGAGATTTTTTGAAATTCAGGTCACCTTATTGATCCCAAAAACCTAAAAACATCAGTTAAAAAAAATACTCAAGTTAAAAATTAGAAACCCTAGCCATCACCCTTTTTTTTCCCGCCTAACTCAGTCCACTTGTTACCCCTCCATTGGCAAAAAAATCAAAAACAAAAAAAACAAAAAGAAAAATAATTCTCACCACACACTTAATTCAACCTTATCTCTCCATCACGTGTTTGTCTTCTTTCATCGCTTCTCTCTCCCACACCATCTCCTTCCCCACGTCCGGCCACCACGCTCCAAGGACCACAGCAGAATCCAGCTAGCCATGCCCTGCCAGCCATGCGACAGCCCATACCTCCATCTCTCTCTTCCCCCCACGACCCAACCATGGTCAAGCCTCGGTCCCCTTCTCCCTCTCACAGCTATAACCCAACCCCTTTGAAGCTAACCATGGCTGGTCACCTTCCTATGGTTCCTCGCTGCCCCAATCAAACCCTAAAACCTCATCTCTATATATATTTATCTCCTCCACCAAACAAAAGGGGGCTCTCACAATTGAAAAAATCCTATGTACAATACTGCAGTCTTATCTCTCATCTCCTTCACCCTCCATCGAGAGTCCCCTGGCCATCAAATCCACCTCCGGTCCCCGCTACCTTAAAGCCATTTGCAGCTAGACGCCTCCACTTCGAAACCAACCCCTCATGGGCTCTCCCTCTCCAACAAAAAATCAAAAAAAAAAAAAGAACACCCCTTTCTTCCTCCTCCACCAAACCCAAGAGAGCCCTTGCTCCCCTTGGCCGAAATTCATTCCGCTGGCCATTGTGGAGTATAATTCATCCTTATCCTACCCCTCGATTCGAACCAACGCCTGACTCCATGGCTCATCACGGCCCCTGCGCGATCCCGATGGACTGAAGGGAGGAAACATCGTGGTTGAAGGAGGAGACCTAGTACATCCCGGTGAGGTGATTGACCGAGACAAGAAGGCCAAGAAAGAGCAACCCAGTTCGCGATTTAAAGGAGGCGCCTTGGAGAAGAAAAAGATCCTTCGATTTGTGTGGTTGGTTTCAAGTTATGCTTTGTTCTTGCTTCGTTCAACGTCTGAGTGTTTTTATTATTATTATTATTATTATTATTATTATTATTATTATTATTATTATTATTATTATTATTATTATTATTATTATTATTATTATTATTATTATTATTATTATTATTATTATTATTATTATTATTTTTTTATGTTTTCTTTTATTATTTTCGTGATCTTGTCGTGTTGATTTTCACTTGCATTTTTGTCCCGCGGCTAGGGTACACACGTTTTGATTTTTACATTCACGTTTTTTTCCTTGTTCAGTCTGTCCGTTTGTGTGGTGAATGCTTGATTTTGTTATCAGTGTTGGTGTTTTGGTTGAGTTCTTGTTTTGCGCTGCAAGTCTTGTTGGGTGTTGCAAGTTCGTGTTCTTGTTTTTCCTTGTTTAGTCTGTCTATTAGGGGCCTGTAATCAGAAAAAAAAAAATCTTGTGTCGTAAAATCAATGAAACTAGTGTCGAGTGTTGTTCATATTGATTGTTGGAAAAAAAACCAGTGTTGAGTGTTACAAAAATCTATTTGAGTGTTGTTCGTATTGCTTGTCGGGAAAAACCAATGTTGAGTGTTTAAAATAAAAATCTGTTTGAGTGTTGTATGTAAGTGGCTGAACAGTTAATCAGTTTACTGTCTCTCCATTTGCGTGTTTGGTAGCGCTATTGTTCTTGTTTGTGTAGTCTTTGCCTTGGTCAATTAGAAGCGGTGAATGCATGCTTTAACAAAAAAGGGGGAAACAGATTGATAAAAAATGGCTTTGGGTCCTGCATAACCTTGGCTTTTTTATTATTTTATTGCTTCCTCTTTCTCTATTTTTATTGGTTTGCATAGCCGTGGGCTTTTTGATCCCTTTTAAGTGTCCACTGTTTGTGTTGATTTGTAAGTTTTTTTTGTTTTCTTCCCTTGGGTTGATACTGGTTTCACAACATTTTTTTTTCTTTGGTTGCAAATGTTTTATGTTGTATTCCCAGCCATGTGTAAGGCTTACCACTTGTGGTTTGTTTTATTTGGCCTTAGGATTGAATGTTAGTTTTTGGCCATTTATGTAATTTTGGGTTTTGTAACCCAATGTTTGTAATTTGTAAAATTAAGTATAGTGAAAAAAGGTGAGAAAAAAATTGAAAAAAGAAAAAAACGAGAGAAAGAGAGAAAAAAAAAGTGAGTTTATATATATATATATATATATATATATATATAGAGAGAGAGAGAGAGAGAGAGAGAGAGAGAGAGAGAGAGAGAGAGAGAGAGAGAGGATGTCACCCTCACACACAAATACTTTTACTTGTATTTTGTTTTTGTTTTTTTGTCTTTTTGAAATTGCTTAAAAATACTTTCTTTTCTAAAAACATCTTTTATTTTATTTTTTTTTCTAAAAAAAATTCCTTTAAAGAATAAATAAATTAAAAGCTTTCTTTTTTGTAAAGAATTTCTCTTCCAAAAGTCACAAAAAACAAACAAACAAACAAACACAAACATACAAAACAAAACAAATAAAAAATCAAACAAAAAAAATGTTTTTCAAAGATAATTTCTTTAAGGATGTTTTCTTTCAAAGAATAAAAGCAATTTTTTAAATATCTTCTAGAGTTGATATCGACTTTTAGACTTAAGCAAAATTTAGGACTTTTTATCCTTTGGTTAAGACACACTTTTAATTTGTAGAAAATAATTTAACTTTTAACTTTAATAAAGAATTTAGAAAATGTAAAAAGCCAAAACCATAGGATCTCCTTTAGAGGCTTCAGATAAATGAGACTTAATTTTAATTTTAACAAACAACTTAGAAAAAATAAAAAATAAAAAAAGTAGAACATTAGGCCGTAAGAAATTTCAATATCACATTTAGACAAGTGTAAATCAAAACAAAAAAGTTAAATCAAATTAGAAATCTCCCTCCTCCTAAGATAGGTACCGAAAGGGCGTTGCATGGGTGCTAGTCCTTCCCCGCGCGTAATAAACTCCCGAACCCAGCTTTGGCGACGTAGATCATATATTAGGTAACCAACTGCACCCCAAAAACAGTCGGTGGTGACTCTTTTCATCACCATTCAGGTGAAGGGTGGGAGAACTGCATCCCCAAAAGCGGGTTTTTCCCTGGACGAAATTTGGTGATGACAATCACAATAATGTCCGCTTTGGGCCTTACACTTGCGTGCCCACACATGGGCCACACCCTCACGGATTTGTTTCTAACGAGCCGCAACTCATTAAAACGTGTTGTGACAAGGTGCACATAAGTCTCCTCATTATGACGACCTCAATATTCACCTCGACCGATGTGAAATTGTTCTTTGGGACTCCTCGCAGGAGGTTAGAGGCCTAACAGTTTCCCTCTAATCCCACCACCTATCTAGATGACCTGGCTCTGATACCACTTGTTGGAACTCGTCCAGGACACTCACTATCGCAATATTGTCCGCTTTGGGCCTTACGCTTGCGTGCCCACGCATGGGCTGCACCCTCACGGATTTGTTTCTAACGGGTCGCAACTCGTTAAAACGCATTGTGAGAAGGTGCACATTAGCCTCCTCATTAGGATGACCTCAATGTTCGCCCGACCGATGTAGGATTGTTCTTTGGGACTCCCCGTAGGAGGTTAGAGACCCAACATTATCAATGATTTTTAAAAGAAATCTCAGTCCGAGCCAGATCAGAGCAGCTACAACAGTATGAAGTGTGAACGAGATCTGGGCATCCCTTTATCTTCTTCCCCAACTCTGGCCACATATACTAGAGGACCACCACGAGCTAAGCCACACCCATGTTGTGCCTCTCTCCATCCTTTTTGCTCTCTCCCTCGGTTGAGTCCACCACCTCCATACAAAACCAAACCCATCCACCCATAGTGGCTCAAACCCAATCCACCAAGCCATAGCCCGCGATCTAGCTATGGCCGAACCTCACCCCTTGCCATGGCTGAGCTTCTTCAACCACTCCTATAAAACCCATCCATAACCTCATTAATAAGGAGGCTCTCAGCTCTCACGATTTATAGAGAATAAAGAAGCAAACCTACAATCTCTCAACCTTTTATCTCCCTCGATCTTCAAAGAGAATTCCCCTCAACTGGAATTTGCATCGTCGTTGGCCACCTTGAACCACCAGCTGCTTGGAGGAGGGTAGGAGAATAGGTGAAGGCGCCCCAATTATGGCGACTACAAATTAGGGTATTGTGATTTGTGACAGTGATTATAAAATAAAAAAACACAATCCTTCCTTTGACCGATTTGTATCCGCATGGATTTGTTCCACGTGGACCAGTCTATTTGGGCTTATAATTGAAATGGATCAAAAATTTTCTAGTCTAGTCCGCTCTGATCCTCATGGTTCACGGACCAGTAGTTCATTTTACACCCCTAATAGAGCAAACACTCCATACATGCCATGTGTGCCACCACTTTTCCCACCAGATGCCACAAACACCGTTTAATATTTCAAGCCTAATAACGTGCCTCATACTCACTAAAATCATTAAACGTTTAATATTTCATTCATTTATGTATATTATACCAAAACTAGGGTTTGTTAACTTGAATTAATAATCACACAAACACCGTCTCAGGGTTTAAATAACATGAGAAGGATTTAGAGAGGTAAGAACACCTACCTCGAGTATTTAAATACAAGTAGTGTCATCATCCAATTTTATCCAGACTTGTATGCTTGGAACCTTGAGAGTGTTAATGGTTCTAGAGTCATTCTTGCTACAGCCTAAAAACCTATCTTATGTTGATAAAAAATCTTAAGTTGTTTTAGAGTTTCCACCAATCTAATGAGGTGCAATTGGATCACGAGCTTTGGAACCCGTAGAAAATTTAAAATTTGAAAAAATAAGCATGTTTAGTATGCTAGAATTGGCATATCAATTTTAAAAATGGTGAGTTCATTGTATGTCTATTTTAATTTAATATTAATATAAATTTAAAATTATTTTTAAAATAATAAATCCACAACTATTTTTAACTATTTTTGTTTTTAAATTCAAACTAAATTTTATCAGGAGATTCAAATATTATTTTTATTTTATTACAAATTCAGTAAATCTTATTTTATTTATTTAATTTTTCATGTCTCAATTTTAAAAAATCTATACTCCTTTTAGCTCGATGTTGAAACCAAAAACAATGACCATGAGTTTGAGAACAAATGTTGTTACAAGTAAAGGGTTCAATAGGGTCTTTACTAATTATTTGTAAAGTTTACTAATTAGTTAAAAGAACAAAGGAAAAGTGTAAAATGTACGTACGGATGTCACACGATGAGCTGAAACATGTGAATTATAAAAAATAAAACAATAATTGGTTGAAATACATCACAATTGGAAATTGCAATACCTCCTCGGTTAAGGCTGTAAATAAACCAAACATTCATGAACAAGCTCGCGTTCGGCTCAATAAAAGATCGTTTATGTTCATTCGTTAAAGAATAATGTCATTAGCGAACAATTCGTAAATACCATTGTTATATTTGTAAACTTGTTCACAAACGTTTACGAATAAGTGTTCACAAATAGTTCGCGAATATCGTTCATGTTCATGAAAATTATTTATAAACGGAAAATTAACAAATTAATTAATATGTATAAACGTTATTTTATTAAATATAACTGTATTTATATTAAATATAATTTAATAAGCATATACTTTTATATTATTATTAAATAAAAAAATACATGTTTTTGATTTATTTGTTTATTATTACTATTATTATAATATTTTCATGAATTGCATATAGTAATTGTTTATATAATATTGAATTCAATTCTAATAGAATTTGATGGTTTAATTTTGGACCATTAGATTATATTATATTAAAATGAACGATCTAGATCGAAATAATTGTACGGTATAGGTGCAATTCCAAAGGAATTGCATGTGATATAAATCTCTTCAAAGCAACCCTTAATTTAACATTTTTTACTTTTCCCACCCAGCAAGCCAGTACAGATGAATGCTCTCACATTTCCCCTTTGATTGGTAAGACATAAAAAATGAGAGAAAAAATTTTAGGTGAAAAAAGGGTGAAAAGAAAAGATATAGAAAGAAAAAGGGTGAATTTATTTCCCATATGCTTGTTTGGTTAGGGTAGAAAAGAGATAAAAAAATTTTAAGTTTTTTATTCAATAAAGAGAAAACTAAGATTCAAAAAAACATATATAACATATGAATTACCAATTTTACCCTGAAGTGTTAAAAGGGAAAATAAATAGGAATGATGATGACGATCCCCATCGGCCTAGTAGTCATTGGGAGCTGATCACACCCTATCTTCCGATGAGATAAATGGTTAGACCGGTGGTTCCAGGTGAGGCAGGGGCTGGCCTAATGATAGATCCCAACTGCGTTGTTCGGAGGAGTCCCCTTCAATTGGGAGGAGACCCTAGGCACCCCCAAGCTCTCCAAAATTGCCGCCAATGATTTCGCCTTCACCGTCAACTTGAAATAACCATCACTCTCCGCGGAGGAGCTCTTCCACGGTGGCAAGATCCATCTAGTCAAGCCTCCACCGAGGCTTTTTTATCAGATTGGGGAAACCAAAACCAATGGCAATAGTGAGATTTGTAATTTAAAATTGAGGGCAAGAATATCATCGAGGAAACATTCTCGACATCGCAAAACTCGGATAGGGATTCAAATTTTGACTTCGATTCGTTTGCTCCTCGAAAGATGCAAAATTCGCCTGCTGATCGAGAAAGAGAGAGGGAGGGGAGATAGAGAAGCGTTTGGTCTTTGTGTTTGTCCAGATCGCACAGGGAAACTAGGTGGCTCTCTTCGTATAGGGCCTCAGAGGGGGCAAATCTCAAATCAGGTTACAAAATTGCAAAATAAAAAAAATTCAAAAAAATAATGCATGTTGAAGCAAGTAGAGAGGAGCTGCGACGTTTCGTTGGTAGCCAACACCGAGCATGATGTTGAACGCAAAATGGCATTTTCATAAACCAATTTTGGACAGCAGTTTTCAACGACAAATTATACCATTTTGGAGGTCAAGACAAATTATCCGTTAAACACAACATTCTCCACTTTCGCTGTACCTTTTCTTCGTTTGGTAAACACAAGAAAATAAATTTTTTATACATTTCCCTGCCAGCATACTTTCGCTTTTTCTATGGCAACCAAACAAGGGGTTCACCCCAAAGTTATATATTTCATTTTGGATCTCGTTTCGGTTTAACCATTGAAATGGAATATTTCGGTACCGATCAATTTTGACATTCCATTTAGGGTTTATTGCAAATCAAATATGTCAAATGATTTTAATATGACAAAAAACCCAAATAAATAAATAAGGTACATATTTTTTCAAGAGGTCTAATTAAAATCTCATTACATAACATAACATAAAGTCTAATTAAAATCACATTACATAATATAACATAACAATAAGTCTTAATATTACTAGGTCTTAACATGACTACTTTTCAAATTCTCTCAAATCAAAACACTCCTTATCATTAAGAGCAAAAAGGATCAACATTATCAGCTGAAGTATCAAAAGGAGTGCCAAAACTTCTAACAAGAACTCTTTTATGATTTTCTTTAACCACCCGATCATCCTCTGTAATGTCTTCATTCATTATAATAACTTCATCATCATCTTCCATATTCATAGAAACTGTTGGTGCATCAAGATTATCCCAATTCAAATCATATTTATCAAGAAGCTCAGGCTCTTCAGCCACCCATTCTGCAATCAAATCAATATTATCCAAGCTTATAGGATCAAATGTATTTTTTAGGGATGGCCATTTCGCCCCGACCCGCCCCGATCCGCCCCGACCCGATCGGGTTTAACCCGCCCCGACAAAACATCGGGTCGGGACCGGATATTGCCCGCCCCGCCCCGATAGGGTTTCCATATATAAACCCTCATAAATCATAATAAGTTAATAACTCATCTTATCATCTCTACTCTCCAAGTCCCGTGACTCCCGTCTCGACTCACCACTTTTGCTGCAGCGCAGTGTCGGCAGCGACTCCAGTATAGCTTCCAGCCCTCTCAAGTCTCAACACAGCTACCGATCGAATCGATCCCTCATGATCACGACTAACGAGTAGATCCGTTGCACTGTTGCTGTCTAGAATCTAGATCACATCGAATCGATCCCTCCGTTGCTCTCCTGTCGGCTGCCGCTGCTCCCACCATTCCCGTCGCCTGCAGGTATGCCCTCCACCCACGAGAACCCCCATCTATTTTTATGTTTTTATTTATTTTGTTGTGGTGAATTTGGTTATGGTTTAATGGTTTATATGTATGGATTTTTTGGAGGAGGTAGACCCTGATTAACAATTTGGAGGAAGGGGATCGATTTGCTTTTTTTTTTTTGGTGTCTGTCCCTGTTGTGCCCAGGAGAGCGGCGACCCACTTGGAAAAAAATTTTGGTGGCTTTTTTTTTGTGTAATAGGACTATCATTCATGGCCATAGCTTCAAATAATACAAAATAAAAAAACATGAAAGGAAGTTACAAGAGAGATGGGTGAGAACTGAAATGGGCTAGATAGATTTTTTAAATAGGAGCTTAGCAAATTGAGTTGGGTAAATGGGGTAGGAAAATTTATTATCTCATAAATGAATGAGAGAACTTTGTTTATTTTCAAAAAACAGTTAAAAAAAGATAAGTCATTAAACGTGGTTGTAAAAAAATGTCATTGGATAGACAATGGTCGACACAAAAGAGGTGAGAGATGTGGTATTAAGGCACGCATCCTGAAAACCGTCGTGAGTTTGTCCCACCGTCGTTCATTGTTTTTTTTTAATGTTTTATAATAATAACGTTTATTAAAGAGATAATAAATGTCTAATGATTTGTTTTTTTTTTGGAAGGGATAACAAATGTCTGCCCATGAAATTATTGGTAGCTCAAATCCATCTTCTTCACGCCCATTGAGAGTAGTGAATCTCCTTTGATGGTAGATGGAGATAATACTGGAACCCCTTGTACAAGCCCATCAAGAATAAATGTTGAAGTTGAAAATGAAAATGAAGGTGATAACAGCTCAGGCAAGTTGAAATCGAGTGTGTGGACTCATTTTAAGAAAAGAAAAGTTAATGGTGTATTTAAGGCGTTGTGCAATTATTGTTCAAGGGAACTTGGTGGTGAGAGTAAAAATGGCACTAGACATTTGCATAATCACTATAAAAGATGTCCTAAGAGAACAATGCTTGACATTAGGCAACAAATCTTGGTGCAAGAACAAAATAAAAAAAAAAGGAACAACTACTTTGAGTCCTTATCATTTTGATCAAGATGTATCGAGAAAGGAGCTTGCAAAAATGATTATCTTGCATGAGTATCCTCTTTCTATAGTTGAACATATTGGTTTTAGAAGTTATTCAACTTCTCTTCAACCAATGTTTAAGATGGTTTCAAGAAATACTATAAAGAGAGATATTTTCAGCATTTATGACTTGGAAAAGGACAAAGCAATGCAAGAAATGGATAAAAATCGAAGTTGAATTTCGATTACAAATGATATGTGGACTTCAAGCAATAGAAAGCGAGGGTTTATGGTTGTGACAGCACATTTTATTGATGATATGTGGAGATTACAAAGCCGGGTTATGAGGTATTTTGTTTAAAGTACTTGTTTTTTATATTTTAATTATTTTAAAGCATTTTTTTTATCTTTTTGGCATATTAATTTTCTTATTTGAAATTGTTTATGTTAGGTTTATATATGTGCCGTCCCCACATACAAGAGAGGTTCTTTCCGAAGTTCTTTTAGATGTTTTGTTGGAATGGAACATTGATAGAAAGTTGTGCATTGTGACCATGGATAATTGTAGTACTAATGATGCAGTTATAAATATTATCTTAGATAGACTTCATCGTGGTTCACTTGTTATGCGTGGGTCTATGGTGCATATGCGTTGTGCTGCACATATTCTTAATTTGATTGTACATGATGGTTTGAGTGTCATTGGACCATGCATTGAGAAGGTTCGTGAAAGTGTGGGGTTTTGGACAGCATCAACAAAGAGAAGGCAAAAGTTTGAACAAACCAAACAACAATTGCATATTGAATGTAAAAAAGAACTAACCCTTGATTGCAAGACTCGTTGGAACTCTACTTATCTTAT
The DNA here is from genome assembly GCA_023512835.1 of Taxillus chinensis. Lineage (NCBI taxonomy): Eukaryota > Viridiplantae > Streptophyta > Magnoliopsida > Santalales > Loranthaceae > Taxillus > Taxillus chinensis. Next base: position 31,799,377 of record CM042087.1, read on the forward strand.
GCTTTCTGTTGCTATTGAGTATCAAGATGTCTTCTTTCGTTTAAAACAAAGGGAATCAGCTTATAATTGCATGCCAAGTGAAGAAGATTGGGAGATAGCAAGTGATATATGTAAGAGATTGTCAGTCTTTTATAAGGTGATAGAGTTGTTTTCAGGTACTTCATATCCCACGGCTAATATATTCTTTCCTAAGGTTTGTGAGATAAAAATAGCATTGAATTCATGGTTTACAAGCACAAATGATATGATTAGAAGCATGGCATTTAGAATGTTGGAGAAGTTTGATTGCTACTAGAATGTTATTCATGGGATTTTGGCTGTGGCAACCATTTTAGACCCTAGATATAAGATTGCTTTGTTAGAATATTATTTTCCTATTATTTATGGTGACCAAGCTGAAGATGAAATTCAAAGGATTAGAGATATTTGTTATGAAATGCTTCGTGACTATAATTCTGGGCGAATGGGTATGGAAGTTAGTCGCGGTAGTTCTACAAATGAGGATGTGATGGCAATTGATGACTCACTTGTTAGTTTTGATAATTTTGTTAGTCAAAAAAAGAAAGGTGGGAATACAAAATTGGAGTTGGACCATTACCTTGAGGATGATCTTATGCCACGAACTTTAAATTTTGATATTTTGAATTGGTGGAAAGCTAATGGGCCTAAGTATCCTACTTTGCAACGGATTGCAAGGGATATCTTAGCCATTCTAGTTTCCACTGTTGCTTCAGAGTCGGCATTCAGTACAAGTGGACGATTGTTAAGTCCACATCGAAGTAAACTTCATGCAAAGACTGTGGAAGCATTGATGTGTGCTCAAAATTGGTTATGAAGTGGAATCAAAGGTAATTAAATTATTAAATTAATAGTTTATTTATTTAATGATTATGTATTTGTAATTTTTTCATAACTATTTAATTGAATTATTTTTGTTTGTAGGCACACCATCTACAAAAGAAGAAATGCTCCATATGGACATTCAAAACATTTTGAATGATTATGATGATGAAGATGAAAGTTTGGGCAATAACGTTGAAGAAAGTGAGAATTCTTAAAAAATAGATGTATATGTAAGTACATAGTTTGGAACATTAACCTTTTCCTCTCATGACATTGCTCATTTTAGCTGCCTTTATTAAATATATGTTAACTTTGTTCTTATTATTTAAGATAATTTCTTTGCTTTTAACTGCTTAAATGATAGACTAGCTGAGTTTAGTTGAGATATATGATCAATCTTAGACTTAGTTTTTGGACATTTGCTGTGATTTTCTCTCCCCTAGCAAAAAATATTTTTCAAACACTGAAAAATATTACAATGTAATCAAATAATGCATGAAACAAAATAAAAGTTCTATTTCCTAATCATTATAAATGGTTACTTGTTTACATAGTATTTTTTTTCAGAATTTTCAGATTTTCCTAATCATTTCCAGATTTTGTTGTTTTAAACAGATTTTTGAAACAAAAAAAAAGCTTGCCTTCTAGTTTATTTGGTTTTATTGCTATAAATGTATGTTAGATTCACGTTTTTCATTATGTTTCATGAATCAGGAGTGCTTTGTCAGTGGAGTGATGGATGCTTTGAAGAAAACAATGGAAGATCCAGTAATCACTGACTTTTTTGTCAGTGAAGGCTTTGTAATGCTTTGTAATGTAATCAAATAATACAATATATTGTAGTTGTAATTTTAATGGGTTGTGGATGATTTGTATTAATGGTTTGTGGATGATTTGTATTAATGGTTTGTTTTCCCATGTAAATTTTCGTTGCGCATATTAATTTTCAATGAATTCATAGTTTTGCATCGAATCGGGTCGGGGCGGGTCGGGGCACATTGTATGCCTAGATGGCCGGGGCGGGGCGGAGCAGCGTCATATGACTAGGGGATCGGGGCGGGGCGGGTTCGGGTTTTTATTTCGTGCTTTCGGGGCGGGGTCGGGTCACCCAGTATCCGGTCCCGACCTGCCCCGTTGCCATCCCTAGTATTTTTGGTTCTTCTGATGTTTCTGCCAATGTGAAATATGAATATCATACATTAGTAACATTTTTATAATTAATGACAAGTATATTTGTATTTGCATGAGAGTAATAATAATTGTACCTTTCTCGAAGCTTCAAATTATAACAAACAAAAACCAAATCATTTATTCGTTTATGCTCAAATCTATTTCTTCTTTTTGAGTAAATATTCTTAAATATGCTCCAATTTCTCTCACATTTAGTTGCACTATAACATTGACTTAGTACATGGATAGCGAACGTATGTAACTATGGAGTTCCAAGTCCAAATTACTCCCACCATGAAATTACAATAACAAATAAAACAAGTATCTTCCATAGATAATTCAAATAACATATACAAAGGATAAATAGACAAAGGTGAGATAATAACCATTTACATTATACCTGGATTTAGCTTTTCACGTTGGCAGATTGCTAGTGACATACCAAAGTCACCAATTGACCTTTTATATTCAAGTTGTGAACTAATCTTGTCTTAAATTTCAGGATCACAAACCAATCTCATAATAGTGGATAGTAGCCCTCTATGAACTTCATTTTTATTGGTAAATGTAGGCCTAAAGTAAGTTGTAGGGTTTAAAAAATAAGTTGTTGCATGTAAGTAACTATAAAGCTGTTTATTCCATCTAGCATCAATAACCTAAACATATGAGCCATGCAAAGAAACTTTGTGCTTTATTATCACTTTTATTTCTTTCTTTGCCCTGTCCATTGCTTCATACAAGTGTCTCATAGAAGGTTTCTCATCCCCATCTACAAAATGAAGTACTTTGACTAAAGGCTAAGTAACTTTCACTATGTGATAGCACTGAGTCCAAAATTCATGATCTTCCAAAACAATGCTAGCTACTTCCTTTCCCACAACTCTTACCATAAACAGATTCAACCCATCCATTAAAAGTAAACATTTGCCTAAGCTCTTTTTTGAATTTTATAAAGCATTGAAGACTTAAAAACTTAGTAGCAGATCTTGTAATTGCAAGTCGACATAGCTCCCTACCATTTGTATATTCTCTCTTCATCAAATCTAAAACCCATTCATAGTTGTAGATATATTTTGTTACATGTTTTGCCTTTCTAACAGTATCATCAATAATGGGAAAAAATCTCTTATCAGCAATATTTTCCAACATCAAGTCTAAGCAATGAGCAACACAAGGATACCAAAATAAAGTAGGATACTTCATCATTAACTTTTTTCTAGTAGCTTTGTAAGTGAAATCATTGTCGGTAATAAATTGCACAATATACTCCACCCCAATTTCTGGAACAACAGTATCAAATATACCAAATAATATTTTAGCATCCTTCAAAAACATATTATTGGTTGCTGTTTTTGATTTGTCCACCCATCTGACATCATTGAACAACCATATTCTCTCCAATCATTTTTAATGTTTGCCATAAAGTTATTTACTTCACGCACATAATTTCTCAATAAAGGTCCTCTCAATTCTTGAAAAGTAGGTCCTTTGAAACTTGGGCCAATGCTAGTTATAACATCTATAACATGTTGATAATATACAAAATTAGCTACATTAAATGATATATTAGAATCAAACCACATTTTGACCAAGCCATTTTTGCCTTATCAATTATTGCTTTTGAAGCCATAGCACTTCTGATAGAGGGTTAAGCCCCTGGAGTTGTTCTTGGAGCAAAATAGCTTTGAATCTTTGAAACTTTGTTTTCACTTGTAAGTTGAACACTTTTTCCCTTATCGTGTTTACTTGATGATTGTGAAACACTCATTGCAATAACACCCATGCCTTCCTCCTCTTTCCCCTCCTCTTCATCAACATCAATTGGATCACCATATGGCCTTGCACTTTCTGCATTAATCTTTCTTTTTGTTTGTTTAGATTTATTTAAATCTTTAACCAGTTGTTTCATTTTCCATTTGACATCAGCATGAGCTTTTTACATGATTCAACTTGACCTCTAATCCTAACAAGATGATGCTTAAGTTAGTAATACCACCTTTTAATCAATTTATTGCAATATAAACAAATTGTGTTATTCTTACCCTCTGGCACTGCAGAGGCATGAGCCCATGCAGGATCATCTTATTATGTAGGTGTAGAGCCAGTAGAAGACTCAATTGCTGCACCATTATTAGCCATATTAAAACCTAAAATAACCAAATCACAATAACCCCGATTCACAATACAATCACATATTAATTCCTTTAGTAGCCCGATTACAATTACAATTTATATATAAACAAAATTCAATCACAATTATTATTTATACAATAATTAATAATCACAATACAATCACAGATTAATTCTTTCACAAGCCCAAATTCAATCACTATTTATATATAAATATAATTCTTTCCACCGATTAATGAAATATTAATTTAAATATTCAGCATGAAAAACAATTACTAGTGAGAACACTAATTTAATTTCAGTGATGATTGTTTACCATAAAAGAGGGAGTGTGTGTTGCAGATAAATGACATAAAACCATAAAATTTTCAATACAGTCACAAATTTATAAAGCATTAAAAACTTATTATTGTTTGCCAAATCGAACAAGCAGTGAAAATACAAAACAACGAATTTTCACTGATTTTAGTTTTTTAGCATCAATAACTGTATATGTGATTTACAAATAGCTAGTGGTTGTCACAACCTAGTCATGGCAACTCTCTTTCTTTTGATATAGTACACTAGCATGAAACCACAGTACTACTATATATTGCCTGAAGAAAAAACAAATAACTAAACACTAATAATAATATTATTATTAGTATGAACCAGGTTAAATTCTTTCACGATAGATAATAATAATATTATATACAAATAATAATAACTCAACACTAATTCTGCCTGAAGAAATTAGATTCGTTCATGATATATAAGCGTATTTGAGGGACAATAATTATTACTAATTCTGTCTAAAAAAATTATTATGTGCAATAGATTATTACCTATTAATCTAACGATAACCAAGTGCAATTAGAGGGATGATTCGGCGATCCTTCACTGGGACGGACGATGAAGGGCGATTGGGAGGGGTGACGACTCTATGCTTGATTGGTGACTAGTGATGGACAATCTTGTGATTTCGACAGCAAAGCTTGATTAGGAGAGAAGGGATGACGAAGTTGAGAAACTTATCGCTCTAGAAAGCGTGACTGCCTTGCGTCGTGAGTTTTAGCCTAAAACTTGTAGGATAATTTGTGATATATCGCTTTAAAAAAGGAAACTTATTTCGGACGAAACCTAAATACAAGCCGAAATTAACGAAATCGAACGAAACAACCTGAAATTAAATAAGAGATGGAATGCAGGAGTATTTCGTACCACTTAAGATACTGGTATGAATTATTTAGTCCGTTCCAGGACGGAACGTAACGAAATATATAACTCTGGTTCACTCCCTACTTATTATTATATTATTTATGGCATTATACATTGATAATTATGTTTCTTAATCACTAATTATTATAACTCGATTTATCACTAACATATATTTAAAAAGAATGAACAAAATTAGTTCAGGCCATGTTGGGTGTAGTACGTGTTTAAATTTAATGATGGGATTCATATTTAATTTAAAACTTCAGTATTTAATTTGAATCCTCGTATCAATGATTTATATTAAAATTATATTTAATTATAATAAAATTTCATAATTGTTACTATAATTTACTATAAATGTTATAATTAAATAAAAGTATAATATAAAGTCTCATTTGATATGCTATTATTTTTTAAAACAGAATTATTTTTAAAAACAATACATCTGGTGAATATAAATTTATTTATGAGTAATAAAAATTATCTGAGCCTATAGCCTTTAAAAATAATCGTGTTTTAAAAAAAAATCAGACCAACCAAACAGACATCATTGAAAATAAATTCAAAGATCAAATTATAAGGATTGTCTAGTTCAAAATGCATGGGAAATGCAATGCTTATGGCCACAAATTCAAATCCATATATATGAAAATGTTAATAGAAATAATATAGTGAGTATAATTATGGTTATAGTATGATAAAAAAAACCATCATTCATAAATGTTAAAACTAATAGTAAATTAGCTAAAAATTTGAATAAATTTATTTACATAGATTAATATTAGTCACAGCTTATTAGATATTTATATTTTGATAATAAATTTTGTTAAAATTTGACTTGTTATTGTTTTGAAGTTTATAATTTTAATAAAATTTATAATCATAATACAGATATATAAGATAATCTATAATTAAGATTATTTTATATAAATAAATTTATTTAAATTTTTAATAAAATATATATTATTATTTAATTATAATAAATAAAAAATTAAATAAAATTACAATTCAAAACCAATCAATTACGATCAACGGCTGTCTGTGATCGCATGCATTCATCGTGATCCTATATATATATAATATAAATAAGTAAATTTTCGAAACCCCCTGATAATGTCATATTGTACAACATCCCATCGACGTCGCCATCCATCTCATCATTCGTCAGCGGTAAGCCTCTCTGCCCATTTATTAATATTATTATATTAATGATTCACTCACTGATCCGCGGGGTTAAGTTCGGCGCCTTTTTCGTGTAGAGTGCGCGCGCAGCAGAGCAGAAGAGGCCTCGAAGCTCGAAGCCCCGTGGAGAATCGATGATGGATTGGAGCCACAAGAACGCGCGACACGCATCACGGCGCTTACTTAACTGGCTGGAAAGAGTGGGGCGTGGTGGTCACGGACATGGGAGTGAGAGTAGAGAGAGAAGTGAAGTGAGTGTGGGGAGTAGGGAGGAGAGCGTGGGAGTAGCCTCCCTCCCTGCCCATATAGGGGGGGAAAACTTAAATTTTTGCATGTCTGAAATTTTTGCAGAATTAATGAGAGGGACGTTCTGATACGCTACCCTTACGATAAAGATTGTGCAGATTTGCTACGCCTCTCTCTCTCTCTCTCTCTCTCTCTCTCTCTCTCTCTCTCTCTCTCCTCCCCTGCATTTTGGCGTTTTCGTATTTCTTCGTTATATATATGTATTGATATGCAGATGCATAAATATAACACCCTTCGAGAGAAACGGGCTGAGTTAGCCTTACTCAAAAGTCAAAACCATTATTTGATAAGCCCCAGAAATGTATTGCCACTCTGCTTCCTTCTTCCCTCGGTATAGTACACTACTCCAACTCTCTCTCTCTCTCTCTCTCTATCTGAATGCTTTGTTTTGCTCTTAAGATTTGTATTCGCTGAGATTATAGCCGATGCCAAGTTTTGTAACTTTTTGAGGTACAAGTGAAATTGTCTGATTCTCTTTCTTCTTCTTTTAAATGTTCTTTTTCACCTTTTTTTACTTAGCGGTGACGCCAAGAATCGAAACTATCAGACACCTTTTTCGGATCTTGGAGAGCTTGAGCAGCCTGCCGGTTTTCGTCATGGTGATGCTTTAGATTTTAGTACGTGTACTCTGTCTCTCCTGTGTGTGTAAGAGTGATTATTCAAGTTTCTTTACTGTTTCTGAATTCTAGTATTAAGTTACGTCTGGGTGCTGCGTAGGCAACACGTTCAGCTTAAAATCGGGGCACGTTGGTGGTGTACAGTTCGGAGGCTTGGACTCGGTACTGAAACTTTTTACTAGCGGAGGTCAATGTGATTTTAAAGTTGTGGTTAAAAGTAGGTCACTGTGGCTTATTATTATTATTATTATTATTTTGGTGAGCAATGTGAAGGAAGCTAGGGCGTTGGGAGTGGGTCTATCTTCGTCGGCAACAGGGAATGTTGACGCGGATCAGCTCGTGTACCATAGGGGGTTGACGGCAACAACTACGTCGGCGCTGCCGCTAAATGGGCATTTTGAAAACTGGGCTGACTCCGGCATGGTTGACAGTAGCCAACAGACCGACACTTCCACAGACGTTGAAACTGAAGATAGGACCACGAACCAGGTCTATGTTGTAAAATAGAACCGTTTTTCAATATATTTGTATGTCCTCATTGATATTTGATACTGTAGGTTCCATGGCTTTTCAAAAAAATTTCTTTTCTTTTCTTTTTTTTTTTCTAAATTGGGAGTTGTACAAGTGAATGCATTTTTGTTTACCGGTTTAATTTTGTAGAGGAGACAAGTTACAACAAAACATTCGAGCAGAGTGTGTTATGCGTTATGTAGAATGTCTGATCACCTAAAGCTCTGCTGGTATATAGCAGCTTTGGAACTCATCTTATTTCCAGCAAAATACCAAACCTTGTCCTAGTCGTTTTGGCTTAGCCCCTATCTTTTCCTTTGACTAAGCTTAAGAAATGAACCGTGAAGTCATGGCCATATGATTTTCATTTTTGCTGTTGATTGACATTGTACTGACTGTTAGTAGTCATGACAGCAATTATATATTTTTAATTGCTACAGTTTCCAGGAGGTCAGTCAAGAGCCTTTGTCTTTGTGGACTGCCTAGATCAAATCAAGGAGAAGCCTGAAGATCCAAAGGTTGTTGATACTATTGTGTTATTGTTCTAGCCTTCTAGGCTTCTAGCTCGTGGTGTGTTTGTTATGGATGCAGATTGTCCTTCCGTTTCTGATAATGTTTTCACAGGCATTGCGTAGACTTGCTCAGAATCGAGAGGCTGCGAGGAAGAGTCGTATGAGGAAGAAGGTAGGGTGCAGTTGCTCACCTTGTTTACATGGAAAATAATTGTTTCTTATTTTGTTTTCTTTCTTAATTATCTTCCTCCTCCTTTTCCTTGTTTGTTCTTCTAAACACGATCAGGGATCATTAGTTGTATCTATTTTGGCAACACTCTAACCAAAGGATTATTGTTATGGGTTCAACCACTTGTACGTTTACATTTGTTACCCTGTTAATGTTCTTACGTGGTTGTTTAGTTTATATTTATCTGCTTCACATTCAGTGGCATTGCGATATCGAAGTTTAATGATCATTTAGAGGTTTTGGTTTTGGATAGGCATATGTCCAGCAGTTGGAGAACAGTCAGCTCAAGCTTTGTCAAATGGAGCAAGAGCTCCAACATGTACGCCAGCAGGTGCAGCCTACATTACATATATGCTAACTGTTCTCCCATCCAGAGCATAGGGGGCAGGGTTTTTTTTTTTTTTTTGTAGTGCCATGCTCTGAAATTGTTCTGATGGTGCTGTAATTGGACTCAGAACGTGTCTGTTGCAACTGGATTTTCCGGGGGTCAAAGCCATTCACCAACTGCAAATGGTAAGCTAATCACTGGCGTTGATTCTTTAAGTGCATCCAGTTTTTTTAAATGTTTATCCTTTGTGAAGGGTTATCATATGGGCTTAGGATAAAGCAGCGTTCAATGGTTCTGGTGGTTTTGTTTTATTAGAGTCTTATAGGGCTTCAAGTGAGGATGGGTTGGTTTCCAAAGCAGCAGGGCTGTTATATTTTGCAATATGTAAAATAGCTCTTGAACCTGGCCACTCTTCACAAGGTACCTATCCATCTTGGAAGTCAAATTGGAACTTAGATAAAGCTCTAAAAAAATTCATTGAGCAACAAGTGGCATACACACCATACCATTTTGAGATATTTATAGGAACTTTTCGCATTGCAACTTTGATCCGGACTGTTCACAAGGATCCAAACTGACAGATGGCACCTAGTTGCATAAAAATCTGTCTTAGCTTTGTTCGAATGTGAATCATGGCCTGTTCTATCCGCTGTAATATACATGGCCATGGCATGGCCCGTTTCTTTCATTTCTCTTTATAGTTACATGGATATAATTGGTCACTTTGATTGAAGTATCGGGTGGCCCACTGACTCGGTGTTTTGAACTCTGGGCTGGAGCATCTGGTCAGACCAGGCTACATGCCATCTTAGGCTCATTATGACCAAAAGCTTTAAGCACTGTATAGTTAATAAGGGAAGGCTAAATATTTGATTTAAAATTTGTGTATCCTCATTTACCTGAAATTGTAAGCAAGAATTTGTCTTCGGAATTCTGAGGTGGTGTTTCTGAAAACATTGAAAATGTTTGTTCACAGCTGAATGAGATGAAGTAGTTTACAAGGCATTGTGTTGCATCCCATGTGCTCATGGGTGATTATGGATTATGTATATAAGGAAAATGTTCATATGCGTAAGCTTTCTTGTGCTGTGGAAATTTTTCAGGGACCTTAGCATTTGATATGGATTATGCACGGTGGCTTGATGACCATCGGCGGCTAATCAATGACCTCAGAGTAGCCACGTATTCTGAAGTGAGTGAACATGAATTGCGCTATCATGTCAATGGTGTAATGGCTCACTATGAAGAAATATTCAAGCTGAAGAGCACGGTTGCAAAAACCGATGTTTTTCACATACTTACTGGCATGTGGGAGACACCCGTGGAAAGGTTCTTCATGTGGCTGGGTGGATTCCGCTCTTCTGAGCTCCTCAAGGTTGTGCTAGATATTTTGTTCTTTTAAAATATTCTTAGTGGTACGGTTTGGCTGCAATTTTTATTTTTGTGTTGGAAAATCAGATCATTGGGAACCAAATTGAACCGCTAACAGATTATTATTATTTTTGTGTTTGAAAATCAGATCATTGGGAACCAAATTGAACCACTGACAGATCATTATTATTTTTGTGTTGGAAAATCAGATCATTGGGAACCGAATTGAACCACTTACAGATCAACAGTTAATGGGAATATGTAATCTGCAGCAGTCCTCCCAACAGGCCGAGGATGCCTTGTCCCAAGGAATGGAAGCTCTACAGCAGTCTCTGGTAGAAACCCTCTCCTCTGCCTCCCTTGCCTCTCCTGGATCTGGAAATGTTGCCGATTATATGGGTCAAATGGCAATTGCAATGGGCAAGCTAGCCACGCTAGAAAACTTCATTCACCAGGTAAAACTTGTAGTTCATGCCTACACTGTAAATTAATTTGTTTAGTTTTGACTGCGCGTTTGTTTACGCGTCTCCCTTGTTTTTTTTTTTTTTTTACATAAAACCCTTTTCTTGTTATCTACAAAATGGTGAATTTTTCTTTCCAGGCCGACCTACTGAGGCAACAGACCCTTCAACAAATGCAGCGAATTTTAACAACGCGTCAGGCAGCTCGTGCCCTTCTTGTTATCAGCGATTACGTTTCTCGTCTCCGAGCTCTTAGTTCTTTGTGGGTAGCTCGCCCTCGGGAGTGACACTCATTACCTGGTAATACTGGTCAGAGCCCATCAAGACTTGCAAGGTTAAGAGCCAACTTGTGGAATACGCAAAAGCATTTGGTAAACCTTCGTCATAGGGTACTAGAAATATTGTAGCCGGTGAACCAGCTTCCGCATTGATGTCTCTTAAGGCTAGCACCAGATACAACGTTGTGTTGTATAATTATATAATCTCGAAGTCGAGGATTAGTGCCTTATATATATATATGTTGCGTTAGGCAAATTAATTATTGAGACTGCCTATAACTAATGGACTGTGTCAAAGGCTTCGTCCATTGTCAATAACTAATCAAGGAGGCCGGGCAATTTGATCCTTACAGTTATCTTGAAGTTGAAAGACCAGATGGCAGGAAAAGAAAAGTGCCTTGTTTGCAATTATTTCAATTTTGTTGCAGACCAATAATGATGAGGCATGTGCTGAGCGACGCCTTTGGGCATCTTACCTGATTAGTAGCGTATACGCAGAGGACTATATATTAAAAAATAATATATAGTAATGGCAGGGTACACATTTTGGGAGCTTGGTGCCTTGAATTTTTATTACTTGAGATAGTTTTGATTCAACTCAAATGCAAATAGTAAATTAGACACCCTTCGTTTTCTTCTCCCCTCGCTTCTGCGTTCGTTTAGTCTTTCGTCCTGCGGATTCAAAACAAGGAGGAATTAAAAATGATGGTACTAATTTTTATGGGTGGGTATGAAGTGAGATTCAAATTGGCGTCAAATGGGTTGTTGGATTTGTCACCGGCAACTGTGAAAGGGGTGAGTAGTAACGGGGAAGGAGGCAGCGCACATACCTATTCTTTGTTTCCGTCCAACAATGTAAGGAATGAAAACACCAGTTCCTTTCCCATCTGGCCATAGCCTAGGAGCCCCGGCAGGAACTGCAGCTGTGGGTTCTTGCTCCCACGTACTGTAGTAGGTCTCTGTCTGCTGCAATGTGGCATCGTAAGTGTTGTTCCTCTGCCCCGACCCGCCTCTTCTCTCCCCATCGAAGCCAACTGGGTTTCCATAATATTTGCGAGTCTCAGGTGAAAACTTTCCACATCTATCGTCGTCATCATCGTCCGCCGTCAGGTGCAGAATCTGCCGTTCGAGTTCAGCGTAGAAGGCATCGTCCTGGCTGTCGCCTTCAAGCTCCATCATCAAAGCACCTTTGGACATTTCTTTTGTCCTTTTGAAAACGAAAGTTGTTTTGGGTGACTGTCCCTCGCCCTGGTTGTGGTGGTGGTGGTGGTGGTGTGTATCGTGTATGTGAGCGGGGTTTATATAGCAGGAACAGAAATGGAATGTCATGAGCCGCGTGAACATTGGGGTGCGTGGCGCATGCGAGGAAGCAGCTGTGGCGAGGCTGTAAAGGGTTAGAAGGTGGCTCAATTTTCACAGCTAAGTACACACTTCGGATGCAGGAGCACTGCAGTTAATAAACGACATGGGATTGTTTTCATGTGAGACAAAACAAATTTTGTTTTATTGTCCACGTCTTTTTTTTTTTCCTTAAACATGGGCTAGCTTGGTCGGTTAACTTTTTCCGGATTTGTCGTAATCAATGCGCTGCAGACCTTTAATGCTTTCCCGCATGTTACTGAGTATATTTTTTTAATCGCTTAAAGAAAAAGACTAAAATCACTTGAAGATTTTTGATGCGGACGTTAAATGATAAAATGATAACTGTCCTTAGACCACAAATGATGGTAAAATACAAATTCTCAAATTAACATAAAAAAACATGCTAACTGTCAGAAAAGAAAAAAAAAAACAGGTATACTACCACAAAAAAAAAATGCATGCTAGATGAAACTAGCTAGCGATCTTGTGGCGACTTTAGATTTTTTTTCATTTAATATTTATTATAAAAATTAAATATAATATTATTAATAAAATATTATAATATTATAAAACTATTATATGTGTAGAAGTTTTTAAATATAATACCGTTAAAAAATATATGAAATTTCATAAAATCTTCATGCAGGTCTTCATAACTCGATATCGTTGCATGATAGTGTATTATCAAATACATTACTTTCAATGTATGTAACCAAATAATTATTCATTCATTGATATCTCACTCGATTGCACATTCGATTCTTTATATAATAATTATAATATGCAGTCAAACACCACAAAATTCATTACATCAGACACTAATACAATCACAAATGGACAATACATTAAACACTATAAAACATCAAATACTAAATATTTATATATTTGAAAATTTTAAAACCAAAACCCAATTAAAATTATTGAATAGCAATATCACAATATTAATTACCAAATTATCAATTATAAAAACCATTAAAGCAAACTACGCATTTTGAAATTATTATAAATTTCATAAGCAGCAGGCGACACCAACCTGAATGTGAACGAACAGAACTGCATAAGTAGAACAAGACACCAGGCACCAGCATGTGGGCTATGGGCGGCATTTTTTGGCGTCGCCAAGTCTGGGTCAGGAGAGAGAGACGCTGGTTGCGGTTGGCCGCTGACGCTGGATTTGGGACAGGCCGGACAAGTGGGACAGCGATCGGCTAGGTCAATGGGTTTGAATATGGATATAGGAGATGATTGAGGTGAGTCGGACGACGCAGGAAGGGATGGAAGGCATTGGGCCGTTAGCGGGTGGCAGGCAGTGTACGATGGTTACCGGCGGGCGGCGGGAAGCGGGCAGAGAGCGCTGCCGCTGGCAAGCGTTGGGACTTGGGTGTTGGGCATTGGAGCCTGGAGGGCGTTGGGCGATGGTTGTCGCAGGTCGCGCGGCGGCCAGCGGCAAGCGGCGTTCGTCGTCGTTGCGTTGGGGTTGGGCGGCTCACGGCAGCTTCTGGCTCACGAGACAGGGTGTGCGGCGGTCAAATTAGGGTGTGCAGACATGTTTTTCTTCAATATTTTAATGAAATATTATTAATAAAATTTTTTTTGACAATGGGCCAGTTGCAAACCCTCACCATAATGTGGCGCCGCCCTTGAGTTCTTAACCAGATATAATATATAATCTATAATGACTAAATGAAGTCAACCGGGAGCATTGATATAGCAAAATGAGGTAAAAGCATTATTAACGGAACACTAAAATGAACATAGTAAATCCATAGCATACACATTTAACAAAACATTAAATCAATAACTTAAACAATAGCACCGAGAAACATGAAAAGACTCCCAACTTTTCAACACATGTATGATGTATCAAGCAAACATCTAAATAAACACAAACATAGATTAAGAATCAAACCCCTATCAACAATTAAATAATGTATGTTTTTGCTAAGAAAATTAGTTCATCAACAACAAATCAAATTTCAAGATGTGAAACTAGCCCATAAAAACAAATCAACTACAAGAGGCTATTCATAAAAGAGGTTACTGTCAGAATAACGGGTCTCATTTTTCTCAGACACTATCAAATCTAAGGAATATAATTCACAGGCTAACACATACAAGTAATTATTATCAAGAAAGTGTAACGAAAATAGAAAGAAAGACTTTTCACTATTATTGTTGATTAAAGTATTACAGTTCCGTATTTATAGAAAGAATTGATCTGGGTATTTACCAAACTAACCCTAATATGCCCCCTCAAGATGGCACATATGCATTGTATACGGCCATCTTGTGTAAAAGAGAAAAGAAAATAGTAGACGATAAGGGTTTAGTAAACAAATCAGCTAATTGATCCTATGACCGAACAGGAAGCAGACGAAGAGCACCAGAAGTCACCCTATCACGAATGAAGTGACAGTCTATTTCAATGTGTTTGGTCCATTCGTGAAACTTTGGATTAGAGGCGATGTTGATTGCCGCTTGATTGTCGCAAAATAGTGAAGGAACGGGAGCACTCGGTGTCTGAAAATTGCAGAGTAATTGTTGGAGCCATACGAGTTTTGCCATGATCGATGCCATAGCCCGATACTCAGCTTCAGCAGAAGAATGAGAAACGGTTGCCTGTTTCTTCGCGCCCCAGGAGATAAGAGAATCACCGAGGAAGACACATAGACTAGTGGTCGAGCGTCTTGTGTCTACGAAAGACCCCCAGTCGACATCTGAGAATGCGCGAAGGTGGAAAGAGGATGTGCACGAGAAAAGGAGTCCTTGACCAGGACAATTCTTGAGATACCTAAGTAGTCGGTGTGCTGCTTGAAGATGAGAAGTACGTGGATGTGCCAAGAATTGGGTTGGTTAGTGAACGGTGAAGCAAATGTCTGGTCGGGTTAGGGTAAGATAGAGCAGTTTACCAACTAATTGGTGATAAAATGAACGTTGATCATTAGAGAGCAGGGTTCCAGCCAAGGTGGTCAACTTTTATGCAGGTTCCATGGGTGTAAGAACGGGTTTGCAACCCAAATACCCAGTTTCTTCTAAGAGTTGCAGAGCATAGTGGCATTGAGATAGGGAAATACCATTAACAGTTTCTATGATCTCGAGACCAAGAAAATACCTCAGTGAACCAAGGTCCTTAAGGTGGAAACGACTATGTAATTGTTATTTTAATGTAGTCGTGGCTTGGGCAGATGGACTCGTGACAATGATATCGTCGACATACACTAGAAGAGCAACAAAAGTCGTTCCCGTCCCTTTAGTGAAAAGGGAGTAGTCAGCCTTAGACTGTGTGAAGCCAAGGTCCAAGACAGCCTGTGAAAAATCCGTGTATTATTGACGAGAAGCTTGGCAGAGGCCATATATGGACTTGTTAAGATGGCAAGCTAGTGTGGTGGTGGTCGTAGAAGGTGAAGGAAGATCCGGTGGTGTGTAACCCAGGGGAATCGTCATGTAAACATCTTCATGTAAATCACCGTGCAAAAAGGCATTATTAATGTCGAGTTGGAGCAGGTGTCACTTCTGGGATGCAGCAAGAGCGAGGAGGACACGAACAGTAACTAACTTAGCCACTGGAGAGAACGTGTCTGAAAAATCAAGGCCCGCTTGTTGTGTGTAGCCCTTTGCAACGAGATGAGCTTTGTAGCGTGCAATGGATCCGTTGGAGTCATATTTGACACGATAAGTCCACTTACATCCAACTGTGTGTTTGCCAGGTGGAAGAGGAGTGATAGTCCAAGTATTATTGGATTTCAGAGCCTCTAGTTCAGCCGTCATGGCCTGACGCCATTCAAGCAATTGGGCATCTTTGTGGTAAGATGTAGGTTTAGGGATGGTTGAGACAGTCAGTGCAAAGTGTCGATCGGGAGAGAAGAGGGAGGTGTAGGAGATGTAATTGAAATCGGGTACGGGGTGCGATCTGTCTATACGGGATGATGATAATCACGAAGATAAGTAGGAGGATGAGATTGTCTAGTGGTACGGCGAGGAAGACTAATAGTGGGAGCAGGTTGAAGTGAACTGGGAGAACAATCGTGGTTGACTATGGACGAAGGGGAAGGGTGATGGTGGGTCCGAGCAGTGGGAGAATCATGGACAGAGGGGGGAGGAGGGGTCGGTTGAGTGGGTTGGGTGGATGATTGTTGGTAGTGGGTCAAAGGAAGAAGGACTCGATGGAAGTGGTAAAACAAGGTTGGGAAAGTGTTCAATGATCTGGTTTGGTGGAGTAATAGTGTGAAAGGGAAATATATTTTCGTGGAAGGTGGCATCTCTAGAAGTGAATATTTGTTTTGTCTGGAGATCATAAAAGGTGTAACCCTTGAGACCAGACGGGTAGCCAAGAAATACACACATACGAGCTCGAGGTTGGAATTTTGTGTGAAGAGAACTGAGTGTTGAGACAAAGGCTAAACAGCCGAATACACAGAGTGAGGTATAATCAGGTTGTTTATGGTAGAGCAGGGAGAAGGGAGTTTGATTATGCAGAAGGATGGAAGGAATACGATTGATGAGGTATGTGGCAGTGACGACACAGTCTGTCCAGAATTGGGAAAGAAGTTTGGATTGAAAGAGTAAAGAGTGTGCCACATTAAGAAGGTGTTGGCGTTTGCGTTCCACGACTGAATTTTGTTGTGGTGTTGCTACGCAGGAGAATTGATGTAGGGTGCCTTGCTGTTGGAAGAAATCAATAAAGGAGAGTTCGGGAGCATCGTCGGAGCGAAAAGTTTTAATAGGAGTGCAAAATTGAGTTTGAATGAGTTTAAAGAAATTGGGCACGATTGTTAAAGCCTCAGATTTAACTTTGAGTGGATATACCCATGTGTAACGAGTGCAGTCATCAGCAAGGGTAAGAAAGTAACGGTGACCAGAGTGTGATGTGATTTAATAACGGCCCCAGATGTCGCAATGGATTAAATCAAATGATGATGTGGCTAGATTATTATTGGAGGGAAAAGGAAGACATTTTTGTTTGGCTAAGGGGCAAATGTAACATGGTGGTAAGTGAGAGATAGGTGTCGTGGGATAGTGAAGGTCACGTTGTAATTGAGTGATGGTTTTGAACGAGGGATGACCAAGGCGATTATGCTAAGTAGAAATATGGACATGGTGAAGGTGGACATCAGTGGTGGAAATGGGTTTGTCAGTGCGTAAAATATAAAGACCATATGTTTTAAGTCCTGTAAAAATAGTGTGAGATGATGATGGTAGTTTGATAAAGAAAGTAGTGGGAGCGAATGTGATTTCCAAATGAGAGAATCCAAGATGAAAGTGAGGTACAAAAAGAACATCAGTAAGAATAATATTGTGAAAACTGATGTCACCTGCGTAATGAACTTGTGTCTGGGAATTATTAGGTAGGTGAACCGTGGTGTTAGGAATGGAATGAAGGGAGGTAAAGAGACTGGCAGTAGGACAGATGTGACGTGATGCCCCAGTATCAACGACCTAGCACTGACTGTCAGTTAAAATGGTGGACAAGCTGGTAGAGAAACAAACACCAGTATGGCAAGCATCTGGAGAGGAATTGGATGGTGGAGGTTTATTATGATTAGACATCACGGCTAAGAGTTCTTGATAGTCATGGGAACTCAGATTATCAATGAAAGACTCCATGGACTGAATTGAAGGTGAGTGTTGGTTGGAATTATCAGATTCTAGATCAAGAGTAGAAACCTGATGTGCAATGGCCGTGGGTCGGTTCTGCTTGACAGAATAGTCTCCTTTATTGCGTTCTGAAAGATGATAATCGGGCGGGTACCCATGTAGCTTATAACATTTATCAACAATGTGGCTAGTTATCTTGCAATGTGTACAGAATAGTTGATCACGCCCGTAATTCTTGTATGCAGTGGAACCATATGATCTTGTGGAATCTTGAGAATTTGTCCGCATCGAATTTGTCCGCACAACATTGGTGATCGGATTGGAGTTATCATCACTGAATGAATAGGTTCTTGATTATCGATGTTGCTCTTCTTGAACCAATAAGGCAAAAACCTGATTAATTGGAGGAATTGGCTTCATAAGCAGAATTTGACCTCGTATATGGGAATAAGACTCATCAAGTCCCATCAAGAAGGACATAACATACTCGGTTGCGTGATGCTCGATTAGGTTCCGCAGGCCACCGCAGGTGTAGGAACAGGATGGTCGATAATGATTAAGCACTTCCCAGACTGTTTTTAACTTGGTAAAATATACACTGATAGGCTGACGATCTTGACGCAGGTTCATCAGGTCACGTCTGAGTTGAAACAGTTTGGGTCCATTGCCCTGCTGGAACCGATCTTGGAGGTCTTGCCAGATTACAGATGCAGACGTTGAGTAGATGAGGCTCGCTGAGATCTCCTTGGAAATAGAGTTCAGAAGCCAAGAGACGACTATGGCATTGTTATGACTCCAAGAACTCAGGAGAGCAGGATCATCATCAGAAGGTTCAACTAAAGAGCCATCGATAAAACCCTATTTGTTCTTGGCAAAGAGGGCTAATTTCACAGCTCTACTCCAACTGGGATAATTATCACCAGTGAGGAATTGCGACACTAGGACCTGTCCTGGGTTTTCGGCATGATGAAGAAAATATGGACTTGTGGGATCATCCATGACTGGTATGATTGATCGAAGAAGAAGAAGGAGAAGAAGAACAGAGATTTAGTATTCGGTTCGCTCTGATACCATATCAAGAAAGCATAACGAAAAGAGAAAGAAAGACTTTTCACTATTATTATCGATTACAACATTATAGTTCTGTATTTATAGAAAGAATTGATCTGGGTATTTACCAAACTAACCCTAATAATTATCCATGGTACAATGCCATCATCATCGAATTAGTCTGAAGAGGTTTTATGTTTGTCTTACTGCTTCCAATTGATATATTTTTTTGGTCAAATTAAATTAATATATATTTTTTAATATAATAACTTTAAATCTTTAATTTTTAACACTTTTAAGTTCAACCTAACACTAAATCCATTGATTTCTTGTTTTTTAAGGTCTATAGTTAACTATAATAATTCGATCTTAATATGATGTTTCTAATCCAATCATTCATCTAGTCCTATGATGTTGGATATAACTAAATTCATGTTTCTTTATAAATAGTTCACAGTCTAAATAAACAATCCATTTATACAAAACTCATCAAGTTTAACTCTTCTTTACAATACTAAATCCATTGATTTCCTATTAGAAAAAAAAAACAACCATGCTAATCCAATTTTCCATTTTATAACAGGCTTCAAATGAATCTTAAAATTTATCCTACATTGCTTAAACTATCAAAACTAAAATCAAATTTATAAATTTAAATTGAATTTGTACAAAAATTAATTGTCAAATCCCATTAACTTTTACAAGCAAGATACATAATAATAAATATTTAATCTAACGATCAATTTTTGAAACAAATATACCAAAATAATCGAGATCAACACGGTATTAATCTCGATCACTAGTAAATCTAAGCCCATTAAATTACAAACAAAACAAAAACCTAAACACACACTTGGGTGAAGGGAACTCTAGTTCCAATGATAAAATCAGTCGACCAACATGAAAGTAGAGTTGTCGGGTAGGATGCCAACTCCATCCCTCAGATAGGATAAAATCAAGCTAAAATCTACAAGGCTCGGTAGTGTTGGTAGGATAAAATTAGTCGACCAACAAGGGACACGCCTTTAGAGCCTCGGTAGTGTTGGTGGACGCTAGCTCTATCCCTTGCGGATTCCGGCGGGGCCTAGTTCTCGGTGCCCTAATAAAGCTCTAGGCCTTTCACCCCCACAACTAGGCTTTTCATCGGGAGAATTCCATGGAGTATGGGTGCTCTTTGTATCTGTCGGTACCCAGCTCGTCGGTGCTCCCCCATAGGCACGCAGCCTTGGCTATAAGTGCCAGGTGAAGGGAGCTTGCTCTTGACGCCTCTAGTTTGTCCCTTGGCTTACCTATGCTCCAGTTTAGGAAAACTAAAACTAAGGGTAGGAGAGATGTAGCCATCTTGTCTGCAACGATAAAATAAAGAAAGCCAACCACATCATGTAGGTAACCTGTTAACTAGGAGTGCTACCCGCCCTAGTGGGGGCAGGATCTACCTATTATCGTATTTCGCTCCTGTCTAGGCAAGTAGTAAAATTTTAAAATTATACCTCGTCTCATGTGTAGGTGGAGTGGGATACCCCATCTTATGACGGGATAGGCGAAGGGAGTCTTCATCCGCCCGCTCCCCGCTACCGGCCTTTATTGATCTCTCTTAAGATAAGTTTGTCTTTTAGAAGCTCCATGAAACAGTTGATAAGGGGGAGGGGGAATCAACCTATTACTACTTCGTAACCCCGCTAAGGCGGTAAATCAAATTTTAAAATTGTACCCCGTTCCATATGTTGGCGGGGCAAGATATTCCGTTCTTTAATGTGTTAGCGAATGAGATTTCATCCACACGCATCTTACTATTGCTTTTTATTGGATCTATTTATATAAATAATTTTGGCTTAAATCAAATTTTTACATCATTTTTAACCAAAAAATTATCAAAAATAATTTAATTTTATAATAATAAAAACTATTCAAAAAAATTAAAAATTAAAAATAATAATATTTGAAATATTATAAAGTTATAAATAAAAATTAATAAAATTAGGTGGGACGGGGGCGAAGCGGGCTACCCCGCTAACTATTATCGCTCCCCGTCTCCGCCTAGGTGGGGTGTCAAGTTTAAAAATTACGCCTTCCTCTTGCCTAGGTGGGGTAACCTGCTCGCATAGCGGGAGCGGAGCGGGTAGCGGGTGCAGGTATCCATTGTCTACCCCTGCTATTAACACTCTAGAGTGCAACCATTGCACATTTGTTGTTGTCACTCTTAATACTTGATGATCTCTTTCTCTTTATCAATCCTCCGATAAAAATCCAAGTACAATGACGACAATGATTTCAGTAAAGACTTTGATCTTTTGGGGTAGTTGGATCAACCAGCAAATTGGTCCGATTGGTCGAGAGCTTGGAATATTGATTGGATTTTGATTAAGTCTTGGATCAAGAGAGACGAGACAAGTATTTTGTCACTGAAGAGAAAACTTGACTTCATTATTTTTCTCTTGCTGACTCAGGTCTTTCTAGTTGTTGTTATGCTGTTTTATTTTTTGTTGTTCCATTCGAATAAGTGGTTGTTTTTACCAGTTGTGTAGATTTAATTATGTAAAACATATAACTAGCTAGAGTGCTGAATAATATCATTGGACCCATTATTCACCATCTTCAAGCTTATTCTGTATCTCAAATTCACTATCTTCAAGATTCATAACCTTATAAATTGGTATTAGAGCACAACCCGATCAATATGAACGATGACAAAACCCTAACAAATATTCCTTATTTTGATGGCCATTAAGATCATTGGAAATAATTGATAGAAAATCTTCTACAAGCAAAAGGTCTATGGCACCCAATAAAATAAGAATTTGAAAAACTAACGCGGGGCGTGATTCTATTAGATGAAGAACAGAGACAATTTGAAGAAATCAAAGTCAAAGATTATCAGGTAAACTATTACCTATTTCAGGCTTTAGGTCACATTGTGTTTGAACAGATTTTGGATCAGTGCATGTCCAAGATTGTGTGGGAATTGATGAAACGAAAGTTTGGAGGTAATGAAAGAGCAAAGCAATCTCTCAAGAATGCATTACGATGAGAGTTTGAAATTTTGGAGATTAAAAGAGGTGAGATAATCCTGGATTATTTTGCACGAGTAATGGTGATTTCTAACAAGCTGCGTAGCAATGGAGAAGATATGCTGGATTCAAAAATTGTGGAGAAAATTCTAAGAACTTTGACAAACAAATTCACATGTGTTGTAATGTCTATTGAAGAATCGAGAGATACAGACAAATTGACTATAGATGAGTTACAGAGTTCTCTTATAATGCATGAATATAAGTTTATGCGAGAAAATAGGGAAGACGATGAGCAAGTTTTGAAAGTTAAAAGAGAGGTTTAGTTATGGAAGAGGTCGTGGTAGAGGAGGATTCATGCGCGACCGTGGAAAAGGAAGAGTTAGAGGAAATTATAGCAAAGCCACTATTAAATGTTATAAATGTCATAATATGGGACATTTTCAATATGAATGTCCCAAAGGAATTAAGAGGGTTAAGGAGGCAAATTATGCTGAAGATGATGTAAATTCTAATGAAGAAGAATCGTTTCTTATAGCACACGTTTCTGTTCAAGAAAAAGGATATAATAGTGTATGATTTATTGATTTTGGGTGTTCAAATTGCATATGTAATCACAAAGGCATGTTTACAAATCTGGATGAATCATTTTCATGTACTATCAGACTTGGAAATGATAACAAAATTCAAGTTGAAGGTAAAGGAATGGTGCATCTGGTTTTGGAAGGAAGCAGGCATACGATTGGGGACGTGTATTGACTTTGATCTTTAGGAGTATTTGGATTAACTTGAAGATCGGTCCGATCAGTTGAGAGCTTGGAATATTGATTGGGTTTTGATTGCGTTTTGGATCAAGAGACACGAGACAAGTATTTTGTCACTAAAGAGAAAACTTGACTTCTTGACTTTTCTCTTGTTGACTTTTTGTGGCCACAACTTTGTGTGCTTGCTAGGCCATTTGGATGAAGCACATACTTAAGGATCTAGGTTATGAAGAAGAACAAATGACTGATATTTACTGTGATAATAGCTCCACTATTAAATTGTCAAAAAATCGTGTTATCCATGGTCGCAGCAAACACATCGTTAAACATTTTCATTTTTTGAGAAATTTGTTAGTTGACGGTGTTGTAGTATTAATCCATTGTGGGAGTGCAGATTAGCTCACCAACATCATGACCAAAACACTGAAGATTGAGGCGTTCAAGAAACTATGGTCTGCACTAGGGATGTGTGGTAATGAAGTTGTAAGCTAATCTAGCTCTAGTCTAGATGATGCTTTGTGTCCATGTTGAAGAAGATAGATAAAAGGATTAGCTTAAGGGAGGGATTGAAGAGAAAACTTGACTTCTTGACTTTTTCTCTTGTTGACTTAGCATATGACTTAGCTCCTTCAAGTTGTTATAATGCCATTTTTTTTGTTCTTCTGTTCGAATAAGTGGTTGTTTTTACTAGATGTGTAGATTCAATTATATAAAACATATAAATTGTAATGACCCGTGTTTGGGGATTTGAGAAGTTAGTCATTTGTGCGTTTGGACAAAGACTCTTGTCCAGATGGTCAATGGGAGTCCGAGGGTGCAGTGCCCCTTACGGGGATTCTGGGGCAGCGCCTTAGAAGCCAAATTATTTTGGAAAAGCTAAGTTGGATTTTCGTGCAAAGGCTTGGTCGATGCAACCTTGGTCGATGTGGGATTGGTCGACCTAGCGTGGTGAGTGGTCGATGCCAATTAGAGGATATGTGGTTGATATGTGGTCGACGTGGTCGAGGTTGACCAAGAGTAGTTTCCCGAGAGCTTTTCCATGTGTGTTGGTTGACGCGAGAGATGGTCGACCTGTAGTCGACATGAGGTCGACCTAGCTAGAGATCGACCTTGTGTGATGTGAAGATTAGTCGATGTGGGTGTCTAGTCGACGCGAGAAAAGGCGGTCGATGTGGTTGATCACGGGTGTTTTTGGTCGACATCGACCTGCAACAGCGTATTTTTGATATATTTTCTGTTTTGTAATTTTAGGGTTCGGGGATTGTTCGGAAGCCGTTAGAGAGAGAGAGAGAGAGAGAGAGAGAGGAATAGTCATTGGTGAAGATCTTTGCCGCTGCGTTCTTGGAACCGGGAGGCGCCTTTGGAGAGAAGCAAGGAGCAAGAAGATCTTCCGATTTCAAACCCTAACGCAATCAAATTCGAGGTTGGGATTTTGTACTTCTTGAACTATTCTTGGGTTAGTTTTTGAGGTAATTGGTATGTATATGTATATATGTAAATTCATATAGGTGTGATCTCCTATATGAATGTTGGCCTCACTGACATGTTGTGCTTGTGGATGTTGATGTGTCCGGGGTTAGTGGGGATTAAGGGTTCGTTTTGTGGTGTAGTTGTGTTCGTTCGTGGTAGTTTCACGGTAGAGTCTCATGGGGAGCTTTTGGAATTATAGTAGGGTTATGGTTGAGAACGTATTATGTGAACTTAACTTGATTATGCCTTGTATGATGGATGTTAAATACGTGTGTTATTTGATTGTTGTGAATATGCCTTGTTGTTTTGTGCTTGAAAGTGGGCTATGTGGAACTGTGGTACCTGTGCGGCTGTGGTTGTGGTAGCCTGGGTGGCTATGGTTATGGAAGCCTGTGTAGTTGTGGCTATGATTATGTGGCTTGTTTATGTGTTTCCGTATTTATGAATGTTGAATATAACCTATTTATGTATTATTGCCACCACACTACACTTGTGTACGTCATCATACAGTTGATAGGAGCATGGGATGGGTTGGGCAGGCACGATCCCTATCGATTTGTGGTTGCTCACCCCCTTCTGTTGTGTTTTATTTATTTTCAGGAACCTACAGGCGTTAGGTGGAATATTAAGGTGGATGGTTAAGTTTATTGTTTTGTTGTTTTTGTATTGTGTTATTTTGAAGAACTATTGTAACCCTAATGGAAAAATGATGTAAAAGAGATTTGAATTTAATAAAGATATGTGATTTGTCTCGTGAATAATTATTGTGGATGTTTGTGATATTCTGTATGGTATTATTTATCCCTACCCCTTATTCATCGGGTGAGTAAAGGGGAGTCACGAATCGGTTTCCTTGGGTTGAAAATCTAAGACGTGACATAAATAGCCAAAGTGCTAAATAATATCATTGGACCCATTATTCACCATCTTCAAGCTCTATAACCTTACAATCACTTTATTTAACTTTTATGCTAGGGTCTATCAACTAGCAGACAAAGGAATTTGGTATCACCCAATTAAAATCGTCATGTCAATTGTGTGCGATTGTCGGAGCTATATCTTGCGATCTCGACCTGTGGTGCTTTGATATGGTATAGAGGTTTGTATTAGAGCGGGCAAAGATAGACAAAATTTTAATCTAGATGATGAGATGGCAATTGGGTTCACATTCTGCAGTTTGTCATAATCATTAAGATTACATTTTACAAAAGAATAATATGATCATTATCTACTAAGAGGACGATGACGATGAGATAACAATTGAAAACAAATTAAAATAATGTCTCATAAAACTTTGAAAAAGAATAAAAGAAAATTTAAAAAACTATTTCTAGTATCTTACTTTTCCTTCAATTTTTTGGTTTTACTAATCAATGAATGAACCAAAAACAAAAAATGATATTAATTATTAGGAATTTAGAGAATTAGAAAACAAAAACTAATAAGGAGTTAGGGATTGGGATTTTTGAATTTGGGATGCATAAATCATTTGTTGGAATTTAAGAACAAAAAGTCATACATAACAAGACCTAAAAGTATGCATGATTTAAAAGAAAAATAAGTAGGGACATCATAATAAGAAATCTTGAAAATAGATGAAAACTAGCAATTAAAACTTATTCAAATTAGTGAGACTTACGAGTTCATATCTCATATAATACCAATTCAATTTAAACAATCTAGACTATTAGATTTGTGTTCAATAGTTCAGATTAATTTTTTATTTAATTATAATGAAATACTATAATAATTACTGCAACAGAATTACATTTAAATGAAAGTTTAATATAAATCGTTGAAAATAAATTCAATATTTTAAATTGGTTAAATTGCACGATGTAAAACTTTAAGTATACAAAGCACCTCAAATACATGACCTGTGATTGACAAATCAATATTCAAATCAAAGTTTTATAATATTATATTTTATTCTTAACAAAATTTTATAAATTAATTTTTAATTTAGGTATTTGTTTGGTTTTTATAACTAAAATCATAGTTTGTTTGATTTTAAAGTGATCAAAATTGTGGTTTCAAAATTCAACACTCTCCATGTATTTATAAAACAAATTTTTGCAACTTAAAAACATGATTTAAAAAAAAAACTCAATCCAAACACATAAAACTATGATTTCGAACTAAAACCAAATTTTGTCTTATAAAATCATGGTTTGACAATGAACTCAAATACTCCCTAAGTTATTTTAAAGAACTGATTTGAAATTTAATATTTGAAAACAAAAACTATCTTGTCCAAAGTATAAAAAATATTTTAAACAAACTTAAGAGCTATACATAAAAGGAAGGTAAATCCAAGCCTAAAATAGAGATTTAGTTCTCACACACACATGCATGCACGCGTGCGCGCTGCACACACACACACACCCACAAAGAACTAAGTTGGTGTTTATTATGTGTAGTACTCAAACCATGATTTTGGATTCAAATAAAAAAGTATAGGTCTCACAAGAAAAAATTATGTTGATACACAAACTTTGAATGAGAATTTAAATAAAATGTGGGTCTCATAGTTTTGAATCCAAAGTTAGACTATTCTTTATATTTTGGGACCAATTTATTTTTTCTATTCTTTCTCTCACCTCATTGATTTCCTTTCTCTCTCCTTCATATTATTTTACTTAAGTTTTAAAACCAAAACAGTGTATTAACCACATTTTTAAAAAATTGTGATTTCAATTATGAAACCAAAATTATGTACCAAACATAATTTTTTAAAATCTCAAATTCAAATCAATATTCAAGCTCAAACTTTAATAAAGTAAAAATCCATAAAATCAAAATACAATAATAAAAATAGGTACCAAACATGACCTAAGACATCATAGTCCATGTTTAAAGTTGGTGGATACCAAACTATTAAACTATTTAATACATTTTTATGATATTTTTATACAAAAAAAAGAGTAATGAGATGAAACTAAAAATGTGTTTGCCTTTTACTATCATCAAATCTTATTTTTCAAAAAATTGTTTTAACTAATTAATATTAATTTAAATTTTGGTCAAAATTTACCATTATGCTATTATTATTATTGAATTTTAAAAATAACATGAATTATAATATCATGACTTTTTTAAAATATGAATTTTCTAGTCTCATTTAATTTACTTTAATTCATACAATCTCATGTTGAAAAAAAACTATATTTCACTTGTTTCCCTCCATGTTTTGTGGTTATGGGGTCAACCAACCTCAATTTTTTTTATGGACTAATAATTGACAAATTCATATTTCATTCAATCACCCAAAGTATTGTATGGTACAATTTCTAAAATCTATTAGATCTATTTTTAATGGTCTAAATTAAAATTTTATTTAAAAACTACAGTAATTACTATAGTATTTTACCGTAGTTAAATGAAACTTTAAGGTATGTCTGGTTGAGATGTTTTATGTTTTCGCTTTTAAAATGTGATAGTTATTTTTGAGTATAAAAAATAGAATATTAAAAATAACAAAATATTATTTTCACTGTTTAGGTCCTAAAGAATGAAAATAATCTTGTTTTATTTTTAGTTTTATGTTTTCTGTGATCGAAAATAACTATTATATTTTAAAAACAAAAATAGATTAGCAAAACAAATATGTCCTAATATGAACCATTAAAAGTAAATTTAACAGTTCAAATTTTAGAAATTACACCATTTAATATTTTGGCAGCGTGATATGAATTTACAATTGATCTAGGCCCTGGTCTAATTAATATCAAATTAATTTAAAATTTTGTAAATAACTTAAATGTTTAAACTAAGTCGAACTAAATTTAGTCAGGGGACACTTTTATATTTATTAATGGGTTAAGGAACACCTACATTAATGGTCTTATTTAATATGAGGCCAATTTGCGTAACACAAACTGAGTTTGGTTATGAATCACATGAAAGTTATGTCAAACTAATCTAAAAATGATTTTACGAATCATCTAACCTCATATATATATCAATAGGTTAATGTGGAATAAACTTAACATTCATTAAATAGTGGTTTTGATTAACATAAACCTAATTTTAAAATTATGTATTGTTTTTAAAAGTAAAAGTGATACCTTCAAAAATAAAAAATTATTATAATAAAATTATGACTATTGTTTTGAAAACAATGAATTAAATAGCTGTCGTAGAGTATTTTTAATAGTTTTAATTAAAATTTATTATTTAAAATAATATTTAACTAATTAAAATTATATTTAACGATATTCATGTATTTTTTACACTAGTTGATGAGAATGTGCTACAAGATTCGTAAATAAGTGTGACTAATCTGTTTTGTGTTTTTTTAGAACAGATTAACTCAGTCCGTGCAGGTAGACGGGAAGGGTGGATAATGTCATATTTTAGTTAAAAATTAAAAGTTTAGATAAATTTATTTAAATTATAATTAAATTTTAATTTAATTAATATTATAGTTAATTTATTAAAATAATTTATTAGTTAAATATAATTTTAGTTAATAATATAATTAAACTGTTAGACATGCTATTGGATGCTTATTATTTTAACTAGTATATTCAAATGTGTAAATGAATTTGTATGCCCATGGGAACTTTTTGTTCATTAAAATTATGAAAACTACATATAAGATAACGTTCAACTATTATAGTTTTTTTTTTCTCACAAAAAATAAAACTGTTGAATATATACGTGGGAAAAGAAAATTTACCGACACAACACTATGGTGATGTTTTTATTAATATAAAACTAATAAAACAATTTTTAAATTATTATATGATGTATTTAAAAAAACAAATTATGCTTTCAAAAATAAAAAGTTTTATTATATTAAAATTATAATTATTATTTTTAAACAAAAAATTAAACACTGGTCTTAATTAAGCACGTATTATTTTAACTAGAATATTTTAATGTGTAAATGAATTTCTGTCCACGGGGAGTTTAACCCTGTGCTCCATAAAGAAACAAAAGAGATAGAAAAATTTAATATGAAAAAAAAGATAAAAAGAAAACAGGTGAAAAAAATAATTATTTGATTAGTATTGAAAAGATATAGAAATAATAATTTTTTAAATTTAATTAGGATTAGAAAAAAATATTATTATTTAAAATACTAATTTTATCACGAAAATAATTGAAGGCAGTTTCATTTAAAAAATAATGTTACTGTTTGTTTTTCATATAAGTTCATGGCTAATTTAATAAGGAAATATTTCATGAATACCAATACAAATTTAATACCTTACTGTAGTGTTTTCAATTCAACCAAACAAAAGAAAACAACTTTTCAATACATTTTTTCATAAGACTATTAGTTTTTCATAAATATCGAGCAGGCTAAAAATAACAATGGTTGAATATATATATATATATATATATATATATATATAGAGAGAGAGAGAGAGAGAGAGAGAGAGAGAGAGAGGTGATAAATAAAAAAGAGAAGCAATACTCTTAAAGGGAGCAATTTTTTTATTAATCCTTAGATCTCATTCAAAATAATATAAAGGCTATGATGAAATATTTATTTTTCAAAATATCCCTAATTTTTGTACTATTTGGCTTGTCCCGCCTCCTTCTGCTAATTCAATGCCGCACTACTCTGTTTCCCACTGTGTTAACCCTCCCTTCTACTTCTCGTTGTTTTGCTTACCCCGCCTCCTACCTCCATCAACATTGGCTATAAGTTTCACTCGCCCCACCTCCTGCCCCATTGGATTTTTTGGGTATTTAATGTATCGATCTTTCTTTATAAAAATTAAGATACATGATACAAGACTCACTATTTGTGTGAAACACTAATTCAAGATCTCTTATCTTCATTGCCAGGAATGTTGGATTCTTCACCAAATACAAAATCATTGCACTCAGATCCACAAACCATGTAATGACTAAGATTTGAGGCTCTGAGAGATAGTCTTCTGATAAAATGTTTCTTTGAAAAAAGCAATGTATTAGTTAAATGGAGCGTTTTGATAGTAATTGAGTTTGATTTGGAATCAGAGCCCCGAGATGGTATTTTTGGGCAGAAAGTATAAAAGAAAAGGGAAGAACCTTAATCCCTAATTTTATTCACATTCTTACCTTTCTATAGAGAGAACATAAAAGGAAAAGTAGAATTTGGCAATCCAGAGCTCAAATCAACCGAAATTGAGGTAGGAATTCATGTCTTAGACCCTCTTTTATGTATTTGGTCACGATTAAACCCATTAATTGTGATGATTTTTATGAATTGGAATATATATTAGTAGAATGAGTCGTATTCATGAATCCAAAGTGTTTTAATGTGTTTTGAGCTATGGTAGTATACCTAGAACGTGTTAGAACATGTTTGGAGACTAATATTAGTGATTTTGGGGCATGAAATGCCACAAATCAAGAGTTGCAGTAGTCAAATTTTGGGTTCGCCGGAGGCTGGTCTCGGCCCATTCTTGGTCGGTCACAGCTGACGGGTACAGTTCTTGAGGGCGTTAACATGATTGGTTGTGGCCGGTTTATGGTGCGTTGAGGCCGGTAGGGTCCGGTGGGGTTTGGTTGCGGCCAGTTTGGGTTGGTCGCGACTTACAGAGAGCAAGAATGCTAGACTAGGTTTCTGATGAAATTAATCGCGACCAGGTTAGTGTCCGTCGCGACCAGAGGCGTCTCAGTTGTGGCTGATGAAACATCTGCTACGGCCAACATGAAGTTTTGGGATTTATTGCAATGTTATCTACCGCTAGAAAGTTTTGTCAGTTGTCGGAATGGGATCCACCGCTGTCAGTCCTATGTGTTGAGTCTGTTTGCTCCATTTTGAGTTCCATATAACCTAGGTTGGGTCCCAAGGGGTCCTAGATGTGCTTGAGTGACATTGACTTATTGACAGGGATGAGTCTATATGATTGTATTATGCATGTAATGACATGATTTGTTGTGTTATTCATGCGATGTCATGATTTGTGTGTTATGCATGTAATGCCCTAATTTGTTATGATATGCATTTGATGCAATTATTTGTTGTAATATGTATGTGATACTATGACTTAATGTGATTGCATGAGCTTTTGTGGATGCATGAGATGTCCTATTGTGGTACATGAGATTAGGGGTGTAAAATGGACCACCGATCTGCGGATCGATTCGTGGATCGTGCGGATCGGACCAGAAACTTTCTGGCCTAAACAGTCCAGTCCATTAAGCCCAGTCCGTGCGGACCAAATTCGTGCGAAGACAGACAAGCTTTTTATTTTAATTTTTTTAAAAATTACTACTTATTCTACTTAATATATTAGTACATATAGCCTAAATTTATTAATTTTAAAATTAAAATTTAAAAATATATATTTTTAAATATGATTTAAAGTTAAGTTTTTTTAAATATTAACACAAATTAATTTATAATATTTATTTTAAATAAATAAATAAATATGGACCAGTCCGGACCAGATAATTTCGATTCGTTAAATGTGCGGGCCTAAACGGGCCAACCCTTTTAGGCCCGCCCTGCAATGGACCGACTCATTTTACACCCCGATATGAGATACCTTGTGAATGAAGCCTGTGAGGCTAAGGTTAAGGCAATAGAACCTGAGAGGTACAAGCTTGTAAGGCTAAAGCTAGGGTAATGACGCCTGAGAGGCATGACTTGTGTTTGGACTTGAGAAGTAATGATAAGAATTAATGATAACTGATAATGTGATTATGTGGGTTCAATGTGATACTACACGAGTACATGCCTACATAGGGTATAAAATGGACTGCCGGTTGTAAAAAGTGTTTGTCGCACACACACTTCAAATAAAATTTAAACTAAGTATAGCATAAGGCTAACCTAGATTGTTTACTAATCAGCAGACTTATAATATTTAATTCAACTTATTCTTCAAGGAAAAAAAACTAAGTTAGAGAATTGTGTGTGTGTGTGTGGGGGGGGGTGTTCGTGTGAAATTAAAAGAAATTAAATATGTAAAGAAAATTAATTAACTAAAGATGCAATTAATTCAATCTTTCACTTTAATTATTATTTATTATTATCTTCTAAAAATACAATAACATATTTAATGCCACATAAATCAATTAAACCAAGACTCCATGATTATAATTAAATTATGAATTCACATTAGAAATCAAACTTAGACTCGTACTAATCTTAGGAACGATTATGGCTTAGTTTGGTAATGTTGTGCTTTTAGAAGAAGCTTTATTATCTTTTGGAAAAATAAGTTGCTTTGAAAACAAGCAGGTAAGTGTTTGGTAAAATATAATTTTAAAAGTTCTTTAAATTTTAAAAGCAGGTAATAAGTGTTTGGTAAATTAAAAACAAAATTGTCAGTGAAAACGCAAAAGACATAAATATCCTTTTTAATTATATTATGATTTTTTTTTAAAAAAAATAACCTAACTCTCCCTCACCATCTTCTTTGTCTCTTCTCTCGCACTCTCCTCTCTCTCTCTCTCTCCCGCCGTAGACGCTATCTGCCATCGGTCCTACACTCGCCGCCCAGGATTCAACGGTGAAGTCCTCCGTGCAAGGCATTATCTCATCAATTCCGGTGGGGATCGGCCGCGAGGTCGGGAACATCTGCGACATCACCAACTACTCCCTCCTCTGCGGCTCGTCCCTAGTCCCCTTCCTTGCCGACGGCAAGGGCGACCTCCTCTCGTCCTCGCAAGGAGATACACGCCTACTCGATGCCAAGGAGCAGTGGACCGGTGCCAGGAAAACGACAATGACGTCGTTGATGATTCCCGTCGCCCCCGAGATCGTAGTATAGGATGGAAATTCAAAGGATATTATTGTCATTTTCAATTTTTTAAAACTACTTCCTTCAAAAGCAGTTTCTAAAAGTAACCCTTGAAATGCTTCGCTTTTGAGAAAAAAAAAAACGAAACTTTTTTTATAAGTGCTTTTTTTAAATTTACCAAACACTTTTTATTGCTTTTGCTTATAAAATAAGCAAAGCGACCTCCCAACAACAATGCCAAACTGGGCATATGTTTTGTATTCGGGAGACCAAATTGAACTTTACGAATAATAATCTTCACATTTCAAATTAATTAACCGTAACTGCAAATTAATCACAATTAAAAATCATGCTTTAAATAATCCACAATTAACTGCAACTACAAATTAATTACAAAGTATTTAAAACAGATAGAAGAACGAATTGAAAACATAGCATATAAAAAAAGCATTAAGATGAAGAATCAAGATTCAAAATAACAATTGAAATTTGAAGTTAAATTAAATACAGAAAATTAATACATAAAAATAAGATGCATGAGTAGTCTCGTCGTGTCGCGTCGCAGGCCTTGTTACATTGCCTTAACCCGAAACTCACCTCTTCTCTTCACATTGTGTGGGTTTATTATAGAAAACTAGTTGCCTTTCTTTTCTCATAAATAATAATCAGAATAATAATAATTATCAATCCACACTTTCCTTTAAATTTTACTTCCTCCGCGCGAAAATTCAGCACAACAGTATATATATATATATATATATATGAAAACCTTAAACAGTTGTTGAAACAGTATCATCATTAACCACTTGGACGATCCCATATTATACCAAATGTCTTGTCAATCCACTTATCCCTATTTTTGAATTGCTTCATACTTTATTTTAAAATCCATGCAATAAAGCACTACATAAAGAATCTCCCATTTAATGCATGTGAGCTCCATCAGATTTAAATCCTTTGATTTTTTTTCAAATCTAATTAAATTGTCACTAGGTCATGCTTGTTTCCTGTAATTCAGATGCAACAAATGCATGTTTCGGTAATTCAGACGCAACAAATGTGTACATATATATGTATAGAGAGAGATAAAATTTGTGTATCCCAATTAAATTATTTCCAATCGCATTACAAATTAGCCTAAAAATTTAATATCAAAATCGAAATAATTAAATTGGCAGTAAAAATCACCAAAATTGATATTAAATCTATAAAAATGATTAAAAATTATAAATAATTAAAATTAAAGAAAATATTATAAAAATATATTAATTTAATAAAATATTAAATTAAAACTCATAAATCATATGCAAATTTAATGATAAATTCTGCAGTTATAAAATTCTCTTACACTTGAACTTTGTTCGTCCTCGAACAAAAACAAAGATTAAGCACCAAACAAAGATTATCCAATCATGCAAATTCCAATATATAAAGAGAACAACTTGAATATAACAAATCAAATTTTAGCATGGAGGTAAGTGTGTGCACTAAAATCATTTAACTTGTATACCTTCTCAATTTAAACCTTCATTCACAATACTTAATCAAGTTATACAAATATGTAGTCCTCAATCAATCAATTTGAAAAATCATGCTTAAAAATTAATATCATAATTTGTTTATACTTGAAATATCATGCCATGTACTATACTAACACTTAAACATAAAACAAATCAGTGATATGAATAAAGAACTAAACAAGATATAAGATAAATGAATTGCTATCTCATTTTTTTTCTTTTTCTTCACAATCTCCAGATTTTTTTCCTTATCATTCTCTTTTTTTATATAATTGATAATGATGTGGATGTATTGCAATGCTTTACAAAGGATGCATTTTATGCTCCTTTCTCCTTTGATGAGTTATGCATCCCCACAATTTATAATCTTCTTTTTTTTTTCTTTTCTTTTAAGCACACAAGTTTAATTCAAGATAATCCCAATTTGCAAGAAAAACTTCAAGTGAAGGCATAAGTAACATGTAATGATATCAAAAGTATGTCAAAATATATAACATTAATGATCAACCATAGCTTAAAATAGCTAATATCATGATTTCTACAATTTGTACTTCTCAAATAAGGCATAAATTAAATCTAAATCAATCAAGCATAAGAGTTAAAAAAATTTAGTTATGAACAATGAGGGTATCTATACTAGACAACTTAATTCTAACTACTCAATATTCTTAGTTATTATTCAAATAATGCATAATCAAATAAACTTAAATTAGAATTAACATAAGTGCAAACAGTTCAATTGTATTTTTTCACTTTATATTTCCTCTCCCACACTTAAAACATGCAGTGTCCGCAATGCATTCAAAAGCAAGCACACAAGATGACAAAAATATAAAGGGTTGAAAAAAAAAACCAATTTCAACTCGTAGTGATACATGGCTCGTTATTCATTTAAGCTTCATCAAGAGAGAATAAAAATTGAGGTAATGGTTGGCACTGCCCTGCATACTAAAAAAAACAAAACACACCAAAAATAAAAATAAATAATGAAAATAAAATAAAGGAAGAAAATATCAAA
Organism: Taxillus chinensis; assembly: GCA_023512835.1. Classification (NCBI taxonomy): domain Eukaryota; kingdom Viridiplantae; phylum Streptophyta; class Magnoliopsida; order Santalales; family Loranthaceae; genus Taxillus; species Taxillus chinensis. The sequence goes on from CM042087.1 coordinate 31,834,991, forward strand.
TCGGGTTGCCTCCCGAAAGCGCTTTTATTTAAAGTCTATAGCTAGTCTTTCTTCAAACAAGGCTCAACCATCGAATGAAAGGCTTTCATCCTTGCAGTATACACTTCAGCGCATTAGGTCATATCAGGATGAGAAATTGGTAGTGGTAGCCATTTGAAATCATCAAAGTGCACACTTGAGGACATCTTCACAAACAGAATGTCCTCCACCGCAAATAAATAATGGTGACAATGCAGACAAACTCCACAGGCTTACTAAACAAGGCATCCACAAAAGTATGTTCTACATCAGTAATAACAACGTCAAATAACTCTTCACACTTGAAATGTTATCAATGGGCAAACTCAAGTCTTCATCTGGATGGTATCAAATTCTTGATTGGACTTGAATTTCAGGTCCGACAAGCTCTTGCTTGGTCCGACAAATGCGTACATATACACACATAAATCTGACAAATGCATATATATATATATATATAGACACATATCACATTTGCAACTCAACTACTTAAATCTGAAAATTTAATCTAATATGAACAGGGCAAATAAGTTTTTATCTAATACTATGGATTATTATTAAATGTAAGACTATCAACGGCTATCAACTTGTATCAATAACAATAAAAAGTTTTGAAATTTATTAAATAATAATTTTCCTAAAAGAGCAAAGAATTATTCTAGAACTTTTAAGGTCTCCTTTTCCTGAATTTAATACTTACATGAATTGATTTGATGGTTTTAATATTTTGAGGTCTCCTTTTTCTCATGTATAAAATTATTCAATCCAGCCATTTTCCAGGCTTTATTATAATTTGAGTAGCCTAGGAAGATCAAGGTGGAAAAAGATGTGCTGTGGGGATGTACTTTCGGCTGCCGTCCACAAGTCATCCGTCAATTAGAGAGGATCGGTATGGCACATGGTAGGGAGGAGGCATGCACGTTGTATTCATCGCATTTCCTATTTTCGTCATCTATATATATATATATGTATATATATCCACATATCTACGTAGCTCTCATGTCAAACCAGCTGTTGCTGCTGGGCTGTCTCCTACAAGATGCGCCACGCGATAAACACTAAAGCATGCATGATTGCATTCATCCATTCATTCAATCATTTTGGATCGGAGCTTACTTACAAATATTTTTTTTCCTGTTAATTATGAAAAACAAACAGAGCAAAAAAAGAGTTTTTGTCGTGTGGTGGTAAAAATTACTTTCAACGAAAAAAATATGAATATTTTTGTCACCGAAATAAAAGTAATTTTTATTGATATTTTAGATTTTTCTTTCTTTCTTTATATTTCATTATCTAAGCTATTTTCGATACATATTTTTGGTGATTTGAAAAAAAGAATTTCTTATTGTCTAAAAGTATTATAAAAGACAATTAAAACAATAAGTTATATTTAAAAGTATCAATTTTATTTTATTTTTTCCTCTTTCAATAAAATGAACTTGGCAGGGCCAAGATTAACCGAAAGCTCGACTTAGTGTGTGAGGCTGAGTTGAGCCTTTGCAAGTTCAAGCTTGAGTTTAATTTAAAGTTCGTCCAAAAGCTCTATTTGGGCATGAGTTCACAATTTATAAAATAAACCCGCTCGTTTAGGCTAAAGTATCATTTAGCTCGGCTTATTTATGGTCTACACAAAATAAATTTATGTGATTAGTTAAATTAGTATTTTAAATAATTATAAATATGACTATAATACGTTAATATTATTTTATTAATAAATTGTGATGAAGCTCGCATGATTCGGAACTTGGTAAAACTTTATCTATAAACTTAAATTTGACTTAAATTATTTAGTTTGAAAATGCTCCCCATCACCTCTATTATTCTTCTTTTTATTTTTTCCTTCTTTTACATGCAATTTGGCCTCATTATTCAATCGGACACTCAAATTGAATTATCAAAGTGTTAATTTAGGAATTTATTATTCAAATTCAAAAAAATCCAAAATTAAGGATTTGTTAGGGTTAATTTTGATCATCCATTGTTTATCATTAGACAGGTTTGATATGTGTTTCTTTTTTAAAGCAAAACAAGAGGTTAGAAATCATAATCCATCAACGAAAAAGTATAAAATGCGCATTTTTGTAAGGTTATGTACTACATTTGTAACATTATCATCAATTGAGAAGAAAAGAGAGAAAAAGAGTATCATACAAGGGAAATTAAAAGAAAGAGTTAAAACGTGAAAGAACAGAATAAAAAACAAAACTAAAAGAGTGTGCATGCAAGAAATTTTCGTTTATCTTGTTTAATTCCATATGATCATTACCAAATTATTTTGATTTAAGTATTGGCATGATAACTCACTTGATGGCTGAAGCATGAAATAACTATTGCATTAATTTTTGAGCATTCTTTTCTATTTAATTGAATGAGGATTGCATAGTGGTACAACTTTGTCGAGTGTTGTGGATGAAAGTTACATTAAGAAAATATGGAAGTTCAAATTCTAAGTCATACACACTCATAATGCCATATTAGTACTATTGGATCAAACTCATTTGAATTTGTGTAGTTTCTAAACCATGCTCAAAAGGTTCTTTGAAGCATATTTGTATTATGGTTGTCATCACCGGATTTCGTCCGAGGGAAAACCAGCTTTTTGAGGATGCGGTTCTCCCACCCTTCACCCGAATGGTGATGAAAAAAAATACAGAGTCGCCACCAACTGTTTTTGGGGTACAGTTGGTCACCTAAAATAGTCTACGTTGCCAAAACTGGATTCGGGAGTTTATTACATGCGGGGAAGAATTAACACCCACGCGACGCCCTTTCGGTACCTATCTTAGGAGGAAGGAGGTTTCTAATTTGTTTTAATTGCTTAACCTAAAGTTAACTAGCCTAAAGGTGATATTGAATTTACATGTGATCTAAAAGTCTACACTTTTTGTTCCCTAGGTCATTTGTTGAAGTGCGGTTGAATCCAATTTGTCCTAAGTCCCTCAAAGGAAAACCCTATTTTATATTTTATATTTATATTTATATTTATATTTATTTTTATTTTTTAGTTCAAAATAAAATCTAACCTAAATGTCTAAGAAATGATAAGTTATTATGCTACAATGATGGTTTAGAAGAAGCATTTATTTTTTCAAAAAAAGATCAAGTGTTTGAAAAGGTTTTTTTTTTGATTTTGTTTTGGAAATCAATTTCCTTTTATTTGAGAAAAGTTTTTTTTTAGTTTTTTATAAAACATTTTTTTTAACTTTAAGAAAAGTTTTTTTGTTTTGAAAAATAAATAAAAAAAAAAGAGTTAAAAATAAATAAATAAAACAAACACAATGGTGATGTGTGTGATTATGATATTTAAAACAAAAAAAAAACTCACTCTTTTCTTCCTCTCTTTTTTCTCTTTTTTTTCTTTTGTTTTCTCTCTTTTTTTTTCCACTATGTTGATTCCATATTACAAAGGTGAGGAACACATATTTACACAATTCATGGCCAATTCTAACATTTTCCTATGGCCATTAGTAAAAAAAGAATAAATTTAAAAATTACATAATCCACAAGACCAAACGTATGAACACGTTTTTCTTTTTCTAGGCTAAGACACACCCAAACATAACAAGCAAGAGGGGACCCATCCAAAGCATGTAGATCCCAAAACACCCATGACAAAAAAACTCGAATAATAACAGACACGTCTCAAAGATGTACATTCAGCATGTAAACACGTTTTTATTTCAATAATAGCGGTGAAACTCAGACTAAAAAAAAAGAAGAAAAACAATGCGAACGGCTCCATGAACAAAACCCACAACAACTAGAAACACCCAGGCTTCAATCACCATCATTTATGCAAAACCAGTTCACATGATAGACCAAACGGAATGAATGAGGCTCAGGGATATTAAAACGTCTTGCAATAGATTAAATGAAAACAAGGAACTCTCTTTTCCAAGCAAGTAAATCGGGTCAAGGGCTAAACAAAAGACATAGCAGTTTTTGAAAATCAAATCCCAATATTAACACTAGAAACCAAGCTTGACATACACACAGGAGGATCGACCCCTTTCTTAGACCACTTTTTTGTTTTTGATTTGAAAACATGCATTCACAATCCACACTTGCATTTTGACACAAAAATCTCTCCAGGATAAGGGCCATGTACGAAACAAGTGGTAACGCGCAAACAAAACAATTCGTCATCCAGGTATAGGAGACAAATACGACCAATGAAAAACACACTAGCAAGCATGGAAGAATGAACATGGTAGGCTGGAAATTGAAGAAAACCAAAATAAAACAACGTAAATAGAAACCAACCAAACAATCACGGGAAATTTCTTCTTCTTCAAGACGCGCACTAAGATGCCTCTTGCTTGCACTTTGGATACCAGTAACCGTGTGGTGTGCCGGGTTGCTTCCTCGCCTCCTTGTGCCTTGCTTCGACTACTCGGGATCACACAGGGATGACTGTAAGCCCGGCCCGATGACACGCTTGACCCGTGGTATGCCTTCCCGACGAAAGGGGACGTCTCTGGTCCGCAACGGCTTGAACCGGCGGGGACAGCGGCCCGTTAAGTTGTCGAGGGGCTAACGTACACCACTATTGGAGCCGCTGCGTCGCCGGAGGATGGGGTGGCTGATGGAACCATCTGCGCCATGGAAGGGAAGTACGGGAAGGATGAAGGGGGTTTCTTTTGTGGCTTTAGGTGGGGATTTTGAAATAGTGGTGAGATCAAGGGAAGGTTGTGGCTTTCTATGGGTGATCGGCGATATGTTTTCCGGCCGGGGGACTCTCTAGGGATTGAGGGAGGTGAGAAATTTAGAGATCGTGGTTTGGTTTTTCTCTTTTTCTTCTTTTCGAGAGCCCCCCTTATGATTGATTGACCTTGGGGTTTTTATAGGCAATGGGATTTAGGATTTTAGGTTTGAATCGAAGCGGCTGGAATGGGATTTGGGGATAGCTTCGGTGTGGCCGATCGTCGGCTCGGGTGGGGTGACTTGGCTCGGGAAGACATGGGCGGGCATGGAGGAGGTTGGCCGGGCATGGGGGTGGTGGCCTGGCGTGGTGGTCGCGGCTGGTGTGGCGTGGAGTGAGGAAGATGACGACGAGAGGGGGGAGAGAGAAAGGGGAAGATGAAGAGATAGGGCGTGTGTGGTTGTGGGTTTTTTTTTGTTTGTCTTATTTTTGATTTTTTTTTGTTTTAGTTTTTTATTTTTGTTTTATTATTACTGATCAATTAGATGTTGACACGTGACCTAAAGTGGGTGGAAAAAGAGAAAAAAAAGCAGAAAATTATTTTGTTTTTGGGTGTTTAATTGATGTTTTTCGGTTCTTGGGATCGGCGGGACAAATCGGACTTTAAAACATTTCGAAAAATTTGTTTTTTGGACTCGGGGTGTCGTAACGAGCGACCCCGTGTCAATTTTATTGGAAAACAATCATGTTTTTATGTCAAGCTTGTCTTGCGATTGTTATTACCGAAAAATATATTTATTTTTGATTTTTCTTGAAAAAGGCCCCGGGAGTGAATATATGTCATATATATGTCAAAATTCTCGAAACGGCGAGTAGAATAGGAAAATGAGGTTCATGACCTAATTCGGAGTGTCGTTTGAAAAGTTAATTACCGTTTTAAGCCCCAATAGCGGCCTGAACGCTGTTTTGATCACATCTTCTTCGTTTGACCTCGGATTTGAGCGTGGTCGAAGGCGTTGATCCTCAAATTTGATTCTCCATCACCTCAGACTGGATCTTAGACATTTCAAACCCTTTTTGAAGAAGTCAATGAAATACACCCTCAAATCGACGGTCACATCTCTTTATTTATCCGTACAAAGAAAAGAAGTTTCAAACGAAAATGAATGTTATGTCCAACCCGGACAAAATAGGGTCCAACAGTTGCCCCTCTTTGTACATTGTTTGTATACAAACAGTGTGCAAAGATAAGAGTGGAATCATTTTGGACGGGTTGGAGCACTTACCTGACTTACCTAATGCCAAAACAAAGTAGAACCTCTATGGTTGGAAAGGAGGCTTTTAAGGCTAATGAAAATTGAAGAAGCATCTAGGGCCAACGAGAATTGGAAAGGGAAAAAGGTCGAAAGGTATCTATGGGTAGTAAGAATTGAAAAGGCAACTAGGGCCGACAGGAATTCAAAAGTAAAGGTGGGATAGGTGCGGGAGAACTGCTTGTGGACTTCCCAAACAGAGATAATGAAAAGCATAAGTACAAGGGAACCACCTACGAATTCACTTGAAAATGAAAAGGAAATATGGAATAAGTGCGGGGAACGCCTGTGGACTTTCCGAAAGTAAATTTAAAAACTAAGGATAGTTACCGGGGACCTGCCAGTGAACTTTCTGAAAAATGAAAAAGAAAGGTGGGATAGGTGCGGGAAACTACCTGGGGACTTCCCGAAAGGAAATTTAAAAACTAAGGATAGTTATCGGGGACCCGCCGGTGGACTTCCTGAAAAAATAAAAAAGAAAGATGGGATAGGTGCAAGGGAACTATTTGCGGACTTCCCAAACATAAATTTAAAAACCGAGGATAGTTACGGGGACCTGCCGGTGGACTTCCTGAAAGAATGAAAAAGAAAGGTGGGATAGGTGCAAGGGAACTACCTGCGGACTTCCCGAAAGGATAAAAGGGTAAAAGGATACAAATATGTATAGGGGATGACCTCTAAGGTCGAGGAACCGAAATGGCATCTAGGGCCGGGAAAAGAACCAATGATTGCTAAAGAAATTTATTAATGAATCAATAAGGGCTCCCTCATGAGTTCACTCAAAGAGATCGCTCTACGAGGTTACCTGAAAAAAATGAGATGCTATATTTGATTGTTAACGATGCTTCTAGGGCTTTGGAAATCGTAAAGAATGACTTCATTGGTTGAACGGCGAAGCCTTTAGAGCTTGGTTATTCCGAGAAGTGTGTTGAATATGATCTCTTGGGACCTTTAAAGGCAACATCGTTCCTGCAATTGAAGAAAATGATGAATGTATGCAAGTGATACGTGGAATGCGAGAGAAATGCATGTCTAGGATGCATGATGAATTTTATGTTAAAAGGGAGTTAAACTGCTAGGGGATTTGGTGTTGCTTTGGGGGAATGGGTTTCAGGTTTCATCTGAAAAGCTCTTTAGTTGAAGGTGCTCCGTTCTTTGGGAGGCTTGCCTTGCTTTCTTCAAATTTCACAGCTCAAGGAGGTCATTGTATTCCTGGATGATGGTTTTGGATTCAGTTGGGGAGTAGGTTCATTCAATCGGGGAACTCTTTCTTGCTTGGTCGGGGCATTCTTGCTTGAGTGACACCCTGAGAAACTTAGTTGGGACATAAGCATTTTATTGAAAGTAACGCACACAAAGCAATTGAATTTAAAATTTGCTGAAAATGATTTTTGAAACATGATTATGCAATGTAAAATCACCACTTATTTTCTCGCTTGAGAGAGGCAAAAGCTTTCGAGGGAAGCCTTTCAAAGTTTCGAACTGGCTAGATGTAGCCTTCACTTGGCGTTGCATGGATTTGAGGGTTTGACAATATCAATGGACAATTCTATTTGATGGCTTGGACCTAAGTACTCAGAGACAAGGTTGGAGAGAATACTTGGGTGTTTGAATTTTGAGACGTAAAGACTTGATTGGAGATATTGATTGCTTGTTTAGTAGTCTTGGACTCTTGATGCTTTGGAGCTCAAATGGAGTGAATATTGGGATGATTTTGGACTTTGATCGATGTTCAAAGGCTCCGTCGTAGAAGATGCTTGCAAATCTTGGGATTATTGTGCAGATGTTTAATTGAAAGGATACCTGCGTGCTTAAGTCTTGTTGCGCGAAATTCAATGGAGGAGATATTGACAGATCTCGGGTCTTGAATGCTTGACTTTCTTTTCTTGGCTTTGAATTTTGCTCTTAGTGCCCTTTCAAGTTTTCACTAAGCCCGCCTTATTTTTGCTTGTTGTTCCTTCTACCTTGTAGTCGGCTTTGTATTTTACCCTTGATGCCCCTACGGGTTTTCATCAAGTCCGCCTTGGATATTCATGACTTGTTCCTTTTTGGGCATTTGAGAACATTTTGATTGCTTAATCGGAGAGGACTTTATTTAGGACCGTAATGTAGGCTTGGGCTCTTGGGTTTAACAAGAAAGGGTATAAAGCGGCTCAAACCTATTCTAGACTAACTTTGATCCATAGTTCAGACTTTACTTCACACAATTGCTAAAATTGCCCCAATGCGGGGGTGCTTTACAAAACGGTCCCAATGCGGGATCTTCCTATACAAACAATGTTTCTTTTCTTCTTTTTGCCCCAATTATGGGATACCTTTATGAGGGGTCTTAAAAATTGCTCCAACACAAGGGTTATGCTTTTTCTTTCTTTCTTTTCTTTTGTTCGTTTTTTTTTAAACAACTGCCCCTTTGTGGGGTATGCATCTATGAGGGGTTTTAAAAACGCCCTAGGTATAAGCATTATTTTACAAAATTGCTCCAATGTGGGGTGAACTATGAATCGGGTAATTTAAAAAAATATACTCATGCTCAAAAGGGCTAGCAATGGTAATATTACGAGGAAGGAAAAGATGGCCTCTCTTCATTTTAAGCAATCAAAATTTGTCTCAAAATGCTCAAACAGAAATGAACTTATCTCTTGATGGCAGGAGAGAACCCTTTGGTGTCAAATGCCCCTGTTTGAAGTGGATCTTGCTTCTCTTGGTAATTGCTCCTTTGATCGTTCTTTTGGTTTCAGCTAAACCTAGATAGCTCGATTCTTTGTTCGGTATGCCCCTGTTGGACTTATTATCCATATCAAGTGAGTAAACAAGTGATCATGAACATTGCATGTAAAATGTGGGTAAAACAACTAATTTTAAAAGAAAGATTTTTATTTTTCCACAAATGCCAAATAAGGGAACAAAGTTTTAAAAATTCAAAGAGTATGCAAAATACATGTACACCTTGTTTTATTGGAAAACAGAAAAAAATAACTCAGTTTTTTTCATGTAAAGAAAACACTTATATTCCCAACGAGTTTCCAAAGGTATCGCAAAGCTTATTCTTCATTTTCTTGGGGCCCTCTTATTCACTAACTTGAGTGCTCCCTAACAGTTTGAGTGACATTTGAAGTACTAGACTGCTTTGAGTTCCGTCATTGAAGTGGATGGTTGATAGAGTCGAAATCTCCTGATTGTATTGACCGCGACAAAAGTGAGATGTGGTAAGCTCCCTTTTATTTATTTATTATTTATTATTTATTATTTTTTCATTTTTTAAAGGCATGTATGCATGCAAGGACCGTAAATGAGAGTTTTAAAAACTCACCCTTCTTAGAGTGATGCATGAAGCATGTTATGAGTCCTAAGGATTTGCATTACTTACATGATCTCCCTTTTTTGTCACTCTTTTTTATTTTGTTTTTATTCTGTTTCGATTATGAAATGCATGAACACATATGAATAAATGAAGACTAGTCTCAACTACCCCTAAACTAAGTAATGAATGCTTGAATGTACACTTAGATTTAAATTTGGTATTTATATCCTAAGACTATATGAACAATTATATGAATGAAAGTTAGATTAAAAGAATAATAATATACAAGATAAGGTTAAAAGAAAAAAAACCATTAATATTTATACAATGAAAACAAGGTTAGTAAAAATAACAATAATATACATAAAATAAGGCTAGTAAAACAATGATATTCATATGAACAATTGCATAAATCGAAACAAGGTTAGTAAGAAAGAATAATAATATAAAAAAGATAATATAATAAGACTACTTACAAAACAAGATATAAAATAATACGATCTAATATGAATGCACATATCCTTCAAAAGGAAGGCTAAAATGAGCAAACAACATGTGGGTCAATGTCCCTAATGGACTTCTATTGCTGAACCTATCTTATTCGTTGGTCCCCAAACTTCCTCTATAGAAGGCTCCATACGCCATGGGATTTACCAGGAGGGGGGCCTTAAAAGGATGAACCTTAAAAGGACCTCAAGCTTGGGTGTTTAACCGATGTCTTTCGGTTCTTGGGATCGGCAGGACAAACCGGACTTCAAAACATTTCGAAAAATTTGTTTTTGGACTTGGGGTGTCATAACGAGCGACCCCGTGTCAATTTTATTGGAAAACAATCATGTTTTTACGTCAAGCTTGTACTGGCGATTATTATTACCGAAAAAATATATTTATTTTTGATTTTTCTTGAAAAAGGCCCCGGAGTGAATATATGCCATATATATGTCAAAATTCTCGAACGACGAGTAGAATAGGAAAATGAGGTTCATGACCTGATTCGGAGTGCCGTTTGAAAAGTCAATTACCGTTTTAAGCCCCAATAACGGCCTGAATGCCGTTTTGATCACATCTTCTTCGTTTGACCTCGGATTTGAGCGTGGTCGAAGGCGTTGATCCTCAAATTTGATTCTCCATCACCTCGGACTGGCTCTTAGGCATTTTAAACCCTTTTTGAAGAAGTCAATGAAATACACCCTCAAATCGACAATCACGTCTCTTTATTTATCGGTTCAAAGAAAAGAAGTTTCAAGCGAAAATGAATGTTATGTCCAACCCGGACAAAATGGGGTCCAACAATGGTTAATGTGTGCGGTTCGAATGGCAAAATGTTGGACCCTAAATAATGACCACACTCAAGTTCTCGGATAGGGAAATCCAAGGAACATCAACTTGGTCAAAACAGATAATGCAAACCATGATTTTGGAGTGAGTGAGCATCGTTGGACACATAGTTTGACTTATTAGAGAGTTAAAGCACTTTGAAGAGGATATCCATATCATCAGAGAGGATAAGCATGTATTTAAAGTGAACTCAAGCTTATCAGAAGAGAATCCACATTCTATGACTCATTACACTTGTATTTGAAGAGAGGACAAGATTATCGAAGACTTAAAAACCTCGAGTGGGATATAAGCTTTGGAGTCTAGAAACGATTACGGAGGCAACCCTACAAATGAATGTACTTTCAAGACTCAGTCTCGAAAGTAATCCACCTCCTCAGATAAGAAATCATGATCTCATAGTAGTCCAAAGAAGTTAGAGATTCAAGGAAAACTTTGCAAATGAAGATTGGATAGTCAATCTGATGCTTTGACAATCATTCCAAGAATCTAATACCATCCAGATGATCAGATACTTAGTCAGATGCTCTAATTAACTGTCAAATACTTTGATTAAGTGTCAAGGGCTCAGATTAAAACTTGATGCTCCAAATGACTATTAGATGCTTGAATTGACAACTTGATGCTCTGAAAAATAGTCAGATACTCAAATCAATAACTAGAAGCTTGGATTGACCAAGTAGGTGCTGGATAATCAATCAAATGATTAGAACACCAAATCAATGCTTGGACTATCAATCAAATGATCGAGCATTAACCAAATACTCATATTAACTATCAAATGTGTGAACATGCATCAGATGCTTGGAAACAAATATGATGATCTGATAGTGCTCTAATCTTCTAACACACAAAGATCTCGATGATTATGTTTTTGCATTGAGTGTGCAAACTCTTAAAGATGGGATATCCGAAAACCTGGTGACTCTGAGAAAGAAATACAAATTAATCAGCAAGATTTCCCTTAATCATTACAAAGATCTGCCTCTCAAGAATGGTATATGTGATTGACATCGTGCTGTTCTTTATAATAATTATTTAGAGCTTTTTGGATTGTTTATTACCCTATGTTACAACAGTGCCATTTGTTTATAATTCCTTTAGAGTATCAATAAGTTATCTTTATATGAGTTAACGCTCGATTATTTTCCTGGTTTACAATAAACCAAGTAGTTTTACTTTACTATTTAACTTTACAAGATTAAAAAACTATTCTAATATTTATTTTTGAACAATGAAAAATAAAGGCAAAATAACAAAGATAATGATTCTTGAAATTAAGAATGCAAAAATTAACTTCCTCAATAATTATTTAACTCAAATAGTTTGATTCTCGCATAATTGTTAAGCTGTTCATTATTTGAATATTCATTTCATGACCCTAGAGGCTTTATATAGCTATAAATATTCAAAAGGAAAGATAACTAGGTTATGTCACCTTCGTTTGAACTTGGAAACTTCATTAAAGGTGTATCTCAATCATATTTGGACCTTTCAAACCTAGAAGATGAAACCTAAATTATTGATCTTATTCAATAGGTTGTTTTGAGGATAACTTCCTGAATTTGGTGTTTTGGATGAGTATTCTGTAAAAATTTAAATAACTAAAGGATTTTTATTTGCCTAGAGTTTGTTTGATTTGAAACAATAAATCGAAAGCATACCTGAATTAATTACCGGAATTCAATAAATGGGTTGTGATCTTCCAAATTAGCACAACTCTTATGAACCCTAGTTCTCAATAACTCTGCTGATGAGGATATAGACTTAACAAGTTGTACGTCCTGTAATATGGAGACCATAGCCTTATATATAGTGTTTGCTATTTTCAATTTGGCCCTCATCAATTTTAAAATATCGGTTTAGCATTTGCATAATAATTCTATGATAATTATATCCTTAAGTATTATTTTAAATCTTAATTAGATGACTTTAATTTAGGCTTTCCAACACATTTAATATTTACATATTTGGCCCCATATGATGAAATTTTTTCAACAATCTCCCATCGCCATATATGTAACTATATAAATATACATAACCTTATGAGCTCCAAAATGTTGATATCTTAACCTTAGAGTATCTGAACAATCTCGTCCATTAATTATGCCATTATAGGATCAAAGCGATTTTCGCCACATTTAACATGACAAAACCCATCAATAGTCACATATAATACCATAACTAAATGACATAGATCAATCATGAATGCATAGCATGAAAATTACATGCAATGTGATCTATACATATTTATTTCCAACTAGTCATACTAAATTCCTTATTGAGATCAAAACTTAACGCACAAGTAATAGAGTGTAATAAACTGAATACTTTATTTCTGACCAGAAAATTCATAAATTCATAAGTACAAAAAATATCCAGAACCAAAAATATAGCAATAAAACACCAAAATAAAACAAAATCATACTAAAACATGATATACTCACACAACATGACACCCATATGAGCAGTGTGCTCATGAAAGACCTTGGGTGGTAATTCTTTTATAAGTGGATCCATTATCATAGAGTTTGTCCCAATATGTTCTATGTATATATCTCTACTATTTATTCTTTCCTTTACAACTAGGTACTTAATGTCAATATGTCTTGACGTATATGAACTTATGTTATTATTGGAATATAACATTGTAGATTTATTGTGACAATATAGTTTGAGTAATCTTTCTATACCCTCCGGAATGTGCAGTCAATGACAAAATTTTGCACTCATATTCCACAACTAGATGCCTCATAACCTGCTACAAATTCTGCTTCCAAGGTGAAAGAACCTATTAATGCCTATCTAGCACTATTACAAAATATAGCTCCACCAACCAACAGATATATGTAGCTTGAAGTTGATCTCTTAATATTTTTGATATCCAACATAAAGGAGGTTTACTTCCCACTAGGGAGGATCAAGAGCCAAACCAAACTAAATCGATTGGACCGAAAAAAAATAATTTTTAAAATAAGATTGTTTATTTGGTTTTTATTTTTGAAGAACCAATAATATTCGGTTGGTTCATAGTTTTGGCTATTTGGTTACTGAACTGACCGAACATACTATCCTACGATGAACATGCTTAAACGTTCGTTAATTCTTGGATTTAATATAATCTGATGGGTTTATACATCCTTCACTACCCCTAGTATGTTGTTTAGCAATGTCCGAACTTGATAATATTTCTCGTGTCTCGGGTTTTATTTATTGGTTTTCAGACAGTGACATTTTAAATTTAGATTTAATATCTCATTTTATTATATGAATGTCTAATATTTTCAGACTATTTTTTGTTTGTGCTTTAGAAGTTGATTGATGATGATGTTTGAGATAATGTATTTTTAAAAATTTTCGTTAAAATTTAAAAATTGATTCAAACCGATAATCCGAATCAAACTTTATGCACCGAACCAAATCAAAGACCTATGGTTTTTAACCTTTATTGGTTAATTTTAATTGGTTTGATTTAAAATTTATATACAAATCGATTGAACCAACCGATAATCATACTACTTCACGCACCCAAAGTCCATCAAGTATCACCCACCCTACTTTACGCACACAAAGTATATCAAGTATCACCCACCCTACTTCACACGCTCATAGTCTATCAAGTATCACCCACCCTCTCTTCCAGTTTTGGGCCTTTTCTGATTCATCAAGGAATTGCTGGGGTCATCTCACGAGAAGTTGTGTCCACGTTCACTGTCCACTGGCACTAAGGGTGGTCAGTTTCCTTGTTTGTTCTCCATGTTTAATGCCCACCTCAGCTCAAATTTTAAAACATTTGAGTGGGGACCATCGCAACCATTTTCCTTTGGATAAGATACTACTGAATAGATATTTGTGATTTAAAATATATAACGTAACAAATATTTAATATATGACAAGTCAAATGATCATTATATTATATCTTTATAAAAATATTGAGTATATAAATATTTTATAATTAAATAATTTCTACTAATCAATTCTGTTCAAATAATTTTCAATTACTTTTTATTATATATGAAAAAATGAATAATTGATAAGAATTAAGTTGTGTTAATCATAAACATAAAGTCTCACAATATACATCGACGGTAATATAAGAAAATAAAATGATTATGTTATTTTAAGAGGGATAATTGTATTATTTTGGAGTACTAGTATTGGACTCATCAAATATTTTTAAATTATATATATATTGACAAATATCAATCACATATGACTATAAAGTGTTCTTGAAATTCATATTTTAGCTAAAATATTTAACAAATTATAGACTTATAGTCCATTAGTTCTCCAAATTTAGTGAATCAATGTAGTAGAACGCTACAATTTGCCAAATGTTTTAGCTAAAATACGGTCTTCGAGAATACCTTATAGCCACATATGGTTTATATTTGTTCACATATGTATAATTTTAAAAAATATTTGGTGAATTCAATATTAGTGCTCTAAGAGCATCCACATTTGGTTTGACATATCAAACTTTTCTTATAATTTAGGAAAAAAAGTATATGAATTGGCCAAAAAAAATCTATATTAGATTTCCTAAAATGAGATATATAGATATAGGAAATAAATAGTAAATCCCTATATTTGGGATTCACTTTTATTCTCAAATACATTTTCTATACTTTTTTTAATATATATTGTTATACTAGTAAACTTTTGATTGATTGTAATAAATGAAAAGGCGAGAGAGAAAATAATAAAAAATAAATTAAGGAATAAATATAAATAGAAATAGGGAATGAGATGTTTGATGTTTTTAGAAAATAAGTAAAATTTAAAGAATAAATATTTTATTTATCCTTAAAATAGGAATGAAGATGTTAAACCAAATGTGAATGCTCTAAGAGGGTGTTAAGATGACTTTTTAACATTTTAATTTAATATTTTCATTATTAGTTTTTTTCATGGTAATATAATAAATACCAAATTTTCATAAGATGAACTCCGTGGCATTTAGCATACTCGACTGGGATTCTTTTAACAAATCAAAGGTTTTATGGTTAAAATAACTAAGAACTTTACTTAAAGAGAATGAGTTAATAACTATATGTTCAAGAGTACAAAACATATTAGTTGAAGATATATTGTTGCCAACTCCAACAACGTTTATTAGGAATTGAATTAATTATTGGCTAAGGTCCAACGAATAGAAGTTGAAGTCACCTAAGTAGTTCTTGGCACTGTATTTGATTTTTTAGGTGACTTTGGAACAACTCCTTCTACTTAAAACTAGACATTGCAAATTTAAGAAAACATGGGGGCAATGTAAATTCTTAGCTTCTATTGTAGGATGATGCTTTATGGAGAAGCAACCCTCTTTTAATGCAGTTAACCATGAGTAACTCCTAACTTACATTGTGTAACTACTATATTAAATGTTGATTGGGTTAATGTGTTGTTTCAATTGATGAAACATGGGCTAGAGAAAAAGATTTTTGGTCGACTATAATTCAAATTTTCTTATACCAACACTCTGAAACAATTAAAAATAGGTGTATGGTTTCTTATCCCCCTTACCTGTATATTCAAACTTGACTTTGTGTCCAAATTAGGCCTCCAATTGTTTGGATTTTGCCTATTCTCCCTTCGGATTTGATCATACATGTCTAAATTTGCTTCTATCATGTTCATATTTGAGCATGTGCCTTAATTTGCTTCCTTCGTGTTTGAATTTGAGCATATGTGTCTGAATTTGCTTCCTCCACATTCAAATTAGTCTTTCATGCCCAAATCTTCTCTTAGTGTCTAGATTTGAACTTTTTTTGTGTTCGCATTATGCATAGTGTTCAAGTTACACATGAAAACTAATCAAACATCCATCTCCTTGGAAATTTAGCTTGAACCCTTTAATCTTTTGCTTGTGAACTTAATGAACAATTTTAATACTCAATAAATAAAGAATATAATGAACATGACTTAACATGAAAATTGCATACCCAAATTTAAATGAATAGTACCATAGACAATTTAAAATAGCCATGCTTATTCAAAATTTAAATAACATGAATTAGAGTCTAAATCTATGAAACATGGCATGTCAGTTAAGAGGATCACTTTGTAAACATATATGACACAAAAAAATGATCTTCAAGTATCAAACCTTAGGAAACTAGAATTAAAATCATGTTACAACAAATATTGCATGAATATGATTAACTCTAATTTTTCAACGTAGTATATGTGTTATTTCATAGACATTAGAACTTGTTTCTTTAGGGTGCAATGTTAAACTACGTCAAAGTCTCATATATGGAATCAAAAGCAACCTTAGTCAAATTGAGTTCTGTCCTACTTACTCTTTTGTTAAGCACAATGAATGGAATTATAAACTAGCATACATTGTCTTGCATCTTATAACTCGTCTAGTCTTACCATTAACCTTGATCTAACATTGTTGATTTATCTTGAGAGGTTGACTAAGAAACTCAGTGTTCTTTATAAAGAATCTTTTTATTTTTGGTCTAGTAAAAGGGGGTGAATACATAATATAGATAGCTGAAACTTTGTTTGATCTTAAATTTTGAGAAATAAGAAATATTTCATTTACTTCGCGAACACACTAGATGTACACATATATACATTGCAGTCCAACCCTTGATTTTGCAACAATTAATATATGAAAAAGTAAAGAGTCTTACAATAATTAATATCTAGGAAACTAAAGAGTCTTACAATCATTAATAACTAAGAAAGTAAAATTTTTTAGAATAATTAATACCTATAAATCATAAATACAAATAAAACAATATAATGTGAGAAAATTAAAAAGTTAATGTAGTAACTATAATCTAGATAGACTTTCTAATTGCCCCCATTAATAAATCTAAATTAATTTCCAATACTCACCATCAAACTAGTAAATAGGTATTTCTATTCCCATCTTGGATAGAATATTTAGAAAAACTGGTACGCTTAACCCTTTAGTAAGAATATCAGCCAACTAACCATGGGTAGTCACATAAAGTGTATAAATAAAGCCATCATCTAACTTTTCCTTAATAAAGTGTCTATCGATTTCAATGTGCTTTGTTTGGTTTTATTATACTAGATTCTGAGCTATACTGATAATAAATTTATTATCATACTACAACCTCATTAGACCTTCTCTCTGAATCTTCTAATCATCTAGGATAATTTTAATCTAAAGTAAATTACATACACTGAGTCATTGCCCAAAATTCTACTTATGCACTAGATTGGGTATTACCTTTTACTTTTTACTCTAAGTTACTAAATTTCCACCAAGAAGAGTGTAGTAACCAGATGTTGACCTTATGTAAACAAATAAACTTGCATAATAATCTATATAGGCCCCAATAACCAAACCTTCATCCTGTTTAAATAGGTTCTCCTTTCCTAGAGTCACTTTGAGATATTGTAACCGTCGATAAGCTGGCTGCAAGTGAACTTCCTTTGGGTTATGCATAAACTGGTTGATAATACTCACTACATAAGCTATGTCGAGTTGAGTGTGGGAAAGGTAAATGAGTTTCCTGAACAAGCATTGATACATTTCTTTATCGATTGTAACATCCTCCTTAATTAGACTAATCCTGAGATTTAGATCAATTGGAATATTAGCTGGTTTGCAGGCTGTCTTACCAGTTTCTCTAAGGAGATCTATAATATACTTCTATTGTGATATAAATATACCATACTTAGAATGAGCCACTTCAATTCCAAGAAAATACTTCAATCTCTCCAATGTTTTGATGTTAAACTCCTTAGCTAAGCAATGAGTCAAGAATTTGTGCTCCTTGTTATCATTTTTAGTTGTACAATTATATCATCCGCATATAGCAAAAGAGCTGTAACTCCCCCTGTATATGAGTGTTTTGATAAACAATGTCTGTCACGCCCCCGAATTCCAGGGAACCCGGAACCGGGTACATGACTTCCCCTTGCCTGCACCTGATAGGTCAAGGGGTTGGTGACTAACACCAATGGAGACTACACCGCGGGTCTTGTCTCAAATATGCAACCCTGTACGATCATACATCAAGGGTAATCCTGTACTTTCCCATATATCATCATGCTTATGATAAGTCAAACAATCATACAGAGATTACATCACAAACAGTATGCAAATACAGTTGTCCACGGACCCATGTCCGGGGTACAACACATAATAAAATACAGAATACGATCGTGTATCATACATCGAGTAGTGGGCGTCCTCCTGGAAGAAAGTCCTCCACTAGTCTCAGGTCACACCTGAAAAGGGTAAACAACAAGTAGGGGTGAGCGACAATCTCGATAGGTGACCCCAAAACTCCACATCATGCAACACATATAAGTCTATACTATATGCTCGGTGTACTCGTGCACCGTGTAATGTTCACAATCATCAGGACTCGGCCTGCAAACAAACACCAGGACTTAGCCTGCCCACACATGACAACTTGTCCACGATCCTCCATGGGATCCTAGCTCAGGGCACTCGGCCCTAGCTCCATGAGCTCAACGGATCAACTCAGGCCTTAGCCTATCCACGCGTAATATGCCCGGCCACGGTTGTAAGGACCCGTGTTTTGAGTTAGTCGGAGTCTTGCCTTCGAATGAGAACTTTCTAGATTTTGACCTAGTAGATGGGCTCGGATGAATTGGCGTGCAGACCAAAAGATTCTTAGAATGATGTCTTCTATCTACCGGAAGTTTCAGGCCAAACGGACGTGCACGCGAATTGGACCCATTTGGCGTGCAAGGTTTTTATTGCATGGATGTCTTTGACATGATGCAAGGAGGCTTGGGGTAAAGTTTGAGTGCATTTGGAGCTGCACGCCAATTGGGGAATTGGCGTTCAAATTGGCGTGCAGATATATTTTGCATGATTACCTTGGTTTTGTCATTCTAATGATTTTTCCCCAAAGGACCATGTTGAAATTATGAGTATTTTGCCCTGTATGGAAGCGGGAAGGTGGTAGCTTGTGTGATCAAAACTATGTCGTTTTGATCTTGGGTTTCGCTAAATCAAAACTACGTCATTTTGATGTGTGGTGTCTATATAATGGTGTTGAGGCTTAGGTTTAGGGTTTAGGGTTTTCTATTACTTGTTGCGGCCGCCGCAGAGAGAGAGAGAGAGAGAGTGAGGGAACCTTAGGATCTTGGCCGTAGAGGTTCGCGTGGGTGGTCGGTGTATCGTAGAGGCTAGAGCAGAGGACGTTTGCAAGGTAGGGACTCCGTTCTTCCCGGCTTTTCTCTGTCCTAGGGTATCTGTCCTATACATGCTTATATATATATATATATATATATATATATATATATATATATATATATATATATATATATAAATCCATATAGGTGTGATCTCCTATATGGATGTTGGCCTTTAATGGCATATTGGTTGATTTGATGTTTGAGAGTGGGTTGGAAATCGTTGGGTTGTCCATGCCCACTAGGTGTTTGATAAAATATTTGTGTGGCTACGCTCACTACGTGTTTGATAATATTTCGTGTGGGCTGTTGTGTGTTGCGTGTTTGGTTTTAAGCCTGTGAGGTTGGTATTTGTTGTTTGTAATCGACTATGTCGGTCGTGTGAACCTTGTTTGTGATATACTCGGTGAGTAGCACTGCTGTTTTGTATTAAGTTGGGATGTGTTACTAAGCTTGTACTTTTGTAACTCGATTATATTGTTGTTTGAGATTGATCACCCAAATGTGATGGGATTGGGGTGAGTTATGGGCCAGGCATGATAACCGGACCCCTTGAGATTTGGCTAGGACTGCGGTCCTGAGTCTCGGTGTAGCACTCACGACGGTGGGCTAAGTCTACACCCATTCCTGAGGGTGGGTATGGCACCCGAGGAGGTGGTTGACCATACCTGACTTGGGTGGAAAATGTTGCATTGGTGTCCATGCAACATTCGCCTGGATGTGGTATGTCATGTCGCCGTGGTGGCGGGGTGTCCTCTGTCCTCCAGGTGTGGGCTCAGGTAAAAGGTGTGTTCTTGGGTGATGTTTGTTGCTTTAGCTTTAGGCACGACACGAGCACAAGCATACACTTGTCATGCATCCTGTAGAGTGGGATGGTCTCGGGAGACTGGATCCCTATTGAGCTATGGTTTGCTCACCCCTCCCATAAACTGTTCTTTTACCAGGGTTTAGCGGGCGGTAGGTGAAAGGGGTGTGGTGATAGGCCACCGAGGCTGAAGACTATGTTGGTTTTCATTGTTTTGTTATGGATTTCTATTTTATGTTTGGGATTATTTGTAAACAGGATATTCTGGTTTAAATGGGAACTTTTCCCTATTGAGTTGTATCGAACTTTGAGCCATTTTAAATGTAATGAACTAGGTTGTGGTTGTTATTTAATTATTGTGTGTGTGCATGATTTGGGAGCAGGAGCATGCCCCGTGGCATGTTAGCCTGGTTGTACAGGTTTGGGACAAGACCGTGTCATAAGTCCTTTTAGGTGCTTGCACCAACCCCTTGACCCTTCGGGTGCGGGCATGGGCGATCACTACCCATTTCCAAGTGAAAGGAAATTGGGGTGTGACAACGATCGCCACACAGGCCCGCCATCGGTGCATACGCCTGCCACGTCAACCACATAGCACCATCGGTGCATCACGGTGAGAATCCAAACAAGTCACGGAGTCCATGCCCCAATACCTCACACCAACATATTAACATTAGTATGGCATGTCATTCTCAACATTTCCGTTGGGACCGTAGCTAGTCTTCACAAGTAAATCCTCAATCCTTTATTTATGAAGAAAGTACTCATATCGGTTATTTTCTTGAAATCAAAAGTCCCAGGCATTGGGTTCCCATATCAAAAATAAGATAATCTAATTTTTGGGGATTTTTCTCGGATGTCTAACCCCACTTTCCAAAAATTCACCACTACGAACTTTTGGGTTTTTCCGAGATTTTACACTAAAACCCAATTTTCACATTTTGAAAGAGTGGGAATTAATTTTTCTAGTATTTTTCTTTGAATCCAAATAGGGTGTATTTCGTTATTTACATTGTAACTTAAGTTTAATACTTTATAGGTTGCAATGTAAATAGGTCCAATCCAATCTTGTACGGTGTCCAGTTACATGCAGAGGCTGCGACTCGTAGCTTAGAACCTGCGACTCGTAGGCTGCGGAACGGCGACTCATAGCTGCGGAGTGCAAAGCTGCGGCACGCCTCGAAGACTCGAAGCGAGGCTACGATCTTCGACCATCGGACTATTACCCTACGAACTACGAACCTTCGAACTACGGGTCTACGAACTACGAACCTTCGACCTACAAACTACGGGTCTACGAACTACGACCCGGAACTTTGGATTTTCGTTAGTTCAACCCAATAACACGCCCAGGTATGTTTATCGTCGTTTTTGTCCGTTCTTCGTCCGTAACGCGCCCAGAAACTCCTAGACGCTCACTAGCACCCCGTTTCGCAACAAACTACGATATCTACCTCAAAATGCATCTAGAAGGCCTCTAAATCGCGCGAAAACAACGAAAC
Source organism: Taxillus chinensis (assembly GCA_023512835.1). Lineage (NCBI taxonomy): Eukaryota > Viridiplantae > Streptophyta > Magnoliopsida > Santalales > Loranthaceae > Taxillus > Taxillus chinensis. The sequence goes on from CM042087.1 coordinate 31,857,069, forward strand.
ACGTATAAAATTCCAGATTTCCAGAAATCTAGATCTAAACCTAGATTTTCATGGTTGACTTATCAACCCTCATGAAAAACACATTAAATCAACCCCAAAATCACAAAAACATATATCCACAATGATATAAAACGACTCTTAACCACAGATCTTATCTTTGAACCATTAGATCTAACCCAAAATTGGTTTTCCCCAAATTCTAGGGTTCATGCTCAATTTCATAAATCATGATAAATTTGTGCAGATCCAAAACAAGAGAGAGATAACAAGTTCAAGGACACCTACTTAAAGTGAATCTTTGAGCTCCACGAACCCAAATCGCCCCAAATCGCCAAGGCCTCCAAGCTCTCTCAAGCTCTCTCTCTCAAACGCACAAACGTGAAACGTAAAGTGAAAGCTTCTTCTTTTCTTTTCTGCTATTTATATTTCTGCCACTCAACGACCTAGTCAACCATTGACCCATCAATAATTGACCTCCCAACACAAAAATTGACCTCTAAGGCCCCGAACTCCAAATTGAGTCAAACTACGGTCAAAACGCTCGAAATGACGAGCACAACACTAGACCGATATTATCACATGCAAATGACCGCTCAAACATAAAGTTAACCAATAAACCATGAAAAGTCAACAATCGGGTCAAACGGGGCCCCGACTCGAATCGGGCCCAAGTACGGTCAAAATGCTCACATCGACGACTACACGACCATCCAGGATAGGTCTTGTTGGATCAAACCCAGAATTTGGATAATGCTGATAAAACCTTATGTAATTTGATCTGAGATCTCTTGTGTTTATTTGATCGTTGCAGAAGATATGTTATTAATCCAGGAGATACACTCGTGAGAGCAAAGCTAAGGACAGGATACATAATCCCGATCCAGGACAAGAGTGAGTATCGTCAAACACTTGGTAAATAACCAAGTCATCAATACATACTGAATAAGGAACATTCGTGCGTACTAAGAAGTTAAAAGCTACGGATTGCGGAATATGTTCTTAAGTACCTCAAACGGACCTAGTCAAACTAATACGGAGTAAGGAAGTATTGATGCGGAATAAGGATCCAAGCCTTTATTCGCACGGAGTAAGGAAATTAGATGCGGAGTAAGGAATCCGGACAACTTACTCATACGGAGTAAGTTAGCACCGATACGGAATAAGTCATCCAACTTTTCAAGACTCGCCCGGAGTAAGGAACTTACATACGGAGTAAGGAATTTACATACGGAGTAAGGAACTTACATGCGAGTAAGGAAGTCTTAACACGAACTAAGGATTCCAGTCTTAAAACAGATACGGAGTAAGCAACCATTGACACGGAGTAAGGTTCGAGCTTCGTTAGCAACGGAGTAAGGAGAATTACACCGGATCAAGAAGATATTACTTCAACTCACCGCATTTAAAGTTATCGGCTCGTGGCGTCCCGATGTAAGACAAATTTATTGAGAACCTAAAGAATCTTACACGTGGATCATCCGGATATGTGGACACAACCTCAATTGTACTTGAGAACTCACAAATGCACTTATACTCTTCAAACCCAAGATCTTGAGCTCCACAAACCGCAGCAGTCAAGGCAGAGAGATTACCGAGGAATAGTTAGTGCGAACGCATTCCGGAACTACAAGTTCCAAGGTTGTTTCTTAGGAATGTTTTATATAAATATTCATACTTGTACATTTGTGTATAAAAAAGTGCGCATGTGCATTTGTAAGCAAAGATTAACCCTGTGTATGCACAAGCGGCTTTAATTTTGGGAGATAGAATTTGGCTAGTGTGTGAGTTCATTTGTAAACGAGTGTAAGAGAGTCTTGCTTCTATTTTGTTGTATTTATCTTGTGATAATAAAACAAAATACTTCCACTATCCTGGTTATCTTCCGTTGTGATTCTATCACTTAACTAGATAAGTGTTTGTGTCTTAAGAGAAAGAAAAGAGTTTCGATAAGAGCCTATTCACCCCCCTCTAGGCTCCAAGGGACCATCAAGTGGTATCGAGCAAGTTCTATTTGTTCTAAGTAGAGATCCCACTCTTTCAATCTCGAAAATGGCCGTAGAAAGCGATGCTATTCAACACTTGCCTTAACTCCCGAGGTGCACAGGAGCCCATCCCGAATCGAAGCGGCGGTGAAAATGTCGACCCACCTCAACCTGCTGCTGCCGCCGCTTCTCAACCACGGAGTTCTGGCTTTACTCGACGAAACCGCCCAAATTCACACCTGAGCTTTTCTCCCGGTGGAAAGCTCGCATGAAGATGTTTATGGTATGCCATGATCATCTGATGTGGCCATGTCTTCATCAGGAGATTCCAATTCCGATGACTATCGAAGAACATAGAGTTAGGAGGCCAAAGACAAATCTTGAACTTACCAACGATGAAAGAGCCTGGCGGTGCGCTAGTGAAAAGGCTCGGCTTATGTTACATCGTCTTTGGATTCCAAGGCTTTCACGGACGTCTAGGGCTGCACGACAACAAAAGCTATTTGGGACAAACCGACAATCCTCTATGAGGGGAGTCGGTCCCGGATGCGAACGTGATCTGTACTCTCCAGACAGAACTTTGAGAGTTTCAATCATAAACCGGGCGAATCACTCGAAAGCATCTATCGAAGATTCGGCAAGCTCATTCTTGAGCTCGAAGACCGTCAATGAGCACTATTCTCGGTCCCGGATCAATGACAAGTTCTTTCGCTCCTTGCTTGGATCGCTACTACTCCAAACAACTCCAGATGCAATCGAGACAAGAACTAGCAGTATGTTCCCCTTGAAGAACTATATGGAGAGCTGTGGACTCACGAAGTCGGGTTTAAGTACTCGACCGGGATGAGAAAATAGCTCGGAAAGAAAAGGGGGTAGCTCTCAAAGCTACGAATGTCTAAACATCCTGAGGAATAGGGGTGAGCATCGGTCGGTTCGGTCGGTTTATACAAATATTTTTAAACTGAACCAAATGTTTTCGGTTTAGAAAAATAACAAACCAAAACCGAATAACAAATATGGAAATCATCGGTTTTCGGTTCGGTTCGGTTTATAATTTTTCAATCGGTTCATCGGTTTAAATTGGTTTTAAATTTCAAAAAGACAATAAATATTAAAAGATTAAATAATAATAATAATAATAATAATAACAACCCACAAAGTAAATAAAAAAACATCAATGTTCAAATAAAAATTACAAGAACTCATCTCCAAACTTAACAAATCCATAACTGTTAGGTCATCCAGTCATCCTATCGAGTATGAACCTTTGCAATTATGGAGATAGCAAATAATCATTGCCCATCTACCCCAACGAACCCGGTTCACTGCAGGTGGGCCAAAACTTGGTTCTTGCTAAATGCATTAACGTTGTTGTTCGATTAATAACATTAATAATACAAAATGACAGGATTATCATCTGTTCTCCTTTCACTAGCACCAAGAGTAGCCCTAGTTCACTTGAAAATTCGCTTAGATTTGTAATCTTTGCCAAAACAGACCTAGAAACATGAGAAAAAAAGTGCAATTAGAAAAAAAAAAAAAAGCAATTAAGGGTAAAACAAAGCAACTGGAAATTTTATCTATGAAAAAAGCATACAAAATAAAGCAAATCAAAATTTGGGTTCTAAGCCCTGTTCTATCATCATAGAACACACTTCCAAGGCCCTGTGCAATTTTCCCTCCCGACAGAAACCATCCATAAGTGTGAATTTCAAAGGCCGTAAGTGAAACCTTCCAAGGCCTTTATTAGTATGCCGATGCACAATGCGGCAAGGTTACCAGAATTTAATATAAGCCAATCCTATGGCCGGACGTGTTGCTCAAAGCCTATGCCTTCAAACACAAGCAACAATGACAGCCATGTATGTATGTCTTGAATCTAAATCTAGCAGCAATTACTCTAGGTAATTGATGATTACCTTCAGGTGCACAAGCTATAGGACGATGCATCGTTCACTTGCACAGAAAGTAAGTGAAAAAATCTAACCGAATTTCAAATTTTGCCATCTCGGAGAGCAAATCCGAGCCTCACTACCTCACAGAGGTTGGTTTCTGCTTCACAATGCCTTTCTTCATAGCTCGGTGTATCAACAGAATAGAGGTGGAACGCAGATGTAACAGGGGCATATTTAGTTACTGGCACCTCCCAAAAACCATACACCTTTTGTTAAATTTTCTATTATAAGTAAAAACGCTTAACATGGGAATATTAACGGTGCATGAGTTCAATGGAATACAAACTATAAGGAGTACATGATTTTTCATGATCTGAAAAATGAGATCATGTTAATGTTGTTTTATTAATACGGGTAGAGTATATTAAAGCACATGGCACAGAACTTCTAAAAAGAATAACTAAAGCACTTATATTTTACCTTAATGTCATATGTCCTCTATCATCATCAATATTCATTAATAATTGATTCTTCAGTCTCATCTAAGAGTGAATCCGTGAGAAAACAAATAAGTAAAATTAATTATAAATAAATTTAAATTTAAGCTTACTAAATATCAATAAATATTTTCAAAACTAAACACATACCTGAGTTGATCTCCACAATCCCACGTATTGAAGCTTGAAGATTAATAGGCGTAGATGAATCTTGAAGCCAATTTTGTGCACATATTATAGCCTCTACCATAGGTGGCGATAAAGAACTCCTAAAAGAGTCAAGAACACGACCCCCGTCTTAAATGCAGACTCGGATGCAACGGTGGATATAGGTATTGCCAAAACATCTCGCGCCACTTGGGAGAGGACTTGAAACCTAGAAGAATTGATTTTCCACCAACCCAAAAGATCAAAATTCTCATTCTCAGGCTCACAAGCTTCACCCAAGTACTTGTCCACATCGGTTTGGATTACAAAAACATCTTGCTCCTCCAAATGCTTCTTAAATTGGGATGCCAAGTTTAAACGCACAACATTTGGTTGAGTTGAAAGTGGGGCTGAATGTTGAATTGATGTTGGAGCTTGCATTTCACAACCGACCTGATTATTAGCATACCATCCATACAACCTAACCAAAGCATCTTCAACTTTCATTGTCATCTCCATAACTTTGTCACTCTCAAATGACATAGAAAAACAAAAGCTCACAAATCTCAATTTGTATCTGGGATCTAATACAACCCCAATGAATAACAAGAGATTCATCTTATCAACATTTCCCCAATACTTCTCAAATTTGGCTTTCATCCCCATTGCCATAGATTTCAAATACACATCATCACTTGCACACATGGCATTAATTTCAGCTTGAAGTGTAACAAGTTCTTCAAAAAAAGTATTAGATGTAACATGCAAAGAACTAGAGAACTTCAAAGTTGCATTTTTAAAAAGCTTTAGAAATTGAACGAACATTCTTACTCTTTCCCAATCAAAATGAGCTGGAACACCTAATAGCCTCCTTTCACCCCTTTCCTCATTAGTGCCATATCCCACCTGTAGACAAAAAGTTTGGGTCTTCATCTTCCAATCTCTCAAAAATCTTTTGGTATTTTTCAGCTGCATTAAGCATCTCAAACGTGGAGTTCCATCTAGTGGGGACATCCAAACAAAGCCCCTTAGTATAAGAAATTTGTTCTTTTTCAAGCACAAAGTTTGAAAACACTCAATCTAGATGGTGATGATCGCACATACCTAACAGATTGCGCACCCTAGCAATGGAACATACTCCTTTAAACCCTCACAAACAATAAGGTTCAATATATGGGCACAACACCTAACATGCAAAAACTCATGTTCCAATACAATACCCTTTCTATTCTTGGTTTTTTTTTTTCAAAAAATTCACAAGTAAGTTATTGGAACTTGCATTATCAACAGTAATGCAAAGAAAGTGTTGTAAGTGCCACCCAAGCAAACAAAGCTCAACAACCTAACCAAGTATCTCCCCTTTGTGGCTTTCAACTAAACAAAAGTTTATAATCCTTTTGTGTAATTTCCAGTCACAATTGATAAAATGTGCAGTCAAACACATGTAGTTGAGATTTTGGGAAGATGTCCATGTGTCTGTGGTTAAGCACACCCATTGACCTTTTAATGCATTCCTTAACTTACCCTTCTCTTCCATGAAAATACTCAAATAATCTTTAGCAACTGTAAAACGAGATGGGATGTTTGTCCATTTAGGACACACAACTGACATGAATTATCTAAACCCCTTCTTCTCCACAAACATGAAAGGTAATTCATCAAGAATAATCATTTCAGATAAGGCTCTCCTGCATGCTTTCACATTAAATAGAACAGACACAAGATTATCACCATTCCCATCATTACTAGGTTGGAAACCTAGTGTGGATTGGTCCTTCATATGCTTTCTAAATGGATATTTTTTACATCTACTCTCTAAATGGCAAGCCATAGCTGAAGTTCCATTAAGTTTACTTGAAGAAGCATAAGTAGTTTTATAGTAACTACATGCAGCCCGTTCTTGATCACCCTCCACTTTTGAAAAATGATCCCACACCCATGACCTTTTCTTACCCGTAGAATGTTTGGTCAACTTGGAATTTTGAGTAGAAGTGGTCACAAGGTTCTTGAGTCTCCACGGCAAGGGCGAGGGGTGTATGGGGTGGGGGCCAATGTATGGATTGGGGCGGTGACAACGGTCTCGTTTGGTCCTCCCTCTTGGGTTGGATTTCCCTCCATTGTTGCATCTTCCATCTACCAAATTAATGAGAAACAAATTAATACACAATTATCATTTAATTAGAATTATACACACACTGACAGAGAGATAGAGAGAGCACACAAGTGAGCAACTAATCTATGGATAAGTGAAAAACGGCCTTTGTTTAAATCAAAGTGCAAGCCTCAAAATCACATGCGGTGATTTAGAACATAAGAATAAAAAAACCGTTCGTCCCCGACTTCAAGTAATCGACTTTCTAATCGATCTTCGCGGGAGCCGAGTGCCCAACTGAAGGGTGAGAAGACGAAGGAGGAGCGAGGCCGGCCATGGTTGCCCTCGCTCGATCTTAGGACTTGGAAACCCTAACGGCGGATGTAGATCTAAATATCTAATATAGAGATGACAACGATAGAGTGGTTCTTGCGGTTGCGGGAGGAAGTAGATCAAACACTCAATTACCTAAAACGATTATCGATTCTTATGACTATGAAGAGAGAAATCAAGAGAAAGAGAAAGATAAATATTAAGAATTTAAGACTGAAGCTGAGTGAGAGAGAGACTTACGACCAGGTGGAGTGGAGATCGGTGATGATCGGTGCCGACCGTGAAGGTGAATTGGTGAACCGAAGGGAGAAAGAAGAACCGTCGATGAGTGTTGGGCCTGTTGGGTGAGTCGGGAGTCTCGTGACCTAAGATAGGAAATTAGGAATAGAGATGGAGGAAGACGTCGGTCGACCGTCGTCTGTCGGCTCACTCGGCTGTCTTCGGGTAGGGTTAATGTCTTAGACTCTTTAAGAGTTTAAGTCTTAATGACGCGCTTTACGCGATATACGCTCGGTTCGGTCGGTTTCGGTCACCGAATAGGAGTGAACCGTGGACCGACCGAAATATATCGGTTTTTAAATATTTCAAACCAAACAAATCGGATGTATTTTAAAAACCACTTATTTTCGGTCCGGTTTGGTACGGTTCGGTACGGTTTTGCGGTTTGGTTCGATTTTTGCTCACCCCTACCGAGGAATGATGATACGGACGTGTTCGAAGATTCCGATTCGACGAGGAGGAGGAGATAGCACTTCTTGTCAAATCCTTTGAGTGATTCCTACGGAAAAGCAGAAAAGGGTTCAGGAGACGCTCATCATCATCTTTCCAAAGGAAGGAGCGACCGGAGTCCAGGTTCCCAGGAATGCTTCAACCGTGGGAAAATCGGTCACCGGGCCAAGGAATGCAGGTCCAAATCAAAAGTGGCCGAGAAAAGTGACAAGGTAACTCCTCGCCGCTCCGCCTCGGACAACAGCAAGAACAAGAGGAAGGCGCTCGTGACAAAATACATGAGTGGCTCGGAAGAAGAGGAGGAATCCTCGGATGATGAGCCAACCACTAAGCCGAACGTCCGCCTCATGGCACATACTGAGGTACCTTCTATCTCTCGAGCTCCTGAGTAAATTAGAATCTCTTACTACTGCATGTGATCATGAAAAAAATGAGAGACTAATAATTACACAAATGTACAAAGATATGGAAAGTCGGAATAAACGTCTTGAATTTACTATTAATAGACTCGAAAAGGACATCACCGACTTGGAGGAAAAGAAGCTTGGTATTACGATCTAAGAGCTGAAAATCATTTGTTAAATACCAATCTCTCAGGCCTAAAAGTTATAGTAAAAAGACTCGAAAATGAACTGGACAGGAAAAGGAAATAAATCGTAAGTGGCTAAAATCCGGGAAATAGCCTCTACCTTTAGGACCGATCCTGACGACATCCGAGTCAAACTAGGCCTAGGTTCCGAATCATCAACTTCCATAGCTCAAGCTACCGAGTGTCCTCCGGATTTCACTCCTAAACTAACCAACTTATATCCTGTTAGTACATCTAAACCATTGGATGGTTTCATTTCAGGTGGCACCATAGTTTATGATCGTGGAGTCGAGGCTATTACAGGACTTCCCGAAAGCGGTAGACCCGTAACTAAAGATGAAGGGAAGGTGCGAGTTAAAGCCAAAATCGTAGCACCCAAAAAGAAAGACAAGGCTAAGGTTGATGCATCTAGGGCCAAGAGCGCGTCACCCAAACGCAATAGATTAGGCCACAGGGAACAGAGTAGAAAGTCCAGAAAATCTAAGAGACCCGTATCCCCTGTTTGTACTTCACATTATAGTGTCTGTTCCATCTCGTAGGGAATAGGTCATTATCACTATGAATGTTGGAGTTTATCTGATAACTGGCTTTGTAATCAATTTCATATCAATAAAGATCAGTTAAACAAAAAGGGTTCTTCGAGCAAAACAAAATCTAAACCTCGAAGGAGTATCTGTCCCAAGAAAATCCAAATAAAAGAGGTAGTTGAAACTAACAAGCTAAAGTCAACTTGGAGAGCTAAAAGTCCTAGCAAAATCAAATCCGTAAATGTTGACAATCCTGCTGCCCTCTCTAACCGCCCGAAACAAGTTTGGGCACCAAAAGTATAAAATGTTGTCTTTCAGGAGCATCTCTGGAATGCATTGCCGGATCACTTGAAGTTAAAGATCAATAAAAGCAAGTGGATCCTTGATAGTGGATGCTCCGAACATATAACGGGTGATCGACTCGCTTGTAGAAGTTAATGATAAACAAGGTCTATCCGTTTCATATGGCGATAATAGCAAAGGTAAGACTGTCGGGTATGGCACCTTAACTAACTGCTGTGTATCAATCACTAGAGTTGCACTAGTCGAAGGTTTAAAGCATAATCTGCTAAGTGTCGGTAATTTATGTGACAAAGGATTTCCTGTTTCCTTTTTTGTCCAACACCTGTACAATAAGAGAAAACTTATCCAGAGATGTTAAGTTATCCGGATCAAGAGATGGGGACATTTACTCAATGGTCTTAAGAAATAATTCTTCCGACCCTGTATGCTTCCTCACTAAAGCATCAGATGAAGATAGTTAGCTATGGCACAAGCGATGTGCACATTTAAACTTTAAGACTCTGTCTAGATTAGCGTCACTTGATCTTGTCACCTGTCTACCAAAACTCAAGTTCTCCACAGACTCTCTCTGTCGAGAATGCCAACTGGGCAAACAAACCAAACATAGCTTTAAGAGCAAATCGGTTAATTCAATAATCGCTCCTCTACAACTTCTTCATATGGACCTAAGTGGTCCTATATCTGTTCAGTCACTAGTCGATGCGAGATATACCCTAGTGGTTATCGATGATTTCACCAGATACACATGGGTGATGTTCCTGAAATGAAAGGATCAAACTTTTGAGCATCTAGTAGATCTCTTCAACTGGATAAGCAACTCACAAGGATCGAGCATAAAGTGCATCAGGAGTGATCATGGTACAGAATTTGACTTTTCGAAATGAGATCATATTGTTCCGAACAGGGCATACAAGATGCCTTCTCTGCTCCCAGAACTCCACAACAAAATGGAGTAGTTGAGCGCAAAAATCGTACTCTAGTTGAAGCTGGTAGATCCATGTTAGCAGGGGCAACGCTTCCTCTCGCCTATGGGTGAAGCCGTGTCCACCGCCTGCTATGTTCGAAACAGAACTCTAATAAATAAATCTACCATGAAAACACCCTATGAGATGTGGAAAGGACGAAAACCTTCAATTTCACATTTCGAGCTTTTGGGTATACTTGCTATATATTGATAAATGGCAAAGAGACCCGGAATAAATTTGAACCAAAATCCGATGATGGAATTTTTGTCGGGTACTCATTATATAGCAAGGCTTATCAGGTCTTCAATAGAAAACTTTTTAGAGTTGAAGAATCTATCCATGTGACTTTTGATGAAGCTAACCTTGATTGGTCAAAAATCGGTTCTTCAAGTTCTAATGTGCAGGTCATGGACAACAACGTCGATTATTCGAATTTTATGAATATTCCTGTTACACATCTTGACCACCTACGTGGCATCGAAGCACAACGAAATTATATGGATGATGCTACGGATGACTCGGACTCCGGATTACCATTTAGCTCCGGACATACTCCTACGGATATCCAAAATTCCAGAGCACCTTCAAGTCCGTCCAGACTAGTTAACACCGAAAGAAACAGTGTTGAAGAACCTTCTAGTTCAACCGTACCTTTCAATACGGAAACATCTAGTCCGGACGAAGCTCAACCAGCGGATGCAATCGAACCACCTAATCTGGAAGAGCTTCAAATTGTTCAAGATCATCCATCACATGCACGAGAATTACAGATGGACCCGAAACCATCCCTCAAAACAAGTGATTGGTGATCCTACTTGTTGGTGTAAGAACAAGAGCGACCACCTCCAACATGAGTCTTTACTCGTGTTTTCTATCTCAAATAGAACCAAACGTGGTAGATGAAGCTCTTCAGGATTCAAATTGGATAGAAGCCATGCAAGAAGAGTCAATCAATTTAAGAGAAATAATGTGTGGACCTTAGTACCAAGGCCTAAGTCTCAGCAAGTCATTGGCGTTAAATGGGTGTTCCGAACAAGCTTGATACGGATGGAATAGTAATCCGGAATAAAGCCAGGACGTGTAGCCAAAGGATATCGTCAAGAAGAAGGAATAGATTATGATGAGACCTTTGCTCCAGTAGCAAGACTTGAGGCAATCCGAATGTTTCTGGCGTATGCTTCATATGAAAACTTCATAGTTTATCAAATGGACGTCAAGAGCGCATTCTGAATGGAGATCGTCAAGAGGAGGTGTACATTGAACAACCTCCAGGCTTCATTGAACCTAAGACAGGACATCTTGTCTACAAGCTTCGGAAAGCTTTATATAGTTTGAAGCAAGCTCCAAAAGCCTGGTACGACACACCGTCGAATTCCTACTTGCTCACAACTTCCAAAAAGGGAAGATAGACACCACCCTATTTCTACGAAAAGAGAAAGGACACACTCGATCGTACAAATATACGTGGATGATATCATTTTCGGATCAACGAATCCGAAGCTTTGTGAAGAGTTTGCTAAGTTGATGACAGGCAAGTTTGAGATGAGCATGATGGAAGAATTGTCCTACTTCCTTGGAATAGAAGTTAAACAATTAAAGGAAGGAATCTTCATTAATCAAGCTAAGTACACTCGCAATCTTATTAAGAAGTTTGGTATGGAAGGTTCATCTCCCATCAAAACTCTCATACCTGTCCATGCCAAGTTAGATCCGGATGTTGACGACATATCGATAAATGTGACCGACTATAGAGGGATGATCGGATCCTTGTCGTATCTTACCGCAAGTCGCCCAGGACATTATGTTTGCAACTTGCATCCAGCACGATACCAGGCGAATCCCAAGGAGTCACATATGCTTCATGTTAAACGGATATTAAGGTATCTCAAGGGAACGATGAATTTGGGACTCTAGTACCCAAAGGAGTCCAACTTCACCTTATCCAGGATACTCGATGCCGACTTTTGGATGTCGCATCGACAGGAAGAGCACAAGTGGTACATGTCGGTTTCTTGGAAATAGATTAATTTCATAGTTCGGTAAGAAGCAAAATTCAGTATCAACCTCTACTCGTTGAAGCAAAATATATAGTCTGCTGGAGTTGCTGCACGACTACTCTTGGATGCAAAGTCAACTTACCGACTACGGTTTCAACATGTCATCTATTCCACTCTATCGTGACAACACTAGCGCTATTGCTATCAAGAATAATCCTGTCATGCATCCTAAGATGAAGCATATTGAAGTCCGGTATCACTTCATACGTGATCATGTTCTTAAAAGTCACATCTCACCGAAACACGTTGCTATCAAGATCAATCGCCGACATTTTTACAAAGCCCTTGCCTGATGCAAGATTCTCTGAACTACTCTTCCGTTTAGGTATGCTCGACTTTTTCGCATAGTTTCACCTTTAATTTGCCCAATAGTATACTTACTATCGAACATGCATTGTGCTTTTATTGAAAGTGGAAGATACATACCTGATTTTAATGCTAATCATACTTACTGATCAACGACTTCATGCTTCGATATTAATATCAACTTCATTATGGGAGGATGCTTGCTTTCTCGATCAAGTCGTTTAAGCTAACATGATTAAAGTTTATATGATTTACCTCCTTCTGGTTTCATGATCTTAATTTTCACTAATCACCACATGACAATAGCATGTTCATTTAGATTACTCTATTAACATGTATAGTTGAAGAAATGAAATGGGTTAGCTCGGAATGCCTGGTGGATGAATACTCAATCGTAGTCTGGTCAGCTTCGAAGTATAGTTTTCTAATAAGATAGACGGGGCTTGAATTCTACAAACCGGAAATGTCAATCGAGAGGATTGCACAATCTACGGGGAGAAAATGCTTTATATATTATTCAGTAATACCCCCCCCCCCGTATATGTCTCATGACCTCTTTCCTGGCTGTCTATTTGAGGGGGAGCTTTTCATTGAGAGGATTAAATGATCTACGGGGGGCTGATAATGAACCCCTAATATGTCTCGGATACTCCCTCCTCTAAACTTTTACTTCCGGGATCTGACGGGACATGCTATTTTGGATCGAGAAAAGTGGCCTGCTTGGATGTATTTTTCTTTCTTCAACCATGCATTTTAATCGTCTAATCACCTGCTTACTTTTGACATGTGTTCGCTTCCTCATTTTTCACTCATGAATCCTAAGTTGGCCAAATCATATGATCTTTAATTAATCTTAGCTACGTTGTTCGGCAAAGACGGTTTCGCTTATGTTGACCTATATGAACTTGTGTATTGTTATCTGACATATGCCCTGATTCGATAATATTGATCATTCTCACGTATGTATATGTCTCTCGCATGCTTAGTAATGCATAAGTTCCGTTTCTCATTAGTTCGATTATGTCGTTTTTCACTGATTATTTTCCCTAATCCGTCTTAATCCTTGCCTGTTAAGCTTTTATATTTTCGGTTCATTTTTTAGCTACAGGTTCAGATTCCCTTTGCAACCGTATCGATCAATCTAGCTCATAGTCTTGGATTTGAAGTGTTGTGGTATTTCTCTTCTCTTCGACTTATTGATCGCAAAAGAATCTACTTTACTCTCTCGCCTGAACTCCGTATACTACGGACACGGTCTACTTTTTATCCAGGATACTCTTCATCGACTATTATTTACTCCGGATGATTGTTGGTTCATTCCTCCGGACTCCCGACACGGTCTAATTGCGACGATCCAAATCTTCCTATATGTCGCATGCTTTTGAGGAGGAATCATGATGATTCATTAAATGCAAATCTCGGGATGCACACACACTTCTCTGGATGGCAACCAGTGTTACACTTACTTAGTCATGCGGTCTCCACGACATCGTTTCATTCATAGGCGCATCGATATCCAGACTAATGACATCGCCTATCAAGCGGGTCCCCTGTTTCACTCGCCAATTCCTAGACCCACCGACATTTGCGGACTCGGTCTTATATGTTCCGATCATTCCTGCGAAGCACGAGTATTGCTCATCTCAAATCCCTAAACCTCCCATTGCTCCTTCCATCGCCAAGACCTCACCTTTCCTCTTGTCCTTCAATGGCACCCAGAATCTCTCTTTCCGGCGTTAATCCTGGCCATCCGATTGATTGGAGTGTTGTCTTTAATCCTCCGGATTGGTTTTTCTAGCTTCGCCCTCTCCTTGAAGCCTCGCATATACTCAACCTGATCTCCAATCCCGTCGATCTTCTTATCGACAACATCATTGCGTATTACCAACGGATTCGCTGCACCACCGATTCCATAGTCTCCTATGTCCGCGGTGAATCCATCATCATCACTCCGGCCATTCTCCGGCTGCTCTCCACCTACCTCTTGGTGAACCACAGCGCCTAGATGCCGATCCAATGGCGGCTTCTATGGGTTGCACCCAAAAAGGCAAGGAATATAAGGTGAAATCCTTCCAAGGTCGCTATCGCTGTATGGCGACCATCTTGAGTCAATGCTTACTGGCTCGCACCTCCGCCCTCGACTCCATTCCGTACGACCTCTCCTGGCCATGTACGGCGTTTTTGAAGGTCTTTCGATGGATTGGGGGATGTTCTTGTTTCAGTTGCTGCAAAATGGTCCCAAGAACCGTTCCTTCAGGCGCATCCTCGGCATTGTCTTCCAGGCATCTTAATCCGGACCATTTCGCCCGATATGATCTTGTTTCATTTCCTCCGATTTATTACCTTCATTATCTTACGCCGGATGGGAACATGACAGCCCGCCGACCATCTGCGGCTCTCCGCATACTCCCCGCCTCGGAACAACAAGGCGATTATGTTGGTGACCCCTCCGACAGCCCAAGCCCCCGACGTCGGTTCTGCACCCCGATCCTCCCGGATTCGGTCCGTTGCGGCACCTTCTCATTCTCCGGCCTCCCGGCCACGGTGTTCGTGCCGACCCATCCGAGGTTGCGGGGCCATCTCGGCCAGTGTGCCCCTAAAGCTGTTTCCTCGGCCCCTCTCGCTGCGGATGTCCCCACTCCTTCCTCCTCCGTGTTCTTTGCCGCGGTTGATACCGCTGTTGCGGCCGCCACCGCTGCGATGTCCCGGCCTCTTCTCCGGAAGCCCCTTTGCCTCCCCTACCTCAACCCCGAGATTACCTTGACCATCTCTCCGCCGACACCTTAACGGACCTATGGCTCCGTTTTAGCCTTGCCCACACCGCCTCCATTCCCGACAACGATCTCCGGGTGTTTTACACACGACATACCCAATCCCCGGAGACAATGATCATCCGGAACTTGGTCACGGCTTTCCTACGCCGGCCTCCATTCTAGATGTGGCGTTCCCTACTCCCTCCGGCCCAGTCCATTCCGCCCGGGGTCCTTCTCCTGCTAAGGCTGGCCCCTCTTCTCCTGCTGCCGCCATTCCCGTGGTTGACCTTTCTGGTCAAAGCGGGTCAGCTGCTCCGGATGCCTCTGATGCTCCGGATGCCCCTTCTGCTGCTGCTGCTGCTGATACTCCTACGGACTCCTCCGCCCGGTGCACTCCCGCTCCTGTTCATGCGGGGGAGTCCTCCAAAGCTCCGGAGTTAGTCCTTGGGCGTGCCTCGTTTGGCGCGGTTCACTCCGACGCCGTGCTCTCCGCCCACTGGACCGACACGCCCAGGCTCAAAGCGCCCAAATTTCGCCATCGCCGCCAAGGTTGATGCACTCGGCGCCCAACTCCTCTCCGCTCTCACTGACTCCTCCACTTCAATGGAGCAGAAAATGGATCTCGTCGCCTCGTCCGTCCATTCATTGTCTACCTCCTTCGCGGACCTGGCGCACACGATGGCTCGTCCTCCTGTTGCTTCCCGACGATTTGCCAAACCGGGGGAAAAAAGTGTCATCTCGATCCGTCTGCCCCTTCGCTCCTTCGCACCACAACCATCTACTCGGACCGAGAAGCGGCCTGCCACTTCGGTGCTTCAGGGAGTTCAAATTCCCAAACGAAGCCGCTTCTCTCAACCAAGCTCCTCTCCTAGCTTCGGCTCCTCCTCCATCCTCCTCACCCGCAGCTCGACACCTTCCTCCCATCATATGCGGCGTTTGACCCTTCTAATGCGGATGGAAGTGTTCACAAAGCAATGAAGTCCTATGCGGCGTCTTCTGAGAGAAGATGTCTTTCCGAAATGTACCCTTTCTCCCCGGACGACATTCGGACTCTTCGTTCGGAGAAAGGACTCTTTACTACGAGAAGACATTGACAACTTCTCAAGGGCTTAAAATAGAGATGAGGCCGTTTCCATCTCTATACAAGGACGGGCACTTGTTTGAAGTTCTGCCATGTTGGATTGAAGGCTATCTTCCCAGGTGTGGATCTAATTCAGTCCTTCATCGACGGAACTGCCGAGGATAGCAAGCCATGGAAAACTCTCTCAACTATCCTCATTCCGTACCGGATCATGTCGCCACACTTCATGATGGTCGTCTTCATGATTCGGTCCAAGCAAATGATTCTCATTGATTCTCATCAGATAGTGGAGCACTTTATAAGAAAGAATCAATGGGAACCACCGTGTCTCAGTGCGATGAAGCTGTGAAGAAAGCCGGTTTATATGAAGAGTTGGGCATCACACCCTTGGGTCCAACTCGAGAAGTTGAAGGCGACATTCGGGGCAAGAAGCAAGTGCCACAACAATGGGATGGAGATAGCTCCGGGGCCTTTGTCTGTTACTTCATCAAGTCATTTTTGACTGTGGACAAATCGTGGAGCCAACACACTACTTATACGATGAAGCCAGACAATGGAGCTTAGAGAGAAGGCAAGAACTATGATCTTCAAGTATAGTAAGTCTTATGTACCTTAGTGAAAATCTTGTATTAAGGCTGAATTGTACTTAGTTGCTGATAAATGAATTTGGTTGTGATGCGTATTCCGTATGTTATCTTTTTGCATCGCTTACTAGATCGGATTACAAAGGATTTGGGCATATCCATAATTGGGGGAGATTGTTGGATCAAACCCGGAATTTGGATAATGCTTGATAAAACCTTATGTAATTTGATCTGAGATCTCTTGTGTTTATTTGATCGTTGCAGAAGATATGTTATTAATCCAGGAGATACACTCGTGAGAGCAAAGCTAAGGACAGGATACATAATCCTGATCCGGACAAGAGTGAGTGTCGTCAAACACTTGGTAAATAACCAAGTCATCAATACATACCGAATAAGGAACATTCGTGCGGACTAAGAACTTAAAAGCTACGGATTGCGGAATATGTTCTTAAGTACCTCAAACGGACCTAGTCAAACTAATATGGAGTAAGGAAGTATTGATGCGGAATAAGGATCCAAGCCTTTATTCGCACGGAGTAAGGAAATTAGATGCGGAGTAAGGAATCCGGACAACTTACTCATACGGAGTAAGGAAGCACCGATACGGAATAAGTCATCCAACTTTTTAAGACTCGCCCAGGAGTAAGGAACTTACATACGGAGTAAGGAATTTACATACGAAGTAAGGAACTTACATACGGAGTAAGAAAGCGACTGACACGGACTAAGGATTCCATTACTAAACGATACGGAGTAAGCAACCACCGACACGGAGTAAGGTTCCGAGCTTCGTTAGCAACGGAGTAAGAAGAATTACACCGGACCAAGAAGATATTACTTCAACTCACCGCATTTAAAGTTATCGGCTCGTGGCGTCCCGATGTAAGACAAATTTATTGAGAGCCTGAAGAATCTTACACGTGGATCATCCGGATATGTGGACACAACCTCAATTGTACTTGGGAACTCACAAATGCACTTATACTCTTCAAACCCAAGATCTTGAGCTCCACAAACCGCAGCAGTCAAGGCAGAGAGATTACCAGGAATAGTTAGTGCTTGAACGCATTCCGGAACTACAAGTTCCAAGGTTGTCTCTTAGGAATGTTTTGTATAAATATTCATACTTGTACATTTGTGTATAAAAAAGTGCGCATGTGCATTTGTAAGCAAAGATTAACCCTGTGTATGCACAAGCGGCTTTAATTTTGGGAGATAGAATTTGGCTAGTGTGTGAGTTCATTTGTAAACGAGTGTAAGAGAGTCTTGCTTCTATTTTGTTGTATTTATCTTGTGATAATAAAATAAAATACTTCCACTATCCTGGTTATCTTCCGCGGTGATTCTATCACTTAACTAGATAAGTGTTTGTGTCTTAAGAGAAAGAAAAGAGTTTCGATAAGAGCCTATTCACCCCCCCCTCTAGGCTCCAAGGGACCATCAGGTACATTCCCATAGAATGGCTATCTCTCAAAACTACCCAAATACGAGTCTTTACAATGTCTGGTCCCATTGGCTTTATTTATATTCCAAGGTCCACATAACTTTTACAAATATGCCAAACGAAGCCTGCGGTGATTATTTAAGACCATACATGGCCTTTTTCTATCTAAACACAATGGTAGAAGTCACTTTTCCATCATAACTAGGTGGAACTTCCATATAGATTTTCTTCTCGAGCTCACCATGTAGAAAGACATTCTTCACATCAAACTGTTGCAAATTCTACCCATAGTTAGATGCAAGAGACAACAATAATCTAACAATATTCATTTTTACAACCGGAGCAAAAGTTTTTAAGTAATTAATCTTATAGGTTTGAGTGTAGACTTTCACTACTAATATTGCTTTGTATCTCTTAATTGAACCATATACTTTGTACTTCATAGTGTATATCCATTTACATCCCATAAGTTTCTTGTTGGGAAGTAATGACACTAGCTCTCAGATTTTGTTCTTCTCTAGAGCCATCTTTTCCACATCCATAGCCTGTCTCTATTTCCTTTTGGATAAAGCCTCGGACAAGTTAGTAGGAATAGAAATGATGTTTAAGCTAACTAAAAACAATATGTGAGAGGATGAGAATTTATGGAATAATATATAATGTGAAAGAGGATACAAAATTCTCTAGTTTTTTTTCCTCGAAAACACCTTGCCATATTGCCTATTATTAGGAGCAGAATTAGGGACATGAGCTTGAGAGGTTACAGGTGTTGTTTGTCTAAGAACAGCTTCAGATGTAGGAGTTAGTGGAGATAAAGCTTGAGAGGTTGGAGGTGTTGGTTCAGGAATAAGTTCAAACGCAAAAGCTAGGGCAGATGTGAGAAGAGACAACTCATCAAGAAGGAAGTTCTCATCCTTTACTTCCAAGAGTGAGTATGGATTCTCCCCTTGAAGAGAAGGAGGGGTGTAATATGACTCTCTTTCATTGAAAGTAACATTTGCAGAGAAAAAAAATTGCGAGATGGAGGGTGGTAACAATAATATCCCTTTTATATGGGAGAGTACCACATAAACATGCATTTCAATGCCCATGGATTAAGCTTGTCCCAATTTTGACTATGAATGTGAACAAAAGCAACACACCCAAAGATGCAAAGAATAAGATTATTAGTAGTGCTTATATTATGATAAAAGTTTAAGAGTATTTCCATTGGGTTACGAGTTTGTAGAACTGTAGAGAGAAGTTGATTTACGAGATAAGTGGTTGTAAGGATAACTTTTTCCCAAAAGGATTTAGGAATATGATTATGGAAAATATGAGCCTTAGTAGACTCAAGAAGATGACCATTCTTTTATTCAACAAAACCATTCT
This sequence comes from Taxillus chinensis, assembly GCA_023512835.1. Lineage (NCBI taxonomy): Eukaryota > Viridiplantae > Streptophyta > Magnoliopsida > Santalales > Loranthaceae > Taxillus > Taxillus chinensis. The sequence continues at coordinate 31,876,727 of CM042087.1, forward strand.
ATTGAAGAGCATAAACACAAGATAATTTATGTATGATTCCTTCCTTTTGAATGTAGGGGGTTAGGGTTTAATTAAAATAATCCTTAACATTGTCAGACCTTAATCTTTTAATACTAATCCCAAATTAATTTTTGACTAAAAAGAAGAATTTTGGGTGAATGATACTAATATCAAATTTTTGTTTCAGCAAAACAATCCAGGCAATCAAGAGTAATCATCAATAAATGAAACAAATCATCTGGATCTGAAAATATTGGGAAAATTAGAAGGTCCCCAAATACCACTATGAATAAGGGAAAAAGGAGTAGAATTCTTTGTATAAGTGGGTGGAAAATAGGCGCATTTGTGTTTGACAATCTCACAAGTATCATAATAGAAATCTTCAACATTTGAATTTTTAAATAAAAATAGAAACATAATTTTTAGAACACTAAAAGAAGAGTATCTAAGTAGGTGATGTTATAATTATATTTTTCCCTTATTCGAAAACATAAACTAGGATACAAGAGAATGAGGAATTACTAATAATTTTTGACTATTGTGGTGCTTCAAGGTAATAGAGTTCACCCCGTTCTGTAACATGTCCAATTGTCCTCCCTAAATCCTTGTCCTGAAATAAATAATAATTATGAGAAAATACTACTTGACAAGATAAATCTTGGATAAGTTTTTGAATGGAGATAAGATTAGTGGATAATCTTAGAATATAAAGAACATTGCGGAAAATAAATGAGGGACTTATAATGATATTTTTCTAATACCATCCATAGTGGTGAGAGAGCCATCTATATTGGCTATTTTTTTATTACTGGGACAATGGAGATATGTGGTAAAGGCATTTAGAGACCATTTAACTCCTTCAAGCTAGGATTTGTTGGTTTCACTGAAGTAACATTATTTTGGTTGTTGTTCTGTGAACACTTTCCACGTTGTCCCCTTTCTTCTATAAGCATTATGATGGCAACAAAGGTTTCTAAACTCTGACATAGTGACCCTTTTAGCAATGAAGAACTTAGGTTTTCTTAGTAACCTAGCTCTGATATCACATGAGAAATAAGAAATATTTCAATCACTTTGCTAACACATTAGATGTATACATATATACATTGTAGTTCAACTCTTATTCTTATAACAATTAATACCTACAAAAGTAAAGAGTTTTATACTAATTAATACCTAGGAAATTAAAAAGTCATACAACTATTAATATCGAAGAAATTAAAGAGTTTTATAACAATTAATACATTAAATTATAAATATAAATAATAAATACAATACGAGAAAATTAACAAGTTAATGTAATAACAATAATTTAGACTTTCTAGTTAACATTAATAAATTTGAATTAACTAACAACATGAACTTTATTAAATTTTCTTTACTAGCTAGAATTTATAGAGCACACAACCTTGTTAGTCCCGCTTGTGTGGGATAATTTGCAGGGACGGATCCAAGAAAATTTTGGGGGGGAGAAGGGGAGGGGGGGGGGGGGGGGAAATATAAATGGTTAAAATTATTATAACTCATATTTAAAAGCTCTTATACGAAATTGTAATTAATAATACTAGAATGTAACGCTAATATAGATCCATTAATATATAACTCTATATTATCTCACAATGATAATATAATTTGCTACTTCATACTTACGATCGTATAGATTTTATATTAACAATTATATATTAGTGTCACGCTAATATAAAGCTACAACTTTCTATTATTTTAAAAAGACTTTTTTTAATATTATAATAACTCATTTATGAATAAAAAAATTTAAAATTATATACGAAAAAAAGTATTAGATAATAACTACTTAAAAATATACTTTAATCATAAAACTATTAGATATAACAATGATTGGTAATACTAAATAAATTTTCAAATATATTATCAAGTACTTAATATAGGGATGATACCAAATATATATTAGACAATACAAATAATATATTACATTATGTCGAGAAAAAGATAATAATATTTATAATGACATTTCATATATGTTTTATATACATCAATGATATATATTAAGTAATTGTGTCATTGTACCGTTTGAAGAAATAATAATATCGCATGGGGACAAGACTTTTATGACTGTATCATTATCATACACTTCCTCATTTCTTTTAAATTGCTAGTTTTATATTATTAAATTCTCTAATAGCATTTTTAATAATTATATAACTTTATATAAATATTTCTAATGAATTATGATAATATTTTTTATGTTGTTATTTTTTAATTATTATTATTAATTTTAATTTTAAGATTTATATATATATATATAATTGGGAAAAAATGGGGGGGGGGGGGGGGGCATGGCTCCTAGTTGGGGTGAGCATTGGTCGGTTCGGTCGGTTTGTATATAATTTTTAAACCAAACCAATGACATTCGGTTTGAAAAAAATTCAAACCAAAACCAACCAATAAATGTTAAAAACCATCGGTTTTGGTTCGGTTCGGTGCATAAAAATTCGGTTCGGTTCATCAGTTTGAATCAATTTTTGAATTTTAACGTCAAATAAAAAAATACATTCATTTTAATTCTTAAACATTATCACCAATCGGCTAAGTTTATGACTCTATGAGTAGATCCGACAAAGATAAGTGGAAATTGAGAAGTGAGAATGTCAACATTTGGCCTTTTTACTTTGAGAAAGCGCAAAACTAAGAGATGCATGGGAATTGGGAAGCGAAAAGTGACGATGTGCTAAAGTGATAACGTCTGTTCGATCGGTTCGGTTAACCAAACCCCCAAAACCGTGAACCAAACCAATAGCATCGGTTTTCCAAAAATAAAAACCAAATAAATCAATATAATTTTAAAAACCAATTTTTTTCGGTCCAAACGGTTTGGTTCGGTTTGGTTCGGTTCTTGATCACCCCTAGCTCCTGGTGGCCCCTTGCCTCCGTCTCTGATAATCTGTCTCACATAGTGAGGGCAGGACAAAAAGGAATGAGATAGCGAGTACGAGTATCCATTGTCCAACTTATTAGAAACAATCAAACTGCTTTGGAAAAAAATTTATTCCCTTTTAGAAAGATTAAAACTGCTTTTGTTTACTTTTTTACAATACTTAAACTTAATAGTTTCACGTGTCATACACCTTGGATGAAAATGTGCGTACTCATAAAGTAACTCCAAGAGGCTTTTTATTTTTTACAAAAAAGATAGTCAAATCTAAAAATTGTACTCCAATAAGCTCTCTATCTCACTCTCTACAAATAAAATTTATTGCAGTGACTCTTCAAAAAGAATCATTATTCACTATCTATATAATATTATATTATTTATTTTTATTCTCTCTTCTCCCTCCTTCTTCATCAATTGTTTTATTATTTTTATTATTTTAATAAAAATAAAATTAAAATAAAGATGATTGTTGGAGTTGAGAGTGAAAAGTTAATCTTCACACCTACGGTCTCTATATGTAGAAAAAATACATATTATTATTGAAATTTTTATCTTTCAAATTATAAATTAATTTTGTTTTCTTTTATTAATATTTGTAAACATATAAATAATTACTCAACTAATTTTGAATATATTTATTATTATTTTAAACTTTCTAAAAACCACCCAAATAATGACACATGTACAGCCCACTATAAATCAAAAGATAAGGAAGAATAATTAATGAGTGAAGCGAAGCCCCTCCCTCCATCCAATAACTTGTGACGGCTATCGAATGTGAGGTGGATGACGTCATCGGGACGGCGGCGTCGCTGCTTGTTCTCATCCCAATCCCGAAAGACGTGATCCTATTATATGGAGAATAGATTAGCTGTTCGAGTGATTAGATATATTATAGTAATTAATGTATTATGTCTAAGTTTTATAGATTAAGTAATTAATTAGGTTGAAAATATTTAATTGAGATTTATTTAATAGTTTAATTTTTTATACGTGGCCTCATTCTTATTTAATCATAGATTGGTCATTATATATGAGTTTTTATAAGATAAGGGATATGAGTATCTGGGTTCAATTCCCAGGCAGGGCGTTTTAAAGTGCTTAAAAAATCTGAAATAATCTTATTGATAATTCATTAGAAAATTAGCAGATTAGATTTAAATTGCCGGACTGTTTTACTCCTGGAAAATACAGCTTTAAAACAAATGAGCCTGGGACAAGTTTGGAAAAAAACTGAATTTGTTTTAGTCATAAACTCAACATTTGTAACTTGTAAGCATTTCCAAATAAACGTGAATTAAATTAAAAGCTTTTGAATTTTAGAAGAGATCGACAGAGGTATTATTACTATTTAGAATGTAATATTATAATTTTTATTATAATTAGGGGTGTGTATGGTTTTTGCGGGTAAATGATTAAATTATCAATCAATTCGTTATTATCGAGTGATTAATTTTTTTACCTTTTAATTGATTCATTAATCTTAATAATTAGTGGCTTTATTAAATTTTTGATGGGTACTAACAGGAAATTAGAGCGGGTGACAATTACCATTTATCAGTTTATAATTAAATGACTTTCACTAAAAAATTAAACATATAAAATATAAAATAATTATAATCAAAAGTATATTATTTTATTTATTAAATATTTACAATTACATAAGAGTAAAGATACCAAATATGTAGATCACAACATTACAAAAGCACAATCATATATGTTGCGTCATGTAGCTCTCAATCTTTCGTAATGGGAGAAACAATAGTAAACTATTGTCTATAAATAGATGATAAAGTTTACTTTATTTTTATAATGAAATGTGATGTGTCAGGTTAGTAAAGGATTTGAGCATTCTTACCCACAACTAACCCAACCTACTATAAAATAAAGTTTTCAATTGACTCACTTATTTATATAATTTTTATTCACGAGTAACGGATAGATTTAGGTATGGTCGACGAGTAAAGCATATGGATAAATGCACAATCCTATTTATAGAAATACATTTGATTTATTAATTTTGTAGGGCTACTCAAATGAAATATAAGATTAATTAATTTTATATTATGCTACAGAAAAAATAAGTAAATTTATAATATAAAAATAGGACTATAGATATAAAATAGTACATTTTTATAATAAATATTATTATTAAATCGGTGACTCAAGCACTTAACTGATCCAGTTTTCTGATTGGACCGTTTTTGAAAAAACAAATCGGAGAAACCCGACTGACCCAAATTCGATTTTATAGAACCGATTGTTTTTTTTGAAAATAATAAAATATTATTTATTTTATTTTATACTATAATTTTAATTTAAAATTAATGGCTAATGACATTTCACTTTAATATCCTTTCAAACTTTATCTAATTTTTTTTATTATGAATTTATGTCACTAAACTTTTAAATTTGGAATACACTTAAAAATAAATAGTATTATATTATAAACAAATTTTTAATGTTTTAGTTTAAAATATTTATTTTATATTAATATATAATTATTAATGTCCGATTCGATCACTGACCCGACAATGAAACTAGTGACCCGACCACTCGATATCTTAGCCGAGTTAATGTCCGATCCGTGACTAAAATGCAAAAATGACTTTAAATGATGAGCTAATTAATTAATTCAGCCCCAATATTAATCAAACACACATACATGCGAGGCATTATTTGGGCCATTAGCCGCCTGGCTTAGGTTTTTTTTCCTTCTTCCGAATAAGTGTTGGAATCTAAATTTGCCTAAAAATTACTTAATTTTAATTTAAGATATGATAGCCGAATCTGAAAAGTTAAAAATGTTTCTTTACAATGTTTTGAAATTATCTTAAGTTTGTTTAATTTTGCAACACGTACATTTATAAAATGCTAACGTATTAAAGTAAAATTTTACATGAAAAATTTAGTTCAGAAATTCAAATAAGGTTTAGCTATTTAATTTTTAAGTAATATTAAGCACTGATTAAAGCTTAAAAAGAAACATTCAATTTTTTTAAATAAATTAAATAACTTTTTTTCGATCTTCGTAGTTGTATACCTACACGATGGCATTGTAACGTGATCAGAATCAGATGTGTTGTATCGGATTATATATATATATATATATATATATATATATGAAAATTGTTTTTAACAAAAGTATCATTTTACTATTAGAAAAAACTTCAGGCACAATTTTAAATAATCATTAGTTGCTTGCTCAGGCATTTTCTATTTTTATTTTTATTTTTATCATACATGAATTTTTAAAACCCTTTTCCGTCTCTTTGTTTTCAATTTATTATTATTATACACTTATTATACTCGTGTTAAAATAGCAATATATAACTTATTTTTATGTACTGGAATTTAAACAATATATATATATTTGAAGAAATCTTTATATTAAGCTACATCACATGATCAATATCTTTTAATAGCATACGATTTTTTTTATTATAATTAAATATATACATAGAAAACACGGTAATATATAAAAATATAAATTTGATCTAATATTAAATTTTCTTAACGCTTGCTGATCAGCATTTTTGAATATATATTTAAAATCCAGTTTTTTTGGTTAAAAATTATTTGATTTAAATAAAAAAATGAAAATATAATGAAAGTATGTTTAAACGTTTTTTTTATAAAGTCTAATATCCAATATTACAATTATTTCATGCATAAAAATATTTGCAATTTAATTTAATAAAATAAAATTATACACATACCATATATATATATATTAAAATTTAAAAATATCTACGTCGGAATTAATATCGGCTTATCCAATTGGGTCCTTATTAAAAAAACATTATTCATATTTAAATAAAAATAAAAATATTTTTATTTCTATCTATCATTACTTGAAATAAAAATACTAATACTGATATTCACACTTATTATTTGCACTAATTCCGGACATTTCATTAACTCAATTGATTAGATTAATTAAACAAGATTTAGATAAACTATAAGCCCTTATCACGCGTCCAAGATTTAGATTATTAATGCATGTATTATATTATATATGTTGATGTTCCAGGTGAAATCCACATCCACCGTTGGTTCTTGAATGTGCCTATTTTTCTTTGTACGTAATTGTAAGAAAAACATATTAAAAAAAACCCTTGCCTCCTTTCCTGACCGCTGGGAGATGCGGCAACACTTTATTCTTTTTATTTAAAGAGCACACTAGTCGGTTGGGACTCGGCAGTCCGCACCTATGGCCGTCGAAGATGATAGTTTGGCGTTGACCTTGCATAGATGCCGCCTGGGTTGAGTAATATCAGCAAGCAACCCACGATGGGCGACAATAATGTTACGAAATTGGAAACTGGATCAATTTATTTCTACATCACATGCTTGGTCATTGCAAGAGATTTTTGACTCAAATTTAAAAAACAAAATGGAGAAGAGAATGATGCAATTAAGAGTGCCAAAGGAGAAAATAGTCTAACCATGCTCGGATTACGATTATGCATTGAAGAAAAATTAATAATCCTATAACGCTTCAACTTAGTATGTATTTTAAATATGAGAAGACTTGGTTTTGAAAACTCTATAAGAAAACACTTAAAAAAATGGAGTCATGACTAGGAGCTTAGCAAAAAAAATGAGAGACAATGGTTATTTATGATGTAGTAGTCGTATTGATTCACTAGCCTGTTAGCCTAGGCTCAAGCGTAACTAGATCTATCAGCTTATAAAAAAGACTTGTTACAGTGTCTTTTTTGGCCGGCCGAAAAGCCCACTAGGTTGATGTCAGATCCACTATAAAGCAATCTTAGAGCATGTAGACAGCTAAAATAATTAAGTAAAGCTATAATCTCTCTCTCTCTTTTCTCTCTCTCTCTCCAGATGAGGGTGGCGACCGAGGAAGAGAGGGAGAAGGCGGCAACCGGGAAAGGGAGGGAGAGGACGGCGACTCAGGAAGGGAGGGAGAAGGCGGCGACCAGGGAAGGGAGGGAGAGAGCGGGCGTCGGCAGAGGGAGCGAGGGGGCGGGCGGCATCGGCAGAGGGAGGGATGGGCGAGCGGGGGTCAGCGAGAGGGAGGGAGGGAGAGGGGCAAGCGGGCGTCAACAAAGAGAGGGAGGAGGTGGGCGGGCGTCGGCGAGGGAGGGAGAGGACGTGCGGCGATGGGTGGCGGCAGCCGTCTCTCTCTCTCGAGCTCTCATGTCTGCAGATCTGGCTCTACACGAGGGTGGCAGCAAAGGAAGTGACTTGAGGGTGGAGAAGACTAGGGTATTTTAGGTTTTGACAAATATTTGGGTGATGTGTCATTTTAGCAATAGCTATAAATTTAAGTAAATTTACCTAAATTTATTATTATAGCTGGCAATATAACTGATTGTTGGAGATACATTTTAGGTAAATTTGGCTATAGCTGATGATATAGCTTAACTATTGGAGATGTTCTTATAAGGTGATACCTTCAAGCCATGTTCAAAATTCAGGATACTTTTCCAAATATTAGATGGGTTGTTGAGATAGGAAATTAAACCCTCAGCCTCCTTTTAACAAGTGCAAGACAACTCATTTATTATTTATAATCATCAAGGGCAACCAATGGCACCTATCATGACAACCAATGTCATTTTCCATTAACAAGAAATACCAACAAAATACTATTAGCAGGAACAACCTATGCCACTTATCATGCTAGAACTCCCAAAACCATCATACATACCATACAAGTAATACAAATAAATAAAGCCCAGAAATGGCTCCACTAACAACAATAAAACCAATATAACACAAGTATCATAATTAATATGACATCATAAATAACATTAAAAACAACCAAAATAGTGAAACTAGCAAAGCTAGCCATGCAACACTTAAAAATGGTCATGGCACTGGGCTCCAACTGCAACGTTTAATATGCTAATGTAGCACACGTGCATCCACACATACGTGCACATGTGCATGCGCACCCCCCCCCCCCCCCCCCCTTGTTTGCGGCACACATATGTCCATCCACATCTGTAAGCCTCTAGCCATGACGCACAACATGACACCCACAATTAAGTGATGATAAAACTCCAAATTCAAAATTTAACTTCTTTCCATTAAACAGATCGATAACCTAGTAATTCCAGCATTCAAATCCTTTTGTTGAATTGAATTTTTCATGGTTTTAGCAAAAAAAGTGTTTTAGGATCTAAACAACCTTTGTTTTCAATCAAAATCAAACAATACCAAACTTTTAATTCAATCAAATCGACGGCAAACTACGATTTTACATCAAATTAACAGATTTTATTCATCTTAACCATGGTAAGGATGAGAAAGAGGTCTACAGGGAAAACACTTATGTGGAAATGTTAGAATTAATATGAAACCTTCAAAAATGCCCCCTCTTTTTTAATTATTAATTATTATTTTATTCTTTTAACCCAAATATTTCATCCTAAATTTACCAAACCACCCTCTAGGACTCATAACTCTAAATTAAATATAATTACAATCAAAATTATCATATTGTCGGTTATATCAACATTATAATATTATCAAAACTTATTGGAGACTAATTGATGAGCTATTTCAAATATGAGTGTTCATACAACACATCTTTTTATGGAATACCCAAATTCGAACGGTCCCTTTGAGCAATTATCTGAATATATAGTTTGTTTAGTTGCTAATTTGGGTAACCTTTAAATGTTAATTTGATTGGAAAATCCACTTATGCGAATGTCACTTTTCAATTTTTATCACCTTTGACTTGTATTAATTGTTGATGATTTAACATTGACTTCTATTGACTTTGGAGTTCTTTTAAAGTGATTGTGGTTAACTTTTAAACTTTGTCCTTAAAATATTCAATAGAAAATCTATTTCTTCGACAAATTTGTTAAGTTCAATTAAATTAAGTATCCAATGAAAACGATAAATAGCTATTTCATAATATTTTTTTATTATTATTGACTCATAATCTTTATGAATATATTATAATAAATTATATTTGTATTAAAAAAAGAAAATAATTAAAGTGGTAGGTCTACCATAATATAAATTGTGCACGATTGATACTAGGCGTGCATAATATTTTTTTTTAGTGAATGACTATAGTACTAATATATATATATATATATATATATATATATATATATATATATTATATATATATATATATTTGTTAGAATCGGGGTAAAGGTTTAATTAAGTGTTACGATACTGTCCATTTTGGGCTCGTCATATCGTCCCGCATGGCTTTAAAACGCATCGTTACATTTAAAGTTTTCTTTCTTCTTATATATGTTTTAACTTTTTTGTCCTTAAGCGATGTGAGACAAACATCCCAACAATGGTAAGTAATGTTATATAAAATTGAGGTTGTATGACTGGTGGGTAATGAGATAATGTGATAACATACTAGATCATCAGAAGGGTGAGAAAAAAAAAAAGAAAAAATTATGTTCATTCATATTAGTCATGATTTCATGTGCGAGACTAAACCTATTTTTTGGAAGACAAACTCGTTACCGAAAGGGGTCTCTGTATTCTTTTTTTTTTTTTTTTGTTGACTAAATAAAATGAAATTTAAATGATTTTTGAATGAAAAATAAAAAAAAAGTATATGGAATCAGCAAAGATACGTTAGATACCATTTCTCATTCATTATCAATACGTTGACAATTTCAAAAAAACGATTCATACTATGTTCGTAGTATGATGTAGGTCGCATAGGTATGCCCCCATCGTCTAGTGGTTCAGGGATCTCTTTCAAGGAGGCAGCGGGGATTCGACTTCCCCTGGGGGGTAGGGTACTAAGTGGATTATGATTATCAATAAGCCTAAGGGTTTTTTCTGGGTCGATGCCCGAGTGGTTAATGGGGGCGGATTTTCATATATGGTTAATACTAAGGTCGCAAACTATTTTTCATATATGGTTAATACTAAGGTCATATTTTATTCATAAAACCGTATTTTCAAGTTTTTGGTGAGCATTTATAAATTAGTCACTAATATTCACAAACATGCAAAAAACGATTTATATCCATCTTAGCATAACTCAATTCGTTCCCAACGAAGATTTTGCAAGCATAAGAAAAAGTGGTGTACAATACGTGAAACATTAAATAAAACATGATTTCTCATGAAAATCCCGAGGTGGACACGCATGATATTACGATAGATTTTTAAAGTAAAGTGACTTGCATAAATACCTGACGGATTAAATATAATAAAACTTATTATTTAAGGAAACCTCATTCTCAAATGGGGGTGTGGGTAGATTTAATATAACGAAACAAGAAGTTGAGAAACTCAAACACAGAACTACAGGTTTTAGGGATGACCGGATGAAGGTAGATCTATTGGCTTTTTTTTTTTTAATGAAATATACAATTATTGAGTAATTCATGCCTTCACTAGAAGGTTTGACCCACCCCACATAAAGAAAGAAAGAAGGAGAAGAAGAAAATGACATCCAATTATAAGTATTTTAAAATTTTTATTCCTGTTTTATGTTTGGCTGGCTATATTATATTAAGTACACGTAATATGTGTGTGCGTGTATATATTATGGTAAGGCTGGTTTACAGGGGCTGAAACCTATGGAAGTCACCGTCAACACCCACCTTCGCCGGACACTCGTCTTCGCCCTCTTCTTTGCCGTCACCACTTTTTCCTGCTTCGCTCTGTACAAAGCCTCCAAGCCCTCTGGCGCTGCTCGGCACTTCTTTCTCTCCTTGTCCGCCAACAGCCCCTTTCCGGTGAGTGTACGACGTCGTCACCTGTTGCTTATGTATTTGACCGCCTTGTTTTTCTGCTACACATTTTAAAGAATGGATGTTTGTTTGGTTATCGAGAAAACAAAGTATCATAGTTCATCATGTGACAAGTCATAAATTTGTAGCACGTAATCCATCTCTCCTGTACATATTAAATTGTTTACTCTCGCCTTATAAACTAGGAGAAGCATGCATATTTAAGGATTTGAAACATGAATTAAAATATATAAAATAGAAAAATCTTATATAGGAAATAGGATTCCAGATTTCCCAAAAATTTGCGGTTGTTTTTCTGATGCGGCAGGCTGCGTCGAGATATGAAAGGTCAATAGAACTCGACAGAAGACGTAGAAGACTTTGATTCTATTTTAGTGAACGCCCAAATATTGTGGTACCAGGGGGACCAGAAGCCTCTGTTGGGGAAGACGACACAAAGCAACGACACGCTCTTCCCTCTTCTTCTTCGTTTTTTCTTTTTCCAAAATAAAATATAATAATAATAATAATAATAGACTAGACGAGTTGAGGCTGACAATGTCATGATCGGCCTTTGGGCTTTCTCTGTTCATAACCGTGTAGGCATATAAAATGGGCTTAGGCCCACAGGCTTGTGGGCCTAGAGTGAGACGATCAAAGCTTGATTCATTTAAAATATAGGCTTAAACGGGCTGGCTCATTTAGGCCCGTCCTATGTGAATGCAGATTGGCCGGCAGGATTTTCTTTTACTCTAAATACTTTAAAATTTTAATATATATATTATATTATAAAACTTTAATTGAGTAATTAACTTTCATATTTTATGCAAACAATACAGTTTTAAAAAATATATAAAGAAATTTGCCCGATATATTTGTTTATGTATAATATATTAAAGTTATTTAATATTATATAAATAAATATCAGAATATTAATCTACTTGTCACTCAATATATGAGTAATTATAAAACAAAATTAAAATTAATATTAATTTGATTCAAATATATTAGTTAATTTTAAATTAAAAAAATAAAAATTAAAAATTCACAGGCCTTCAAGGATTGGACTGAACTGGCCCTATTCAATCTATTTAAAACGGGAGCCGGGCAGCTTATTTTACACCTCTATATTTGTGCCAAACAAGTAAAACTGATTTTGACTTTTACTTTTCAAATTTAACAATAAAGTAAAATTTAGACCTCAAAAGTTTCGGAATACAACACAAATTTGTTAAAAATCAAGTAAATTGAAATTTTGAAAAATTTTAATAGGTCACAATTAAAAATATAGAATACTGACAAAATATATATTTCAGTATATATATATATATGATTTTGATAAAATAAAATGTCACGACATCTTTCAATTCAGCCGTTAGATTTATAGTGAACGGTTTAAATTATTTTTTAATTGTAATTCAAGTTTAAAGAAATACTTTTTGCATTTGACATGCATAATCTTTGCATTATTACGTTGATATGTTGTGCTATGATTAGTAAAAAAACGCATCATTAATTTTCTATTAATCACAGCTCAAATTAATCATGAATTAATAGCACATTACGTAGCATTCATCATGAATTAATGTGTCAATACTACGATTAAATGTAACTCAAATTTGTACTTAAACGGATCTCACGTTATATCATGACTCTCTTGATATATAAAACTCTTAACTATTATTGTATTATTGTTTTGGAATGACATTTACAATATATAAAGTTATTACCGTTGATTTACCGAATTTTGATATTTATCCGAACAGAGTTTTTGAAAATTTTGTTTCAAAATAAAATTTTCAATTCTTGGTTTCACATATAATTAACATTTTCATTTCATGATCTCAAAAGCAGGGTGGTGAGAACCACAGGCTTGAAAGAGTTCTGAAGAATGCGGCAACGAAAGACAAAACTGTTATTTTGACGACTTTAAATGAGGCATGGGCAGCACCGAACTCAGTGATTGATCTTTTCCTGGAGAGCTTCCGGATTGGAAATGGCACGCGCAGCCTTTTAAACCATCTGGTGATTGTTGCCTTGGATCAGAAGGCATTTACTCGTTGTCTGAGTTTACACTCCCATTGCTTTGCTCTTGTCACCCAAGGAGCAGACTTCTCGGCCGAGGCATACTTTATGACTACTGATTACTTGAAAATGATGTGGAGAAGGATTGATTTCTTACGCGTGGTGCTTGAGATGGGCTACAACTTCGTTTTCACGGTACTCTCTTCTCTTTCAACTCTGACCAGTTATGCACAACATTAACGTGTACTTTGTTTTTTTTTTTTGCCCCCCCTTTCCCAGCACCCTTAATTTTCATAAGTGAATTAGTTGTCATTTAGGCACTCCATTCAAGCATTGATGATAGCATTGTCATTTGATCAGACAAATTTATTAAGATTGTTTTGTTGAAACCAATAAGATTTGCAAATGCAAAGCCCTGCTCATATAACCCACACTGATTGTGCACTTCCATTGGACTATACTGAGCGAATTTGAACCTTCTAACTGCCTCGGGGTGGGTTTCATGCGGTTAGTACTAGGGGTTTGTGGCGAGAGCTTTCGGAGATTTTGAGAAAAACTCAAAGCATACTTGGTTTTTTATTTATTGCAGTTGAGTGTGGTAAATCAAACAAATGAAAGCTTTAAAGGTTGCCACAATTTTGATTTTGGTTTAAAAAGCTTAGATTATTAGGGATTGGTCTCATCATATCTGTAGATGGTGAAAAGTGGCTCACCAAAACCTTTTTAATGTTTTCCGGATGTGCTACACACTCATTCCACGCTATCTTCTTTTTATTGAAGCAAAACTACTATAAATGATGTGCACGTATAACATAATTCGTCTGACCTCACATAGCCACTTATATAACAATCACAAATATGCTAAGGATACGAGATGACGATACTGAGTGAGATCGTCATGCTATGTTGCCTGTAGCTATTGGAAGTAATAATTAGGCACGTCATCAACTTCATTGGTCCTGCACTCTGCCTTAAAGCCTGCAATATTATACCCCCGTAGCGTCAATATCACTACAAACATAATGATGTAGCTCATTATGGGACACTTGTCAACCATTGAGCGGTCGTTGGAGAGTCTGAGTTTCCAACCTGACGTCACTTTAACAAGGGCCTTAGGAGACACTTGTTAAGTGCCCTGTTTTGTTTAATCCTACTACTTCCTCTGGCCTTTTGTTGTTAGAGTTGCATGACATCTCCTGTCTTTATCGGATAAGGTAATAAGTTTCTATCACTACTCTTCTTCGTTGTGTTGGATTTATTTCTTATTTTTTTTGGGTGGCGGGCCTTCTTACCGACTGCATGAGTCGACTAGAAATAGAAATAGAGAATGCATGCCAATAAAAGCTTGTTTTCCACAATGAAAAATCAATACTTACTTAAAATTTGTCCGCATCAGAAGTTAATGTAGGTGATCTGAGAAATTCTAGAGGATTGAAATTGAAATATTCTTTTTTCTTTTTTGATAGATAGGATTGAAATTGAAATATTCACCTAGCAGAGCATTAGAAGAAAATGTACAACTGTAATTTGAAGCGATGTCAATGAGAGTCCTAACTAGGGTTGAATTTAATAGACTATAAAGCTGATGCCCCATCTGACCACTTTCCAGTTTCCATTGCTGAAGATGTGAACACAGATAGGTCCTGCTCATTTCTAGATTGCTCTAGCACATCTAGATTGTTCTAGCACATCTTCTTTGAAGCAATATCTCTGAACGTGGGCATACCTTCTTGGAAGCAATATCTGAGTTTTCAGCAGTTTAATAAGGATGCTAGATTGTTCTAGCACATCCTTTATTTCTTTATTATAATTTCTGTTGTTGTTGATTATAATTTCTTTTGTTGATTGATTCTATATTGCTGGTTGTCCTCCAGGATGCGGACATCATGTGGTTCAGGAACCCATTTCCAACCTTTTTTTTGGATGCGGATTTCCAGATCGCGTGTGACTATTACAAGGGCGACTCTACCAATATTGAAAACAGCCCAAATGGAGGATTTAACTATGTGAAGTCCAATAACCGGTCCGTTGCATTCTACAAGTTCTGGCACAAGTCTCGTGAAACCCACCCAGGAATTCACGACCAAGATGCTCTCAACATCATCAAACACGACCCTTACGTTTCAGAAATTAGACTGAAAATGCGGTTTTTGGACACGGCTTACTTTGGTGGGTTTTGTGAACCCAGCAGAGATTTCAATAAAGTCTGCACAATGCATGCAAATTGTTGTGTAGGTCTGCACAATAAGCTTCATGACCTTAGAATTTTGCTTGAGGATTGGAAGCTCTATATGTCTTTGCCGCCAAGTTCCAAGAATATTTCGTCACTGACTTGGAGTGTCCCACATAATAACTGCAAAGAAAAAAAAGAAAAAATCAAGATTCAATAGAAATTAAGCTTGAAGTGATCCAAAGGGCTATGCTGGAAATGTCTGTTGTTTATAGAATAGAATAAATTAATGGATCCTCCATTTGTCATGTGCATGGAGCATAGATTTTGCTTTGAACATGGTTCTAAACATATTCCTTGTGCTCCTATGCTCTCTTCTATACAGTAGAATTTTACTGTATAAACTTGAACAAGCCAAGTTAATTGGATGGAATTCGATGGAATTCGCTAATTTTGTGATGTTTCTATAAATGCAAATGAAATTTCATACATGGTTCATAGATCTTGAGTTGTTATTATTAAGCATAATATGATAAATAGACTTACTTGAACTTAGGTCATATAAACAAGACCATCTTGTAAATAATGGTTAACAACAATAATGAATTCCAGTTCATTTTCTCCTATGACTCCTTTGCTTTTATCTCTATTTGATGTTTCTTTTTCATTATTGTTATTTGTTCTTTATTGTCCCACATTATTAATATAGTATCAGAGCAAGCAAAATTTATTCTTTAAGTTTCTCTCTCCAATATCAAGCTATATATACAGATATTGTTCTTAAAGATATTTGGTTCATTCTTCAATTTCAATTGATCGTATTGTCAGTCATGCCTTGCTAGCTAGCACATTCAACTATGACAATGAATTTCTCTCATGAAAGTTTCTTCATTCAAAATACTTACACCAAAAAGACTATTGGAAGCGGCAACAAGATAAAAAGTCTCTATATTTTGATTGGTCAAAATCTTTCTTCTGCTTCTCCCGAGCTTATTAACACAGTTGCTATCTCCACTTGGCATCATCGCCTTAGTCACATGTCTGTTAAGAGACTCAATCATTTAAAAGCTTAGCTTCAGTATGGAGATGTTCTTTCCCAGTGTTCTAAGCCTTGCTATATCTGTCCCTTGGATAAACAAAGGAGACTCCCATTTGAGTCACATAACCAACTTGCTGCCTCTCCATTTAACTGCTTCCTATATGGGATATCATTATTTCTTGACTTTGGACGATGATTGTACTTGTTTCATATTGTTATATTTACTGAAACACAAGTATGATACACTTACTATTATTCCTTATATCTTTCAGCTTATCCCAACTCAATTTCATGCCACTATTAAAACATTTCGGTCCGACAATGCACCAAAACTATCTGTCACTGAATTCTTCAAAGCTCATGGAGTGCTGCATCAATTATCTTGTGTGAAGAGGCCCCAGCAAAATTCAGTGGTTAAACGCAAACACCAATATCTTCTCAATGTCGCTTGTTCTCTTATATATCAGTTCAAATTGCCAAAAACCTTATGGTCAGACCACATTTTCTTACTGCCGTTTTTATCATCAATAGAATCCCTTCTATGATCTTGAAGAATCAAAGTCCTTTTCATCTTTTATATCACACAGTCCCTGATTACAGTTTCTTCCGTGTTTTGGGTGTTTGTATTACACAGTCCCTGCTGACCGTTTTTGTCTCTTTCTTGGCTACCCTCCAGGTAGGAAGGCCTGTAAAATCTATGATCTCTAGGCCAATTATCATTTCTAGAGACGCTTCTTCTGAGATATTTTTTCTTTTCATGCAATTACTTTTCCTAACAGTACGACAAAAACCGTTAAGGACGACTATTTTTTTTTCTTTTAATGATGTTTTTAGAAAGTGTCGATAAGACGACGAGAGGAAGAATCGCGGGCGATGGGAGGTTCACCAACGGCTGAAGGTTTGGCTTTTGCTAGGTCTAGATGAGGGATAAATCGATGTGGTCTATGGGGTTTGATTGTGAAGGAAGCTATGGGTGATGGGCGTGATTACATTTCGTTGGGTGGTGTGGTTTGAATTAGATGGAATACAGTTGAGGATAGAGATGGTGTGGAGAAGACGAGGCTTCAAGGGTGATGGATTACGTTGGCTGTTAGTAGGGAAGAACAGAGGTCAAGGCATTGGATTTAATGGAAGAAGACAATGGCTTAGCCGCTTAATTAGGTGGTGGCTGGGTGCGACGACGAGAGAATATAGCACGCATCTCTGGTAACGTGAGGGTGGAGGTGTATTGCTTGAGGTGGGTGGAGCGGCATCGGATGCAGCAGCGGAGGTCGTTGCAGGTTTTAGAGGTGGGAGCACCGGGACCAACAGTAGTGGCGAGCATCTTTGGGGACGCGGTGAGCCATGCAATCAATGACGGCATGAAGATGACAGCGTTTTGGGATCCACTGAGGCAAAGGTATGGTGATGGCGGCCAGCTGGGTTAGCGCAATTGGAGCTAGCACAGGCAACGAGGTTAATGTTGAATGCTCCTGCGGTGGCTGCAGCAAGTAAGGGCGAAGATTAAGCTTCCCGGCATTATTGACCAGGTTTTGGAGGCCACAGCAGCAACCATGAATTTTGATGGAGATGGCGATGATTGAGAGCGGTGGCTGCGCCCTCTGGCCTGATGAGGCGGCAGTTGATAATTCAAAGGCCTTTTCTTAGCTATGATAGATGACAGTTCGGGTTGTATTTTGTTGGGAGGGAAGGATGATGGGTTGTTACGGCTGTGTTTTTTTAAGTATAATTATTTTTACCGTTTAAGCTAAAATTATATTATTTATAAATAATTTTAAATAAAATTTACTTGTTTTTAAAAATAATTTTATTTTAAAAAATAATATTACCGATAACAAACGAACTGTTTCTTGAAACAAATTGATTAATTTATTAACTTCCATTGGAGTTGATGGTATTTGTTTGTGGTGCCTATCATATCTGCATGTCATTTGATAACATATTTGCTTGAAGTTGTTTACATTGTGGAGGTTGTTTGAAGTTTTTTTGTGATTTATTTGAAATGTGGAGGCCGTTTATAGTTTTTAGTCATTTGTTTATGGTGTCGTGGTAATTTTTAGTGACCTATTTGAAAAGTTTGGAGTTTTTTTATTACTTATTTGTAGTATTAAAGTCATTTCATTTGCAGTATGCGTAATCTATTTGCAATGTTGAGGTTGCTTGCAATTTGTGGTAACCTATTTACAGTACAATATCGAGGTTGTTTATGATTTTTCTGACCTATTTGTAGTGTTTAGCTTGGTTGTAGTTTTTAATGACCTATTTATAACATTGAGGTCTTTTGTAATTTCTTTGTACTGGTGTTTTACCGTTTCGGCTTCAATAAAGTTTTAGTCTCGCATCGTAAGTTTAAAGGGAGATATGAAGAAATATAGAATTATTTTAATTATTGTGAGTAGTCTGTATTAGATTGGAAAAAAAAACACACAGAGAGAGATCTAATTATCCTAATAAATCAATCAAGTTTTCTCCCTTTTTTTAACAGCATGGCCTTGAAAAGTTCACTTAACATTTAATCACCAGATTTTGCAGATCAATTGTACCAAAACTCAAACAAATTCATTTTCCTTCCATACGGGGCAAAAATATTATCTACCCATTCAGGTCAAGCCTTGGGCTGCATATGCAAATGCAACACATATCCTTCAGCTAGCTAGTGTGTTTAATTTGGTTGACATGGGGGGTGGCTTGTAGAACGGACACAGGATGGGGATGTGGTTTAATGACAAAAGCTACGACGGTCTTCAATTCAGTCAGGCATGCAAGATTCGCAGTCCCGGAAATGCAATGGTGGAATCCATTTGTTTTTTGTCTTAAAGCTCATTCACTTGGCACCCCCGTGCTTACACCTTCTGGGCTTCTTTCTTGTCACACGCCACTAGTACGCTGCATCTGCATTGCGGACTGGATTCTGGCTCTCCGGTCTCCAGTA
This sequence comes from Taxillus chinensis, assembly GCA_023512835.1. Lineage (NCBI taxonomy): Eukaryota > Viridiplantae > Streptophyta > Magnoliopsida > Santalales > Loranthaceae > Taxillus > Taxillus chinensis. The sequence goes on from CM042087.1 coordinate 31,896,506, forward strand.
CTGATCACCTTTCGATTTCTGGTGGTCCCAGCACACACACACACAGATATATATAAAAAGAAAATTGATAAAAGGAAGATAGGTCTCAATTGCTTACTTTTCAAATGTGGTCCTTCCCTGGAAATTTGATGAAGCCGTATAGATGAGACCGGGTTTGGTACTTTTTCTGTAACGAGAGGTCAACGACGAAAATGAAGGTGCATAAAATTAATTAAAATCATTTGATTCTTTCTCCTTAAATAATATCGTGCACGTGAGGCAACACGAAGGATCGAGATATGGAGGCAAATTTTAGTGCTGTATATGCGTGTTTTGGGGAAGTGTGTGTATCATGGAGGACGTGTTTCTCTCCATTCTACCTGTCTATGTTTGAAGATGGGGGATCTCTCTATTTGAGAAATGTTGCATGTTATGACAGGTAGAATGGAGGACGTGGAGATTATTGATGTTTGCTTTACTAAGTTGATTGAATTGCTAGATTATTGTGATGATGAGATTGCCATGTGAATGGTTTGAAAACATGAACAGCTGATAGTGTGTGCTTATCCTAACATGTTAGGATGGGGTACACTTGTAAATATTAATTGTTCTTAGGTGTAGTGATTTCTATCATAGTTATGTGCAGGGCAGCCCTGACGGCAGGCAACTATGACTCCAAAAAAATACACCAAAAAGAAGACCTCATCTCATAGCCAATCGTCTTTGTCTTACGCCGTGCATACCCTCACTTAACCTAATCACGCAACACACGTAGCCTATGCTGTAACGCTAAAGGCTCCATCCTCTCTGAGCTCCCTCGTCCCGTCATCATCCCTTTAGGCTCCAGGACGCTGCCACCTGCAGTCAACACCCAACAGTCCCCAAATCGCTTGTATTCTCCACTTTTTGATTCTCTTCGCTCCCATCCCCCATCTTTGTCGATTTAGGTAGAGTGATTTTTTTTGTTGATTCTCATTTCCACTGCTTGCTTTCACACTCCCTTGATGCAGGCTTGTTTTGATTTCATGAATTTTCAACTGATTAGCGGGTTTTTGTAACTTTTATATATTATTTTTTCCTGGGTTTATGCCAAATTTTACAAAACTATGTTTAGTTGAATGATTCTGGGCTTATGTAAAATCTCAGTTGAACTATGATTAGTTGACTGATTCTATGTTTGGGCAAAATTACAGTTGAGTTATACTTTGTTGGTTGATTGTAGGTTTTTGTAGCTTATTTTTGCTTCTAGGTTAATGCAAAATTTTAGTTTAACTAGCTTGGTTTAGGCAAAATTTTTACTTCTAGCATTTAAACCATTGGTTTGGTTTTCCTGGGTTTTTAATTAAGTAAAATCAGCACGAAGAACCAACCTCCCATGCCAAAATTTGACTTACAGTCCAACAAGTAGATCCGTGTTTCAACTAGTCTTATTGTGTATATATATTCCCCACTAGATCGATTCAAAATGTTCATATAGATGTTTGCTACAACAGAAATATCAAATATGGGTCATGAGCTGGAGTTGCCTCATTGGTAGGCCATGGATGTAATGGAATTGCTTTTGAATCATGTGTTGAATGAGCTTTCTTTTTGTGTGGTATTTTCAAAATCCATGTAGTAGTTATAAGGGCGTTCATTCATTTCAACTTTTAGTCTTCTCTGTTTTTCATTTAAAACATATTATGTTGTGGTTGTAAGTCTAACCAAACGATAAAAGTACATAGTTAAAATGAAGTCTCTCATGAGTCTTGACTAATATATCTCTACTTATTTTAAAAGCAGTAAATCAATACCCTTGAAAGATGTTCATACCTTCTTTTTTTGGTTAGGGTGCGTGCAACTGTTGAGTTTCTGCATGTGTTTGTATTTGCTAGTTTTGTAGAGATTTTTTTTAGATAAAACCAGTCTATTGGTACTTTTGTTGGGTTGCATTGTTTGGTGGTGCTAATTTCTTATATAGCAATCAACACTTCTTTTATTAGCTCTAAAGTTTAATCTATTCTTAATCATAATTAACCATGAATGTTCAGGTGGAGACTAGCATTGCATCTCATTTACAAATGGTGAAACTTCAAGAGGAGCCAACTGCATCTTTTTTTTCTTAAAATATATAGGAGATAAGGACCCCAAAACTTAATTATTGCCTTGGGCCCCCTAAATCTTAGAGTCAGCCCTGGTTATGTGATCTATTGATGAATTGTGTAAGATTTTATGATATATGTCTTGGTATGTGAATTAAATGTTCTACGGGGTATATGGGTAGTTAGAATACTATATTAACACAAGTATATACTTGACATGTAAGATTTTAGGATTGGTTGGACCATAGAGTTGTAGGTCATTTACTAACAATTGTGCTCACCCTTACCTTCTTGATATATTTTTTAGTATCCGCACACTAGCTGGAAGCTGGTATGAAGTTAATTGCTATTTATTTCATATTTTGTCATAACCTGGCTAATAATTTGTAATGATATATTGTTCTGGTTCATTTATTTGATATTCGAATAAGGATCTGTAAAAGTTGTATTAGATTCATAACATGACATTATTATTAATTAATTAATTTTCTTGTTTCATAATATGTCAGAATATATAAGAATATCCTGGTTGTATGATTGTACATGTACACTTTGAACAACACTCGTTATGTAGTCCATATCATTACTTGTTATCAACCCATTAATCCTTTGGGTACGGGTTTGGGTTAGTCATGTTTTTTGTTTTAGATTCCTTAGAATTCGGGAGCATGATAGAGTAAGCTATGTATAGGAGTATTAGTGTTGAGAGAGGAGGCGGGCTGTCGTGCCTGAGTGCATGCCTGGTAGTACTGCCTATAGTGGGCTACCACAGGCCGTAGTAGTTGCCTTAAGCTTTGCCACAAGTGGCCACCCAACGTTATGGGCAGGTGTTTCATGAATTAGGCAATTTCATGAAATTCGTAATGAACCTAGGAATTGGAGGGAAGCCAAATTTGAGCTAGAAATCTTTGTTTAGGCAGTTTGAGTAGCCTCATATGGCTAGGAGGGGTTAAAGACCCATTTTAGGAGTGAATTGAAGCCTAAAACTGTATGTTTAGGATCCTTGGACTAAAAATCAACGAACAGCAGTCGACAGGCTTAAAGGAGGCAAAACAATCGATGTGGTTGATGTCGACTAAGTGAATGGGTCGACCTGGTTTGGTGGACCTGGGGTGGTTGGTCAATTGAAGGTGGTTACTCTGTGTAAGGGTTTAGTCGACCTGGTTGGCTGGGATATTATGCTTGGTCGACCTCGACCTGTGGTGTGGTTGACGTTGACTTGTTGGGGTGGTCGACTTGGACAAGTTAATCAAGGTGTTTCAATTAACTAGTGTGGTCAACTAAACAGTGGTCAAGTGAGACCTGCATGGTTCAATTGATTGACCAACAATGTTCAGGCACTGTTTTTTGCATTTTCTTCATAGTTTAGCTCCAACATATGTGGACGGCTAGGGCCTATATCTTAGGCTGATTTTAGGGGTTCCTAAGGGGATTTCAGGTGATAGAGCTATGTGAGGGTGTTAATCGGCACGATGAGAGCATGGTTAGGCTGTGTTGAAACCCTTATAGTTGAGTTGCAGGTCATTATGTTGCACGATTGTTGGACCTTGAGTCTGTGAGCTATTAGGGGGCCATGACCCCTAGGCTAAGGTCCTTATTAGGGGTTGTAGGCTAAGACCTGAGATGAGCTCTTGGTGAGCTATTATAACTTTGTTGGGTGAGAGGCTGAGGCTGAAGCTGTGGAGCTCGTGGTGCTAGGGCTAAGTGTCCCGAGTTGGGGATCATGTTAAAAATCATGAACAAGTTGAGTCCTGTTATGAATAGTTTAAATCCTGATAATTATGTATACAATACATTACAAGTATACAAAGCATGTAGTGTGTGTGTGTGTGTGTGTATATATATATATATATTGCATAATTAGGTGGTTTAGAGTTATTAATCACCTACTAAACTTATAGCTCACCCTATTCTCTTGTCTACCCTTTTCAGCTGCGACCTGAGACTAGGGGAGACTTCTCTTCCGAGGAGGACACTACCCACTACTCTGATGTATTATTCTGTACTGTCTTATATATTAACTGTTTGTCTTATCCTAGACATGGGTCTGTGAAGAGTTGGATTTGATATTTACTGTGATGTGATATATGTGTGACTGTTTAACATATATTGATGCATGATTGTAATGTCCCACATCGGATGGAGAGGAGAACGAAGCAAGCTACTTAAGTGGCTATGGAAACCTCTCCTAGCACGAAGCCTTTTGGGAGCCGAGGGCCGACCAAAAATAAAACTGTGCGAGCATGGCCCAAAGCGGACGATATTAGGTTACGGGTGGGCTGGGCTGTTACGAATGGTATTAGAGCCATGGCCCGGGTTGGTGTGCCAGCGAGGACGTTGGGCTCTCCGAGAGAGGGTGGATGTAATGTCCCACAATGGCTAGGAAGGAGAGCGAAGCAGGCTACTTAAGTAGTTGTGGAAACCTCTCCTAATAAGAGGCCTTTTGGGGGTCAAGGCCCTACCAAAAATAAAACCGTGCGGGCGAGGCCCCAAGCGGACAATATCAGGCTACGGGTGGGTTGGGCCGTTACAATGATAATGTATAGACGTGTATAGGATTACCATTGATGTATAACTATAAAGGTTTGTTTATCTCTATTAGTGCTTGTCACCAACCCCTTGACCTTCAGTTGTAGGCAAGGAGAAGTCATGTTGCTGGTTTCGAGTTATTTGAATTTTGGGAGCATAACACGTTGATATCAAAGCCAAGACTTGGATCGAGCAAAGACGTTGGACCTCCTAAGGGGGGTGAATTGTAAAGTCTCACATTGGCTGAGGCGAAGAACTAAACGCTTCTCTTAAGGAGGGTGTGGGAACTACTCTAACACGAGGCCTTTTGGGAGTTAGCGACCTTTAAGGAATGATGCAACCCACCAAAAACAAAATCAGGAATTAGGCTTGAGTCTTGAACTGGACAATATCATCTTACGGGTGGCTTAAGTTATTATATATTGTACCTATATCCAACTTCAATAGTTGTGCTTGGTCATGAAAATAGTAAAAACATGAAAACTTACTATAGATGCTATAGTGCTCATAGTAGTTCTCCCACCAAAGCTTAGCTTATAAATAGAGGCCTTCACCCTCATTTCCAACAACAACAACAATAAGCTAGTGCTTTAGCACACTTGTGCTTCTAAAAAAGAATCATAGGAAATAAAATTACACTATAATTCTCTCAAGCAAGGAAGCTCTAAGTTTTTTTAAAAAAGAAAAGAAAAGCCCAAATTCAACTCCATTTTCCCTATCCTCTCATGTATTATTTTTAAATAATATTTGCATTCCAATTTAATAATTAGGGTGTTTTTTACACTTGCTTTGTTTTCTTTAAAGTTACTTTATTTAAATTGCATGTGGTAATTTAAATTTTGTCAAAATGTAGATTAATAACTATTTAATGTTAAAATTAAAATTTTGTTCATAATGCAAAAATAGAATATATTTTAATGTATGTCTTAATAATATAAAATTTTATTTTATGAAAGAATAACATGAATAAAAAATATAAAAAAGAAAAAAACCTTTTGTTTTGTTTCTTTCCAATCCAAGTAACAAAAGAATCGAACTTTCAATATTTATATTTTAATTACTCAAACCAATATCAATTGTGACATGAGTTATCAAGTATCTATGTTTTTTTAAAAAAAATGTTTTATAAATAGCCTTTTGTTATGCTGACCAAATGTTATTTTTCAGAAAAAAAAAAATACTCTTCGTTCTATCACTTTAATTTTCAAAAGTCTTGCCACAGAGTCTAGTGGTCATGGGGCTTTGTCATGGAGCTTGGGACAACTCATTTTTTGGCCTCTTCTGAAAGCTTTTGGGAAATTTTGTCTAAGGAAACCAAAACTTAAGACACTTTTGTCTCCCCAGAATTTCCTAGCCCCTGATTAAATAAGGTAGCTTATTACATGTGGCGACCTCAACTTCATGGACATTGCTAATATGAAGGCCATGATTGAAAGCGAGCTTGTGCTATAATGTGGCTTGGGTGCAAGCCTGTGCTGCAATGTGGCCTTGACAACATCAATCCACAGCATTCCACTACACATATCCACCCATCCTTGGTGCACTCGTACACACTAGCCCATTACGCTGGAGTTACTACTAATGTCTATCACCACTTTGTTGGTTGTGTAAGCTTGCTTAATGATGTCTAATGGAATGGTCGTTCCCTCTTATGAAGACAAGGAAGCCTCCTTTATAAGCTGCTCTAACAAGGTCGGTCATGTATTTTATGGAAGTCGAGTGCAAAACCCTCAACGGCTCCGCCCGACTTAGCCCTCTGAAGTTTGTCGAAGCCGTCGCAATGTCCGTTGGGTCTACGTTCAGCCAGCCATCCACAACTATTCTAACCACTTAGTCTCTAGAGCCCACCTTTAAGGCAAGGGAGAGCTCCAGAATTGAAGAGAGGAGCACTTCCATTTCTTGTTTTTTTTATTTTCTTCTTAAAACATAAACCCAACCAAACAATTAAGTGATTTAATCAAAATCAAACCAACCCAATTTTAACTTGACCAACCCAATCCAAAATCGAATTTTGGTTTGGCAGATGGTGTAATCCACCCATACTGAACAATGAATACCCCTAATCTAAATGATTAATTGTCACGCCCCAAAATTCTGTAAACAACAAAACTAGAAACGTAACTTCCCCACGCCCACTACAGGGGTCGAGGGGATTGGTGACCAACTCAATCCTGTATAACTCCATAACAGCGGTAAAGTGGTACTTACCAATGATTCAATAAAATATTCAAGCAAGGAAACACGTATAATAGTGCAGTTAACATTACTAAAATCAATTAACATCCATGATAAAGCATAACAAAGTTAACCAATCAGGTTTATACAACTGTCATGGACCCATGTCCGGAAAATAAATAAAGTATTAAACAGTCCATAGAATATCCTACACAAAGATGTCATGACCTGCTCCGCTATGGCTCCAACAGCTACTCCCTACAACCTGTAGAAAAAAAAATAAAGTAGGGTTGAGCATAAATGCCCAGTAGGTGATCTCCATCTCCGCACCACCCAATAACATGAAGTCCTAAATCTACATGATTGGTATATGCTTGTGCTAGTGTAGTGTCCTATTCTATCACAGTTACATTATATTAAATCACAAGATGAGACATCACATCACAATACAATCATAATAGTTCACTGGTAATTTATCCATCCACGGAATTCCCATTACCAACTCCAGGAATTCCAATCACTACTAGATAGTCATATGTGGGCATATGGTATCCCTAACGATAACCTGTCACATATGGGACCTATGTTACTAGCCACATAGGGAATCTGCGGCCTCTTGCCAGCCCTATGTGGGACCTACGGTTAACCCAACCAATTTAATCACAACGTCCACACACATAAATAATAAACACTAGTTTATCACAAAATCCACACAACCACTAATAAACGAGATTTCTCATGTTCAGAATATAATACCACAGCCTGGCAAGGCATTAAAACTCCAAACCAGTATTAACATTCCACTATATAATTATTTATCAAACCATTAATATCGAACCACTAGTAATAACTTAAACAATGAGTTTATAGTATCATTGTAACATTTTTTTCTTTTAAAGTAACAATTTAATGATGTCAAGCCACAAAGAACTCATTATTTATCTAAATTTATTATCTAGCCCAAATACTACCTTTCTTGAACGAAAATGGCAGGCCACAAACTACTATATATATAAATTTATATCTATAAATATCTTTAATTATATAAATAATTGGTGTAGCCAAAAGGAGGTGGACTGGCCCAGGGGGGCTAGCCCAACACGCCAGCCCACTAGGGCTAGCGATGGAATCTGGCAGGGGCGGCACTGAAGCCGCCGCCCCTTGCCCCTTTGTCCACAATAGTGCAGCCCTGATGGTTGCGCTCTAGCAACACGGGGGCGACGCCAAGAATGTCGCCAGCCCCTCTCTTCCACCTTCTAAACTCTCCCGTGCCGCTGCACTACCCAGGCTGCCTCCCCCAACTGCGACGCCATTCAGGGTCTCCCCCCTTCGTCCCAGCACCACCGATGCCGCCATCCACATCTGCAGCTGACTCGACGTCATCGCCAACGCCGTGGACACCAAGGACCTCCTCTTCTCCGCCTACTGTGCCATCATCCGAATGGGGGAAGGCTTCCCCCACAGCTCCAACGCCCCACCAGTCACCCACTACAAAAGTTGCACATTTACCTCCTCCAAAACTGACCAATATGCAGCATTCTCACAGTTTTATATGTATATACATATATATATATTCATATATTAATCTATTTACACGTTGGTTATACCCGTACAGTCAACGTTTCATGCAGTATTATAAGAAAGGATCAAGAACACCTACTTGATTTTTGTCTCTAAGGATAAACAGCTTCAAATCAACAGCTCCTCTCTCATCAAGCTCTGCGCCAAGCTCCGCGCACAACGCACAAGAAATGGAACGTAGGGTTTCTACCTTAGGTTCCTCCTTTATATACTAACATTTAATTATTAGATTTAATAATAATAGTAATAATAATAATATAATTAGTCATAATATTAATAATAATAATAGTAATTCATTATAATAATTAATAACAATGATAATAATAAGAATAATAATAATAATAACATTATAATATTAATAAAGTCCAAATATTAAAATACTTGTATTAATAATAATGATCCCATAATGATAATAAACTCAAATAGACATTCCCAATTCTAATACTAATTATTATAGTAACAACTCAAATATTTAAATAATTAAATTAATAATATTAACATCATAATAATTATAAACTCAAAATATTAACATAATTATAATAATAATAATGACGCATAGTAATAAACTCAAAATATTAAAATAATAGTAATAATAACTCAAATGCTCACGCTAAAGCCATGCTACCGGATAGATATTTTAAACTCTATTCGGGTCTAATTTTCAACCTCACACAGATATGAGTCTTTACATTAATCACTGTATGTATAGACAAAAAATTTTATTCTAATTTTTTTCATAAGATATAAATTATTTAAATGCATAATTTGTTTTACCACATAAAAATATTACCATGTGGATTTGATAAATCATCATAATAACATTTATTTATTTGTATAATTATTTATTTATTATTTATTTATCTATATAGTTAATTTTATCACTTTATGTGTGTGTGTGTGTGTATTAATTGTCACCTGGATTTATCAAACCTTACGATGTCTTTTAGTTTAATATCTTGTTAGGTGGTTTAACCATGTAGACAAAGTAAATTTAAGTGATTCAAATTTAGTATATTTAATTTTGATTTATAATATTAATTAACAAATTAAAAATAAAATAAAGATCAAGATATTAATATTATAATATTAATTTAGTATTTCTATTTTTAAAGTTTTAGAATGATATATAGGAATGACAAAAGGATCATAAGTATTTTCTTTCCCTTTTTTCCTTTTGAACTTTTTGTTCCCCTCATTCTTTCTTTTATTAGGAAAACATTTTTATGAACACTCTTATTTATTTAATTTATTGATTAGGATAGATTGTTTTTTTCCTGTCTGGGTTATCATTGTTAGCTTTATGTTCTTAATTATTATACATTCTTAAAATTCTATGATTTGTTTTATGTTATGAACTTGAATTTTGTTACAATCTTGTCTTATGTTTAGACAAAGTAAATTAATAGTTCAGTCCAAAATTATAAACTTTTTTAATACATTAGGAAAAGAACATCTTAAAGAGTATCAATATAGTTGATAATATATATGATTTAGTATTTGAGTGGTTAGCCTAGATTATTATGATACTATATGTTCAAACATAAATTCAATCTCCATAAAATTTCTCATATGTTATGTTTTTTCTTATGATATGATCTTCAATATATATGAGGATATGTCTCATTATGTTATTCATACTATTTTCAATATATTTACTCTACCCTCATTTTTACCTTTATTTAGTAATTTAAGTTCACTCCTTTGTTATCATAGGTAATTAAAAGAAAGAAGAAACTAAGATAAGAAAAAATCAAGAAATGTGTGAAAATAAAGTTTTTTGGACTTGAGAATTTTGTTAATTCTTGTGTTATAACATATAATAAATGAGTTAAAAGATTTGTAGTCTCTAAACCTTAAATCTTGAATTGTGATAAATTAATAACTATAATAATAGTTCATATTAATAGCTATAAAATGTAATAAATGAGTTAAAGAATAGTTTGTATTAATAACTTGAAATTTATGTGAAATTATATATTTACTTTTGCCAATGCCCCCAATCTAGAAATCCCAAGCAATTTGATTATAGGAAGTTATCCAATTGTTAATTTTAGAGTCTTGTGGAATTAGCATTAGTTGGTCCGAAGAGCCACAATTACGGAAAAAATAAAAATCAAATTTTAATTACTGTTCTTTAATTTTTACACCCTAAATTTAAACTAATTATTGGCCTTCGAATGGAGTACTTATAATAAATTATTTAAATGTTCATTTTGCTAATTAACTCCACATTTTTATTATATATTAATTTGTTATTATTCATTGTGGGTAGAAGGATTTTTAAAATTTATGGGTTGACTTGATCATCTATATATCTTAAACAAACTGTACTATCCAGATTAGATAATTTATATATGTTTAAATTGTAAAAATATTTTAAATTTAATGTAAGGATTACATTAGCCATATAATATCAGTTGAAAATTTTAATATTATATTTGTCATTATATACTTTACGAAATTAATATAAACTTAAAATCAATATGGAGCTAATTAAGCGGAAAAGTCTATATGCAATTATTTTGTAAAGACTTTCTGTGCATGATAATATTTTATTAATATTCCAGTGATTTGATGAGATTTCATTCATAATTTAGTTAAAATTAATAAGATATTATTAGTAGAGTGTGAAAAAAAAAACTAAAACGTGGATATTATAAGAATACGGTCAAATCAATCCTAATTTGCATGAACAGATTTTTTATTACGACATGAGTCAATTCGTATCCTACAAAATACCATTTTCTTTAGTATATTATTTTGATATTGCATGTGAATGTGATTGCAGGGAGTTATCAATTTAAATGCTATATATATATATATTAATAAATAAATAAAAATAAAAAGTCTGAGCCACGAGTGTGGTTATTTTATAATTTTCACAATTGGGCGTTACGTACGTTTTTTTTAATATTTGTTTTCACTTTTCACGTAAGTTGGTGATTAATGGTAGCATTTGTTTATTTCATTTTAGGGGACGGAAGCTTTAATAATTACAAGTAAGCTATGGAGCGACTAAAATCAACTCCCCTTGGTTTTTGGTGTGGCTGGTGGTGGGTGGGTAGGTCCTTTTCATGGGTCTCACCTCCCATTCCACTTTATGGAGTGAAATACCATAACTGCCTCTGAGTCTGCCGTGGTGGCTCGCGCGCTTGACGTGACCACCCGCGAAGCTACTGCGGTTCATCGTAACCGACTAAACCAGAGACAGAGGAAGAAAGAGAGTGAGAGAGAGAGAGGACCCTTCGTCCTTACCGTCTCCATGTCACTCCCTTGTGTCAGTGCCAGAGACACCACCCAGAGAGAGAGAGACGAGACATGACCTTTCTCAAACGGCCACACATGTACACTAGTATTTCAGCACACAAACTTTAGGTGCTCCTACAATTATTCGTGTACGTACTCCTTATGGTTTCAGGTGCTATACGATTCTGAGAACCCCCATATATTTCATGATTAATTTATATCTTTTTTCTTCCCTTGCCTTGTTTTGTCTGCTTTTGTGTTTTAAATTTTCTAGCTAGCTAGTCAGAATATAATATATATATATATATATTTACAATAAAAAAACAGAGTGGCATCGAGTGGTGTTTTTTCATAGTTTAGTTCTTTTGTTTATTACTACAATTATTCTTTGGTTTACTGCGGGAATCAAGTGGGGACGATAAGGTTGATTGTTGAGCGATATGTCTGTAAGCGAGCGAGCGAGCGAGAGAGAGAGAGAGGGGGAGGGGGTTAAAACCCACGGGCTTGGTGGACCCATCTCTCGCCGCATCACGACACAAAACGCTGCGTGAGAGCGGCATGAACAGCAACTCATCCACCACACACACACACACACACACACACACTCTCTCTCTCTCTCTGTGTGTGTTCGCAAATTAATACGTTTTTTTAACAATAATTTTGGGAAATAAATGAGGGTAGGAAAAATCAGCTGCGATAATTAAACCGGTCAAGGAAAAAGGAAAACAGCTCGATTTTTCTAAAATAATAATAATAATAATAATAATAATAAGGGTTTTTTTAAATTAATTTATTTATTGTGTTGCATATGATGTATGTGGGTGTGTGTCTGCATGACACCATATAGGTCACATACACAGAAGCTAAGCTAGAGAAGAAGGTCCTAAAAAAATTATATATATTATATATATATATAAAAAGTTGAGTATTAAAAGAAAGAGGAGAAACAACAGCAGTGAAGAGGAAGCATCGGATACCCATCAGCTGACCTCTCCCTCTTTCTCTCCTCCTCCTCCTCCTCCTCCTCCTCCCTCCTTGCCATATGTGTTCCGGCCGTACGTCTTCACACAAACTAGAAGACCACCTTAATTAATTTCCTTCGAATTCAGGTGCTCTCTTTTAATTTCCTCGGTTCAGTTTAGCTTCCCCATCAACAATCATTACCTTAAAACCTTCGGATCGCTGTCTTTTTAAGGGTTTTTCACAAGATCTAATGCATGCGGGAGTGCGATTTCGTATTTTCCGGTTGGATTGATCAGAGAAGCACAAGAAAGAGAGCTTAAGAGAAGAGGAGATTAGTAAAAAAAAAAGGCTTTGGTTATTAATTTTTTCTCCTTTTTCTTTTTCTATTTCCCAAATTAACAAGATGGCCGGCTCCTCCTCTTCGTCCGTGCCGCCTTTCGAAGAAAATCAAAGACAGCAGCTGTCCTACTCAGCAGCACCGACTCCAACCTCGGCGGCGGCGACAGCTAATAAGAAGAAGCGAAACCTCCCCGGGAACCCAAGCAAGTGCCCTCTATAAGCTTCACTTAGTTTTTGTACATAATTATATCTATGTATCTGTGTGTGCATGTTTGTATTTCATTTATTTCTTTAGAAGGAAGTAGAAATGACAAACCAAACGCATATATCTTCGACCGTTCTTAATGGATTTTAAATTAAAAAAATGAAAAAGTTTTAATTGTTTTTTGGGTTATATAATTTAATGATGATTGTCGTGATATATATATATGTGTGTGTGTGTGTATATATATATACGTAAATTGTGGTTCCGTCCTTTATTGATATGTGTAGATCCTGATGCGGAGGTGGTGGCGCTATCTCCCAAGACCCTAATGGCAACAAACAGGTTCGTGTGCGAGGTATGCCACAAAGGGTTCCAAAGGGAGCAAAACCTACAGCTCCACAGAAGAGGGCACAACCTGCCTTGGAAGCTGAAGCAGAAGACAACAAAAGAGGTGAAACGCAAGGTTTATCTGTGCCCTGAGCCCACCTGCGTCCACCACGAGCCATCTCGAGCCCTGGGTGACCTCACCGGCATCAAGAAGCACTACTCCCGCAAGCACGGCGAAAAGAAGTACAGGTGCGACAAGTGCTCCAAGCGCTACGCTGTTCAGTCCGACTGGAAAGCACATTCCAAGACCTGCGGTACCCGCGAATACAGATGTGATTGCGGCACTCTCTTCTCCAGGTTACCCACCTAGCTAGCTTCTATTAATTATATATCTACCTTATTTAACATGCTCGATTGCTCTTTTGCTTATTACATATATATGTCTACATTCAATCTTATGCATTCACATCTTATTATACACACACACACACACACAGGTACTTGTGATTTATTTCATTGGTTTGAGCTTTTTTGCCTTGGCGTTCGTTCGGTGATTTCTGATTCTTGGATAGGATAACTCTTATTACACTACCCTTGTTCTTTCTTCTCCCACGGGGGGTGGGGGGCACTAGCAATCTCATGCTTTTGGGAACTGGGCCGTAAAGGTCGTTTCAATTTTGGTTACAACATCAATGGTGAATACAAAGGAGCGAGTGTAAAACAAATTTGTATTGTGCATTTCTATTTTTATTATTGTTTTTCTCTGCTCATCACGTGTCGCCGTATCAAATGAAGTTTTTCTTTTTTTTTTTTTTTTTTTTGTGTGCGCACAGTGTGCGTGTGTGTGTGTGTTTTGGGGTTGGGCGTGTATTCTGCATTTTTCATTTTCCTGTGTTAATTAGTAGTTAGTGGGTTTGTTCTCTTCTGTCTTGGCTGCATGTGTCCGACCTGTGCTTCTGCAGTTACCCTTTTTGACGGTAACGTTGTCAAGACACAAAGCATCTTTTTCTCTCTCCTCCTCCCTCTCTCTCTCTCTCTCTCTAAAATCTGTCTGGGAAGATGCCTTGTCCTTCATGGTTAAAGCTTTCAAGTGGAGTGGGTGAGTGAGTGGTCGAGTCCTATATAGGGATGGGTTGGCTTTTGAATCGATTACCTTTCACTATGATTGATAAAATTCTCTTCTTGCATTTGTTGGTTATCGATCCAGCTCTTTATCTGGATTGACGCAGACAACTCCTGTTTTTTACACAAAATAACAGATAAAAAACACATAAAAAATATAATCTAAAATAGTTTTCATCATTAATTTTATTGCTTTCCAATGCCAAAGCGACTTACTGTATTTTTTTGACCTATTTATTTCGTTTTCTCTATGGTCTCGCCTTGTAGACTTTCCACAGGTAGGTTCAATCTTTTGGCTTTCGCTAGATGTTAATTGCTTTTTTTGTCTTGTAAGTAATGGCATTCCCATTAAAGCCTATTTCATTTTCCATTACCATATTTTGACAATGCGTTGTCATATTTTATGTTTTTAAATATATATATAATTACTACAAAATATTTATTAAGGAGTATATTAATTGATCTAGTCACTATTGTGTTTAAAAAAAACCAAATTACAATTCCCTAGAACCAGATAACAATGCGCAAATGCAACTATTAATTTTCAAAATCGGTTAAGATGACTTAGCTGCATTATTGTAGAGTGGGTCCAAGTTGGACACACTTATGATTAGTAGGAAAACGAATATTGAATATCTGTATATTCCCACTCCCTCCCTCTATTTTTCTTTCAAAAAATATAACTATTTTAATAATAAAATTTTCTTTTCCCCCCATCACACAATTAATGTGACCATTTGGCAGTTTTAGATGACTATATTTATGACTATATATTTTTTCCACTTTATTACGCTATTATTTTATGTTTATTGAATTCGATATTCATTGGCCATGAAACTTTCCATTTTATTTACTTATATATATATATATATAGTCAATAATAAACCTATCTTTGATAATTTTATACAAACAAACATTATTACTGCGGTGTATATATATGCATGGCATTGTCCTTTTGATTCTCATTTTTGAGTTTGGGCACTGCAACTTTTCTTTTAGCATCATGCCATTGTCCTTTTCTCTTCGGGTACATTGGCCACCATTGTCTTTTTTTAAATTAAATTTGAAGGTGAATATCTAATAGATCATTTGATCAAACATGTAACAGGCGTGACAGCTTCATCACCCACAGGGCCTTCTGTGATGCACTGGCTCAGGAAACCGCCAGGCACCCTCCAAACCTTGCCAACATCGGCTCTCACTTGTACGGCACTAACAGCACCACCCCATCCAGCATGGGCTTAGCATTATCTCAAATGGGTCCCCAATTTGCCCCAATGCAAGACCACTACCACCACGCCCAAGGCGGCGGCGGGGGAGACGTGTTACGCCTCGGCGGCCCCACGGCAAACCCGGGGCAGTTCGACCACCTGCTTCCCCAGCCCATGGGATCCGGCTTTCGACCCACCCAGCCCATGCTCCCTTCCGGCTTCGTAGTGCAAGAACCACCAGATGGTCATCGTCACGGTAACTATCAGGATGGACACGGTTTAATAATGCACGTTCCTCATGACGCCCAAGGCAACCCAAACGCAGCAACCAGTCTCTTCAACCCAGCTGGCTTCTACCCCAACACCGATCAGGGCAGTAATGCAGCCACCGCCGGCCGCGAAATGTTGGGCGGCGGAGGCGAAGTGCCGACCGTGGGACTCTTTCCCGCTGGAGACCAAATGGGTTCCTCCGGGTTCCCATCCATGTTTGGCAATATTCCAATGGTCCAGAGCGAGCACGCAAACATGTCGGCCACAGCCCTGCTTCAGAAGGCGGCTCAAATGGGGTCCACCTCCAGCAACAACGCCGCCGCCTCGTTCCTGAGGGGTTTTGGAGGCGGGACATCCTCTTTCCCCGGCGGCGGCGGCATTGCCAAGTCCGAGGCAGGTAGCTTGGGAGACATGTTCGTTGGAAACGAGGCCACCCTCCAAGACCTAATGATCAAGTCTCTCCAGGGTGGCGGCGGGTATGGGACAACAACGCTTTGTAGTAATAATAACACCAATAATAATAATAATGAACATGGACAACAAGAGAGCGTTCATGGGCAGCCACTGCGATATGACGCGAACAGGAGCAGCAGCAGTTTAGAGTTGGATCAACCGCAACAGCAGCAGCAGCAGCAGCAGCGCCGCCACATAATTGGAGGAGGTGCCGGGTGCAGTGGTAGTAGCGTTGGAGGTGGTGGTTCGGACGATCATAGGTTGACCAGAGACTTCCTAGGGGTCGGGCACGTCGTGAGATGCATGAGCAGCGGTGTTCCGCGGGAAGAACAACCTCGGCGACAGCAACAGCACGACACTACAGACAGTAGGTTGTTGGATTCGGAAAGAAAGGCTACGCTGCCGACAAGCCAAGGTTTTGGAGGAGGGAATTTTCAGTGAGCCGGCCCGTGACGTGAAAAAAAAAGGTTGTAAGAAAGTACAGGTACGCAATCATCGTCTCTCTAAAAAATACAATTTTTGGTCCCATTTTTTATTTTTGTTTTTGTTTTTATTTTCAAGGAGCGGATGCAATATTGACGCTAGCTACTATTCTCTTTAGATCTCATTTTGAAATTATGATATATATATATATATATATATATATATATATGTGCTTCACGTGATGTTACGAAGTGAGTGTGTACGGATTCTAGACCCGGGCTAGAGTGTCACGGGTGCTCAAACTAACGGATGGGACGGGGTGATGGAAATGAGTGGCTCCCTTTTTACATATAGCTAGGCTTGTGTTTTTATTTTCACTACTACTTTATTATTATTGTTTTATTATTGTCATAGGAATATAGGCAGGCTCTTGCATTGATGAATATTCCACGTATTTTAGGCTCGATCAAAAAATAAAAATAAAAAATGCTTGGTACATCTCAATATATTTACGACAATGATTGGCCTACACGCAAGCAAGAAGAACCACGGGCATCGGATGCGCTTGGGGCATGGGCTGCTAGATTATTCAAGAACAGAAAGTTTTTCTTTTTTTTTCTTTTCCCTCAAATAATTGAAGTGCGCGTCAATCCATGTACCAACCAATTCAATTAGGATTGTCACAGTTTAAAAGAGGTTGATCGGCCTATATAAAACCTAGTGCCATAAGCAATTAGCTTTTACATGATTCATTTGTTTTGTCATGCATTTACTGTTTTTTAAGATTAATGTTAGGTGTCATCAGGGTTGTATAATTAATAGCCATGTGTTAATATAAAAAAAATATTGGATGAGAGGTAGATAAAAAAAACTATCATGCATTTACTGATTGTATAATTGTTTTTTAATAGCTAAAAATTCATGTTTCTCTTATTATTTTTTTTCTTTTATGGGTAATTAACAAAACAATATATTTTGCAGGATTAAAAGCTTATACATGCAAAAAGGCGTTTTGACTTATTTAGCCTTGTCAAACCGTTGCATCGTGCATGCATCTCAAATAAAGTCGATTTTTCAACATCTCCTCGAGCCGAAAGGAGAAGGGAAAAATCCCCAACCCCAAAACAACCTTTCTTTCTGCAAATTTATTTTGTTTTATCTTCATATATACCTTCTACACTGTCTGAAATTAGTGAAACGGAAACTCAAAAACATGTCTAATGATTTAATTTCTGTTTGTCCTCTATTGACTTAAGCTTCAACATTTTGACATTTCTTATTGGGTATGTAAGAGGGATAACTCTCTGATATACAAAAGTAGTTATGGTGGGGTTTATCCTCCCGTATAGATTCAAGTTTAACTATGGTTTATTATGACATATCCTCGTTGAAATTGTAGTGAATTTGTGAAAGTTAAATCTGTTTTCTGCAGAAATTAGCCCACTGCATGCAGGATACACTGATTTAAATTTTAAAAACAAATTGAAAATATTGAATCACGTGAATTTTTGAGTATTTATCATATTCAAATATTATTTTTTTAGATTAGTTGTCTTTTAATTTGCTCTATTCTCACTAGGAAGACAATTTGGTAATCCAATTATTATGCCATCGGAAAGCAAGATCTCTAACAATCACAAACACAAAATATATAGAATAATTTCCGGCCATGCGCAAGAGATTCCACTACCATCAATGAGCTGTACGTGGACAAAATACATTTTTTTGATGGAATATGCTACATGTGTGACACAAAAACTTTATAAATAACATATAAAGACTTGAATTTCTTTATCCGAAACAGCTATTTAGTAATCAATTCACGCTTTCAAGAATTTCTTTCCCTACTAGAATAGGAGGGTTATTCAATTAATTAGATTACTTCATCACTTGATTACAAAATGTGTATAAAGGGTGAGAGATTTAACGTCAAATACCTAGATGTTATTTGTAGATTGTAGGTTTATGGACTTGAAGCAGGTTCAACATATTCGATCATCATAAAAATCTTACCGGTTCTTACGATTACAAACATGCTTTTATCATGTTCTAATTAACTACATCGCCTGTCTTTCCAACTTCCATCTTCTTTGCTGCATTGATCTTGCCGTCTTGCTGTTATTGGCCACATACGAGATCTAGACGGATTTTTAGGCATCGATAGTGCGAACTTGGAAAAGTTGAATAAGATGCGGGCAACTTAATTACCTTCAATTTCTAGGTTTTGTGCG
This sequence comes from Taxillus chinensis, assembly GCA_023512835.1. Lineage (NCBI taxonomy): Eukaryota > Viridiplantae > Streptophyta > Magnoliopsida > Santalales > Loranthaceae > Taxillus > Taxillus chinensis. The sequence goes on from CM042087.1 coordinate 31,915,641, forward strand.
CACGTACGTTCTAGTTGCGCTCCTCATATAAGCACCGACGCATTTGCATGTTGCCAATTTAGGTGTCATATTCGTATTGGATACTGATGTGCAATAAGAACATAACTAGAGCAATGTGAGATAAGTACTAAAAAAACAGGAGCTTAATTAGACAATGACGGTTAACCGTAGACTAAAGTTTTAAAAATGTAAAAAAAATTAAAAATAAAAGTTTAAAAAATAATAAATTGTAAATATAAATTATAAATTATATATTATATATAATATTAAAGTTTGTATATAATTTATATGTATTTTATAATGTATATTAATTATTTAAATATATTAGCTAGAGTATTTATATATTTATCACGTTTTAAAATATTTACATATTATAAATTTATTATTTATTCTATGTATTTAATATCTATATATATTACATACTAAATATAATTTTTAATATTAACATAATAAATGTGTATGACAACATGCACAAACACATAAACACACAAATATATATTATGCATGTGTATACACATATATATGCTATATGTAAGCGCATATATATACATATATATTTATGTTACATAAAGGATCTGAGATGAGCTTTTTATCATAAGAACATTTAATCCGTACCGTTAAATTAATATTTAACGGCTCAGATTAGATTTTCATGTAACTGTAACAGAACACTATAGTATAATTACAGTTAAAAGAAAGTCTAATCACAATAAGAAGTTAACTTTACATTTTTATTATAGCAAAATTATATATATATATATATCATATACAGTAATATTGTATATTATATTTATTTATACTATATATGTTTGTCTCTCTCTATGTATATAGATTAATGAGACATAGATAGAATTTAAGTATTAATATTTTATTTTAAAGTATGATATGTTAAAAATTATAAAAATATCATATCAATAAGAAATTGAAGTTAATTAGTGTGCTTATGCTAGAAGAGTAAGAATGAATCGTTGTATCAAGAAGAAAGTTGTTAAGTTTAATTTGCACCTAAACATCATTAATATTATGTAAACTGATGAGAAAAAATTTAGTTAAAATGATTTTGTAAATTAAATTTAAAAAAAAAAAAGCCATCGCCAAAAACTTAGCCAACACCGATTTAAAATGAAGGGAAAAACTTTTGTCATCTGAATCGTTATTTTATGTAGTGACGTAATAGGTGATATATTAAATAATGAGGTATTTGTTACATGCAATCCACGGTCGTGGCTGGAATACCAATCACCGTAGGGCACGTCAGCCGCACGGCTGTAAGTATATTTTTAAAAATAATAAATAAAATGTTTACGAACTCGTGATGGAGACACCGGTGCACGGTTACACCATCGTCATTATTATTTTTTCAATAAAAAAACGCTATTGATTGAATGGGGGACCGACTCACAACTGAACGCTCACCACCATTCACCGGTAAAATTAATTTGCTTTTTTATATATTAAAGTATTTGATATTAAAGCATCTCTTTTTTATTTTAATAATTTACGATTTAAAGTATAAGTTTTAATTTTTTAATTTTAATTTATTTATTAACTAATTATTTTTAAATATTTATTTATTCTTTTAAATCAAAAAGTAAATATAAAGAGAAGAGAAATAATAATAATAATATAGTAAGAGAAATATAACATTTTAATAAATAAAAAAATAGTATATATTAAGTTAAATGTATAGAGTTACTATTTATTTATTTTTTGACTTATGTTTTTTCATTCAAATATTACTCCAATTATTTTCTATATATAATTTAATTTAATTTATTTGTTTTCGCACCCAAGTCATTATTTTTTAAGAAATACCAAATTTGTGTGAAATTTGTGTCACTCGTATTTTAATCTCCGCACTCATTTGTGTCATATAGGTGGCTTCAATTTTGGATAAGAGAATGTAGATTAAAGACTAAAGTGGGTGTTATTCGGGTTAGCTTTGATAAGATTTAGTGAAAGGCAAGACCATAAGACAAAAATAAAATAAAATTGAGAGATAAGCGCGCGATTAGGTTGTTTTTTGAAACGTTATTACTATAAAAATTTATACCCTATATAGAGATTTTAGTTTTCAATTTTTTTATGATTTTTGAAAATTTCCCACAAACAGCACTTCAAAATGCTATCAAAGGCCTAAATTAGGAGTTAGAAGAACAGCTTAAACGCTGAAATTTGATGCCTATAGCGGCGATGTTATAAAACATGACTATAGAAACCGTTGCTGTAGGTGTTTATCTTCTTAATTAAAAGGGTAGCCAAGCCAGCCACAGAGTAGAGAGAAAGGGTAGTTGTCTCATTTATGTAAAGAAAAAGCGTAGCCTGTCTCATTTCTGTAAATAAAAAAGCGTAGTCAGCCCTAGGGTAGAGTATCAAGTACGGCAGGTGTATATCCCATAAATAATGTTGGAAACATACCAGAAAGGGCCTTTTCCCTCTGGATTGTAGCTGCTGTTCTTTATGGGAGTGGGAGTAGCTGAGTTAGCCTCTATCTAAGGTTCAGGCCCAGCTGCCACCCACGCACACATATAACGTTGCATGTTTGTCTGTATATAAACTAAACGTTACGCGCATGCAACTCCCCCTGTGTTTCATCATATATATGTTTTTTTTTCTTTAAAACAAATGGTTAATATTAAAGAATTTTTTACTGTAGATAAATATTGATTTCTAGTGGCGGGTGTAAGGATTGAACAGCTACTACATACGTATGCCTTTGTAGTTTATTATTCCTTCTTCCCCCCCCCCCCCCCCCCCCCCCCAGCATTACGAGTTATATTAAAAATGCAAAGAAATGCCTAATTGTCACTTAAATGCTATTGCTAAAGAATTGGGATAATCTATATATATATATATATATATATATATATATATATATATATATATATATATATATATATATATTTTTATATATATAGACGACAGGAGATAAACAGAGATATGACTATGAGAGAACGTGATGCGTGCATGTGAGGGCGTTTGTGTCGTGGAGAGAGCTCATTGGTGGAATGTCCATACGTACGTGTCGTGTTCCATTTGTTTGAAAAATCATTGAGTGGGGACCGTCCCGACATATACAAATCTCTCATAAAATTTAACAACGATGGCCCTCTTTATTTGATAATTAATATATAATAATAAGATAAATGCTGTCCTGCATTATAATGGAAAAAATAATAAAGAATAAGTTATATTTTTAAATCAGAATATATATATATATATATGTATGTATAAAATCACTACTACTTTTTCTTTTCAATTGGCAATTGGCTGCCCAGCTTCTGGTGCCTGGTGGTGAGTCACAGAGGCGGTTAAAACTTGTTTGTCGACCAGTGTCCAGAGGGAGATCCAAAAATGGTCGGTCTGATGGAGGAGGTAGCTGGAGAGTGGCACGGATTTGTCGACAGACAGACGGAGACGTGCCAGAAATATCATGGCTGCAGATATGCGTGGGAGTTGAAGGCGTCGTTGTTCACTGTTCACTGCAGAGACTAGCTATTCCCGTGGCCTCCGAACCACAAATTATGGAGTGTACGTCAATGCTGAAAGAATCAACTCCTCCATTCCTTCTCATGGCAATAAAGAAAAAGTCTATACACAATCACGCACTTACACAGTTATTTTCACGCACACTTTGGCATGGTATTTTTTTTATGGATTCATTAATATGCCATTAAGTCTCAAAATCAATTATATATATACGAAAAGACCACCGGAAAAAAATTTATACAACAACATTACTCTATAATAAAAATCTCTTTTCAAAGAAAATGACTAAATTAAATATCCAAAGAAATGCATGAACATTAATACGTAGTAATTTATATTATAATGTGACTAGATGAAATTTCCATGAATTTTACACCCAACAGATAAAAAATGGAAACTAGGGAATTGTTAAAGTAATTCGAATATTTTTTAAAGAAACTTATACCAATCTAACATTACATATACAATCCTGTAGCTAAAACTATTTAGATATTATATGGGTAGCTAAAGAGAAATTAATAATACAAATTGTTAAAAAGCAGGGAACATTCATTCTGTTGATAAGAAAACATTGAAAGCACTGTTGCTTTAATAATTTAGGTAGACAGAGCAGCATTCGCGGGTTATATGTGCAAAGATCCAACCGCGAAAGCGACGGGACAGAGAGAAGTATAATTATAAATAATCAATCGGGCTGAATATTTCATAGAAATAGATATGTAGACGCTAATGATTCTCTTAATTGGAATACAAAATGATTAACATTTGTCAAAGTAATTATTTCAACAAACATCTTTAATTAGATACGCAAATAAATACTGTGCATGACATTACAAATCCACAGCACTGCAAACTTAAAACAAAAAAAATGGGGAAAAGGAATTTTGAATCATGTGACTGGATATGGACACTCAAAATTCAATAATTGGGTAGATAATTTAAACATTATTTACTTTCCATATTAAATTAATTAAGTACATAAATCCTGTTGGCTAGTTTGGGCTGGGATATAATAATAAGTATTATGTAAAAGTGTGGTGCTAACTAATATTATATTTGTTTTGAAATCAATATGTTGTTGATTTATACTTTTGTTTTTTGAAACTGCGGAATAATAATCTCTAATTTAAATATAATAGTGTGTTTTGGTTGTCAATTTGCTGGATTACTGGGAGAAGGTGTCTAGTTTTCACGAAAAAAAAATAGCCAAAGTCAAATTCTAAAATAATACAAGATTTCTACCCCACGACCATGTGGCGACCAAAGGAAACGCAGTAGGGCACCACTAACGCGGCTACGAAGTGACATCTCACCAATGACATGGCTGGGCTGCCATGAGTGTTATGGCAGCTGCAGTACTCAAATAAAACATTTCCTATCTCCCTGAAACCCTTTTTTTTTCGAGTTGCGATTCCAATCTCTCACCTACTACGAAAATGCCTTGATCATGATTTGATACGATTTAATGGGTATTTGATTTCCCTATCAAACAATTGTTTGGTAGGACAAAACTTTATTTTGGTAGAAAATCATGGTTTTGTTAGTCTTTATTTTAAAAAAAATAGAGCAAAAGTTGTATGACATCATGATTTTATCAATTCAAAATCAAATAAGACATTTTTTATCAAAGCCAAACATAAACGTAAAATATAACTTCATTTTACAAAACTTAACTTTAGAACTAAAATATAATTTTATAAAACTTAATTTTAAATGATAGTGTCGTGAGTTATCAAAACTATTACATTCCACTACTTAAGACCGATATTTTTCTCAATATTTAATGGCTGGGGTTTGGTGTATTGCTATACAAAACGGGCCTATATGGTAATCCCGAATAGTTAGGCAAGTTGTGTATGGGTCACAATTAGTAATTTTATCCGTATCCGCTCCGACCTGATTCATACCCACCCCGATGGGGCGGATATTTTTTGAATTTAACTGGTAACGGGACAGGTACGGACAATAATTTTTTGCCCCGCCGGGTAACGGGGCGGGGACAGGGCAAGCATGCCCCGCCCCTACCCGCCAAAAATTCCCGCCCACATGGACGGCCCGCCCAGCTGACCCGCGTGAAAAAATTCCTGGCAAAATATTGCCAGGATAGAGAGTCAAACCCAGGATCTCCCTTATAAGTACTATGTCACTCAATCATTAGGTTAAACTGTTTTTGTTATATATATTTAATATATATACTTATAATATAACATATAAATAATTATAACAATAACAATACTATTATTATTAGTAGTAATGATAATAATAATAATAATAATAAGAGTGTATGATTTATTTTAATAATAATTATTATTACAAAGTTTATATATTTATATTAAAATAAAAACTAAATGTAATATTAATATTTTGATATAAAATATAAATTAGTTATATTCAAAATTAATTTTGAAGTTATATATTAGTTCATACTAATATACTATATAATTATAAATTATATCACTTTCTTATATTTTATATGCTTATATATATTAAAATATTATTAATACTTTTAATAAATATTTACTTTTTTAAAAATATAAGTATATATACTTTGTGAGTAATATTATTTTTAAAATTAAATATTTACTCATTATTATTATTATTAGTGGTATTATTTTTGCTACTAATATTATTTATATGTTAGATTTTAAATATATACACTAATTATTTATATGTTAGTTAGTATTGTATAATTAACCAATAACATTAATTACAATTAGAATAGTATATATATATATATATAAATATATATATATATATATAAAAACTCATATCAAATTATCACTATATATGCATGTATAAATTCTAATTAATGAGTAATAATTTAAGTAAAGAATAGTGATAATCTAAGTAATATAATTATCATCAGAAATAAATGATAATATGGGTAGTGATAACCTATCTAACTAATATAATTATATATCATGGTTGTCATATTACTTATGTTATAAACAATACAATAGTTCAAGAAGTTGTGTTTCTCTAACTTATTTTACTTAACATAATTAAAATGATTACTAATATAATTATTAAATGTGAGTTTATATATATATATATATATATATATATACACACACACACACACACTATTTTAATTATAATCAATATTATTGGTTAATTATACAATACTAACCATTTTGATATAATATAAAATACACGGTGAGAGTGAGTTTTGATTTTTGATAGTATGTATTTTATATTTGGGTTAAAATTAATAAATAATATATTATTGATCATTTTAATTATATTGAGGGAAATAAGTTAAAAAAACACGACTCTTCGGACTATTGTATTGTATATTATATGTGATATGATTAAGTGTGAGTTTATATATATATATATATATATGTAACATAAGTAATATGATAACCATTATATATAATTTTATTATTTAGGTTATCACTACTCATATTATATGTGATATGATTAAGTGTGAGTTTATATATATATATATATATATATATATATATATATATGTAACATAAGTAATATGATAATTATTATATATAATTTTATTAGTTAGGTTATCACTCCTCATATTATCACTTATTATCGATGATACTTATATTACTTAGATTATCACTACTTGCTACTTAAATTATTACTTATTGATTAGAATTTGTACATGCATATATATAATTATATATATAACATTACTAATATGATAATTATTGAGTATTTGGAGTTTAATAATTGATGTTAAAAAGTTTGTCGATAATATTATATATATCATGAATGAATATTGTTTACTATATTTACATAATTAGTGTATATATTTAAAATCTAACATCGAAATAATATTAGTAGCAAAAATAGTATTACTATTAATAAAAGTAATGAGTAAATATTTTATTTTAAAATAATACCACTTACAAAGTATATATACTTATATTTAAATAAAAATAAATATTTATTAAAAGTAATAGTAATATTTTAATATAAAATACAAATATATAAAATATAAGAAAGTGATGTAATTTATAATTATATAGTATATTAGTATGAACTAATATATTATAACTTCAAAACTAATTTTGAATCTAATTAATTTGTATTTTATATCAAAATATAATAGTATATTTAGTTTTTATTCTAATATAAATATATATAGTTTGTAATTTTTATTATTTTTAAAATAAGTTATACACTTTTTTTTATTATTATTATCATTACTAATAATAATAATAATATTATCATTAGTGATAATAATAATAATAATAATATTATTATTATTATTATTATTACAATTATTTCTCTGTTATATTATGAGTATATATGTTAAACGTATTAGTATGTATAATAAAGACAACTTAGCTTGATGGTTGAGTGAGTGTTGTAAAGGGGAGAGGTCTTGGGTTCAATTTTCAGTCCTGGCAATATTTTGTCAGGATTTTTAGTGGGGCGTGCGGGCTGGGGGCTGGGCTGGGTTATATGTGGATGGGCTTGGGCCGCCAAGTGGGGCGGGGAATCCCCGCCCCGTGCCCCGGCGGGGCGGGGATGGGGCTAAACATTAAATATCCGGCGGGTAACGGGGCGTATTTTTTCTACCGGAGATGGGGATGGGGTGACCAAAAACCCGCCCTGCCCCGCCCTGTTGCCATCCCTAGTCCAAAGACAGGTTGATCATGTTTGAGCCACAAGAAGGGTGCCGTAATGTTAACCTTCCTTTTATGATGTAGTAGGTTACTAGACTCACAAGTCTTACAACTACAAATAAAATGACATATAATAACGGAAGTTTATACTAACGGATAAGAATCTATACCGACGAAAGTTTGAGGGGTGAGTATATACTGATATATAACGACTGACTTATATATTCGTCAGTGTAGATATATTTATAGAAATGGTTTGTTAATCATCCATCTCTATATGTTTATTTATAGCAATGGAATTCTAATGATCCGTGGGAATAGATATACAACTTTTATTGTATACATTTTTATTCATAATCCTCTATCGGGATTTATTTCCCCAACCTCCCCAAGCCAATCCCTAAATCAACATTGATTCCTCATTCCCAGCCGTGCCACATCACGACCCAGCCCCAAGATCGCCACCGCACCACATCGGCTGCAAAACGACACCAATCACACCAAACTAGTGACGCATCTGCCAAATCGAACGTTTTCCTCACGATCTGGAGTGTTGCAGGCTACTACAGCGGGATGGGTTGGCGATGAGGAGGGTCCGGTCATAGCGGACGAGGATGTTCTTAATCTCCTTCTTGGATTGCTCGTCGACATACTTCTAGTAAAAGGCAACTAAGGCCTTGGCGATTCTTTGTCGGATGGCATAGAATCCACATGTCGATGCCGTTGTAGTGGTCTCGACCGAGGAGGAGGATGGACTCGTAAGCCTTGTAGTGTAGGATCTCTGGTTCCACCAACTCGATTGGGCTTCCGTCGATCTTGATCAAACCTCTACCGCGTTTGCAGTAAGTTACGACCACTGTCATCTTCTTCCTACTGAAGCACTGCACTGATTCCGTAACCGCCGCCATTCGCACAGATATGCTATTATAAAACAGACAAGCACGATTTCAAATTTTTTATTTACTTAGTTTTGCGAGTCAAAAATTCTTATTGCGTTGGTCTTTTATATATTTTCATCACTTAAACGTCGCAGCCTTGCAAGACATTTATTCGCAATTGTAATCTGGCAAAATTGTTGAGATTTGCCTTTTCTTTCCCTTCTTTCTTTTGGGTTATGTACTTGTTGATGCTTGATCGAATCGATTGTTGAGGTCTGGGGATATGGAGCAGATGTTTAGCCTTAGTTTTCAAGTGATTTATATTCCTAGATCTGATTGCGTTTAAGTTATTTACTAGTGTGCTCAGCCCTTAAATTTTTTTACTTTAGTTTTGTATTTGTTCTGTATTTTTTACTTCCATTTCAAATGTAATTTTTTTGATGCTTTACCCAAGTCTTTGCTGAAGACAAATTTCACTGGTGGTGTTTTTTTAGTTATAATCCACTTTCCTCTAGATTACCCATTCAAACCACCTAAGGTACACATTATATTTGAAAATTGATTATGTATATAATTTAGAAGATTTTGGATGTTTAATTGTTTTCACAATTGTTAGTTTGAGGAGGAACTGACCCATTTTTAAGTAGCTCAAAATTTGTAACCTTATTATGTTGCCTGTGCCCATAGTTATTAAAGGCGCAAGGCGCACCTAAGGCGCAAAGGCTAGGCCTGGCCTAAGCGCAAGGCGTAAAAAAAAAAAAGCACGGGCCTGAAGGAACTAAGACGCACCTTTGTATAAAAGAAATTATAAAACATAGTAATAAAATAAACACATCAATTTAAACATAAATAAGTCAATACTCTCAATTATAGCATCAATTATAAACACATAAATTTAACCATATTCATTTGGTCTTTATCTTTTTGTTGACCATGTAATCTCTTATTTCTTGTTTCACATGATCTGGACATTTGAGACATGCCTTCGCATATCTTTGGCCACTAATTATATGTTGCTTGGCTCTATAAATACTTTCATTTGTTACCTTAGAACAAAAATGACGAGTGAATGCATTTTTATTGACGAGTGAACTTATTTATTACAAAAATCTAATAACCCACAAAATAATGAGTTTAGATATTAAGATAGAGCAGTAAAAAAACAAAGTGCTAGGAAAATTGTGCTCTCAAAAACATATGCATCGCCAGGAATAAAAATAAAAATCAGACTGCTCTCACGAAAAAAAAAAAAAAAAACAAATAAGAGCAAATGAACCGCGAGACGACCAGAGACGCGAAGGCTGAGGAGCCATCTGCGAGGCGACCGAGAGACGCGACGGCCAGGGTACGCGTCGCCGGGATCGACGTCGCAGAGAGATGCGTCATCAGGAATCGTCGCAGAGAGGTGTTGTAAAGACTCGTATTTGGGTAGTTTTGAAAGCTTGAATTTTGCTATGTACTTTGGGCATGTGTTTTATTTTCGAGGACAAAAAGTCCTAAGGTGGGGGGAATGTAAAGACTCGTATTTGGATAGTTTTGAGAGATATTCATTCTATGGGAATGTAACTATCTGGACGGTAGTGTAGTCGTCGATGTGAGCATTTTGACTGTACTTGGGCCCAATTTCGAGTCGGGGCCCCGTTTGACCCGATTGTTGACTTTTCGGGGTTTATTGGTTGACTTTGCGTTTGAGCGGTCATTTGGGTGTAATAATATCTGTTTAGTGTTGTACTTGTCATTTCGAGCGTTTTGACTGTAATTTGACTAAATTTGGAGTTCGGGACCTTGGAGGTCAATTATTGAATAAGTCAATGATTGACTAGGTTAGTTATTGGCAGAAATATAAATAGCATGAAAAGAAAGAACTTTCACTTTACGCTATCACGTTTGTGCGTTTGAGAGAGAGAGAGAGAGCTTGGAAGCTTGAAGCCTTGGGGCGATTTGGGTTCGTGGAGTTCAAAGAATCACTCCGGGTAGGTGTCCTTAAACTCCTTATCTTGATTCTGTTTTGGATCTGTACGAATTTATCATGATTTATGAAATTGAGCATGAACCCTAGATTTTGGGGGAAATCCAATTCTGAGTTAGATCTAATGGTTCAGCATAAGATCTGTGGTTAAGAACTGATTTAGATTATTGTATAGATGTGTTTATGTGATTTTGGGGGTGTATAACTGTGTATTTCATGATGGTTGAGAAGTCAACCATGGAAATATGGGTTTAGATCTAGATTTATCGAATCTGCAATTATATGTGCGTATTTATGTTGTTACTGTGCGATTTAGAGGCGTTCTGGACGCATTTTAAGGTAGATATAGTCGTCCGTTGCGTAAAACGTATGTTTGGGAGCGTCTGGGGGGGTGCTGGGTTGGTTCCAGATGAAGAACAGGCGAAAACGATAATGAACAGTACCCTAGGCGCGTTACTGGGTCGAACTGACGAAAATCCGAAGTTCTGGGTCGTAGGTTTGTAGTTCGAAGGTTCGTAGTTCGAAGGTTCGAAGTTCGAAGGTTCGTAGTTCGAAGGTTCGTAGTTCGTAGTTCGTAGTTCGAAGGTTGAAGATCGAAGACCCGCTTCGAGTCTTCGAGGCACGCTACGCAGCTACGAGTCGCAGCTCCAGCTACGAGTCTCCGAGGCGCGCTGCAGTTCTGCGCTACGAGTCGCAGCTCCAATAGTGTAACTGGACACTGGACTGCACTACACTGGACTATTTACATTGTAAACCATTATGCCTTTCTACTTGTTAAGTATAATACTTTAGTTACAATGTAAATAACGAAATACCCCCCATTTGGATTCAAAGAAAAATATTAGAAAAATTAATTCCACTCTTTCAAAATGTGAAAATTGGATTTAGTGTAAAATCTCGGAAAAATTCAATTTTTCGTAAAGGTGAATTTTTGGAAAGTGGGGTTAGACATCTCAGAAAAATCCCCAAAAATCAGATTATCTTAGTTATGCTATGGGAACCCAATGCCGGGACTTTTTATTTCAAGAAAACAACTCCTATGGGTATCTCCTTCCTTAGTCAAGGAATAAGGATCGACTGGTGAAGACTAGCTACAGTTTTAAAGGGAGTGTTGTATACCTTAAGACCATATTGGTGTTGGTATGTTGGTTTGAGGGATTGGGGCTTAGGCTCTATGACTTGTTGGGTTCTCACCGTGATGCACCGATGGTGCTATGTGGTTGATGTGGCAGGCATATGCACCGATGGCAGGCCTGTGTGGCGACTGTGGCCGGGCATATTGCGCTGTGGACAGGCTAAGGCCTCAGTTGAGCCGTTGAGCTCGTGGAGCTAGGGCTGAGTGCCCTGAGCTGGGATCCCGTGGAGGATCGTGGACAAGTTGTCCTGTGTGGGTAGGCTGGGTCCTGATGTTTGTTTGCAGGCTGAGTCCTGATGATTGTGCACACTACACAGTGCACGAGTACACAGAGCATGTAGTATAGACTTGTATGTTTGCATGATGTGGAGTGTTGGGGTCACCTAATGAGCTAGTCGCTCACCCCTACTTGCTGTTTACCCTTTTCAGGTGTGACCCGAGACTAGTGGAGGACTTTCTTCCAGGAGGACGCCCATTACTCTGATGTATGATACAGTATTATATTCTATATTATTTTATGTGATATCCCGGACATGGTCCGTGGACAGTTGTATTTGCATACTGTTTGTGATGTGATGTTTGTATGATTGTTTGAATCATTGTATGCATGATGATATAGGGAAAGTGCAGGGTTGCATATTTGAGACAGCACCCGCGGTGTAGTCTCCATTGGTGCTAGTCACCAACCCCTTGACCTATCGGGTGCGGGCAAGGGGAAGTCATGTATCCGGTTCTGGGTTCCCTGAAATTCGGGGGCGTGACAGGTGCGTCGTTGGGAATCGTCGTAGAGGTGCATTGTCGGCAGTTGCAGTAGCAGTCGGAGAAGAAGAGAGAATGACGGACGCACCTAGTTCGTCGTCGCTGAAGGTTGCCGCTTGTCACGGGGTCAGATTTCCTGCGCCTCTCAACCCATTGCAGCACTTAGCTTCTCTATCCACGATCCGCTAAGTTTAACCTTTGAGGGTTGAAGCGCACGTAGACTGGTTTCGCCCTGCCACTGGGCTCATCAGGAGAACGGCTCCAGTTCCCGACCAGTTTGTGTAAGGATGGCCAAATCCCTTCTTCAACGTCAAGTCCTCGACTAGCGGCGTGCTCCCCGCATTCAACCGGGTCGGCACGTCTGAACTCCGAAGGGGTTCCATCCGTTTTCCTCCACGAACTGCCTGGAACCTTCCGTTGCGCACCATCTACGCTTTTAACCAACCCCTCTCTTTTACATAGCACGAATACATTCCTAAATCGTGCCACTAAGAAACGTCCCGCCAGCACCACGCTGCTCGGGTCGTGACATGCTGGACCACTGGTACGCACGATCGCACGATTCTTTCCTTTCTTTTTTTTTCATTTCGATATATCATATAATTGATGCACGATAACGTCGTCTCCTCAAGGCGCGCCTTCGCACCGCCTAGCGCCTAGGGACGAAGCGCGAAAAAGTGCCTTAATGTGGGCTTCACGGACGTCGCGTCGACTGGAAGAAAGGCAGGCACAACCCTTGCGCCCGCCTGGGTTTTACGCCTAGGCACGCCTTTAATAACTATGTCTGTGCCTATAAAATTTTGAAGATGACAGTCATAATAAGTAGCATTTTTTTTCTCCATTTTCCATCTTCTTGAAACATATGCAGGAACTGTAAACACTTTTTTTTTTAAAGATTTCTATCATTTGCGTTCGTGAGGGGTCTTTTGTTTTTTTCCTTTTTTATTGCGATGATCTTGTGATGGGTAGGTGCCCACTTTTGGTTTCAAAAAATAGCTCAGAGGACAATTTTTATGGGGTGTTTGTTTTTAAAATGTAAATATAGGTCGATTTAGGTTGTATTCAAGTTGACCTTTTGCAGCTCCTTTTTTGGGAATTCACTCTACTTGGGTCAGTATTTTGCCTGTAAAACTCAAACTGGATTGGTTAATAAGGCTTTAGCTAGTTGAATCTGTTATACTAAAAATAATTTTTTTTCTTTTTATTAGATCTATCAACTCCTCTTTTGTAGATTTAGAATCCAACCTTAGAGCTTCAACTAGCTTCAACAGATAAAAATAAAACATGCTTGATACAATATTAATTACTAGTATGTCTTAATAATGATTGCAAGATTTGGTAGTTCTTTATGATTCACTACAGCTTGCTCATAAATGTATTCTCAATTATTTCTATGGATATGTGATGCGCGAGTGAGTTTTGAGTAATTTGTTTTTTATTGAGTTTCTGTGTTTCTTTGTATGTGGTTTTATGTTTTCAAGACGCATTTACTTGGTGTTATTCAGGGGTACAAGATAGCACTCAATGGAAATGGATGGGGTGGTTACATACATTGGGGCAAAAATTATCCAAAATGCTCGTTTACTGTTTGAAAAAAATAGGTAGGCCACTTGAATTAGATACAGATGGCATCTGGTGTGCATTACTTGGATCGTTCCCAGAGAATTTTACTTTTAAAACAAGGTAACTCTTCAATAAAAAAACAAAACAAGGTATCTCATTTATGCTTCAGTGCCTGGCATCCTGATTTGTTAACCATGTGCACATTTTGTTTCTAGTCATAAAGTACTAAATGTAATACTATTAGAACCATCACTCGAGTATTGCCGTTGTGGGAGAATTTTTTTGCTGGGTTTTCTCAGAGCAATATTCTACCAGTGATTGACTATTTTTCTGGAGTGAATAATTGGTTAAATGTATATTATGATTTGATTAATTATTTATTTGTTTATTTTTCAGGAAAGCTCTACCGAAGGGAGATTGCCATTAAGGGCAGAACTTTACATTCATACTGGGCAAGTTTTTTCTCCAAATATTCATTCATCTTCACAATCAAGTCATCGCCGAAATGAAAGAATCGAAGGAAATGATTGTAGTAATAATTAAGATGTTTTTTTATGGATACTTAATGTATTCAGTGATGTGATTATAATATAATCTCTTGTTATTAATTTTCTTATTAATGAAATTTTACAAATTTCTTTAGAAGAAATTGTTTTGTGGTTAATTTTGGTGGTTTTTATATATATATGTAATTATATATTGAAATTTGATTTGCATCGTGTAAATGTAGGGGGCTATGGCATATAATTATTAATATAGCTGGGGTCTATACCAACGGACACTTTAGCAGTTGGAATAGATAATGGGCTTATACAGACGGATAATCGTCATTATAGACTATTAATTACTAATGGACAAATAGTCCGTTAGTATAGATATTGGGTCTATACCAATGGACGATTGTGCCATTGGTATAGATATAGGGTCTATACTTACGGGCGATTGTGCCATTGGTATAGACCCTGGGTGTATATAGACGGACTTGGCGTCGGTATAGACCCTATACTGACGCAGTTTCTACCGACGGAAAGCCCTTATGTCGGAATAGCCCCTGGGGTCTATTCTAACGGAAAAGTAATCTATACCAACGAAAAAGTTCCGTTCGTATAGGTCATTTCTCCTGTAGTAACACCCTTCGTACAACCTAAGAATTACCAGGCCATTTTGGGTCTTCTAACGTCCTTGTAGTCTAAGTGCAACTTGCCTTACTGATTAGGCACTCTACATGTCATCTCTACAAAATGATACCCCAAATCCCCTTAACTATTAAGAAGGATGTTGGTGTCATGTGTTGAGCCATGACATCTCTTTAACTAGTGCCTTAATAGACACTTACCATTGTAATGCAAGAAAGGCATCATAATATGTAGGCTTACTGGACTGGTAATTAACCTGCTACATCAATCATATATTTTTTAAAACCAAATACACCATAATAAAATTATTTAGTCATCATTAGAGATGACAATGAAAAATACGTCCAAGCCCCATGGATTCCCCACCCCCGCTCAAGTCACATGGTCCAACACGTCCAAGCCCGCCCAGCACGCGTCTAATCCAGCCCAACATGCACCAGGCCAGCCAAGCCCAACACGCACCCGTCCAACCTAGCACGAACAGCAAGCCCAAGCCCGCCAGCGCACGCCCCACCAGCCGTGCCCGGCCCACGCTCGCACGCACCCAACAGCCCGAAAATGAAGCAAAATACAATGCTTGCACTAAATTTTGAACCCAGGACCTCATCCTTATATAGCTGCCAAACCATCAGGCTAACTTTATTTTATTATTTAAATTTATGTAAATAATATATATACTTATCATATCACATATAAATACTAATAATAATAATTATTATTATTAGTATTATTATTATTATTTATAGTGATAATAATAATATTAATAAAGAGTGCATACTTTATTTTAAAAAATAATAATTACAAAGTATATATATATATTTGTATTATAAAAAAAACTAAATATACTATTATTATTTTAATATAAAATACAAATTAATTAGATTCAAATTTAGTTTTAAATTTATTAATAAGTTGATTTATGATTAAGTGATTCAATCAAATATTATTTGATTGAAAATATATTAATATTTAAATTAATAATATCATTTACATGTTTTATTACTTTTAATTTAAATATTAAATACATACTATAAAAAATTAAAGTCACTCACAATACATGACTCATATCATGAATAAAATAATTTGTAGATGGACATTAATTAGAATCAAATATAGTTTTAAAAAATATTAATATGTTGATTTAATACTAAATAATTTAATTAAATATTATTTAGTCGAATAATTATAAGATTACTTATGTCATACGTAGTATATTAGTTCATACTAATAATTATAAATTACTTTGTATTTTATACTAAATATAATATTATTTATATGTCACTTTTAAAGTATATATACTAATTATGTAAATATAGTAACAATAATCATCTATGACATATATAATTATCAACGAACTCTCTGACATCAATTATTAGATTTTAGATACTCAATAATTATTATCTTACTTATGTTATATATGATATATATATATATATATATATATATAGTTGTATAATTTTTATTATATATATGCATTTATAAATTATAATCAATAAGTAATAACTTAAATATCGAGTAGTAATAATTTAAACAATACAATTATTTTTGGTAATAAATGATAATACATTAGTGGAAACCTAATTAATATAATTATGTAGCTATCATATTATTTTTGTTATAAGTAATACAATATTATGAAAAGTCATGTTTTTCAAACTTGTTTTTTTTAATGTAATAAAAACGTATTTTTGTTATAAGTAACACAATAATATGATTATTTTTGTATAATACTAATCATTGAGTGTAAGTGTATATATATTATTTGGTATGATAAGTATATCTATACTATTATAATTATAACTAATATTATTAGTTAATTAAACAATACTAACAAGTTTGATATACTAAAAAATACATGGTGAGAGTAGTTTTGACGTTTGATAGTATGTATTTCATATTTGGGTTAAAAATTTAAGTAATAAATCATGTAAATGATATTACAAGTTCATATATAAATGTATTTATCGATCAAATAATACTTGATTTGATCATTTAGTTTTTAATCAATATATTAATAATTTTAAAACTAAATTTCGATCAAATTAATATGACTAGTATCCCTAATTTATTTTATGCATGATATGAGTCATACACGGTGAGATTGAGTTTTGAGTTTTTTGACATTTAATAGTATATAATTCATATTTGAATTTAAAGTAATAAAATATGTAAATGATATTAGTAATTTAAATATTAATATCTTTTCAATCAAATAATATTTCATTGAATCACCTAATCATGAATCAACTTATTAATAAATTAAAAACTAAATTTGAATCTAATTAATTTGTATTTTATATCAAAATAGTAATATTATATTTAGTTTTTATTATAATACAAATATTTATACTTTGTAATTACTTTTTTAAAATAAAGTATCCACTCTTTATTAATAATATTATTATTATCATTAATATTATATTATTATTATTATTATTAGTATATATATCATTTACATAAATTTAAATAATAAAATAGAGTTAGCCTTATGGTTTGGCAGTTGCACATGCAAAGGGGAGGTTCTGGATTCAAAACTCAGTGGAAGCATTATATTTTGGTTAATTTTCGGGCATGCTGAGCGGGTTGGACGCGCGCAGGCTGGGGCGAGCGTGAGCGGGGGACCGTCGCGGGTGAGTACATGGGGGCTGACTGGGTCGTAACGAGGAATACCCATGGGGTGAGGGATGCTTGCCCCATCCCCGTCCCCGCCCCGTAACCCGGCAGGGCAAAAAATCATTCCCCCATACCCGTCCCGTATCCCGATAAATTCAAAAAACGTAGCCCCGTCGGGGGCGGATACGGGTTAAATTGCCATCCGTAGTTATCATTAAGATTATAATTAAAGTACATACCAATATAAATAAAACTTGATTTATAGTAAGTGTTTACATTATTTTACAACTTTGATATTAACAAAATTTTTTGAATTATTAATTAATATTTTAATAATATATTTGGTGTTAAGTTTTTATATTTTAGAACATTGAAACTGGATAAGTGACTCCCCGTACTCATACCTAAAGACTCGAGGAATTGGTGACTAACACTTAATTAAAGAAACAACACTGCAAGTGTTGTCTTCGAACAAAACCTATTATAGAAGGGTATATCCATACATTCCTAATTAAATGTAACTCTCACAAATCAAACTAATATCATTATTAAATATAAACATGTATTCATCAATACATTACAACTTTCACTGTCATGCCCCTGAATTCCAAAGAATCCAGAACAAAAAACGTGACTTCCCCTTGCTCGTACCCAAAGGATCAAGAGGTTGGTGACAAACACCAATAGAGACTACAATGTGGGTGTTGTCTCAATCATGCAAATCTATACAGTCATACATCAAGAGTAATCCTGTACTTTCCCATACATCATCATGCATACGATATGTCAAATAGTCATACATACATCACATCACAAACAGTGTGTAGATATAACTGTCTACGGACCCATGTCTGGGATACAACACATAATCAATACAAAATACAGTACTGTATCATACATCATAGTGGACCCATCCTTTTCGAAGAAAGTCTTTCACTAGTCTCAAGTCGCACCCGAAAGAGATAACAACAAAGTAGGGGTAAGCTACAAGCTTAGTAGGTGACCACATAACCACACATTACCCTACCATGCAAAACAGATAAGTTTATACTACATGCTCAATGCTCTCATGTGCTATGTAGTGTGCATAATCTTCAGGACTTAGCATGCAAACAACATCAGGACCCAGCTTATCCATAACAGGAGTTAACTTTTGGACCACTGGCAACTGCACCAGAATAACACCGCCAAACTGCTCGAGCTCCATGCTCGACACTCGACGCTCAACGCTCTTGCTTGACGCTTATCGCTAATAGGCTCGGGCAACACACAAACCCTCTGCCCGAGGCACCTTACTTGAGGCTTAGCTCGAGCTTGCTTGAAGCTCCTTGCTCAAAGCACCTTGCTCGATGCCCTGCTCGAGGCTGGCTTGACTCTCGAGCCTCGAGTAATGTCAAGCAGCTCTCTAAACGCGATCCGTCGATTGCGTTTATCGTGATTTCGTCTTAAAACATAGTTATACCAATTAAATCCTCATTTTTAAGCATCAATTCATCCCTATCATAGGTTTCTAACATCCTCTACCCACATTAGGACACCAAACATCCTAATTATTCAAGGTTTCATGCCCAAATTCCAGTTTTTCCTAATTTTGTAGGGTTCATACTAACTCATGAAATTATGCTCAAGTCATGCATATCCAAACACCTAGAATGATTTTTTGCGATCCACGAGTATCAATCGTTCCAAATTACTAAGGCTTCAAGCTCTCACTCGCTCTCTCTCTCTCTCTCTCTCTCTCTCTCTCTCTCTCTCTCTCTCTCTCTCTCTCTCTCTCTCTCTCTCTCTCTCTCTCTCTCTCTCAAACGCACGAATACGATAATGTAATGTGGAAGCCCTCTTTCTTCACCTACTATTTATATTTATTGTCTTTTTCTTTAATTAATCATTCATTAATCAACATCCAAAATAATAATTGACCTCATGGGATCACGAAACTTCAAATTGAGCTCAAATATAGTCAAATGCTTAAAATGATGAGTATATCACTATTTAGATATTTTTCAACTCAATTGACTGCTCAAATGCAAGGTCAACTAATAAACCTCCCAAAAGTTAACCAATGAGCCTTTTAGGGCCCCGATCAAGAATCAAGCTCAAATACTATCAAAATGCTCACATCAACAAACATAATATTATCCTGGTGTTTTTAGTCGCCTAAAATGGCTATTTCTTGGTCCTACTCAAAGACACATCTTTACATTCACAAACTCTTATTTGGAAAACAAATAATCAAAGTCAACATGTTATTACAAATATCTCGTAGATCACATGATTTACATCAAAATAAGAAACAGAAGATTTGCTCATCCTGTGACACCACTCAGTCAGAAAAAGATTTAAACAACGTAGGATGAACATAAATACTTTGTAGGTGACCTATACCTCCATAACACCCCACAGCCTAACCAATACCTATAATTTACATGCTCACTATATACACATACCAGTGTAGTGCTCTAGATTACCCATCCAACCAACAAAAGATAATGTCAAAATAAGTATCCAACGAGGTGAAATAACAAAAATAATCAAACCAACTAACCAAACCTAAAACTAGTGTTTTGGCAACCAGTGTCACCTATTACATCAATAAGCTCCTTATCCTCCATTATTGAGGACAATTTGCTACCTATCATACCATAAACTCATAAATCCTCCATCACTAGGGGCCATCTGACAATCACAACATCAAACCATGCTCCATCATTAGGGGGTCATTCGTTTATAATCAATAATTACAGTCATCATGACAATTATTATTTCAAACATTATGTACAATCAAGCCACATAGGTCAACCGACACTGGTCAACTTCCTTTGTACAGGTCGATCTGTATAGTTGAATTGCATTGGTCGGCCTCCTCCAGGTTGACCTCGACACTCAACCTCTCTTCTCCAGTGTACCTTTTCACTTGGTTCTCGACCCTAACTCAAATATTAACACCCAACAAGGTTTCTAAGGTACAAACATCATTATTTAACATGTCTTTTGCATTTAAACGGATCTATGTGAAGCATAACACAATCATTCACATAGTATCATACAAAAAAAAAAAAGACAAAATAGGGTTCCAACTCCCAAACCTCCATACAACCCATCAAGGGTAGATACAAAGAGGCAAAACCACCCACCTCGATTTGCAAATTGAAATGAAAGATCTATTCTTCACGTTCTTGATTTAAGGGTTATATTCCTCTTCTCTCCCAGTGCCTCTCCTCCTTTCTCTCTCTCTCTCTCTCATGCATGATAAAACTACACGCATGATCTATTTTCCCTTCTTTCTTTTCTTTCTTTATTTTTCTTTAAAGTATACTACACCCCCTTTTTTTTATTAAAATAATTTATATCATTCATTATTAATTAAACATTTAAATTACCAATTTATCCAAAAAACACTCAAATGGGTCAATACCGCTCTACAGGGTCCTGAACTCTAAAACATCCCAAACTCATGCTAATGTTAATTTATCCCAACTCTTTCTCCATAACCAGGTCCACTCTTAAGACCACAGACACGGATCCTCACATCCTTCTCCCATAAAGACTTTTCATCATTGAAAAGTCAATACATCAACTAGAACAACAAAAAACAAACATGACACATGCAACCCATCATGGCAGTACACAAATGGATCACACATTACACACCAGCACACATACAGCTACCGAACTTAATATAGCACAATATAACACATAGAGGAAACACATGCCCATATTCGATGGAATAGAACTCGTATCACCACAAGAAAATTTGTGTATGCAGGCATTTTTGGGGGTGGCGTTTTCACGGAACGCATTTTATGGTGGCATTTTTACAAAAATGCCACTACGAAGTATATATGGCAGCGTTTTTGTAACACAATGCCGGCATAGGTTCCTGTCTATGCCGGCGAGCTTAAACATGCTGCCACAGTTTAATATATGGTGGCGTTATGCCTAAACGCCGTCATTATCCTATTAATAATATATATATATATATATATTTATTTATTTATACCTTGTCTTTATTATCAGTATAAGGCAAAACCAGATCTGACCGAACTCCTTTAGTCGTCTGTGCCTTAGGTCGTCGTTCGACCGCCGCTGTCGGTCTCTACCGCCGATCTGTTGTATGTTCATCTTCCTCCTCTCTCTGAAGATCTATTCGTCTCTAGGATTTGGGAGGTACCAAGTGCCTTGTTCGTTTACCTTTTTTTCTTCTTGTATGTGAAGCTTTTACCGAGTCCCGGGGATCTGCTTAACGTGGAACGATGTCAGAGAAGGAGGCAGGCGTCGGGGCTCCGCTGCTCTGAAGCACAACTCCACCTCCGATTGCTCTCCCGAAGGAGCCGCCGCATCAATCTCCAACGCGATTTTCAACATGTCCACTGGCATCATTGGTGTTAGGATCATGTCCATCCCGGCAACCTTCAAGATCCTCTGAGTCGTTCCAACGTTTGGCCTCATCGTGTTCGTGGCTCTACTGGACGATGTGTCCACCAAGTTTCTGTTAAGACTTGAGACACGCACCCCAGAGTCTCTACCACCTACGCCAGTCTCTTGGGGGAGTCATTATTACTGGTAAACTTTGTTCGTTTTTTAAAAATCTACTTCTTACTTTTTATTGTTGATTTTGTTAATTAAATGCAACTCCAGTCATTATTATTGGTAAACATTGTTTGTTTTTTAAAAATCTACTTCTTACTTTTTATTGTTGATTTTGTTAATTAAATGCAGCTCCAGTCTCTCACTTTTGATATATAATTTTAATTTTTATTATAAGAATTTTGCCGAGTTTGATTTACATTATTAGGATTGTCCCAAAGTTACCAATCAGTATAATTTAATATAGATATCTGATTTTCTTACTTTTTATTCATATCAGTATTTCTGTAAAAATATTTGTTTGAATTTATTCTTACTGCATTTTATTTAGACACATTTGTATTCATGTATAGAAACATGTTTATAGACACCAACCACTATGCCAATATAATATTTGATTGTTTTTAATTCACTAGGTTATAAGGTTATAATTATTTGCTTTCAAATTACCAAACAGATCCAATTCTAGGATGTGATCTTTTCCTTTTTATTAGATTATGATTTGAGCATTCAATTCCAACAAAACTTAGTGTAGAAAAGGCTGATCCCTGAAGAAATCAATTGGGTTGTGGTTGAATTTATGATGTAACAGGACTGAAAATTTTAGCTAGTGACTTAGCTTTTATTCTATGCTTTATTTAATTCTCAGGCAATCACAAATGTAGCTCGAATGGGGTACTAAGGGGATTTATAGCCCAATGTAAAGAAGGGGAAAATAAAAAACATTGCAGTACCATTTTTTTCATCAGTGAACAGAGCCTTTATTAACCTACAAAGTATTTAGAGAGAGTTCACATTGGTCTCTTGCTATATACAAACATATATATATACAAACATATATATATATACACACACACACACACATATATATATATATATAATGTTGAGAAACAAAATTATTGCCTTTATAAATCGTGAAAGGTGTGTCCAATAATTTAATGAATGCAAATTGTTTTTTTGTAGGGTCGTTTTCTTTCCCCACTTGAAACGCACTCCCCAACACTAAATGTAGTATCTCGAAGGTACTGTGTGGTGACCATTTATGACTATTTTCATTTTTTTTTTTTTTGCAAGTTAGTGTATTAATGCTTTTTTTCCTTTTCAGCAAACTTCATGGATTAGTTGTTGATTAGTTGCTTGATGTGAGAGCGAGATCTTCTAATGGTTGAGTTAATGCTGTTGCAACTGCTGGTGATATTGAACAAGTAACACTTCTGATTCTTGATTTTTAGTAATATTGCACAAGAATAGTCTTTTTGGTTCAGATTTTATATTTCCTGAAAATAAAATCATGCATATATGTTGAGGATGGCTACATATCCATGGTTTGAACAGTCTAAGTTTAATTTTCTTATTCTTATTTGTTAATCATTCATTAGTTGAAATGTACAAATAGCCCACTGATTATAACAATAATTTGGTTATTAGTTTGTGCTCTTGGGGAGGTTTGCATCTTCATTCCCTTTCCATCTTTAGAAGGTCAAGCAGTAGAGTTTCTATTTCCCCTAATGATGATTATATTTTTTACTTTTGTTTTGTTGATATTGTTTGTTCATAATTGATCTATAACAGAAGTTGCTGGATTTGTAGGAGGTCACTGCATTGGAGTTCGACGATAATGGAGGTTTCCTCGTGTTAGTAAGCAGCACAGGAAAGCTGGGGTTAAATGTCATAAGGGAAGCATGGGCAAGCTGCTAAAGTGGTTCATGAAATGAGATTTCCCTGCGATTATAAACAATCTTCACGTGCAAGCAAGCTGCTACCATGAAGGAGATACCTTGAAACAGAGAACTGAAGGAGATAAAATGTTTTATATTTTGTATTTCATAACTATGAATGAATATTATATTTTGTGTTGTTTAATTAGGTTAAGGAATAAAGTTATTTGTGTATTTTTGGCCATTATTTATTGTAGTAATTTAAATATTTTCACACCAAAGTATTTGGTTTTTTTATCTGTTAATGAATTTGCAACCTAATAGGATTACGGGAAAAAAATTTCACGCTATAATGGCTATGCCGGCGTTTTATAAGCGCCAACACAAGTAATAGATATGTCAGCGTCTACGAAACGCCAGCACAGGTCGACTATATGCCAGCGTTTTGAAAACTGCCAATAATATTAAATATATGCTGGCATTCACGTAAACACCGGCATATATTTGTTTCTAAGCCGGCATAACAACAAAACGCCAAGAAAGAGCTATCGCGACTCCGCAACGGTGGCATTTGGCGTTTTTGCTGGTATAGATATATGCCGGCGTTTTGGGTATCTATAGCGACGTTCGAAAAACGCCGCCATAGTTGTTATATTTTGTAGTATATCCATCACATGCAACACATGTTGCAACCATATAATTGAAACACAAAATAAAACACATAGAAGGAACTCTTATCCTCATAACTTAACACATACTTCACATAATGGCTCACTATATTTGCATGCTCAGCTCAGCCTAGTAACTCAGCACATGGGTAGGTCATGCACAAACACAACACACAATACAAACAAGCTTATCTCAAGGCACAGATAACTCAATACTCAATTAAAAGGGCAAATACATAATAGCACAAGACAACTCTAGGTGAATAGGAGAGAGATAAACAGGAGACAATCGGCCCTAGTAGAGGCACAACCTTACATTTTGTGAATAGATAAATAGTACTAGTAGAAAAGGCAAAATAGTGTAGTGTCCAAGAAAGAACGAAGATAATTAAAGGTCGATCACGACTTAAAGATTGAAGAAATAAGAAGAGTCTTATTTTCCTAAATTTGAGGTAGGTTTCTTTTTTTACCTTTTGTGTGGAATTATAACTATTGATTCATGTTTAGATTATTATGTTTTTTTTCTAGATAAAAAATTTTAAAATTTATTTCTCTACAATTAAGTTTAACCTTATTCTTAAATTCCAACGAGGGGAGAAGAAAGAACAAATTTTATGACAGCCTACGCAATGGCACTTGAGTTCCATAGGCATATTTCTAGCTTATGATGTGTAATTTGATGTGTAACAAAAAAGAGATATTATTGAAATAGTATTAGCCCACATCTCCAAAGAAAATAAGCCAAGACCATATATAGGAAGAAAGAAATTTCAAATTGTCATAATATATTTTAAAATTTCACTAATATGATATATTCAAAGCGAATAATATTATAATACGTAAATTCATTGTAATACGGCAAAGCGAATAATATTATAATACGGCAGCTCATTGTTTTCGACCACGGCAGTGCTGGACCAAGACCAGATTCCTAGGGCATAAACGTGGTGTTAATGCAATTTGAAATTAACGAAAATTGAATTGAGTCTATTTTTCTAAAAAACAAAAGAGTTTCATATGTAGTGACGCACGAGTCTACAAACAAAGTAATTCAGTCCTATGTTTGTCTTCGTTATTTTAGTGTGTAGCACGTTTGGTTTGAATATTTGTGATGCTTATTGTCCGTATTCAGTGTGGGGTATGATTGATTTCTGGCTAGTCAATTGGATAAGTGTCATGATGCTAGTTTGACTACCGGTCAAACATCTTCCTAGTCAACATGACTCCGGCTAATTCCACATAGCCATAATTTGTCTTCTGTCGTTATTAAATAAAAATAAAAACCCTTTTCAAGCTGCCTGCAAATAGCCATGGGAATGGGACAATGGGTCATTGTCTTTTATTTGTCATTGTCCTAGTGGATTTAAGTGGCTTCACTCGTTTTGGTGATGGGTTCTAAGAAGAAATATGTCACAACTTGTTCGGTCGTTGTCATGTTGCCAGCCAGCTACTCCCGGGGCGTTCCTTTCTTCATTTCTTCTTATAATCTCAGAGTGTTAAAGTTTCGTTATCATTCCATTTCATACCATCATTAACTTTTAAATGTTTTTCCTTACAGGTGCTTTAGTGATATGAGACCATCCTTTGAGACGCAGCATGCATCGTTTTATATATATATCAATGAAAAACATAGAAAACGATTATTGTTATTTAATTATTCATTTACAAATTAACATAGTTTGAAGCAAGAAAAGTTAATGCAAAACTTTAAATTTTCTTTGTGCAAGTTATCTGTTCCTCTGGGATTGGGAGTGCTATTTTTTTGGCACCTATTACATGACAGAAAAAGCAGCTTCTTTCAAGTTTCATCCGTACAAACTCCCCCTGTATGTGGTTGTCCAGTAGTCCGATGATCCACTACTATTCTCACGATAAAATTGAGGAGCAGAGGAGACAGGAGCCAAACAGAGACCCCTGCTCTTAAGATCATGTTTTACGTCTCCTTTATCTTTCCCATCCAAGCCCCATGAACCCTGAAATAATTAATAAGGACCAAGTAAATCAGAATTTTCGATTTATTGCTGGAATTGTGATGAACAATGTGATTTAGTGGTTGCTTAATGTTGGTCACCTTGTTTACCCTGCTTGCAGTTGCTTTAGTTTTCGTGTAGGCATTGCTTAACATCTGTAACATTTGAAGGTTTTGGTTATATATGATCATTTGGCTAAACAAGAAACAATTTCATTTGTAAATGATTGACATTTTTCCCAAGTCAAAATGCTGATCGGTAAAGTTAATGCCTGTAAAAATTGCATTACATGCCAAACTCCCAGCTCCCAAATCGAGGTTTTCGAAAATGTGGGGTTGGTGTGCATGTATATTTTCATTTATTCCTTCCATTAATGATGATGCCACATCCCAACAAATTTGTGGTTTGAAACTCTCAAGTAAATAATATTCTAAAAGCATCATTGAGGTTTTGACTCTTGAACATTAGAGTCTAATTCATTGAAAATTAAAGCCTTATTTAAAATATTGTCAAATGGTCAGCTTGCATATGCAGAAGGAACCTCAAGCTTAATTTGAATAATATATACTTCACCTGCACTTGCTCTTGTAGAAACCTTATGTATCCGATAGTTTCTAGTAACACAGATGCTGTATCAGTCTGAAATAAAATGAAGATTCTAATAAGTTTCAAAAAAACAATATTTATCTCAGATGAGATATATTATTTAGAGAGGTAAGAAGATTTCAGATCAAATATATTGATAAACCCAAGAATCCAAATTTATATGATAACCTTTCCAAACGGTGACACAATTTATATTGATAGACCCAAGAATCCAAATATATTGATAAACCCAAGAATCCAAATTTATATGCAAACCTTTCCGAACGGTGACACAATTTGCTGAAGGCCCGTGACTTTATCACTGAGCTTGACCTTTGGAGCCTGCATCTATATATGGCGGAAGAAAAATAAATGATTTCTTTAATATATAATCTCCACCCTTCAACAGTTTCAGAGGGGTCTCCGTCCATTTTTAAAATTGACAATTACGTTCATGCAAATAAATATACCTTCACAGATGAAGCCACGGAGCTCTCACGTTTGGCCTTTTTAAGAACTGTTCCTGTACCGTAGTCAGCTTTTTTCTTCTTTCCTTCGTTGTTCTTCGCCTGCATGTAGTACAATTTTGACTTAATTTTGTTATAGAATAATAAATAAATAAATAAAATCTATATATAAGCTAAGATGAGAGAGAGAGAGGGGGGGAAAGAGAAATATTATTTTAAAAGGTAGGTTGCTTAACTCACCGAATTAGAAGTAGAATTTTGAAGGCCTTGATTCTTAGGAGCTGATAAATGAAAGGACATGAAGGATGTGGTTGTTCCATTATTATAGTCATCCAAAACTGGCCTACTCAATATGGCATTACTAAAAGATGCAACATCTGAAAATTTTCTTGCATCATTAGTGAATGGTATATCAGGGTGTCCATGGTGGCACCCGTTGCTGTCTCCCACAATAGATCCATATTGACACGAACCAAAACCACTACTAGTAGCAGTACTCGATGGCCTCTGAAAAAAATCACCACCACTGCCACTGGATGCTTCGACCTCGCGGCCATGACCATAACGCGCAAAGTGACGATCCATGGAAGAGCTTGAGGAACTGCCGCCCACTGGCACCGCCGTTTGTAGCTCCAAGTGGTAGCTACTGGCCTCTGGTCCTGGTGGTGCAATAGACCAGTTGCTGACCACCGAATTGGATGGCTTTTCTTTTTTTTTCATGTCGAAGCTTTGGCTGAACTGGTCTAGTTGATTGTGAAAATGGTGAGGAGGTGATGAGGAGCTAGACAACTCCCAACCGTCGTCCATTTTCTTCAAGTAGTCGCAAGCGGGTAGTTGGAACATCCCTCCCGCTGTTGGTGGTGATGATGATGAATGACTCTTTAGAGACAGTGCGTCGAGGAAGTTCTCGCCAGCAACGTCTCCCCCGTTCGGAAATTCGACGCCAGTCCTGAAATTTTTACAGATTTTTTAGTACAACGCTCACACGCACATACACACACACACACATATATATGTTATATAGAATATTCTTACAACAGGAGATGGCTCCAGAAATGATGGTTATCTGAAGCAGCAGTTTCTCCAGCGAGTTCGCGAGAAGAGTCGACGCTGAGGCCGGAAATGTCCTCCTCACAAGAAGAGTTGGAATAATAAGGGTCTGAAGAGATCCATGGAGGGTTGGTAATAACATTGTTCCATGCTGAGGGGTGGGAGCTTGGATTATGGAGATCCCAGTTGTCGGCAGAGAATGATGATGAAGAAGAGACTCCAACACAGGTCTGATCAGTAGTGCATAACTCCTCTGCCATTAATAATTACTATATCTATAGTGGGCAAGTAGTGTCTTGTTTGGTTGGGTTTGTGCTGTCTCGCCCTTTTTCTCTTTCTGGTTTGGATCGTAGCTAGGACTAGGAGTTGCGGCATGCAAATGCAATGTAAGGAGGATAAATAATATATACATCGGCCGGTGGTGGTGTTGTGGGTCTGTAGGTTTTGTAAATCAATAAATAATTATAAGGGGAGACAAATAAAATATGCGGCCTTAGTTTTTCCACTAAGGTTCGTGCGCTATTATTACGGATTGGAAAGAGTATTCTCTGCTCTTGGAATATACTGTGTTTGTGTGTGTGTGTGTGTTGGGGAGGGGGGTGGGGGTGGGTAGAAGACATACTTTTATACATTTCTTATATACCGATAGATATGGCATCCTTAACCTTGTCTTTAGGGGGAAAACAAGGGAAAGTGCACATGCATATCTGCTGCACCCAAATGACATGGAGGAAGTAGCTAGAGGCGAACCAGATGGATCGTGGCCGGGTGAACACAGGGTTCAAGGCTTTGTGGAAATGAGCATCGAAATTGTTACAATCTAGACCATCAAACCTAGTGGTTCTAACTTTAAGACTATTGTAAGTCATTTTGGTTCGTATATGGTATGCTGTACATAAAACATTTGAGTGGCCGCCACACCAACATAAAAGACCTTTAGAAACCAACCAAATAACTTTGACTATGGTAATACGTTAAAAAAATTACCTAGTTGATTTCATGGAATTAACAGCTACGTAAAAAAAATTAATACCTCACCTATAGTTCACATGACTACAAATCAGCATCCGAATGGTCAAATTTTGGCTTCAAATCAAGACTCGTGATAATATGATAGGTTTTATTTCAATACCCAAACAAAATATAATCTTACATTAAAATTAATGTCCGGTAAAACATTTTGAGTTAAAATTTCATATGAGAAAAAAAATGTTGTAGCTATGAACTTTTTTGCATCGTAAGCGAACTGTTACTATTACAAAGTTTTCCTTCGGCGGCTTTCTCTTTTTTTGTTAAAGCCTTTCATAACAATTACTTAAATATAATATTTGCTTGTGTTTTTGTTAAAAAAAAATAGTACTAAATATTTGATTAGGCAATTCATAAATATTAATACACAAATATTTATGAATTGTATCACATAAAGTTTCTATTGTTTTATTTGCCTGAGCCAATCATCAATCAAGTATTCTTCATTTGTACTTTAACACAATTCATCAAATCAACAGTATATTATTTACCTAAACCAATTGAAACTAACCTCTTGGTGTATCCTCTACTTCAAATGATCTATACGATGAAGACCTTTTTGGTTTGTGTAATGCTCCTTCTACATTACAAGCTACCTTGAATGTAACTTTCAAGCCTTATTTGCGGACGTTTGTGCTGGTGTTCTTTGATGACAGCTTAATTTATTCTAAATCAATGAATGAGAATCTGGAACATATCGAGATTGTGCTAGAGACATTAGAGTAGCATAGGGGATGTTTGATGTTGTTTTTGGTTTTCGGTTTTCAAAAACTGTATTTAAAAACTATTTTCTAGAAAGTAGGATACAATTTTTCATTTGGATGTTATTTTCTGTCAAATTAAAAATATTTTTATAAATTGTATTAGGAGCAAGTCATAGCAGCAGGCCATCACTGGGGGAGGTCGATGGCAAGGGAGGGCTGCCCTCTCATTGAGATAATGTGTTAACCCCCATGTTTTCCTTGCTTGACTGATAAATTATATCATACTCAAACTCAAGAAACTTCACAAGAAACTTTTAATTCTCCAAAGTCATGATCTTCTACTCCAACAAGTGCTTCGATGCCTGTTGATCAGTGACAATTGTAAATTTATTTCCCAAAAGGTATGGCTGTCATACCTTCACCGCATGCAAAATTACCAAGAATTCCCCATCATAAGCGTTCCATGATTTCTTCATTAGATCCAAAGCTTTGGACATACAAGTCAATGATCTCTTATCTTGCATCAAGACCGCTCCAACGCAATCTTCACTTGCATTAGTGTACACTTCGAATGACTTCTAAAAATTGGGTAAAGCTAAGATAAAAGTTTGAGTCATAGCGCTCCTTTGCCTCATCGGTCGTCCACTCAGACTTGTCGTTCTTCAGCAACTCAATTAAGTGCTTTTCAATTAGCCCATGGTGCTTGATGAACCTCTGATAATAGTCGGTCAGTCCCAAAAATCTTCTCAATGTTGAGACATCCTTTGGTAATGGCCAATCCACTATAGCCTCAATCTTCTTGAAATCAACCTTCACAATGAGATAAGATGGCAAAGATATTAGAGCTCCTCCTACACATAATCATATTTAAACATTTTGGTAAAGAAATTATAGAGTGTGTTTGGCAACATGATTCAAATGTTGTTTTCTGTTTTTGAATACATAATACATATTGTTTTTTGTTTGGTATATGTTTTCCATTTTAGTTTTCAAATGTAAGAAACAAAAAGCACATTTTTTATGTTTTCATTTTTTAAGGATCGTTTTAAATGAGACTTTTGAACTTAAGTTTTATAAATTCTTTCTAAATAAGTTCAACCTTTTTAATCCTTTTTTAAGTCAAAGTCACTTAGTAGGTAGCATTTACAACAAGTTTTTGCTAAATAAGCTTACTAAATGACTTCAAACTCAATATTGCACATGTTGAGTGAACACTCGAATGGGATGGTTTTTTTTTTAAATTTTTCGAGGCATGAGGTGGGGATAGGGTGAGGACAGGACAAATATGTCTCACTTCGTGTACTTGCCCCACCCCGGGATAAATCCTTGCCCCATTTATACCCCGACTAATTGACATCCTGCCCCACTTTAGTCACAGCCTAGCCCGCCAATGCAGCCCTCCCCGCTCAGCTCACCCCCACACCTGAAAAAATCCCTAGCGAAATTTTTCCAGGAAGGTTTGAACCCAAGATCTCCTCCTACCAGTGCAGCTGTCTAATCATTAGGCTATTTTTTGTTTTATTTGCTTTTGTAAATAATATATATACTTATTATATAACACATAAATAATAATATTAATAAAGAGTACATAATTTATTTTAAAAATAAAAGTAATTATTAAGTATATATATTCATATTATAATAAAAAGTAAATATACTATTAATATTTTGATATAAAATACAAATTAATTAAATTCAAATTTAAATTTAAATTTAATAATAGGTTGATTTAGGATTAGGTAATCAAATCAAATATTATTTGATTGAACATGCATTAATATTTAAATTAATAATATCATTTACATGGTCTACTTGTAATTCAAATATGAAATACATATTATCAAATGTCAAAACACTTAAAACTTATTCTCGCCATGCATGACTCATATCACCCATGAAATAATTTATGGACACTCATATTAATTCGATCAAATTTAATTTTGAATTTATTAATAGGTTAATTTGAAATTAAATAATCAAATTAAGTATTATTTGATCGATAAATGCATTTATATTTGAACTAGTAATATTATTTTTATGATTTATTATTTAACCTTTAACCCGAATATGAAATATATACTATCGAAAGTCAAAGTCACTCTCACAATGTATTCTTTAGTATATCAAACTAGTTAGCATTGTATAATTAAATGATAATATTGGTTATAATTATAAGAGTGTGTATGTGTATATACATATATACAGTTACACTTAATAACTAATCTTATACAAGAATAATCATATTATTGACCGTTTTAATTATATTAGGAAAAACAAGTTTGAGAAACACGACTTTTCGGACTAATGTATTATTGTATTACTTATAACAAAAGTAATATGATAAATATGTTATATAATTATATTAGTTAGATTTTCATTACTCATTTTATTATGTATTATCAACAATAATTATATTATTTAGATTATTACTACTCGCTACTCAAGTTATTATTTATTGATTATAATTTATAAGTGCATATATATGACAATTATATAACTATATATATATATATCACATATAATATAAGTAATATGATAATTATTGAGTATCTAAATTTTAATAACTGATGTCATGGATTCAAGTCATAATTATATAGTATATTAGTATGGACTAATATGTTACGTATAACATAAGTAATATTATAATTATTCGATTAAATAATATTAAATTAGATTATTTAATCTTAAATTAACTTATTAATATTTTCAAAACAAAATTTGAATCTAATTAATATTCATCTATAAATTATTTTATTTATGATATGAGTCATGCACTGTGAAAGTGACTTTGACTTTCGATAATATGTATTTTATATTTGAGTTAAAAATAGTAAATCATTTAATGATATTATTAGTTCAAATATTAATGTATTTATCAATCAAATAATATTTTTTTAGATCATTTAATTTAAAATTAACTTATTAATAGATTTAAAACTAAATTTTAATCAAATTAATATGACTAATATCCATAAATTATTTAATGAGTGATATAAGTTATGCATGATGAAAATGAGTTTTAAGTGTTTTATATTTGAATTACAGCTAGTAAATCATGTAAATGATATTATTTGTTTAAATATTAATGCTTGTTCAATCAAATAATATTTAATTGGATTACCTAATTAATCCTAAATAAACCTATAATTAAATTCAAAACTAAATTTAAATATAATTAATTTATAGTTTATATTAAAATAGTAATAGTATATTTATTTTTTATTATAATACAAATATATATATATACTTTATAATTATTTTTATTTTTAAAATAAATCATACACTCCTTATTAATATTATTATTATGTTATATAATAAGTATATATATTATTTACATAAGCAAATAAAATAAAACAAACAAAATCTAATGGTTAAATAGTTATATAGTGGGAAGGTGTTGGATTTAAATCTTTCTAGCAATATTTTATTAGAATTTCTTACAAGCGGGAAAACTGAACATATTTTTCTTATTGGAAATAAAGATGGGCAACTCAAAATCCGCTCGACCCCATTATCATATCTAATGTTAAAATGTCTTCTAAAGTTTTTTTCCTCTGGAGTCTTAATTATCAATAATGACCGAAGCCCAGGGTTCAATATTGTTGACTCCGTTGACTTGCTGAACTCTTGATTTTTTCCACTATTTGCTAATGTATGTCAATAATTACAACACCTAAATCGGTTACAACCAGTCGGTAATTCACTGGTAGAAGCTATAATCAATTTAACGTGGTTAGATTATAAACTCGTACCAAAACAGGTGAAATTGTATTGTAGCTCTGGATAGTAAACAATTGAGTTAACGTAAAAAATTATAATAGATCACTGGTAGAAGCTATAATCAATTTAACGTGGTTAGATTATAAACTCGTACCAAAACAGGTGAAATTGTATTGTAGCTCTGGATAGTAAACAATTGAGTTAACGTAAAAAATTATAATAGATCACTGGTAGAAGCTATAATCAATTTAACGTGGTTAGATTATAAACTCGTACCAAAACAGGTGAAATTGTATTGTAGCTCTGGATAGTAAACAATTGAGTTAACGTAAAAAATTATAATAGATCACACGAAGCTAAATAAAAGTCGAGGAGAATGAAATATTGATGCAAGTTGGGTGAACGAACGGCTCTGCTTGTAGTGAGATAAGCGCGACTCCATTACCATGACCATGGTGGCCTGCACTACGACTCACACATACAATCGTGTGGCCACAGATCTTTTCAAACTCTTTCTTATATTTCTAAAGACGAAAAAGAAAGGTCATGTTCACGAATGCAGCCCTGCTCGACACGTGGCGAAGCCACCATGCCGATCGTGCACCGGCACGCGAACCCTTTTAATTTATTGATTGATATATATAATATATGCAAGTATGCTTTTGGTGGTAATATAAAATAAATATGATATATGCTAAACGCAAAAGAAGAGCAAACAGAAGCACAGGGCCCGACGCATACAAATTATTGTTTAATATCAAAACAAATAATAAATAGTTTAATTAAAAGAAAAAATTGAAAAAGTGAGTCACCAATGAATATGAATAACGATCATTCGCTTACGAATTGGGAGCACTTAAGGGTGGAAAGTTTTGGATAGGATTGTGCGAGTTGTATTTAAAAAAACAATTGTATATAAATATTTTTTATTAATGTTAAATTGATATTAACAGAATGTGGGGCAATTTTGACCGAGCGAAAATGTTATAAATTTAAATCTCAACTCATACTTTGGTTTTGTGGGATAAGAAAACTCTAAAACGGCCAAAAAATCTAAAAAGGTTAACCTTGAAAAGAACAATTCATACTCCCTTAAAATCTTTTGATTCTTCGTGATTGGTTTGAGACGTTATTTGTATTGGCCAACTCACAAAGTAATTGGCCAAGCATAAAAATTGAAGACAAAGTAATAAGAAGTGAATGATAGAAATTTTGAAGGACTAACAGAGGTTTTGAAGGATTTTTGTCCTGATTCGGCAAGGTAGTTGTGTAGTAAATGTAATAGATTTATGTAGGAGGAAAGAAGCATTGCGGTGTATTTATATGAGAAAAAAATACAATAATTATAAAAATTTTATTGCATCTATCGAGAAAATAGAAAATAAAAAAATTATGTTTGAATATTATTTAGACAGTGTTATTTTTTAT
This sequence comes from Taxillus chinensis, assembly GCA_023512835.1. Classification (NCBI taxonomy): domain Eukaryota; kingdom Viridiplantae; phylum Streptophyta; class Magnoliopsida; order Santalales; family Loranthaceae; genus Taxillus; species Taxillus chinensis. The sequence continues at coordinate 31,951,641 of CM042087.1, forward strand.
TTTAAAATTTACATTTTTTAATTTAAATTAAAAAACACTATAGGCGGCTCTTAATTTTTAGTTTCTATTCCCAAAAAGAACTTTTTTTTAGATTAGTTTGAAACGGTCAACGGCTCAAGTATAGTTGTATTTACGGAAATGTTATAATAATATTTAATTAATTGAAATTATGAATGAATAAAAAGGCACGTGTTAATCGAATCATGAAGTGCCCAATGTTTCACAAATCATCAAGGGCTAAATTTGTTCTGGTATTTAGTTCAAATTAGTTTCTAGATTTTCTAGTTTGTAAAATGATTGTTAGATCAAAATTTATCCCTTTTAATTATTAATTTACTAATAAAATATACATTTATGTTAAATGTATACATTTTCTCTTTTAAAAATTAGTGTTTATTCATTTTATATTATTTTAAATAATTTTACATACATATATATTATGCAGATAAATTACATAAGATATCTTCATTTTTGTTAGGTTACTATTTAAAAAAACAAATCATAATAGAAAAAGAATTCCTATACGAATTACATATACGAGTGTGAATAGACTTTTACTATTACTTTGGATGCGGAACTGTTAATATTTCATACGGAAAAAAAAAATACTTAGTTGATACTTCATAATTATCACTAGAGTATTTTTGATGGTGCTAAATTATATTAAGCAATCTTTTTTAAAAATGACATGGATACCAAATGAAATGGGGTGGCGCTTTCTCTTTGTGGCAGTACATTGTAGTATTTTAATTAATGTCACATTTGATGCTTTGTGACATTTATTGAGCGTCGCACGTGAGGTTATGAAATTCTACGAGGGAAAAGATAAATGCATCATCAAAATATTAAATATATTTACAAATTATTTTTAATTTCACGTGAAATTTTTAAAATTTTTTTTATGATATTTGAATATTAATATTTAAACATAAATTAAATATTTAAATCTTATTTTGAAACATTATATTTATGTTTTAAAATTATTTTTTAAATCTGTTAGTTTAAAATTTTTAATCACTCAAAAATAAATATTCAAACATAAATATATTATTTAAAAAATAATATTTAAACATTTAATTTATATTAAAATACCGAATGTTCGAATAATATTACAATATCATTATTCGTATATGTTTTTGTTTTTTAGAGTATGTTAATTGTAATAGATAAATGTGTTTATAGTTTTAGGGGGATAAGTATCCTTTTTATTTTATAAATATGTCATTAAAGCTTGTGATAACATGCTTATTGGATTAATATTGCATGTAATATTGAAATTATTGTATGTGATATAATACTTATAATCTAGACTATTAGTTATAATTTAACGGTTAATACTAGCCATCATAAAAAACTGTAACGATCTACATTTTAAAAAAATAATATAAAATGTTAAAAACTGATTTTAATGGGGAAAACGCCGCCTTTGTTGCCATTTGATGAGATCCATAGATTATTTTTTGTAATTTGAAATGTTATGAAGTAAACGTCAAGTCACTAACAGATAAGGAAAGTAAATTGATGTAGTGAAGTCAAATTGTTTTTCAAGATTATTATTAAAATTATTTTCAGATAAAAAAATTAATTCATACGGAGCATAATTCCTATAAATGTTAAGCATGGTGATACAATGTCATTTCAAATGAATGAAATTCTATTTAAAATAATTAAGTCATAAACCCAACATTAACATTCAACTATAATAACAGGCACATATTACATCTATTGAAAACATATATATAATAGAACAAGTAAAATGTATAGCAGTACAAAATTATACTACAATCAAATTATATTTAGCCGATTAGCCAGTATCTTTAAAAAGTTAAGCAAAAAATATATTTTTCATGAGGTTTTTCAAAAACATTGGCGAAGAAAAGATATTTGCTGGAAAAGACAGATCTAGGAATTTTAATTTGGAGGGCCAAGCTATAATATTAATATTTGTAATATATAGTTATAGAAAAAAAGTATATATTATTATTCATTGTTCTAATTCATAAGCTATAGAAAGCTAGTTTTTATCTGTAATATTTTTATTTGGACTAACGTTAGGTTTGCTATTTTGAATGTAATACGGTGATTGCTTATAACGGGGGCACCACAGGTACATGACACGAGAATTGACATGTATACACCACATACATTGCTTGTGATCTGACACCACCCGTTCTATTGTTCATTCTGTCATCTAGTGCCTCGAAGCTTTGATTTTCCTATGAGTACTTCAAAAATTGCAAGATCCAATGCATAACTACCAAGTCTTGCTCTTACTAGTGTGAACCTGACGAATTTCAATCCTAATGGTAAATCCCGTCCTAGGGTTAATATCTAGACCTTAACTAAGAGCATCATAATGTTTACTATGTCAATTCTAAGTATCATTGTGAGGATCTTGCCTTGTTTGTTGGACATTGTCTACATCGGTTGAGGTAAGGAATGAAGTGTACCTCTTAATGAGATCGTGGATACCACTCTAACATGAGGCTTTTTGAGAGGTGCGGCCATATAAAAATAAAATTGAGGATGATATTTGGACCTTAAATCAAACAATATCAAGATACATACGCTTAGACTGTTACAAATGATATCAAAGCTAGTGTCCGGATCAATGTGTCCTCAAGGACAATGAGCCTTTAAAGTTTTATATTTTTCTCAAGGTCCTATAATAGACATACAAGTTGTCTATTAAGTTTTTTGTCTTTTTTCAAAGTCCTTTGATAGATTTGTAAGTCCAATAGCAGGCTTTAAATCATTTATTTTGCATATGTTCCTTCAATGGATTTTAAGTCTTTCGCTAGACCCATAAGTCCTCTAATAGACTTTAAGATTATCTGTTTTGTAAAAACTCATTGATCAACTTAAAGTTTTTGGATTCTAAAGGTCATGTTGTCTCTCTTTGAGTATGGTTAAACTTAATATTTTTTTAAAGTCTCAAATCAGCTTGTCAACTAATTATTACCTTATTGATAATAATTATAACTAATTATAAAATTAAGACTGTCATATCCTAAGTAAAGCAAGACTTAAGTGGAAGATAATTACAATAAAATAAATAAATAAATATAATAATTATAAATAACATATTATCTAAAAAACACAAAGACATACATATTTAATTAGGTATAAAGAGTCAATGACTGTTAAAATAATTAGTTATTTAATTAATACAACATATAATAAAATTATAATTTATTTATTAAATGAATATATATAAATATTTAGATATTTTAATATAACTACAATGATTTAAAATTCTATATATAAGTCTTAAGCTCCTCCATTCAAACTTTGTTTTTTTCCCTATATGATTGTTCACCTTTTTAATCAATTCGATGCTTTACTTCTTTTATTTATGTGCAATTAATATTGTGCTTTTTCTCTTTCATAATTTAATTAGATATTTTTATCATTTTATAGATATTTTTATCTAATTATCTTATTATATATATATATATATTTATGATGAAAATAGTTATTCTAAGGGAAGCAAGAGAAATGAAACTCAACGCATGCCGGAGAAAGTTTTTCTTCTTGAAAATTATTTTTTAAAAATAATATAAATTATGAGATGTTACACCGAAGTTAATAGAATAGTAGTCATTTTCCTATTCCTTTCCACTATAGGTTTTTGGTATTATAATATGATTTGGTAATTATCTTTTAGTCAGGAAACTCTTGCAAACCCAAAAATGTACCAAATAATATCCTATTATTTTATGTCGCTTATATTATTTTTATCAAAATGACTTTACCAAGATCAATTCAAATAAAACCATCAAAATTATATAGCAACATTTGAGTAGATAAAGTTATACTTATTATACCGTATTATTATTTTGATTTATAAGACTCAATTTTTTTAAACATACATTCATAACTAATAAAATAAATTATTTTAAAATTTAAAATGTTTAAAAAAAAAAAACACACGTAGCCCCCTCCCCTCGGTTTCTATAATCCATTAAGGTACGGGGCCATCGCAGCGCAGATAGCTCCAGATACCCTCTGTTGCGAGCGAGACTATCTCCCCCTACACCTCTCTCTCTCTCTCTCTCTCTCTCTCTCTCCACAACCATACCATGCCTTCTCTCTAGGGTTTCTCTATTTCTCTGTGCACACAATCTTCAATCGTGGTTCTGGGGGTCGGATTGGCTTCGTTCCCGGAGATGGAGAACCTTCCGTCGCCATCTGACAAGCAGAGCATGGTCTCTTCCTTCATGGAGATCGCCGCTGGCCAGTCCGCTGAGACCGCCCGCCAGTTCTTACAGGTCAGCGTCTCTCAAATCATCATCCTACACTGCTACTTTGTTGTATTTTTGGATAAATCTATATTTTCGGTGTTTAGGAAGCTCACATCAGAAATCAGGGTGGGGTTAGTTTCACACGGAATCGGATTTGGGGTCCTTATGGTTTTTTTCCTGTTTTGATATTATATTTCTATGTTGTCGAAAAAACGTTTGCTTTAATGAATAATTTATAATGTAGCTGAGTAGATGGAGAAAAACTGCAATGCAAGTTTTCCGATAGAAATTATTTATGGGTTTTTGTCAATTTATATTTATGCTCTTCTATAAATTTTTAGTGCCTGCTTGGTGGTAGGAATGAATTTTGATGGGAATGGAATGTGATTGGGATAAGGATTGGGAATGGAATGGGATTGGGAGTCACCTTATCTCATGGAGGAATGGATTTAGGGTGTTTTCATGGGAATAGGAATGGGATAGGGGATGAGTTTTGGGTGTACCAAACAAAGGTATGGGAATGAATGTAGGATTAGGTGATTCCATTCTCATCCTTTCCCTCATACCAATAATGCTATTAGTAGGCCAAGTTGAGGAGAGGAGCCACTAGTGGCGCGTTTTGGGGAGATAGCTGCAGATAATCCTTCTGGTATTTTCATAAAATTGCTGATTTACTGATGAGGATGATGCCAAGTCATTACCCTCATTCACACGTGTTACACTGGCTGTGAGAAGGGACCACAAACACGCCAGGGTAAGCAAAGTCCAAAAACGGGCAAGAATTGATGTGAGAAAAAAGTTTGGCTTCCACTGATGTTTAAGATGTCCAATGCTGGTGCTTTGTATAATTGGAGTGTTGCTTCAACTGAGTGTTAATCGGCTTAGGATTGGACATTATGTTTCAGGCGTTTGACGTCTCAGGATGTGGTGATTCACTCACTTCCCTATGTTTGGCATCACCTTTTGATATTTGGGCCTCTTACCTCCCCTATGGCAAAGTAGTGTGTAACACTAGAGAGAGGGAGGGGCTTGAAATCGATACCCACCATCAAAAAAGAAGGAAAATTAATGCTTGGACTTTGGGTTTTCTATCGGTGGGTGTGGCTCCGGAATCTTTTTATGTTTTTATTTGTGTACCTCTATTCAGTCCTGCCTGTCTTACCTTCTTAATGTGTAAAAAAATTGAAATCATTAATGCTTAGAGAATTTCTGTTGATAAAGACAATGCAACAGGAAGCTAAAAATTTACCCCTGAGAATTTGGGGTACACTCTTTTAATTAAATACTATCATTACATAGTATGCTCGCAAGTGACTTATTTATTTTGCATTCAGTTTAATACTTAGCAGCATCTAAACTGTTTTCATAATCATTGTCTTTCTGTGAAGTTTTCTTTGTTGTCATGGTTTTCTTGCTAATGTTCACTTTAATGTTCCATGTTAGTTTTTTTATTATGGTTTTAGCAGTCACCAAATAATTAAGTTTGTGATTTATTTTTATTTTTATTTTTTACTTTATAAATGGTATACTTTGACTAGGCTACAAGTTGGCAGCTTGACGAAGCTATTCAGCTGTTTTATGTGCAAAATGAAGGTGGGGGAGTAGCATCATCCTCACAGTTTTCACAGTTTCCACCTGTGGAAAATGTTATGCGCTCACCCAAGGAGACTTCTGCGTATGTGGAGACTTTTGCAGTTTTTATTTATTTATTTGTTGTTTTTTTGTTTTGGGGGATTGGTATTATAATTTGGATTCATATTGATTGCTATGGTTTAAACAGGGCCTTGAGCCAGTATATCGAAAATGATTTTGTTGCACATGATGATGGAGACGTAGTACGTGCCCCTTTGCCAGTGATAAGGGAAGCCCTTTATGATGATGCTGTGCTGTACAGGTATGTTATACTGTCTTTATTTAGCTTTTGGAATGGGTGTCTTCTTTCTGCTCCAAGTTTATACATAATCACTTATCTAAATATTCATTTTTAAGTAGTATCATGTTTACATAAAGAAATTGCAAATTTGGGATTTATAATAATATAATTAGTAAATTTGCAAAGTTGCAGAAGTGACCATGAATAGGAGGTGCATTATTATGTCCTCAATAAACCTGAAATGTAGACAGTTGAAAAATTTGGGTTAACCAGATAAGTTAGGACACTGATGAAATAATAGTAGGTATTGGTTTGGGATATTAATGTAGTAAAGCATCTATTAGATGGCGTTGTTGAGTTTAAGAAATAGGCATAAATTAGGAATTAGGATCAGGTATTAATATTATGAGTGTTAATAGTGCATTGCTACAAACAGGATGAATTAATACAACTAGCATCAATCCTGGGAGGATTGGTATGAAGCAATATGCGCTATACCCAACACAAAGTTCAAAAAATTTAGTAACCATATATTTTGAACACCTTTCCACCAAGGGATTTGTCTAATCATTGTTAAAAAAAGGGCTGAGGCACCGCCTCGATGCTAGCTCGCTTGGAGGTGCCTCTCCATAACCCATATTTGCTACCACCCGCCTAATTCGGGTGAGGTGGGTTGAGATGGCTCATTCTGACGCCTCATCTCGGATTCAAAATGAGACACTTGCGTCGACAGACAACATTTAAGGCTTTTAACAAGTTTTAAAAAAATAGGGCTAACTTTTCCCAATCTCAGCCTCCTCTCCCAGCATAGAAGTCGCCTCCTCATTTGTCGTCATAGTCCATTGCCAAAGAAGACGTAGCAGTGATTGTCGATCGTTGAACTCGAAGTAGTAGCATAGCCATCAAAGTCGTTGTCGTCTCTCCTTGGTTGAAGTTGTCATCATCGATCGTTGTCTCAAGTTGTCTCTACGTCATCATCTCGAGGTGAGTAATGTGCGTTAACTTAAATGTTAAGTTAACTATATAACTTATTTATATAAAAATGTTAAGTTAACTATATAAATATTTATATATTTATTCTAATATATAAATATATTCATTACATATTAAAGAAATATTAATATGTAGTAATTTTATTATATAATAATATAATAAACTATAAATTCATATATAGTTCTATGTTACATCAAATTTGTTACATTAATTTCTTTTAAATTCATATATATAGTTCTTTGTTATAAATTCATATAGTTCTATTTATTAAAAGAAATTATTGTCGACGACTGATGCGCCCGTCTCGACATATGGCATCAAATCCGTGCCATACCATATTCCGTATTTTTAAATCTAGTGTCCAATAACACGTAATGTTACAATCTTTTATTTTAACAAGGAATTGGAGCAATAAATATTTCATTTAATGCTTTTCTCAAATTTACAACTCCCATAAAATTAGTGAATGGAATTCATCACAATTTTATATATTTATTTATTTGGTTAAAAATTCAGTTAGAATCCATTCTAACCTGAGCCTTATCCACAAGTAATGTCTGTTTTCTTTTGTACATTTAATTTACTCTTTGTGTGTGTGCATGTGCATGCTAGTGTGTGCGTCTCTCTGTCTCTATCTCTAAGAGCAACACGAGTAAATTAAATGTACAAAAGAAGATATTACACAATTCATGAAGCACAAGTTCATTCATTACACAAAAGATGATCAAAAAGGGAAGCAAAATTACAAACATCACCTGTCACTGTCATTCATTGGCATAGAAACCCCCGAAGTTGTAGTTATAGCATTTTGAACCCTGCTAAAAATGCTATAGTTGCTTTAGGCCGTTTGGTTGACATTCACTTGATCAGATCATCTGAAATTTTATTGTGATATTGCTCTCCTTGATATGTTGACGTTCACCCACCTAAATAATTAAAAAAAATGTGTAAACACGTAATAGAAAGGTGCAAGCAACACATGGGCAGAAAAAAAAATGTCAACTAGCTTCCATTTAGTGAGACAGTGAAGTAAATCCTGTAAATCTAATGTGTAAGACAAGCAGTTTTGAGATATCAGATTCTGTGTGTGTGTGTCAGTTACATTATCGGGGCTAAGCGGCCAAGCTCACACTACTCACATTGAGTGTTTGTTTGTAGTTAGGCTGATGAGTGAGATTTTTGCTCATCGTGCTCAGTTTTGGAGTTCTTCACTCCTGGATGTTACCAGAATCCTTGTGCTCCAGCCTTTGATCAGATGAAGCTTCTCGCCCTATGACCCACATTAAAAATTACTGATTTGTTGTGAAGGATCATTAGAATAGGCAAACAAGCAATTGAAAATAATTATTATTTCTGAGTAAAGACTGCTATGTAAGTGGGGGCTTTTGATGTAGTTGTAGTGCAACTACATGTAATAGAGTGAACTTTTAGTGCTGCTTCACTTAAATGAACTTTTCATACATTATTAGGGCTGGCTACAAATCAGAAATCCATTCAAAGCACAAGCAGCTCACTCAAACATTTTGTCAAGCATGTGTTGTGTGTTCATAGTGAACAAATGTTATTATGAATTAAAATCAGCGTAGATTTTCTCCTCATACAAGTACAACTTCATCTCATCATCTCACCTCATTTGAAGTCAACCGGTTCACCAAATTTTCCTGAATGTCAGCACAACCAAGCATTCTTAGAATCTCATTTATATCCTCATTCATTAATTATTAGAAACATTCTATTTTGCAATTATTCTGAACTTGATCTGGATGGAAAACTTAACTTTTTAAAAATACAAAACAGATTTGTGTGGCGAAAGGCCTGAGAGCTCAAGTCGTGAACAATATCTGTACAGAAAAAGTAGAAGAAAGAAGAAGATAAAGGGAGAAATTGAATTGAAGACTTGCCAGTGCATCAATGATGATGTGATATAACTTTGTAGGTGCTCCAAATCTTGTGGGGGGAAGCCTTTCATTCATGTGAGAGCAATGCCGCATTAATTTTTTTGGAGCATGACGCGAATTGCAAAAATAGAGAAAAAAGGAAGGGCAAATATCAAAATTTGTCTCAGCGAGATTCAAAATTGAATCTTATGGGCTCTCTCTTAAAGAAAAGCAATGGGGGTCATTTAAGGATCCCATCAATAATAGGATCACATTTTCAGCTAGATTCCATTTTCACCCTTTTCATTGTGGTACACTACACATTTGGGAACTTTTGGTAACAGGAGAAACAGACCAAACTTATTCTCAATACACTAGTTTAAAAAAATGAAATGGGAACTGTAAATTGGAAACTCGAACAAAATCAAATCTTGAAACTGCACCTGAATTTAGAAGCTCTGTCTCAAGACCCCTTTCATGAATAAAGGTTGTCACTAGAAGCTCTAAATGTTATCTCCGACTATATTAAGATGTGTAACTGTTACATTTCTCAAAATGGTTCCTGATTTTATTAAGAGCTTATTTGGGATTGTATTTTTTGTACTGAATACTGATAATAAGATAATGGCTTAAAGCTTCTTTTCACCACATATGACAGTTGCATAAATTTTAAAATTTACTCTCTGAATAAACAGATTATAAATTTAGTTTGAAGTTGTAATAGGAATTCAGCTGATTTTTACCTGCCTTGTAAACTGATATTCTAGTTTTTATTTTCTTATTTAAAAAAATTGACTTGTTTTTTAATTCCATACTTCTCCTTGAAATGTAAAACTTATGTAGAGCTCCGGGGATGGGATATCCAAATGAAGCAAGTTCATTGGTTGCATTCCGTAATTTTGATGATGAAATGAAACGTCCTGGAGTTTGGGAATCAGATCAAGGTGCTGCACCTGCAGCAGATAATCTTGCTTCTTTGTACCGTCCTCCTTTTGCACTAATGTTTCATGGGCCCTTCGAAAAGGTGAGGGAATTTTTTTTGTCATAAGACTGCTCTATATATTAGTTTTTTTTTAAATTATTATCGTTGTTCTTTGAAGCATGTACATTGCTGCATTGGACTTGAGTGGATACCATTGTGGACATTGAATCATGATGACTCCTTGTAAGAGTAGTGAGGCATGGCATGCTAAATGTTAAAAAAATGATTTTATATAATAAAAAATGCACCACCGATTTTGTTTTTTTACCAATCCTCACTACAGATATTAATAAGCTTTTGTTTAATGTAATGAATACATTCATTTACTTTTATGTGCATAAAAACACTAGTTTTAATGTTAACACATTAAATTTTATCATTCTGGTTCTTCTTACAAAATAAATGCAATGTTTTATTATGTTGTAACATATCAGGAGAAAAATGGTTGGAGAAGTGTCAAGCGAGTAATAGACAAATTGTCTTAACTGCAATATTGCTTATAATTTTGTGCATGTGATATTTGAGGAGTATTTAGGAGGTTTATATCTGAGAACACTATTACTATGGATATGCTCCCTTTCTATTTTTAAAAGTTGGTTGAATAGTGAATACAGTACTTACTTTAGTTACTCTTTAATTAATTATATCTGTTTTAGACATTTGAAAGCATTGTAGTTACATTCACAATTGAAACTGTAGAATCATTTACAGTGTAGCCTAGATATTGAATGCATATTTCTTCTATTGAGGTGTTGGCCCAACTAAGGTGTGTTCTGTTAAGCTTAGGAATGCTGGGCTCGATGCAAAACACTAAGAAAGTTATGGGATTCGAGCAGTTTGCATATATGTTCCTTCAATTGAATAGGACTTTGTGAACCTCCTTTTCCTTGTATTTTTTTGATACAACCCTATGCATGCCTTTTATACCTTCTCTGCAATGAAGCTTATTTTGAGCATAGTTTTTAAAGTGTCACCCTAGTTGTTAGGATCTGGTCAAGGCGCAGGCCCATCCGCATGTCACAATATTGTCCGCTTTGGGCTCGCCAGATCGGCCCGCACGGCTTTAAAACGCGTTGTGACATTTTGGGCCTGCTTCACCATATAAGCTTCTTGACTTTTCCTTTTTCTTCCGATATGGGACACAATTTTCCAACAATTTCCCCCTTATCACATATTGAACTACAGCATAGGCTAGAGACGCACCTATGAAACTGATGAGCTACCACCATGTGGGCCGTCATGGGAGCTCCCCCTCAATGTACATTCTGATTGAGAGCAGATAGATTCGATCACCTGAAGACAAGAATTTGTATTCCATAATCAGATACCGCCGTAGACTACGGGACACGCCACTCGGTCATAGATTACACCGAGAAGACTTTCGATATAATGGAACACTAGATGGAGACAACTAGGCTCTGATACCAGTTTGTTAGGATCTGATCAAAGTGCAGGCCCATCCGCATGTCACAATATTGTCCGCTTTGGGCTCGCCAGATCGGCCCGCACGGCTTTAAAACGCGTTGTGACATTTTGGGCCTGCTTCACCATATAAGCTTCTTGACTTTTTCCTTTTTCTTTCAATATGGGACATAATTTCCCAACACCAGTGTTTCTTGGGTGACAAGGCACTCGAACAATGACAAGGTGCTAGGGCACCTTGCTTTATGTTTGGAAGGCACCTGCCTAGATGATTGGGCGCCCACCAGTAAGCGCCATCTTTTTATTATTATTATTTGAAAATCAAGGCACCATGTTTTTTTTTTTTGCAAGCAATTCTGATTAAATTTTCCATCCCCTCCGCTGCATTTGATATGATGGAGACCATCATCCGAAGATGGAATGTTGGCACTTTGATTCGCAATGGATTTGATGGAGACCTCTGGTTAGAGTTGGATCTTGATCTTCTTCCATGGCGACAACAAAATGTTGGCACTTCGATTCACGTTGGATCTGATGGAGACCACCGGCCAGAGATGGATCATTGTGTTTGAAATGACAACGTAGGTTGGATCTGTGAGTTATGGCCGGAGTTGATGGAGAAAGAGAGACCATGGAATGTTGTTTAGGTGGTATTAGGGCTAGACGATAGTGTTGGGTGTTGGCGCAAAGGGAAATGATGGCATTGAAGTGGAGAGGAGTTTTGTTTTTAAAGAGATTTGGGCCTTTTCCTTTTTTTTAAAGCTCCAAGTAGAATAAAATATTAAAATTTTAATTTATTTTTTCAACATAAAATATTTTTTTTAAAAAAATATAAAGTATACATTAAATTTTAAACGTTACCTTTTTTTTTCTCTTCCTAAAATTAAATTTAATTGAAAATAATATATTTTTCAAAAACTCATTGAATGGAAATTCTTTATAATTTATGCATTGAGTTGAATTGTTTATGTTTTTTTCCCTATATTATAATATTAAGAATTGCAATATAAATTCTTAAATAAAAAATGTATATTACAAACCTTTTGCCTGGGCGATCCTTGTCTGGCTTAGACCCTCTAATGCCTAGGTTGCTTTGAAAACTATGATTTTGAAGGATGAGAGCTTCAAGTGTTTATTTTTAATTATCTTTCCACATAAACACATCATTTTTTCCTTTTCTTGTTTATGATTTTTTTAGAGTTGAGTGGTTCTTTTTTTCCTTCAAAATTGTTTAGGGCTGTAGGAACATACTTTTCCAATGTGTCATTTTAAAGTGCATTGCTATTCATGTCATTTACTCAAAATGCTTTACAACAAGATTGTATTAAGAGTAATCAAATCTTAAGAGTAATGAGAATATTTGTATTGTCGTCAAAATAGTATTAGAGAGAAGGTTTAGCCATTTAAGATGTAGGCCAATGGTTGCACGTGCTAGTAGGACAAAAAAATATTGACATTAAACAAGGTAAAAGATTAGGAGAAAGACAAAATGCATTATATAAAATTGATAAAAGAAGATATAAAATTATTAGATTTGAAATAAATGATAGTCACGGATAAATATAGTTGGAAGAGAAGATCTGTATATTGGATCGAGTTTAAACTTTTTGATTGTCTTAGTTCATATAGCCGATTTCATTTTATTGAGATTAAGCCATTAAGGCCGAATGATTTGATTTGATTTAATTAGAATTATTTTTTACAAGTAAGAAATTTTATTAAAATAGAAAGAATGCACACAACACAAGGAGTAAATGAAAAATAAAAATATAACAAGCTTAAAATGAACAGCCATCAGTAACATAAAAAATGAGAGAAAAGGTTAATCCGTCCAAAGCAAATAGTCATTCCCTTAAATCCTAAAAAAAGATAAGAGAGATTTCTAAAGCAAACCATTCCCTATTGCCAAAAATACGGGCATTCCACTTGCGCCAAATACACCTAACAAGGCAATGAGGATAGCCCTCCACACCACCAAATGCTGTTTCAAATCCTCAAGCCAACATTCAAACAACACATGAAGGGATGATGTGGTGTTATTCCAAATTACTTAAACACGGGCATAAATGACTTAATAAAATCTTTAAGTCATTTATTCCAAATTTTTATTTACTTAATCTTATTAATTTTTCTTCACATTCTCTTGTGTATGTTATTTCATGACAAATATTTTAAAATTGTTGGAAATTGCTCCCCCTAATGCAGGCAAAAGTTACTGCTTCTTCCTCAGACAAATGGCTCCTCGTCAACTTGCAGTCCACCAAGGAATTTAGCTCACATATGGTATAATTGTTTGCATGTAAACGAGTACCTTATAATTTGGAATATTCTATTTGATTGTGAATTCATCTCTACTAAGTGCATTGCTTGTGAAGCTTAATCGGGATACATGGGCAAATGAAGCTGTTGCACAAACAATCAGTTCTAATTTCATCTTTTGGCAGGTAATTAAGTTTTTCCTGGGTTTTCTACCATTAGACGACATCAAAACAAATTTTTAATTTTTTTTAGTTTTTGCCTGTGATTTTTTTTTTTTTTGGAGTGCTCTAAAGGACTCAAGTGTTTTCCAAAGTCCTTCATTATTCTAGCAGTATCAAGATTAGAACTTTTAACATACCCTGCACCAAAGATTTTATACATGTCCACAGTTATAGATCACAACTTGTAAAGTTGCAGTGGTCGCCAGTCTTTGCACGCTAAATATTACATGAATTTCCATCTTCGTAATCCATGGGTCTCATATAGCTTAATTATGGATCGAAGTTATGTTATATAATAGTTGGGGAAAGGTCTCTATGTATGATATAAAGTTTAAGTCACCCAAAATGGTTTGTGGGTGCTTTTTTTCCACAATTTTCTTTGGTATATAAACTTCTTCCTATCTTAAGCTGTCTGCATAGCAAGTAAGAATGGATGCTCCTACCCTTGCGTGATTTTTTGGTGCTTATTTATTACATTTTTCTCTGCCGCTCAATTTTCTGGCTCATTGTTTGAACAATTTTGATAAAGTTTGGTACTCGGTGGTGAACTTTGAGAACATTATGGTGAGAGTAGGAATTTCATTTTATTTCTCTTTAATGTGCACTGCTTGTCGGTTAATTTACTTGCGAGGTTGCTAAACTAATATTGACCATGCATAATGTGCATAGGTATACGAGGATACAAGTGAGGGAAGGAAGGTGTGCGCTTATTACAAATCAGAGTCCATCCCTTTAGTCCTTGTCATTGACCCAATCACTGGGCAAAAAATTCGATCTTGGTCTGGAATGATTCAACCCGAGCGTTTGCTAGAGGTATATGTTACAATGTATTATATTGCTGAATTTCTCTTCATGCTTATTCAATCCCTAAACATGCAAAAGAAACTCACCAATTTAGACCATTTGTTTATAGTAAAATTATTTTAGAAGATGTCTACCTCATCTACAGGACCTTTTGCCATTTATGGATAGTGGCCCTAAAGATCATCATGTCTCCTTATCTCACAAGCGTCCAAGAGAAAATTCTCAGACTCCACATAAGTTTAAAGGTATACAGAGATTTTTTTCGCTTAGAGGTATCGATAGCTTGAACTATAATTATGATAGTATGGTAAATATTGTTTTGACCCTTGATGGCTTCTCTTACGATGCATTTAGGGATGACAATGGGGCGGGTTTGGGATGGATCATTTTATTTCAATCCCATCTCATTTAATAAAAATCAACCCCAAATGCGTGATGGGTCAGATAAACCCATTTCAAATCTGTCCCAATTAAAGTCTCATCCTAAACCTGTCCCGTCCCGTTTAATATATGGGTCAAGCCGGGTCGGGAAAAAGTCTGCCCTGAATCCACTCAAAAGATTTCCAGCTTTCGAAGATGCCATGTTTTTGGTGTCCGAAAATGGGTCAGATAAACCCATTTCAAATCTGTCCCAATTAATGTATAGTTCAGCATCGCCGCAGCAAGCCGAAAAAAGTTCAAGATCTATATATATATATATATATATATATATATATCTGGCTGTGGATTTAAATCTTGTCCGAAAATATAGTTCAACATCGCAGCCAGATTTCCAACTTACGTTATAGTTCAAAATATAGTAAAATATAAATGTGAGACAAGCTTCCAGCCAAAATGAAGACACACACACACATATAAAACATTGATCATTTCATGCCTAAAAAAGGAAACCAATAATGAAAATCAAACTCAGACCACGTAAATAGACAACAACAAGGACAGTACATTGATCAAAATACTGGCTTTGATTTTTAAAAAATGAAAAAAATCAGACAATCAAGACACAAAATTGGAAGCTGGAAGCAGAAGAATAGAAGAAGAGCAAGATACTTACGATCACCGGTTGCGATTACATGTCGCCATTATCCATGATCATCAACCGATCTGTTTGAATCAAAGATGGCAAGATCTGGCGAGAGGCTGAGACAAAATCGAGAGGCCAAGATGGCTGGTGAGATCGAGAGCACTAAGATGAGATTGAGAGAGGCTAAGAGAGAGACCGAGATGGCGAGATTGAGAGAGGCTGGACTGAGAGACCGAGACGGCAATATTTGGCAAGATCAAGAGAGGCTGGGACAGAGAGAGACTGAGGTCGAAGATGGCAAGGTTGGTGACTGGCGACTGGCAATTGGCAAGAATGCAAGATCGAGAGAGGCTGGATTAATAACTAGGGCAGCAGGGTTAATGACATAATATGTTAATATGTAGTTGGTAGTTTAGTACAGCTATAGCACAACTGTATTTATATATAATAAGGCCGGGGTGGGTTTCTAATGCATAAACCGGACCTAGCCCCACCCCCCAAACCCGATTATTCTGATTCGAAGCCGATTCCATTAGGGTCGGGGGCGGGTACCGTTTTGATATGGGAAATTGTCAATCATGCATCTGCTCTTATATTGGCCTAAATTTTTATGCTTACACTTTGCACAGAATCTTAGTTACTTTTATACCAGACGTGATGCTAATTTTGGTTTGTAACCATATATTGGTATATGTATTGGATCTTTAGATGCGTCACGGGCAGGATTTGAAACTAATGATGATGAGGAAGTGCAGCTAGCATTGGCAGCTTCAATTGCAAACATGAAAGACCCTGATGAAATCTCTTCCAAGGATGAGGGCTCCGCATGCACATCTAAGGTGGAGGGAACGCCTACAACAAAATTGCCTTCATATCCACCTCTTCCAGAAGAACCCAAGGGTGATAGAAGCCTCCTCTGCAGGGTTGGGATTCGCCTTCCTGATGGGCGCAGACTACAACGACACTTTTTACGCACCGACCCATTACAGGTTTTTTTTTTTTTTTAATGAAGGTTTGTGTTATTTGGATTTTCACTTAGCTTTTTTCGCATGCAATGATCCTGTCATTCATTACGGTCAGTGAAGAATATATATATTTAGATCATGGAGATATAATTGCATTAAAATCGGTACATTATATAGGTTGCCTTCTGTTACATTGAATTCAATTAGGTTTCATTCAAGTACAACAGTATTAATTTTAATTATTCTAGTGTAGCAATACTAGTGGCCAGCTAGTTTTGTTTAGCCATTTGGTCTGATTTGTTTTTTGAATTCGGATATTAATCTGAACTTGGAACTTTTCCATATGTTTTTGATTTATTAATCACTGATTTTTAGTTGCTGTGGTCATTCTGCCATGCTCAACTTGGGGAAGCTGTTACACGGCCATTTCGCTTGACACATGCAATCCCCAGAGCTTCGAAATGCCTCGATTATGAGAACAACCAAACTTTGGAAGAGGCTGGGCTTGCCAACTCAATGATCTCACTTACATGGGAATGAAGAATGGAGATTTATTTTTTGCTTTGCCTGTTTTTGTTTTGTTGGGTGCAAGAAGAGTGAGATCATCTTGTTTGGGGTAAAGCATCTAGACGAATTTCTCCAGCTGTTGGGTCCTTTATTTTGCTTTTGCTTTTGCTTGCTCTCCTGGAGCGGAGCCTGTGGAGCCAAAAAGATGTGGCTGCATGTGTATAGACACACTACTTCTGCCAATGGTCTGAACCTGTAAACCTTATCCTTTATTTATGCGATCTATCTCATTTCCAGCTCCTGCGTCTAAGTTGCTCACACATTTCATCTTTGCATGTGATCATTTTCATATATATATATATATATATATATATATATATATATATATATATATATATATATATATATATATATTCTAAACTGAACTGGAAGCAGTGTTGCAAAACGTTTCAGAACTTTGGTCCTTTCCCACATGATATGAAGTTCCAAATTGAAAATTGTATGAAATGAATGTACACGATATTTTCAAGTCAGTATTAAGTTGCCACCGTAGTAACTTGAAGGCCTTTTTTGTTTTCTCGGTGGGCGTGCGGATCTACGCTTGCGGTGTCTACGTACGGCAATATCAGATGAAGTTGACTGATACACACACAGAGACAGACTGCTACAGCTGGCAAACCACCTCATTCTCTCTCTCTCTCTCGCCTTTCCGGTCTCAAGCCTAAACAATCATGTCCAAGGAACCTCCAACCGCAGCATTGCCAGGCCCCGTCTGCGTCCCTCCTCTCCCGCCGCCGCCGCCGCATTCTCCTCTAGCAGTACCCTCTACCACCACCGTGGCAGTGGTTGGGGCAGCTGTCTCCTCCTCCTCCTCCGTCGTCCGGGAATATGGTCGGGGCAACTGGTCCCTCCAGGAAACGCTCGCTCTAATCACCGCCAAGAAGTTAGACAACGAGCGCCGAAGTCTCTCCCCCTCCTCCTCCTCGAGGAACCCCAGCCATGGCAGGACCGGCGGTGGGCAGCTCCGGTGGAAGTGGATAGAGAACTACTGTTACGCCCGGGGGTGCCTCCGCAGCCAGAACCAGTGCAATGACAGGTGGGATAATCTCCTCCGCGACTACAAGAAGGTCCTTGAGCACGAGTCGCGAGCAGCGCACCCCCACTCCTCCTCCCACCCTCATCATCCCCTCCCTTCCTACTGGAACATGGAGAGGCATGAGCGCAGGGATCATGGCCTGCCCGCCAATCTCTCCTTGGAAATATTTCAGAAACTAGACGACGTCGTCCACCGCTCGCGACCACACCTGCCTTCGCCGTCTACACCCATCCCCATCTCCATCCCGGCCGCCAGGCTCCCGCCTCCTCCGCCGGTGGCTGCCCCTGCCACCGTTTCAGGTACCTACCCCCTAACGCCTCCTCACATTTTGAACTATATTACGTCACATGGCTGGCTGTTTGGGGGGGACTGTTTTCGGTCAATGTTGCTGTGTTTGAAAGCACTGGCGCTTTTCTGACACTCCAGTACCATTATTCTTGCTGCTAGCGTACGGTCTGTCCCACGGGTATACAATACACCTTTCAATACGGGCCGTCGGATTAATAGGCACGTATGTTACTTAATACTCTTTTTGAGCTGATCCCCACCTAACGCTTCTGAATCCGTCTTTACGCGTTTTTTTATGGACCGTAAGATGTCAAACGGGGTTCTGAAGGGTGCCAGATATTGAGGAGCTTAGATTTTTGTTATGTCGATAAATATATTTATAAAATTTTATGTTTTAATAAATATATTTATAAAATTTTATAGTAATTTAACGATTAATTTATGTATAAATTTAACTGGAAAAAATAATTAGTAGATAAATTAATAAAATGTATTTATTTATTAATTAATTACTTTCTTTCATGTGCATGTGGATCCATTCTTGTGAAAATCTCGCGTTAATTAGATTTGCGTGAGAGTTCTTAGTTCTCACATAAAAAACATGAGAATAATTTATGTGCGGTATAGCATGCGTTAGCATTCTAGTGATGTCGTTTGAATAATAAGTTTTTAAATAAATGCCTCAAAAAATGCCGTAAAATGCTTCCTGCCAACTAATTAATTGAGCAGTTATATATACAATGAGTCAGTACAAGAACATTTTAGAGGATTACTTGGTACCGTGTAAAGATATGAATCACATTTGATCTGTAAATTCAAAATTTTTTGTGCAATTGGTTTGCTGTATCATTGCAATATCAGATTGAATAGCTGTATTTTTTTCTCTTACCAATAATAATTTGGTATGCTGTCATGTTATTTTGTTACTTATTAATTACGCGACTCTGGTTACATGTAGTGTTAGTCTTATAAATTTTAACTTTAGACATTTATATTCACTCCTTTTTAAAATTTGTTATAATGCATATTATAACCTTTATTCAGTCGATTACTAATTAACAACATTTATTCTTAGGTGATTTCCTGACGAGGTGAGTGTTGATTGATTGTAAGGCCATAAACGAACCGAGTTAAGCTGAGCAGTAAGATGTTCAAGCTTAACTGGTAGTATTCTATAATGAATTGGGTCGAACACAAATACTAAATCATTATGTTCGTTAATAGACACTCATTCGTTAATGTTTACAAATAATTCATAAATACTAGCTAGTTTATAGACAGTATTCATGAATATACCGATATGCTTGTTTATAAACATTATATTTTTACTTTGTTTGTGAACTCAAGTTATTAAAATATTCGTTTATTTAATTGTTAGTAAATTAAAATACTTAATTATTTAAATTTTATAAAAACATTAATTTGTTCGCCCATCTATTTGCGAACTCAAGAGATTGTTTTTTGTTTGATTATTCGTGAACTAAAATATTAATTATTTAACAATTATAAACAAATTTGTTTAGTGGTTCAATTATTCCTGAATATATGTTTTCAAGCATTATATGCGAAGGTAAACTAAGTACAATAATGTTTGACTTACGAAAAAAAAATTATAATAAAATATAAATAATTTTTTATCCAAACCAAATAAGTTTGTTCTAGAATATATTTAATTAGCTGACTGTAATGTTTAATTGACATTTGAACCATTTGACATGACATGGGCAAATAAAAAAAATAAAACATTGTAGGTTTGTCTCGTTTTTGTTTTTAAATATATCGTACGTATCCTTATTCACATGCATGCATTTGGTCGCAGAAGCATCAGACTCGTCCGAAACGGAAGACCGCAGCGACAAACCCGGCTACAGCGGCCGGAAACGAAGGAAAAAGCGGAGCGTTGGGTCGAGCATTGTGCGAGGCGCATCGGTGTTGGCTCGGACCCTTCAGAGGTGCGAGGAGAAGGAGGAGAAGCGACACCGAGAAACAATGGAGCTGGAACAACGAAGGCTACGAATCGAAGAGCATCATAATGAAGTGATCCAGCAAACATTCTCTGCCTTCGCTGCCGCCGTGGACACCCTCTCCGCTGCAATTCAGTCCCTCGTTCCAGATAGCCATGCACGTAGTCGTAGTTAATTAGTAATTCACATGACATGCATGCCTACTGCAAAAGGCATTTAATATATATTGACTATTCTTATTTTTGTCTTATAAAGAACTTGATATGTTTATAAATATTGCATTAATTAGATCTGTTTGCGTTCTACCTACAAAGTTTTTAAGCTCTACGTCTTGACAAATGAACAGCTTAATTATTATTTTTTAATAAAATTTTAAAATGAGAAAATAATATATAATATTTTAAAATAAAAAATTAATAAAATTTTATGAATTATTAAGAAAGATTTAGAGATGCCTTGGGTCACGGACGATTAAATTAGATTTTCAATTAATTACCGTGAAATTAATTATGTTGGTTCAGCAATCACTTCCATATATAGGTGGTTCGAAAATTGTTGACACTCTCTTCTCTTGAATTATAAGGGTGCAACATGTCCTGCGTGATGTCAACATGGCTGTTGCTGAGGATGCTTTGCAAGAGGTGGTTGATTTTACCCTCGTTTCTTTTCCTTTCTCGGCTCCCGCTCTTGGCGCGAAATAGAAATGAGATTGTTGTGCCTGTGTACTGTCACGCACACGTATTTGTCTTTTCTCTTTTGTAACAGAAATACAAAAATTTTAAAAATTATAGAACAACCTTTTGAAATAATAATAATAACGACAAAATTGGAAAATCAAAAACTAAAAGTTAAAAATAATAATGATGCCTACATATTTATTTATTTGTATTTATTATTTGGTTTCTAAAATATTAGAATTTGCTTATAAATGTACCTTTTTTAAAAAAACTTTTGCTTGCTTAATTATTTAGTTAGAGCCTCTAGTAGTAAGCTAAACAAATCTAAAAAAATAGTCAAACAATAGGCAAAATACAAAAAAATTCTTACAATGAACTCAATAATGCTATATTAAATTTGGCCATCAATCAAATCGTTGACCATATTTGTTGAGTGCACTTCAATAGCTAAAATTTATTTTAACACATGCACTAACCATTTTCACCATCCCAATTTACCAATGTGAGGAAAGAGGAGAGAGAAGAGATAGTTTAAAATATAAAAAGTTCAAAATTCACATTTTAATAGACTAATGAAATATTTGTTAAATTACTATTTAGTGTTGTAAAATTAATGTAGCTAGCTAAAATTTGTATAAGTAAATTTTCTGACTAAAGTTTAACTAAAAAGTATTGAACACACTATGAGTGCCATTAGATTTAATAAACTACTAAATAACTACAATTCTAAAAACTAAAACTAAAACTTTTAATTGTTAAACTACATTTATAACAAAATAAACTAAATTCCACCCTTATAAATGCAGTTTAAGAGCATTCACAGTTAAATAGTTAAATATTTCAATAAATTTATTTATATAAAATAATATTAGCCTCAAATTCGACTCAAAATCTATGTATGGACTAAAAACTTTATTAAATACTAAATTTCGAGGCACCAAATAGCTAAATTTGACTAGTTGGTGTCTTGAAGTTTAAAATTTTAACAAAATTTATAACTAAGACACAAATTTTGAATTAAATTTGTAATCAATAGTGCTCAATGTAGATAAATTTAATGAAATATTTGACTATTTCACTGTGAATGCTTTAATACCCTTTGCTCATTTTTTTCTTTATATATATGAGGCATTTAATGAATTTGTAGGTTTATATTGTGTTTGATTTTTAAATTATTTTTGGTTAAAATAATATTTACCTATAAAATTAAGTTTAGTGGTTTGGAAAATTTAGTAATATAATGGCTATCCATTATTAAGTGCTAATTGGGTGAGTTTAGGGCAACTTTAAACTCAACTCAAAATTAATACTAGCAACTTGATTTTTTTGAGTATGTAAGTTTATATTTTAGTTGGTTTTGAGTCAATTTCAATTTAAATTGTTTTATGATAACTCCTCATATATATATATATATATATATAGTGTGTGTGTGTGTATGTGCATGCGTGCATGCATGCGTAAAACATGAGATTACATCTAAAGAAATGTAGTAACTTTACATCACCCATTAATAATATGCATCTTATTGTAATTGATTGAATAACTAACAAGAAATTTGTTATAGAGGAAGACAAGCAAAGAATGATATAACATAAATAAAAAACATCAAAATTTAACATGGTTCACTAATAATATATTAGTTGTGTCCACATTTATAGGAGAGAAACATTATTGATTGTAGAAGAATATAGATTATAGATTATAAAAATATCTCATCACTATTTTCCTTAAGTGATGACATAAGAGTATATATATGAAGCCTCATAGGTTAACAAAAGTACAAAAACAAAGTTTCAAGTTTTCAGATGTCGGACTATTCCACACCATGATATGCTCGATAACCAAAATTAGGTTGACAAAGTGACATATAGAGTAGTAATCACATAATATCAAGCATTGACATATTAAGCAATGCCATATCAAACAAGATGCTTGAACCGGACATATATCAAGCAAAACATATGCTCAAACACGGAGATATCGAGTAAGATAGATTGAAGCCATTCTGGAAAATCCTCACATTGAGTTGAACCCTTTTCTCACCAACAAAAAGTTTATCAGATGCATCACAGTAATGCCAGATTTACTAGAATATCTCTTCTACCTCAGCTTTTCGCATACTAGGATTGTCACGCTCCAAACTATTAACCCAAGGAAACCAATTAATGAATCCTAATGCCTACACCCAAAGAGACTAGAGGTTGGTAATAACACCTATTATGAGACTTTAACATGTGTGTCATCCCCACCTGCTCATCATACAAGTCATACATACACAAATGCCAAACAAAAATCTTATTTAATGTCAAATTCACTAATACATCATTCATTCCCCCTTGGGATTACAACATGGTCATACAACACATAGTTTAATTCACACATTACAACAAAGAAAAATACAACTAAGGTCTCCTCCTCGGGAGATCCTCTTGTCTCTGGTAGGCACTTGAAAATGCATCTTCCAGGAGAGGTTTTTGCCCCTACCTATGTAGTGAGCTTTGTTTCCCTCCCTAATCCATGTGGGATCTCACAAACACAATCATGACATTTAATGGACATTCCAATCAACACAAAGCATACTCATTTTAAAAATAACAAGTTAGGCTTCTTAACTCACCTCAAAATAACTTGTGGACTTATAGTCCCAAAACACACTCAAGGCCACTCTAGCATATCAAAGATCCCCTTGGAATGGAAATAGATCGAATGGAGCTTAAAATGGCGCAAACAGATGGAATACATAGGATTGGCCGTGGTAGGCCCTTATCCGGTTGCAGCGGATTTACCTAGGTTACCTATGCTTTTTGTTGGCAGCAACAGACCTAAACCGTTCGCGAT
Organism: Taxillus chinensis; assembly: GCA_023512835.1. NCBI lineage: Eukaryota > Viridiplantae > Streptophyta > Magnoliopsida > Santalales > Loranthaceae > Taxillus > Taxillus chinensis. The sequence goes on from CM042087.1 coordinate 31,975,675, forward strand.
CGACCCCATTTCGACTGCAATGGACATCCACTAGCTGTGGCCGATTTCATTAAACATGAATTTCTACATTCTATCAGCCATGGTGGACTTAAACTGGCCATAACCGAGTTTGTCAAACTCACCAAGAACCCTACTTGGGAAGGACCCCAATAAGCGTTAATGTAATCAAGTATACCTTTTGCCCTATGTATTGCTTTGGGAAACTTTTTGCTATGTAACTTCTTAAAGATACAATGTTCATAGAATTCAAGATCTTTGACCATGTGACTAAAAAGAATATCTTCCTTTGACAAAATTTGCATTCAATTGGAATAATGTTATATAAAATAATGTGTAATCGTAATTATGTAAAAACTATTTCTGATAAATTAAAATATATTTTGTTTAAATATTTATTCGATTGCATTCTTGTACTTTCTTATGTTACTAAACATCATGACATCCCGTTACTTATTAAAGTCTATTGCTAGGTATGAGTAAGACACATACAATAGATCAACTAATTAGATTAAGTATAAAATTGGTTTATAATTAGTGAATAAAGTTTGAGATGCTCAATTTTGATAAGATTGCAGTGTACACTATTACTAGTGAGAGTGATCTAATATGAGATCATTGTAAAGAATTTAAAATAGTAGCACCAGTATGTAATTATAGATATTGAACAAGACCATGGCATAATAAAATTTTTAACTAATCTCTATTGCATTATATGAAGAATATTATATTTTATTATTGAATGATTAATTTATAGATTTATATTAATCTAAACTGTTTGATTAACTCATGTTTATAATTTGTGTTTTTTTACTTATTAATGAGTGAGAGGCTTAGAGCTTCAAATTGTCACGCCCGAATTTCGAACTCGCAAAAACCGGATAGTGAATCCTCATGCCCGCACCCGAAGGGAAAAGGGGTTGGTGAGAACACCGAGAAAGGGACCTTAGCACGGGTGCCATCCCTAAACTTTATCACACATATACAAAAATATCATTTTTAAAGCACATTACAACACACACACATACATGTTCTATCCCACCCGGGGTTACATCATAGTTTTTATAATCCAACAAAACAAATAAACACACACAAGGTCTTCACCTCTGGTGAACCTCCTAGCTCTTGCAAGCACTTGAAACAAATAAAAATAAACACAAAAGGAGGGGTGAGCAACCACAGCTCAGTAGGGATCATGTCTCCCTATAAAGACTCGTATTCGGGTAGTTTTGAGAGATAGTCATTCTATGGGAATGTAACTATCTGGACGGTAGTTTAGTCATCGATGTGAGCATTTTGACTGTACCTGGGCCCGATTCCGAGTCGGGGCCCCGTTTGACCCGATTGTTGACTTTTTGGGGTTTATTGGTTGACTTTGCGTTTGGGTGGTCATTTGGGTGTAATAATATCTGTTTAGTGTTGTGCTCGTCATTTCGAGTGTTTTGACTGTAGTTTGACTCAATTTGGAGTTCGGGGCCTGGGAGGTCAATTATTGACTGGGTCAATGGTTGACTAGGTCAGTTGACTGGCAGAAATATAAATAGAGCAGCAAAAAAAAGAGGAAGCTTTCACTTTACGTTTCACATTTGTGCGTTTGAGAGAGAGAGCTTGGGAGAGCTTGGAAGCCTTGGCGATTTGGGGCGATTTGGGTTCGTGGAGCTCAAAGATTCACTTCAAGTAGGTGTCCTTGAACTTCTTATCTTGATTCTATGCTTGGTATGCACGGATTTATCATGATTTATGAAATTGAGCATGAACCCTAGAATTTGGGGAAAACCAATTTTGGGTTAGATCTAATGGTTTAGCATAAGATTTGTGGTTAAGAACTATTTTATATCATTGTGGATATATGTTTCTTTGATTTTGGGGTTAATTAATTGTGTTTTTCATGAGGGTTGATAAGTCAACCATGGAAATTTGGGTTTAGATCTAGATTTCTAGAAATCTGAAATTTGATGCGTGTTTCTGTTGTTTCCGTGCGATTTAGAGGCGTTCTGGACGCATTTTAAGGTAAATATCGCAGTCTGTTGCGTAGAATGCGTGTTTGTGCGTGTCTGGGGGTTGCTGGGTTGATTCCAGACGAAGAACAGGCAAAAACGACGATGAACAGTACCCTGGGCGCGTTACTGGGTCGAACTAACGAAAATCCGAAGTTCTGGGTCATAGGGTCGTAGTTCATAGACCCGTAGTTTGTAGTTCGAAGGTTCATAGTTCGTAGATTCGTAGACCCGTAGTCCGAAGGTTGAAGTTCGTAGCCGAAGGATCGAAGTTCGTAGCCTCGTAGGTCGAAGATCGAAGACCCGATTCGAGTCTTCGAGGCGCGCTATGCAGCTACGAGTCACAGCTCCCGCTACGAGTCTCCGAGGCGCGCTGCAGTTCCGCGCTACGAGTCGCAGTCCTGAAGCTACGAGGCAGTACAACAGCACTAGATTGGACCTATTTACATTGCAACCTATAAAGTATTATACTTAAGTTACAATGTAAATAATGAAATACCCCCCATTTGGATTCAAAGAAAAATACTAGAAAAATTAATTCCCACTATTTCAAAATGTGAAAATTGGGTTTTAGTGTAAAATCTCGGAAAAACCCAAAAGTTCGTAGTGGTGAATTTTTGGAAAGTGGGGTTAGACATCTCAGAAAAATCCCCAAAAAATCAGATTATCTTATTTATGATATGGGAACCCAATGCCGGGACTTTTGATTTCAAGAAAATAGCTGCTATGGGTACTTCCTTCATAAATCAAGGATTGAGGATTTACTTGTGAAGACTGACTACAATTCTAAATGAAAGGTTGAGAATGACATACCATACTAATGTTAGTATGTTGGTGTGAGGTATTAGGGCATGGACTTCGTGACTTGTTTGGGTTCTCACCGTAATGCACCGATGGTGCTATGTGGTTGACGTGGCAGGCATATGCACCGATGGCAGGCCTGTGTGGCGACTGTGGCCGGGCATATTGCGCTGTGGGCAGGCTAAGGCCTGAGTTGAGCCGTTGAGCTCGTGGAGCTAGGGCTGAGTGCCCTGAGCTGGGATCCCATGGAGGATCGTGGACAAGTTGTCCTATGTGAACAGGCTGAGTCCTGATGTCTGTTTGCAGGCTGAGTCCTGATGATTGTGCACACTACACGGTGCACGAGTACACTGAGCATATAGTATAGACTTATATGTGTTGCATGATGTGGAGTTTTGGGGTCACCTACTGAGCTTGTCGCTCACCCCTACTTGTTGTTTACCCCTTTTCAGGTGTGACCTGAGACTAGTGGAGGACTTTCTTCCAGGAGGACGTGCCCACTACTCTAATGTATGATACAGTACTGTATTCTGTATTTTATTATGTGTCGTATCCCGGACATGGGTCCGTGGACAGATGTATTTGTATACTGTTTGTGATGTGATGTCTGTATGACTGTTTGACTTATTGTATGCATGATGATATATGGGAAAGTACAGGATTACCCTTGATGTATGACTGTACAGGGTTGCATATTTGAGACAGCACCCGCGGTGTAGTCTCCATTGGTGCTAGTCACCAACCCCTTGACCTATCGGGTGCGGGCAAGGGGAAGTCATGTATCCGGTTCCGGGTTCCCTGGAATTCGGGGGCGTGACACTCTCCAACCCATCCCAACTCATAAACTAGTATAGGCATGTGCTCGTGTAATACTACATATATATCACCAACTTATTCATATACACACATTAAAATACAAAGAAAACCTCCAAGGTGATCCCCAACATTGCCTTTCAGGCACCATGTTGCCCTCCAGGCACAGTACTCCCCTTGAGCCCCATATTACCTCCCAGGCATAGTATTGCCTCTCAGGCACATTAGCCTCTTAGGCTTTAAACAAGTTTCGCCTCCCAGGCCCTCCACAATGGTCTCCCAGGCTTAACAAGGTAGCCACGCAGGCCTACATGACCACAAGAGTTCACAACTCTATCATCATGTCTTGCCCAAAAAAGAGGATTGTCGTAGGAGCTATTTTCTTGAAATAAAAAGTCTTGGCATTGACACCTCATATCATAACTAAGATAATCTGATTTTTGATTTTTGGGGATTTTTCTGAGAGGTCTAACCTTACTTTCCAAAAAGTCACCACTACGAAAAACTGCATATTTTCGGGATTTTACACTAAATCCCATTTTTCACATTTTGAAGGAGTGAGAATTTTATTTTCTAGTATTTTCCTTTGAATCCAAATGGGGGGTATTTTCTTATTTACATTGTAACTTAATGGTTTACAATGTAAATGATCCTTCGGAACGCTGCTGTAAGGCTCCTGGAACCCCTGCTCAGCTTAAAAACATTCTGGAAATTACACTTGGTCGACGTCGACCACACTACTTGGTTGACGTCGACCACATCGACCACCCCACATCGACTATGACAGCCACCGAGGTCGACCACGTCAACCACCCAAGTTGACCACATCGACCTACATCGACCACGTCGACTGCCTAGGTCGACCCTGTCGTCTGTACTCGCCCAGACGGGCCTGCAACGTGCTGTTCGTCCGGAAACTAGTCCGGTGACCTCAAAAACTCAATTTTAAGCATCATTTCTACCCTAAAATGAGTTCTTAACCCATCATCGCCATATTAAGCTAACAAAACGACCTTAATTCGAAAGTTCACAATCAAAATCAAGTTTCCCCAAATTTTAGGGTTCATCACGAAATTCATAAGATCTCCAAATTTTTGCATGTTAAACATCAAATAACGAAGAGAAGAGTAAAGGAATTCCTACCTGGAATGATTCTTGAGGAACAAACAAGCTCAAAATGCCCAAATCAAAGCCTCCAAGCTTCCTTCTCTCTCTCTCTAGGCTCTCCAACACACGAACAAAAGAAACGTAACGTGGAAGCTTATCCTTTCCTCTTATTTATATTTCTGTATTTTTTAAATGAATAAATCCCAAAAAATACTATTTGACCTCCCAGGGTCACGAACTCCAAATTGAGTCCAAGTACAGTCAAAACGCTCGAAATAACTAGTACATCACTATCCAGATATTTTCTAACCCAGTTGACCTCTCAAACGCAAGGTCAACCAATAAACCTCGAGAAAGTCAACAATCGCGCCACTCGAGGCCTCGACTCGGAATTAGGCTCACTCACAGTCAAAACTCTCTATTCAACGCATACGTCATCGTACTGATAGTCACATCCCTCGATGTGTCTTCCCTCCCATGGCTATCTCCCAGAACCCCAAACACGGGTCATTACACAAATATTTCGATATTTTGGAGATATAATATTATAGATAGTGAGAGTGTCAAGCTAAGTACATGGAATCCACTGTTTTGCTATGTGAAGAGTAATGATATTCTCATATTGTTTAATTCATGATTTTTGGATGAATCGAACACTTATAACTATATTGGATATAGTTTGTTATAAATCCTAATTCACGATTGGATCATTAATACATTGCTCATTAGAGAATTAGTAGTAACATATGGACAAAGATATAATTAGAGAGGTTGAATGAAATCTATTAATACCCGTCTTTAATTATGCATATTATAGTTTAGGATCATATCACATGACAATCAGATATATCGATGACAAATCCTTTATTGTGAATTTTTGTAATTATATCTGTTTAATTTTAGAGTACAATTTTAGTTCCTAATCGTGGCTTGGACTAATACTAATAAATAATAATTTAATTGATTAATAAGATTAATTAAATAAATATTATTTATTGAAGCTTTAATTAAATAAGTCCATTTGGTTTTTCTAGCTAGCATAGTTTATTTTTGTATGGAGTAATGAATCATCATTAGATGATTTTTCTAGCTGTGTTTAAGAGCTAATATATTGACGTATGTCTATATATATTTAAGAGTTAAATATATACATTACATGTTTATTTAATTAATTAAATAAAATAAATAATAATAAATATTTTTATTTGTTTAACGTGGTTAAATGAATTATTATATTATTTATTTATTTGATAAATAATAATTTTAGATATTTATTTAATTAGTTTTAATATGCAATAATCATAACATTTAAAAAGTTTAAATAGTTATGAATATTATATATTATTATTATTTAACTAAAGGAGCGTATACATAATAGCACAGAGACAATTCTAGGCGTATATAAATAAATGCATATCCTCTTAGAATAAGATGTGTGTGTGTGTGTGTGTGAAATTTAGACTACCATGAGAGAGAGATAGGTGATGGCCGACCCTAGCCGATGTAGTATTCTTGTTCTTTGATCTAAAGGGTGTCATAGCTATGTTCTCATTAAGAAGGTGAATAGCAGAGAAGACTTAGTAGACGTCTTAAAGCAATTTTTAATACACACACATATATAGAAAAAAACACCTTAAAAATATTTTAAAATCAAAATAAATCATAGGCATTTTAATATTTGTAAGTATATTTTTCCTCGAATGATTTTTTTCAAGTTTTACTTTTTTAAAATAATGGTATTTTGTTTATGTATCAAAAATACTATTTTAAAGTCATATTTCATATTCCATTTTTTCATATTATATGAAAGTGAGAGTTTGTGCATAATAACTTTTGATTTTTTTAAACATCATAATCAAACAAATTTAATATATATTTTTATATATGAATATAATAAACTCAAATAAGCAAAAATAATAAAATACACTAAGAAAAATAATTTAATAAAAAACTTAATAAATTATTTTTTTATTTTCTTTTTTACTAGTTGTTTTGATAATTTTCTTTGCTGAATTATTTTCTCAAAAACTTTTCACGCATAGTAATAAAATCTAAGGATTTACAATAGATTTATTAATGAGGTTGAAAAAATATGCAATGATTGCACAAAATCTTATTATGTTGTTTCGCAAAATGAAAGAAAGACAAGATCTTGTTACCGTGACAATTGAAAGATTGATGGGTTTATTTTGCTAAAAAAAGAGTAGATTGACCATGATTTAAAAAGATGCCAAAATCTAATAATCTATTATGAGTATTTCATGCTTAATGATTTCAAATCTTATTGTCTGTAATCACATGCGCTATGAAGTCTTAGGACTTTGCAAGTCTCATATCGACTAGAAAGGAGAACTAAGCGTACCTTAAAGAGGGTGTGGATACCTCTTCTTTGCAGATGCGTGTTGGGATGTTTGTCCCACATTGCTCAAGGGCAAAAAAGTTACGGCATATATAATAAGAAAAAAGGCTTTAAATGATACATATTGTGCGACATACATCGTGCGGGCTGATATGGCGAACACAAAATGGACAGTATCGTGACATATAGTGATCATACCTTTGCCTAGACCCAATTCTAACAGTCTGAATCATCAGGTCAAATTCGAATCATCAGAGTCAAATCTAAATTATTAGAGTCAAATCCGGAGCATCGTCCTTATACCAAAGCTTCAAAGACACGGAGTAAGGGATCCAGGCCTTCTATCGATCCAGAATATGGAACTTTAGCATGGAGTAAGGGATTCGGGCCTTCCATTGATCCAGAATAAGAAACCATAGCACGAAGAGAGCAAAACTTCAAATCTATGCTCCAATAGGCTCTTCATATGACTTCACAAATAAAGAGTTATTATTTATTCTCTACATATTATTTTATTATTTTTTAGGTTTTTCTCTTTCTCATCTCCCATTTTGCCTCTCTTTACTGTTGCCCCATCCTAGGCCCCCATATTCCCGTTGCCCCATCCTAGGCCTGTCACGCCCCGAATTTTCAACCCAAAGAAACTAGTTCGTGACTCCCCTTTACCTACCCGGTGGATAAGGGGTTGGGATAAACAACACCACACAAAACATCACAAATAAACGTAATTAAGGTTCACAAACCAATCCGTCTTTATTACATTTAAATATCTTTTTACATCATTTCCCAAATAGGGTTACATTAGTTCCATCAAAATAATATAATATGAAAACACAAAATAATAAACTCAGTCTCCCATCTTGGGGTTCCACCTAACGCCCGTAGGTTTCTGAAAAGAAAGACAATCACAGTAGGAGGGGTGAGTGTCACGCCCCCAAATTCCAGAGAACCCGGAACTAGGAACATGACTTCCCCTTGCCCGCACCCGAAAGGTCAAGGGGTTGGTGACTAGCACCAATGGAGACTACACCGCGGGTGCTGTCTCAAATATGCAACCCTGTACAGTCATATACCAAGGGTAATCCTGTACTTTCTCATATATCATCATGCATACAATGACTCAAACAGTCATAGAGACATCACATCACAAACAGTATGCAAATACAAATGTCCACGGACCCCTGTCCGGGATATCACACAAAATAATACAGAATATAATAGTGTATCATACATCAGAGTAGTGGGCGTCCTCCTGGAAGAAAGTCCTCCACTAGTCTCGGGTCACACCTGAAAAAGGTAAACAACAAGTAGGGGTAAGTGACAAGCTCAGTAGGTGACCCCAATACTCCACATCATGCAAACATACAAGTCTATATTACATGTTCTATGTACTCGTGCACTGTGTAGTGTGCAAAGTCATCAGGACTCAGCATGCAAACAAACATCAGGACCTAGCCTGCCCACACAGGACAGCTTGTCCATGATCCTCCACGGGACCCCAGCTCAGGGCACTCAGCCCTAGCTCCACGAGCTTAACGACTCAACTAAGGCCTTAGCCTATCCACAACGCAATATGCCCGGCCACAGTCGCCACACAGGCCTGCCATCGGCGCATATGCCTGCCACGTTAACCACATAGCACCATCGGTGCATCACGGTGAGAACCCAATAAGTCATGGAACCCAAGTCCCAAATCCGCAAACCAACATACCAACACCAATATGGTCTTAAGGTGTACAACACTCCCTTTAGAACTGTAGCCAGTCTTCACAAGTCGATCCTCATTCCTTGACTAAGGAAGGAGATACCCATAGCAGCTATTTTTTTGCAATAAAAAGTCTCGGCATTGAGTCTCCATATCATAACTAAGATAATCTGATTTTTGGGGATTTTTCTGAGATGTCTAACCCCACTTTCTAAAAATTCACCTCTACGAAAAACTGGATTTTTCCGAGATTTTACACTAAATCCCAATTTTCACATTTTGAAGGAGTGAGAATTAATTTTTCTAGTATTTTTCTTTGAATCCAAATGGGGGGTATTTTGTTATTTACATTGTAACTTAATACTTAAATGTGTAGATGGGTATAGGTTACAATGTAAATAATCCAGTCCAGTGTACTCCAGTGTTCAGTTACACTATTGGAGCTGCGACTCATAGCGCGGAACTGCAGCGTGCCTCGAAGACTCGTAGCTGCATAGCGCGAAACTGCAGCGCGCCTCGAAGACTCGAAGCGGGTCTTCGATCTTCGACCTTCGGGCTACGAACTTCGACCTACGAACTACGAACCTTCGAACTACGAACCTGGATCTTCGACCCTTCGACCCTACGACCCTGGATCTACGACCCTTTGACCTAGAACTTCGGATCTTCGTCATTTCGACCTAGTAATCCGCCCAGGGTACTGTTCATCATCGTTTTTGCCTGTTCTTTGTCTGGAATCTACCCAGTAACCCCCAAACGCTCACAAACACGCATTTTACGCAATAGACTACGATATCTACATCAAAATGCATCCAGAACGCCTCTAAATCGCACAGATAACAGCAGAAATACGCACCAAATTTCAGATTTCCAGAAATCTAGATCTAAATTCAGATTTTTATGGTTGACTTCTAAACCTTCATGGAATATGTAATTAAACAGCCTCAGATCACAGAAACGGATGTTAAAATTGATATAAAACAGTTCTTAACCACAGATCTTATGCTAAACCATTAGATCTAACCCAAAATTGGATTCCTCCAAAACCTAGGGTTCATGCTTAATTTCATAAATCATGACAAATTCGTGCATACCAAGGATAGAATCAAGATAAGAAGTTCAAGGACACCTACTTGGAGTGATTCTTTGAGCTCCATGAACCCAAATCGCCAAGGCACCAAGCTCCAAGTGCTCTCTCTCTCTCTCTCTCTCTCTCTCTCTCTCTCTCTCTCTCTCTCTCTCTCTCTCTCTCTCTCAAACGCACAAACGTGATAGCGTAAAGTGAAAGCTCTTTCTGTTTCCTACTATTTATATTTCTGCCAGTCATTAACCAATAACTGACCTAGTCAATAATTGACCTCCCAACACAATAATTGACCTCCAAAGTCCCGAACTCCAAATTGAGTCAAATTACAGTCAAAACGCTCGAAATGACGAGTACAACACTAAGCAGATATTATCACACCCAAATGACTGCCCAAACGCAAAGTCAACCAATAAACCCCGAAAAGTCATCAATCGGGTCAAACGGGGCCCCGACTCGACATCGGGCCCAAGTACAATCAAAATGCTCACATCGACGACTACGTTACCGTTTAGATAGTTACATTCCCATAGAATGACTATCTCTTAAAACTACCCAAATACGAGTCTTTACATGTAGGTTATCTTTTTCTAACATTTTTGTAATTTTTTGTTTTAAAAAAAGTTTTGTTTTTTTCTTTTTAGTTTCCTTTTTCAAATAAAAAATAAATCTTTTTTTCCCTTTTTAGTTTTTCTTTTTGTAAGTTTCTGAAGGAGGCAAGATGAACTTTCAAGGATTTGGTGAACAAAGCCTACTTACTCCATGGTGAGAACAACAAATTGAGGCACCCCAATCCCAACAGTCCTTTTTCACAAACTCGATAAGGTGTCTATAATGCTACAATAGATGCTTTCATCTTTGGAAGCAACTCAACTAGTATCAATGAGAGTTTATCCATACCAGCCATACCATCCGCAAGCTCCCATTGCACCAACTTATTACCAAGATTGGGAAGACCATTCAAAATTCAATTATCCCCAAGAGCCTCCACATTGGCATGAAGAGTGGTCATATCAACAACAACAAGCAACTCCTTCTACTGATGATCTTATCCAACAACTGCAAGAGCACCAACAACTTACTACTATTCAATGCCAATTGGAGAGGCAAAGTGAGGAGATGCATGAGATACAGACTTGGCTACAACAAATGAAAGCCACCTTCATTGAGCTCAAAATTCAAAATAAAGAGGAGGGTGTGTTTGCCCAAGCTACCCCAATGGAGCATCAAGAAGACGAGATGACGCCACCACTTGATTATCTTCCCTATACTTTGGGGGAAAGTGGCCACATTCTAGTGCCCATTGCCACATTCGTATTATCTGAAGAAGAAGAAGAGGCATATTTTGAATTTTCCGAAGAGGGGAGGCCGCAACCAATCACTCCGGAGTCCGAGCACACAACTTAGTCTCCTTTCTATGAATTCATAGAGGACAGTTGTCCATCTTCTATTACTATTGCTGCCTCTATGCCACATACAGATGAGGGCACATTATTTTATTGGCCACAAGAACCACATGAAAACTTGAATTGGCCCATTGGCAACAATTTAAGTGTGGGGGAGTTATTTGCGGATGTTGTCACTGATGTGGACCATACTGTTGTGGATGCCTTGTTTAGTGAGCCTATGGAGTTTGTATTGCCTTATCACCATCATTTATTTGTAGTGGAAGACACCATGTCCGTGAAGGTACCCTCAACTGTGCATTTTGAAGACTTCAAATGGCTACCACCACCAATTCCTTATCCTGATGTGGCCTATGAATGTGCTAAAGTGTATACTATAAGGATGAAAGCCTATCATTCGATGGTTGAGCCTCGTTTGAAGAAAGTCTAGCTATAGACTTTAAATAAAAACACTTTTGGGAGGCAAACCAATTTAGTATTTTCTTTTCTTATTTTTTTATTTATGTTATTTGTTTTTTACTTTTAGCTTCTAGATTGATTTAGCTTGCATTTATGCCTTATTTGAGAAGTACAAATTGTAGAAATCATGATATTAACTATTTTTTATATATCATTACATGCTGCTCATGCTTCAACTTGAAGTTTTTCTTGCAAGTTGGGACTATCTTGAACTAAGTTTGTGTACTTAAAAGAAAAGAAGAAAAAAGAAGAAGAAGAGAGTATGAATTGTGGGGATGCATAATTCATCAAAGGAGAAAGGAGCATAAAATGCACCCTTTGTAAAGCATTGTAGTACATCCACACCATTATCAATTATATGAAAAAAATGATAAGAAAAAAATCTGCAAATTGTGAAAAAAAGAAAAGAAAAAGAAAAAGAAAAAAAGATAACAATTCATTTATCTTATATCTTGTTTAGTTCCTCATGTGCATTACCGATTTGTTTTATTTTAAAGTGTTAGTACGGTACATGGCATGATGTTTCAAGTGTAAATAAATTATGATATTAATTTTTAAGTATGCTTTTTCAAGTTGACTGATTGAAGACTATATATTTGTGTAATTTGATTAAGTGTTATGAATAAAGGTTTAAATTGAGAAGGTGTGGCAGTTGAATAATTTTAGTGCACACACTCACATCCATACTAGAACTTGATTCATTATACTTGAGTTATTCTCTTTATATATTTAAATTTACATGATTGAATACCATTTATTTTGGTGCTTAATCTTTATTTTTGTTCAAGGACGACCAAAGTTTAAGTATGGAGGAATTTGATAACTGCAGAATTTGTCATTAAATTTGTATTTAATTTATGAACTTTAATTTAATATTTTATTGAATTAATATATTTTTATAATAGTTTTTCCTAATTTTAATTATTTACTGATTTATTCACTTTTATAAATTTAATATTAAATTTAGTAATTTTTAATGTTAAATTGATTATTTCAAATTTAATATTTTTTTTGGGCTTAATTGGTAATTATACTAAGTAATTTTTGAGTTAATTTTTATTTTTATTTTAATATTTTGTGTTTCACTTTTATTATTATTATCATTATTATTTTGGGTGCATGTTACGTAGGTAGGTTGGAGAGCTTAAGATGTGGGCCACATTGATTTAAGGAGGCAAAGAAATAAGAAGTTATAAATAGGAGTTTCTCACGTAAGGTGTACAAACTTATGAAGAGAAAGTAATGATGCGGGCCCACATTAGTTTAATGAAGGATAAAAAAGAAAGGAAATTGACTTTGTCCTTGTGATTATTAAAAAAGGGCATACGTGAGTATTTAAAAGAAGAGACCCACGCGAGCCCTTGAAGACGTATGCAGGAGGAGACCCATCTTGTGCCATCCTTCCATCGTTCCATCAACCCAGCAATGCCATCAACCTTCTCCATCGTCCCAGCACGCTCCAGCATTCCTTCCTAGCGCCGCAGGACTTGCGATGTCGACACTGTAGCACTGCTCATGCATCCTATTTTAATTTGATGTATTTGATTTAATTTCAAACTTCAATTTTTATTTTGAATTTCTATTCTTCATCTTAATAATTTATTTAAGTGCTATGATTTGCAATTTCGTACATCTATCTGTTTTAAATTCCTTGTAATTAATTTGCGGTTGTAGTTAATTGTGAATTGTTTAAAGCATGATTTTTAATTGTGATTAATTCGCGGTTGTGGTTAATTAATTTTAAGATGTGAAGATTATTTTTCGTAGTGTTCAATTTGGTCTTCCGAATGCAAAACATAATCGTTCCTAGGATTGGTACAAGTTCAAGTCTGATTTCTAGTGCAAATTCATAATTTAATTATAATCATGAAGTCTTGATTTAATTGAATTATGAGTCTTTAAATATGTTATTCCATCTCTAGAAGATAATGATAAATAATAATTGAAGTGAGAGATTAAATCAATTACATCTTTAGTTAATTAATTTTTTTACATATTTAATTTTATTTTAATTTCACACAAAATCCCCCTAATTCTCTAACTTATCTTTTTTTTATTTTTCTTGAAGAATAAGTTGAATTAAATTTTATAAGTCTTCCGGTTAGTGAACGATCTAGGTTAGTCCTATGCTATACTTAGTTTAAATTTTATTTGAAGTGCGTGTATGATAAATGTCTATTTCAATATCTATATGGAACAACCTAAAGGTTTTATAACTTTTGGAAAAGAAGATTTTGTTTGCTTATTGAAGAAGTCTATTTATGGTTTAAAACAGTCACTCAGGCAATGATATAAGAGGTTTGATTCTTTTATGACATTCTATGATTTTAACAGTAGTAGTTTTGATAATTGTGTCTATTTTAAAAGGAGCGACGACTTTTTTGTATATCTACTTCTATATGTTGATAGCAACCAAGGATAAAGATGAGATCAGAAAAGTTAAAGTTCAACTTAATGAAGAATTTGAGATGAAAGATTTGAGAGTTGCAAAGAGATACTTGGCATGGAAATTATCAAAGACAGGAAAGCAGGTAAAGTGTGGCTAACTTAGAAAGGGTACATTCAGAAAATTCTGTATAGGTTTAATATGCAAAATGTTAAAATTGTTAGCACTTCATTAGCAGCTCATTTTATACTTTCATCTATTTGTCTCAAAAAACATTTGATGAGATTGATTATATGTCTCGAGTTTCATATTCTAGTGCAGTGGGATTAGAGATGGCAATGGGGCGGGGCGGGGTGGGTTTTAGGTTGTCCCATCTCCATCCCCGGTAACAAAAATAAGCCTGATCCCCAGCTCGTGCCCCGACGAGGAATATATTATCCGCCCCATCCTCGCCCCGCCAGGTTACGGGGCAGGGAATCCCTACACTCAATCGCTAATCTATCTCACATGTACACCCGCCCCACTCCGCGTAATTAGCAAAATTCCTAGCAAAATACTGTCAGAAAGTTTCAAACTTGAAACCTCCCACCCACTAGCACGCCCCTTGAACCATTGGATTAAGCTGCGTTTGTTTCATATTTGTGTATAATAATAATAATAATAATAATAATAATAATAATAATTATTATTATTATTATTATTATTATTATTATTAAAGAGTACATTATTTATTTTAAAACTAATAGTAAATGTAATTGTATATTATATTAAAAAGTAAATAAATTATTATTATTTTGATATAAAATAAAAATGAATTAGATTCGAATTTAGTTTTAAATTTATTAATAGGTTGATTTAGGATTAGGTGATCCAATCAAATATTATTTGGTTGAAAATTTATTAATATCTAAACTAATAATATCATTTATATTGTTTATTATTTTTAATTTAAATATAAAATACATACTTTTAAATGTAAAAAAAACTCAAATCTCACTCTCACCAAGCATAACTCATATCATGCATGAAATGATTTGTGCATACTCATATTAATTTGATTTAAATTTAGTTTTGAATTTATTGATATATTAATTTAAAACTAAATGATTCAATTAAATATTATTTGATCGATAAATGCATTAATATTTGAACTAATAATATTATTTACATGATTTGCTACTTTTAACTCAAATATGAAATACATATTATCAAAAATCAAAACTCACTCTCTACATGCATGACTTGTATCATGGATGAAATAAGTTATAGATGAACATTAATTAAATTTAAATTTTGTTTTGAAATTATTAATAAATTTATTTAAGACTACATAAACTAATCAAATATTATTATTATTATTATTATTGCTCCTAATATTATGTATATGTTATATTTTAAGTATATATACACTAATTATGTAAATAAAATAAACAATAATTATCTATGATATATAACTATCACTATATATGTATTTATAAGTTATAATTGATAAGTAATAACCTGAATAACGATTAGTTATTAAATGTGTTTCTTCAACTTCTTTCCCTTAATGTATAAGATTAGTCATTAAACGTGAATATATATATATATATATATATATGTATTTATTAGTATGATAAGCATATATATGTTATTATCATTGCAACTAATGTAGTTATTAGGTGATTATAAAATATTAATTAGTTTGCTATACTAAAAAATACATGATGATAATGAGTTTTGACTTTTGATAGTTTGTATTTCACATTTGAGTTAAATGTAGCAAATCATGTAAATAATATTATTAGTTCAAATATTAACGCATTTATCGATCAAATAATATTTAATTAAATCAATTAGTCTTAAATTAACATATCAATAAATTCAAAATTAAATTTGGATCAAATTAATATGAGTATGCACAAATTATTTCATGCGTGATATAAGTCATGCATGGTAAGAGTGAGATTTGAGTTTTTTTTTACGCTTGATAATAGTATATATGTATTTCATATTTGAATTAAAAATAATAACCAATATAAATAATATTACTAGTTTAGATATTGATAAATATTCAATCAAATAATATTTGATTGGATCAGCTAATCCTAAATCAATCTATTAATAAATTTAAAACTAAATTAAAATATAATTCATTTGTATTTTATATCAAAATAATAATAATACATTTACTTTTTATTATAATACACAATTACATTTAATTACTATTAATTTTAAAATAAATAATATACTCTTTATTAATATTATTATTATCATTATCATTAATAATAATAATATTTTTTATTATTTATATTTATATGTTATATTATACTACTTATATTAATTATATACACATATAAAACAAACGTAGCTTAGTTCAATGGTTGGAATGGCAAAACTTTCATTTTGCCAGGAGTTTTGCTAATTATGCACGGGCCGGGGCGGGGTGGACACATCCCTGCCTCGTACACCAGTGGGGTAAAATAATTTCGTACACTAAAAAATTCTAAAAAGAATTCCCATAAATTCATACTTACAGCATAAGTTAAATCAAGTTTTATACATTTACTAGCACTCGGTCAAAGACTATCGGAATTTGGCCGCATGATTTTATAACAAGAAAAATCAATTCAAGACTTTAATGTTCAAGGGCTATGAAAATTATTATAATGCTTATACATATATATACACACACATCCAGAATCAACCAATCGTGCCGACACTGCCACATGAGTACTGAACTACTGATGAGGTAAAACCAATTATTTGTTTATTTTATTTTATTTATATATTATGATAATGATTATGACGATTGTTGTGTCATGTGTGGTCGGTTTCACAATAGCAGACAAAATAATACAAAACAAATAATCTTGGGTCGGAGGTAACTTACCTCTTCACGGTCAAACAAACGCATCCGTATGTATTGATTTGTTTTTCTACGGGGGAAAAAAAATCTATTTATAGGTATTGAGTTTTTTTTTTTTTAAATCAATACACCAGTGCACGTCAATTTAATCTTTTAAAAAACAAATCAATATTAGTGATGCTGGTGCCAACACGTAGCAAAGTCTGATCAATAATTTTGTTGTTGTTGTTGTTGTTGTTTTTTTTTTTTTGTGATATACTGATGGTGGCCATGGGTGGGGCTGCTATGTTGTCCGATGGTGAGAGCGAAAGAAACGATGAACCAAACCCAAACCCATCGCCGCGGCTCGAAGGCCGGAGGCCGGAGCAATCTGTCAAATTTTCCATGGAATTGAACCGTTCGTGACTCCAACACACGTGCTGGCGCGTTAAAAGTTGAATGTCGTTTGTTCATACCCAAAAACGCCCCATTTGATCGATTCATCTTATCCTCATGTGCCTGCCTGTGTGTTTTATATCGCGTTAATCGACAAAAGGCCAAAAAGTTGCCCCATACTGCCAACCGCGTTGTAATCTGTGAGCCCAAAAGACGTGGACATGACTCAGGTGTCAGGCTTGATGTGACTTGTGTGTGATGAGGGATTCAGTAAGCAGTGGGAAAGAAAGAGCGCAAGGAAAAGACGGACCACGGTTAAAAGATTTCACCTGTTTTCTTTACACATATATACACGTTCGTACGTTCAGATTACCTTCTTTCTCAGTTCTCATCCTCCGTTGATTTTTTTTTTCTCACATAATTAATGTAATTTACCACGATGGCCTTCTATGCATGATGACACTCGTCTTACCATCCTTTCACTTTAGAATATATGGATCGTTCTATATATATGCAGTTGTTGCGTCTAACAGTCCAGTGGAGACGATTGTGTCTTGGAATCTTTAGATACGTTTGATTTGCTTGTATTATTTTCAAAAATTATGGGTCTAACAAAATTTATATCACTGTTAAATTATCTAACTCATTATTTTATTTTTAATCTTAATGTCAACTTACGGTCGTGTCTTAAAGTGCTCAAGTTTAAATCTAGAAACTGTCGCTGATTTACACAGTCATGTGTCTACCCAATGTTTTCTGGACATGTTTTCTTTATTCTAAATGATTTTTATTTTTGTGTTTATACTTTATAGTGTAAGTTTGACCTACTAAGAGTAAGAGGATGTGTTAGACAGTTTTTGTTATTGGGTTTTGTAAGACTTTTGTCAATGTATTGTTTCCCTTCTTCTATGGATTATTATTGTTATTATTATTATTATTATTATTATTATTATTATTATTATTATTATTATTATTATTATTGCTGATATTCCATCGCGACTGGCATTGATTACATATCCTTAATCGTACACTCCACGGTTAAAGCGCTGTGCCGACAGGGCCAAGCAGTTGGCGGTGAGGATGTAGACCCCGGCCCGAGCCACCAGCATATTCTCGCGAGATTCCGTCCGTCGGTACGTCCATTTTCAGGTGATCCATATCGAAGTGATATGTGAATTAAGTTAAACTGTTCATGTTTTTTTAACCTTGGTAACATATAAAAAAAAAAGAAAATATTTGGGTAGAAAAAGAGTGGAAGAAAAAAAATGAAAAGAAAATAGGTAAAAGAAATTCCACCGGATTATTTGATAGTGGTAGAAAAGATGTGAAAAATATATAAATAAACATATATTTATATATTTTTACTCTAGCTATGAAAAGGCTATTTTTGAAAAATAAATTTTACTTCAGTTTTTTTATAGCAAATTCCATCTTTACATAGATAATAATATGGTAACCGTTATAAATTAC
Organism: Taxillus chinensis; assembly: GCA_023512835.1. Lineage (NCBI taxonomy): Eukaryota > Viridiplantae > Streptophyta > Magnoliopsida > Santalales > Loranthaceae > Taxillus > Taxillus chinensis. The sequence goes on from CM042087.1 coordinate 31,994,482, forward strand.
TCTAGCTATGAGTTTTCTATCTTTCTTGACGAACAAGTGAAAAGTACACTTCAACCTATTTTTTATATCCTTTCCGTTTCCACTGATTTTTCTACCCATACCAAACAGACCGTTAAATGATCCAAAACCCCATTTGAGCGGCCGTTAACGGTTGGGTATATTTAAATTTAAAGGAAATTTTTGCTAATAAGATCCAAAGACTCAAGATTTTATACATGAGTATGTGTTGCTGTATTAATTTTTTTATTTTTCGTAAAAATCTAATATATAAAATATTAACAAGATACAAAATATTCTATTCAAATAAGAAAAAATATTTTAAATATATTATAATATATATTTAAAATAAATAAATTTTGTGTTTTTATATTATTATAATGATCTAAATTTATACTAAATAATTAAGTACTTTTTTTCCAATATACAAAAGTATGAAGTTTGTTAAAAAAAGTTCTCTTCCGTACTATATTTATAGCTAAAAATGCCCACTATTTAATTGTAATAGAAACTAAAAAGTAAGTATAAAAATAATTACTCTAAAAAAGGTTACCAGTGTAATGATGTTCTTATCGTCAATTCATAAATACTTGACAAACTTTTGAACTCTTGATGTCGAACTATGTTATACTTAAAATGACAAAAAATTGTTCCCAAAACTTTTTTTATGATCTATGAAGTCTTGTGGATAAAAAAATTCCTCAACAAAAATATATCATTGATTCTCAAAGATTCTCATGCTTAATAATGATTTAAAGCTGAACTAAGTACAAATAACTTTATTGTAGAGTCATTAAATTGATGATTTAGTTCTTGCAATTAAAAATTTATTGCAATACAAAAAATATTCACTCAATAATTCTAGGGCAAAATAGGCTTAATGATATCAATTGTTAGAATTAAATATTGTGCTCTATTGATGTGAAGATAGACCTAATAAGTTGTTGTATAATAGAAAGATCATAATTCTATATATAGAGTTTGATATTTCTAATTTGACCACTCATCAAATTAAAAATAACTCTAATATATGAATTTTAATTTCATGACAATTATATAAAGCCTTATTTTAAATCAAAATTGAATAACTTTAGCTAAGGCTTAATCAAAGATAGTATAATACATTATTTTAAAAAATACACATTTTTTTTAAAGTATCTTATTTTTCCTATCAAATAAAAATTATTTTTAAATTATAATTTAATCTGAATCCCAACAGAATTTAGAAGACATAAAATAAAAATCAAAACTCTATCAAATTGTCATGCAAGAATTAGGCAAAAATTTAATTTTTTGTTTAAAAGGTTTGAGTGGATTTACTGTGGTTATCTTTTTTGTTATTTATAAATTATAATTATTAATTTATTCTAATAATAATAAATAAAATAAGTCGGCAAAAGCTGGAGGCGACTGCCATAGTGCGATCTGATCATAATCCAAAGGAGTGGTCATTACTCAGGCCTGATAATGGATGACCCGTGACTCGAGAGGAGAGCGGCCACGTTTTTCACCTGTTTCCTGGACATTATTTGTGCACGCATATTCACATTGGTTTTAACATATGAATTTTGTAACGTATTGCATATTTGTTAGGGTGGTAAATGAATCGAAATGAACAAGTAATGTGTTGTAACTCGTATTTATTAATAAATTAAATCAGTGTTATGATATTTATAAATTATTTATGAAAATTTATGAATATAATTATAAAATTTTAAAAATTCATAAAAAATTTAACATCGAAAACTTAAAAAAAATATAATTAATTAACTGTTAAATTATATTATTTTTATTTAATATATTTAAATAATTACTATAGTTTATGAAAATATTATATTAATAGTAATAATAATAAATATATTTTTTATTTAATAATATAAAAATTTATACTTATTAAATTATATTTAATAAAATAATTTTTAGACATAATAATTAATTTGTTAAAATCTCATTTATAATAAATTTTTATAAATATGAATAATATTTATAAATTATTCTGAAATACTTGTTATTAAATATTTATATATAATTTAAAATAAGTAGTTATATTTGTAAATATATTCTAGAATACTATTATTTCTTAATCGATTAATATAAATAATTTTTTATCCAACGTCTAGTAGTCGGATCTTCTATTTATTTAATTTTAACATATTATAATTTACCATGATTTATAGGCTCTATATATAATGACACCCACCCCGCTCGCTCCCTGCACTCCTTGTCTTGCCTCCTCTCTCTGTCTGCTTTTAGGAGATGGATCGATCTATGCGGTTGTTTTCGAGCGTTTTCCTCATGCTGTTGCTTTTCATGGGCACTGGTTCTCTCTACATCTCTCTATTTAATGCTCGATTTCTAATTTCAACTTTAAATGATCTGTCACCTTTCATAGCAGTATATATAGATAGCACTGAGTAAATTCACATATGTAGTGGTCCAAGCTCTCCAATCCACCACAGCTTGCTAACTAACTTGATGACAGCGAATAGTCTTGGTCATAATTATTAGTTAATGGTTGCATGTTTACTGTTTGTGAACGTAAACGTTGGTAATTACCAATCAATAATAACTGTTCATGATTGATGAATTGTGCAGAGATGGGTAGGCAGGTGGTGGAAGGACGGACGTGTGAGTCACTGAGCCACAAGTTCAAGGGAGCATGCCTAAGCAGCACGAACTGTGGTTCGGTTTGCAGGACCGAGGGCTTTCATAGCGGAGATTGCCGCGGCCTGCGTCGCCGCTGCTTCTGCGTTAAGCAGTGTTAATTAATTAATGTAATAATGATAATAGTTATTGTTGCGTACTTGAGCATGGACATGCCGTGTGCGTTCTAGTTATTAGCTTTCAGCTGCAATAAAGTAGTTATGCTCAGGAGAGCTACTACGCGTGCTCTGCCCCTGCCACTATGCATGTAAGAAATAAAGATGACGTTCTTATTTTACTTGATCCGATCGCGTGGGATTATTGTTTTGTTTTATGGATCACAAATATATTTTGGGTTATCATCATGATCGCTTGTTGCGCTTTCTCACTCTAATCTCTATATGTTAGCTCTTTTGGATGATGTTCTTATTTGCTGGCCCCATTGCTTGATATGGTGTTGAATTGTATTATCATTTATGATTTGTTCTAAAAGCTTATAATGACAAATAATATTATTTCAAACCAATTTAATCACCATCGACTAAGTCACATGCATCTACCCGGTAGCTATTACTACCAAGATAAATCTGAGGCTTGGAGGCCTTTGGTCATATTAGTCGTCCAATGACATCCATATCCCATAAAGGAAACGGCTGAGGAGATATTATGGGTTAGGGTGGAAACACATGAATACAGATGCCGTAAATCTAACATTGAAACACTTACACACAGTAAATGCAATCCTTTTTTTTTTACCTAATAATAGTTCATCCTTATGATTTGCATGTGGCCCATCATGAACGTCGGTGGGAACTTAAGTCATCTATTGGATATTTCTCATCTTTAATTTTATGACTCCTGTTGGATATTCCTATTTGAGTAAATACTGTAACAACTTAAGTCACTTGTAGCTCGATATATATTCAGTTAGTTTGGTAATGCTGTGCTTTTAGAAGAAATTGCTTTTAGCTGTGTTGGAAAAACAAGCTGAGTATTCGGTAAAATATAATTTTAAAAGTACTTTAAATTTTAAAAGCAGGTAATAGGTATTTGATAAATTAAAAATAAAAGTACTATAAAAACTCAAAAGACATAAATATCCTTTTTAATTATATTATAATTAAAAAAACTAATCCCTCCCCTCCCCATCCTGTCGCACCCCTCCTCACCTTTCTTCCTGCACCCTCCCTCTGCTAACACCCACCCCCATCCCCATCCTGCTGCGCACACCCCCCCTCTCCCATTCTCGACGTCGCCCGCTCCCTCCCCCATCCCTGACGCCGCCCGCTCCCTGTGCTCCCCGACCCGCCAGCCTCCTGTGCACGCCTCCCTCGTTGATGCAAGATGAGGATGAAGAGAGAAGATAATATTGTCATTTTAATTTTTTAAAAACTATTTTCTAAAAAAGAAGCTTCTAAAAGCAACCCTTGGATTGCTTCTGCTTTTGGGCAAAAAAAGCAGAAACTTTTTTATAAGTACTTATTTTGATTTTACCAAATACTTTTTTTTTGCTTATGCTTATTTTATAAGCAGAAGCGGCCTTCCAAAAGCATTCCCAAACTGGGTCATTGTTTGGTTTAGAGCCCAGCCTCAATCTTCGATTTTGTTTTCGTAAGGCCACAGCCCCCCAAAGGCCTCCTGCTAAGAGAGGTATCCATGTCTCCTTAAGTGGACACTTGATTTTCTATACTCCAGCCAATGTGGAATAATGTTCAACAGACACTATTGGGAAGGATCCTCATAAATACTGCCTGATATCATGGTAACATAGCTTTTCTTTAGTATTTTTACTGATAGTCATGCAATGAGTTGGTGCATCTTGTATATGAATGTCAAAAGATTATACCTCCATATTTGTGTCTAGCCAAATAAGAAATCCTAGTGTTGTTATGGTATCAAGAATTTGATTATGGTCCCGCGACATGTGTTCAAATGCACTTTTCTTGAATTGTTCATCCATTTCATAGTTCTTCTTTTGATAAGAGCTCAACTTATCCTAATAGATCATGAGGGCTGAATCCCTGAACACTTGAAGCTTCTTGATTTGTCTATCTATTATATCCTTAAGACCTATCATCCAAGCTTCATATTTTGCTATGTTATTAGTATAAGGAAAGGCTGCCATTGGAAAATGTTGACTGAAAATGTTGACTGGTCAGGGATATTAAGGCTGCCTTAATACTGTGGCTAGATAAGATTGAGACTCCATCAAACCACAAGATTTATGTATCTAATTCTTCATCTTCTTGAATATTGATGATAGATTCATTAGGAAAATAAGAGTTCATGTGCTCGTAATATTCCAAACGTCTATCATCCAGGTAATATGCTATACTGGCTTATTCTTTCTTTCCTGATGCATCATGTTCTCCAAGTACATAACTTATTGAAGTATGTTGGACCATTAAATATAATATCAAGGGTTTATCTGGTATAAAGATGGCAATGGAGCGAGGCAGGGCGGGTTTTGGGTTGCCCTGCCCCCATCCCCGATAACGGGGATATGCCCCATTAGGGCACGGGACGGGGAATCCTCGACCCTGCTCTAGTCATAGCCCAACAACAGACACCCCAATCCGCTTAATCCACATCCAGCCCAGTCCACCACTCCCCAACCGCACCCCGCCCAGCGCCCATCCCACCTGAAAATTCTTGCAAAATATTATGTTATTATGAAGTTTTGAACTTAAGATCTCACCCCTACCTATGTAGTTGTCAAACCATCAGGCTAACTTAATTTTATTGTTTATGTTTATGTAAATGATATATATTTATTATATCACATATAAATAATAGTAATAATAATTATAGTTATAACTATAATTATAATTATCAACATTAATAAAGAGTGCATACTTTATTTTAAAAATAAAAGTAATTACAAAGTATATATATATATTTGTGTTATAATAAAAACCAAATGTACTATTACTATTTTGATATAAAATACAAATTAATTAGATTCGAATTTTAAATTTATTAATAAATTAATTTATGATTATATGATCCAATCAAATATTATTTGATTGAAAATATATTAATATTTAAACTAATAATATCATTTGTATATTTTATTATTTTTAATTTAAATATGAAATACATACTATTAAATGTCAAAGTCACCCTCACAATGCATGACTCATATTATGAATAAAATAATTTGTAAACGGACATGAATTAGATTCAAATTTAGTTTTGACAAATATTAATATGTTGATTAATACTAAATAATCTAATCAAATATTATTTGATTGAATAATTATATGATTACTTATGTTATACATAATATATTAGTTCATACTACTATACTATATAATTATATCACTTGTATTTTATATTAAAACATTGCTTATACTTTTTAATGTTATTTTTATTAAAATATAAGTATATATACTTTGTAATTGATATTCTTTTTAAAGTAAAACATTTACTTATTATTATTATTATCATTAATATTAATAGTAATAATATTATTATTATTATTACTACCTATATTATTTATATGTTACATTGAAAGTATATACACTAACACTAATTATGTAAACATAGTAATAATAATCATCTATGACATATATAATTATCAATGAACTCCCTGATATCAATTATTATACTTTAGATATTCAACAATTATAATATTACTTATGTTATATATGATATATATAATCATATAACTATCACTATATATATGCACTTATAAATTATAATTAATAAGTAATAATTTGAGTATCGAATAGTAATAATTTAAATAATACAATTATCATTGGCAATAAATGATAATATATTAGTGAAAACCTAATTAATATAATTATATAACATAGTTGTCATATTAATTTCGTTATAAGTAATACAATAGTATGATAAGTTGTATTTCTCAAACTTGTTTCCCTTAATGTAATTAAAACGATCAATAATATAATTATTTTTGTATAAAACTAGTTATTAAGTGTAAGTGTATATATATGTATATATATTCTTTGGTATGATAAGCATATATATACAGTATTATAATTATAACTAATGTTATTAGTTAATTAAACAATATTAACAGGTTTGATATACTAAAGAATACATGATGAGAGTGAGTTTTGACTTTTGATAGTATGTATTTCATATTTGGGTTAAAAACTTAAGTAATAAATCATGTAAATAATATTACAAGTTCATATAAATGTATTTACCGATCAAATAATACTTGATTTGATCATTTAGTTTTAAATATATATTAATAAATTTAAAAATAAATTTTAATCAAATTAATATAACTAGTATCCATATTTTATTTTATGCGTGATATGAGTCATCCGCGGTGAGAATGAGTTTTGAGTTTTTTGACATTTGATAATTGATAGCATGTATTTTATATTTGAATTAAAAGTAATAAAATAGGTAAATGATATTATTAGTTTAAATATTAATATATTTTTAATCAAATAATATTTGATTGGATCACCTAATCATAAATCAACTTATTAATAAATTTAAAACTAAATTTGGATCTAATTAATTTATATTTTATATCAAAATATTAATAATACATTAAGTTTTTATTATAGTACAAATATATATATATATACTTTGTAATTACTTTTTAAAAATAAAGTATAAACTCTTTATTAATATTAATATTAATAATTATAATTAATAATATTAATATTAATATTAATAATTATAATTATAATTATAATTATAGTTATAGTTATAATTATTACTACTATTATTTATATGTGATATAATAAGTATATATATCATTTATATAAGTATAAATAACAAAATCGAATTAGCTTGATGGTTTGACAACTACACAGGCAGGGGTGAGGTCTTAGGTTCAAAACTTCATAGCAGTATTATATTTTGTAGGATTAATTTTCGGGTGCTAGGCGCGCCTGGGCTGGAGTGGGCTGGGTGGAATTTTGAGAGGGTTGGGTGGGGTGGCAGTTAATCGGGTAAACTGGACGGGGACACGGGGCGGGGATTTTTTCCAAGGCGGGACATGCTTGTATTTGATTTAAATTTTAAAGTGAAATTATTATTTTTAATTTTGATCTTTTTAGTTAAATTTTCTATAAGAATAAATTTAATTTAATTTAATAAGTCCTCAATGACTTAGATTAGCCCTATGAGTTTCAACCACAAAAATGTAATAACATATTATGTAACTCACTATGGTTGCTCAATCATTGCTCTTTTCATTTCATTTTGGCTATTAACACTCAATCCCTTCTTCAGTTCTTCCTAATTCCCCCACCTAGTGGGCAATTTGGCAATCCTTGTAGTTGACAAACTCAAAGACCAATGCCAATCGAAGTTATTAAACATCAAAGGCCATTATACCTTGAAGATCGAACATTAAAGACCATTTTATCTGGCAGTTGTGCCCAATGCAGATTAAGGACGATCGCTTATCACAATCTAGTTGATCGTTTATCATTGCTTCTCCCACGAATTGCAGTGCCAGCAACTAGTACATATTAGTTATATATTTGTCTTTTGTTATTTTTATTTTTGAATTATTGCTTATCGCCTTTTCTATGATGGATAACTATGAATTTGTTGTGGTATGGTGTCTATTTTTCCATGATTTGTTGTGGTTTATTTTGTCATGCTATAATGTCTGAATCTTCATATCTCTCCTTGGGCCCTGACTGTATTATGGTTTTTTTTTCCGTGGTTTGTTTTGCCATAATTTTTATTTTATTTTATTTTCGAAAACTTGTATATATGTTGTGATGGATAGCTATAAATTTGCCATGGTATGGTGTTTATTTTGCTATGTTTGACATGGTCTATTTTTTCTGGTATAGTATCTGAATCTTTGTGTCTCTTTAGGCTTTCTCTATAATTTGGTTTATTTCTGTTTTGCCTTGGTCTATTTTTCCAAGATTTTTATTTTATTTTTAAAAAAAACTTGTGTGTTATAATGAATAGTTGTGAATTCATCGTGGTATGGTGTTTGTTTTGTCATGATTTTTCGTGGTCCATTTTTTCATAGTATGATGTCTGTTTCTTTGTTTCTCTCTTTGGGCTTGGTTGCTGGTTAATTTTTGATTATCCCTTCATTTTCTTGATATTAGGGTCTAGGAGATAACTTCATAGCCATAAGGGAATGAAATGGAAGCCAATCCATCAACAAGCCATAATGTACCTATAATCGAATCTACTGTAAAAAAATGTTATGCATGCTATTTTTGAATCTGAAAAGGCACCCAAGAAGAACCAAAGAAAAGAGGAAGTTCATGTAAAAAGACATTAGATGTGTGGTCTCATTTCAATATACATGTTGATGGTAAAGCTGAGTGTAATTCTTGTAGCCAAGATTACAAGTATGGCAAAAAACTTGTGGAACTAGTACTCTACAAAATCATATTAAGGATAAATGTAAGAAGTGCACATTATGGATTGAAGACAAGAAGTAGAAGGTCATAACTCAATTCACCAAATCTAAGGTAGCTAAGGATCATGAAGTTAATTGCAAGAATATGATCCAAAAAAGATTAAGGGAGAGATTTCTACTTGCTTTATTTTGGCTGAGTTACCTTTTAAGCATGTGCAAGATGAAGGTTTTTAGCGATATACAATATATTTTTATCCAACATTTCAATTCCCTTCAAGAGTTACAATTTCAAAAGATATATATATATATATATATATATATATATATAAGATGTATTTAAACGAAAAGAGTAATTTTAAAAAATAGTTAAAGAAGTATAGTGTTTCTCTCACCACATATTGTTAGACTTTAACTCAAAACATTGGTCATATGTGTAACCAACTCATTGTATTAGTAATGATTGGACTATGCAGAAAAGAATACTTAGTTTCATTCAAGTTTAAAGTTATAAAGGTGAAATAATTGGTAAAGAGTTTATTGCTTGTCTTCATGATTGGGGTATTGATAAAGTGTTTTGTTTGATAGTTGACAATGCATCTTCCAATGATATGTTATGTTAAGGAAGTTGAAGTTAGCTCTTCAAAAGAAGAAACATGGTTTAGTTTTTAATGGGAAAATATTTCATATGTGATGTAGCTTTTACATACTTAATTTGGTGGTTTGTGATAGTCTTAAAGAAATTAGTCGTGATATTTCATGCATTTGGAATGCAGTGAGATATCCAAGGTCTTTTACAATGCAGTTGAAAAGATTTAATGAGAGTTGCAAGGAAGCAATTAAGCATGAGTTTGGTTTTTCATATGGTGATAAAACTTTAGCAATGATGTTAAAACATGTTGATAACATGTTTTACAAGATATATAACTTCTATAAGGAAGTGATTAGCCCTTCTATTCATAATTTGCATCTGACACAAAAAGTGGTGAAAGTATTACCAGTTTACAATTTTCCTTAGATGATTTCTTTTACTCATTTGTTACACGAAAAACTCGATCAAGGTGATGCTACAAAGTACAAAGAGTATTGACTTTGATGATTATTTAAATGATTATCATGAAAAGTTTTCATATGAATTTTCTGGCATATTAGTTTGATGGAAGATAATGGTAGTAGGTATATACATTATGGTCTCTCAAATGGCAAAAGATGTTTTGGTTATTCAAATTTCTATTGTTGCCTCAGTGTCTGCATTCTTTATATAGCAAGTGGAATGCTTGATCCTTTTAAAAGTTCATTAAGCCCAAAGATAGTTCAAGCATTGATAAGTGTAAAGAATTGGTTAAGTTCTAAAAAAGAACCAACCAATTACTCTTCACTAATACATAGATGATGTATAAGCACTTGAGGATTCAAAAATGCCACAAAATGTAATATATAATTTATTATTCATCTTTTAAAGTTTGTATTATTATATTTTTTGTTATTAATTATTTTTATCTTCTTAATTCTTATGCCATTAAAATTAGGGATGTGACATTCGACATTATGTGCGGTATGTTATTTGAAAGGAAATCCAAGGCAAGGCATCACGTCTATCTACTGCTTTCTCTTTCAACATTATCTGTTGTATTGGTTTGTTCTGTCTGGACTTTAGAGTCTAGATAGTTGCCATTCTTTGGATTTTATTTTTTAGCCTCTTTCTTTGGTTGCTTAAAAGCATAACTTCACAGGTGGCATGTTTTACATGCTTTACCCTCTTATGGTTAGTTGGTAGGTTTATGCTCCTACATATTCTTTTTCTCTTTTATTTTTATTTGCACGGAAGCTTTGTGTGGGTAGGCTTTAGGCAGTGGCAATGGTAGATCTCCTATCTTGTTGTCCAATATCAGTATTGAGGCTCTCTGTTTATGCTTTCCTTTTCATTTTTGGCTATATTTTTTCAGTTAGTTCTTGAAAATCCTCTAGGGTTGTTAATGCATTCTCTTTTAGCTTTTTTATATGTTCCTAAGTTGTACTTTCATCTCTAAATTGATTTTGTGACAGTTGACTTGCTATGGAGGTAATATGCCTTTAAAATCGAAGTATTACTTGGACTTAAAGAGCCCACCGACAGCATTAATGCATTTGAATGTTGGAAATGCTAATTTTAATTGGATTGCGGTATTAGAGCATCTCCAACACATCAACTATAGCAAAATATGGCTAAAATTATTCTCTAATGGTTTAGGTAAACCTTTAGCAAAAGCAAAAAAGAAAAGTTAAATATAGCTTTTGCTTTTACTTTAGGTTTAGCTAATCCTGTCATGTTAGCTAATAAGAGAAAATTACACATTCAGCCCTGACCCCCCCTCGCGAGATTGATGCCAATCCCCCTGCGTTCCCCTTCACACGCCCCTCCTCCTCCTCCCCCCTTCCCATATTCTCCGATCGTGGGCCCCCCACTTTCCAAGCTGCTACCCATCATGTGTGCCCCCGCCCAACGCGTCAGTCTTGTCATCCATTAGGGATTGAGAATTTGATAAAGGTAGTGTAGGGATAAATTGAAAAAATAATTACTAAGCAAAAAAAAAAAAAAAAGATGATGTACCATTTGAGTGCTATTAGTTAAAATCTCATCGTAGCAAGTTAAATATAACTAGTTAATTTAGTTTGGTAGCGTTGGAGATGCTTTTACTATTAAGAGCAATGCTAGGTACAACTGAGTTGAGTAATCTTTGGGTAACCGTGACGACGTGACAGCTTACCAATTCATCGGAAGGGAGAGAAAAAAAAAAGATCATAACCATTCAATTCCTCACGATTTCGCAAAGATATCGCAAGCCGATTGCACAAATATTTATTCTACTATTAAATTAGGTGATTGTGTGAGTTGGCATATATGAAGATTTTACAGAGGAAGAGAGATCAAACTTGAGTTCATCAATATTATCATTTCGGTTAACACGTAATGCTTGGAGATTAGAAAGGAAGGATTGCATGTTGGATTTGTGATGTTTAGTCTGAAACTCGTAAATTTTAACAAAAATTCTGTATTTTTATTGGCCCAAGTCTCCATGGAATGTACCATCTTTGCAGGGCCGGCCCTAGGCTTTTGCAGCCTAAGGCGGTGGATTGAGGCCCCCGATTCATTGGGGCCCCATTTTTTTTAAAACGCTACACTTACGCAAAACAACAAAAGCTTTGCGCTGAAAAAAAAAAAAGAGGAACACATCTCGTCCTCGCCTCCAATCCTGTCGACGATCGACTCGTCCACTATAACACCATCCTTATCCCTCATCTACAATTCCAATCCGATCAACCATCTTCCCAAACAGCAAAGGCCTTTTTGTCTTGTCCCAAACCCCTCTATTTGACCTCCGCCTCTGGTAGTCTGGATCTCCCCCTCCGACTCTCCCCCTCTAGATCTGTGCTCTATCCTTGGCAATTCGGCAAAGGCTCCCCTCGGCCATTGTTGTCTGTTGCCTCTTTCCTGGCTATCCCTTGGCGGCTCGGCCAGTAATCGTCGTCCATGTATGCCGGTAATGCAGCATTAACTCTCAGACTAGCATATTCTCATTTTGTGCCTATAGCTATTCTTCACGCACCCATCCATTGTTTTTTTTGCAAATTTTTACATTGTGATATGAAGCTTCCTTTGTAACTTTTTGTTTGTTCTTTTGCTCTTTGACCATGACAAGACACATTATTTATTTTGAGCAGCATCTGCCTAAAAAGGGCTAAAAGGAGTCTCAGCTCTCACCTCCATGACTAAACGTTATGCAGCAGCCGCAGGTACCTATTAAGCATTAAACCTTGAGGGGCCTCATTTTAGGACACTGCTTAGGGCCACCTAAATTGCAGGGCCGGCCCTGCATCTTTGATACACAATGAATTCAATAGAAAATGAAAAAGAAAAAGGAAAAGAAAAAAAATCAGAGATAAATGAGGAATTGACTAATATGATTCACACCCTTTTATGAAATTCCCAAGAGACTTCTATAAACTTATAAATAAATCAATCAAAAAATTAAAATTAAAAGAAATATCACATATTCCATCACATTATCACCCGATTGATTCATCCTATTTAATATAGTCACTATAAATTGCCCACGATATCTATGATGGCATATATACTCACATGAGGACACAACACAAAGCATCTCTCCATTGTTATTAATATATATATGAGTGGCGCTTACACCGAGCACCAATGACTACAAGTTGAATATATATATATATATATATATATATATATATATATATATTGAGATCCATCCGTAACACTTAATTCTGGGCTGACTTTACTAAATTTCCATTGTAACACTGGTCATTTTCCGTTGTAACACTGAGTTGAATTTTCAATTGTTATGTCCATCGAGTTTTCATCACATAGAGGTCGGGCGTGCAAAAATTGAGGCAAATTGTTGTTTTTTTTGAGGTTTGAGTGGATATACTGTGGTCATTTTTTTATAATTATTAATTTATTCTAATAAAAAAGCTGGAGGCGACTGTGATCTGATCATAATCCAAAGGAGTGATCATGACTCAGGCCTGATGATATAATGGATGACCCGTGACTCGAAAGGAGAGGGGCCACGGTTTTCACCTGCTTCCTGGACATATTCATTCGTGCACCGATTGCATATTCACGTTTGGCTCTATATATAATGACACCCACCCAGCTCGCTCCCTGCACTACTTTTCTCACCATTTCCTCTCTGTGTCTGCTTTTAGGAGATGGATCGCTCCATGCGACTTTCGAGCGTTTTTCTCATGCTGTTGCTTTTCATGGGCACTGGTTCTCTACTTCTCTCTATTATTGCTCGATTTATAATTTCCACTTTAAATGATCCTTCACCGTTCATAGCAGTATATATAGCACTGAGAAAAATCACATGTAGTGATCCAAGCTCTCCGATCCACCACAGTTTGCTAGTTGACTTGATGACAGCGATTAGCCAATCTTGGTCGAAATTATTAGTTAAAGGGTGCGTGTTTACAAACGTAAATGTTGGTAATTACCAATCAATTATAACTGTTTATGGTTGATTAATTGTGCAGAGATGGGAAGGCAGGTGGTGGAAGGAAGGACGTGTGAGTCACTGAGCCACAAGTTCAAGGGGGCATGCATAAGCAGCACCAACTGTGGCTCGGTTTGCAGAACCGAGGGCTTTCATAGGGGACATTGCCGCGGCCTGCGTCGCCGCTGCTTCTGCGTTAAGCAGTGTTAATTAATTAATTAATTAATTACTGTAATAATGATAATAGTTATTGCAGCGTACTTGAGAATGCACATGCCGTGTGCGTTCTACTTACTAACTTTCTGCTGCAATAAGCTATTTCAAGCTCAGGAGAGCTACTACGCGTGCTCTGCCCCTGCCGCTAGCTATTTAAGAAATAAAGATAACGTTCTTATTTTACTTCCTTGATCCGAGCGCGTGGAATCATTGTTTTGTTTTATGTATCACAGATATATATATATATATATTAGAGTTCTAAAGTATATTTGTATTTAATTATAATGGATATTGGATATTGTATATTGAAACGCGATTTTGTTTTTTTATTTATTACTTATATATATATATATATATATATATATAGACACATACATAAATAAATGTAATGTAGTATTACTATATATATGTATATTTAAGTAAACATAATTAGATTGTTGTAGAAAAAAGACAAAACGAATATAGAGCCTGTAAAGAGAAGGTATTATTATTCTGACTAATAAAGTGGTTATTACATAACGATATACGATTATTTATGAGGTCGTTTTTAAAGAAATAATCAATAATCGAAATCACATAAAATAATAAAATGACAAATATATTCAAATGTAAAAAGTCACATAAAACAGGCCAAGCTCAGCATTGCCGATCGGTGCTATAAACATGCTTAGAATCTGAAAAGTTTCAGTTCATACTTCGTAATGTGTCAGGATTACAAATAAACACCGAATAATGAATATATCAAACACGTAAGAACACGCAGGATATATATATATATATATATATATATATATATATAATACGAGAGCAGTAAAGATTATAACGTAAGAATACGTATGTACGAGAGCAGTAAAGATTTTTTTAAATGTCTGTTTGTCGCAGAAAAAAATTAAAAAGTTAAAAAATTATGTTTTATATTTAACTAGATTTTTATAATATTTTTTTAATATATTAAAAAGTATTATTTAATTTTTATAATTATTAAATTATATTTTAAAAATTACTCTTATCTCTTTTTTTTATATTTTTCATAACATTAATTTTTATTTCATATTAAATTATAAAAAATTATTATTAAATAAAATAAATAATATAAAATATTATTTTAATAATATAAAGTTTGTTGTGAGAAATATATTTATATAGAAAAATAAAAAGTAATTTAAAATTATAAATTTTTAAAAAAACTAATTAAAAAGCTAGTGTTAGTGTTCAATGCACTTGTTCTGTTTTCCAAATTTGGATATTGCAGTCTACAGTGTAATTTTATTAAATTACATGTTGTATATGCATACTACCAAGAGTAGAGAAGCTGAAGTCCAGTCGCAAATCAAATGATGAATTTAGGATTTATAGTGAAATGATGAAATGAGATAATAATAATTTTATATAAAATAATTAAATGTGTTTATAAGTTTTGGCCTCAATATTTAAATTGTTGAATTTTTGATGGCAAGTTATAGATATTACGTTAAACCACATTTCTAAAACTTCTCAAAGCATGCCTCAGCATTATAGGGCAACTTCCTCTCCAAAGCTTTGACTGCAAATTTAAACAACAAATGTTTCTGTAGTTCCTCTAGGTTTGATCCCATTAAGAGTCTAAGACTTTAAATCTCATTAGGGATATATTTCCATATTATATATATATATATATATATATATATATATATGTTGTAAACATTGATTTATATGTATACATTTGGACGACAACTTTTATTTGTATACCACACATATGCTATCAAATGTGTGTTTAGTTTGTATGGCAAAATATATTTTATTTTATACAATTAAATTTAATATTTGATATAAAATGGATAAAATATGATTTAGTTATAAAATAATATTTTTAGTATAATTAATAATTTATTTAAAATTAATTTTAATTTTTTTAAAATAAATTATTTATAAATACAATTACAAATTAATACAAGGTAATACTATATTAACAATTAATTTTAAAAAAATAAAATTTAAATTATATTATCTCGATAATGTTCATATTCATCTAATGAAATATCCGTTGGTGAAGGATATTAATATTTCCAACATACTTTAACCTAACCAAAATGACCGTCGCCTAATCCAAGAAATATATTCTGCGGGTGATAATATATTGTATCAACAGTGAATCCATTAGCTAGGTGAAACCTATTTTAACTAAGTGATTTTATTTATTAAGTGATAATCGCTGACCATTTAGGCCATAGATTTAGATATTTTGAGAGTTTAATACATTTATTATTTTAAATTTTACCATAAATTGTTTTAACTAAAATTTGAATAAACTTTTTTGTTCATTTCTAAATTGTTGCTGGATTTAATCAAGTTATTCATTTTATTGAGATATCCTATTTAAAATTTCTCATTAAATTATCAATTTTATAAGAGAGCATCATGATTGCAGAATAAAGATATAATCTTTCTTCATTGTTTTTCGTGTTCTTCGTCAAAATTTTTCATCATTCTTCATCATATTCCATATAGATATAGGGGAAGAGACAACCAAAATGAACAAAATAACAGTTTAAGGAAAAATTAGAAACTTTAAAGCAATCTAGAAGAGACGACCATGGACGGACTTGGTGTGGTGGACGTGTGGAGCTTGGTTCGATGATGGTGGAGTGTTGTTTAAATGACGACAATGTCGGAGGGGTGATAGACAATAGATTAGAATCAGATAGGTGGACAAAAAAAAAAAAGCAAACCTAGAGTATAAACCGAACTATGGCTAGAAATGGGAGCTAAAGAGAGGTGAAGTGGACTCAAAAGGTGAAACATGTAAGGATCCGTATATGTGTTAGCATAAATTCTAATCTATATTTGATGTTAAGAATCTTATTTTGAGAATGTGGCCATTAATACGATCGTTTTGACTATATTTGGGCCTAATTTGAGGTCCAGAAGCCTCCATGGGTTATTTAGTAATTTTTGGGAGTTAAATTGAGGGTTAATAAGTGAAAAATAGAATTTAGGAGGGCTTTTTGGAAATTATTAAAAAGGAGGACGAATTTTAATTAAAAATAGGGTTTTGGGGTTTTATTATTCGTTATAACTTTGTTTTGAGAAACCCTAGCCGTCGGAGGAGAGTTCATAGTATTCTTCGTGTTCTTCGTCGCTCTTCGCCGATTCTAGACTGTTCTTGCGAGTTTAATCCCTTCGGAAGGCAAGAAGTAGGTGATTTCTTAATCTTTTGCTGTTCTATTGCATCAACACGGATTGTTAGGGAGAAATACAGATTTCTTGGTAATTGTATGCAAATATATATATATATATATGTATATATATATATATACATCTAGATTAAGCTTTGTTAGATATGTGTGTGTGTGTGTATATATATATATATATATATATATATGTATGTATATATATGGCCGAATTCTCTCCCCCTCCCCTTTCTTTTTTCTTCTCCCGACCGAAATTCTTTTCCCATCTAATTAATTCTTTTCGTTCACAATCCTATCTACCTATTATTATTATTAGGACGTTTGCCAGGCCATTCGGCCTGGCCTTGTTTCCGCACGACATGCGCCACCAGGCTGTGTTGTCTGACAGCCTGGTCAGTAGCAGTGCGGCCATGCCGCGTCTTCTTGAGCGGGCGGGGGGCTGCATATATATATATATATATATATATATATATATATATATATATATATAAAATAATAATTTATATTAATATCGTTAGAGTTTTGAGATTAAATATTAATTTGGGCTTAATATTGTTGGTTTCACAATACAAATACTGCTTGGGTTAAAATATGTTGGTTTAATAATATAAATATTGTTAGGCTTGATATTATTAATTCGACATTAAAAATATTATTGTAGCATGATATTATTAACTTGATGTTAAAAGTATTATTTGTGGCTTAATATTATTAATTTGGTAAAGTTTATATATATATATATATATATATATATATATATATATATATATATATATATATATATATCATTTGTGGTACGCTATCACTGGTCGGGTGATTTAAATGTTTAGTGGGGCTGTTGTATTGAATATTAAATTATTAAAAAAATTCTATTTATCGACTTTATGTGTGGAATTGGTAGTGGAGTTGGTTGGGTTAACCTTGGGTCCTACATAGGGCAGGCAAGAGGCCGCGGGTCCTCTATGTGGCTGGTTAACCTAGGTTCCATATGTGGCAGGTTGTCATTGGGGACACCACAGGTCCCACATATGGCTGTCTGATAGTGATTGGGATCCCTGGTGTTGGTTGCGGGAATCCAGTGGAAGGTTGGATCATTCGGTGTGTACCCTTAACGAATGAAATGTAATGTGTATGATGCTATATTTTGTGATTGAGTGTGAACTTATTGTGATAGAGTAGAACACTACACTGGCATAAGCATACACTGACCATGTAGACTTAGGATTTCTTATTATAGGATGGTGAGGAGATGGAGATCACCTACTGGGCATTTGTGCTCACTCCTACTTTGTTGACATGTTTCAGGTATCGACCTATTCGTTAGAGGCTGGACTGAAGTTACTTGTTATTTAACTAACATTTTGTAAAACTTGGATTATGGATTTGTATAACATAATTTGTTTATTTGTTTGAATTATCCGGATGAGGGTCCGTGAAAGTTGTATTAGATTTGTACTAAGAATTTATATGTACATAAATTATTTTAATGTGTGTTGGATATTTATGGAAAAGGAATGAAAGCATTACTGCATCATATTTATTGACCAAGTCTTATGTTGAATTTCATCATTTGGTGCAATTCTACCCCTGTTGTAGTTTTATACAGGATATAGTTGGCTACTAATCCTCTCGACCCCTCGGGTGTGGGCGTGAGGACGTCGCGTTCCTAGTTCTGTTGTCTTCAGAATTTGGGGGCGTGACAAAACATATCGTGATCGGGGTCCTAAGAACTCGAAGATCGAATTTCCGCACTTCAAAGGAGGATATATCTATGAGTAGCTGGACAAGGTGGATCGCTATTTTTGGGTTTGCGATATGGCAAGGGTTGATAATATTGCAATAACTTGCATCTACCTTGATGGTAAGACTAATAGCTAGTAGAGATGGATCAATGATTAATACAAGTGGGATAGATATTGATTGGGATGGACAATTTTCGAACGAAAGTTCCTATCCTAATGGGGACTATCATCAGTTATCAATCACCTTAGGTAATTAGCCAAGCTTAAATATGAGGGGAAGGTAGTGGTTATGATGTTAATTAGTCATGCATGATTGACATTTTTGGTTGTTCAGGGAGGCTTGTGGAGGCTCTAAAAAATCATCAGAATGATGGGGGTGTTCTAGCATGGAGGACATTCCTGAGTTCTAGAAGGAATCATGGGGACATAGCGATTGCATGAAGATTGGCTAAGAAGGTTATAGAATTTGATAATAATGATGCGACATGTTGGATCCTATTTTGCTTGAGTGTACAAGAAAGCCCAAAACTGAGGTCATTTTTACAAAATCTCAAAATGACCCAAGGTTAACACCCAATGACAGAGGAAGAACTTTGAAGACCAATACACTTAACCGTACTCAATTCTGAGTATAAATGAATAATTTGTGGCCAAATTAGTTTCAGCCACAAATGTCAAATTAGGTCAAAGAACAAATAAATCACTTCAGTTTCGGATCTAGCTTTGAGACGAGACTTTGAGATGAGCTTCGAGGTGGGACTTTAAGACGAGCTTCGAGATGAGACTTCGAGATGGGGCTTTGGATCGAAACTTTGGTTTGGTTTAGGATAAAAGCCTTCAGTTCAGATCATGACAAAGGACCTTGGTTCGAGACGAAGGACTTCAGTTTGGTTCGAGACGAGGCATTTCAACTCGAAACGAGGCATTTCGATTCGAGATGAAGGACTTTTACTTCGAGTTATGACTTTCTAAGTTGAAATAAGCAGCAAAAATGTCAAAATTTGGCTTTCCAACTTCGAGATGAGGTTTTGTGCTTTGAGATTTAGTCTTCCAACTCAAAATAGCAAACATAACTTTGAGATTTGGCCTTTAAAATTAGTTTTTTACGCAAAGGACGTGAATTTAAATCTGGGCGCTCTCGGAAATAACATTTCAACGCCTCACGTTTATTTTTTATCGGAAATGAAATTTCAGTGCCTCGAGACATATTTTAATGCGCAGAAACTTGAAAGGTCATGTGCCCAATGCCCCTCCAAATTCTGAGGTGTCGGTTGTCCCCTCTTAATCCTCTATAAATACCAACTCGTCCAACAACAAAAAAAAGGGAGAGAATTTTGTGAGCAATAATTCTGAGTGACAATATTATGAAAAAATGAGCAACGAATTCTAAAAGAAACAAACAATATTATTCTTAAAAATAGGTTCTTCCTACCACTTGTTGAAAAATATATACATCTTTTGCTACCTCTTGTTGGAATTCTTTCCTAATATCCCTTAACATTCCACGAAAAGAGTAAGACATTAGCAGGGTTCATTCGCCATCAACCTCAATATTTTATAGGTTTTGTTTTTTCCTTTATGTAATTTAATTATCTAAAAACCACAAGTTTGGTGTTTCAAAAAATAAAAATTGAAAGATAATTTGTTTTCTTATTTTCCTAGATACAATACTAAGATAAAATCTATTTTTTTTCTATAAAGAAAAAGGCCTAGGTGACCATGAAATTAAGCTTCATGCTCATATATCCTTACTACCCGGGCCATACAACAGTGACAATGTCCTTTTTTTATTAAATTTTCTTATACATACTAACTTGTTAAAATCTTTGATTTATTTCTCAAAATCTTTGCCACAAGAGATTTGATTTCCATATTTGTTTTTCCTAAATAAAACCATCCCCACTCCTAAAAAAATAATAATAATAAAAGAAAAGAGAACTTAAAACAAGCAAGGACCCTTAAACAAAGACTAAGTATCATTTTTGGGCATTGTGAGAGCGCGAGAGTACTTCTCCCTTTCTCAGTTGTAACTAACTCCCAAACTTATTCTCTGAAAATGTAGACTCTTCTAGGTAGCCAAATACACTTCTATATTCATATTCTCGGGTTCCAAGCATGCTAACCTTGGTATATGTGTATGTATACAGAGAGGGGGGGGGGGGGAATCTGTATACTTTAAAATAAAGCTTTCAATTACTTTTCAGAGTAGGATATTTTAAAGAGGTTTCTTTATCAGATGTGGTCCTCGTATGGGTGGTCTATTAGTATCTTATGCAATATCAGTTGCAAGTAGGTATGTATGAGAAAGAAAAGACAGAGACACACAATATATGTGGTTCGATCAATGTGATCTACTCCACGGTGGTGAGGGTGTACCTACACCGAGTCCAATCCACTATAACTTCTTTTCATATAGTAGGGTCTAGCCCTTGTTACAATAGGATCAACTCTCTCTCTCTCTCTCTCTCTCTCTCTCTCTCTCTCTCTCACTACCGCAAATACAAAAATAGTATTACTCCAGAATTTACTCACTGTAAGAATCTGTCTAACACAAACTGCTCCTACGTTGCTGACCGTTTGCTATGCTTGACCTTCAACTACTCCTTTGCTGAACTCACAATCTGTTCTTTTAATGTATGAGGAAGTGAACAGATTATCTCACTGTTATTTCCCCTTCGATCTTCCTCTTTCTCTTTCTCTATATCTTGGAACTACTCTTTTTCACCTCCTATATCTCTGCAGATACATTTCTTGTTTTTCTTCAGAATACTTTCAGCGCCTCATTGAGTCAGGCATATTCCTTGCTTTTATAGGTCGGCACCAGTCAGAAACCCTTTGCCTAGGGTTAAGCATATTTCTTCTTTCGATCTTCACCATTGAAACATGATAAATTACCCTTAGATGACGTCCACGTGTTTTCTAGTACTTAACGTACTTAAAACTTCTATCTGGGTAACGACTTACTGAAACGGTGAACTTTAGCACGTTTTGCTCCTTCATAGCGCACTCCGTTTCTTTGTCCAGCCACAGCCTCAGAGATATTGCCTTGTAGCTTTCCTACGGGTCTACGAGTCTTCCTCTTTGATTCTTCGAGTCTGAGTCTATCACGCCCCCAAATCCCGGAAGGACCGGAACTAAGAGTGTGACTTCCCCATGCCTGCACACGAAGGGTCAAGGGGTTGGTGACTAGCACCAATATGGACTACACATCGGGTGCTATCCGAGATAAACTTGTACATTCATACATCAGGGGTATTCCTGTATATTCCCACATGCTATGAAGTTAAGAAAAATAATTTATTAATAACAGAATCATGCTACAATTCCAATACAACTTTCACGAACCCTCGTTCGGATATTCAAATAATAAAATCAATCATGTTTTACAAAATCCATAAACCAAGTTATTACAAAATTTAAAACAAACAAAAATTAGCTTTGGAACAGACTCTATAGAATGAGTCGATACCTGAAACATATCAACAAAGTAGGGGTGAGCACAAATGCCCAGTAGGTGATCTCCATCTCCTCACCATCCTATAACATGAATTCCTAAGTCGACATGATTGGTGTATGTTTGTGCCAGTGTAGTGTCCTACTTTATCACAATAAGCTTACATTCAATCACAAAATATAATATCACATACATCACATTTCATTCATTAAGGGTACACACCAAACAATCCAACCATCCAAGAGATTCCCACATCCAGCTCCAAGGATCCCAGTCATTATCAGATAGCCATATGTGGGATATGTGGTGTCTCTAACGATAACCTGCCACATATGGGACCTCAGTTAACCAGCCACATAAGGGACCTGCGGCCTCTTGCCAGCCCTATGTGAGACCTGCAGTTAACCCAACCAACTCCACCACTAATTCCACATATAATCAATAAATAGAATATTCTAACAGTCAAAATTCAATACAACAACCTTACAAAATATTTAATTCATCAATCCGGCGCTAACCACAAATAATATATATAGATATACATACATATATAAATATTCATCAAACATCAAACACCTTAAATATCAATTAAGTAATATTAAGCTACGTACATGTAACATTTAAATGCCAAATTTCTAACATTGAACTACAAACAATATTTCTAGTGTCAGACTATAAATATCAAGCCACAAACAATGTTTCTAATATCAAACTATTAATGTCAAGCCTCCGACAATATTTTAGTTGATAGATTAATAATATCAAGCTTCAAGTAATACTTCATATTATTAAACTATAATATCAAACCCAAGCACTATTTTCATTACTGAACTAACAATATCATAATTCTTGTTTGACCTTGCTATTGGAATGGTATCAATGAATATGTTATTTTTACTACTAAATCAAATTAAATTAAATTTATCTATATATCTTGATAATTATCAAAATACACATATATAATATCATGCACGACTTCATAATAATGCATGGATTTAATGCACGAATTTATCACCCACATATATTAACTATTGACACGCACGACTTAATTCCCATAATCAATTAAGCCCCCCTTTTAAAAAAAATCTGACACTAAAAAAAAGATGCCCCTTTTCTTTCACTGCCACGAAACCACACATGTAAAGATACCCCCTTTTTTGATTAAGAGAAAATTAAATAAAATAAAACAAAACCCTTGTGCTACATTGGATCGAACAGATTGTGGAGGCAGGAACGTATAGGACGCTCCCCCCTGGTCATGGAGACGCTAACCAGGTCGTTCATTCAACACTGGTGTCTTCTCTGTCACATGGCGGAAGAAACCAGGCCAACTAGCCTGGTACGGGTAGAAATTAATAATAACTAATTAGAATATGATAAAAGGGATAACAGGTGCAGTAGCTCATCCAAGGATTTGGAACCGGTCGAATCACGCCGCACTGCAACAATCGCCCAGCTGTATGTATATACACGTAAATGAATATATTTATATAAATACATACATATCCAAACGTTTATGTATATATATATATATATTCTAACAGTTTGTGTTCGTGCAATAGAATAACGAGGAATCAAGAATCACCTACCTCTTGCCTTCCAAAGGGATTAAACTCGCAAGAACGGTCTAAAATCGGCGAAGAACGATGGAGAACGCGAAGAACACTAAGAACTCTCCTTCGACGACTAAGGTTTCTCAAAACAAAGTTATAATAAATAATAAAACCCCAAAACCCTATTTTTAATTAAAATTCGTCCTATTCCTTAATAATTTCCAAAAAGCCCTTCAAAATTCTAATTTTCACTTATTAACTCTCAATTTAACTCCCAAAATTTATTAAATAACCCCTGGAGGCTTCTGGATCTCAAATTAGCCCAAATATTGTCAAAACGGTCGTATTAATGGCTTCATTCTCAAAATAACATTCTTAACATCGAATATAGATTATAAATTATGCTAACACATATATGGATCCTTACAGAGTCTTCGAGCCCTGAGAAGTAAACTTTCACTTCTTTTACTTTCTGGCTTCGAAGCTAGGTCAGACAGCTAACATCTCATTCTACGAGCATGAGCTCTACGAGTCTTCGAGTCAGTGACAACTGCATTCTGCCTTGGCTGATAAACTGTCTATGGGTCTCTGCAATGGGTTCTTCCTACGACCCTCCGAGCTTCGAGTCTACGACTCTGCATGCTGCAACTCTATGAGTCTTTGCTTCGAGTATTTGAGTCTCTGCTCTTTACCTGTCTATACTTTCGGTCTGTCAAACTTCCTTTCGACCTTGTGGTCCGTCGAGGCTTCGACCTTGTGCCTATTTAAGGCTTCGACCCTGTGGTCCTTTAAAGGTGTTACTAGCCACATGGTCTGTCTATGACCTTCGACCTTCGAGTCGCCCCTACCTACGACCTTCGAGGCTATGGGTCTACAGATCTTCGAGTTAAGGACGCATACAGGTAGACTCCTTCTACGAGCTCACTCTAAGAGATCACTCTACGAAGTTATCCAACCAAGTACTTGTAAAGACTCGTATTTGGGTAGCTTTGAGGGATAGTCATTCTATGGGAATGTAACTATTTGGACGGTAGTATAGTCGTCGATGTGAGCATTTTGACTGTACTTGGGCCCGATTTCGAGTCGGGGTTCCATTTGACCCGATTTTTGACTTTTCGGGGTTTATTGGTTGACTTCGCATTTGGGCGGTCATTTGGGTGTAATAATATCTGTTTAGTGTTGTGCTCATTATTTCACGTGTCTGGATGCATTTTAAGGTAAATATCGCAATCTGTTGCATAAAATGTGTGTTTGTGCGTGTCTGGGGGTTGCTGGGTTGATTCCAGACGAAGAACAGGCAAAAACGATGATGAACAGTACCCTGGACGCGTTACTGGGTCGAACTGACGAAAATCCGAAGTTCTGGGTCGAAGGGTCGAAGATCCAGGGTCGTAGGGTCGTAGTTCGTAGACCCGTAGTTCGTAGCTCGAAGGTATGTAGTTCGTAGCCTCGTAGCCTCGTAGCCTCGTAGTTCGAAGGTCGTAGGGTTGTAGTTCGTAGACCCGTAGTTCATAGTCAAAGGGTCGAAGTTCGTAGCCTCGTAGGTCGAAGGTCGTAGCCTCGCTTCGAGTCTTCGAGGCGCGCTGCAGCTCCGCATTCCGCAGCTACGAGTCGTAGGTTCTGAGCTACGAGTCGCAGCTCCTGTAGTGTGACTGGACACTGTACAACACTGGACTGGACCTATTTACATTGCAACCTATACCCATCTACACATTTAAGTATTAAGTTACAATGTAAATAACGAAATACCCCCCATTTGGATTCAAAGAAAAATACTAGAAAAATTAATTCCTACTATTTCAAAATGTGAAAATTGGGATTTAGTGTAAAATCTCAGAAAAACACAAAAGTTCGTAGTGGTGAATTTTTGGAAAGTGGGGTTAGACATCTCAGAAAAATCCCGAAAAATCAGATTATCTTAGTTATGATATGGGAACCCAATGTCGGGACTTTTGATTTCAAGAAAGTAGCTGCTATGGGTACTTCCTTCATAAATCAAGGATTGAGGATTTACTTGTGAAGACTGGCTACAGTTCCAAAGGAAATGTTGAGAATGATTTGCCATACTCATGTTTGTAAAGAGTCGTATTTGGGTAGTTTTGAGAGATAGTCATTCTATGGGAATGTAACTATCTAGACGGTAGTGTAGTCATCGATGTGAGCATTTTGACTGTACTTGGGCCCGATTCCGAGTCGGGGCCCCGTTTGACCCGATTGTTAACTTTTCGGGGTTTATTAGTTGACTTTGCGTTTGGGCGGTCATTTGGGTGTAATAATATCAGTCTAGTATTGTGCTCGTCATTTCGAGCGTTTTGAATGTAGTTTGCCTCAATTTGGAGTCCGGGACCTTGGAGGTCAATTATTGACTGGGTCAATGGTTGATTAGGTCAGTTGACTGGCAAAAATATAAATAACAAAAAAAAAAGAAGCTTTCACTTTATGTTTCACATTTGTGCGTTGAGAGAGAGAGCTTGAGTGAGAGCTTGGAGGCTTTGGCGATTTGGGGCGATTTGTGTTCGTGGAGCTCAAAGATTCACTTCAAGTAGGTTTCCTTGAACTTCTTATCTTAATTCTATGCTTGGTATGCACGAATTTATCATGATTTATGAAATTGAGCATGAACCCTAGAATTTGGGGAAAACCAATTTTGGGTTAGATCTAATGGTTTAGCATAAGATTTGTGGTTAAGAACTATTTTATATCATTGTGGATATATGTTTCTGTGATTTTGGGGTTAATTAATTGTGTTTTTCATGAGGGTTGATAAGTCAACCATGGAAATTTGGGTTTAGATCTAGATTTCTAGAAATCTGGAATTTGATGCGTGTTTCTGTTGTTTCCGTGCGATTTAGAGGCGTTCTGGACGCATTTTGAGGTAAATATCGCAGTCTGTTGCGTAGGATGCGTGTTTGTGCGTGTCTGGGGGGTTACTGGGTTGATTCCAAATGAAGAACAGGCAAAAACGACGATGAATAGTACCCTGGGCGCGTTACTGGGTCGAACTGACGAAAATCCGAAGCTCTGGGTCGTAGGGTCGTAGTTCGTAGACCCGTAGTTCGTAGGTTCGTAGTTCGTAGTTCGTAGTTCGAAGGTTCGTAGTTCGTAGATTCGTAGACCCGTAGTCCGAAGGTCGAAGTTCGTAGCCTCGTAGGTCGAAGATCGAAGACCCGCTTCGAGTCTTTGAGGCGCGCTATGCTGCTACGAGGCACAGCTCCCGCTACAAGTCTCCGAGGCGCGCTGCAGTTCTGAGCTACGAGTCGCAGCTTCTGCAATGTAACTGGACACTGTACAGCACTGGACTGGACCTATTTACATTGCAACCTATACCCATCTACACATTTAAGTATTAAGTTATAATGTAAATAACGAAATACCCCCCATTTGGATTCAAAGAAAAATACTAGAAAAATTAATTCTCACTATTTCAAAATGTGAAAATTGGGTTTTAGTGTAAAATCTCGGAAAAACCCAAAAGTTCGTAGTGGTGAATTTTTGGAAAGTGAGGTTAGACATCTCAGAAAAATCCCGAAAAATCAGATTATCTTAGTTATGATATGGGAACCCAATGCCGGGACTTTTGATTTCAAGAAAATAGCTGCTATGGGTACTTCCTTCATAAATCAAGGATTGAGGATTTACTTGTGAAGACTGGCTACAGTTCTAAAGGAAAGGTTGAGAATGACATACCATACTAATGTTAGTATATTGGTGTGAGGTATTGGGGCATGGACTCCGTGACTTGTTTGGGTTCTCACCGTGATGCACCGATGGTGCTATGTGGTTAACGTGGTAGGCATATGCACCGATGGCAAGCCTGTGTGGCGACTGTGGCCGGGCATATTGTGCTGTGGACAGGCTAAGGCCTGAGTTGAGCCGTTGAGCTCGTGGAGCAAGGGCTGAGTGCCCTGAGCTGGGATCCCATGGAGGATCGTGGACAAGTTGTCTTGTATGGGCAGGCTGAGCCCTGATGTTTGTTTGCAGGCTGAGTCCTGATGATTGTGCACACTACACGGTGCACGAGTACACTAAGCATATAGTATAGACATATATGTGTTGCATGATGTGGAGTTTTGGGGTCACCTACTGAGCTTGTCGCTCACCCCTACTTGTTGTTTACCCTTTTCAGGTGGACTTTCTTCCAGGAGGACGCCCATTACTCTGATGTATGATACAGTTATTTTCTGTATTGTTTTATGTGATATCCCGAACATGGGTCCGTGGACAATTGTATTTACATACTGTATGATGTGATGTCTGTATGACTGTTTGACTCCTTGTATGCATGATGATATATGGGAAAGTACAGGATTACCCTTGATGTATGATTGTACAGGATTGCATATTTGAGACATCACCCGCGGTGTAGTCTCCATTGGTGCTAGTCACCAACCCCTTGACCTATCGGGTGCGGGCAAGGGGAAGTCATGTACCTGGTTCCAGGTTTCCTGAAATTTGGGGGCGTGACAGTACTGATCTTCGACCCAGACCTTCGACCCGGCGAATTCCGCTTCCTGCATCATGTTGATAACAATGATGACACAACCTCGCGGGAACAACATATATTATTTGGTGGCAACTCATTCTTTTTCTTTTTCTTATTTTAATTTTATGCATGCTATGTTAATGATGGCTTAATGACCAAATTTCCATTCAAAAGAGTATTTTGTGTTAGTCACGAGCCCAGACAACATTGAGTGATGACATGGCATACGTCTTCCTTTCAAACCTTTATTCTAGAGAAGTAAAATGGGAAGAAGCTCTAGAGCTGAGAAACAAAATGAGAAATGCTAGCATAAGGAAAGACTCAGGAAATAGCTGGCTAATATTCTGAGATTTAGTGGATGAGTTCTCCATGGGAGGACATCTGCACTATGAAAATGAGGAGCTTTTGAAAGAAGCAAATGTATTGAATTTGCATGATAACATTTAGATTTACGTTGGCTATATTTTTAAAAACAAGCTAAAATGCTACTTTAGGTGTTTGATTGGCCAAATACTAACTTGAATATTACATTCATAGTCTTAAAAAACAAACGTTTTAGGTTCTTTTGGCCATCTTTATTCATTTATTTGATAAGCTCAATGAAAACCTTGCAAGTTCTACTTGACCATTTAACAACTAAAAAGAGTTTTTAAGGGTGATGGAGGCATAAGTTACATGTGTATATGCCTCATCCTTATACCTTTTGTTTTCTTATATAAAACTAATTAAATTTAAATTCATTTAAAATGTAGGCCTAAACAAACATGTGCAGATGTGAGCTGGCACGCAGACCTTTTTTCTTTTTTATTTTTACCCTAAATGACTTAGAAATTCAAAGCATATTTATAAGATGAAACTTTATTTGAGTAACCAAATTTCGTATTACTAACAATATAGTTTTAAAAATGTATGAGGTGACTTGCTGACATGTATTTGATTATGTATAATATATTGAAGTTATTTTATATTATATAGGTAAATATTGACCTACTCGTCACTCAGTATATGAGCAATTGAACAACAAAATTTAAAGTTGAATTAATTCACAAAATATTACATTATATCAAAAACAATTATGCCCACTATCGCTTCATCCCTCCAATTGTGTTGATTGGTTTTAAACACTCAACATTGTCTATTCATCACTCTCTCAAAGCCTCCTCTCTCTCTCTCTCTCTCTCTCTCTCTCTGAAGCCTCCTCTCACTCATTCATTTGTCTTCTCTAAGTCAACATTGTCAATCAACCTCCTCTTTGTCCTTTGCTTTCATCGTTAGTTGACATCATATAGACATGACCTTCATTGTTGGTTGACATCATAGACATCACCTTTTTCATTGATCGCTGCTAAATTTGTTGCCTTTACTATCTACTTCGATATCTCCTGTCTCCTTTCTCAACATTGCCTTTACTGTCCCTTTAGAGGCAATGACGTCCCTCTAGTGCAACAACAATGAGCAAGGTGAGTTGATTGGGAGTGATAATTGTGTGATACTTGTGCTTAATAACAATTATTTGTGCATGCATTTAGATTAATTTGATCATTTTAATTGCACGAATAGTATTCTTGATTATTTTGAGCTTTCAGTAATTTTTGGTGTTAAAAGACCAATTTAAGGAATCTAGGGTGTATTTTGTGTGCTTTCGTTATTACTTTCTAGTGTATTGTTTTTGTGTTTTGCTTTGTTTGGTAAGTTTTTCTAGGAAAATGGAGCTAAGGAACTCAGAGCAAGGCAGCCAGACACAAGAATTGAGGTTCTTAAGCCAAATGAAGATCAAAGAAGCAAATACTTCCAACCAAAATAGTTCTCAAGGAGTAAAAGTGTTCAAGGAGTAAGAAAGAGGCAATTCTAGCATGCACGTTTCCAGAGTTGACACGTGCACCAACACGTGCAGAAGAAGAATTGAAGGAAATCCAGTTCCAAACAACTAACTTTTGTTAATGCACGGGTCAGAAAACAAGATGCACGTATCCACCACTCGACATGTGCAGATTCAGAACTGAAGGAAATTAAATTCCAAGAAACATTTGTTAATGCACGTATCAGAAAAAGTCATGCACGTGTCCACCATTGACACATTTACCGGCACGTGGACTGAACATGTGCACTTTTATTCTGCCTCGAACGACGTTGTTTAGTATAAGAGCGAACTTGTACTTTTCTTAAGCAAGGTTAGAAGGGAGATTATACTTGTAATTGCTGTGTTAGGCTATTGTAGCAGTCCAAGCCCATGAGACTATATATATGACGGCTGAGGAGAGAAATGTTTTTTTAGAGCAGAGGACGTTTTTGGTGAGAGGAGATCGTGCAGAGCCGGCTGGGAATTGCAAGTTGACATAAGGCGGCATAACCAAAGAGAAGATTAAGATAGTTTATTTTGCTGCTTTAGAGATACAATTTTTCAGATTGTTTCAGATTATTTTTCCTAAAGATTTTTGTTATTTTAAATTCTGGTTTAGGGTTAATAACTTTTCGATTGCTTGTTTCAATTTCTTTGCAAGTTTGAGAATTATTATAATCTGTTATTTCAATTTCTTTGTCGTGTCATATCACATTCAATTTTTATATTGTGAGAGTTTATGTTTGATCTTAATTAGTTTTATTTGTGTTTATCAATTGCTTGCTTCATTTATTTTAATTAATAATCTAGTTTATTTAATTCGTTCTTCAATTTACTTTTTATTGTGAATTAATTTCTACAGCAATTCAAGTTGTAGAACAGTTTCGAATCAAAACCTAAACTTTCGAATCTAGCCTGTGGCTAGTAATTTCACATCTATTGCATATACCACCTAGTTATTTATTTATTTTAACAAGATTAAATTTAAGCTTTCCTTTGGGAGACGATTTAAGAACTGTGTTCTTAATTATTACTCGACATATTCCTGCACTTGGGATATCATTAGCGCTGCTCAACATTTTGAGTCAGTCAAGTTTTTGGCGCCGTTGCCGGAAAAGTTTTTAACTTTAAATTTGTTATTTTTTTCTTTTTCTTTTTATGAATTTATATGTCATGGGTACGAGACAGTTCTAACAGGTTAATTAGAGTTGTAACAAATCCACTTTTTGCTGAAATTAAAGAGACTGATATTGGCTCACTAAAGATGGCCAATCCT
Source organism: Taxillus chinensis (assembly GCA_023512835.1). Taxonomy (NCBI): domain Eukaryota; kingdom Viridiplantae; phylum Streptophyta; class Magnoliopsida; order Santalales; family Loranthaceae; genus Taxillus; species Taxillus chinensis. Next base: position 32,026,190 of record CM042087.1, read on the forward strand.
CAGCCTCGTACTTTTAAGGAGTATTTGTAACCCACTCGCACCACTACACCATCATGCATAGTTCTTCCTGATAATGTTGCCAATTTTTCTATTAAGCATGGAATGATGTCAGTGATACCTCAGTTCCACGGGATGGAATCTGAGAGCCTTTATCAACATCTGACAGACTTTGAGATGGCATGTACTACATTTATAACTAGGGTTGTCGTTGATGAATTTGTTAAATTGCGTTTATTTCCTTTTCCTTTGAAATATAAGGCAAAAATATGGTTTAATTCTTTGAGAGCTAACTCTATAACAAGTTGGAGTGATATACAGCATGAGTTTTTGCAGAAATATTTCCCTTTTCAGAGAACACAGCTCATGCAAGAACAAATCAAGCAGTTCACTCAGAAAGCTGAAGAAGATTTCCTAACTACCTGGGAAAGATTTAAAGAATTGATCAATATATGCCCACACCATGGTTTTGAGTCTTGGCGGCTGGTGAACTATTTTTATACAGGTCTCACTCCTTCATGCAAGCAATTTGTGCAAACTATGTGCAGTGGGGAGTTCTTTAGCAAGGAGCCTGATGAAACATTTCCTTACTTTGATTATCTGGCTGAGAGTGCATTACAGTGGAACACTCGTACCGATCGAGCTCCACTAGCTATACAACCACTGCGAACTATCCCAGCTGGGGGTAGATATGAGGTCAATGAATACACTGATACACAGGCCCGTCTCACAACATTAACAAAAAGATTAGAAGTCATGGAGATGGAAAAAGTAAGGCCAGCAAAGGCAACAGAAACATGTTCAGCTTTGTGTTCTATTTGTGCTGATCTCACCATTACACCAAGGATTGCCTGATCATGCCAGTTTTTCAGGAAGCTAGAAATAATCAGACACAACAGGCTAGCTGGGTAAATAGAGCACCAAATCAGCCTTTCTCCAATACTTATAATCCGGGGTGGCGAAACCAACCAGTTCGAGCTACAGTGCCTCAGCAACAAAATCAGTTTACACCTACCCCTCAACAGTAACCATATCAGCAGAGTGCCTCTCAACGTCAATACCAGAATCCACAGAGTTATCCTTATGTGGCTCCTCCTGGGTTTCAGCCACAAGCACCAGTTCAGAATGTTCAGCCTTCCTCATCCACAAAACCATCTAGTGATGATAGTTTGGCTCTGATAGCCAATGTAATCCAGCAACAAAACCATGTTCTTAATGAGTTGTGTGGCACTATTACTAAGTTGGCCACAGATATGAATACTCCAGAGAAAGGAAAATTTCCAGCACAGCCTCATCCTAATCCTCAGGTATATAGGCCACCACAACAAAGATAAGTGCACAATGTTGAAGATGAAGTTATTGAGACAGCAAAGGCAGTAATTACCTTGAGAAGTGGGAAAGAAGTTCCCAAACCATAGAAAATTGTAGACACTCGCGTGGCTACTCCTACACTTATTGATGTGAATAATCAAGTTGAAGATGAGCCTGAAGTGGAGAAATCTGGGAAGAACCAGCCGATGAGTACAGAAGTTGAAACTAAAAGGAAATATCAGCCAATGATTCCTTATCCTCACAGATTGGGACCCAACGGAAGGGGCAAGCACCACAAGGAAATTTTAGAGATTTTTAAGTGATTTGCCTTTTGAAATAATGACTGATGCTAGTGATCATAGCTTAGGAGCTGTTTTGGGGCAGCGAGTGGATAATAAGCCTCATGCGATTTACTATGTCAGTAGAACTTTGAATGATGCTCAAAAAAATTATACCACTACTGAAAAAGAATTGCTTGTTGTGGTGTTTGCACTTGACAAATTTCGAGTATATATTCTTAGTTCCCCTATTTTTTTTACTGACCATGCAACACTGAAGTATTTGTTGGCTAAGAAAGATGCCAAGCCACATTTGATTCGTTGGATCCTATTACTTCAAGAGTTTGATATCACTATCAAGGACAAGAAGGGAGTTGAAAACGTGGTAGTTGACCACCTCTCCAGGCTAACATCCTCTCCTTCCTCCACCCTACATCTTGATGATAGTTTCCCAGATGAGCAACTGTTTGTGGTGGATAACACTCCTTGGTATGCGGACATTGTTAATTATTTGGTAAGTGAGTGACTGCCTTCTGGATAGTCCATTCAGGATCAACGGAGATTTCTCTCTGAGGTAAGTCATTTTTATTTTGATGATCCATACTTGTTTAAACATTTTTATTTTGATGACCCTACGGAAGGGGCAAACATCACAAGGAGGAATTGTGAAACAAGATGCACGTATCCACCACTCGACACGTGCAGATTCAGAACTGAAGGAAATTAAATTTCAAGCAACTTTTGTTAATGCACGTATTAGAAAAAGTCATGCACGTGTCCACCATTGACACATTTACCGGCACGTGCACTGAACACGTGCGCTTTTATTTTGCCTCAGAATGACGTTGTTTAGTATAAGGGCGAACTTGTACTTTTCTTAAGTAAGGTTAGAAGGGAGATTATACTTGTAATTGCTGTGTTAGGTTATTGTAGCAGTCCAAGCCCATGAGACTATATATATGACGGTTGAGGAGAGAAATGTTTTTTTAGAGCAGAGGACGTTTTTGGTGAGAGGAGATCGTGCAGAGCCGGCTAGGAATTGCAAGTTGACCTAAAGCGGCATAACCAAAGAGAAGATCAAGATAGTTTATTTTGCTGCTTTAGAGATACAGTTTTTCAGATTGTTTCAGATTATTTTTCCTAAAGATTTTTGTTATTTTAAATTCTGGTTTAGGGTTAATAACTTTTCGATTGCTTATTTCAATTTCTTTGCAAGTTTGAGAATTATTATAATCTGTTATTTCAATTTCTTTGTCGTGTCATATCACATTCAGTTTTTATATTGTGAGAGTTTATGTTTGATCTTAATTAATTTTATTTGTGTTTATCAATTGCTTGCTTCATTTATTTTAATTAATAATCTAGTTTATTTAATTCGTTCTTCAATTTACTTTTTATTGTGAATTAATTTCTACAACAATTCAAGCTGTAGAACAGTTTCGAATCAAAACCTAAACTTTCGAAACTAGCCTGTGGCTAGTAATTTCACATCCATTGCATATACCACCTAGTTATTTATTTATTTTAACAAGATTAAATTTAAGCTTTCCTTTGGGAGACGATCTAAGAACTGTGTTCTTAATTATTACTCGACATATTCCTGCACTTGGGATAGCGTTAGCGCTGCTCAACATTTTGAGTTAGTCATGAGTTAAAGTGAAATGTCTAGGGTCATGATTTTATATTAAATGGTAATTAATAATAATTGATTAATTTGTGGTGTTAGTGATTAATATGTTGATGATTTGATGATTTATAAATTAGTACTAATTTATTTAAATTTTATTTTTGTTTTATTCATATAGACAATGACAATGAAGTATAGTTTATTTTTATGTGATGGCAAGTAATTAAAGAAAGGATCTCGCTTGAAAATATGGGAATAAAATGGAGACAAATTTAAAAAGAATGGTATAAGTATATTCAATGTACCTTTTGTAAAAAAGAAATAATGAGAAAAATATTTTGATTAAAAGAACATTTGATCGGTAAGAAAGGGAATGTTATTCTGTGATTATAAGTTGAAGAGATGATTAGATGATGTTATTAGAAAGGGGATGTAATTATAAAGTGAATGTTATTCTGTGACTACAAGTTGGGTATCTTGCAATGCTTATATTTAAATTATTAGATAATGTTGTTGAAGAGATTGGAGAGGATGTCATAGTCCAAGTGGTAACTGATAATGCCTCTAACTACCAAAAAGTTGGGAAAATGTTAATGACAAAGAGGAAAGAGTTATTATGGATGTCATGTGCCACACATTATATAAGTTCTTGAAAAAATTAGAGAACTACCCTAACATAAAATGACAATGAGAAAAGTGAAGATGGTATACTTAATTCTTTTAGTATATTATTAATTTATTATATAGTTTTATAGTAACTATTTTTATATACTAATTAAATTGTTTTTGTCTTTTAACTGGTGAGATCATTTATTTATAACCATATATAGATATTAGTGCTGATGACAAAGTTCACAAAAAATGACTTGGTTTGACCCACTCCTACTAGGTTTGTTATTGCATACTTAATATTGCAAAGTCTATATGAATGTGTGAACCTTTAGAGCAGATGTTAACTTCACAAGAGTTCACAGAAAGCATATTAAGAGAATAAACTGAAAGGGAAAGAAGTGAACAAAATTATTATAAGGGATGAGAATTTTTGGTCTGGTATGTCTTATATATTAAAGACAACTAACCTCTTCATAATGTGTTCAGATTGATGAATTCAGATAAGGTCCTTGGAATATGATTTATTTATGGAGCAATGGATGCAGCTAAAGATGAAATAGTTAAAAATTTTGGGGATGAATATGGAGCTTATAGTGAGATTTAATAGATCGATGACAATAAATAGAACTTCTAATTACATTGCCCTTTGCACAAAAACGTTTCTTTTATGAATCCTAAATTTCAATATTCCTGTTAGGACCTGGCAAAGGTGCAGGCCCACCTGCATGTCACAATATTGTCCTCTTTGGGCTCGCTACATCAGCCCACACGGCTTTAAAACGCGTTGTGACATTTTTGGGCCTGCTACATCATATAAGCTCCTTGACTTCTCCTTTTTCTTTCGATGTGGGACAAAATTTCCCAACAATCTCCCCCTTGTCACATATCGAACTACATCATAAGCTAGAGACGCACCTATGAAACTGATGAGCTACCACCATATGTGCCGTCATGGGAGTTCCCCCTCAATGTACATTCTGATTGAGAGCAGACAGATTCGATCACTTGAAGACAAGGATTTGTATTCTAATCCGATACCATTGCATACCATGGGGCACGCCGCTCGGCGACAGACTACACCGAGAAGACTTTCGATATAATGGAATACTTGACGGAGATAACCAGGCTTTAATACCAGTTTGTTAGGAATAATTAAGCAACGAAACAGAAAAACAAAAATCACACCAATTCTAACCTAGATGATATGTTTATTAAACCAGTTCCATCGGGAAAGTTTAAGCATTGTCTTGACTCGTTTAATGTCTACAGTCAGATTTAGCTCGTGGCGGGCTGGTTGCGGCAGACAAAAGTTTATCACTATGTTGTTTTTTGTTGAGGAGTTGTTTTTGGCTTTACGTCAAGGTGGAGATTTGTGAGTTACCGTAAAGACAAAACAAGAAACGAAAGAAAAAAGGAAAGTGTGTTGGATATATATATATATATATATATATATATATATATATATATATATATGTCGTATTGTTTGTGTGGTGCGGGAAGAAGAAACATAAACCTAGCGCCATTCTGTTCCCTATTTTGCACAGCGCCGTACTCTTCTCCCTCCGTAGAAGCTGCAGCGTGACGGAGTCTCCCACGCCCGTGGGATCTGGATCTGTAACATCTGAAGCTATCTGTTTCCCTCTAGCACAGGTGTTCGACGCTTGTGTACCATCTCTGTGGGGATTCGTGTACTATCTGTGCTGCTCTGGCATTCTGCAAGAATCTGTTTTCAGGGTACCTCTTCTGTTCTGTAATCTGTTTTGGATGTGCAATCTGTCGGGTGAAACTGTCACTCTCCACCATTTGTTCTGTTTTTTTGCAATCTGTTCTTTGCCATCTGAATATCTGACAATCTGATAATCTGTAATCTGTACTCCTCTTTGATAAAGTAAATTATTCTACCGCTGCCCGTGGACGTAACCCTATTCTGGGGTGAACCATGTAAATCCGGTGTTCCTGTGTGTGGTGTGATTTTCTGTTTTCTGTTTCGTTGCTTAATTATTCCTAACAAATTGGTATCAGAGCAATTTGCTTAACTCCTATCATTACTACCAAGGAACCTCTAATTACCTTCAAGACTCCACCTTCAAATGAACCTTTGCAGCTCAACTGATCCAGAGTACCCAAGGATATGAGATTCTTCTTTAGCTGTGGAACATGTCGAACATTGGTGAGTGTTATGATGACACCATCATGCATCTGAATCTAAACTGAACCAATACCTATTGCTCTGCACATGGTATCATTACCCATAATGACGTTTTCACCATTGATTTTCTCATATGTTGAGAACCACTCCATGTTTGGAGTCATATGATAAGAACAACCTGAGTCCATCACCCAAGTATCTATCGGATGAGACTGATTAGCAGCAATCACAACCAAATCAGATTCAAATGAGGTATCCATCTCTGATACAGCTGTAACCTTTTCTTTTGCATTGTTTCTCTTGCCTGCTTCTTCAGACACTGATTTTTCCCATGTCCACGTTCCTTACAGTAGTTACAAATATCTAGTGTGATTGATATTACCTTTGCTTCTGTTGTTATTCTTATATGACTGATGACCCCTGAACTTCTTAGAATTCATCACAACCAAGTCACTAGAATTATCAGAACTAGTTCCTAATGCCTTGTGATGATGCTCACGTGTATGGAGTGTTGACCTGACTTCAATAAGCTCTCTATTATTTATATATAGATAGCCAAACTTCAAATTTATGCTCCAACAAACTCTTCATAAATGAAGAGTTACTCTTCATAAACTATTATTTATATATGACTTTCCAGATATGAAAATCGGTATAGTAACTCTTAATAAATGAAGAGTTAATATTCATTCTTTAAATAATTAATGTTAAGTTTTGGTTCATGAATAAGGAATCTTAGCCTTAAATTTTAATGGGTCATTTAATTATTTTAATTAAAATAAAAAATATTCTAATAAAAAATAACTCAATATTAGAAAATAATATTTTAATAAAATAAAAGTAAATTAAAGAATAATGTTAGAGTTGTACGTGTAAAATAACTTTTTATATTTGAAAATTTTTCTACATTAGGGGCGGAACTTGGATCTCAATTCAGGGGGGCCAAGTTTGATAGGAATAAAAGTTTAAACCCAACAGGAGAGAAATTCAGACGGTCCACAAGTTTTAGCCAAAGCAAAGGGATTAAGAAATAATTAAAAAAACATTTATTCTTGAAATAACCCACAAACAGACCAAACAATAACTTACATAGCAATTTCTCCCGAACAAAAACTAATAATGATATTAATTATTAGCAATTTAGAATATCAGAAACTTACCCTAACCATAGAATTATTAGTCGCGAATGTGTTAGGCAATCGGTATTCAATTTTGTTTTAAAACATATTAAGGGGGGTTGTTAAACTTACTTACTTATTTAAGCTATTCTCATGTTGCACTGATAATATACCAAAAGTATTTCAAAAGTGAGGAGGTCTGTCTACATGTAAAGAAAATATAAAGAACAATGTTGAAAATGTTCTTACTGTATGTGATGTATAATAAAAAGTTAAAGGAAAAATTTATTAAACATCAAAGCTTAACCGATAATGTTGACCCTTTAGATTCTACTTATGTGTGGATAGTTGAAAAAGATGATATTAATGAAACATCTACATGTGAACCAAGTGCAAGTACACAAGAAAGAATTGTTGGATATTCACCTAAGTTAATTAATATTTAATAATTATATGAAGTGATTTGACTATATATATGTGTGTTACTTCAAATTATTTTGATGTTAGAAAAGGAAAGAGCATTGCTATTGAGGCAGAAAATGAATCATATTAGGATCTTAATTTTCATCTATTTGACACGAACAATACCTTATTTGATGAAAATTATATTATTCAACTGAATTATTTTGTATTATTAGATATTTGAATTTCATGTATAACTAAAAATTTAAATTTAAATTTTAGTAAGAATATGAAACTTTATTTGATAATTGTAGTATATTTTATTATTATAAAACTAAGTTCGCATGAATTTCATTTGATTTTTTTTGTTAATCACGATTGAAATGTCCGCTTCAATTGTATTGAGGTGCTTGCTTTGGCATAAGATTCGTATTGTATCGCGTTCCATACTTTAAAATCTTATCTTGAATCCTATAACGTAATGGGTGAACTGCTTGAGGAGATAATTTTGAGTTTTGCTAAGAATCTGCCATGACATGGCTCAGCATCTACACCTATCAATGCTAATGATACTCAAACAGCAGAAGCAGAGGGAACACAGGTTCATCATCCCAACTGGGAAAATCTAATAAAACCTCAATTGAGGAGCTCCTGGCTTGCAAGTTCCATACAGCTTTGGGAGATACTTTCAGAACTCACTGGAAGGAAGAAGATGACTATATATCACCTGGATGTTTTTCATATCTTCTGTAGCATCTTTTGATTTTGGTGTCATAGAGGCGGGGATACTTTTTCACTTAAAAATCTTCTTTTGTTGAATGGATGATACACCAAACATTTCATTCCAAACTGGGCTTCAATGCATTAGCTGACATACTATCAATTGTTCTACAGATCCTCATTTCTGTTGGAGGCATGATCGAACAGTTTCTTTATAATGAGTCTAAGACCATGGAATGGGTTAGAAAATCAAATATGGATACACGGATGCCTGTTTTCCAGTGCTGCATTTAAGATTGGTAGTCCTGGCATGTTGCTTAGTTTAGAATCTGAGAAGCACCATGGCTTCCTTTGTGATTTGCTTGGTGGGAAAGATATTACCAAAGTCTACCACAGGACTTTCGTGATGTCCTGCAAGATGGAGTTAAGCAACCAAATGAACATGTCAAGTTTGTTGCTGCAGCATTTAAAAATATTGGGAACCCCCTGTGATTTGCCAAATGGAGAAACATTTTGCTTTCTCGGAGGTCATTTTTGTTGACATGTTGTCAAAACCGAGCAAAAGGAAAATTATACAAATTCTGTTCCTAAAGTAGACAGTTGCAACATCTCTGGTCCCTACTAGATTCATTTGACAACTGAGTTTTTAATATCTAAAGACCCAAATGTCAAGATCCACTTGTTAAGGTAATTTCATGCTGTTGATGAGAAAATTCCAGCAAAGAATGCTCATAATTTGACATTTTCTTCCTTTTTGTTGACTACTGCAGCAAGCTAATTGCATCCAGATGGGTACAGTGAAGGTGACGGGGATCCTAGATTTCAGGTTAGAACCTTCAATCTCACTGAACAGTCAACATCAATAATTTTTCTATTTTGTCCTTCTATCTTCACACGTAAAATTGCCTTAAACTTCAGGAACATCGTAGGCACTACTAAAATATTAGGGTTTGCCCTAGTAGAATCTTTTATTAGATAATAGGGAAGGGAAGAGTGAATTTAACTCACTTTCTAGCAATTTTTTCTCTTCAAAAGTTTTCTAATATGTTTTTTCTTTCCTGAGATATGATGTTGGCCTTGTTACGTTCTTCTTTTTTCAACCATAAATAAAGTGATTTTAAATTTATCTCCCTTTTGATCTGCTATCAAATTCTAAGAACTTGTTTGATAGGTGGAAATAAAATTGAAAGGATTCAAATTAACATTAGAATGGAAATAAAATGAAATGAAAAGGAAAGAGAAAGGAAATAAAATGAAATGGGAATAGTTCATTATCTTATTCATAAATAGTATATAATACCTTGTAGAGGGTATTTTTTGACAAATTACAATACTAACTCCTTGTCATCACATCTCCCGTCGCGCATGATCATCCCTTCCCCCCTCATGCAACCCCTCCTCCACCCCCGGCTGGTGTCACGCAGTTGCCCCCTACCTCTTGGGCCGGCGTCGCATAAACTATAGATGTTATCAAGACAAGTCCATATATTTCAACTTCTTTCTTCTCCCCTTCTCCCGGGGGAATGCATTTCTGCATGTTGCAACATATGCTACAACACCTACCATTCAAACCCCCTTCAAAAGCTCAATATTTCTTACACGTTTAGATCTTAACGTTCACATTGTTATTTTTCTACTTCCTACCCTCCAGTTGCAGGAGCCTAGCGGAGATAACTCATGGTCGAATAAGTGATCAACATGTTGCAGTTTAGAAGGCATAGTGAAACCTCTTCCAGGTTGGAGTCCCCCGATTTGTTATTACACTCCGCAAGGAATTGAAAGGCAATTCCACATATAAATTGCTGAAATGAAGCTACAAAGGAGTAACTATTAAATTCAAAATTTTGAGACCAAAATGCGAGAGCTGCATGCTTGTGGTTTGTTTGTTTCATGATGTTAGTGTATGTCACTCTAATGCCATTCTATAAGTTAAGAAGAGACCAGTTGTTGATTTTGGTTTTATCTTCACTCTAATGTCTCGCTCTCACCCTTTTCACTCAATTTCTTTCTTCTTCTTTTTCTCCAGTCATCTAGAACACGATAATTTTCAATTTCGTTTCACTCCTTTCAGTGTACTAAACACATACAAACAGCATTAGATATCTACATGAATTGCATTTCATTTCTCTTCAATTGTCGCACTTTTTAGATCAAATACAGTTTTCCTTGCAGAACTTGACATGAAAACTCGGTGTTATAATTTTGGTGCAAGCCCTACACAGCTAGCAAGTAAAACTTCACGGATATACATCAAGCTTGTCTGAAGGCTTTCTCTTCTTCAGCTAAGTTATCAGGGAAAAAAAGTTCGAAGTGGAGATCTTGTCAAAACAAGCCATAGTAATTCAATTTTAGTTTCTTCCTTGACCTGGTGAAAGCATATTTTGCATCTAGAGACTACTGTTTTAAGCATAACTGAACACGAATCATTCAAAACCCCTCAAAAGTTTAATATTTTTATTTCTGTTTAAATCTAACCTCGTCATTGTAGATTTTTATTTCCTACCCTCCACTTGCAGGCACCTTGAGGAGATAGATGATTTGGATGGTCTGATAGGTTAGTTATCAACTTGCTGTGGGTTAACACGGTTTAATTTCTTGCATGCACCATCATTCTAGGAGCATAAGCTGTGTAACAATCAAGAAGGGGTTTAAAAGGAATAGGGTGATACCTTTTCCAGGCTGGGGGCGCCCCTTCTTGATTGTTACCCAGCTTACACTCCAAGAATAATGTGCATGCAAGAAAATGAACAGGCAATTCCATATATATATTGCTCAAATGAAACAATATCGAAGGAGAGATTAAGTATAATGTTAAAGTTGCCCATATGTTTCTCTTATAATGTGAGTTAGTGTCTGCCATTATAAAATCATCTTCCAGTGGCCCACGTTATTGTCTCAGTGTACAGAATCAATCTTAACGCCTACGATAGGAAAGGGAAGCCTCATCAAGCATACCAGAAAAATGCCCATAGAGTTATGAAAAATACATTTCTCTGCTCGCCAACAATGCACATCAAAAATGAAAAATCTAAGAACAGATAATAATTATAGTAGGAGTGTAGTTTCTCTGCATATTATTTATTCTTTAACTATTCCCGGTGATCTACAACAAGGATTCAAAAACAGTTTTAAATAGCTCAAGAGGGGTGGGACAATGAGCAACATAACACAGTCCAACACAGGCAGAGGAATACCCGAAATCCCAGAAGACAGTCTTGGCATTGTAAGAAAACTCCCCACTTCTCCTATCCTGTCATTATTTTTCCAAGCCCCCGACAGCATTAAAGAAACATTGAACGCAACTACCTCATTTCTCGGAATTGTTTGTCCCAAATAGCTTCAAGCTGGAAAGAGGACTCTTCAAGAACCCTTCCACATTGAATTTATCGGGGGCAAGCTCCCGGTACCGGGCGAACATGGCACTTGCCTCGGCATTGCGGTCCAACCAGGTGTAAATCATCCCTTTGGCGAAGTATGGCCGGAAGTCGGTGGGGTCCTCCTGGGATAGCTGGTCGTACATCCTCAACGCCTCCTCCGCGTCCTTCTGCAGGAAGGCCATCTGGGCCATTATGAGCCTCACGTCCCGCGCTTCCCTGCCCTTTTTCTCGCCCTGGGCCACCTTCAGTGCCGACTCCAGCCGCCTAATGACGCCCTCCCCCTCACCGCACCGGTCCATCAGCAGCGCGTTCTCGAACAGGGCCTCGAACGATAGCGGATTCGCCTCCAGGATCTCCTCGAACACCCTCCGAGCTCCAGCGGTGTCGTCCATCTCGTTGAGAAGCCTGGCCATCAGGAATTTCCACTCCATCGCCTTGGGCTGCGCAGCGGTGAGCCTCTCCAGCACCTTGAGAGCCTCCTTGTCCTCCCCGGCCTCCAGCTTCTGCTGCAGCAGAGACTTCAGGGCCTCGAGGGCTTGGGAATTCGATTCCAGAAAGGCCGACAAACGCGAGGGCTGTTGTTCACCAGCAGTGCCATCGGCGGGAATTAGGGCATCGTCGACGAGGGCGGGTGGAGGGGGCTGGGCTCGGGCCGGGGAGTGGGGGAGCTTGGCAACGAGGGAAGCGGCGGCGGCGGCGAGGATGACCGTGCGTGCGGCATAATTGAGGGTGCGGAGAATAGGGGGGTTGTTGGCGGCGGAGGCGGAGGAAGAGGCGGAAACCCTAAGGCGGAGGGAAGGAGGGGTGGGGAGGGAGAAGGGGAAGGAGAGATAGGAAGGTGGTGGTTTGAAGAAAGAGGAGTTGGTGGTGGCGGTGCGAGGAGGAGGACGGTGGTTGAGGATGGAGGAGGGAGGAGAGGTCAAGGCTGACTCCATGACTGCTGTGCCTCTGGACTGAGTGAGAAGCTGTACAGTGTCCCCGTGGCTGGCGGCTGCTTTTGTTTTTGTGTTTTGAATTTCCGCGATTTGTGCGCCGAGCGAAGAGAAGGAAATGTTCTTTTTTCTTTTTGGGTTGTTGGTGAGTGGTAGGTGAGGTGAGCGCCACCGCCACCTTTTTTTTTTTTCTTAGACAAAATAATAATATATTTGATTACTAACTCAACGATTTTTTTTAATTTATTCTTTTGATTGAATAACTTATGTACTTATTGATTAACTTATGCACAGAGTTTTTTCTCTTTGGAAAATTAGGGAGGATAGGATTTTTTGTTTTTGGGATCTGATTTGGTGGGAGGAAGAATGTATTGTGACCTTAAAAAAAATAAGAATTATTAATCTAAATCGAATTTAAATTTAAAATTTGTTAACAAAAAAATTTATAATTTAAATTATAAAATTAAATTTTCAATTAATATTTATAATTAAAATATTTATATTATATTTTATTTTTAATTTATAATTAAATATTAAATTTTGAATTTTTAAAAATTAAATTTTTTTATTAAAATTTATAATTATAAATTATACATTTAATTTAGTTACACTTTAAAATTTTAATTAAATAATTAAATATTAAAGTTTACAAATTTTAATTAAAAAATTAATTTAGAAATGTTAATTATAAAATTATTCATGGGTCTCCATATAAGTTTTATATTAAATTTTTCATTAATGATATAGATATATTTATATATATACATAAATAATTCACTTTGAATTCAAAAATAATTTAGTTCAATAGTTAAAGATTTTTATTGTTTTTATAAGATCCCAAGTTCAGGTCATGCCATCTTCATTTGAGTTTTCTCAAATAATTTTTGCTGACTGACGTGGTATTGGTATTGCATAGTCACCATCTCTCCTCTGGACTATTGTGACAGGATTATTAATTTTTATCAAATTATAAACATGTGAATATATTAATTGGTCTAGTACGTGTGAGTATTCATCTTCTTTGAAAATTATGTGACTTCATATATTAAGATTTACACTGATAAAAATTATCAAATATTTTAAAATAAGCATTTTCAATTAATTAGAAACAGTTGTAGATAAATGGTTACTGTATTGCAAGATTTGGGACCCATTTGATTGTGCTTCTGAAATAATTAGTCTATAACTTTTTATAAATGTAAAGAAAATGTTTGAATAATGTAGTGTTTATAAATTATATGCGGGTGAAATGATCAATGAAGACAAAAAACTTACATTTTATGATAGTTTTTAGTGTAACAAACTTTTGGTGAATTAAAAATTGACTATAAGATATAAGCACCATATCATTGCTTACGATTTATAAATAAATTTGAACTTATTAAAAAAATATAAGTTATAAACAATTTACTAAACACTTGAAAATGTTTTGGTTCATAAACACTTATGGGAACCCATAAGCAATGATGGATCCCATTTTGTCTTAATTGAATATGTAATTTGCATTTTGTTTTTTCATACATGTCACCTCTTTTGTTACATAGATTTGTAGGACAAAATTAAGGTCTCTAGAGCAAGTTCTAAATAATATAAGTGAAAATTTAAAGTCCGTGAGTTATAAAAAAATGAAAAGTTATGATTAAAACTTTTTTTGCCTAAAAAAAATCAAACATTATCATTTGGTGATGTAATCAAAGTTGTTTGGTTGTTAAAGGATAGGAAATAGAAATAAATAATATTTAATTTTTGAAATAAAGATTGTAAAAATAAATTTCAAATAACATAATTGTATTACTTAAACTTTCACTTATTAAACAATAACATATCATTAAATTTATAAAATATAATAAATTTTAATATTATTATAAAAAGTTCTTATAATATTCTACTAAACACAATATAATTGCATGTGATTTTAAAAAACTTTAATTACAACTTAAAATTTAATTAATGTTACAACATTAATTATTATTTTTTTTTAAAATGAAGTAATACTTTTAAAATTTTAAATAATATAAAAGGATATATATATATATATATAAATTCATATCTTAATTAAGCAATATTGTCTAAAAGTATTTTATTTTATTGTAGCGGATTTAAGGTCTTTTATTTGAACTTCTAACAATTCAGCTTTAAAATATTATATATACAATAGTTTTAGGTATACATTGCATTAGCTGAAATTAAACTTGTCCTAATAACGGGTTGGCAAGTATTCCTGTCGAATCAATTATGAAGATTATGGCCTATATATTGTCGATCGGTATTGTTTTTCTTCGCTTTTGGGTTTGTTTTTCCTCCATAACTGTAATATTATGTAATGTTATTTCGCCCCTGACCACATTCTTAGCTTGGAGAAAAGAAAAGAAAAAGCAGAAAAAAGAAAAAGGCTAAACTGTACACCCGACATGTGAGGTTGCATTACAAAATTGCATGCACGTGCACAAACATTTCCTTTCTTCTTCATAAGTTTTTTTTTTCAAGAATTATCTTTATTAATCAACATGGTATAGTACGTGGTAACGTAAAAAAGAGAGAGAATTATCTTTATTTGTTCAACATGGTATGGTACGTGGAATGCGATATTGTTATATTTTTTATTACATCACTTAACTTTTTTGAATAAAAACTTCAAATATATAAATAAAAAAGAAAAAAATCTATATATTTCATAAACTCTTATTATTTTAAATTTTTTATAATTGATTGATTTTATATGTTCAAATAAAATTTAGTTCGGCATAAAAGATTTTCCATTGATTTTAGATGCCTTTCCTATTCATTCTAGTTGAGCCACTCCAAAATACATGAAAACCAGTAATGTGGGCCCACCAGCTATAGTAATAATTTGGTATGGGGCGGGTGATAAAAATAATGGATTTCTATTTGATATTTCGGTAATTACTCTTAAAAACATATTTCAGTACTATCTTTATTTCTTTTTATTAATTTTCTTTTATAATAAAATTTTACTTACTCATATGTATCTCTCATGAATTTTAAAACGGTTGTTTTTGGCATTTTAAAACGCAGTCTCATTTTGCATTTAGATTTTTTTGGTCATTAATAAGGAAACGTCAATTAATGTGATAATTAAGAAAAATTCTATTTGCAGTCCTCAAATGGGAATTGCATTATAGCTTTTTTTTGAATTTTTATTAAAACAATGTCATTTTGATGAATAAATTTTTAATCAAAATGATATTTTTTTGATAAAAATACAAATGGACTGCATTATAATTTTCATTTTGGGGACTGCAAGTAGTATTATTCGATAATTAAATGAAAAGGAAAGAAAGTTTTGAATGAGATTCAAACTCATAACTAATTGGTGTGATAATTAAACGATTGGATACAAAAGAAAGAAAGAAAGTCTCGAAGGTAGTATATAAATATGATTGGAACCTAGATAATAACAATAAAAAAAGTTTTTGAATGATTCTAAAATAGGCAACAAAAATAATTAAACAAGAATAGAGTAGAATAGAAAATACCCAGTCAAGTTTGGTGAGAACCCGCACAATCTCACCTAATGTAATGTTTCCTTTGATGTCAATTTGGCCCTCACCCAACCTTTCTATGGTTACCTTCAAGCCTAAACGCATTAAAAGTGATACATATATAAGTTTTTATATTTATATTGAAAAATTATTTTATTTTATTTTAGAAATTATAATTACCTTCTCAGACGGAAGTGTTTTCTTAAACTCACGAAAAGCACCATTACAATTTATATGACCGAAATTAGTCATAATATGCTAATAAAATAAAGTTTTACATCTAATCTAATATCAAAATTTAGTCATAAAATGAATAAAATTTAAAGTGAAAACTACTTACTAAAGATTTTAAGACCTTTAATAATTGTTACAAATTGGGTATTCTCATATTCTGTTCTCTGCATCAAATTTTAAATCTTTTAGTCCTTAGTCACACACAAAGGTAAAAAAACCAAAATAAAAAAATTTACATGGAGACATGATGTTAGAAATATTATATACCCTTAACATCAGCGGAACCAAGCTTTTAAATTTGGGGATCCAGCTTTGGGTACAATTCTCAAACTTATCGAGATGTTTGTAGTAGTTTCTATCAGTTTGGAAGTAATTCCCGCACATTTCACAGTAGTTATTTTCTCATTTTATTTCTCCATGTTCTTCTGCCTAGTGTTTTTCCTTCAGCTCCAGATAGCATACACTTTTGCCACAAGTGCAGCATTCTTTGGGTCTAGGCCGCATCAAATAAATCCTTTCGGAGGGAATCTAAAATGCAACAATAAAAAGACATTTTCAAAAGCTTTTTAAATAGGCAGAAAAACAAAAACAAAAATAAGATGAAACATACCTTCCAGTAATCTTGTATTGTATTCATAATGTCTGTTAATATTTTACCTCTTATATTGATTTCGGAGGCCTCCACCTCCTTCACTCATAAAAATACAAAAACATATTGAGATATACGGTTTTTCCAAAAACACAAAAACATTTATATCAAAATATTATAATATTTTATTTCAAGATTTACTAATAATTTTTCTTTCTTTTCTAACTTACCGTGGGCATGTAAGATGATACAGTAAATCCACCCATTTTCCATGTGACGTAGCCCCTTGTTACCTCTGATTAAGACTAAAATCGGTCATATGTCAAAAAAAATTAATTGAAAATAATGGTGGAAGATGTCATACCAAACATTTTAAGCCCTTTTACCGGTTCCTCGATCTCCTTGATGATAATGAACTATTTTGGATTTAAAAAATAAAAAATAAAAAATCTAAAAAGGACACAAGAAAAATAAAAAACAAAAACAGAGAAGATAATGTTTACCTTTGATGGATTCTTATTAAAAACAGAGAGCCAATAAGAGGTGGAAATCACTCAATGCTTTAAGCTCACCACAGCTTCCAAGGAGCTGATGAGGTTCTTCATATTTTGTATGAGATGATTTGATGATTTGTGACAATGCTACTGAAAGCTGCACTTACAAACGCAATGGCCAAATATCACACTTGGAGAATTTGTACCACACTTGTAGTGTGGAGACTTGTATACTATCATACAAGATGTTTACTGGTGCCAGTTAGGGCATAGACACGTCATCAAGAATCTTGTAATAGATTTGATGTTTCCTGATGCGTGAGAGGTAGAGTTAGGCTATCTTGTATGTTGGATCACTTTGTATCTTTTCTGGTAGCGAAGATGAAATAGTGCTAACATCTATATGTAAAGTAATACTCTATAGGATAATTTCAATACTGTAAAGCTTTCTTTACATCAATACAAGAGATCATATTCTTACAGAGCTTCTACGTGTGTCTTTTCTATTGTGTGTGTGATTGTTACAGGTTCCAGGATTGAAGGAGACAATTCGGTTGAAGATCCAGGATCGAAAGGAGTCGATCCAATTGAGGAGAGGCTGAACCTAGCGGACCGAGATACAAGGGAAACTAGGTGCCGCACTGGTGGTGTGCCAAAGATAAATCCGGCCTTGTGACAAGTAGTATCAGAGCAGTGATCGAACAAGTGGTGTAAAACCTTGTTCGAGCTCGTCAACTAAGAAACCATCCAATTTGAAGCGGCACGATGTTGAGCATAGAAACAAGTTCAATATTCATAGGTGGTGTCCACGATAGAAGGGAAAAAGTGCACACCGCGAAAGACTCAAAGATAGACAAGTCATGTACGAGGGAGAGATGCCCATTAGAAGGTTGACCGTCCAAATTGGAGTTAGCATTAACGGATCAGATAGAGGCCATCGAGCAATAGACTGAAGCCATAGAAAAAATCAAGTCAGGAGACTACAATATGTTTGAGAAGGTGCAAGGGCTACTCGACTTTGTTATAGACGACCCCAAACCTCAGTTCTATAACTTGATGGCGAATCTCTCAGTGCAGATCCTAGCGATGCAAGAGGAAATCAAAGAAGTTAAAGCAGATTGGTCTCTTTTGTAAAATGACATTTGCTCGAGGTGGAGTTAGGTGCCAATCCTTTTCCAAGGTGGAAGTTCCGAAATCGAAGACATATGGTAGTTCATAAAGTGCAAGGGAATTAGACGGTTTCCTTTGGACATTGGAGCAATACTTCGACGTGGTGAATATTGTCAAAGATGCTAGAAAGATCAAGACCGCACCTTTATACCTAGTGGATTTAGCTATGATATGGTGATGGCGAAGGCATGCCGACATGGAGTGCGTTACGGAGGTTCAGCAAGGACAGGCATGGGGGAGATAGTCCAAACCAATCGAAGGAGAGAACCTCTAACTTATCTAAAGACTATCAGTATAAAACTAATTTGAATAGTTCCAAGGGTGGGGAAAGACCAAAATTCTCTTGCTTCCTTCGCGAAGGACCCCATAAGACGTTCAAGTGTCTGAAAAGGTCGAAGCTAATGACAATAATCAAGAAAATGAAAGAGAAGCAAGTGATCTATGTCTTGGTTCCTTGCAACTCTTGAATACAATCAAGGGGAGGGTAGAAGTACCCAAGTAAAGAAGGAAAGGGAGAATGTACGTGATTGCTAAATTAGGTGGTTGCAAAACAAGAGCCTTGGCGGACATAGGGGCAACAAACAACTTTATTAAACAGAAGGAAGTTCAACACATGGGATAGGTTTCAAGGAAGAGAAGGGCTAGCTGAAGATAGTAAACTCTAAGCCAAGTCCAATACATAACGTGGCTCAAGGTGTTGAGCTTTGCATTGGGGAATGGAGGGGCAAGGTGAATCTCTTTGTAGTCTTGATGGATGACTACCTAATGGTGCTTGGAATGGAGTTCCATGAAGGGAACTCCAAGAAAACAAAGACTTTCTTTGGTATGTAACTGTCAAAAGGAATAAAACGACAACAGCCAACCTTTATCGCGACTCTCAAGGAGGAAGAGAGCATGAAGTTGGGGATGAGGCCCCAACTGTGGTGAAGATGGTCCTTGAAGAGTTTAGGGATGTTATGTCTGTTGAACTCTTTAAACAACTTCCATTGAAAAGGGAAGTGGACCATGTGATAGAGCTGGAGAAGGGTGTGAGACCCCCTGCAGCAGTGCTCTACCGCATGACCCAACTAGCGTTAGAGGAACTTTAGAAGTAACTCAAAGAGTTCTTGGATGCTGGATTCATTCAGCCATCCAAACCGCCTTTTGGAGCACCGGTGTTGTTTTAGAAGACGCAAGATGGGGCGTTACAACTTTGCATCGACTATCAAGCATTGAACAACCTTACGGTGAAGAATAAGTATCCAATTTCACTCATTTCAGACTTGTTCGACTAGCTGGAAAATGCGAGATGGTTCTCGAAGCTGGACTTGAGGTCGGGATATTGGCAAGTATGAATAATCGAAGAAGATAAGCCAAAGACAACATGTGTCACAAGATATGGATCATATGAATTCTGGGTGATGCACTTTGGTCTCACAAATGCTCTTACCACATTCTGTACATTAATGAATAGAGTCTTCCAGCCATTTCTAGACAGATTCACGTAGTGTACCTCGATGACATTGTGGTGTATAGTAATTCATTGGAAGAACATCAGGAACACTTACAACAAGTCTTCTAATTACTGCAAGAGAATCAACTATATGTGAAGAAGGAGAAATGCAGCTTTGGCCGGAATGAGGTGTGATTCCTTAGTCATGTTATTAGTGGAGGGAATATTCATATGGACAGGAAGAAAGTTCGAGCCATCCAAGAATTGGAGATACCTAGGAGAGTTCTTGAACTACGATTATTCCTAGGATTGGTAAACTAATATAAAAGATTCATTCGTGACTATTCACACATTGTCACTCCCTTAATGGAATTATTGAAGAAAAACAAGCGTTGGGTGTGGGGTGAGACTTGCCGTGAGACCATTGAGAAGTTTAAGCGGATGGTGATGGCAGAACCGGTCATGGCATTATTGGATCACAAGAAGCCGTTTGAGGTAAATACGAATGTTTCTGATCTTGTTATTGATGGTGTTTTTATGAAGAAAGGACATTCAATTGCCTATGAGAGTCGGAAACTCAACAACACCGAGCGAAGGTACGCGATGCATGAGAAGGAAATGATGGCTTTCATGCGTTATCTGAGGACATGGAGACATTACTTACTTGGTACAAAGTTCGTGGTGAAGACGGAAAGACGGACAACATTGCAATCTTGGGGCTATGAATTCAAAAGCCACGATCAAACAAAAGTCAGTGAGTAGCAGTAAACAAAAACCTCTATAATCCAATCTTAGCACTACTCGTCTTGAAGGTAGTATATAGATTTGATTGGAACCTAGATAATAACAATAAAAAGAGTTTTTGAATGATTCTAAAATAGGCAACAAAAATAATTAAACACGAATAGAGTGGAATGGAAAATATCCAATCGAATTTGGTGAGAACCCGCACAATCTCACCTAATGTAATGTTTCTTTTGATGTTAATTTGGCCCTTACCCAACCTTTCTACGGTTACCTTCAGGCCTAAACGCATTAAAAGTGGTACATATATAAGTTTTTATATTTATATTAGAAAATTATTGTATTTTATTTTAGAAATTATTATTACCTTCTAGTATGAAGTGTTTTCTTAGACTCTCAAAAAACAGCATTATAATCTATATGACCGAAATTAGTCATAATATGCTAATGAAATAAAGTTTTACATCTAATCTGAGATCAAAATTTAGTCATAAAATGAATAAAATTTAAAGTAAAAACTACTTACTAAAGATGTCAAGACCTTTGATAATCGTTACAAGCTGGGTATCCTCATATTCTGCTCTCTGCATTAAATTTTAAATCTTTTAGTTCCAGGTCACATACAAAGGTAAAAAAACCAAAATAAAAAAACTTTACATGGAGACATGGTGTTAGAAACATTATACACCCTTAACATCAGCGGAACCAAGCTTTTAAATTTGGGGATCCAGCTTTGGGGACAATTCTCAAACTTGTCGAGATGTTTGTAGTAGTTTCTATCTGTTTGGAAATAATTCCCACACATTTCACAGTAGTTATTTTTTCGTTTTATTTCTCCGTGTTTTTCTGCCTAGTGTTTTTCCATCAGCTCTAGACAGTATACACTTGTGCCGCAAGTGCAGCGTCCCTTGGGTCTAGGCCGTATCAAATAAATCCCTTCGGAAGGAATCTAAAATACAACAATAAAAAGACATTTTCAAAAGCATTTTAAATATGCAGAAAAACAAAAATAAAAATAGGATGAAACATACCTTTCGGTAATCTTGTGTTGTATTCATAATGTCCGTTAGTATTTTACCTCTTATATTGATTTTGAAGGCCTCCCTCTCCTCCATCCATAAAAACACAAAAACATATTGAGATATACGTTTTTTCCAAAAACACAAAAACATTTATATCAAAATATTATAATATTTTATTTCAAGATTTACTAATAATTTTTTTTCTTTTCTAATTTACTGTGGGCATGTAAGATGATACAGTAAATTCACCCATTTTCCATGTGACATAGCCCCTTGTTACCTCTGATTAAGACTAAAATTGGTCATATATCAAAAAAATAATTAAAAATAATGGTGGAAGATGTCATACTAAACATTTTAAGACCTTTTACCGGTTCCTCAATCTCCTTGATGATGATGAACTATTTGGAGTGCTGTATAGAAGTTCGGCAAGGACAGACGTGGGGGAGATAGTCCAAACCAATGGAAAGAGAGAACCTCTAACTCATCTAAGGACTATCGGTATAAAACTAATCTGAATAATTCCAAGGGTGGGGAGAGACCAAAATTCTCTTGCTTCCTTTGCGAAGAACCCCATAAGGCGTTCAAGTGTCCGAAGAGGTCGAAGCTAACGACAATGATCAAGAAGATGAAAGAGAAGCAAGTGATCCATGTCTTGGTTCCTTGCAACTCTTGAATACAATCAAGGGGAGGGTAGAAGTACCAAAGTCAAGAAGGAAAGGGAGAATGTACGTGATTGCTAAATTAGGTGGTCGTAAAACAAGAGCCTTGGTGGATATAGGGGCAACAAACAACTTTATCAAACTGAAGGAAGCTCGACGCATGAGATAGGTTTCAAGGAAGAGAAGGGCTAGCTGAAGACAGTGAACTCTAAGCCAAGTCCAATACATAGCGTGACTCAAGGTGTTGAACTTTGCATTAGGGAATGGAGGGGCAAGGTGAATCTCTCTGTAGTCCTGATGGATGACTACCCAATGGTGCTTGGAATGGAGTTCCTTGAAGGGAACTCTAAGAAGGCAAAGACTCTTTCTGCTATACAACTATCGAAAGGGATAAAACGACAAGAGCCAACCTTTATCGCGACTCTCAAGGAGGAAGAGAGCATGAAGTTGGGGATGAGGCCCCAACTGAGATGAAGATGGTCCTTGAAGAGTTTAGGGATGTTATGTCTGCTGAACTCTTTAAATAACTTCCACTAAAAAGGGAAGTGGACCATGTGATAGAGGTGGAAAAGGGTGTGAGACCCCCTGCAGCAGTGCTCTACCGCATGACCCAACTGGAGTTAGTGGAACTGTAGAAGTAACTCAAAGAGTTCTTGGATGCTGGATTCATTCAGCCATCCAAACCTCCTTTTGGAGCACCGGTGTTGTTTCAGAAGAAGCAAGATAAGGCGTTACAACTTTGCATCGATTATCAAGCATTGAACAT
The DNA here is from genome assembly GCA_023512835.1 of Taxillus chinensis. Taxonomy (NCBI): domain Eukaryota; kingdom Viridiplantae; phylum Streptophyta; class Magnoliopsida; order Santalales; family Loranthaceae; genus Taxillus; species Taxillus chinensis. The sequence continues at coordinate 32,049,329 of CM042087.1, forward strand.
GTAAGACCTGCAAAAATTTAAGCCCTTCCTTAAATAGTAATAATAATAATGTCATTACTAAAAAATAGTTAGAAAGAATATTTTAGATATTATCAAAATAAAAATAAGTACCCAATATAGTCATTTAAGTAGCATGTGACTAGTAAGTAGCCGTTAGAATAGTAACTAGCAGTTAGAATAGTAACTAACCGTTGGAATAAGTAACTAACCGTTATGAATAGTATCCGTTTGAATTGTTATAAATAGGTATGTGTATGTAATAATGTTTTATAATATTATACTTTATAGGTTTATAAAGTAAGAAGTCATGGAATATAATGTTATCTTATTTTATTGTTTATTGATTACGCAATTATATTATTTTATCCGCGTTAATATTAAATACGTTATAAAAATAAAATAATTTCTTATACGTCATAAAAAGTTTAGATGCTATATATTATGTCATTTAGTTTCTTAAACCAAATTACTATGGGTAAGTAAGTATTACAAGCCTTAACTTTACCAAAAGTATGAAACATAGGTAAGACCCAAAAATTTGAATAAGGCAGATTCTGGAGGTCTCATTCAAAAATTCATAACTTGAGTTATACAGATCCAATTGACATGAAACCAAAGCCCATTTGTTCCTTTATCACTTAACTAAAACGTATAAACATTTCAGAATTTAATATGAAGCCAATCAATTCCAGAAGTTAAAATACTACACATAGGTTCAGTGTGAACGGGTAAACATTTTAGTATGACTTTAAAATTCAATAACTTTTGTTATACACATGTGAAAATTATAAAATTGGTACCCATTTGTAGATATTTGAGTTACTAATGCAATAAAATTGGCCATTTGTCAAAAACTACAAAATTAAAAACGTTATAATTGAATTAGTAGGGAGTACACCAATGTGGACTTTTGATGCCAAAGGAACCTTCTAGGTTTAAAAGTCTTAAAACATTTTTGAATGGTAGGAGGAGATAACCACATTTTTAATAAGAGATAATATGAGGAAAATAAAGTATTATATATATTTTAAATAATTTAATTTAATGCCAAAGTCAAATTCGTACACTATTTTTCACACTATTACACCTACCACCTTACCTATAAATAGCATTCCTCACTTCCCTTCTCAAGCACTCTTTCCATTCAAATAAGCCACAAAACTCTCCTCCAAATACTTCCCAAAAAGTTCTATTAACACCCCAATAGCCCTCCTAGCCTTCTCTTCTCTCAATCTTCCTCTCACTTGTTGGAAGTTCCAAGAGGTAAATATTTCAAGCATATATTAATCATGTTCTTCCTCCTCATACATATATATATTATGGATGGCCTTGCCCCTCAATATATATATGTATATTTATTAAACAATACGTATATGTATATATATAAATTATTATTATTCCATGGAAGGCTAAGCCTCCTCATACATATATATATTATGGATGGCTTTGCCCCTCAATATATATATGTATATGATATGTATATATGAGTATATAGATTATTATTATTCCATGGAAGGCTAAGTCTCCTCATACATATATATATTATGGATGGCTTTGCCCCTCAATATATATATGTATATTGTATAGTATATACGTATATTATATATGTATATGTATACGTATATATTATTATTATTATCATGAGAAGTTTTTCCACCATAATATACTTATATATGTCTCTCAATATATTATTTATGAATATACTATTATTATTCAAACTAAAATATTAACTTTTAAATTTTGTTTCAAGGTTTATAAACGCGGAAGACAAAAAGATAGTAAGGATCCCCTCTTCTTTTCCTTACCACGATCTCCGACGTGGAAATTCATTTTCTATTTCTTCTCTATATTTATATCTCAAGATTTTTTTCTCATAATATTATTTTAAGAAGAATTAACTTTCTTTGGCACTTCTTGGAAACTTGGTAATCTAATTTATTGAATGGTGAATACCCCTTTTACTTATCGGGGCTATTATTGCAAGATCTTCCTTTGCGTTGAAATTTACCATTGATGTGATTGTTTGAAAATTTGTGAAGATATGTTTTATGTTTGGCAATATGTTTATGGGTGGTTCCAGAAAGACCTCCAATGCATTGGGTAAAGAACATCACTGGAGAGTGTCAATCAAGTTGATAACAAGTTATGCAAGATATTTAGGTGGTGAACCTAGATGAGTAGATATTCTTATTTTTCCATGAGTTGATTATTCTCCATATATTATCCCTTACTTTTAACCTTACTGGGCTATTTGAGCTCATTTCCTTTCATGTTTTGTTTCAAACCCCAGGGAACTAGGAGAAAGCAAGGATGCTAGGATAATGGTGTCCAGAGTGCTTGGAATAAAATCATAAGAAGATTATGCATGTAGTATTTATGTCATGTAAAACTATAATGGGTTATCAACACCTAGTTTCTAAACGCTAAACCTTAGAGATCTTGTGATGAGTCTTGATGTAATAAATAAACCATCGAATTTATGTTGAGTAATAGATTACTATTCATATAATTGTAATATTTTATTTGTCTAACGCACCCGGTCTGGAAGTCCAGATTCGGGGGCGTTACAGAACAACCTTACGGTGAAGAATAAGTATCCAATTTCACTCATTTCAGACTTGTTCAACCAGCTGGAAAATGCGAGATGGTTCTCGAAGCTGGACTTGAGGTCGGGATATTGGCAAGTATGAATAATCGAAGAAGATAAGCCAAAGACAGCATATGTCACAAGATATGGATCATACGAATTCTGGGTGATGCACTTTGGTCTCACAAATGCTCCTGCCACATTCTGTACATTAATGAATAGAGTCTTCCAGCCATTTCTAGACAGATTCACGTAGTGTACCTCGATGACATTGTGGTGTATAGTAATTCATTGGAAGAACATCAGGAACACTTACAACAAGTCTTCCAATTACTGCAAGAGAATTAAATATATGTGACGAAGGAGAAATGCAGCTTTGGCCGGAATGAGGTGTGATTCCTTAGTTATGTTATTAGTGGAGGGAATATTCATATGGACAGGAAGAAAGTTCAAGCCATCCAAGAATGGGAGATGCCTAGGAGAGTTCTTGAACTACAATTATTCCTAGGATTGGTAAACTAATATAAAAGATTCATTCGTGACTATTCACACATTGCCACTCCCTTAATGGAATTATTGAAGAAAAACAAGCGTTGGGTGTGGGGTGAGACTTGCCGTGAGACCATTGAGAAGTTTAAGCGGATGGTGATGGCAGAACCGATCATGGCATTATCGGATCACAAGAAGTCGTTTGAGGTAAATACGAATGTTTCTGATCTTGTTATTGATGGTGTTTTTATGAAGAAAGGACATTCAATTGCCTATGAGAGTCGGAAACTCAACAACACCGAGCGAAGGTACGTGGTGCATGAGAAGGAAATGATGGCTTTCATGCGTTATCTGAGGACATGGAGACATTACTTACTTGGTACGAAGTTCGTGGTGAAGACGAAAAGACGGACAACATTGCAATCTTGGGGCTATGAATTCAAAAGCCACGATCAAACAAAAGTCAGTGAGTAGCAGTAAACAAAAACCTCTATAATCCAATCTTAGCACTACTCGTCTTGAAGGTAGTATATAGATTTGATTGGAACCTAGATAATAACAATAAAAAGAGTTTTTGAATGATTCTAAAATAGGCAACAAAAATAATTAAACACGAATAGAGTGGAATGGAAAATATCCAATCGAATTTGGTGAGAACCCGCACAATCTCACCTAATGTAATGTTTCTTTTGATGTTAATTTGGCCGGAATGAGGTGTGATTCCTTGGTCATGTTATTGGTGGAGGGAATATTCATACGGACAGGAAGAAAGTTCGAGCCATCCAAGAATGGGAGATGCCTAGGAGAGTTCTTGAACTTCGATTATTCCTTGGATTGGTAAACTACTATAGAAGATTCATTCGTGGCTATTCACATATTGCCACTCCCTTAATGGAATTATTAAAGAAAAACAAGCGTTGGGTGTGGGGCGAGACTTGTCGTGAGGCCATTTAGGAGCTGAAGCGGATGGTGATGGCAGAACCGGTCATAGCGTCACCAGATCACAAGAAGTCGTATGAGGTAAATACAGATGCTTCTAATTTTGCCATTGATGGTGTTTTTATACAGGAAGGACATCCAATTTCCTATGAGAGTCGGAAACGCAACGACACCGAGCAAAGGTACGCGGTGCATTTGGAGGAAATGATGGCTATCATGCATTATCTGAGGACATGGAGGCATTACTTGCTTGGTGCAAAGTTCATGGTGAAGATGGACAATATTGCAACGAGTTACTTCCTTATTCAAAGGAACCTAACTCCAAAGCAAGCAAGGTGGCAAGGATTCCTAGCGGAATTCGATTTTGGGCTGGAGTACAAACTAGGCACAACAAACGTGGTGGCGGATACGTTAAGCGAGAAGGCAGAACTTGTGGCCATTAGTCAACCACAATTTCCCTTAGTTTTGAGGTTGAAGGAGGGGATGGAGCATGATTCATTAGCCAAATACTTGGTGCAGTGCGTCAATGCTAGAAAGACTCGCAGATTCTGGCTAAAGGATGAGTAGCTCTACACGAGAGATGAGTGTGTTTTTGTTCTAAAATGGGGGAATCTTCTAAAGGAGTGTCATGACTCGAAATGGGCAGGACATCCTGGAATCGACCGTACATTGTCGTTGGTGGAGAGAACCTACTACTGCCTCAAATGGGTGAGGATGTCCAAGTGTACGTGAGGACTTGTCTTGTGTGCTAATAAGACAACGTGGGGAATCAGCAACCAACAGGGTTATTGGAACCACTACCTACTCTGGAAAGACCATGGGAGAGTGCTTCATTGGATTTCATTGTTTGTCTTCCAAAGTCAGAAGGTTGCAAGACGATCATTGTGGTGGTTGATCGATTCTCAAAGTATGAGAGTCTTTGTTGCGGCTTCAAAGGATTGTACAGTAGATAACACAGGATAACAACCGATGATGCCAACTTCCTTCACTATTGGCAATACAAGAAGGAGCCTACGGCGTACAAGTTTGCAAAGAGGTGGCATGAACAAACTGATCTTGCCAGAGCTTGCTTGCACAAAGCAGCTAAGAAAATGAAGAAGTTTACGGATTAGAATCGGCGGTTTTCAAGTTTGAGGAAAGCGACATGGTGATATTGAAGAACCTTCCACGCCAAACTAGGATGCTCAAGAAGTTACATAAAGGTTTGGTGGGCCGGTACGGAGGACCTTTTCAGGTACTCAAATAAGTAGGAAAAGTATCGTACAAGCTCGAGCTCTTAGCATAATTGTAGAGACATCCGGTGTTTCACGTGAGTCTACTTAAACCTTATCTTGCTAATAAAGATACTAGTAGGCAACAAGCAGTGAGAGCCCCAGTTACAACTGACAAGAGTCACGACAAGGATATTGAGATGATATATTCACGGTTAGTCGTGCCAAGAAGAGGTGTAGTACCAGGTTATGTGGAGTACTACATAAAGTGGAAGGATAGACCCGACGAGGAGGCGAGTTGGGAAAAGGAAGAGGACTTGTGGCAATTTCCCAAAGAGATCAAGGCATAGAATGCAAGTGTCACATCGAGGGCACTGCGAAGTTGAGTGGGAGAGAATGTCACACTTGGAGAATTTGTACCGCACTTGTCGTGTGGGGACTTTTATACTATCATACAGGATGTTTCTGTTGGGTTTCTTAGGCGATTACACAGCGAAAAACAATTAAAATCATATCTTAATTTTAATGAAAAACCCTTTCAGGATCCAAGTTTCTCGATTGATTGATGGAATAGAATGTTAATAAAAAACATACCTTTAATTTGACGAATAAACCAACCTTCGAGTTGTTCTTTGTGTTCAATCGGATCGAATAAAGACACCTTTGAATGAAGCCATCCTCTACGAGTATCCACGCGAACAAGTAGCCAAGAACACCTTCTCGATGATGATGAAACGAAGAAGAATCCTTCCTGTGTGTGCTAGCACGAATCAAGAACAATTCTTGATTCAAAAAGGACTCCTTTCCAATCTCTCTTTCTCTCTCTTCAAGAACAACTTTCCAAAAGTAATTCTCTCTCATAGGTGAAGAAGACGGTGGTCATTGACACAAATCGTAAAACAGTATATATACTCCTTAACCCTAATTCACATATATGAAGGTTTAAATAAAACCTTCATATTTAGGGATTACTAATTATAATTAAAACCATTTTAATTATAATTAATATATGTATTTATTATATACAATATATAATAAATATTTTTTATAATTATCAAAACAATAATAATAATGTTATTATTATTAAACCATTTAATAATATATATATTATTAAAAACACTTTTAACAATATTATTATTTAATATTAACCATTAATATTAAACAATATTATTTAAGATAACATTTATCTTAAACACAAATATGAGCCACCCAATTAAACGTCACATTTACTTTAAATGTTCCGAACCGACAAATAAATAAATCCAATTTATTCATTTATCCTAGAGAGATCAAATTCGTTCCACGCCTGTCCTTAGTGTGCGACCCTGTAGGCTCACATAATGTTGGCAGTGGATTCTAATCTCTATTAAATCCGCAAGTCATAGTTGGCCTCTAGTAAGGCATTATGACTACCCAATTTATGTGAAGTTGATGATCCGATATTACCAAATAGTAAAGGCATTACAGTCCCTTTGTCTCTTTTGATATTCAAAGTGAACATGAGGTATAGGTATGTCACCCTCAATCAGTTCACCACATTTCACTTGATCCCGAGTAGACTGAAAACATGATAACTCTTTATCATTAAGAATGATAACTCCTTATCAATCTAAATCCAGCATGGCCATGCAATTAAACTTCAGTCTTACTCTCAGTCTTACTTATCAAGGGGCCCAGAGATATCTTGCCAAAATTAATTGGGAACAAATCCCTACTCAACCACTCACATTCCTCGTATGGCTAATGTCATACCCAATAGCATCCCGTTGGATCATCCGGTTAAAGACAATTGGAGAATGCATCAAAGCATAACACAACTATATAGAAATCTATGGTGATCTCAAGGTCTAAGGACTCTGGTAATGTTACTATGTAGAGAAACACTTACGACATCATATCTATGTAGTGTTCTCCCGGTGGGTCGGTCCAGTACACAATCCACTATTATGCACCTATGATTTGACTTGATATCTTATATCCATGATCAGTAAAATGTGACCATCAGTCAACCTCATACTAGCCTTTTAGTTCAAGTCGTGGCTAGGGATAACTAGTATAGTATTCCATTTAGTCTAAAGGTTTTACTACAAAGTCACGCACTTCATGGCCTAAGACAGAATTAACTATTCAATTGATATATCAAAATATTAGTAGATACGAAAATCAACAATACAATATAATTGACCTGAGGCATATATCCAACAGTTTCCTAGTACCAGTTAGGGCATAGATATGTCATCAAGAATTTTGTAATAGATTAAATGTTTCCTGATACATGAGAGGTAGAGTTAGGCCATCTTGTGTGTTAGATCACTTTGTATGTCTTCTAGTGGCGAAGATAAAATAGTGCTAACATCTATATGTAGAGCAAGACTCTATAGGATAGTCTCAATACTATAAAGCTTTTCTTACATCAATACAAGAGATCATATTCTCATAGAGCTTCCGCGTGTGTCTTTTCTATTGTGTGTGTGATTGCTTATAGGTTCCAGGATTGAAGGAGACGATCCGGATGAAGATCCAGAATCAAAGGAGTCAATCTGATTGAGGACAAGCTAAACCTAGTGGACCAAAATACAAGGAAAACTAGGTGCCGCACGGGTAGTGTGCGAAGATAAATCCAGCCCTGTGACACAAAGCCCCCTGTACCAACGAAGCATTTGGGGGTACGGCCAATAAAAAACTATAAATTTCAAACATTTTGGACGCTAGCTGGTGGTGTGGTGAGGTCGATTTCTTCCTTTTTTACAAGTATGATTTTAACGCATGATCATCATTTTGATTTTATTTTATTTATTGGATATTAAAAAATTAAAAATATGTTTTCTCATTGTAATTCATTCTTCAATACGCAGAGGAAGAAAGAGGGACAATAAGGTAAGTTAAGTACCCAAATCACTGGTTTATCAGTCTGATCGGGCAGGCCAGGCATGAAACTATTCTTTTTTCTTATTGATATACTATTTTTCATAATTTCCTTATATTCCATCTATATAATTTCCAAAACTTATATCTTTGGTATCATTACTTATTTACTCTCATTACTTACCTATAGTACCATGAATCAGATATTTTTCTTCTAATTAACATCAAGTTTAAAAAGAAAAAAACATAGTTTTTTTCCTCAAAACAACCAATTTAAAGGCAGATTTATAACAATTAAAATGTAATATAATATCAATTGTGTGCTCAAAATCATGATGATATATGTTTTTTTAAAATAACGGCATTATTTTCATTGATTTGGATATATTTTGATTTTGTTTTCCTTAGAAATTACAACAATTATATTCTTCTATGTAACACCCCTCTTCCCCTAATAGGGGCGGGACAGATATCCAGTATAACTCTTAATATTGTCTTTTATATACATAATGGATGAGTTACCCCTATCCCGTCTTAAATCCTTATCGAGTCAGATAAATCCATCCCGAATCTGGTTATATTGATCCCAAACTTGTCTCATTAGGAGCGAGGCGGGATAGATATTCAGTATAACCCATCTCATTGCCAAACTACCCCCCCCCCCCCCCATTTTCTCTTAAATTCCTATATAATAGTATGATTACATGATTTTGATTTTCTTATTTTCTCTTACTCTTTCTTTCCATTAAAATAATTAGAGCAATACTAGCCTTTTCACACACACCTGATGTGACAGTATCTTATTGGCTCTAACCAAATCATGAGTGAAATTTGATCAAATTATTGAACCAATAAAATGTTATCACGTCAAGTGTACGAGAAGGCCTATACAAAGGATTGCATATATCATTCACTTTAATCCTTTAAATTAAGCCCATAATGAGTTAATAATCAAATAAAAAGATTTTGTAATTAGTAATAATAATAATTAGTCATTCTTGTAAGTTTTGGAAGAATTAATATATACATACTAAGACTTAATGACATTATTTACAGGGATTAAGGATTTTATTTTTTTAATATTTAAATTATAAGATAATTTCAAATATATATCAGATATATATATATATATATTGAGAGAGAGAGAGAGAGAGAGAGACACACCCCGGTGGTTGTGTTAGAAGAAGATACAACAGACAAATAGAAAATGATGTAAATGCCATTGTTATATAGGCTACAAACCGGCAAGGCATTTGGGGGTGGGCTGATTAGAAACTATAATATTTATAAACATTTTGGACGTTGTGACATCATTTACGCATTAAGGATTTTGTTTTTAATATTTAAATTATAAGATAATTCCAAATATTATATATGTATATATATATATATATATATATATGTATTAGGTGACCAATGGTGACCAATAGGTATCACCGTATCATGCTCTATAAATTTTACTCTTTATTTTATGTAAAAGCTATTTTAGCTAGTTATTTTTAATAATCCACTCTAACTATACTCCCTATCTTAGCTAATTATATAATATTTTATTATTTTTTTTAGAATTTCAATTTAAATAATTATTTTTTATTTAACTAATTAATATTTCATTGCATTAAAATATTAATAAAATTAATTTAAGGAGTGAGAATATTTTTCTATATATTCTTAGCTAATTATACAATATATTATTATTATTATTTTAATTTAAATTTAAATAATTAGTTTTTTAAGACTAGTCAGGTTAAATAAGATAGAAAATAGCTCCAAGCCTAAATTTTGGGGGCCCAAAGCCTAAGTCTCACTTGGTTGACTTTGGGGCTGGCCTTAAACATTGAATGGGGGGATAAAGGCCTGCAATGCACTTTTTATTTTCTTAAATAGATATTTACTGTTGATTATATATAAGAGGATCTTTATGATAAAAAAGTTTCAATAATGTTATATATTAGTATATTATGCAGGTAAACTGACAGTACTATTTTTATTGTAGTTGATATTAATTTTTTTAAAATTTTTAATTATACTAATTCAATGAAAGAAAGAACATTCTTACAAGAATTACTTATGCAATCAAATAAACTTTTCCAACAAGTTCTTTAAAATTATAAATAAAAAAAAGGTGTCGAAGTGACTCCAGACTTCGTTTGCACGACCAGACTGGCTATTTCTAGGTCCCCTTTTTGAGGAGGCGAGGTGACTCCAACGTTGTATGTTTGTGCAGTAGTTATGAATTCAAGCTCCTGCTTATGTCACCAAGATTGCCTCTCGTGGATGAGGCTGCTTGCCAAGTCACATTATGGTCATCGAAGTACGTTTTAGCACGCAACAATATGAACGCCGCCTGTGATTGAAGCGAAATCGGTTGTCCAATGACAGATTTGCACATCGCAACCCCGTTGTTCTTCCACCACAATTTGACATAATTATTCAGTTTTGCAACCACTTTACTCCCTAAAACAATTTATCATTACATTATGACCACCTATAAAGCACAATCACGATGCTTGAGTGCCTACGATACATAGAAAAGGCAACTAACAATGCTACTATAAATTTTACGTATACCTTTTTATATTAATTGAAAAAACACTTCATATATTTTTTAATCAACCTAATACAATAAAAAACCATTTAAAAAAAAATACAAGTATACATTCGCATGCTACTTTTTTAAAAAATAAATTGAAGGACCAGACTTGCAATGTTACAATCCTAAATGCTCTGGGAAAAAAAAACTAGCACGAATGATAAAAATAAGCAGTTTACATACAACGAAGAAGGCCTAAGTTCTGCAAAGTCATTTGCTTATAATTCCTACCTCTAACCAAAATAGTACATTAGCAACTATACTGACATAAAATCAGTACACGCCTTCACAAGCTTTGAACACTTAATTTGTTCTCCGCCCACTGCTAAGATGAAAAATAAAATATAAATTGTTTCTCTATAACTTTTATCGGCATTAAATGACACCAATTTTCATGGCGAAGTCATCGCCCTCGTCCTCGTCCAAGTATACATCAGGGTCAGCATTTTCTTCTCCATCTATATCCTCATGCTCGTATTGGTAGTACTCATCCTTCTGATTTTCAGTTAATTCATCATCAACATTCTTAACATCTTCAGTCCCAATAGAATCTTCTTTAGATTTGTTTCCTCCCTCGTTGTTATGCCCGTGGTTGGTTTTTTTTCTCAGGCGGTGAAGAAAGAATACAGCAGGAGCTTCCACCCAGGCTTTCCCTGATCTTTTTTTTGTCGCTGTCTTCACTTTCTTCTGATACAGTTACACCCCCAGGCCCTCCAGAGGCATCGGCCTCTCTTTTTCTCTTCAGAATCACACTGAGAGGCTTTGGACCTTCAAACGAAGTACCACCTTCCAATTGCTGATAGCTGTCTACCTTTGGGTTCCTCTGCTGACCCTCATTATCAGATTTCTTCCCTCCTTTTAGCTCAGCAAGACTTTTTGGACTCGCAAAATCAGCGTTTCCGCCATCCATCATCTGTAGCCTACTACGTGGACCTCTAAAATTTCTTTCCTCATAATATAAATCCGCCGGTGCAACTATTCCTTTTAGCCTATCTCGGAGCCTTCCCTGGTTAAAGGAATTCCGTGGTTTAGCAGGTGATAGTCTTTCCCGATTCATCCGCCTATCAAATTCAAATTCCCTTCCTGATTGCAATTCACTTCCATTGTTGGGTGGAAGCGTAATTCTACCCCACAGGCGACTGCTAATGGAGCTGTCATGGGCAGGTAGCCTTGAATCCCTCTGAGAACCTTTGTAACTCTGCTCCTCAATATGGCTCTTGTGAACATCATTCTGACAAATTACTGATCTCAGACCATTAGCCCTTCTTTGCTTCGATAAATGATGTCGTAAATCTGACTCATGAGCTGTTCCCATTAACATTCTCTCAGATGGAGCCCTGTACGTCTCCCTGGCATGTGTCCCTTGCATGCGCTCATGTAACCTTTCTCGATCAAACTCAACCATGGAATTGTAATCCACAGAGTGAACAAGATCAACTTCATTCATTGAGTTCAGACACTGCCCATTAAACCCCCCTTCTGTTCTTCCATATTGATCTTCATTATGGTAGTAATCATCGTCCCTGACTTCATCATCTACAAGAACATCAAAACCAGGAGAGGATTCCTTTATGTCATCCGCATCCTTACCATTCTGGAAACTGTTCTCATCAGATGCTTGAGATTGTGGCGACATGTGGTTGGACCTGCTTAAAGAGCTTCCATTAACTGCAGGGACCGCTGTTGGTTTGTATCTAGGAATCTCAGCATCCAAGACTTCAACTAAAGGTGATTTCTGAATGGAAACTTCCCTTTTCGTTAGGATAGCTTCAGTTTTTACATGAGATGCTTCAAATGGTTTCATAACATTTACTTCTGAAGTCTTCTGCTCTTTACTACACTTTGCCAATCCAGCAAAAGTTTTTTTAAGAAATGAGGGCTCATTGACTGACTGAGCCTTTGGTGCCTGTACTATTTTATTACCAACAGGATTTGGTCCATGCAGGAAGGCACATCTATCCCCTTTCACACAGAATCCCTTCTGAAAGAAAACACATGGTACCCCATTTCTATTCCCATTATAAGGAGGAACGTGAGTAGCAGCTGACACTGCGGCCTGTGATGGAGCAGGGAAAGAGCCAATGGCAGTTGCAGCTTGAGTTCCTAGCAACCCCTCAAGAGGCTGAAAAGAAAAGTAACATGCTTTAGATATTTTAGACAGATCATTAAAAACCTTCTTTTTCTGAAGTCGGCTAAAAAGTTATAACTTAGAGATGGTCAACTGCCTTAAGACACAGGCAACACTGCACCTTTTCAGGTCCCACGACTAACCATAAGGCTAGGAGCTCCCTTGACAAAACATTATAAACTAATAAAATTGTCATACTCTTATCAAATACATTAACTATACTAAGGCATGTATAACAAACAAATAAAAATGAGTGAGGCCCAAGGGAAAAAAAAGGAAAAAAAATACTTACAGGATGGCGGAATGAACACTTCGGATTCATACAATTACCATTCAACCAGAACCAGCAATCCCTTGGATTAATACGAGCATATTCACTATGACGATACTCGCATTCGCTCCCCTGTTTACAAGAATGAGGAATAAACAATTTTGAGTGAATTACATATCTAAAAAATGGTAATGACTTGAAGAAGTTCAGCAATCATAAACATTAACTACTCATTGCATCTTCAATAATTTGATTTTATGGGAGAAATAGATGCCAACGATGTGTTCCCATGCCGAAAAGAAAGTATAAAGGTCCTTGCACGCAAATTAAATCTTTGTGCAAATGAATAACAGGCAGCAGGTCAAAGAAAGAAAGGCATTAAATTTATTTCCTGTGTACTTTCAGAAAGAAGGAAATTTTACATAATTGGGTACATATGCTTCATATAACACTTCAAAAGCTGCATGTGCATTATTCAGTCCTTAAAATTTCAGCATCTAAATTAAGAAGCTTCATTCATCCTTTCGCCAACAGAAGTCTTTGGACATTACTAACGTTACTAAACTGGATCAAATATCAACAATGGGGTCCATTAAAAAGGTATTTGGGTACTGCATGTGCAATAAGAAGCAGCTTTGCTGGATGCATTAAAGAATAAATATAAATATTATAAGCGCAAGACAAAAGGGACTTATGTACAAGTCACGGAAAATGCATGGTAGTGCAAAGACTTAATATTTTGCATCTACAAGGACCTGTAGGGTGCTTCAAATGTACCCTTTTATCTTTCTCTCTTTTCCTCTCCCCTTCTTTCAAAAACACACAAACAGCAAAATTCATTTAATTGTAGTAAATTAAACATAACAATGAAATAGCAAAATACAGATGAAGAATATACAACAAAAGCATACAGAGAAAATACCCTAACTTCTTTCCACCTAGGTTAAATATATCTGCTGATTTTAAATAGAAACAACCATATATGTATACACATACAGAGAAAAAAAACTCCGTCCAAATAAACCATCAAAATCTATGCATGATGGAACCAATCAAACTTCTAAAAGAAAATTTAAATATATATGTAAATAAAAACCTAGAACCCTACCCTTCAAACTTTTTCCACATTTTTCCCACAATTAGCAATTAGCGTGTGGAAGACGAAGCCGTCCAAAAGCAGAGAATTTCTCATAGCCACGGAAATCGATTATATACTACATGCAAATTCATGTGCATCATCATAGATTCATAGAACACATATGAAGGGTTTGATTGCCCTCACAGTAAAAAAGAACATTAAATTTCCACCTAGGGTTTTTCTTGAAACAACGATTCAATTTGAAACGTACTTCGATTCTTCAACTCACAGAAGAAAAAAAAAACCCCACAACGTCAAACTAAATCCCTAACAAAGATCCGAAAACAAAACAGCCTAATGTCGAAGATCTTCATCGCATAGCGTAGGAATCTGAAACCCTAAACCGCTCGACAATTCAAAAAAGACGGAGAGAGACAGGGACTCGAACCTTCTTGCAGGTGAGAGGAGAGGCAAGGAAGTAGACGCAATCGGTGTTACTGCGAAGGGCGGCATCGTCCTCCGTTGGCGGCGGTTGTTGCTGCTGCTCCGACCGGTTGTGGAGGTTGGCGGCGGCGGCGGCCATGGCTGCCTCGATTCCGATGCTGGAGAGAGGCGGCTAGGCGAGTGTCAGTGCACCAACAACGGATCTAAATATCTAATTTATTTATTTGAAGGAAGCAGCCGCTGGCGCTGAGCCTGAGAGGTAAAAGGCAACGCCACACTTCCTTACTTTCCATGTGTTGCCAATTTTTTATTTCAACAAATCTGGCAACTTTTAATTAATTAGTATTTAGTAAGAGCTGAAAAGTAATTATACTTTTGCATTTATATTAATTAAAATTTAATTAATTATTTTTTGTGGGCTAGCTTTTAACTTTGTGCATTTTGAATTAAAATTTAAAAAATTACATGCTACATAGTAAAAAAAAATGGCACACAAGTTTTAAATTAGAATTAAAATTTTATGGCAAATTTGAGCTAATTCAAATTTTATGAGTCTAGTTAATTAATGTTGTTTGGCCTACCTTCAACATTTTTTCTTATATTCTTTCTCATCCACTACTTTCTTACCTATCATCATTACTACACCTTTCCATAATTGTTTTTCATTTAATTCCAGTAACAAACTAATGTAATATTAAAAGAATTTTACTACATCTAGGTACATCGCATAAAAACATCTTTCTAGCCATTAAATTAACTTTATTTTTTTAAACCGATCCAACAACAAAAAGGGTGCACATGAACAACTTATGTGCAAGTAGAATTCTCATATTAAAATTGGTTCTCCAAAAGGAATGGATCTATAAAGGTAATTAACCTATTTGTGATCAGATAGAGAGCAAGGTGACTACAACCTCTATGATAGTAATGACATATCTCGAGTTAGTTGTTTACGTTAGACTCGTTAGATTTTAAAACAATTATCATTGTAAGTGATTTCAAATTCAAATTACATATAAGTTTTGGTTTTTTTATCTTGGACTTAACTGTAGATTTTGGTTTTCATTTCTTTTTCTAATCTCAAACTCAAATTATATATATTTTAGTTTGGGTTTGGGAAGTTAGATTTTTTTTCCTTATCTTGAACTCAATTGTATTTTGATTGGTTTTGAATTTTTTGTTTAATCTCAAACTCAAACGACTAAATTTTAGTTTTTCTTTTATTTTGATTTTTCTTTTTATCTGAAATTTATTGCATACACGTATACAAGTAACTTAGTTCTCTATTTTGGTTTTATTATACGGTGGATACACTATACTTAGCCATCTTAACAATATGCGTAGGTATGATTTCCTGTCAAGGGAATTGAGAAATCTTGATACTATTCTTGTTGAAATGGTCTTAATATGTTAGATTGTGTTTGTTTAGTTTAAATTTACACAATATTGAGTCAAGTTCTCAATTTAACTTAGTTGATTGATTTGCTTTGATATATAAAATGACTCAATACATGAGTTTTAATATGATTACAGAAACATTATTTAACTAGAAGTTAAATGTAATGACCCGTTTTTGGAAATTTGAAGAGTTAGTCATTTGTGTGTTTGGGCATGGGCAAGTATATTTGACCATTTGGTTAGCGGGAGTTTGAGGGTGCAGTGTCTCGGTGGGGGTCTCACTACCCATCCAATGAGTAGGGGTCAAGGGGGCAGCGCCCCTTGCGGAGATTCTAGGGGTAGCCCCGGAAGCCAAATTATTTTGGAGAAACTAAGTTGAATTGTCATTTGAAGTTTTAATCGGTGTAGGATACCGTGGTCGATCTAGTATGGTGTTGGTTGATATTGACCAAAGAAAATTCCAAAAGAGTGTGATTGATGTGAGGTGGTGTGATCGACATGTTTGACCTAGCACAATGATTGGTAAATGTCGATCAGAGGCAGTCTCTCGAGAGTTTTCTTCATGAGTTGGTCGATACGAGATTGATTTTCGACGTGTGGTCAATGTATGGTCGATATGGCCTAGAGGTGGTCGAGGTCAACTAGTGGAGATTCCTGAGAGTTTTCTTTATGTGTTAGTTGATGTGAAGTGGTTGGTCGATGTGGGGTTGGTATGAGGTTGATGTGGTTGACTTAGTTTCAAATCAACCACATTTGAAAGGGAATTGGTCAACATCGGTGGTTGGTCGATGCGAGAATGATGGTTGATGTGGTCAATCCCGAGGCGTTTTTGGTCAATGTTAACCCTGCAATAACGTATTTTTGATATACGTCATTTTATTTTGTGATTTTAGGGTTCTAGGTATTCTGTTTCAAAGCTGTCAGAGAGAGAGAGAGAGAAAAAATCCCAATCGGTTTGATCATTGTTGTGTTCTTAGGTGTGGGAGGCGTCTAGCAAAGAGGAGCAAGGTGAAAGGCATGTTCTTCGATTTGGAACCCTAAGTTCAACCAAAATTCAAGGTAAGGATTTTGTTATATTCTCTTACCCTTTAGCTATTGTTCGCACGATTAGAGTCACTCTAGAGCAAAAAGATAATGTATATATGTATATATGTAAATTCATATAAGTGTGACCTTCTATATATATATATGAATATTGACCTTTAATGGCGTTCTATATGTTTATCCTTGTGGTAGATAGTTATAACCAATTCATAAGGGTTGGTGGCTGTTAGAGTGTTTGTGTGGTTGGGGGGTTGTTGTCTGTCTCACACCCACGTATTTCATGTAAGTTTCGCAGTAGAATTTCATGGAAAATCATGGGAGGGTTTGTTAAAAGTTAACATAGCTTTCAATCGAAGCTTGTGTGATAAATGTTGAATATATGTGTTAATCTATGTTATGAGAAATGTTTCTATGTTTGTTGTGTATGATTGAGGTGTCTGTGTGGCTGTAATTGAGGTGTCTGTGTGGATATGGTTAAGGTGCCTATGTGGTTGTAGTTAAGGTGCATGTGTGGCAAATATTGAGGTTAGGGGGATCGTGTGGCTCACTTGTGTTTTGTTTACATATTGAATACCTTGAAGTCGAAAAATTGATTATGAACTGTATACATAATTGACACAATACTGCACTCATTGACACTATCATGTAGATACTAGTGACATAAAATGATAGAATGGGTTGAAGAAACATAATCCCTACTAAGATATGGTTTCTCTCCCCTCATGTTGTGATTGTTTTCTTTTCAGAAACTTACAAGCATTAGATGGGGCACAAAGGTGGATGACTGAGTTATTATTTTGTTGTTTACTTTCATTCTATTTTGAGTTGTTATGAGGAACTGTTATAACTCCATGTGGAGAATGATGTAAAAAGGTTTTGAAATATTAATAAATATGTAGATTGACTTGTAGATGCTTGGTATGTTTGTTGTGATGTTTTATGTGATATTGTTTAACCTGACCCCTTGCCCTACTGGATGGGTAAAAGGAGTCATGAATTGGTTTTCTCGGGTTAGAAATCTCAGGGTGTAACATTAAACTCTTAAACAAACAATCAAATCTAACTTTCGTTGTTGTCTTGTATTTTAGTATTGGGTGTTCAACCTCATCAATAGTTTTCTATAAAACTTGCTCACTACACAATTTGGTTAGCATGTAATCATAAAAGTTGTTTTTATATCTTTCAAATGGTAAAACGTCATGTATTGTTGTTGTTGATATGGTTAAAATTGATTTTGATGTAGTTAGATGATGACTAAATTGAATGTTGTTGCCAATGCAAAATTGTGGTCTCCTAATGTTGAAAAGTTGTTTATACAACTTATGGCGGAGGAAATGGGTAAAGAAAACATTTAAGAGGGTATTTTCCATATGAGAATTTGGGATAATATATTGGAAGAATTCAATAAGCAAAGCAAGCAAAATTATAAGTTACCATAAGGAAAACAAAATTAAATTAGTTGAGGTAAACACATCATATCATTTCACAAATCCTACAACATTCTCAATATATATTGAGAATGTTATCTTAAGTTATGATATGGTTTTCCTTTGTATGTTAAAGGTTGAATTTAATTTTAATGTTTTTCATACTTGCTTAAGAAAAAAAAGTATATCTTTTATAAAATTTGACCAAATTTCATTTGCAAATATAGGTTCATATTATTTTATGGACTTTAGATATCCCCTGGGTGGATGTTTTATGCCATTATAAAAATCAATTCGATATCATGTATGTCACGCCCCCGAATTCCAAGAAAACCCGGAACCAGGAACATAACTTCCCCTTGACCGCACCCGAAAGGTCAAGGGATTAGTGACAAGCACCAATAGAGACTACACCGCGGGTGTTGTCTCAAATATGTAACCCTGTACAGTCATACATCAAGGGTAATCTTGTACTTTCTCATACATCATCATGCATATGATAAGTCAAATAGTCTTACAGACATTACATCACAAACAGTATGCAAATACAACTGTCCACGGACCCATATCCGGGATACAAACATAATACAATACAGAATACAATATTGTATCATACATCAGAGTAGTGGGCATCCTCCTGGAAGAAAGTCCTCCACTAGTCTCGGGTCACACCTGAAAAGGGTAAACAACAAGTAGGGGTGAGCGACAAGCTCAGTAGGTGACCCCAAAACTCCACATCATACAACACATATAAGTCTATACTATATGCTCAGTGTACTCGTGCACCGTGTAGTGTGCACAATCATCAGGACTTAGCCTGCAAACAAACATCAGGACCTAGCCTGCCCACACAGGACAGCTTGTCCGCGATCCTCAACAGGATCCCAGCTCAGGACACTCAGCCCTAGCTCCACAAGCTCAACGGCTCAACTCAGGCCTTAACCTGTCCACAGCGCAATATGCCCGGCCACAGTCGCCACACAGGCCTGCCATCGGTGCATATGCCTGCCACGTCAACCACATAGCACCATCGGTGCATCACGGTGAGAACCCAAACAAGTCACGGAGTCCATGCCCCAATACCTCACACCAACATACTAACATTAGTATGGCATTTCATTCTCAACATTTCCTTTAAAACCGCCCTGGTCTTCACAAGTAAATCCTCAATCCTTGATTTATGAAGGAAGTACCCAAAGCAGCTATTTTCTTGAAATCAAAAGTCCCGGCATTGGGTTCCCATATCATAAATAAGATAATCTGATTTTTTTGGGGATTTTTCTGAGATGTCTAACCCCACTTTCTAAAAATTCACCACTACGAACTTTTGGGTTTTTCCGAGATTTTACACTAAATCCAATGTTCACATTTTGAAAGAGTGGAATTAATTTTTCTAGTATTTTTCTTTGAATCCAAATGGGGGGTATTTCCTTATTTACATTGTAACTTAAGTATAATAGGTTTACAATGTAAATGGTTCAGTCCAGTCAACTGTATTTCAAATCTACCTTCACTGTATTTCGAATCCGTATTTTCGAATCTCTTTTCGGACTGCCTTTGACCCTCGAACCTACACTCGAACTACCTTCGAAAACTACCTTCGAAGTACCCACGAACTGCCTTCGAAACTCCCTTCGAAGTACCTTCGAACCTTCGAAACGATACTCGAAAACTGCACATTCGAAATTTTCAATTTCCAGTCGATCTCATCGGCTGTTCTTTACCCAGTTCACGATAGTTACTGTTCATCATCGTTTTTCACCTGTTTCTCGTCTGGATTCAACCCAGAAACCTCCAGACCTTTTGCAATCTCATAAAACTCATACCTAATAATATATATTAGGTTTTAAATCACGTCTTACCACTCAAAACGCATTATGCACGCAAATAACAAGATTCAACCCCAAAATTGGTTTTTCCCCAAATCTTAGGGTTCATCCAAATTCCATGAATTTGGGGTTAATTCGCATGGTTTAGCTACTCTAGTAAGCAGAATCAACAAATAAGAGTGAGAATAATGAATCCCTACCTCGAATTTGGGCTATTTGAGTCCGGATCATCCGAAAGCTCTTGGTTCTCCTCCAACGTGCTCTCTCTCTCTCTCTTTCTCTCTCTTCGTGTCTCACGCACCACAAAAGCAAATTAACGGTTTCTCCCCTCTTTTCTCTATTTATACTTCATTCATTTCTTAAAATACTAACTTTACCCTCACAAGGCCCAAACTCCAAATTGAACTCCGAATCGAGCCCAATTACTGTCAAAATGCTCGAAATGACGAGCACAACACTATTCAGATATTATCACACTCGAATGACCGCCCAAACACAAAGTCAACCAATAAACCCCGAAAAGTCAACAATCGAGTCAAACGGGGCCCCGACTCGGAATCGGGCCCAAGTATAGTCAAAATGCTCACATTGACGAACACAATATTGTCCAGATGTTTTTAACAACAGAGAAATACTATCTCTCAGCCCTACCCAAATACAGGTCTTTACATCCTCCCCACCTTAGGACTTTTCGTCCTCAAAAATAAAACACATGCCCAAAGGACATAGCAAAATTCAAGCTCAATGTCCCAACAACAAAACATAAAACATGATCACCGATCACACATGTGCAATGCAACTCGCAACAAGCCAAAAGGGCTGACCAAATCCAACAACAACGAGTTAAACCACATCTCAAACAACATATGCAAAACAAATGCATAAAACATAACTCATACCTCAGGGAAGGTCCTCACAATGTACAAGAATATGGTGGAAGACAATGCCAACCAAAAAAAGTGGTTAAACTTTTTAATTGTTAACATTTTTGTGTATAGTATTTGAAAGAACACTTTGTAGTGTTTAAATCAAATTTCCCATAAGTAACTATTTTCGAAGTGGGAAAACAAAGATATCCTAACAAACGATAATGGTGACATTCATGAACCACAAGATTTGAATGATTAGAGGTTAAGACAAGCACAAGATCTGGGAAAAATCGCACGAGGAGATATGAGAAATTTGAGAGATGCAATCACCACAACTATTGGTCCTGAAGTGAGTGAGGGTGAATAGCTCACTTGCTAAAATGAAATTAAGATATACATAAATTAAATACTTGTCACGCCCCCGAATTCTAGGGAACCTGGAACCGGGTACATGACTTCCCTTGCCCGCACCCGATAGGTCAAGGGGTTGGTGACTAGCACCAATGGAGACTACATCGCGGGTGCTATCTCAAATAGGTAACCCTGTACAGTCATACATTAAGGGTAATCCTGTACTTTCCCATACATCATCATGCATATAATAAGTCAAACAGTCATACAGACATTACATCACAAACAGTATGCAAATACAACTGTCCACGGACCCATGTCCGGGATACAACACATAATAAAATACAAAATACAGTACTGTATCATACATCAGAGTAGTGGGCACGTCCTCCTGGAAGAAAGTCCTCCACTAGTCTCGGGTGACACCTGAAAAGGGGTAAACAACAAGTAAGGGTGAGCGACAAGCTCAGTAGGTGACCCTAAAACTCCACATCATGCAACACATATAAGTCTATACTATATGCTCGGTGTACTCGTGCACCGTGTAGTGTGCACAATCATCAGGACTCAGCCTGCAAACAAACATTAGGACTCAGCCTGCCTACACAGGACAACTTGTCCACGATCCTCCATGGGATCCCAGCTTAGGGCACTCAGCCCTAGCTCCACGAGCTTAACGGCTCAACTCAGGCCTTAGACTGTCCCCAACCACAACGCAATATGCCCAGCCACAGTCGCCACACAAGCCTGCCATCAGCACATATGCCTGCCCCGGCCATAGTGGCCACACAGGCCTTAGCCTCACGGTGAGAACCCAAACAAGTCACGGAGTCCATGCCCCAATACCTCACACCAACATACTAACATGAGTATGGCATGTCATTCTCAACATTTCCTTTAGAACTGTAGCCAGTCTTCACAAGTAAATCCTCAATCCTTGATTTATGAAGGAAGTACCCATAGCGGCTATTTTCTTGAAATCAAAAGTCCCGGCATTAGGTTCCCATATCATAAATAAGATAATCTAATTTTTGGGGATTTTTCTCAGATGTATAACCCCACTTTCCAAAAAGTCACCACTACGAACTTTTGGGTTTTTCCGAGATTTTACACTAAATCCCAATTTTCACATTTTGAAAGAGTGGAATTAATTTTTTTAGTATTTTTCTTTGAATCCAAATGGGGGGTATTTCGTTATTTACATTGTAACTTAAGTATAATACTTTATAGGTTACAATGTGAATAGGTCCAGTCCAGTGCTATCCAGTGTCCAGTTACACTGCAGGAGCTGCGACTCGTAGCTCAGAACCTGCGACTCGTAGCTGCGGAACGGTGACTCGTAGCTGCAGAGTGCGGAACTGCAGCGCGCCTCGAAGACTCGAAGCGAGGCTACGACCTTCGACCTGCGAGGCAATGAACTTCGACCCTTCGGCTACGAACTACGAACTACAAGGCTACGACCCTTCGACCCAGAACTTCGGGTCTTCGTCATTTCGACCCAGGAACGCGCCCAGGGTACTGTTCATCATCGTTTTCACCTGTTCTTCGTCTGAAACGCACTCAGAAACTCTCAGACGCTCGCTAAGACCCCTGTTTCGCAACAAACTACGATATCTACCTCAAAACGCGTCCAGAACGCCTCTAAATCGCGCAGAAACAACAAAAACACGTATAAAAATCCATATTTCCAGAAATCTAGATCTAAACCCAGATTTCCATGGTTGATTTATCAACCCTCATAAAAAACACAGTTAATCAACCCCAAAATCACAGAAACATATATCTACAATGATATAAAACTTCTTAACCACATATCTTATGTTAAACATTAGATCTAACCTAAAATTGAATTTCCCCAAATTCTAGGGTTCATGCTCAATTTCATAAATTATGATAAATTCGTGCAGATCCAAAACAAGAGAGAGATAAGAAGTTCAAGGACACCTACTTGAAGTGAATCTTTGAGCTCCATGAACCCAAATCGCCAAGGCCTCCAAGCTCTCTCAAGCTCTCTCTCTCAAACACACAAACGTGATAACGTAAAATGAAATCTCTTTCTGTTTATGCTATTTATATTTCTGCCAGTCAACTGACCTAGTCAACCATTGACCCAGTCAATAATTGACATCCCAACACAAAAATTGACCTCCAAGGCCCCGAACTCCAAATTGAGTCAAACTATAGTCAAAACGCTCGAAATGACGAGCACAACACTAGACTGATATTATCACCCGCAAATGACCGCTCAAATGCAAAGTCAACCAATAAATTCTGAAAAGTCAACAATCGGGTCAAACGGGGCCCCAACTCGGAATCGGGCCCACGTACAATCAAAATGCTCACATCGACGACTACACTACCGTCTAGATAATTGCATTCCCATAGAATGACTATCTCTCAAAACTACCCAAATACGAGTCTTTATAATACTAAACAAAGATACACAAGTTTATAGTGTTTTAGAATAAACACCTCCTACTCCACTTCTCCTCTACAAACTAGTAAATGGTTCAACTGTGATGATTACTGCAGTAAAAAAATAATTTCTTGAGTTCACTATAAAACTCAGGTATTTTAACTCACAACCAAAAGTCCAATATATAAGACAAAGGTTTAGTTTAAACTGAAGGTCCTTGAGATGGATCTTAACAAAGGGTTCTTAGAAACAATATGCAAAAAAATAAATAAAGCTCTACAAATAATAATAATGAACAAAGTAAAAAATTCTCATTGATTTGTAGAGGTGATATTTGAAGTCACTTTTTAATCTGATAAGTCTTTTCAAGTTGTAGATGTGCAGTTCCTGAAAGTTATCATTTTTAATAATTTAAAGTGTTCGTGGAAATCAGTATTCTTCTCTTTCCTTGTTTTTATTTATTTTGTCTTTATTGTGTTTTTTCATCTCAACTCAATTAGGGCTTAAATAACCATTTATCACATGGTTGATAATAATAATAAAAAATTGCTCATTGATCAATCACTCATTGTTGGAGTATTTCCAAGCCATTAATTCGAGTAACTATCGAACATTAAGTAATTGCTTTAAATTTAACTCCAATGCCTTCTGGAAATGAATTCTTACCATTTTGGAGATGATAAACAATTCTTGATTCTACTAAAACCTTTAAAACGTTCTCATTTGAACTTAAATCCACTCCTATAGCAACTAGTTGATCCAGAGTTTCAAACTGTATGATAATGTCACCAAAAAGTCTTCTTACATCGTTAGATTTTTTGAATACATCATTAAACAAGTCTTGTGTTATTATTTGCATTTCCTATTGAACTACTGTTATAAGCATTGCTTATTACATCATTAAAGATGCTTGTGATATCATTAGCACTACTAGTTAAATCATCGATCAATGAAGTTTGTTGTGTTACTGCCTTCAGTTTTGCTTTTATATATCATCGAAAATGCTTGTGTCATTAGTAATGCTTGTTGAACTATCAACAATGCTTGTAACAACATTAAGAGACAAAATGTCATTGCTCTACTTAGCTAGCTTAACTAAAGTCAATAGATGTATCATAAACAATATTGATTGCATCATAAGCAAGATTAGTGGAACACCATCACTTAGCTTTAATACTCATTCACTGCCTTCATGTTACGTCATATGCTATGTTGTTTATGACATAAGCAAACTTATCATGCCATCATCTAACAAAATAACATCATTTTACTACAATATTTGTTTGTTGCCTTCACGTTACGTCATAAATGATGCTAGTTGCATCATAAGAAGTATGATGTCATCTATTAATGAAATGACATCATTTTTAGTATGTACATACTTATTGTTGGACCATAATTTGTCCAAGACTTTATCATATTCAATTTTCTTCCATGCCACCTCGATTTGTTGAAACTTTTGTAAGACAACAAAAGGTCATGACCGATGAGCCATAAATGCCCGATTTCAAGAATTTATTCAAAAAGGCCTATAACTGACAAAGAACCAGTCCCGGGCAATAGAAAATCAAATTTGATGATCAACACCTTTAACCACGCTCGATTTTGAGGTCAAACGAAAAAGTTATAGTCAAAATAGTGTTTGGGCCGATAATGATGATCAAAACGATAAGGAATTCTTTGATTAACTTTTTCGTATATGGTCGTATTTCGGGTAGTTTAACCAAGGGATTAAGAAGGATAAACTCCTCGAAACATCATGGTTGACTCAGGGAGACGACACCAATATACCTGGGGATTCATTTAGCTTTTACCCACCAAACCGTCTAGATACACAACAGATTAAAATAAATCCAAGAGATTTTATTTTATTTTAGATATTAGGACTCCCTTTTTCAAATATGAGAACGAAGAGCCATAATTAAGCTCTCGAGACATCACAATTGACCCATTGGAATTATAAAAGGCATAATTAATGCACCAACGGATACTTCCCCTAAACACCTATAAATAGACTATCTCCGGAGGCAGACGGGGGCATCAAGATCAACTATCATTTATCAAAGGAGGATTTTGGAGAGGAAAAATCAAAGAGAGATAAACTTATTTTCTAAGAAGAAAGATATCCAGAATTGCTCTTTGTCCTTAAGCGACTAAAGGGGACGTTCCAAACCAAAGGAAGCATTTTGGAATCGTTGAAACTGAAGGCTTAAAGCAGGAAAGAAAGCTTGTATTTTTCTTTTTAACCTTTTTTCGTTTTTATTTAAAGGATTACTATTTATTCTCTAAATAATTTTTAATATATTTTTTTTATATATGTACACTTTTGATTAGTTGTAATAAATGAAAGAGATAAAACATAGTAAATTTAAAATTTTAAAAAATAATTTTAAAAAATAAAGATGGAGATGGAGAATAAGATGTGAAAAGATAAACAAAATACATCAAATAGTATACTATTTATTTCTGAAGAATATAAAACTATTGTGAATGCTCTTAGATATTTTTTTCAATAATTCAAATTTGAGAAATTGAACCATGCAATACTTTGAATATTTAAAAATGTTTTATGCTATTGGCTCACGACATCGCTGTGAAACTGTACTTGATTGGACAATCGTGATTTTTTTTTCTCTTCCTCTGATGATCTGGTATGTTATTATATCATTATGGTTATCCACCGATTATACAACTCCAGTTATATGTAACATTATACTTGAGTATTTAATGACATAATTTTCATTTATTTTTTTACGTCTACCATTCATTAATTATTTTATAAAAGTAATATTAATTGCATTTAACTTCCATAATAATACAAATAAATGCTTCTTCTTTTTTCCGCTGCACGAGAAATGTAGAAAAATAGTGTAACTAAAAGCAAAAAATAAAATAAAATAAAGAAGAAAATTGTAACAGGTTATTATTATTATTATATATAAAAGCGACATGCTGAAAAGACTGAAGCGACTATAAATGTTCATTTCTCACTTTGTTTCAAACCAAATACAATTAAAGCCTATGCGAAACGGCAATACTCAATAGGATTTGGATCAGTGCCGCTGACTTTGAATAAATCTGGTTCAAGCTGTCAGTGCGGGATCCGGTTTCACCGTTGACCTCTCCAGGAAAGTCAAAACATAATTAATCTTACAAATTAATCCACAATAATATTATTATTATATAGTCTTCTTGGAATCTTAAACGGCCAGTGCACTATTAGTTGATATGATGAAATGATTGTATGATATTGATGTGATGAAACTTACGCGATAATTTTGCATATAGTAATACTCAAAAAAAGTTATAATAATATAATAATATTTTTCTTATATGTCATATATTACAATGAAAAGATTTATATATCATTTCATAGATGAGAGTTTGAATTATCCGTGGTATAACATTCCTGCTGTAAATCAAAACTATATTATTTTGAAGTTTTTAAAAAAATGCATACCAATATAGTGTAATTTTAAGTAAAAAAGTAAAAAAATAATATAAATTTTGATCTACATCATTCATGCTATCACAACAGTAAAATAAATTAATTAATAAATTAAATCACAAAAGTTTTAATAGAGATGGAAGTTGCCTGAAAATCCCAATAAACACAGTATTTTTGAACCCAATTAGACAAGTTAGGATAAATATGTATGGGCCAATATGATATAATACTGTGCGCTCCAATATGATACTTGTAAGAATATTAATAACAACTCGCATTAATAGAATATAGCATCATTTGGCTTGAAGATTATTTATTACATTAGAAAGGCATTAATAAGACTGAGATTAGCAAAAACTGATAAAATTATAATCTTATTTTTCAAAATATCCCCACAATTGATGGGACGTCATGAAGGAGCAAGCGGCACAATTCGTGGTGGCATTGCTGGAGAACATGGCTGGCGACGGTGAAGGCCCTGTACTCACGGACTAGGGTTTGGAAGTGGGAGTCTTTGGCGAAGGCCCATTTCTGGGAGTCTAAGTAGGTGGGGACGTCGATCTCCTTCTTGCGAAGGGCATCGACATTCTCTAGTGCGGGGACCATGCACGCCGCTGTAGAGGAGTCGTCGCTTGATTCGCTCGGCATATATATGGGTGGAAGGGTAGTAGTGTCGAAAGACCTTGTGCGGCTTTCATTTCTTATCGCTCCCCCCTCTCTTTCCAGCTCCCTGCAGGTTCTACTTCGATCCATTCATGGAACAACAACAAGACAAACCGATAAAGACAAAATTGATAGATATGCTATATATGGAGCAATGCTGCAGCAGGGAGAGCGACTGCGTATGATTTTTTTGGCAGACAATTTTTATTTTCTAATCCCATGCACACTAGAAAGGGATTAGCTAAGCCGTTTCTTTTTTAGTGGCTTAGCTAAGATTATGTTTATGAGATTATTATTCCCAACAAGTCCCATGATTCAATTTTATTAAACAAAGTATTAGCTATTAGCTAATACAATCTCATGACTTAATCCATGCACGAACCAAATGAGGCATATTGCGTTAATTTGATACCTTGTATCGCCCCTGTGCAGCCACCGTTGGTTTAATTTCAACGTGAATATATATATATGATTACAAATCAATTATATATCTCTCTTTAATTTTATTTGATACTGTTTCCTAAACAAATTTCATAATCAGGGCTATGATTAATTTTATTTTAAATAGGTGACGCATTTATCCTTTTCTTAAATCCATACCCAACTCGTTCAAATTTTGGTTTCTAATTATAGATAGTTATTAGGCATTACCCATCTTAATTCGTTTTGTTTTTTGGAGGAAATTGAATTTTGTTATTTTGAAAATTTAAAAATAATGGCAAAAACAACTTAATTACCGTCTTCTTGTTGTTAGTGTTTACCGTTTTTTTTTCGCCTGAATTTGGGCAACTGTAGTATAAATTTAATTTTGATCAATTTCATCTTATCTCATTTCACCTATATATATATATATATATAGATATATGGAGAGAGAGAGAGAGAGAGAGAGAGAGAGAGAGAGAGAGAGAGAGAGAGAGAGAGGCTATGTTATGGCGAGTCATTAAACTGACTTTTTTTTTCCCCCCGAATTCGGGTACCGATGCTCTGGTAAAAGAATCCAAAGATGCCGTAAATCAAAATTATATTATTTTAGTATGCAATTGTTTTTTTAAAAAATATAAAATCATTTCAAAACATAAATTTGCTCCGTTTTAATAAAAGTGATTTAATTACCTATAATTTTGATCAAGTTCATCTTATTAAAGCAATTCTACGGCGAGTCATTAAACAGTTTATTTATTTGCCTGAATTTAGGCCACAAAATTCGATGCAGTATAAATGATTTAATTAACTGATTATGTACATCTTATCTCGTTTTTTCCATACAACTGAGTAATAAATTATTTTAATTTTGTAATGTTTTTTTTATCAACGGGAGAACAAAAATGGGAGGCTAATAAATTTATGGTTTACAGTGGGTCAATAAAAGGAAAAACAAAGAAAGAAAAAACGAGAAAAGGTCGTAGGATGTGGTAGCCCTAGCAGTAAAACCCACTGGCTATATAAAGGCCTCCTCCTCCACCAACTCAAAGTCCCCGAAACACACACACACAGTATAAAGCGATGGAGACTCTTGCACTGAAATACCTTGCACTTTCACTGCTACTTGTAGCATCACTGTTCCTATCCTCTTCTGCGTCTTCATTCCATGCCCAATCCAAGATCGACGACGGCCAACGAAAGCTCGCCGTTACCGCTGTCTCCTCCGCTCTGTCCACCTCACAGGCCGCTCTCTCAAAGTTCACGGCCCTGTCTAAAGCGTCCGGACTCCCTGCCGGCGCCAAGTCTGCCCTTAAGGATTGTACTGAAAACTTCGGTTCGGCTATCGATCACATAAGTGCGTCCCTGAAAGGACTCCAGGCTCTCACCGTAAACGGTGCAAGTGTTAACGACATACAGACTTGGATGAGTGGGGCAATCTCCGACCAGGAAACATGTAGCGACGGAGTCGACGAGGTTAACGTTAGAGCGGCCTTGAAAAGCGAGATCAAAGGGCTCGTTGCCACTGCTGAAAAGAGCACCAGCAATGCCTTGGCAATCGTTAACAAGATATAATAAGCGCAACATGGGGAGATATATAGATGACCAAATGCACGCTCTCTTGCTAATCGTGTACTATGTGATGAATAAACATGAATTCCTTTCTCATAAACATGAATTCCTTTCTCATAAACATGAATTTATGGGTACGTACATTAGCATGTATTTCCATATGGGATTTTGAACTGTCTTGCAAAAATGAACTAAATTGAACCAAGCGCACCTTACTAGCTATAATTACACTTACATCCTTGATTAATTTTAAATATATATGTATAAATTACAAGAGTGGAAGCAGACAGAATCTGTTTTCACCCGTACAAACCTATTCCAAAAAACAAAATCAATCCTATAAACAGGGTGCGCAAATAATCCGTGGGAGATTCATATGATCTATACGATCTGTAAATAATTTCTATGATTGGTTTGATAATCGTTCATACTGTCTTGAGTATATATTTTTGTTTCTTATAGGTGGGATGTTCGCTAGGTCGATATTAATAATGTCTTCCACAACAGTTATGTACTGAGGAGGTGTATGGCACAACCTTTCGGCATGTGTGATCCGATTTTTTCAAATAATATCTGTTATTTGCAAATGACTATGGTCTAAAACAAGCTCTGCAAGCATGGTATCAAGAGCTGAGATATATTATTCTGTCTATTCTTTTTATCACGTGTTAGCATCCTTATTCATACTATCCCAGGGTCCAACTTAATTCATTTTCTGGTTTATATTGATCTAATCATACCATTAATGCTGTGAGAATCTTCCTAGTGATGAGGTATTGGTGTTGGGTATATATTAATTTGTTTATGTTTGGATATGTATTATTGTTGAGATGATTGCTTTAAGCATATGATAGTTCGTATATTGGATATATTGTATATGTTGGTTATATGTTTGATATAGTCATTGTTTACATTAGTGAATACATTGTATGGTTTTATACCTATCTAATAATAAATTTTGATAAATAACATGATGTTATAATGCTCAGCCACAAAAAAAAAACATAATAATACAATCTAATAAATACATTTCAATTAATTAGAAATAATTTTTATATTATTAAGATGACACATTACTTTATATGCATTATCCTAACAAATTGCACTGATTATTACATAGCATAACTCCACATTTTCCATTAAAGACCTTAGGCATCTTTCTTTTTCCTATGGTGTTGAAGTCAATTGGACTTTTGATGGTGTTGTTTTCTCTTGGTATAAGTATGTAGTTGATTTGTTATAGAAAGATAATAGGCTTGATTCCAAACTTGTTTCCACACTACCCCTTACAGTTGTCACACCTCTTTTACTTCATGATGGTGCAAATCCAATTGATGTTACAACATCTCTATATAACCCAACCGTATATCTCCTTTAATTTCTTGTAAATAAACTCTCTCAGTTTACATATATAGGTCGTCAAAACATCATTAGGGTGCAGTAAAATGACTTCTGAAGTATCTGGATGGTACTCAACACCTTGGAATTTGGTTTAAATGAACTACTATGACTCTTCATGGTTACTTTAACACAAATTGGACTGATAATGATGATGATCGTACCTCCGCAAGTGCATGTACATTTTTTTATGTGCAAACCCAATCTAACAATGAACTATTACTTACTCTTCTATTGAGGTCGAGTGTCATGGCATTGCCTTTACCACTATTGAGATTTAATGGATTAAAAACCTTTTAGATTAGTTGCATATTTAGGGTTCTATAACAGTACTAATCATTTATTCAGATAAACTAGGTGCTACGAATCTTTTTGTTAATATTGTGTTTCATTCGCATATAAAATATCTAACTATTAACTATCACTTTGTTCATTAGTTACTGCAAATCCTCACTTCTTCATGTAACTCATGTTTATGTTGGATACTAACATGTCGATGCTTTTAACAACTCTTTGCTTCATCCTCATCTTCTTTATCTTTGTGACAAGAGTAACTTAGCTTCTAGTACACCATTTTGAGGGGGGCATGTAGAGACGGATTTAGGGGGGCGGCACGTGCCATGCCCCCCCCCCCCCCCCATTTTTTTAAATATATATATAATTTATATATAATTAAAATTAAAATTAATTATTAATATAATTTATTATTCTATATTATTTGTGATAAATATATTGCTAACGATAATAGTGGTAAAAAAAATTATATAATTTTAAAAAATGTGTCTAATTTGATTATAGGATAATTTGATGAAGTTTTTATGCTTTTATGCTATTAATTTTAACTTAAATTGTACTAATCGTCAATGCTAGTCTTAAAGCCAGATAAGTGAGGTGTCACGCCCTCGAATTCCAGGGTACCCAGAACCAGGAACATGACTTCCCCTTGCCCACACCCGAAAAGTCAAGGGGTAGGTGACTAGCACCAAAAGAGACTATACTGCGGGTACTGTCTCAAATATGCAACATTGTAGAGTCATACATCAAGGGTAATCCTATACTTTCCATACATCAACATGCATATAATAGGTCAAACAATCATACAAACATCATATGATAAATAGTATGTAATATAAATATCCACGGACCCTTGTCCGGGAAATCACACAAAACAATACAGAATACAATATTGTATCATACATCAGAGTTGTGGGCACGTCCTCCTAGAAGAAAATCCTCCACTAGTCTCAGGGCATACCTGAAAAGGGTAAACAATAAGCAGGGGTGAGCTACGAGCTCAGTAGGTGACCCTAAAACTCCACATCATGCAAACATACAAGTCCATACTATATGCTCAGTGTATTCGTGCACCGTGTAGTGTGCACAATCATCACGACTCAGCCTGTAAACAAACATCAGGACCCAGCCTGTCCACACATGACAGCTTGTCCACGATCCTCCATGGGATCCCAACTTAGGACACTCAACCTTAGCTCCATAAGCTCAACGGCTCAACATAAGCCTTAGCCTGTCAAGTCAACCACATAATACAACCTGTGCATCACGGTGAGAACACAAACCAGGCATAGAGCCCAAGGCCCAAATCCTCAAACCAACATACTAACACCAGTATGACATGTAATTCACAACACTTCCCTTATAACTGATGCCAGTCTTCACCAATATGTACTCCTGCCTTGACCAAGGAAGAGGATGCTCGTAGAAGTTGTTTTCTTGCAATAAAAAGTCTCAGAATTGGGTCCCCATCTTATAACTAAGATAATTTGATTTTGGGGGATTTTTCCGAGATTTTGTCCTAAATCCCAATTTTCACATTTTAACGGAGTGAGAATTTAATTTTCTTTGAATCCGAAAAGGGGTATTTCGCTATATACATTGTAACTTAAGTCTAATACTTAAATGTGTAGAGACTTAAAGGTTACAATGTAAATGGTCTAGTCCGATGCAGTTGCACTGGCTCAAAGTTGCAGAGCTGCGGACTGCGGAGCTGCGGACTACGAAGCTGCTGACTACGAAGCTGCTGACTACGCAGCTGCTGACTTCGAAGATGATGACTACGAAGCTTCGACACTAAAGTTCGCCCAGGGTACTATTCCTCATCATTTTTGCCTATTCTTCGTCTAAAATCAACCGAGCGACCCACAGGCACTCACAAATACACGTTTTACTCAATAGACTACAATATCTACCTCAAAACACGTTCTGAACGCCTCTAAATCGCACAGTTATACAACCCTATATCACATAAACACATATCCAAACTGATATAAATCAGTTCTTAACCACAGATCTTATACTAAACCATTAGACCTAACCCAAAATTGGATTTCTCCTAAAACCTAGGGTTCATACTCAATTTCATAAATCATGACAAATTCGTGTGTATTCAAAGATAAGATCGAGATAAGAGGTTCAAGGACACTTACCTGGAGTGATTCTTTGAGCTCCACGAACCAAAATCGTCTCAAATCGCCAAGGCTTCAAGCTTCTAAGCTCTCTCTCTCTCTCTCTCTCTCTCTCTCTCTCTCTCTCTCTCTCTCTCAAACGCACCAATGTGATAGCGTAAAGTGAAAGCTCTTTCTTTTCATTCTATTTATATTTCTGTCAATCATTGACCAATAATTGATCTTGTCAATAATTGACCTCCCAACATAATAATTAACCTCCAAGGTCACGAATTCCAAATTGAGTCAAATTATTGTCAAAATACTCAAAATAACGAGCACAATATTATTCAGGATATTATCACACTCAAATGCCTACTCAAATGCAAAGTTAACCAATAAATCCCTAGAAAGTCAACAATCGGGCCACTCGGAGCCTCGACTCGGAATCGGACCTAAGTACTATCAAAATGCTCAAATCAATGGCTACACTACCATCTAGATAGTTGCATTCCCATCGAATAGTTATCTCTCAATACTACCCAAATACGTGTTTTTATATGAGGCATGAGTCTTGGGCCTTCAAAAATTAAATTAAAACTAGGGCTTTCAGGCCTCATATCTTTTTGGCTTAACCTTTGACGGTAGCAAAGAATTAAAAATTAATTTATAATTTTGATAATAATATATGTTTTAAAATGTTATGTTATTACTATAATTATAGCAAAATAATAATAAAATAAAAATCAATAGTTTAACTGTATCTACATAAGGATTGTCAATTTAATAATCACCTTGAATCTCTTAAATTTCGAGTCCGGCTCTACTAATCATAATTTTAGATAAAAAAATTTAAATATCAATTACATACTTTGTATCTTGCCCCTCCCCCCCCTAACTAAACTTTCTAATCCATCCCTGAGAGCATGTTAGAAAATATTACTATTATTTTAATTTCTTTATTCTAATTAATTTTCTTATTTTTAGTTTTCTTATTCTAGTACTTTTCGTGATTTTTTAGAGCATGTTTGGTTTGGATATTTTCTATTTTTATTTTTAAAAAGTGATATCCATTTTTAATACATAGAATTAAAAAGTAAAAATAATAAAGGTTATTTTCAATTTAGATGACTACTAAAATGAAAATATGATTTAATTATTATTTTTTAAATTTCATGTACCCAAAAATAGTTATTATATTTTTAAAATAAAAACAAAAAATATGCCAACCAAACATATCCTTACCTTCCTTATTGTAGTTATATTGGTATTTATAAATATCACTTTTTTTAATAAAATTTGGAAAGCTTTCCTATGAACAACAACTTGCACGTGAGCTTAAAAACCGTGCACAAATAGAGGCTAAAAAAGAGAAAACTTAGTCTCCCTCAATGACTTAATTTTTTGGGCTCTAATATTCGACTAGAATTATTCATCGAATTCATAAACTGAATTGATGTGGTAGCTAATGTGTTTGGGTGCGTGGATTTATTAATTGTGTTTATAGCAGATAACGTGTTTAAATCGGTTTGATGAATTTCGATTTAATTTCTGTCTTTGTCAATTGTTGTATTCCCAGAAGATACATGTTTACTTCGGTTCGGAAAAATAAGAATTTTAGTTCGGAAAATGAGGATTTTCGTTTGAAAAATAAGGATTTCGGTGTATAAAATAGGGATTCGGTTAAAAAAAATAGAACTTCGATTCAGGAATAAGGCTCCGTTTCGAAAATAGGGTCTTCGGTTCGGGAAATAGGGACTTCGATTTGGCAAATAGGTCTTCGGTTTGGGAAATAAGGCTTCAATTCAAAAAATATAGACTTCGATCGGTTCGAAAAGTAAGGATTTTGGTTCGGAAAATAAGTCTTTGTTTCGGAAAAAGGTACTATTTCTCGAACCATATCATCAAACCGAATTAAATCATCCCCTACTTATGGGTTTTTGGGTTTCAAAACCGTAGTCATCTCCAGGTGACTGTAATTTCAAGTGAAATCTTCAAATGGTCATATCTTTGCGTATACTGGACCATTTTGTGTCTTTTTTTTATTTGTAGGTAACGGCGAGAGCTACAACATCCAAACTCCCGTTGGAGGTTTGCCGCTCTCAAATTTCCAAAAAACATACTCTTTCACCTTTAAATCCTAATTTTTAGCAAATTATTACATTTTTTTAGTACATAACTATCTGAGATCTATTT
The DNA here is from genome assembly GCA_023512835.1 of Taxillus chinensis. Lineage (NCBI taxonomy): Eukaryota > Viridiplantae > Streptophyta > Magnoliopsida > Santalales > Loranthaceae > Taxillus > Taxillus chinensis. Next base: position 32,085,367 of record CM042087.1, read on the forward strand.
TTACCAAGATTATTACATCTTTTTAGCAATGTTTAATGGGTAGAATAGTACTTTGGTTTTTTGTAATACAACTATTTTCTTAATCGAACCGATTTAAATGTTGCTCTTTTTTTTTTGCTCGCTCGCACTTTTTTTTTACGCAACGTGTAATGATTGTTAGCCACACTGAATGCCTCGCTAAACTGATATGCTAGACGGATACGTAGATTCGATTTTAAATCTGATAAAATCATCCAATCAAAAATATTTATTCTAATTTTTCTTGGTTTGGTGAGGTGTGCTAATAGTTCACCAAGGCATGGATGACATAAACCTATGTTATTTTAAAAAAATGAATTTAACCTATGATTAAATTTAATTTTTAAATTATTTAAAATTAATAAAATACTTTATCTATATTCCTATTCAATTCAAACTTAAAAACACAAACGACGAGTACATTTGATATTTTAATATTATTTTTAAAAGTAAAATTATTTTTAAAAATTATAAATTTAAATAAATTTAAAATTATTTAATTTTCAAATTTTCAAATGTAAATTCAATATATAGGGAGACCTTAATATTTTTTATTTTATATTTTATATTTATTTTATTTTATTAATTAGGCTCATTAAATATTATCTTTCCATTTTTTAAAATTTTAATTTAAAAAAATATATTCTTTTCAACACTTATTTTCTTTCTTATCAAATAGAAATTATTTTTATTTTAGGATTCAACAAAACTTTAACATAATATAAAAATAAAAAACATAAATGTCAACACTTTTATAAGTTTTAAAATCAAATTGATTGCAATAGAAATAAATCAGTAGATAGTAAAATTAAAGTTATTACCATCAAAATAAATAAGCACACGACCGTTTTAGATATCAAAATTCCATTATTGCTTTGATTTAAAAGTAGTGTAGAATTTATGACACGCAATTTTAAAATAAAGCGATAAATTGAAAAGAGTTTTTGAAAAAAAAATAAAAAATAAAATCCTATCCACGTGCAGCAAGAAGTAAATCCTCTCTACGGATGTCACAGCTGAATTGACCACCATTCCCTGTAATTGCGTATTTGTTTGTGCAGGGGGGTGGGGTGTGGTGGAGAGGGGAAGAAGATTATTGAATCAAGTCCAAACAAAAAAACACTAAAGCGTGATATACCAGTTACAAGATGACCTATGAAGAACGCGTGCTGGACCCGCGAGGACTAAGAACGAAGGTCTAGTGGGTGGGTGGATGTAAATTAAATTTAGAAGTTACCATTCAAACGATCATCATCGTGTTTGAAACGTCGACGTTACATCTTCAATGGTTCTGGACCACCCACCAGTGCCCTGCGGCCTGCCACACTACGAATGAGATGTCTCGCGGCATTAACGATAGTTGCCGCCACATTAACGCATTCATTTTTTAAAAACAAAAGCAAAAACCAACCTTCAACGTAAGGGCCAACATATATGTAATTTATTTTTTAAAATTATTATTTAAAATTATAATTGGTATGACTAATTTGGAGATTTAAGGAGATTAATATAATTATTAAATTACAAGTTCTTATTTATAAATTAAATTATTAATTTTTATTTTTTTATTATAATTATATGAATAATATAAAATTTAAAAATATATATCATTTGAAATTATAAATTAATTTTTAATTGTTTTTGATGTCGGAAGTTAGGCCAAGATAATTTTAATATAATTTTAAAGGGTCAAAGATTAGGTCTTACTTGTCTGGTCTTATACCAATACTGACAATTAATAACATTTAAATTAAAATTAATAACATAAAAAGTATAAAAAAACTTATTAAATTAGTTATAAAACTTTTTAAAATTATATAATTAATTTACCAACATGATTATCACAAATAATATAAAATAATAAATTATATTACTAATTAATTTTAATTTTAATTATATAAATATAATATAAATAATTAAAATTAAAACTTTTATATATAACTATATATATTTACCTACTATTAAAATTTATAATTTATATTATATATTTATATATTAATTTTAATATATAAATATATATAAGTTTTATATACATATATATAAGTTTTAATTCCGTCTCTGCGTATATGCATGGCGTTCGATGGGTTTGGTTGGGGGTCTCAATTAATGAAGATATGTAATTAATAAAACTGTTTGTTATGTTCAGTGATGGATCCATGCTCCTTGAGAGATGGTGGAGGGGATGTCAAAAATAAAAAATAAAAAAATAATCGAGAAATAATGCTTATATATTTATTTATGTAGACAACACGTTAAGAGAAAGTAATGCTCAACTTGGAATTAAAAAAAAATAAAAAATTTCTAAACCTAATGTTAGTTTAAGTTGAATTTCCATTATTGTCAAAAAAGACAAACACGTTCTCCTTGACCTTTTGCTTCGCGCGAATCGAGGATGTCGGTTTTTTTATTTAAATATATTAAAGGGAAAATCATTTTAATTTTGGAATTATCTCTGAGAAACCATTTTAAATTTGACACTTGAATATACATATTCATACCCTATTTGGTTCTATAAAAATTGCATATTCATTCATTTCTCATCAATAAATTTGCAAAAATAAATAAATAAAAAACATCACTAGACACCAAAAAAAGCAGAGTACATATTAATTAATATAATGTAGGTTCGTTCATATACGAAAGATATGGACATAAATCGCAAGTAATAAAAATCTGGAATTCGCAAGTAATCCGAAAGATATGGACTTCCAGGCCGGAGAGGAACACGGTAAAACACGCACGTACCGACTGACTGAGTGACTCTGACTGAGACAGACACATACACATCATGTCATAATGAGTTACAACGCCAAGAATCCGAGGAGGCCGAGTCGACTCAGGGATGGATATCAATTACCGAAGAAGTGGTTGACCAAGGCGAGGGCGTTGCTAGTGACCTGTCCCGTATGGACCACCCTCTTCTGGACCAGGTCCTTCGCCTTGCCGTTCAATTCCCTGTCGGAGAAACTATCTAAGCAGGTGTCGGCGCCGGTCAGCGCGGCGCTCACCCACGTCTCCACGTTGCTCATGTGCCACTTGAACGGGGGGCTGTAGCGCTGCTTCGGGTCCGTGTGTTTCAGCTCTCGGAGCGACTGCTGGAGCCGCGACACGCTGCTCCCCACGTTCTCGAGGCAGTCGGCGGCGGCGGCGGAAATTTTCTTATTCACGTGTTTGATCTTGAGGACCTTGGAGATGAAGGCGGCAGTGTTGTTGGCATAGAGGAGGCTCAACTTGAGAGCGGTTTGGGACAACTTCTGGAGGTTTTTGGGTGGGATCCTGGAGGCGTAGGGGGTGAGGGACTCCACGCACAGCTCCTGGTACGTGGTTTTTGCGCACGAAGCGTTGATGAACCTCGCGTTGGCGGCGGCAGAGGCAGCGTCGGCGGAGGACGGCGTGGCTGAGGCGGAGGCGGAGGCGGAGGCGGAAGCGGCGGTGCAGAGGAAGAGGAAGAGGAGGGAGAGAATTGATTGGGCCATGCCTTCTTGCCTCGATGGGAATTGCGATGTAGTGAGTGGGGAAAAGGAGGGATTTTCTTGTGCTATTTATTTAGGGGAAAGTGCCGCCTTTGTCTTCGCGTCCCACCACGCCAAAGAACCAGTATAACATGTTGTGAAGTAAAATTTTACCGTTTTATTATTTTTTTATTTTAAAATTATATTGCATTGATATATATTTTAAAAAAAAATATTAAAATGACATTATTTTAATGTAAGGCGGAAATGTTTTACAATAGAAAATACCAACTCTAAATAAACTACAGTGCATCTTCGCTGTGCATTAAAAATAGTAGGAATGCTCTAGATATCGTTTTATTATTTTTTCACCTTAAAATTACGTTGTAATAATATATATTTTCTTAAAAAAATTCAAATCAACGTAATTTTAATCTATATTGTACAGTAGAGAATCTTGTGTCAACAAATGTCACAATACCTTTACCTAACTCTCTTCTTCAATTTACATCTTTTTTTAATATTTTTTCCAACGACCCGCTCGACAAATCTCATAATAAAGCTGGATAAAATTGCATAAACAATCCGACTGTCTGATTAACGGAATAATGAGATGTAATGATATTTATTATTAAATTTATAATATTATTTCAAGATGCATTTTTATCAATTAAATTATCTTTTCAATCATTTATAATAAAATAGCATCACTCGATTATAAATGTAACAACAAATTCTAACTCTAAAATGGATAGTTAAAAGATTGCAAATTATGAGGTATAATGTCAACATTGTCACCACCTGATTTCTTAATGCTTTAGTGGTTATAATCTCATTACACTCAAATTTATCTTATTATTATTATGATGAAAAACTTTAATTTAATTTTAAAAGTCATCACCAAGTGGACTTGATCGATTGAACTAGGTGGTTTGGTCGACCATTGACCAGTTTGATCGATCAAAGCATTTTAATCGATCAAGGTGGTCAAGTGAACCAGAGTGGTCAAGGGAGATGTGGTCGATTGATTTTGGGTGCTTTTAGTCAATGAAGGCTTGTTTTGAGCTGTTTTCTATGGTTTTTTAGGAATTTGGCCCCTAGGCTTTGCAGATAATCCAGTGGGGAGATTTAGGGTTGTGAGCCTATGAGTTTATAAGACTTAAGAAGTTTAGTATGTCTTATTGTTTTGCATGTATATCTTGTTTAAAATGTCTATTGTAACTTATCTGTCTAACTATGTGTGGTAACAACATGAAATGATATGTTTGCATGAATTATGGTACCTAGTAATGATTTGTGCCTGCAAGAAAATCTTAATAATCACGAGAGGCTAATATTGTAGTGCCTGGATGATGAAATTTGTTTAGAGCATGAGGGGCAACATTTTGGATTATATGGGAGCCTTGTTTTACCTTTTATTGCATGAGTATATGATTGAGTTGTTGATTTATATATAGCATTACACAAGCACAAGCCTACACTAGTATATGTGTTGGGATGGGTTGCAGAGACATGATCCCTATCGAGTCGTGGTTGCTCACCCCTCCTATTGTGTTTGTCTGTCTTGTTCCAAGTGTTTATAAGAGCTACGAGGTTCACCAAATAGGAAGACCTTATTTGTATTTGTTTGCGTTATTTGGATTGAAATAATATAATGTAACCTCTTGGGGAAAGAACTATATATGTATGTATTATTTTGATTTAGATTCCTATATTTGTGTGTAATATGTATGGTGCGGATATGGGATGACGCACGTGTTAAGGTCTATTTCTATGTGTTATCGTCAACTCCTCATCCCTATGAGTATGCAAGTAGGGATGACAAAAGCAACCCGACTTGATTTGATCCGCCCTAACAAACCATCTCGGTCGAGCTCGGGTCCTACTTGACCTGCCCCAACCCGAGGGTTTTAAATAAATTTAATGGAAAAATGATGAGTTGACCAACCTGACTCGACCCAACCCGCTCCAAACCGCCCAAACCCCCAGGTCGAGTCGGAATAAATATTTTCGATCATGGAACCTGTAAGCAATCATATACACAATAGAAAAGACATATGCAAAGCTCCGTGAGAATATGATCTCTTGTATGATTCAAATCTATTATAAGGTTCTTGATGACGTGTCTATGACCTAATCGGCACAAGGAAACATCTTGTATGATAGTATACAAGTCCCCACACGACAAGTGTGGTACAAATTCTCGAAGTGTGACATTTGACCATTGCGTTTTTAAACGTAATTTTTAGTAGCATTGTCACAAATCAACGAATCATCTCATTGAAAATATGAAGAACCTCATCAGCTCCCTGATTGCGGTGGCGAGCTTAAAGCATCGGGTGATTTCCACCTCTTATTGGCTCTCTATTTTCAATAAGAATCCATCAAAGGTAAACATTGTCTTTTCTGTTTTTTGTTTTTTTCGTGTTTTTTTCAGACTTTTTCTTTTTTCTTTTTTTAAATCCAAATAGTTCATCATCATCAAGGACATCGAGGAACCGGTAAAAGGGCTTAAAATGTTTGGTATGACATCTTCTACCATTATTTTCAAATTTTTTTTTTGACATATGACCAATTTTAGTCGTAATCGGAGGTAACAAGGGGTTACGTCACATGAAAAATGGGTGGATTTACCGTACCATCTTACATGCCCACGATAAGTTAGAAAAGAAAGAAAAATTATTAGTAAATCTTGAAATAAAATATTATAATATTTCGATATTATGTTTTTGTGTATTTGGAGAAAATGTATATCTCAATATGTTTTTGTGTTTTTATGGATGGAAAAGGGGGAGGCCTCCAAAATTAATATAAGAGGTAAAATACTAACATACATTATGAATACAACACAAGATTACTAGAAGGTATGTTGCATCTTATTTTTATTTTTGTTTTTCTACCTATTTAAAAAAACTTTTGAAATGTCTTTTTATTGTTACATTTTAGATTCCCTCTGAAGGGATTTATTTGATGCGGCCTAGACCTGAGGGACGCTACACTTGCGGCATAAGTGTATGCTGTCTGGAGCTGATGGAAAAACACTAGGTAGAAGAACACAAAGAAATAAAACGAGAAAATAACTATTGTAAAATTTGCAAGAATTACTTCCAAACCGATAAACTACTTCAAATATCTCGATAAATCCGAGAATTGTCCCTAAAGCTGGATCCCCAAATTTAAAAGTTTGGTTTCGTTGATGTTAAGAGTATATAATATTACTAGCCCCATGTATCCATGTAAAGTTTTTTTTTATTTTGTTTTTTTACCTTTGTGTGTGACGATGAACTAAAAGATTTAAAATTTGATGCAGAAAACAGAATATGAGGATACCCAGATTTAAAAGATTTTATTCATTTTATGACTAAATTTCGATCTTAGATTAGGTGTACAACTTTGTTTTACTAGCATATTATGACTAATTTCAGTCATATAGATTGTAATGGTACTTTCCGAAAGTTTAATAAAACACTTCCAGCTGAGAAGGTAATAATAATTTCTAAAATAAAATACAATTATTTTCCAATATAAATATAAAAACTTATATATGTACCACTTTTAATACGTTTAGGCCTGAAGGTAACCGTAGAAAGGTTGGGTGAGGGCCAAATTGGCATCAAAGGAAGCATTACATTAGGTGAGATTGTGTGAGTTCTCACCAAATTCGGCTTGGTATTTTCCATTCCACTCTATTCTTGTTTAATTATTTTTGTTGCCTATTTTAGAATCGTTCAAAAACTTTTTTTATTGTTATTATCTAGGTTCCAATCAAATCTATATACTACCTTCAAGACTAGTAGCCCCAAGATTAGATTATAGAGATTTTTGTTTCTTGCTACTCACTAGCTTTTGTTTGATTGTCGCTTTTGAATTCATAGCCTCTGAAAATATATGAACAATTGAAGGGGGTTGTTTTATGAAATAGACTAAGGGTCTAAATAGACAGAAAAAGTATTAGTATAGATCATTGGCCTGTAAGTTTACAAACGAAAGTTTGGGTTTTTACTTATGATAGTATATGTTTGTAAAGATAGAGATCTACATGGACGGAAGAATTCTTAAAAAATTTTAAGATCTATTGCCAATGAAAAATCTTTTATTAGAATCAACCCTGAGAACTATATTGATGGATTTGTGATTTGTATAGACTCTATGCTAATGACATTTCTACCGATAAAAAGATTTTCTATCAAAATAAACTCCAGAATCTATATTTCGATGGAAAATGAATCTATACCAGCAAAAACTTTCCGTCTATATAGTCTTCTACTTATAGTGTTGGCCTCATTACAATATGACTCAAATTGATATTCAAACATCAAAAGTGAGACTTTGATATCCCAAATAGAAAACCCCAAATTAGAGAATTCTTAGGATTGATTTTAGTCCAATAATTATGTATTAATATTAATGATATATTTATTTGTGTTTTAGATTTTGGATCACTTGTGAAGTCGGTTCAACCCCCAAAGATAGTACCTGTTTGTGAATTAAATTAGATAATTATTATAAAATTTAAATGTTTAAATATAATAAGGTTTAGAAGTAAAACTGATTTTCGTTAAAATGTGTTATTTGATCTTGGTGTGACCTCAACTTCTCTCTTTCTTTTCATTAGTTTTTAATATAACCCATTAACAACCGTATAACAATATTGATAAATATTGTGACATCACTTCTTGTTATATTATGTTAGATAATGTAAATTTAATTAGAATTCTGAAAAAAAGTATTATTTAATATTATTTATCTATAGTTGTTAATTATATATATGCGATAATTTCAAAATCATTGATACCAAAATATTTTATTCCAATGTCTTATTATCACTAAATATAAGTAAATGAGTATAATTAACATGCATGTCTCATTATAACTTTATGATAAAGATGTATTCAATCGTTTAATTATCACACTAATTAGTTATGAGTTTGAATCTTGAAACTTTCTTTGTTTCTCATTTAATTATCGAATAATACCACTTTAGTTCCGAGAATAGAGATTATAATGCAGTCTATTTTTATTTTTATTAAAACTATATATTTGATTAAAAATTTATTTATCAAAATAATATTATTTTAATAAAAATACAAATAAAATTATAATACAGTTTCTATTTGAGGACTGCAAATAATTTTTTTTAAAAATTATTATATTAATTGACGTTTCCTTTTATGTTATTAATGACAAAAAAATCTAAATGCAAAATGAGACTCCTTTTTAAAATGCCAAAATCAACCGTTTTAAAATTCACCAGAGATACATATGAGTAAGTAAAATTTTATTATAAAAAAATAAAAATAATAATAATAATAATAAGGATTCGTACTGAAATATGTTTTTAAGAGTAATTAACGAAATATGAAATAGAAATCCATTATTTTTACCACTCGACCCCATACCAAATTATTGCTACAGCTGGTGGGCCTACATTATTAGCCAATGCGATTTGACATTTGACGATTTAGCTGGCAACTTTCACACACACACACACACACACACATATATATATATATATATATATATATATATATATATATATATATATATAAAATAATGTCCAACTGGTTTTTGTTTATTTTGGAGTGAAATGAATAGGAAAGGCATTTATGGAAAATCTCTTATCCCGAACTAAATTTTATTTGAACATATAAATTCAATCGATTATAAAAAATTTAAAATAATAAAATTATATGAAATGTATAGATTTTTTTCCTATTTTATTTATATATTTGAAGTTTTTGTTCAAAAAAGTTAAGTGATGTAATAAAAAGTATAACACGTATCGTATAATACTAAATGCTTGCGTCAAAAATCAATACATTTTAAAAAAGTAAAGCAGGGTGTAATTATTTTGAGTAAAAAAATAGGCAAGCCAAATTCAGGTTATTTAAGTAAAATTATGAACATTTAAATTACACGTGTCCATTTATTATTTATTTTTATGCGCCTTTTGATCATCGTACCTCGTACGTATTAATGACTTGCAAACAAGTAGTGCTCATCATGTTGTAGATGTATTGCAACCACGTGCAGCAATCCGATCACTTAATTAGGGCTAATTTGGCGTCAACATGTTTTTCCCTTACGGCGAAGAAGAAGAAATTTGGGGTTAGACTTATCATCAATTTGAATTTTGCTAACTAAAAGCAAGGTCTATGCGACGGACATCACATGTTAAAACGTGCCAGCGTATGAAAATACTGTTAAAGAGTATATATGCCCAAGTTCAATAAGGCTAGTCCATGAAAATATATAGAACAAGTACCCTTAGTCATTAATACGTACAATGTTCATTAAAGCTAAATTCAAAAAAAAAAAAAAAAAGAGCAAGAGCAAACACAAATGAAAAAGAAGAAAAAGAAATGCACATGCACATGCAATTTTGTCATGTGTGCAGTTTTATCCTGTTTTTCTCTTCTTTCGTTTTTTTCATTACCACCACGTACCATACCATGTTGATTAATAGAGATAATTCTAGAAAAAAAAAACTTACGAAGAAGAAAGGAAATGCATGTGCACGTGCATGCAATTTTGCAATGCAACCTCACATGTGGGGGGCCTTTTCCATCTTCTGTTTTTCTTTTAGGGATAACAATGGAGCGAGTATTGAGTCATTCCATTCTCATTCCTGCTAAGAAAAAAATTATTCGTACTCATCCCATGCTCTGGTGGGTATCAAATTTTCACCTCATCCCTGCCCCATCGGGCCACGGGGCAGGGCGGGAATTTCCCGCACCACTCCAATTTAAGCCCAGTCCAGTCCTTTCCCACGATAGATGGCCCAGCCCAACTGCCAGCCCAGCCCGCCACCCCACTCGAGCTCAACCCGCCAGCCCAAGGCATCCTGCCCGCCCAGCCGACTCGCGTGAAAAATCCTAGCAGCGAAGAAGTCACTCAACCATCAAACTAAACCATTTTTATTATATATGCTTATATATTTAATATATATACTTATAATATAACGTATAAATAATTATAATAATAATAATAATACTATTATTATTATTATTATTATCCTTAATGATAATACTATTATTATTAGTAGTAGTAATGATAATAATAAGAAAAAAGTTTATGATTTATTTTAATAATAATAATAATTACAAAGTATAGATATTTATATTAGAATAAAAACTAAATATAATATTAATATTTTGATATAAAATATAAATTAATTTTGAAGTTATATATTAATTCATACTAATAGATTATATAATTATAAATTATATCACTTTCTTATATTTTATATGCTTTTATTTTATATTAAAACATTACTACTAATTTTAATAAATATTTAATTTTATTTAAATATAAGTATATATACTTTGTGAGTAATATTATTTTTAAAATCAATTATTTACTCATTATAATTATTATTAGTGGTACTATTTTTGCTACTAATATTATTTATATGTTAGATTTTAAATATATACACTAATTATGTAAACATAATAAATAATGTTCATGTATGATATATATATATATATATATATATATATATATATATATATATAATAGTTACCACATACTTTTTTTACATCGGTTGTTAAACTCTAGATACTCAATAATTATAACTATCGTCAATAATAAATGATAATATGAGTAGTGATAACCAAACTAGTATAATTATATATCATGATTCTAATATTACTTATATTGTAAACAATACAATAATCCGAGAAGTCGTATTTTTTCAACTTATTTCCCTCAATGTAATTAAAATGATCAATAATATATTGTTTATTAATTTTAACCCAAATATAAAATACATATTATCAAAAATCAAAACTTACTCTTACCATGTATTTTATATTATATCAAAATGATTAGTATTGTATAATTAACCAATAATATTAATTATAATTAGAATAGTATATATATATATATATATATATATATAAAAAACTCACACTTAATAATTATATTAGTGATCATTTTAATTACGTTAAAGGAAATAAGTTAGATATACCCGACTTCTAACTATTGTATTGTTTATAGCATAAGTAATATAACAACCATGATATATAATTATATTAGTTAGGTTATCACTACTCATATTATTACTTATTATTGATGATAATTATATTACTTAGATTATCACTATTTATTACTTAAATTATTACTCATTAATTAAAATTTATACGTGCATATATAGTGATAATTTGATATGAGTTTATATATATATATATACACACACATACACAATTCTAATTATAACTAATGTTATTGGTTAGTTATACAATACTAATCAACATATAAATAATTAGTGTATATATTTAAAATCTAACATATAAATAATATTAGTAGCAAAAAATAATACCACTACTACTACTAATAATAATAATGAGTAAATATTTGATTTTAAAAATAATATTACTCATAAAGTATATATTCTTATATTTAAACATAATTAAATATTTATTAAAAATAGTAGTAATGTTTTAATATAAAATACAAGCATATAAAATATATGTTGAATATAATTAATTTATATTTTATACCAAAATATTAATATTACATTTAGTTTTTTATTCTAACATAAATATATAAACTTTGTAATTATTATTATTAAAATAAATCATACACTCTTTTTTTATTATTATTATCATTACTAATAATAATAATAAGTATTATCATTAGTGATAATGATAATAATAATAATAGTATTGTTATTGTTATAATTATTTATATGTTATATTATAAATATATATATATTAAATATATAATCATATATAACAAAAACAGTTTAGTTTAATGGTTGAGTGACATGCTACTTGAAGTGGAGATCTTGGGTTCGACTCTTCATTCTATTAATATTTTACCAGAATTTTTGGCGAGGTAGATAGATACGAGTTAAATTGTCGTCTCTGCTTTTTCTTTTCATTTTCCCCAAGCTAAGAATGTGCCGAGGGGTGAAATAACATTACATAATATATTACAGAGGAATGACAAACCAAAAAGCGAAGAGAAACAATACCAATCAAGGCTATAATATTGTATATGTAATATTTTAAAGCTAAATTGCCAAATGTTCAAATCAAAAACTGTAAATCAGCTACAATAAAATAAAATACTTTTGGACAATATTGCTTAAGATATGAATTTCTTTATATATATATATATTATTTAAACTTTTAAAAAGTAATAATAATTAATGTTGTAACATTAATTAAAATTTAAATTGTAATTAAAGTTTTTTAAAATCACATGCAATTATACTATGTTTAGTAGAATATTATAAGAACTTTTTATAATAGTATTAAAATTTATTATATTTTATAAATTTAATGATATGTTATTGTTTAATAAGTGAAAGTTTAAGTAATACAATTATGTTATTTGAAATTTATTTTTACGATCTTTATTTCAAAAATAAAAGATTATGTATTTCTATTACCTATCCTTTAACAACCAAACAACTTTGATTACATCAGCAAATGATAATGTTTACTTTATTTCCTTTTATCCTATATATGTATTAAATGCAACATTAGAATTCACTAAACTTTATCATGACTAAAAAGTTGTAGGTGATAATTTAAAGTCCATTTTAATAAACATAATGTCTAAAAAATTGCAAGTTGACAATTTTTTAAAACTCAAAGTAGTAATATTAATACCCTTTTGGTTAGTTTTTATGTCAAAATTATATTATATTAATATGTATTTTGTGTATTTTTTAAAATAAAATAACAAAACGACACAGTTATTAAGTACAACAAAGAATTCAAACTCAAAAAAACTAAGCCCGAATGATTTATATTTCTTGTGAGTCAGGAGCAGAGATGTAGATTAAAACTATATCATTTTATAATTTTTTACCTCAAAACTACACCACATTGATATATATTTTTAGGAAAAAATTATTTATAAGTCAATTATATAAGTAATTCATGCATAAACATTCTCTCTCGTTGAATTAGTATTAATAATATTTTTAAAAAAAATAATATCAATTTAACAACAAAAATCTCGTTACACCAAATACTTACATAACTTACCTAAGCATTACTCGTATTTAAAAAAAAAACCCCGAACGACATAATCTTTTTTTGATATATGTAATACCGCACAGAATACAAACTCTAATTTGTGTCAAAAAAATGTCACAATAACTTTCTTCCCTTTTTTCTTATTTTTTTAATATTATTTTTCCAACAACGACAAATCTCCTAATAAAGCCGGATAAAATTGCATAAGCAATCGGACTGGCTATTGAACGGAATAATGAGATGTAATAATATTTATTATTAAATAATACTGGCTTGCATTGGGCTCGTTTAGTCCTGAATCTATGGAAATGATGATGAGTTTGATATCGGTTTAAGTTATCGTATTATGGCGGGTTATAAATCCATGTACAAATGTAGTTTATTATCTTTATTTAATCTTTTTCTATACATATATACCATCTCTATTTGTTGAATCTCACTTTTTTTGTTTCCAATTTTAGTCTAAGTTTCTTATCGAGGAAAGTCGGAAAGAGCAAATCAAAGAGTTGGATGACTGATGGAAATGAAGAATAATCGGCATAAATCATACAGTTATCTCATCGTTACATTAAAAACAAATTTTAAATTAATAGTTTCATGATATCAATGAGACATACAAGTATTTAACAAGTGCATGTGTAAACATAAATCACCTGGGCCATCTCGTTAAAAACATCTAATCTATTTTTTGACTCCCTGTAAAATGCCTAACATAATACCATTTATTTAATTATGCAACTTCAATAACTCATTCAAAAACCATCCCCACTTTTTCCTAAAAAAAGGACTTAATAATCCTAAGTAAATAGCTGTAGACCACTGCAACTTTTAGAGCTCAGTTTGTCGTTAACACAGCTCCTGCACCGTGGCTTTGCTTTTTAACCGCCATGGGAATAATCCTACAGCCAAATAATACTAGACCAGCAAAAGGTAATCACTCTATAAAGGCCATAAGACTTTGTCACAGATGTTCAAAGCAAGAGAAGTTCAACAAATTCCTAATTCTCCAGCCGGCGCCAAGTCTGCCCTTAAGGATTGTACTGAAAACTTCGGTTCGGCTATCGATCACATAAGTGCGTCCCTGAAAGGACTCCAGGCTCTCACCGTAAACGGTGCAAGTGTTAACGACATACAGACTTGGATGAGTGGGGCAATCTCCGACCAGGAAACATGTAGCGACGGAGTCGACGAGGTTAACGTTAGAGCGGCCTTGAAAAGCGAGATCAAAGGGCTCGTTGCCACTGCTGAAAAGAGCACCAGCAATGCCTTGGCAATCGTTAACAAGATATAATAAGCGCAACATGGGGAGATATATAGATGACCAAATGCACGCTCTCTTGCTAATCGTGTACTATGTGATGAATAAACATGAATTCCTTTCTCATAAACATGAATTCCTTTCTCATAAACATGAATTTATGGGTACGTACATTAGCATGTATTTCCATATGGGATTTTGAACTGTCTTGCAAAAATGAACTAAATTGAACCAAGCGCACCTTACTAGCTATAATTACACTTACATCCTTGATTAATTTTAAATATATATGTATAAATTACAAGAGTGGAAGCAGACAGAATCTGTTTTCACCCGTACAAACCTATTCCAAAAAACAAAATCAATCCTATAAACAGGGTGCGCAAATAATCCGTGGGAGATTCATATGATCTATACGATCTGTAAATAATTTCTATGATTGGTTTGATAATCGTTCATACTGTCTTGAGTATATATTTTTGTTTCTTATAGGTGGGATGTTCGCTAGGTCGATATTAATAATGTCTTCCACAACAGTTATGTACTGAGGAGGTGTATGGCACAACCTTTCGGCATGTGTGATCCGATTTTTTCAAATAATATCTGTTATTTGCAAATGACTATGGTCTAAAACAAGCTCTGCAAGCATGGTATCAAGAGCTGAGATATATTATTCTGTCTATTCTTTTTATCACGTGTTAGCATCCTTATTCATACTATCCCAGGGTCCAACTTAATTCATTTTCTGGTTTATATTGATCTAATCATACCATTAATGCTGTGAGAATCTTCCTAGTGATGAGGTATTGGTGTTGGGTATATATTAATTTGTTTATGTTTGGATATGTATTATTGTTGAGATGATTGCTTTAAGCATATGATAGTTCGTATATTGGATATATTGTATATGTTGGTTATATGTTTGATATAGTCATTGTTTACATTAGTGAATACATTGTATGGTTTTATACCTATCTAATAATAAATTTTGATAAATAACATGATGTTATAATGCTCAGCCACAAAAAAAAACATAATAATACAATCTAATAAATACATTTCAATTAATTAGAAATAATTTTTTATATTATTAAGATGACACATTACTTTATATGCATTATCCTAACAAATTGCACTGATTATTACATAGCATAACTCCACATTTTCCATTAAAGACCTTAGGCATCTTTCTTTTTCCTATGGTGTTGAAGTCAATTGGACTTTTGATGGTGTTGTTTTCTCTTGGTATAAGTATGTAGTTGATTTGTTATAGAAAGATAATAGGCTTGATTCCAAACTTGTTTCCACACTACCCCTTACAGTTGTCACACCTCTTTTACTTCATGATGGTGCAAATCCAATTGATGTTACAACATCTCTATATAACCCAACCGTATATCTCCTTTAATTTCTTGTAAATAAACTCTCTCGGTTTACATATATAGGTCGTCAAAACATCATTAGGGTGCGGTAAAATGACTTCGAAGTATCCTGGATGGTACTCAACACCTTGGAATTTGGTTTAAATGAACTACTATGACTCTTCATGGTTACTTTAACACAAATTGGACTGATAATGATGATGATCGTACCTCCGCAAGTGCATGTACATTTTTTTATGTGCAAACCCAATCTAACAATGAACTATTACTTACTCTTCTATTGAGGTCGAGTGTCATGGCATTGCCTTTACCACTATTGAGATTTAATGGATTAAAAACCTTTTAGATTAGTTGCATATTTAGGGTTCTATAACAAGTCTTAATCATTTATTCGGATAAACTAGGTGCTACGAATCTTTTTGTTAATATTGTGTTTCATTCGCATATAAAATATCTAACTATTAACTATCACTTTGTTCATTAGTTACCGCAAATCCTCACTTCTTCATGTAACTCATGTTTATGTTGGATACTAACATGTCGATGCTTTTAACAACTCTTTGCTTCATCCTCATCTTCTTTATCTTTGTGACAAGAGTAACTTAGCTTCTAGTACACCATTTTGAGGGGGGCATGTAGAGACGGATTTAGGGGGCGGCACGTGCCATGCCCCCCCCCCCCCCCCCCATTTTTTTAAATATATATATAATTTATATATAATTAAAATTAAAATTAATTAATAATATAATTTATTATTCTATATTATTTGTGATAAATATATTGCTAACGATAATAGTGGTAAAAAAATTATATAATTTTAAAAAATGTGTCTAATTTGATTATAGGATAATTTGATGAAATTTTTATGCTTTTATGCTATTAATTTTAACTTAAATTGTACTAATCGTCAATGCTAGTCTTAAAGCCAGATAAGTGAGGTGTCATGCCCTCGAATTCTAGGGTACCCAGAACCAGGAACATGACTTCCCCTTGCCCACACCCGAAAGGTCAAGGGGTAGGTGACTAGCACCAAAAGAGACTATATCATGTCTTGTCTCAAATATGCAACATTGTAGAGTCATACATCAAGGGTAATCCTATACTTTCCATACATCAACATGCATATAATAGGTCAAACAATCATACAAACATCATATGATAAATAGTATGTAATATAAATATCCACGGACCCTTGTCCTGGAAATCACACAAAACAATACGAATACGATATTGTATCATACATCGGAGTTGTGGGCACGTCCTCCTAGAAGAAAATCCTCCACTAGTCTCAGGGCATACCTGAAAAGGGTAAACAATAAGCGAGGGGTGAGCTACGAGCTGAAGGAGGTGACCCTAAAACTCCACATCATGCAAACATACAAGTCCATACTATATGCTCGGTGTATTCGTGCACCGTGTAAAGGTGCACAATCATCACGACTCACCAGTAAACAAACATCGGGACCCAGCTGTCCACACATGACAACTTGTCCACGATCCTCCATGGGATCCCAACTTAGGACACTCAACCTTAGCTCCATAAGCTCAACGGCTCAACATAAGCCTTAGCGTCAAGTCAACCACATAATACAACCTGTGCATCACGGTGAGAACACAAACCAGGCATAGAGCCCAAGGCCCAAATCCTCAAACCAACATACTAACACCAGATGACATGTAATTCACAACACTTCCCTTATAATCGATGCCGGTCTTCACCAATATGTACTCCCCTTGACCAAGGAAGAGGATGCTCGTAGAAGTTGTTTTCTTGCAATAAAAAGTCTCGAGTGGGTCCCCATCTTATAACTAAGATAATTTGATTTTGGGGGATTTTTCCGAGATTTTGTCCTAAATCCCAATTTTCACATTTTAACGGAGTGAGAATTTAATTTTCTTTGAATCCGAAAAGGGGTATTTCGCTATATACATTGTAACTTAAGTCTAATACTTAAATGTGTAGACTTAAAGGTTACAATGTAAATGGTCTAGTCCGATGCGGTTCGACTGGCTCAAAGTTGCGGAGCCGCGGATCGCGAGAGCCGTGGACTACGAAGTCGCTGACTACGAAGTCCGACTACGCACCTCCGACTTCGAAGATGATGACTACGAAGCTTCGACACTAAAGTTCGCCCAGGGTACTATTCCTCATCATTTTTGCCTATTCTTCGTCTAAAATCAACCGAGCGACCCACTGGCACTCACAAATACACGTTTTACTCAATAGACTACAATATCTACCTCAAAACACGTTCTGAACGCCTCTAAATCGCACAGTTATACAACCCTATATCACATAAACACATATCCAAACTGATATAAATCAGTTCTTAACCACAGATCTTATACTAAACCATTAGACCTAACCCAAAATTGGATTTCTCCTAAAACCTAGGGTTCATACTCAATTTCATAAATCATGACAAATTCGTGTGTATTCAAAGATAAGATCGAGATAAGAGGTTCAAGGACACTTACCTGGAGTGATTCTTTGAGCTCCACGAACCAAAATCGTCTCAAATCGCCAAGGCTTCAAGCTTCTAAGCTCTCTCTCTCTCTCTCTCTCTCTCTCTCTCTCTCTCTCTCTCTCAAACGCACCAATGTGATAGCGTAAAGTGAAAGCTCTTTCTTTTCATTCTATTTATATTTCTGTCAATCATTGACCAATAATTGATCTTGTCAATAATTGACCTCCCAACATAATAATTAACCTCCAAGGTCACGAATTCCAAATTGAGTCAAATTATTGTCAAAATACTCAAAATAACGAGCACAATATTATTCAGATATTATCACACTCAAATGCCTACTCAAATGCAAAGTTAACCAATAAATCCCTAGAAAGTCAACAATCGGGCCACTCGGAGCCTCGACTCGGAATCGGACCTAAGTACTATCAAAATGCTCAAATCAATGGCTACACTACCATCTAGATAGTTGCATTCCCATCGAATAGTTATCTCTCAATACTACCCAAATACGTGTTTTTATATGAGGCATGAGTCTTGGGCCTTCAAAAATTAAATTAAAACTAGGGCTTTCAGGCCTCATATCTTTTTGGCTTAACCTTTGACGGTAGCAAAGAATTAAAAATTAATTTATAATTTTGATAATAATATATGTTTTAAAATGTTATGTTATTACTATAATTATAGCAAAATAATAATAAAATAAAAATCAATAGTTTAACTGTATCTACATAAGGATTGTCAATTTAATAATCACCTTGAATCTCTTAAATTTCGAGTCCGGCTCTACTAATCATAATTTTAGATAAAAAAATTTAAATATCAATTACATACTTTGTATCTTGCCCCTCCCCCCTAACTAAACTTTCTGAATCCATCCCTGAGAGCATGTTAGAAAATATTACTATTATTTTAATTTCTTTATTCTAATTAATTTTCTTATTTTTAGTTTTCTTATTCTAGTACTTTTCGTGATTTTTAGAGCATGTTTGGTTTGGATATTTTCTATTTTTATTTTTAAAAAGTGATATCCATTTTTAATACATAGAATTAAAAAGTAAAAATAATAAAGGTTATTTTCAATTTAGATGACTACTAAAATGAAAATATGATTTAATTATTATTTTTTAAATTTCATGTACCCAAAAATAGTTATTATATTTTTAAAATAAAAACAAAAAATATGCCAACCAAACATATCCTTACCTTCCTTATTGTAGTTATATTGGTATTTATAAATATCACTTTTTTTAATAAAATTTGGAAAGCTTTCCTATGAACAACAACTTGCACGTGAGCTTAAAAACCGTGCACAAATAGAGGCTAAAAAAGAGAAAACTTAGTCTCCCTCAATGACTTAATTTTTTGGGCTCTAATATTCGACTAGAATTATTCATCGAATTCATAAACTGAATTGATGTGGTAGCTAATGTGTTTGGGTGCGTGGATTTATTAATTGTGTTTATAACGAGATAACGTGTTTAAATCGGTTTGATGAATTTCGATTTAATTTCTGTCTTTGTCAATTGTTGTATTCCCAGAAGATACATGTTTACTTCGGTTCGGAAAAATAAGAATTTTAGTTCGGAAAATGAGGATTTTCGTTTGAAAAATAAGGATTTCGGTGTATAAAATAGGGATTCGGTTAAAAAAAATAGAACTTCGATTCAGGAAATAAGGCTCCGTTTCAGAAAATAGGGTCTTCGGTTCGGGAAATAGGGACTTCGATTTGGCAAATAGGTCTTCGGTTTGGGAAATAAGGCTTCAATTCAAAAAATATAGACTTCGATCGGTTCGAAAAGTAAGGATTTTGGTTCGGAAAATAAGTCTTTGTTTCGGAAAAAGGTACTATTTCTCGAACCATATCATCAAACCGAATTAAATCATCCCCTACTTATGGGTTTTTGGGTTTCGTAAACTGTAGTCATCTCCGGTGGACTGTAATTTCAAGTGAAATCTTCAAATGGTCATATCTTTGCGTATACTGGACCATTTTGTGTCTTTTTTTATTTGTAGGTAACGGCGAGAGCTACAACATCCAAACTCCCGTTGGAGGTTTGCCGCTCTCAAATTTCCAAAAAACATACTCTTTCACCTTTAAATCCTAATTTTTAGCAAATTATTACATTTTTTTAGTACATAACTATCTGAGATCTATTTTTACCAGATTATTACATCTTTTTAGCAATGTTTAATGGGTAGAATAGTACTTTGGTTTTTTGTAATACAACTATTTTCTTAATCGAACCGATTTAAATGTTGCTCTGTTTTCGCTGTTCAGTCGCACTTTTTTTTTACGCAACGTGTAATGATTGTTAGCCACACTGAATGCCTCGCTAAACTGATATGCTAGACGGATACGTAGATTCGATTTTAAATCTGATAAAATCATCCAATCAAAAATATTTATTCTAATTTTTCTTGGTTTGGTGAGGTGTGCTAATAGTTCACCAAGGCATGGATGACATAAACCTATGTTATTTTAAAAAAATGAATTTAACCTATGATTAAATTTAATTTTTAAATTATTTAAAATTAATAAAATACTTTATCTATATTCCTATTCAATTCAAACTTAAAAACACAAACGACGAGTACATTTGATATTTTAATATTATTTTTAAAAGTAAAATTATTTTTAAAAATTATAAATTTAAATAAATTTAAAATTATTTAATTTTCAAATTTTCAAATGTAAATTCAATATATAGGGAGACCTTAATATTTTTTTATTTTATATTTTATATTTATTTTATTTTATTAATTAGGCTCATTAAATATTATCTTTCCATTTTTTAAAATTTTAATTTAAAAAAAATATATTCTTTTCAACACTTATTTTCTTTCTTATCAAATAGAAATTATTTTTATTTTAGGATTCAACAAAACTTTAACATAATATAAAAATAAAAAACATAAATGTCAACACTTTTATAAGTTTTAAAATCAAATTGATTGCAATAGAAATAAATCAGTAGATAGTAAAATTAAAGTTATTACCATCAAAATAAATAAGCACACGACCGTTTTAGATATCAAAATTCCATTATTGCTTTGATTTAAAAGTAGTGTAGAATTTATGACACGCAATTTTAAAATAAAGCGATAAATTGAAAAGAGTTTTTGAAAAAAAAAAAAAAAAATAAAATCCTATCCACGTGCAGCAAGAAGTAAATCCTCTCTACGGATGTCACAGCTGAATTGACCACCATTCCCTGTAATTGCGTATTTGTTTGTGCAGGGGGTGGGGTGTGGTGGAGAGGGGAAGAAGATTATTGAATCAAGTCCAAACAAAAAAACACTAAAGCGTGATATACCAGTTACAAGATGACCTATGAAGAACGCGTGCTGGACCCGCGAGGACTAAGAACGAAGGTCTAGTGGGTGGGTGGATGTAAATTAAATTTAGAAGTTACCATTCAAACGATCATCATCGTGTTTGAAACGTCGACGTTACATCTTCAATGGTTCTGGACCACCCACCAGTGCCCTGCGGCCTGCCACACTACGAATGAGATGTCTCGCGGCATTAACGATAGTTGCCGCCACATTAACGCATTCATTTTTTAAAAACAAAAGCAAAAACCAACCTTCAACGTAAGGGCCAACATATATGTAATTTATTTTTTAAAATTATTATTTAAAATTATAATTGGTATGACTAATTTGGAGATTTAAGGAGATTAATATAATTATTAAATTACAAGTTCTTATTTATAAATTAAATTATTAATTTTTATTTTTTTATTATAATTATATGAATAATATAAAATTTAAAAATATATATCACTGTTGAAATTATAAATTAATTTTTAATTGTTTGCTGATGTCAGAAGTTAGGCCAAGATAATTTTAATATAATTTTAAAGGGTCAAAGATTAGGTCTTACTTGTCTGGTCTTATACCAATACTGACAATTAATAACATTTAAATTAAAATTAATAACATAAAAGTATAAAAAAACTTATTAAATTAGTTATAAAACTTTTTAAAATTATATAATTAATTTACCAACATGATTATCACAAATAATATAAAATAATAAATTATATTACTAATTAATTTTAATTTTAATTATATAAATATAATATAAATAATTAAAATTAAAACTTTTATATATAACTATATATATTTACCTACTATTAAAATTTATAATTTATATTATATATTTATATATTAATTTTAATATATAAATATATATAAGTTTTATATACATATATATAAGTTTTAATTCCGTCTCTGCATATATGCATGGCGTTCGATGGGTTTGGTTGGGGGTCTCAATTAATGAAGATATGGAATTAATAAAACTGTTTGTTATGTTCAGTGATGGATCCATGCTCCTTGAGAGATGGTGGAGGGGATGTCAAAAATAAAAAATAAAAAATAATCGAGAAATAATGCTTATATATTTATTTATGTAGACAACACGTTAAGAGAAAGTAATGCTCAACTTGGAATTAAAAAAAATAAAAAATTTCTAAACCTAATGTTAGTTTAAGTTGAATTTCCATTATTGTCAAAAAAGACAAACACGTTCTCCTTGACCTTTTGCTTCGCGCGAATCGAGGATGTCGGTTTTTTTATTTAAATATATTAAAGGGAAAATCATTTTAATTTTGGAATTATCTCTGAGAAACCATTTTAAATTTGACACTTGAATATACATATTCATACCCTATTTGGTTCTATAAAAATTGCATATTCATTCATTTCTCATCAATAAATTTGCAAAAATAAATAAATAAAAAACATCACTAGACACCAAAAAAAGCAGAGTACATATTAATTAATATAATGTAGGTTCGTTCATATACGAAAGATATGGACATAAATCGCAAGTAATAAAAATCTGGAATTTGTGTTACTTCCAGGCCGGAGAGGAACACGGTAAAACACGCACGTACCGACTGACTGAGTGACTCTGACTGATAGACAGACACATACACATCATGTCATAATGAGTTACAACGCCAAGAATCCGAGGAGGCCGAGTCGACTCAGGGATGGATATCAATTACCGAAGAAGTGGTTGACCAAGGCGAGGGCGTTGCTAGTGACCTGTCCCGTATGGACCACCCTCTTCTGGACCAGGTCCTTCGCCTTGCCGTTCAATTCCCTGTCGGAGAAACTATCTAAGCAGGTGTCGGCGCCGGTCAGCGCGGCGCTCACCCACGTCTCCACGTTGCTCATGTGCCACTTGAACGGGGGGCTGTAGCGCTGCTTCGGGTCCGTGTGTTTCAGCTCTCGGAGCGACTGCTGGAGCCGCGACACGCTGCTCCCCACGTTCTCGAGGCAGTCGGCGGCGGCGGCGGAAATTTTCTTATTCACGTGTTTGATCTTGAGGACCTTGGAGATGAAGGCGGCAGTGTTGTTGGCATAGAGGAGGCTCAACTTGAGAGCGGTTTGGGACAACTTCTGGAGGTTTTTGGGTGGGATCCTGGAGGCGTAGGGGGTGAGGGACTCCACGCACAGCTCCTGGTACGTGGTTTTTGCGCACGAAGCGTTGATGAACCTCGCGCTGGCAGCGGCAGAGGCAGCGTCGGCGGAGGACGGCGTGGCTGAGGCGGAGGCGGAGGTGGAAGCGGCGGTGCAGAGGAGGAGGAAGAGGAGGGAGAGAATTGATTGGGCCATGCCTTCTTGCCTCGATGGGAATTGCGATGTAGTGAGTGGGGAAAAGGAGGGATTTTCTTGTGCTATTTATTTAGGGGAAAGTGCCGCCTTTGTCTTCGCGTCCCACCACGCCAAAGAACCAGTATAACATGTTGTGAAGTAAAATTTTACCGTTTTATTATTTTTTTTATTTTAAAATTATATTGCATTGATATATATTTTTTAAAAAAATATTAAAATGACATTATTTTAATGTAAGGCGGAAATGTTTTACAATAGAAAATACCAACTCTAAATAAACTACAGTGCATCTTCGCTGTGCATTAAAAATAGTAGGAATGCTCTAGATATCGTTTTATTATTTTTTTCACCTTAAAATTACGTTGTAATAATATATATTTTCTTAAAAAAATTCAAATCAACGTAATTTTAATCTATATTGTACAGTAGAGAATCTTGTGTCAACAAATGTCACAATACCTTTACCTAACTCTCTTCTTCAATTTACATCTTTTTTTAATATTTTTTCCAACGACCCGCTCGATAAATCTCATAATAAAGCCGGATAAAATTGCATAAACAATCCGACTGTCTGATTAACGGAATAATGAGATGTAATGATATTTATTATTAAATTTATAATATTATTTCAAGATGCATTTTATTAATTAAATTATCTTTTCAATCATTTATAATAAAATAGCATCACTCGATTATAAATGTAACAACAAATTCTAACTCTAAAATGGATAGTTAAAAGATTGCAAATTATGAGGTATAATGTCAACATTGTCACCAACTGATTTCTTAATGCTTTAGTGGTTATAATCTCATTACACTCAAATTTATCTTATTATTATTATGATGAAAAACTTTAATTTAATTTTAAAAGTCATCACCAAGTGGACTTGATCGATTGAACTAGGTGGTTTGGTCAACCATTGACCAGTTTGATCGATCAAAGCATTTTAATCGATCAAGGTGGTCAAGTGAACCAGAGTGGTCAAGGGAGATGTGGTCGATCGATTTTGGGTGCTTTTAGCCAATGAAGGCTTGTCTTGAGCTGTTTTCTATGGTTTTTTAGGAATTTGGCCCCTAGGCTTTGCGATAATCCAGTGGGGAGATTAGGGTTATGAGCTATGAGTTTATAAGACTTAAGAAGTTTAGTATGTCTTATTGTTTTGCATGTATATCTTGTTTAAAATGTCTATTGTAACTTATCTGTCTAACTATGTGTGGTAACAACATGAAATGATATGTTTGCATGAATTATGGTACCTAGTAATGATTTGTGCCTGCAAGAAAATCTTAATAATCACGAGAGGCTAATATTGTAGTGCCTGGATGATGAAATTTGTTTAGAGCATGAGGGGCAACATTTTGGATTATATGGGAGCCTTGTTTTACCTTTTATTGCATGAGTATATGATTGAGTTGTTGATTTATATATAGCATTACACAAGCACAAGCCTACACTAGTATATGTGTTGGGATGGGTTGCAGAGACATGATCCCTATCGAGTCGTGGTTGCTCACCCCTCCTATTGTGTTTGTCTGTTTGTTCCAAGTGTTTACAAGAGCTACGAGGTTCA
The DNA here is from genome assembly GCA_023512835.1 of Taxillus chinensis. Taxonomy (NCBI): domain Eukaryota; kingdom Viridiplantae; phylum Streptophyta; class Magnoliopsida; order Santalales; family Loranthaceae; genus Taxillus; species Taxillus chinensis. The sequence goes on from CM042087.1 coordinate 32,111,142, forward strand.
CCAAATAGGAAGACCTTATTTGTATTTGTTTGCGTTATTTGGATTGAAATAATATAATGTAACCTTTTGGGGAAAGAACTATATATGTATGTATTATTTTGATTTAGATTCCTATATTTGTGTGTAATATGTATGGTGCGGATATGGGATGACGCACGTGTTAAGGTCTATTTCTATGTGTTATCGTCAACTCCTCATCCCTATGAGTATGCAAGTAGGGATGACAAAAGCAACCCGACTCGATTTGATCTGCCCTAACAAACCATCTGGTCGAGCTCGGGTCCTACTTGACCTGCCCCAACCCGAGGGTTTTAAATAAATTTAATGGAAAATTGATGAGTTGACCAACCTGACTCGACCCAACCCGCTCCAAACTGCCCAAACCCCCAGGTCGAGTCGGAATAAATATTTTCGATCATGGAACCTGTAAGCAATCATATACACAATAGAAAAGACATATGCAGAAGCTCTGTGAGAATATGATCTCTTGTATGATTCAAATCTATTATAAGGTTCTTGATGACGTGTCTATGACCTAACTGGCACAAGGAAACATCTTGTATGATAGTATACAAGTCCCCACACGACAAGTGTGGTACAAATTCTCCAAGTGTAACATTTGACCATTGCGTTTTAAACGTAATTTTTAGTAGCATTGTCACAAATCAACGAATCATCTCATTAAAAATATGAAGAACCTCATCAGCTCCCTGATAGCGGTGGCGAGCTTAAAGCATCGGGTGATTTCCACCTCTTATTGGCTCTCTATTTTCAATAAGAATCCATCAAAGGTAAACATTGTCTTCTCTGTTTTTTGTTTTTTTCGTGTTTTTTTCAGACTTTTTCTTTTTTCTTTTTTAAATCCAAATAGTTCATCATCATCAAGGACATCGAGGAACCGGTAAAAGGGCTTAAAATGTTTGGTATGACATCTTCTACCATTATTTTCAAAAAATTTTTTGACATATGACCAATTTTAGTCGTAATCAGAGGTAACAAGGGGTTACGTCACATGAAAAATGGGTGGATTTACTGTACCATCTTACATGCCCACGATAAGTTAGAAAAGAAAGAAAAATTATTAGTAAATCTTGAAATAAAATATTATAATATTTCGATATTATGTTTTTGTGTATTTGGAGAAAATGTATATCTCAATATGTTTTTGTGTTTTTATGGATGGAAAAGGGGGAGGCCTCCAAAATTAATATAAGAGGTAAAATACTAACATACATTATGAATACAACACAAGATTACTAGAAGGTATGTTGCATCTTATTTTTATTTTTGTTTTTCTACCTATTTAAAAAACTTTTGAAATGTCTTTTTATTGTTACATTTTAGATTCCCTCTGAAGGGATTTATTTGATGCGGCCTAGACCTGAGGGACGCTACACTTGCGGCATAAGTGTATGCTGTCTGGAGCTGATGGAAAAACACTAGGTAGAAGAACACAAAGAAATAAAACGAGAAAATAACTATTGTAAAATTTGCAAGAATTACTTCCAAACTGATAGAAACTACTTCAAATATCTCGATAAATCTGAGAATTGTCCCTAAAGCTGGATCCCCAAATTTAAAAGTTTGGTTTCGTTGATGTTAAGAGTATATAATATTACTAGCCCCATGTATCCATGTAAAGTTTTTTTTTATTTTGTTTTTTTACCTTTGTGTGTGACGATGAACTAAAAGATTTAAAATTTGATGCAGAAAACAGAATATGAGGATACCCAGATTTAAAAGATTTTATTCATTTTATGACTAAATTTCGATCTTAGATTAGGTGTACAACTTTGTTTTACTAGCATATTATGACTAATTTCAGTCATATAGATTGTAATGGTACTTTCCGAAAGTTTAATAAAACACTTCCAGCTGAGAAGGTAATAATAATTTCTAAAATAAAATACAATTATTTTCCAATATAAATATAAAAACTTATATATGTACCACTTTTAATGCGTTTAGGCCTGAAGGTAACTGTAGAAAGGTTGGGTGAGGGCCAAATTGGCATCAAAGGAAGCATTACATTAGGTGAGATTGTGTGAGTTCTCACCAAATTCGGCTTGGTATTTTCCATTCCACTCTATTCTTGTTTAATTATTTTTGTTGCCTATTTTAGAATCGTTCAAAAACTTTTTTTATTGTTATTATCTAGGTTCCAATCAAATCTATATACTACCTTCAAGACTAGTAGCCCCAAGATTAGATTATAGAGATTTTTGTTTCTTGCTACTCACCTGGCTTTTGTTTGATTGTCGCTTTTGAATTCATAGCCTCTGAAAATATATGAACAATTGAAGGGGGTTGTTTTATGAAATAGACTAAGGGTCTAAATAGACAGAAAAAGTATTAGTATAGATCATTGGCCTGTAAGTTTACAAACGAAAGTTTGGGTTTTTACTTATGATAGTATATGTTTGTAAAGATAGAGATCTACATGGACGGAAGAATTCTTAAAAAATTTTAAGATCTATTGCCAATGAAAAATCTTTTATTAGAATCAACCCTGAGAACTATATTGATGGATTTGTGATTTGTATAGACTCTATGCTAATGACATTTCTACCGATAAAAAGATTTTCTATCAAAATAAACTCCAGAATCTATATTTCGATGAAAAATGAATCTATACCAACAGAAAAACTTTCCGTCTATATAGTCTTCTACTTATAGTGTTGGCCTCATTACAATATGACTCAAATTGATATTCAAACATCAAAAGTGAGACTTTGATATCCCAAATAGAAAACCCCAAATTAGAGAATTCTTAGGATTGATTTTAGTCCAATAATTATGTATTAATATTAATGATATATTTATTTGTGTTTTAGATTTTGGATCACTTGTGAAGTCGGTTCAACCCCCAAAGATAGTACCTGTTTGTGAATTAAATTAGATAATTATTATAAAATTTAAATGTTTAAATATAATAAGGTTTAGAAGTAAAACTGATTTTCGTTAAAATGTGTTATTTGATCTTGGTGTGACCTCAACTTCTCTCTTTCTTTTCATTAGTTTTTAATATAACCCATTAACAACCGTATAACAATATTGATAAATATTGTGACATCACTTCTTGTTATATTATGTTAGATAATGTAAATTTAATTAGAATTCTGAAAAAAGTATTATTTAATATTATTTATCTATAGTTGTTAATTATATATATGCGGATAATTTCAAAATCATAGATACCAGAATATTTTATTCCAATGTCTTATTATCACTAAATATAAGTAAATGAGTATAATTAACATGCATGTCTCTATGATAAAGATGTATTCAATCGTTTAATTATCACACTAATTAGTTATGAGTTTGAATCTTAAAACTTTCTTTGTTTCTCATTTAATTATCGAATAATACCACTTGTAGTTCCCAGAATAGAGATTATAATACAGTCTATTTTTATTTTTATTAAAACTATATATTTGATTAAAAATTTATTTATCAAAATAATATTATTTTAATAAAAATACAAATAAAATTATAATACAGTTTCTATTTGAGGACTGCAAATAATTTTTTTTAAAATTATTATATTAATTGACGTTTCCTTTTATGTTATTAATGACAAAAAAATCTAAATGCAAAATGAGACTCCTTTTTAAAATGCCAAAATCAACCGTTTTAAAATTCACCAGAGATACATATGAGTAAGTAAAATTTTATTATAAAAAAATAAAAATAATAATAATAATAATAAGGATTCGTACTGAAATATGTTTTTAAGAGTAATTAACGAAATATGAAATAGAAATCCATTATTTTTACCACTCGACCCCATACCAAATTATTGCTACAGCTGGTGGGCCTACATTATTAGCCAATGCGATTTGACATTTGACGATTTAGCTGGCAACTTTCACACACACACACACACACACACATATATATATATATATATATATATATATATATATATATATATATATAAAATAATGTCCAACTGGTTTTTGTTTATTTTGGAGTGAAATGAATAGGAAAGGCATTTATGGAAAATCTCTTATCCCGAACTAAATTTTATTTGAACATATAAATTCAATCGATTATAAAAAAATTTAAAATAATAAAATTATATGAAATGTATAGATTTTTTTTCCTATTTTATTTATATATTTGAAGTTTTTGTTCAAAAAAAGTTAAGTGATGTAATAAAAAGTATAACACGTATCGTATAATACTAAATGCTTGCGTCAAAAATCAATACATTTTAAAAAAGTAAAGCAGGGTGTAATTATTTTGAGTAAAAAAATAGGCAAGCCAAATTCAGGTTATTTAAGTAAAATTATGAACATTTAAATTACACGTGTCCATTTATTATTTATTTTTATGCGCCTTTTGATCATCGTACCTCGTACGTATTAATGACTTGCAAACAAGTAGTGCTCATCATGTTGTAGATGTATTGCAACCACGTGCAGCAATCCGATCACTTAATTAGGGCTAATTTGGCGTCAACATGTTTTTCCCCTTACGGCGAAGAAGAAGAAATTTGGGGTTAGACTTATCATCAATTTGAATTTTGCTAACTAAAAGCAAGGTCTATGCGACGGACATCACATGTTAAAACGTGCCAGCGTATGAAAATACTGTTAAAGAGTATATATGCCCAAGTTCAATAAGGCTAGTCCATGAAAATATATAGAACAAGTACCCTTAGTCATTAATACGTACAATGTTCATTAAAGCTAAATTCAAAAAAAAAAAAAAAAACAAGAGCAAGAGCAAACACAAATGAAAAAGAAGAAAAAGAAATGCACATGCACATGCAATTTTGTCATGTGTGCAGTTTTATCCTGTTTTTCTCTTCTTTCGTTTTTTTCATTACCACCACGTACCATACCATGTTGATTAATAGAGATAATTCTAGAAAAAAAAAACTTACGAAGAAGAAAGGAAATGCATGTGCACGTGCATGCAATTTTGCAATGCAACCTCACATGTGGGGGGCCTTTTCCATCTTCTGTTTTTCTTTTAGGGATAACAATGGAGCGAGTATTGAGTCATTCCATTCTCATTCCTGCTAAGAAAAAAATTATTCGTACTCATCCCATGCTCTGGTGGGTATCAAATTTTCACCTCATCCCTGCCCCATCGGGCCACGGGGCAGGGCGGGAATTTCCCGCACCACTCCAATTTAAGCCCAGTCCAGTCCTTTCCCACGATAGATGGCCCAGCCCAACTGCCAGCCCAGCCCGCCACCCCACTCGAGCTCAACCCGCCAGCCCAAGGCATCCTGCCCGCCCAGCCGACTCGCGTGAAAAATCCTAGCAGTAAGTCACTCAACCATCAAACTAAACCATTTTTATTATATATACTTATATATTTAATATATATACTTATAATATAACGTATAAATAATTATAATAATAATAATAATACTATTATTATTATTATTATTATCCTTAATGATAATACTATTATTATTAGTAGTAGTAATGATAATAATAAGAAAAAAGTTTATGATTTATTTTAATAATAATAATAATTACAAAGTATAGATATTTATATTAGAATAAAAACTAAATATAATATTAATATTTTGATATAAAATATAAATTAATTTTGAAGTTATATATTAATTCATACTAATAGATTATATAATTATAAATTATATCACTTTCTTATATTTTATATGCTTTTATTTTATATTAAAACATTACTACTAATTTTAATAAATATTTAATTTTATTTAAATATAAGTATATATACTTTGTGAATATTATTTTTAAAATCAATTATTTACTCATTATAATTATTATTAGTGGTACTATTTTTGCTACTAATATTATTTATATGTTAGATTTTAAATATATACACTAATTATGTAAACATAATAAATAATGTTCATGTATGATATATATATATATATATATATATATATATATATATATAGTTACCGACATACTTTTTTACATCAGTTGTTAAACTCTAGATACTCAATAATTATAACTATCGTCAATAATAAATGATAATATGAGTAGTGATAACCAAACTAGTATAATTATATATCATGATTCTAATATTACTTATATTGTAAACAATACAATAATCCGAGAAGTCGTATTTTTTCAACTTATTTCCCTCAATGTAATTAAAATGATCAATAATATATTGTTTATTAATTTTAACCCAAATATAAAATACATATTATCAAAAATCAAAACTTACTCTTACCATGTATTTTATATTATATCAAAATGATTAGTATTGTATAATTAACCAATAATATTAATTATAATTAGAATAGTATATATATATATATATATATATATATATATAAACTCACACTTAATAATTATATTAGTGATCATTTTAATTACGTTAAAGGAAATAAGTTAGATATACCCGACTTCTCGAACTATTGTATTGTTTATAGCATAAGTAATATAACAACCATGATATATAATTATATTAGTTAGGTTATCACTACTCATATTATTACTTATTATTGATAATAATTATATTACTTAGATTATCACTATTTATTACTTAAATTATTACTCATTAATTAAAATTTATACGTGCATATATAGTGATAATTTGATATGAGTTTATATATATATATATACACACACACACACAATTCTAATTATAACTAATGTTATTGGTTAGTTATACAATACTAATTAACATATAAATAATTAGTGTATATATTTAAAATCTAACATATAAATAATATTAGTAGCAAAAATAATACCACTACTACTACTACTAATAATAATGAGTAAATATTTGATTTTAAAAATAATATTACTCATAAAGTATATATTCTTATATTTAAACATAATTAAATATTTATTAAAAGCAGTAGTAATATTTTAATATAAAATACAAGCATATAAAATATATGTTGAATATAATTAATTTATATTTTATACCAAAATATTAATATTACATTTAGTTTTTATTCTAACATAAATATATAAACTTTGTAATTATTATTATTAAAATAAATCATACACTCTTTTTTTATTATTATTATCATTACTAATAATAATAACAGTATTATCATTAATGATAATAATAATAATAGTATTGTTATTGTTATAATTATTTATATGTTATATTATAAATATATATATATTAAATATATAATCATATATAACAAAAACAGTTTAGTTTAATGGTTGAGTGACATGCTACTTGAAGTGGAGATCTTGGGTTCGACTCCTCATTCTAGTAATATTTTACCAGAATTTTTGGCGAGGCGAGACAGATACGAGTTAAATTGTCATCCCTATTTTTTTTTGCTATTTCTTTTCATTTTCCCCAAGCTAAGAATGTGCCGAGGGGTGAAATAACATTACATAATATATTACAGAGGAATGACAAACCAAAAAGCGAAGAGAAACAATACCAATCAAGGCTATAATATTGTATATGTAATATTTTAAAGCTAAATTGCCAAATGTTCAAATCAAAAACTTAGAATCAGCTACAATAAAATAAAATACTTTTGGACAATATTGCTTAAGATATGAATTTCTTTATATATATATATATATATATATATATATATATATATTATTTAAACTTTTAAAAAGTAATAATAATTAATGTTGTAACATTAATTAAAATTTAAATTGTAATTAAAGTTTTTTAAAATCACATGCAATTATACTATGTTTAGTAGAATATTATAAGAACTTTTTATAATAGTATTAAAATTTATTATATTTTATAAATTTAATGATATGTTATTGTTTAATAAGTGAAAGTTTAAGTAATACAATTATGTTATTTGAAATTTATTTTTACGATCTTTATTTCAAAAATAAAAGATTATGTATTTCTATTACCTATCCTTTAACAACCAAACAACTTTGATTACATCAGCAAATGATAATGTTTACTTTATTTCCTTTTATCCTATATATGTATTAAATGCAACATTAGAATTCACTAAACTTTATCATGACTAAAAAGTTGTAGGTGATAATTTAAAGTCCATTTTAATAAACATAATGTCTAAAAAATTGCAGTTGACAATTTTTTAAAACTGAAAGTAGTAATATTAATACCCTTTTGGTTAGTTTTTATGTCAAAATTATATTATATTAATATGTATTTTGTGTATTTTTTAAAATAAAATAACAAAACGACACAGTTATTAAGTACAACAAAGAATTCAAACTCAAAAAAACTAAGCCCGAATGATTTATATTTCTTGTGAGTCAGGAGCAGAGATGTAGATTAAAACTATATCATTTTATAATTTTTTACCTCAAAACTACACCACATTGATATATATATTTTTAGGAAAAAATTATTTATAAGTCAATTATATAAGTAATTCATGCATAAACATTCTCTCTGTTGAATTAGTATTAATAATATTTTTTAAAAAATAATATCAATTTAACAACAAAAATCTCGTTACACCAAATACTTACATAACTTACTTAAGCATTACTCGTATTTAAAAAAAAAAACCGAACGACATAATCTTTTTTTGATATATGTAATACCGCACAGAATACAAACTCTAATTTGTGTCGAAAAATGTCACAATAACTTTCTTCCCTTTTTTCTTATTTTTTTAATATTATTTTTCCAACAACGACAAATCTCCTAATAAAGCCGGATAAAATTGCATAAGCAATCGGACTGGCTATTGAACGGAATAATGAGATGTAATAATATTTATTATTAAATAATACTGGGCTTTGCATTGGGCTCGTTTAGTCCTGAATCTATGGAAATGATGATGAGTTTGATACTGGTTTAAGTTATCGTATTATGGCGGGTTATAAATCCATGTACAAATGTAGTTTATTATCTTTATTTAATCTTTTTCTATACATATATACCATCTCTATTTGTTGAATCTCACTTTTTTTGTTTCCAATTTTAGTCTAAGTTTCTTATCGAGGAAAGTCGGAAAGAGCAAATCAAAGAGTTGGATGACTGATGGAAATGAAGAATAATCGGCATAAATCATACAGTTATCTCATCGTTACATTAAAAACAAATTTTAAATTAATAGTTTCATGATATCAATGAGACATACAAGTATTTAACAAGTGCATGTGTAAACATAAATCACTGGGCCATCTCGTTAAAAACATCTAATCTATTTTTTGACTCCCTGTAAAATGCCTAACATAATACCATTTATTTAATTATGCAACTTCAATAACTCATTCAAAAACCATCCCCACTTTTTCCTAAAAAAAGGACTTAATAATCCTAAGTAAATAGCTGTAGACCACTGCAACTTTTAGAGCTCAGTTTGTCGTTAACACAGCTCCTGCACCGGCTGGCTTTGCTTTTTAACTGCCATGGGAATAATCCTACAGCTCAAATAATACTAGACCAGCAAAAGGTAATCACTCTATAAAGGCCATAAGACTTTGCTGCGTATGTTCAAAGCAAGAGAAGTTCAACAAATTCCTAATTCTCTATCTGAAACTTCTCTACATATTTCCTGCTTGTATAATAGAAAAAAAAAGTATGGGACAATCGGAAAGAGAAAAGAAAAGATTGATTGGAGTCATTGGACGTATCTTTCAGAGATGTGTCATTAAAAAAAGAATATCAAATGAAAAGAATGCAACCAAATAGTTGAAACTATTCCATGACTTTAAAATCAAATGACCAATGCAAATAATCACAGATCTCAATCTTCCATTTTCACAAAGCTTAATTTTCAGTTGATTATATTTTAACCTGATTTGGCACATTTGTTCTTGAGTGAAATTTCATAAAGTTGAAAAACGATGAATTGGACGAGTTCATCGGTCTTTGTCTCAAGAAATAACGTAGGTTCAGTATGCAAGGAAGCGTGCCGTTCGGGTCCTAAACGGCCGTATAAAATTATGAAATTTTATACACGGCATCCTAAGAGGTGGAACCTTCATCTAGAGGTGTTTAATTGAAATTTTAAGCAAGCAAAACGAAAAATTACATACCAGTAATTTCCGGTAGTATCGTGCTGTCGGTGCGAAACTCCAAACCAGGAGCTCTCTAGAGCGGTCCACGTGCACCGGCGGTCCACGGACGTCCCATCCCACGTTCAGGTGCTAGCACGAGCGTAGAGACTCCTCGGATTCATCCATTTGATCAACCTATTGCTCCACCTGCGGCTACGGCAAAGAAACGGGTCGCTTCGCTTAATCGCAACTTAGAAGCAAGGGGGAGAGGAGAGAAGTGGGAGAATGAGTTCTTTGTTCTCCAAAGCACCCAAAAATTCATCTCCCCCGTTTTTCCTCTCACTCCCCTTAATAATGTATGCCAAAAACCCATTATTAATAAAATAACACTTTTATTTTATTTATTTTGTTTTATTAGCCACCCATTTTCAAACCTAGGATGTAACCCTTTGAAAATAGGCCCTAATAAACCAAAAACATGGGCCACTCATGTTTTCACATGGTGTGACATATGTCCCCTCTCGTCTCATCTCGTGTGGGCCCCACCGCGCCGTGTGGGCCCCACTTGGAATCCGAGCGCCGAAAAATCCAAAACTGGACACGTTCGACGTGGCAATCTCCTGAACTCGGATATGCCCTCGAATTCCTAAACGATGATCTGAATCACTTATTCGGCTCGAATAGTGATTTTGAGTCGATCTAGCAATCCGGCTCTTATTGATTCCGAACTTGAATCAATCCTGGACCGATTGCTTTGTGTAGTTCCACCGAACTACTGGACCTACCAAATACACTATTGTGTGACCCTCTAGGTTCCTTCCTTAATGGCTATGGTCCCACCATAGTCCGTGAATGTTGTCTACAACACCGACACGGCGACCAAAAAGGATGAGATATATCGTATAAGTCGCGCCTCCTACAAACGCTCACCGTGTATTTTAATCCTTTTGTCACGGACATCGCAACAAGCGGAATGCATACCTATGCCATCGGTCCTATTGCTTGTTATATTTTTCTTTGACTTTCGATGGACTTGTCTGGAACACCATGGCCATGGATTTCGTACGGACACTACCATCAAGTCAAAGGGCCAGCGATGTCATCTTCCATAACTTGGAAGGGACAAATCCTCTCTTGACCCATCGTTATTGTCATACCAGTCATGACATACCTAACACAAGCTACCTGCCACGAGCATCTATGTCATGGTTTTCATCATGTATCAAAGTATGTGATTCGTGGTATACAATAACAATGGTCTCAAGTCGAGGACCAATACACACGTCTATAGATGAGAACGATCAATGGCATCTTGATGTGCCGTTCTCATTAACGGGTCGACCCTCATGATCTCCCAAACTTGGAGATCACCAAGTGCGAACACTATGAGAAGTGTCTCAATGCTTATGAGCCCCCAACACTGATAATCAAACATCTTCGTGTCCAATCGAAAGATGTATCTAGACCATAGGACATATAGTTTAAGATATTGTCATAACATCCAATAGGTTCTCATTATAGCGGGACTGCTATAACCGATTGATCACAATATACTATGGACATTATCGTGTATGTGAACGCGAAGTATAATGAACATACACCGATAAATATATAAACACATAATGTATAATACAATGAAATCCCCAATATATACATGTACGAGGTTGGGTCTAGGGCACCCAATCCAACAATAACAACTTCCTCTAAGAAGACTAGTTCGGAAACTTATCAAACAGAAACTCAATCAGATACCTGAAGAACAAAAGGAGGATTCCTGAAACCCTTGTCTTTTATTCTTGCAAATAAGCCCATGGCATTGTGGCTGCACCCACAGAACATGGATGAGGCATAAAGATAGATATCTAAACTCAAATGGGCAGTTAATTACTTTAGTAAAATTATACATGCGGTGTTTGTTTCCCGGTTACCAAGCAATCAAATTGAGGTAAAACTAACAATGTCAAGGCCCGAGCAAACTTAAGCTCGACATTACAAGAATGCACCAGTGACCAGTGTGAAAGAATGGAAAACTCTAGCTAAGACGCACAACATAAGGAATTTTTAGTTCAGCCAGTGCCACAAATAAAAGTTCCATTTTCCCTCCAACCAAACACGAATCTATTCCTAGAATGATCCTGCATATGGGTAAACGAACACCCTAAAGATAACCCAACAAAATGATAGGGAGTGGGGCAAACAGATAGTCGTAACATACTAACTAACATTAATAATCGCCAAACCTCCCGGTGGAAGCAGCAACCAGGACCTCTACATCTGGCACAGTCGGGGGCAGTCACCCTAAGCGACACTTCAAATACTTTTGCCAATTTTTGCTTCAGGCTGCCCACGATTTTCCATGTCCTGCCAACCACAGGGATCATATTTTATAAACAATCAAGCATGCAACAGATTTCATATATGTCGTTGCAACAATAAAAGAATAACAGAAACAGACAAATATCCCCGCCTCATGTCCTCCATCTACAATGTGAGTCTGTGACTGTGTGAATCCAACTGTACCCAATTCATGTAACTAAAGCATTAAAAAAAATATTAAAACAACCTTAAACCGTGTCTTATAAATTAACTTACAGTTGCCATGGTAGAAAAGGACGACTTTTTAATGGCTGCGAAATGAAAACTTCTAGATGTCGCTCTTAACACACCTGTCTAGTTTCATCACACCGACTTAAGAATTTCTACAAACCATGCCGGCAAAAGAGATTATAAAATGAATCTGAGTTCAGATAACATCACTACTTGAGCATAATCATAGTAATAACGTTGTTCAGGAGGTTAATTCTTGTCGTGTTAGAGAGAGAGAGAGAGAGAGAGACGGGATTACCAGTGGTCGGGAGTGAAAATGAATGAAAACAGGGGAAAGTAGGGAAGTGACTGAGGTAGGGAGAAGGAGGCGGCGAAGAAAGAATGGCTACCACTGCGCTTGCCGTATAATATAACAGCAGCTGCGTTAGGGTTTTTGGGCTAGTGGGGAAGAATGAATTTTACTTTACTTTATTTATTTAGCCATATATTTTAAGCCAAGCCCACTCAATCAATCTCCATTAGTGGGCTACTAGGAGGGCTTTTTGCATTTTCTAACCGGGTTTCCATTTTAGAAATTCAAGAATTATTGCCGTCATTTTTAAAAATCAAAAAGTAATTTCAATTATATAAAAACAGCCCATGAATCATATAATGACACCTATGTTGTGCAGCGCCTATTTAGCACACTAGCGAAACATTAGATAATTGAGCCTTTTAGCGCTCTCAAGGAATAAATATTTTTAGCCGGATGATTTTACCGGATTTATGTGTCTGTTCAACGTGTTAGTCCAGCGAGGCATCCAGTGTGACAAAAAATATTACGCACTACGTCAAAAAAATGGGCGGTCAAACGACAAAAACAGAACAGCATTTAAATCAGTTCGATTTAGAAAATAATTGTATTACGAAAAATTGAAATACTATTTTATGCATTAAATATATGCTAATATGCTAAAAATCAGGTTTTGAAAGTGATAGAGTGCTTTTTTTGAAAATCTAAGAGCAGAAAATCCCTTATAGGAATTTTTTGGGTTGTAGCTCTCGTCAATACTTACAAATCAAAAAAAATTTGACCTAATTCCGACCACTGTGCGCAAAGTTATGATTGTTTGAAGTTTTTGTCGGAAATTACAGTCCACCAGAGATAACTACAGTTCACGAAACGCAAAAACCCGCAAATAAGAGATGATTAATTTGGTTTGACGATTCGGTTCGAGGAATAACAGCTTTTCCCGCCAAAGAACTATTTTCCGAACGGAAATCTTATTTCTCGAACCGAAGTCCTTATTCCCCAAACCAAAGTCCTTATTCCCCAAATCGAAGTCCTTATTTCCCGAACCGAAATCTCTATTTTCCGAACCGAAATCTCTATTTTCCTGAACCGAAGTCCTATTTTGCTGAACTGAAGTCTTATTTTTTTAAACCGAAGTTCATCCCGAACCGAAGTAAACATGTCATATTCCGCGAATGTAACAATCGATAAAGACAGAAATTAAACCGAAATTCATTAAACCGATTTAAACACGTCATCTGCCACAAATGTAATTTATAATTATACATATGCAAACACATCAGCTGCCACGTCAATTTAGATGATAAATCTGGTGGATAATTCCGGTCCAATATCAACGCTCCTCTTTAAGACAGGTTTGACTTAGGAGGAGCTAGTTTCATACCTTGAGATTTTTGTATCGTACTTATAGTGTGGGGACTTGTATACTATTATAGTTAATGTTTCCTAGTACCATTAGGGCATAGACACGTCATCAAGGACCTTGTATTAGGTTAGATGTCTCATGATGTGTAAGAGGCAAAGTTAGTGTCATCATATATCTTGTATCAATTTGTATGTTTTATGGTGGCGAAGACCAAATAGCACTAATATATATTTGTTGAGCAATGTTTTATAAGATAGTTTCAATATTGTAAATATAATGACCCATGTTTTGTCACGCCCCGGATTTCCCAACACCGAGAAACCGGTTAGTGATGCCCCATGCCTCGCACCCAGGAGGACAAGGGGTTGGTGAATGGTCACCTAATAGGGCTCCCTCTTGGGTGATGCCCCAAACCTGTCACAATCTCACACATGACATGCACAAATCACACAATATAATACTCCATGTAATAAAACTGAGTCACATAATAAATAGGGTCACCAGCCCCTAAACACGGTGTTTCAAATAAGTACACCAATCTCAAGTAAATACAAGAGTCTTTGTTTTGTCAATTACAATATATCAAATAGAACAATAAAACAACACTCATGCATCCACGGTGTGACAATCTCCTAACGCCTGCTAGGTCTTGCAGAAAAAGACATTAAAGGTGGGTGAGCAAACCACAGCTCAGTAGGCGTTATGTCTCCCTGGACCAACCCAACATTTCCTCCACAAAATGCTCTGTGCAGATATGTGCAGTGTAATGTAATTAAAGTACAATGAAATACACACAAGAAATTCACGGGAGATTCCCTCAATGGAACCTCAATGTCTCATGTCCATCCCATGGACTGTCCCCTCATTGGGACTTTATATCTCATGTCCAATCCAGGACTGTTCCCTCGCTGGGACCTCATATCTCATATCCAATCCAGGACTGTCCCCTCACTGGGACCTCATATCTCATGTCTAATCCAGGACTGTCCCCTCACTGGGACCTCATATCTCAAACACAAGCATGATAACGAAATACACAATTTAACTCATGGAACATCTCTATTTAAGCATAACAAATCACACACATATGTTCAAACTCACATTACACCTCAATACAGCTCAAGGACATCTTTATCACATGTTCTCAACGCAAAACATATATATATATATATATACATAAATCCACGCATGTCTCACAATCACACATCACAATACAAACTCCCCACAATTGTCATCTTAAACAATTACAACTCATAAAACGGGTTCCAGGAGATAGAACCACCTACCTTAGATCCGATTGTGTTAGGGTTTGGAAATCAAGAAATCGGATAATCCTCCTTCCTCCTTGCTCCTCTCCAATGGCGCCTCCCGATTCCAAGAACGCACCCGTAATGATTGTACAGACGACAATCTCTCTCTCTCTCTCTCTCTCTCTCTCTCTCTCTCTCTCTCTCTCTCTCTCCTCCCTCTCTCCGTCGGCGGCTACGGAAAAAGAACCCTAAAATCGAAAGACAGAAGTCGTATCGAAAATACATTGTCACAGAGGCGACGTCGACCCAAAAACAGGCGGGATCGACCCACATCGATCACCCTTCTCGCGTTGACCAGGCCTCAACGTCGACCAAAACTCACATCACATCAGGTTGATCTCAAGCTGGATCGACCATGTCGACCTCACATCGACCCATGTCGAACATTTCTCGCATCGACCACACACATCGACGCACGTCGACCGCTCATTTTGCCAGGTCGACCACGTCGACCCTTGCTACACCGACCAAGGCCACATCGACCAAGCTACACACGAAATTCCAACTTAGCTTTCTCCAAAATAATTTGGCTTCCGGGGCGCTGCCCCCTTGACCCTTGCTCGCTGACCGGGCAGCAAGACCCCCGCCGAGGCGCTGTGCCCTCGGACTCCCGCTGGCCGTCAGGTCAAAGTGCTTGCCCAAACACAAAAAAAAAAAAAAAAAAGACTAATTCATCCAAGCCCAAACACGTGTCGATACAAGATAATGCACCTCACAACCTCTAACTCTCAGGACTAGGACATGGGTCCTCACATGTTTAAGGTTTTAAAATATAATCATGTGATGAAGTGCATATTGAGGGATGTTGAATACCAGTAGGACAACGTATGTGTCGGATAGAGATTTTTTACTATGAGTGGGCCCAATTTGGAGTTTGAGCCCTGAAAGGATAATTTTGGGATTTGTTGTGATGTTGTAGGGTGACTTTGTGTTTGAGTATCTTGTGAGGATGCAACTATCTAGATGGGTATGTACTCGTCAAACATAGCATTTTGACAGTAATTGAGCTTGATTACCCTGTGAGGGTAATTATGATATTTTAATGAATTAAATACGAAAAATATAAATAGAGATAAATTGGGGAGGAACCTTAAATTTGCTGTTGTGTGTGTGTGAAGATAGAGAAAGAGAGAGAGAGAGAGAGAGCTTGAGGAGGAAATTATGGTTTTACAAAGGGATTGACGTTTTGGCTCAAATTCAACCAAATTTGTTGTAGGGATTCATTCTCCTCACTCATATGTCTATAATTCTTGTTACTAGGGTAGCAAAAACATATAATATAACTCTAAATTCGTGGAATTTTCTTCATGAACCCTAAAGTGTGAATTTATCATTTTCTCGCATTTTAATGCTTTTATAGTTAAGAAATTGAGGTGAAGACATTGTATATAGTGTTTGGGTATGAGTTTGTGTGATTTGTGGGCTTAAACAATAGGATTCTTGGATAAAATGCCTGAAAATGGTGGATTCCAGCCTTATGCAGCAATGTGGTCGACTAAAATAGACATGATCAACTGAACTGGGCGGTTTGGTCAACCATTGACCAGTTTGATCGACTAGTTTGATTGACCAAAGCGTTTAATCGACCAAGGTGGTCGAGTGAACCAAAGTGGTCAAGGGATATGTGGTCGACTAAATTTGGGTGCTTTTAGTCAACCAAGGCTTGTTTTGAGTTGTTCTTTTGTGGTTTCTTAGGGATTTGGTCTCTAGGCTTTGCTGATAGTTCAATAGGGAGATTTAGAGTTGTGAGCCTATGAGTTTATGAGACTTGAGAAGTTTAATATGTCTTATTGTTTTGCATGTATGTTTTGTTTGGAATGTGCATGAAATGTCTATTGTAACTTATCTATCTAACTATGTATAAGAACGACATGAGATGCTATGTTTGCATGAATTATGGTACCTAGTAATGACTTGTGCTTGTGCCTGCGAGATAATCTTAATAATCCTGAGAGGCTAGTTTGTAGTGCCTGAGTGGCAAGATTTGTTTAGAGCTTGAGAGGCAACGTTTGGAATTACCTAGGAGAATTGTTTTACCTTTTGATACATTAGTACATGATTGAGTTATTGATTTATATGTAGCATTACACGAGCACAGGCCTACACTAGTATATGCATTGGGATAGGTTGGGGAGACATGATCCCTACCAAGTCGTGGTTGCTCACCCCTCCTATTGTGTTTGTCTATTTGTTACAGGTGTTTACAGGAGCTAGGAGGTTCACCAAATATGATAACCTTATTTGTATTTGTTTGCATTATTTGGATTGAAATAATATAATATAACCTCGTGGGGAAAGAACTATATATGTATGTATTATTTTGATTTAGATTTCTATATTTGTGTGTGATATGTATGGTGGGGATATGGGATGACACACGTGTTAAGGTTTATTTTATGTGTTATCACCAACATGTTATCCCTATGGGTATGCGAGTAGGGATGACAAAAGCAACCCAACTCGCCCCGACCCGATTTGATCCGCCCTGACAAGCCATCGGGTCGGGCTCGGGTCCTGCCCAACCTACCCTGACCCCGGGGTTTTAAATAAATTTAATGGGAAAATTGATGATTTGACCCTACTTGACCCGACTCAACCCGCCCCGAATTGCCCAAACCCCCGGGTTGGGTCGAGTTCGAGTCGGAATAAATATTTCAAGTTGGGCTTGGGTCGAGCGTTACCTGGACCCGACCCAACCCGTTGCCATCCCTATATGCCAGCATAGGAGTTCACTAATCGGTTTCTGCGAGTTGAAAATTTGGGGCGTGACAATAAAGCTTTCTTTACATCAATACAAGAAAATGTATTTCTTACAGTGCTTCCGCGTGTCTTTTCTATTGTGTGTGATTACTTACATGTTTCAGGATTAAGGGAGACAATCAAACTAAAGACATGTAATATCTCGTACTAGAAATATGATGATAGCTGGGTTGTATTTGGAGTTGAGGACATCATTTTGATATAATGACTGGAAATATGGCTTTTTTTTTACTATAATTGGGTTTTTTTGGTGTCTGGTAAACCTATGGGCATTATTATAATTCCCTGTGGTACATTTATGGGTTAATTAGTAAATTCACGATGGTGCAAGTAATATGTGAGGAGGGTGGAATGGGTTGCAAGCTTTGTTTTTAAAAGATTGTCCATATGCTTACTATATTCATTGCTCTGTGTATTGTTTACAATTGGCATTAGCATCAACATTAAAAGAAATCATTTATCAATTTTTTACCAATTTGAATTATAATGTCAATTTTGCTTGTGCTTTACTAGGTATGAAGATTTTCATGTTGCAGTAGCTACTCAAAATGCTTATATGATTACACTTAATTATATGATTACGAGTAAAAGCTAATTTAATTCATCAAGTAATGACTTCACTTGAAGTTGTATTCATCAGATGAAAGATACTATGCAGATCAGTGATCATCTATGTCAAGCATTGCAGTATAATTCTCATCAAGACATTTGAAGTGTCATGCATATTGTTTCATCCACTAAAAAGAATATATTAAAATATAAGAATGAGAAATGAGAAATTTTACTTCACAAAATGAAGTTGTTTTGTAATAAGCGCAACATAGACGTACCAGATATGAATGGGCGTTATATTGAGAGAAGAGGTCGAGCTCGTCATCAACAAGTAAACTTTACACTTGAGTATCATTAATGTATAGATATTTTTTATGCAACAATAAATCCTTAATTGCAAGAATTAAATCGTCAATTTAGTGAGCAAACAGTGGAGTTGCTTATTCTTAGGTCAGCTCTTGATCCTTGAGTTACACGTGAGTTTTTCTAAATTGATGACATTTATTAGTTGGTAAATAAGTTTATTCGCAATACTTTACCGATCTTGAAAAAGAACAATCGAAAATGAACTTCACCATTATGAGCATAATGTAGTTTAAGATTTAGGTTTTTAAGGATTGCTCAATATTTTTGAATTATGACAATGGTTAGTAAGAACCAGAAAATTAATTATTTACCAACTTATTTTTAGAGTTATTGTGCTTCTGTTTATCTTCCCTGTTTCTATTGAAACTATGAAACAGATATTTTTAGTTATCAATATTATCTAAACTAGGCTTTGTAATAAAATTGAAGATAAGTTTCTAATATATTCTTTGATAATGTACATCGAAAAAGAAATTGCTACAATACTTAGTATATATTCAATCATAAATAATTTTTGAGATATGTAAGTGTGACGGATTACAATTTGATTGGATTTTAAGGTGAAATTTAAAATGTATTATGAAAAAGCTATCTATATATCTTTTTATTTAAATGTTTATCTTTCTGTTAAAATTAAAACGATGGTGAATTTATTTTCATATATTACTTCATATATTTTAAATTTGTATCCCATTTCCTTTCAAATTAAATTTTCTGGATCTGACTCTAGTACTCTTTGAAAGTGACCACTTTATATTCAACGTTGGCTTCATATTAAGATAATACTATCCGAAACTCAAACCAGTCCATAATTTATTTTGCTTTTTCCGAAAAACTTATAGCCAAAACCATCTAAAACTGTGTGACATTATTATTATTTTAATTTGCCATCTTAATAATATTATTTATATATATATGATTTATTTGATGATATATGTTGGCGCGTATGTGATTTATTTTGTTGTTTATTTTCTGTTTGCTAAAAACTCAAAGGAGAGTGATGATGGTTTATATGATGCAAATTAAGGAGGAGATCAATCAGGCGACTCCAAATTTAAACACAAAACTATAATTGAGCTATAACATAATTATGATTATAAAGAGAGATAATTATGATAACAAAACAAATCATGATTATAATTTTTCTAGTCACTGGATAGAGCTGATTGCAAAACTGTCGAAGAAGGTGGGACTGCATTATCAAAACCTAGGTCGTCATTTGCTTTGGCGTGGGTGGGTTTGAAGCCAGATAATTTTGATCTTCCCCACCCTTGAAACTATTCAGACTAGTTTTGTACTGATAGTCCTTCGATGAGTTAAATGTTCTGTCCTTCCATTGATTTGGACTATCTCCACTATGTCTGTCCTTGGCGAACTTCCAGTTCTTCTTCGGTGATAACGTTGAGGTAGCAAGAGAAGGTATATTGCATCTTATTTTTATTTTTGTTTTTCTACCTATTCAAAAATTTTTTGAAAGCGTCTTTTTATTGTTGCATTTTAGATTCCCTCTGAAGGGATTTATTTGATGCGACCTAGACCCATGGGACGCTGCACTTGTAACACAAGTGTATGCTGTCTGGAGCTGATGGAAAAACACTGGCAAAAGAACACAAAGAAATAAAACGAGAAAATAACTATTGTGAAATGTGTAGGAATTACTTTCAAACTGATAAAACCTAATATAAACATCTCGACAAGTCTGAGAATTGTTCCTAAAGCTAGATCCCTAAATTTAAAAGCTTGGTTCCGCTGATGTTAAGGGTATATAATATTTCTAACACCATGTATCCTTCTAAAGTTTTTTTTTATTTTGGTTTTTTTTACCTTTGTATGTGACCAGGGATTAAAAGATTTAAAATGTGATACATGGAACAAAATATGAGGATACCTAGCTTGTAACGATTATTAAAAGTCTTGAAATTTTTAGTAAGTAGTTTTACACCTCAAATTTTATTCATTTTATGACTAAAATTTGATCTTAGATTAGACGTAAAACTTTATTTTATTAGCATATTATGACTAATTTCAGTCATATAGATTGTAATGGTGCTTTCTGAGAGTTTAAAAAACACTTCCAGCTGAGAAGGTAATAATAATATGCGTCTTCCCAGCATTGACGCACTCCACAAAGTATTTGGCCAATGAATCATGCTCCATCCCCTCTTTTAACCCAAAAAGTAAGGGAAATCGTGGTTCACTGAAGGCCGTAAGTTCTACCTTCTTGTTTAACGCATCCGTCGCCACGTTTGTTGTGCCTGGTTTGTACTGCAGCACAAAATTGAATTCCGTCAGAAATCCTTGCTACCTTACTTGCTTTAGAGTTACGTTCCTTTAAGTAAGGAAGTAACTCGTTGCAATGTTGTCTGTCTTCGCCATGAACTTTGCACCAAGCAAGTAATGCCTTCATGTCCTCAGATAATGCATGGCAGCCATCATTTCCTTCTTATGCACCGCATACCTTCACCCGATGTTATTGAGTTTCTAACTCTCATAGGCAATTGATGTCTTTCCTGCATAAGAATAACCCCAATGACAAAATTAGAAGCATCCGTATTTACCTCATATGACTTCTTGTGATCCGATAATGCCATGACCGGTTCTGCTATCACCATCTGCTCCAGCACCTCAAAGGCCTCACGATAAGTCTCGCACCACACGCAATGTTTGTTTTTCTTCAATAATTCCATTAAGGGAGTGGCAATGTGTGAATAGCCATGAATGAATTTTCTATAGTAGTTTATCAATCCAAGGAATGATCATAGTTTAAGAACTCTCCTATTCTTAGATGGCTCAAACTTTTTTCTTATTCATATGAATATTCCCTCCACCAATAACATGACCAAGGAATGACACATCATTCCGGCCAAAGCTGCATTTCTCCTTCTTCACATATAGTTGATTATCCCGCAGTACTTGAAAGACTTGTTGTAAGTGTTCCTGATGTTCTTCCAATGAATGGCTATACACCACAATGTCATTGAGGTACACTATGACGAATCTGTCTAGAAATTGCTGGAAGTCTCTATTCATTAATGTACAGAATATGGTAGGAGCATTTGTGAGACCAAAGGCCATCACCAAGAATTCATATCTTGTGACACATGCTGTCTTTGGCTCATCTCATTCAATTATTCGTATTTGCCAATGTCCTGACCTCAAGTCTAGCTTCGAGAACCATCTCGAATTTCCCAGCTGGTCGAACAAGTCTGAAATTAGTGGAATTGGATACTTATTCTTCACAGTGAGCTTATTCAGTGCTCAATAGTCGATGCAAGGTTGTAATGCCCCATTTTGCTTCTTTTAAAACAACACCGATGCTCCAAAAGGTGGTTTGGATGGCTTAATGAATATAACATCCAACAACTCTTTGAGTTACTTCCGAAGTTCCTCCAACTCTAGTTCTGCCATGCGGTAGAGAACTGTTGCAGGGGGTTTCACACCCTTCTCCAGCTCTATCACATGGTCGACTTCTGTTTTCGGTGGAAGTTGTTTACGGAATTCAGCAGGCATCACATCCATAAACTCTTCAAGGACCATCTTCACCTCAGTTGGGGCCTCATCCCCAACTTCCATGCTCTCTTCCTCCTTGAGAGTTGCGATAAAGGTTTGCTCATGTTATTTTATCCCTCCAACAGTTGTATAGCAGAAAGAGTCTTTGTCTTCTTGGTGTTCCCTTCAGGGAACTCCATTCCAAGCACCATTGAGTATTCATCCATCAAGACTACAGAGAGATTCACCTTGTCCCTTCATTCCCAATGCAAAGCTCAATTCCTTGAGCCACGCCATATATCGGACTTGGCTTAGAGTTCACTGTCTTCAGCCAGCCCTTCTATTCTTTGAAACCTATCCCCATGTGTCGAGCTTCCTTCAGTTCAATAAAGTTGTTTGTTGCCCCTGTGTCCACCAAGGCTCTTGTTTCGCGACCACCTAATTTAGCAATCATGTACGTTCTCCCTTTTCTTCATGAATTGGATACTTCTACTCTCGCCTTGATTGCATTCAAGAGTTGCAAAGAGCCAAGACATGGATAATTTGCTTCTCTTTTATCTTTTTCCTTGATCATCATCATTAGCTTCGACCTCTTCGGACACTCAAACGACTTATGGGGTCTTTTGCAAAGGAAGCAAGAGAACTTTGGTCTCTCCCCACCCTTTAAACTATTCAGACTAGTTTTATACTGATAGTCCTTAGATGAGTTAGAGGTTCTCTCCTTCCATTGATTTGGATTATCTCCCCCATGTCTGTCCTTGGCGAACTTTTGGTTCTTCTTTGGTGATGACGTTGAGGTAGCCCTCTCTGTCTTTTTCCTTTGCGACTTATACTCAATTAGAGATTTGGCCTCTTCCATTGCCGAAGCAAGGTCTTGTACATTTCTTTATTTCAACTCAAGCTTCACCCATTTCTGCAATCCATCCATAAAGAAATATAAAGAATCCTTTGAGGAAATATCTTGGATCTCCAACATCAACTCGGAGAACTCCTGAACATATTTATGCGTCGTACCTTTCTGAGTAAAGTGCCTGAGCTTCGCTCTGGATTCATCCTTCGTATTCTTGAGATTGAACTAGGCTTTGATTTTCTTCTTGAAATCTGCTCAACAAGAAATAACACACGTACCACACTCCATGTTGGCGTGCGTTTGCTGTCACCATATCATAGATGAATCCACTAGGTATAAAGCTGCAGTCTTGATCTTTCTAGCATCTGTGACAATATTTACCGCGTCAAAGTATTACTCCAGTGTCCAAAGGAAATTATCTAATTCCCTTGTACTTCGTGATGCACTATATGTCTTCGGTTTCGGCACTTCCACCTTAGAAAAGGATTTGGCTCCTAACTCCACCTCAAGTAATTTTCATTTTACAAAGAGACCAATTTGCTTTAACCTCTTTGATTTCCTCCTGCATCGCTAGGATCTGCGTGGCAGATTTGCCATCAAGTTATCGAACCGAGGTTTGGGGTCATCTACAACAGAGTCGAGTAGCCCTTGCACCTTCTTGAACATATTACAGTCTCTCGACTTGATTCTTTCTATAGCTTCACTGTGCTGCTCGATGGCCTCCATTTGATTCGTTAATGCCAAATCCAATTCGAACAGTCGACCTTCAAATGGGCATCTCTCCCTCGTACATGACTTGTCTCTCTTTGAGTCTTTTGTGGTGCTCTTTTTTCCCTTCCATTGTGGATACCACCTATGACCGTCAAACTTGTTTCTGCGCTCGACATCGTGCCACTTTGAACTGGATAGTTTCTTGGCTCATAAGCTCGAACAAGGTTTGACACCTCTTGTTCGATAACTGCTCTGATACTAGTTGTCGCGAGGCCAGATTTATCTTCGGCACACCACCAGTGCGGCACATAGTTTTCCTTGTATCTCGGTCCACTAGGTTCAGCCTGTCCTCAATTGGATCGACTACTTCGATCCTGGATCTTCAACCGGATTGTCTACTTCAATCCTAGAACTTGTAAGAAATCACATACACAATAAAAAAGACACGTAAAAGCTCTATGAGAATATGATCTCTTGTATTGATGTAAGGAAAGCTTTATAGTATTAAAATTATCCTATAGAATTTTACTCTACATATAAATGTTAGCACTATTTTGACATCTCGAAACATCTTTCACGGCGTCTTTCTACCAAATGCCACTTATTGAATCACACAGTGACCCATACTTTGCGGCTGTATGTTAATTTCAAACTCCTAAAGTCGAATTAATTAAAGTAATTATATATTTTTATATATGTATTCGAAAAATATAATTATTTTAAAACAAAATAATATATTGACCCAAAAGACCATGAAATAATTTGTACCACTTGGTCGACACAAAACAGAGCTACCACTCACAGTCTACATCTACCACCATCACCACTTTGGCAGCATCAAAGCTGTGGTAGGTCCCCGCACGCCGCCCGCATTCTCCCAAAATAGTAAAACGTCCAAAACCACAATCCCAAAACTGCCCCGCCGGTCTCCTCATTTCCCAATTCCGGCCACGCCCCTGCAAACCAAAAAAAAAAAGAAAAAGAAGCAGCTAAGCTAATAAAATCACATCAAATCGAACCATATCCGCCAGGCAGAGGCAGTGAAGAACACGCCATCCATCGACGGCCACGATTAGCCATCTCGTGATCCAAACCCATTGGGCCCCGCCTGCGCTCAACATCACCCATCTGTCGCGCATTAACAACTAATCTGACATCTGTGCCCACCTCCTCGAATTGTAGGACTGATGCTGTACTATGTTTTTCACCTCACCTGTGCGAAAAGGTTGAAAAGGAGAAAAGGTGTATTAAAAAAAAGTTTTAACCTCATATTTAGAAAAATAGGTTTTTTCTTTTCTGAAATAATAATACTAATATATATATTGCTATAGGAGGACTTTGCTAGTAGTATTTTTCATATATATTAATAAAAAAACCCGACCCGTTTGTAGTTTCTCACACTATAAAGCTCACTCTAACTGGGTTCGTCAATTCAGCCCGTCCTTCGCAACCGCCATCTCTCCGGCGCAGCCATCTTTCCCGGCGGCGATGGAGCTCGCGACGGCTTTCTCCATTCTTTTGCTTTGTATCTCTCCCGCCAGCGCATGGCGGCCATGGCAGCCGCAAAACACCACCTCGGTGCCGGCCAACGCAACCTTCTTCGGGGACTCGAAGAGGTACGAGGGGTCGTCGGAGTTCGTGGACCTCAAGTACTACATGGGCCCGGTCCTGACGTCGGAAATCAACGTCTACGCCATCTGGTACGGAGCGTGGCCGCGCGCCCAGAAGAAGATCATCCGGGAGTTCGTGAACTCCATCTCCGCCGCCGACGCCCGGCGGCCCTCGGTGGCGGAGTGGTGGCGTACCGTCCGGCTCTACACGGACCAGACCGGTTCCAACATCTCACGGACGGTCCGGTTGGCGGCGGAGAAGAACGACAGGTTCTACTCCCACGGCAAGTCGCTGACGAGGCTAACGGTACAGGAGGTTATCAAGAGCGCGGTGACAGCCAGGACAAAGCCCCTCCCGACACACCAGGGCGGGGTATACCTGCTCCTCACCTCCGCCGACGTGTACGTTCAGGATTTCTGCGCCGGCGTGTGCGGGTTCCACTACTTCACCTTCCCGTCGATCGTGGGGTACACGCTCCCGTACGCGTGGGTTGGGAACTCGGAGAAGCTGTGTCCCGGCACGTGCGCGTACCCGTTTGCGGTGCCGAGCTTCATGACGGGGCAGAAGGCGGAGAAGGCCCCCAACGAGGACGTGGGGGTGGATGGGATGGTGAGCGTCATCGCCCACGAGATGGCGGAGATCGCCACCAACCCGCTGGTGAACGCGTGGTATGCCGGCGGCGATCCGACGTTCCCGGTGGAGATCGCCGACCTCTGCGAGGGGATCTACGGCACCGGCGGGGGTGGGTCCTACACGGGTCAGATGATGAAGGGCGAGGATGGAGTCACTTACAACATGAATGGGATCAGACGGCGGTTCTTGGTACAATGGGTCTGGAACAACAATGTCAAATACTGCGTTGGTCCCAATGCGCTTGATCAGTGATTCAATTTCGTATTTGGGTTTACCCGCGATCGTTTATAATTTACCGTGCCTTGTTTGTATGTGTTTTTTTTTTAATTTACATATTTTGATGGGCGTGTTTCTTTTTCTCTCTCTTTCTCTCTTTTTTTTTTTTTTTTTCCTTCTTTCTTTTTGGCCTTTTTTGGGTTGCTGGGGGGCTATGGTCATGAATGCATCATTTAAGATAGTTTTATTTTCCCGCCCGATTTAAAGGTGGTGTGGTCCCCTTGAAAATTGAGATGTCTTTCGAAATTGGGTAAAAAAAATCTTCGGTGTGTGGGGACTGGTGAGGACAGCTTGGTCTAGCTGTGTCCTTTTCTCGGCTTACAGTACTCGCTGATTGGGGCGTGGTGCACGCAGACCTCTAAGCTTTACTTTAAGCTTACAAATCTTAACCAATTTCATAATTATACAAATAGCATTAGCGGGGATTATTTAAGTTGAATTTATCTTCAAAAAATAGTTAAGCTATAAAAACAACATTGAGTGGCTTAAATAGAATATTATTAGATTTATTTTTTATTTTTTCTTTATTATAATTAATTAAAGTAAAAACATAATAAAAAAAATATTTAAAAAATAAATAGTAACTTTTCAAATATAAAAAAAATTAACAATTTTATTTTAAAGTCCTTCCTGATGCATTGTAATTTTTTTATTTAAAATTAAAATTTATTTTTAAATTTAAAAAAAAAAATATATTTTAAAGATACAAGTGTGAATGTCCTAAATTATCATAAATTTAACTGATGTTTAAAATTCAATTGACAAGCCAAATTAATTTTTATTTCCTTTTTATGCATTTTTTTTTCATTTCTTGGTCGCTGCAGCACCGTCCCTTGCCGTACATGCAGTCGGGGCAGACTGATTCCCGATGCCGCTAGGTTCTCTGTTGGTTCTGGCGAATCTCAACTCAGCGTCGCCAGATATGGCGGCGTTGGTGGCGTTCAGCCGTACAACACCGGAGCAGCGACAACGCGAGTCCGAAGCAGCGGGGCTTGGTGCCGAGGAGTGCAGCGCCGGGATAGCGAAGATCAATGAAGGGGGTAGGGGGGATGAGGTGGAATTGAAGCGTGCCATGCAACTGTGTGTCTGGTATGGTGGGGAGGGGAGGAAAGGAACAATCCGCGGAGTAGAAACTACGAAGTTAAGACCAGCCGTTTTGATTTGAATTTGGAGAATTGGAGATCTGTGAATGGCCTGATCCGAGTAAACCTTAATTGAATTTGGAGAATTGAAAATCAATAAAAATAGTATTTGAATGTAAAAACAGGGTGTATATTGTCATGGGGTTGATTTCGCGCCTCTCAACCCAGTGGACTTAGCTTCTCTATCCACTGCCGCTAAGTTTAGCCTTTAAGGGTTGAAGCGCACGTAGACTGGTTTCGCTCACATCGGGCTCATCAGGAACGGCTCCAGTTCCCACCGGTTGTGTAAGGATGGCCAAATCCCTTCTTCAACGTCAAGTCCTCGACTAGCGGCGTGCTCCCGCATTCAACCGGTCGGCACGTCGAACTCCAAGGGGTTCCATCCGTTCTCCTCCACGAATCGCTTGGAACCTTCCGGCACGCACCATCTACGCTTCAACCAACCCTCTCCTACGTAGACGAATCCATTCCTAATCGACTAAAACGCCCCGCCAAGACCACGCTACTCGGGTCGTGACAATATAATCCCATACTTTTAACTAGTGTAAATAGAAAAACTTATAATTAAATTCAACTAAAATTAATAAATACCGAGCATAAAATTATGAAAAAATTACTTGAAATATTTACTATAAACATTTCGAAAAAAAAATCAAGTTTAGCCAACAAATTAATTAATTTTTAATGAATATATATTGAAAGAATGTCTTATTAATTAACTAATTAATTAACTAGTAAGTATTAATTGTCTGATATTAATGTATATGGCGATTAAATTGATTTATAATCTATGCCGCACTATAATTAATAATAGTATGATAGTAAGTGATACTACTATCTTACTATCAATTTATTAACGAACAACAGCGAGTTATATGGTGATTGATTGGAATTGAATTCCATGTAATGTCATAAATATTAGTAGGAAACATAGGAATTATTGTATTAAATATTAAATTATCATTAAGAAGTAATAACTTATTATTAACATATGCTGAACTTTAGTAATAACTTACTATTAACTTAAAGGTATTGCATTGCAATACTTTTCACCGGCACCGTTCATTTGAGATCGAAAGGTGCAAACCTTGATGGCTCGGTTTATTGCGTGTAGACTCACATTACGTTAAACTTAACCCTTTTCACGTCTCTTAACCTTTTCAATTCTGTACGCTCCTCAACGGCAAAGCAAGCAAAACTCCTTTCTCTCCCACCCATCGACTCCACTCCAGTCCACTGTCAAATCTACTTCGCCGGCGAATGTGGCTTACTTGCGGTGGAGTCGTTATTTCCCGTTATGTAGAACAAAATGTTACTTTCTTTGTCGTCTCACAACTACAATGGCAACGCCAGTCCGAGTTTATGGAGCACCGGTGAGCCTTCGAACGCCATATCTGTTTTGTTTTTCTTTTTTTTTTTTATGCAATTTTTCTGATTGTTGTGATGCAATTTCTTTTGATGTATTAAATTGTTGTTTTCCTATTGGCATTATTAAAAGAATGCATCCAAGTGGATTTAACGAGCAAAACAGTGTATATTTAATTTTACCATTTAAGCTTAGTATTTAACATGTTTTTTAAACATCTTAATTATTTTGAAGCATGGTGCTTCATTGTTCTAATAATTTAAAGTAATATGTGAATTCAATGCTTATAATATAATTTTAACTTAAAACTTATTTCGGCGCTTGCTATGGGGGTTTTGTGGTAGTTGTTGACTCTGATATAGTTTTTGACTACACTATAATCTTGGTGCAGACGTAATATGTTTTTGGTCAATTAGTCTTATCCATGTAATATGTTATAGTCTTGAGAGTGTAAATTTTACACATTTATCGCAAGCAAACAGTGTAGCTGTAGATAGCCACTGAGTATGGATTGATCCTACGAGAATAGAGGGCTAAGGATTCCTAAACTCTCATGAGCCTATTGTCTAAAGCAATCGATTGATTTATTTAATATTAAGACAAAGATTAATTTTAATTAATAAATCGAGTATGCTAAAATTTGTGATTTTAACTCAATAGAAATAAATACCAAGGGGTTTAGGTTTCACCATACCCAATTTTATGTTTTGCTAATTTAATTAATTAATTAATTAAGGTAAATATTTCTCCACCTCTAAAGGTATTTTTCCTATAGCAATTCCTATCCACTTTCGCAGGCATGAGGAAAATATCCAATTTTAATGATAACCTACTATCATGGCCTGCTTGAATAAAATTAGTCTTAATGAATCCTATGAAAAATATTGATAAATTCCTCCTTATTCGTGTCTCATGAGCCTGAGTCTCTTTCTAGAGATCACACAACCTAAACTCACCTTTCAGTCCTTATTTAAATTGCTAAATAATTTACTTGGTGTTGGTTAAACAGGACGCAACAAGAAATTGCCAGGAAGAAGAGACCAAGATAAAGATAAAGGGAGAAAATATTATCCTCACTTAAAATCAATTTGCATGCAAAGAACATTCAATAAAAAATGTGGCTTACCGTTCAATTAGAAAAAGAGGGGAGTAAATCTCTCCTCTCAATGAGAACTTCTCTTCCCTTCTTCAAAATTCCCACAAAATTAGGGATGATAATTTTGTCCCGTCCTGATCTGATTTGTCTCAACTAATACGTCATTGGATCGAATTCGAGTCTAACCCCTACTTTGGTATTTCAAAATAGAATTAAGCTAAAAAATATTACTCACCCTAACTTGAAGTTCGGTGTGAGTTGTAAAATTTTGGGCCAACCAGTACTTAAATCCGACTTGACTCATTGACATATACGATTATAACTCCAACGAAGAGACTTCTCTCTTATAAAACTCAATTATATGATCGTAATTTTTTCCCAAGTTTCCACTATGCAATAACGCCTTTAAATAGCCAAAATAGGCTAAAAATAACAAAATAGAGCCCTAACAGTCGTTACCGGCCGCGGCAATGTAACACTGTGCCAATACAAAGGCCAACGGCCGCACCTTGTGGGGCTGCAGCCACTGGAATTGCATATTACAACACTGCTTCGTTTGTTATCCAGTTCTATGCTGCATCACTCCAAAATGGATCCAAAATGCTCTAAAATTGTAAAAACATACACAACACACCGAAACACAAAAAGAAAGCAAAACAACATATTTATCACACATGTTACTATTAGAATCTCATAACTATTAAATCTCATAATAAATTTTAAAAATTTTTATCTAGCAAAAAAAATTAGAAATCTAAACATTAGGATTATTAAACATTGGCGGCTCAATTTTACCCGTAAAAGTTTAAAAGGTGTGGGTATTTATTATTTTTATTATTTTATTAAAAGTATCAAAGTGTTAATTTTAATTTTAAATTACTTTTGTTTAAAATTAAATCAAGGCCAAATTACCATTGCTTTTTTAGCAGGAGTTTGCGTTATATGCTAATTTGTTTAAGCTCACATCATCCAAAGTCAGCATTCAAGATATTATACATTAAAAAAATCATATTCAATTTCACCCAAAAAAGAGTTCCCATTGGTGAGTTTTTTTAAAGAGTTCTTCAAGTGGCCAAATTACTACCATTTTAATTTTTTTAAATAAATTTTTCATAAGGCATTTTTCCACAATTTTAAAAATAATCAATTCCCAACTGATTAAGATCATTAAAAAATATCGCCAGTTTAAACTTAAATATTACATTTATTTTACTAAATTAGTATTTAAAATATAGTATTAATTTACTAAATTTAATAATAATATATTAATATATTAATGTAATAAATTAATAATATAAAAATATTAATATAGGCTCGTCCTGCATGCCCACCTAAAACAAATAACCATTCGAATTTTATGATTAACGGCACGCCGGCCCTACAGGGCTAGCATGGTAGAGGACCAGAGGTATATACTGTATTGAGATTGTGAGTTAAAATTTTACATCGAAAGGTATTTAATTGTGAGAAATTCTATGTTTTTTTTTATGTGATATAATATTCGAGTAATTTAATCATAATTAATAAAATATTATCACATATGTGTGGATGGATATACAAAAGACTTATATGTAATATTGGCTTTTAATTAATTATGAAAACATTTATCTGGAAAATAATATTATGCTTTACAAAGTTTATTTCACTGTCTTCTTTTAGAAAAAGGGTTGTCTGGTTTTGCATCAACAAAGTTAAGCAACGACCAAAAAACGCCCCGACCAAAGAGGGGCAATGCATGTACCACTTTGGATTCCAGACAGCGGATCTCGTGGGCATCTATATATATATATATATGGCTTGGGCTCTGGACCGTATGGTTCTTTTTCTTGCTTTCCATGCTGCTGCTGTTGGTTTTATTCATACAATAAAAACGTGACATCCCATGCTCACTATTGCTTGAATAATAATAATTATATCAATAATAATTTAAGAAAAAAAGACAAACACAGTGGTTTATTAACTGAAGCAACTTTACCGTCATAAGCGTGGTTACGCTTGGAAGGATATTATTTTTAAAAATATAATTATTTTAAAAAATTATAAATTTGAATAATTTAAAAATATCATTTAAATTTATAGTTTTTTTAAAAAGTTATTTTAAAAAATTATCTTATGAAACCAAACAATAGGTAATGATAATATTTCAAATATAATCTAAGATTAGAACTAATTAATGTATCATAATTGTCAGGGGAACGGATCCAAGAATTTTAGTTAGGGGGGCCAAAATACAACTGTATAATTCATATTTATAAACTATTATTTAAAATTACAATTAGCGTTATTTAAATTATAAGTAATGACATAAAAGCATAGAAAGCTCGCTAAATACTTTTATAATCAAGTCACATAATTTTTGAAAATCAAATAATCCAATTACCACTATTACAGTTAGAGCATTTTGTAATAAAATAACTAAATATTTTAATAAATTTCTCTACGTAGAGCAATATTGATCACAAACTATACTTTAAATTTGTGTTTCGGCTATGAATTTTGTTGTAATTTTAAACCTCAAGGTATTTTTTAAACTTTGAGGTATTATACTATTAATATTCCTAACAATATATTCATCACACCGATATTTTGAGATAATAAATCATATTATTAATTAAAATTTATAATTATAATTACTATAAATGTGATTTATAGTAATTATAATTATAATTTATAATATATATATATATATATATATATAAAGTTTTAAAATTTGAGGGGGGGGCCATGCCCCCCCCCCCCCCCTTAGTTTTGTCACTGATAATTGTTACATTTAAATTTCAAAGTTCATAATACTATGTTTGATAAGCATAGGAAAAGAGGTAAAAGGAAACAAAAATATAAAAAATATGTTCTTCGGTTGAAATAAGAGGGCTTAAAAAAGTATATTTTATAGTTTAACTGATATTAGAAAAAAGTGTTAAAAATAGTAGTATTTGAAATACTAAAATTTACCTTTATGTGTGTGTGTGTGTATATATATATATATATAATTTGTGTAAAATTGTGTAGTAGATAAAAATGATACTTCTATAATTTCAATACTTTTTCATAGGAAATTTTACTATCTCATTTTAAAATAATTTTAAATTTTTATATATTTTCTTTCCATCCTGTCCGAATGCTAAAAAATAAAATTTTCATATCTTTTCTACTTCTCATTTTTCACACTTTTTATATAACAACCAAACAATCCAAACATAACATAAACATCTGTCAATTATAAATATGACATATGTAAATAGTTTATCATAATGATCAAATAAAAAGTATAACCAAGTTTAAAAAGCGGGTATTCACTCTACACATCTAGTCAATGAAGGCATCACACCCTAAAGCATGGTACTCAAAATCACCGCAATCTAATAGCTTATTTAGTACGCAAAAATCAAATCGAGGGGAATGTAATCAAGATTGAAAATGTTTATTAATGTGCTTGGTATGTAAGGTAATGGATTAATCAAATTACACAAATATCATATCTTTATTGTAAACTAATTCAATCAAAAATGGATCATTCATGTTGTTTGTTACCAAGCCATCACATAGCAAACCAAGCCTCCCATGCCGACTATCTCCCTCCCTCTCTTATGTTATTGATGGCACCAAACTACAAAAAGGGAGAAGCAACTAGCAGGGAGAGAGAGGAGATGGGGATGAAGAAGGGGGGCAGTGGTTAGCAATGAGAAAGAGGGGAGGGCGATGACAAAGGATGCGGTGACTAGTGGGGAGAGAGAGGGGAGGGGCCATCTATTAGGACTTCAAAAGCACACAACCTTCATACTTGCTCCTACAAATTGTACGGTAGAAGAAGTGACCAAGTTCTTTTTTAAGAATGTGATAATGTATTGGGGGCTACCAAAAATGATCATTAGTGATAGGAACCTCTGCTTTACTAGGAAGTTGCGGACAGAGTTTTTCAAGCTATTGGGGATGGAGCTACACTTCTCCATAAACTTTCACCCTCAAACCAATGAACAAACAGAAAGGGTAAATGCCTTTCTAGAGTGTTACTAGCGACACTTTGTACGTGTAACCAAAATGAGTCGGCTAAGTTGCTTGATGTGGCCCAATTCTCATTCAATTTACAAAAGAGTAAGACGATGGGCAAAATCCTTTCGATGTGGTAATAGGACAATAACCCTAACCCCACATGCTCTTGCAACTACTTACAAGGGCAAGAGTCCAGGAGCCTTTCACATGGCCAAGTCCTGGCAAGAACAGGGTGAGGTGACAAGATCATTCCTTGTCAAGGGCTCTTCCCATCATGACAAGGTCATTTGATCGAGAGGTAGAAGAGGTGTTGGCCGATCAAGTTCTATGATGGCAAGGGATACCACCAAGTACCTAATACTTCATCGAATGGAAGGGATTGGCAAAAAGCGAGGCACATGGGAAGCACAAGAAGACCTTTGTCAATTCGAAGACCTCTTACGCCAGTACAGAGAAAAAACAGTTACGAGGATATCACCGGATTAGGATAGGGAGAGTGTAACACCACGGGAATCTTCTACACATTTAAACATAGTTGTAGCTTGTGTAGAGATTCATAGAAAACTCTAGAAGTCTGATGATGTAAGCACTTACCTAAGCGCACATATAGAGAATTTTAGAAAGGGCATGAGTAGGGAACTCTAGAAAAGGTATATTGGGGATTTCATAGGAAGAAGATTCTAAAGAACTAATCCTCATCATTGATTGTAAATAGTGTAGAACATTCATTTATTGGGCTAGGCTATAAATAGAAGCACCCTCCTCACTTGTAAATCATCCAAGAATCAATAAATCAAGTATTCTTATGAGCTTCTCTCTTCAAACACTTTTTCTCTATACATTTGCTCTTTTGTTCATTTGTCGGTAGCTTACTTTAGGGGTTCGACTGACTTAACCAAGGATCGACAGGCAGTCAATCAAGCTAAGGCCAGCACAAAAGAAGGAAGAGGAGTTCCAAGTCTGTGACAATAAGCTAGCCTCCAAAATATGAAAAAACTTATCAGCCTCTCACTAGTAGCGGCTGCGAGCTCAAAGCATTGGGTGTTCTCCGCCTCTTGGCTCTCAGATACCATGAAGAGTCCATCAAAGGAAAATATTGTCTTGTTTGTTTTTGTTTTTTGTTTCACCTGTTTTTTTCATACTTTTTCTTTTTTCTTTTTAAAATCCAAATAGTTTATTATCATCAAAGAGATCGAAGAGCCTGTAAAAGGGCTTAATTTGTTTGGTATGACATCTTTGACCGTGATTTTTTTTTCATATGACTGATTTTAATCTTAATTAGAGGTAATAAGGGGTTGTGTCACATGAAAAATGGGTGAATTTACTGTACCATCTTACATGCCCACGGTAATTTAGAAAAGAAATAAAAATTATTAGTAAATCTTGAAATAAAATATAATAATATTTTGATCTAAATGTTTTTGATGGGCGTGAGAGGGGGAGACCTCCAAAATCAATGTAAAAAGTACAGTACTAATTGAAATTACTAATATGGCTCAAGATTACTATAAGGGATGTTGCATCCTATTCTTATTTTTATTTTTCTACCTATTTTAAAATCGTTTGCAAATATCTTTTTAATGTATTATATGAAAAAAAATTATTAATATATATATATATATATATATATATATTAAGTTGTAAATTATATGACAGGGTGACCCGAACATTCGGTGCCTTGGCTGGATCAATGTCTGATCTGATTCTGATAACTATGAAAAAAAACTCGATGGTAATTGTAAGTTTTAGATGAATTAGTAATTATTATTATTATTATTATAGTTTTCAAGTAGATTTAAATTTAAGTTACAATTATAATAAGTATATCATATGCAATAATAGCCTAAATTTATTGTTAATACCGAGAAAATAACAATTGCATTTACGTCATTTTCAGTGCTATTTTCTCTTCCTCTCACAGAACCACGTATTTATATATATATATATATATTCTTTTTTCTTTCATTTTGTATGTCTCCTGCAGATAGCGAAAACTCACCTGTACATCACCAGTTGTATGTCTTTCTTCCTTTGTGTGTTGAAGTTTCGAATGAATTACATTGGGAAAACATATTTTTAATTTTTTATATCTAATAAATAAAATAAAATCAAAATGATGATCATGCGATTAAAATCACGGTTGTGAAAAGCGAAGAAAGCGGCCTCGCCTCACCACCAACTAGTGTCCAAAATGTTTGTAATATTTATAGTTTTTATTGGCCCCACCCTTAAATGTTTCACCAGCCTAAGGGGGGCTTTGCTCATTGCATTTTTATTGTAGTTTTCAATAGCATTGTCACAAATTATCAAATCATCTCACGCAAAATATGAAGAACCTCATCAGATTCTCCCTGGCAGTGGCGGTGAGCTCAAAGAATCAGGTGATCTCTGCATCCTTTCTCTCAGATACCATGAAGAAGAGTCCATCAAAGGTAAATACTGTCTCATTTGATGATCATGTGGTTAAAATAATGCTTATAAAAAGCAAAGAAAGTGACCTCACCTCACCACCATGTAATGCCACAAGAATCTTCTACACGCTTGAACGTAATTGTGGCTAGTGTAAAGATTCATAGAAAACTCCACAATCTCGTTGATATAAGCGCTTACCTAAGCACACATGTAGAGAATTCTAGGAAGGGCATGAGTAGAGAACTCTAGAAAAGTTATATTAGGGATTTTGTAGGGAGAAGATTTTAAAGAACTAATCTCCACCGTTAATTGTAAATAATCTATAGTGTTCATTTCTTTGGGCTAGCCTATAGAAAGAAGCACCCTCCTCACTTGTAAATCATCTAATAATCAATAGATTAAGTATTCTTGTGAGCTTCTCTCTCTAAACACTTTCTCTCTCTAGATTTTTCTCTTGTGTTCATTTTTCGCTTGCTTACTTTGAGGGTTCGACTGACTTAGCCAAGGATTGAGAGGCAGTCGATCAAGCTATGGCCAGCACAGAGGAAGGAAGAGGAGTTCCAAGTCCATGACAACTTACTAGCATCCAAAATATGAAGAAACTCATCAGCTTCTCCCTGGTAGCGGCGGCGAGCTCAAAGCATCGACTGATCTCCACCTACTATCTCTTAGCTACCATGAAGAGCCCATCAAAAGTAAATACTATCTCGTTTATTTTTAGTTTTTGTTTTTCCCGTGTATTTTTTAGACTTTTTCTTTTTTCTTTTTTAAATCCATATAGTTCATTATCATCAAGGAGATCGAGGAGCCCATAAAAGGGCTTAAAATGTTTAGTATGACATTTTCTACCATGATTTTTTCTTACATATGACCAACTTTAGTCTTAATTATAGGTAATAAGGGGCTACGTCATGTGGAAAATGGGTGGATGTACTATACCATCTTACATGCCCACGTTAATTAAAAAAATAAAGAAAAATTATTAGTAATATTGAAATAAATATAATAATCTAGAGCATTCATTTCTTAGGGCTAGCCTATAAATAGAGGCACCATCCTTACATGTAAATCATCTAAGAATCAATAGATCAAGTATTCTTGTGAGTTTCTCTCTTTAAATACTTTCTCTCTCTAGATTTGCTCTTTGTGTTCATTTTTCGCTTGCTTACTTCGGGGGTTCGGCTGACTTAGTCAAGGATCAAGAGGCAATCAATCAAGCTAAGGCCGGCACGGAGGAAGGAAGAGGAGTTCCATGTCTATAACATCTAGCTAGGGACCGAAATCTTTGTAAAATTTATAGTTTATTATTGGCCCCACCCCCAAATGCTTTTCTGGTACATGGGGCTTTGGCCATTATGTTTTTAGCACAATTTTCAGTAGTATTGTTAGCACAAATCATCAAATTATCTCATGCAAAATATGAAGAACATCATCAACTTCTACTTAGGAGCTGCGATAAGCTCAAAACATCGGGTGATCTCTGCCTCCTAGCTCTCAACTACCATGAATAGTCCATCAAAGGTAAATACTATCTTGTTTGTGTTTGTTTTTTGTTTTTCCTGTGCCTTTTTTAAACTTTTTCTTTTTTATTTCTAAAATCCAAATAGTTCATCATCATCGAGGAACCCGTAAAAGGGCTTAAAATATTTTGTATGACATCTTTCACCATGATTTTTAATTACTTTTTAAAATTTGTCCGATTTTAGTCTCAATCAAAGGTAACAAGGGGCTGCGTCACGTGGAAAATGGATGGATTTACTGTACCATCTTACATGCTCAAAGTAATTTAGAAAAGAAAGAAAATATTAGTAAATCTTAAAATAAAATATAATAATATTTTGATATAAACACTTTTATATTTTGTGGGAAAACGTATATCTCACCATTTTGATGGTTGTAGGAGGGGGAGACCTCCAAAATCAATGCAAGAAGTAAAGTACTAACTGAAATTATGAATATGGCTCAAGATTACTGAAAAGTATATTACATCCTATTCTTTTTTTGCCTATTTTAAAATCGTTTGAAAATGACTTTTTATTGTTTCATTTTAGATTCCCTTCGAAGGGATTTACTTGATACCTCCTACACCCATAGGACATTGCACATAGGGGTGTTAAATGGGCCAGCAGCCCACGGGCCGTGCGGGCTGGCCCGTAAAATGGGCCGGGCCGGGCCGTTAAATTTGAGCCTATTTCAACACGGGCTTAAACGGTTTGCGGCCCACGGCCCATGATTTAAACGAACTTAGCCCGTACGGTTACGGGCTGGCCCGCGGGCCATAACATATATAGGCTCATCCCTCAAGCTCACCCCACACAGCCCAGCCCACGCCCCCTCCCACCCCACCATGCCAAGCAGCCCCCACCCACCCCAAAGAACCCAACCCAGCCATGCCCTACCTAGTAGCCCCACCCGCCCAACCTACCTCCCCTAAAATGCTAAAAATCCATTGCAAAATATGCTATAGGTGCAACTTGAACCCTAGACCTCCTCTAAAATATAAACAACACCCAACCATTAAGCTATATAACACTTGTTAAATTTATTTACGTAATTAATATATGTAGTAGTAGTAATAATAATAATAATAATATATTAAAATTTAATAATAATAAATATTATTATTTATTATTATAATAAAGGCTTGGCCCGCGAGCTAGGCCGGGCCAGAATTTTCTAGCCCATTTAAAAGCGGGCCTAAACGAGCTGGACCTGTTTAGGCTTGGGCCCGTGCAGGCTGGGCCCGGCCCGATCGTTTAACACCCCTAATTCTACATGTGAAACACGTGTATGTTATCCAGGGCTGATGAAAAAACACTGGAAATTGATTATGAACATAAAAAAATAAAAAAGAAAAATATCTACTGCGAAATGTGCGGGAATTACTTCTAAACTAATAGAAACTTCTACAAACATCTCGACAAGTCTAAAAAGTTTCCCCAAAAGTTGGATCCCCCAATTTAAAAGTGTGGTTCCGTTGTTATTAAGGATATATAATATTTATAACACCATGTCTCTATGGAAAGCTTTTTTCTTTTGGTTTTTTTACCTTTGTTTGTGACTAAAAACTCAAAACATTTAAAATTTGATGCAGACAAGAGAGGTAGAGGTCTCCATTGAGATGCAGCATGAGGATAACCAACTTGTAATGATTATTAAAAGTCTTAAGATCATTAATGAGTAATTTTCACTTAAAATTTTATCCATTTTATGACTAAGTTTTGATAAAAAGAAAATAGGAGGTAAACAGAAAAACATATAAAAAAATAGGTTATTCGGTTGAAATAAGAGGGTTAAAAAAGTATATTTTATAGTTTAACTGATATTAGAAAAAAAAAAGTGTTAAAAATAGTAGTATTTAAAGAGGGGAGGGCGATGACAAAGGATGCGGTGACTAGCAAGGAGAGAGAGGGGAGGAGCCGGCTAGTAAGGAGAGAGAAGAAATTGGAAATATTTTGACCTTTTTTATTGGATATAATTGTCTATTTGATTCACACATTCAAAAAAAAATGTTTGTAAACTTAATGAGTGAGAGTTATCAAGATCACCTTATATGCTGGCATCTAATTCCACGATAATTACTTATTTCTAATTCTATTCCATACTAAACATGGATAATAAATAAAAATTCATTCCTTTCCTTTTCTTTATCTCGTACCAAACATGCCATAATTGAATACTTTCACACTTAATTATTAAACCCTCTTGTAATTAAGTTATAATTTTACAACTACTTTTTTATGTTTTCAAATAAAAATCATCTCGTAAGTTGTTTTATTATTTTTGTTTGTGAAAATACAAATCTTAAAAGTTTGGAAGATAATTTTTTATTCTATTAACGACATATTGATAATTAGAGAGAGAGAGAGAGAGAGAGAGAGAGAGAGAGAGAGAGAGAGAGAGAGAGAGAGAGAGAGAGGGAGGGGGGGGGGGGGGGGGGGAGAGGATTATTTGGTCATAACTTGATTTAAAATCACAACTGACATAATTGTCCTCCCTCCATTCATACATCTCTGCAACCTAATTCATGTATTTGAGATTTAAAAAAAAACAATAATCAATCTAGAACTAGATAGAGTAATAATCGATATGTGCCCAACACAAAATTATTATTAGTAGCAGTAATAATAATAATATTCTAAACCTAAAACCACATAGTGCAACAATCAACATACAGTGCCTCAACACAAATAAAAACGAACCCTCCTTAGTGCCTCAATCTATTGCTAGCATAGATTGTTTCGGGGAGGCACTATATTATTGTTGTTTTAGTTTCTCAGTTCTTTAGGAGAAGTGTACAAGGTGGAGATCCAATGCTTTGCATCGAATCCAACTACGTACCATTACTTGCAAGTGCATTGCATTAGGGGATGTATTTTTGAATAGTTTGTTAACCCTTTCTTCCCACAAGTTGTATATAGTTGCCTCGAGACATAATTTAACAAGGTAATATCTAAGAGAATTTTGACACGTGCTTGGTGAAAGACCTACTTCTCAATATTTCCTTCAAATCACTCCAATTTATAGATATCATTGCCAACTAATATCCCAATTTCCCAATTTGTGATAAGAGGTCAAACTTTTAGAGACTTTGTTGTTGGACTTTAAAATATCTAGTTTGCAATTCTAGATGATGGAATTTGGGGGCTCCCATATAAACGATATATAGGTCACTCTCAAGTTTAACATTTGTTGATCAAGATTTGTACATACAAGTAAACATATAATCTAATTTACAACTCACTCGTATCCTTTGATATTACAGCATACATGGAAGGAAGAACAACTTGAAAATATATAATAATAAACTGGGTGTTAAAGGGATACTGTTTATTTTAATTAAAAACATTGAAGCAAGCTTAAGAGTATTAGTAGTAGATTACTTATAGAAATCTGTTTCTCTATAATTAGAGAGAAAAAGTTAAAAAAATCATAAAATCATTCCACACCAGATGTCCTATATTTAATTTTCTCCATGGGATTTGTATAATGTTTTACAATGTATTAGGAATCATTATTTACTTCATGTAATTATTAAATTATATATAAAAATTCTCTCACATCTCTCTTTTATGTTTCCATAATATTCACTTTTATTTCATATTAAATTATTAAAAAATATTATTAAATAAAATAAGTTATATAAAATATTATTTTAATAATGTAGATGATGATTTAAGAAATCGATTATAATATATATTTATATAAGAAAGCAAAAAATAATTTAAAACTATAAATTTAAAAAATCTTATTGAGATGCTTATATGAATGCTCGAATAAGGTCTGCATTGTTTTTCAAGGAAATAACAAGATCCACCACATAACCGGCCTTAGTCTCAGCTTTGTCCACAAACAACCACATGTGTGAGCTTTACTTGTGTCGTCGTTTTTGAGGCATTCCTTCGCACCAAGATCTTACCATTTTTAGCATGGTGATGCTAAGCGACAAGATCGAGAGGACCAATATAAAATTAAAGTAGTTAAGTGATTAGGATTAAAGGACTAAAGGATCAAACATCTAAAAAAACATACAAATATCACATTAATGGTGATTAATCAAATATGACACCATCATAATTAATTGTATCTGATTAATTATATTTTATTTTCAAAATCAACTACACACAAAGGTAAGAGATATAGGCCATTAAGACTATATGATGACAAAGCCAAGTTTAAGAGCAAACTTCACCCAAAAAAAAAACCTCCAATACAATAAAGTTCTGTTTGAGAATACACTCATCTAGGAAATCCAAATCTAACACAAAACTTAAATTTAAGAATTTCAAGTTCTTTTAACACTACAAGACTTATTCGTGAAGCTCCAATCCATTTCATGAATGAGCCTTACTCATTGAATACGATGATCCGACAAACAACACTACACTAATATGATTCTAAGATATAACTCCAATTTGTGATTACTAATTCAAAAGTGCATCAGTCCAAATATGACATTTGAGCTTCATTAGGCACATTCGAGACAACTCTACCTAGCTTTTTTTCGCATTCGACATTCTACAACTAATCTATCCGATCTTTTATTTTAATTTGAGATTTCAACACACACCTCCCAAATCAAAATATTATTATATTGAGCATCTAATCACTACAAAATTTATAATTAAATTTATATTTAATTTATGAACTTTACGTTAATATTTTATTAAATTAATATATTTTTATAATATTTACTTTTATAGATTTAATATTAATTTTGATTGTTTTAATTTTAATATTAATTATTTGGAACTACTTTGTAATTTTATTAAGTGACTAATAATTATTTAATTAGTAAAATATTTTCTTTTTATATATATTTGAATTAATGAAATTATAAATTTTAATTAATTATTAATACGTGAAGGTGGCCGAAATTGGATGCTCAAGTGAGTTAGAAATTAAAAGAGGAAAAGAATTAAATGAAAGGAAGACAAGTTACGTGAGATGGAAAGAATTAAATGGAAAGAGACTAAATGGTGTGGGCAGTCCGAAAGATCTGTAATTGGTAACACATGGAAACAATAAACCCTATAAAAAGAATGCTCGGCTCGGCACCACCAGAATCTCCAACGTCCCTCCATCCCTTTGCCCCAGCCCAGGACTCACGTCGCTCCACCATCCAGCGTAGCAGCGTCCCTTCCAGGCATCAATTGAGAGATTTGGAGAGAGATAGTAGGCAGTGCATTTAAAATTCCAATTGAGTTGAAAATTCAATATTTAAATCTTTGTGACCTTTTTTTATTTTTTTATTTTTATTATTCTAATTTTTCAATTAAATTTATGAATTTTCAATCTATGGAAGGATAAATATTTTGTAATGATTTAGTATAATATTTTAAAATACTTATTTTAAATTTATGTTTTTAATATTTAATTTTATATTTTATGTGCTATAAATTGGTTTTCTATCTCTTTAATATATTAATTTAATATTTTGGTTGAGTTTTAAATTAATAATTCATTATATATTAATATTTTATTTGAATGAAAAAAAATTATTTTGTAGGAACAAAATAGTTTTTTAATAATTAATTCGTAATTATTTAGTTATAATAAATTTATAATTTAATTGTATTAATGTGTTTTCGTGCAATTAAATTATAGAGCCATAATTTATCTAATTTATCTCTTGATATAGTGATAAATAATATTTAAGTGTGAAGTTAAACCGATTATATCTTTGATTAATTGAATTTCTTAGTTAAAAATATTTTTAAAATTAGTTATTTTAAATTCAATCCCCCCAATCCTTAAATTGTTATATTTTCCTTAATTTTCATCAAATAAGTATTTAAATATGTTGAATTAAATTTTATAAGTCCTCTAGTAGAGAATAATTTATATTAAGCCACTAGTTATACTTAGTTTAAATTTTATTCGGAGTACGTTTATGATAAATGTTCTTTTCAGCATCTCTTATAACTTTTTGAAGGATGCGATCGTTAATGACTTTGTGGAAATATCAGCTATTTACTCTTTCGTATTAAAGTTCTCTAGCTCAATTATCTTCTCTTTCACATGGTTTCATAAAAAAAGAAATCTTGTGTCAATATATTTGCTTCTTTCATGTTGCATTGGATTTTTTGACAATTTAATATCTAATTTGTTTTTTTATTCCACAGTAGCTGTCTTAGGGATGAGTTAACAACTCCAAAGACTCCTCAATCAAATTGCTTTGCACACACCATAAGTAACTACAACATATACTCTATTTCTCATGATGATAGCGAAATAATCAACTGCATCTTTGATGTCTAAGAGAAAGTTGTCAAACCAAGAAAAAATACATGCCATGTTAAAAGTGTATATATATTGGTCATATACACTTTTAAAAGTGTACCTTTGATAATCACCTTGGTTGCCACCTCAATAATCAATAATCACTATTCGAATAACCCCACCAAATGTGTACCATACATA
Organism: Taxillus chinensis; assembly: GCA_023512835.1. NCBI lineage: Eukaryota > Viridiplantae > Streptophyta > Magnoliopsida > Santalales > Loranthaceae > Taxillus > Taxillus chinensis. The sequence continues at coordinate 32,155,715 of CM042087.1, forward strand.
AAAGTGTACGTTTGACGTATATCATAATTCTATTTATTGTTTTCGAATGTGATTCTATTGACGTCTCCATATAGCAACTTCTAAGACCTGCACCATAAAGTATATTGGGTCTTGTTATTGTCAAGTATTTTATATTACCTAAAAAGCATTTATATATTGTTAAGTCAACTGACCTTTCATCTCTTTCTTTTAACAATTTTAATCTTTTTACCATTAGAGTATTTAACCCCTTGTAATTTTTCATTTTGAATTTCTCAAGAATATACTATGTATACTTTTTTGAGAAAGAAAAATATCATCACTTGTTTAATTGACTTCAATTCCAATAAAAATATCATCACTAATTTCCTTTTTTACTTCCTCTACTGGGTTTTCCATGATTTAACATTGACTCCAACACATAATCAAGCGTGGTGGAGTCTGCATTCATCAAAATGTGATGTTCATGAACTTAGAGTGATCCAAGCAATTCCTTTATACTTATCGTTTTTAAATTGTTCGACTCTTCAATGCTGCCATCAAGTGCTTAAACTTAGGTGTGAGTAATCATTGTATCTTCTTCGTAACTTGAACGTCTTCAAGTATTTTTGACATTTCTTTTCATCTCGTTCACGATTACAAGTTACCAAGAATAATAGTCAAAGATATTCTCGTTCTCCTTCATATGAGCACTTAAAAAACTTGCCTTTACTAATTGAAGATGAATTCTTTTTACTCGATCAACACCTCTAAACACTTTGCTCAACGTGTCCAAAACTACCTTGCTTGTTGATGCTTTTGCGAATTTATCAAACATTGGATTATCAAATCTTTGATAAAGAAGATACAATGTCTTCTTGTCCTTCTTTCTCTATTCTTTGAGAGTGACACTCTACACTATATCGTAGGTAGCTTCTTGCTTCAATGTGGGATTAAAAAAATCGTAGGTGATAATGTCTCATATATCTTGTGATCCAAATAGTGCATTGAATTAGACACATCATTTTTCATAATTCTCTTTCATTAATTAGGGAACTTGGAGTCGCGTCATATTGGAAACTATAAATGTTGACAAGGGATCTAATAGGCTTTGATACAAAATGTTGGAATTAGAGGTTTGCAAACTTTATTCTAGAACTCAAACAACATATGTCGGTGGAAAAAGAGTTTTGTTAAACTCACTTTCAATTTAATTTATGTTACACACACAATTTAATTACAACATAAGAGCATCCACACCAACTCTATTTTCTTTATCTATATTTTAGACGATGTATAGTAAAATTTTAAAGATATTTAAAAAATTACATATGTCAGGTCCTTTAGTTCTATCTCTATATAATAAAATAATTTATTTAAAATAATTAAGATATCAAATGTAGTGAGAAAAGTATCAAATGTCATGATGTACGGATAAAAGTACAATTTAGGAGATGAATAGTAAATATCTAAACATAAAGATTCAATATAGTAACTCTATTTTTAATCTTCAAATTTTACAGTTTGAAAGATTTATAATTTTTATTCAAAACTTTAAAGTTTTTCTAAATTAAAAAAAAATTTAAATGACTTACCCTAAATACTCTAATGAACCTAAACAAGAAAATCAAATGACTACACAAAAGAAAAACATACAACAATCACATTAATTATGATTACTCTAAGTAATGACTTTAATAAAACATAATATAACACGAGCAACCACCATAATTAGCTGTGTCCAGCTAATCATGTTTTATTTCCAAAAGTAGTTATACAAAAAACGAGGAGACTAGTTGTTGAGACCAAACTACCTCCAACCTAGTAAAGTTCTATCCATGAATGCACTTATTCAGGAAATTCAAATCTAACACAAAAACTTTAATCCGAGAATTATCGGTTATTTTGACACTAAGAGAAAAAGAAAATTAAATAAATAAATTATGTTCCATGAAAAAATTGAATTTGAATTTTTTAAATAAAAAAAATGTGTTTTCAAAAACAACATTTTAATGAAATCGAGAATTGAATTTGTGTACATCACATGATTTTTTACTTTGGAACTCGCCTCATTTTGTTTTCAAATAAAAAATTACAGCTAAATCATTTCCTAACAAACAGTAAATAGTAATATAGTATGATGCCGTTGCTCGATCTATGTGGACGGGAGATGTTTGCTTTGTTTGGAACACTCGATGCCATGTCTCCTTTAACGGTATGCAATCAACGTGGGGGCACATGAACATCTCACACTACTTCGTACGTTTTGATGCAACGCATAACCAACCAATGAGAGCTTTCGGTCTCGAGTGGCACGCAATTATTGAGTTCATGTCTAATGATTTTGAATTAGAGGTCATGGAATAATCATATTATTGTTGTACTCTAATAATTATATTACTGTTGTAGTCTTAATAAAAATTTTAAAATAATTATATTATTGTTGTAGTTTCTCAATTTACTGTGTCATTAATGCACGATTAACATGATTGTTATAATATTTTTAATTATTATTCATATGTGATATAATTAATTTTGAAATATACATTAATTTGTTGGCAAATAGTTTCAATCATACGTTCAATAAATAAAAATATATCAAAATGCAAAACGAGTATTCATTTATTATGAATTTTAGAGTATTTGCATTTTATTAGTGTCCATCTAAAATGAGAAAGTATGTGTGTCATTTTAACATTTTAATATTTTTTTATTTTGTATTTTAACGTCTCATTAATTTTTTGGCTAATAATATTTTTAACAATGAGTGTTCTATTTATTCTAAAAGTGATCCATATTTGGAAAAAAAAACATATATGCAGTGACGAGATGAATATATATATTATAAATTTTAATTTTAATTATATATATAATTATAATTATAATCAATTATTAATATAATTTATTGTCTCAAAATATTTGGAATGAATATGTTGCTAAGAACATTAATAGTATAATAGCTAAATATTTTAATAAATTTATCTATATGGAGCAATATTAGTTGCAAATTATATTCGAAATTTATATATCAGCTATAAGTTTGTTAAAATTTCAAACTTTAAATTACTAGCTAACTAAATTTAACTAGCAAATACATTAAAGTTTAATAATACCTTGAAGTTTAAAATTATAACAAAGTTTATAACCAAAACATAAATTTCGAATATAATTTATGATCAATATTGTTTTGTGTAGACAAATTTATTAAAATATTTAATTATTTTATTACAAATACTCTAAATGCAATAGTGATAATTATATTATTTGATTTTCAAAAATTATATAACATGATTATAAAAGTATTTAGTGAACTTTTAATGCTTTTATGTCATTACTTTAAATAATTATAATACTAATTATAATTTTAAATAATAATTTTTAAATATAAATTACACAATTATATTTCAGCCCCCTAGCTAAAAGTTTTTGAATACATCCCTGCATATATTACTTCCACCCGCCTGGAATAAGTCTAAATGCATGGCGTAAAAGGCATGGGTTTGCCTTGCCCTATCGGACTACTTATTATTATGGCGGAAATAATAGTGTACGTACCAATCATATTATAATCGCATAAATGTAAGTTACAAATTTAGTTACGTCTGATATCAAACAAAATTATGAGGGTTTATTAGTTTATACATATACATTAGCATGAAATTTGTCAGCATGATCCCCGGGACAAATTTCCCTGCTTTTATGCCTTTTTGGATGGCATAACTAAAAGTAAAGTATAAACTGCCATGCCTAACAAATAATATGCGGTTATTTATTTATTTATTTATTAGTGGAGCCTGCCCCAGTCGTTTAGCATTATATATAAATAAATAAATAAATAGAGGTTGAATAACCCTTTTCATATTCAAATCATGGCAGTGTATTAAAAATGATGACTAAAAAATATCTGAGAAAAAACAATAATTAAAATGTAGCGTGTCACAGCGTAGTTGTTTGTTTGTTGGTCGATTGTCGTCGTCAACTGTAATAATACAACAGGTGTAAAGCATCGACTTTGTGTTTTTTTGCAATGAAAATAGAAAATAGGTAGGCCATGGGGGCAACGGGACGGGCCAAGCTGTTTGTGTTTGCTTTTTATATGTAATCCGTGTTGTGGTCCGAACTCCATCGTAATCGCATGAGAGCGAGAGCACTCGAGTACCCTCATTACCGGGGCGTCCGTTGTCCGTTGATGGAACGGGTTTAACTCTCCATCCCATTCCCCCATTTTCATAACCAAAACCAAAAAGTTTATCTTTTTTTTTTTTTGGTTTGGTTTTTAAAATGTAAAAACTATTTCTTAAGCACAGAAAAAATAATATTAAAAATATTTTTAAAAAATTACTTTTAAAATTCTAAAGAATAAAATCATTTTTTTATTATTTTTAATTGCCTGTGCTCAAAAATAACTATCATATTATAAATAAAAAATAAAAAAAACATACAAAACAAATATGTCTAAACATATTCTGTTACTTTGTTTTTAAATTTTTATATTTTAAAATAAATATTTTTTGAATAAAAAAAAATTAAATTTAAATTTTCTATATGGAGAGAAATAAAATATACTAAGGTTTCCTTATCCTACGGCCAATATTTATGCGTTGTTTTGTTTCATCGATCATCAAATGGGTGGCAGCGGTTGCTCAGCGGACGCCATTCCATCTTTCTTCAATACCCGAATAATAACTTAACCCTATTGCCTAGCACCAAAATCCTACAATACAAACGGACCAATAATACTATAAACAAAATAACACCTTTATAAAGGTCATACATATAACACATGCGGTTGGTTAATGGTTAGTGTTTTACTATTTCCTCTTACCATAATTAAGTCAAAACTAATTTACAGAATACGTTTAGTTTGACATTTGAAATATAAACACTCACCCACCCTCCCGTCTGAATTGTCACTGTCGTTCGTACTATTGGTGGCATCATTACAACTTCATATGATTACACTATTCAGCTTCAATTATTACGATAAGTAGTTTAAACTTTAAAAGGACATCAGTATCTCCCTAATATCTCCCCCCGTCTCGGAAACCACACAGATTGTCAAAGGTGAAACCAAAAACAATGCAAAAGTTCAAACACGGAAAAGAATCAAACGATAGTTAAAACCAAAAACAGGTTCGTCTTGACTAGTTCAAACCAGATTAACCAACGAGCATGTTAATATAATTTACTAAAATAATACCAGGCACGGTCAAATAAGTTCACCTGTGAGTGGGATGTCAACCATTATTTCTATGTTCACAAATCACGAAGTAACCTGCTTGTGCAGGAATATCTGTTTTCCTTTTTTTTTTTTTTTTTTTGTCATCATTAAATTAATCGATGCTTGAAGAACTGATTGGTTGATAGATTTGAACATACACGCATTTACGGAATAAAGTAATTATTTTTGATAATATATTTTAACTGTATTTTTAAATTTAAAATGTTTTTTTTAAAATTTTAATTTTTTTTTAAAAAAAATTTCCTACTTTATCGTGCAAACTCAACATATTCTGTGAAAAAAATATACTGATCCAAAACAAACATCCACTCCGACATAAAAGATTTTTTTTTTTATCAATTTTGGTGAGACTTAATTTTTAAAAATACACTTCCTTCTAAAATATAATTTTTCTCCAACTTAAAAGAATTTATTTTTAAAATTCAAAATTTAAATTCTAATTCCAATCAAAATTTATATTATGAAACAAGAACACAAAATTAAAATCCCATACCCAACACGCCCTTAAGTTCTATCAGTTTTTTTATTGCTTTTATATTATATTATATTTCTTAATTAAGCTTTACATGAAGTTAAAAATTGCTTATTTTAGGGCAACCATGTTTAATAAACTATTAACAAAAATCAAAATTTTAAACTAATCTAATGCTACATACAGTCAAGTCGGCTGGGCAGATTGTCACACATACATCCAAGAGGAAGGCACATGCACATCACGCTAAGGGACAACGACATGACACAGATTGCACATGGAATTTCTCTTCAAAAGAAACGATCACATTACAATGTTTACCATACCAAAAAAAAGGCCCTATTTTTAGGAAGCTCCTAAATCCACTTCCAAGTTGTCTTCATCTGCCTCCTTTTGATCATTTTTGGACAAAAACGCCCATATTAATATTTAATTCACAATTACAAAAAATAATAAACTTATTTTTATCAAGTTAAAAATTTACAATTAAAAAGATCTAAATAACATAAACTTGGTGCAGATATAATGACTTCCTGGTTTGATATTAGTCTTCTAATATTAATGTCAATAAAACGAAACCAGCGAACTGGAGAGAGGATGTAGAACGTACTACATAGAATCCCTGTGCTGCTTCAATCCTAGAGTCAATGTTCATTATTTTAAAAACAAGTTTTAATTTTCAAAACTTTATAACGGACATTTAAAATTCTAATAAAACTCGTAATTATTTTAAAAATTTTAATAACTATTTTTATTTTCAAATTTTAATTTAATTTTATCGGAAAAAAATCAATTAAAAATATTTATTCATTAATTTATTATTTTATTAGCTAAACTCATCATATTTTAATTTTTATAAAATCTAATTAAAAAAAACTCTTTAAAACAGATTCTATATAAATTGTTTTTAAAATTTAAAATTCAACACAAGATAATACAAAAATCAAAACACCAATCGGCCCTTAACACGCCAAAAACTGAATCCCAAGCCGAGAATCCACAGAGCTCCAAACAAAAAAAAAATCATTTATGAATCTGCAATGGTAACCTCAACCTCAACACCGGGTTCAATTGTGATGGAAGTTATCTGTTTAACCACATCCGGGGAACTGAAGAGGTCAATTATTCGCTTGTGAACACGGAGCTCAAATCTATCCCAAGTGTTCGTCCCTGCAACACCAAAGGAGAGAGAACATAGAATCGGTCAACAAACTATAACATACTCGGCCATCCTTATATTTGCGAATTGTGAGACAAAGCACTGTGAGCTTATATTTTATTTTTTATTCTCCTTAATGGGTACTCCACAATGAGCTCAACGTTTTCACATGATTGTAAAATGCAACTGAAGAGCACTGTGAGCTTATATTTTATTTTTTATTCTCCTTAATGGGTACTCCATAATGAGCTCGTGTCAGTCTAAAGGGTTCACAACATCATAATTTATTAAAAATGGTCAGCTTATATCTAGCTATAGGTTCCCAGTCGCATTAGGCTACCTTACTATTAACTACAACAGTTATACTTAGATCTATGCTAAGCTCAGCCTACAAAATCTTCTTTGTGGGATGAACTCAATATATATATATATATATGGTCATGATACAATGCAAAGCTATGGTCTGATTCTTAAAATAAGAATTTTAATCTAACAGTTTGGATTAAAAAATTTTGAATTACATGTAATCATTCTATCATAATCATATATATATATATATATATATATATATATATATATATAACACGAAGCAATGGGTTATTAATACATGGTGATCACAAACAAATGAAGCACCAACCCCTATAGCAGGATTTAAAAAAAAACCATAAAACTTGAAATAAAACGTAGAAAGTAATGGTAATGAGTCTGTGGGGCAAAAATAAGTGAAATAAAAACTGCTGAAACAAGTTTAAAGGTCATATCCAGGCAATATGTTGCAACTTAGAGTTTCTTAAAGCCAACAGTCAATTTTCCCACCCCTTGAAAAGTAAATCTGAAGGATTTAATTAAAATCCATTTAAATAGAAAGGGATTTTTTTAATGAAGGAATAAGATAAATTCGATAGAATGAAAGCATAAAATAACTAACTAGAACTATTGTGACCTCATCACCTAGCAGACTAGTGGTGGCAGATGTAAGAAATTCAAATGGAACTAGATTAAGTGGGTATCGGAAGGCACATATATAGTACTGATACGGAAAAGCTCATATTTGAAAGCCTATAAACACAAAAATGGATCATCTTTTCAAGGTAAACAAGGAACCAATATTGATGGGCTAGCTTACTGTATTGCCAGTCGCATCAGTTGGGCATTCATATTCCTGCACTTTTGCTTTTTATGCTAACAATGCCTAAGTTTTACTGGTTAATTTAAAATGTTGATGCACTTAACACAACAATGCTATCCTAATGAAGTTTGGATGTTCCAAGTGTTTTCTTCAATGTTTTCTAGGGTATCAGGCATAAATCAACTTAGGACATCAAGAAGAGTTCTTTTGAAGCTTGGAATCAGCTACCCCAAAGAAAGGGAGTCCGATACAGACCAAAATTTCAGAATTTTTTCTTGTAGTTATATACGTAAAATTACAAAATATTCATCTGGAATGAACTATAGAAAGAATAAAGTTGACTGCAAAACAAAATTATGGAATGTTTGCTCCGGTATGACTTCAAAAAGAATAAAGTTGACGAAAGCCCAAGATTTCAGAATATTTGGATTTCGGTCAATGAAGATGAAATCATCTACAATTAGTCCAGGGTCAAATACTGAAGTACTGGATAGAACAACTGGAACACAGCCATTAGAAGATGAAGTTGACTGCAGTGGCCTTTTGAGTCATTCTTGTGGTATTTATAAGGCTTAAAAGGTGTGGTTAAGGAGGTTTTCTTCTCAAGTTCAATCAAGAACACCACTCTCTCACTCATCGTCATTTATCACGATTTTGTTCATATTCTCACACTCACAGACTTACCTAATCAATACCAACGAACTTGACCAGATAGAAATGCATTTCATATGCTGTGCAAATCGAGGCAAAGCTCTACAACGTTAATGTTTATCAGCAACCCTACAGTAATCAATAGGATGGATCCATCCCATTGCAGAGTCTATGTGAAAGGTGAGCACCACGATAACAGGGAGGGGGGCAAAGGGATGAAAGGCAGTTAATGTGAAGGTAATAAGCATACCATTAATTAATCAAATAAGAAGGCAAATATATGGCGCACCCGAGACATAAAAGTCACCTGATGTGTTTACATTATAGAACCCAACCAGACTACAAAGTACATACAAATGTCAATTTCATTCAATGGAGCAAATGGAAACCTTAGATAAACAATCGAAATCTAAATGTCTAGTACAATATCCGACAAAACAAAAATTACCATGTAGAGCAAAGTTATCAATCTATCTAAAGAGAAGTTAAAAACTTCACCTTCTCCACAAGGGGACTTGCGTGTGGTGATGTTAAGAACCTTGGTGGGCATCCTCACAGGTCCCTTGACCTTCAACTCCTTGTCCTTGGCACCTCGGACCAGATCCGAACACACTACAAACAAAAGCCAATAAAAAATAAGATGCCATATTCCAAAAAGTCAGTATACAAAAATCCATTTTCGCAATACAACAATGTAATATAAAATGGGTCTCAAAAATACGACGAAACAATCCTAACCCTCGAACGGACATTCAAATAGGTATAGGTCAACAACAATATTAATGAAATCTAAAAGTAGAGACCCTTCTCGAGGTTTTTGACGTTCTTGGAGGAAAGTGTAATCCTGATCTTGTGAATTTGGAACTTGGGCTCTTCGAGGCCGAGCTTGGTATTGGCTGGCTTCACAGCTGCGTACGCCATGAGTGTTTCTTCTGTAACTTCCAATAAAAATCAATTTTCAGTAAAGTAGAGAGAGATTCAGAAACCACTAGGACGAACAAAACCGTACCTTCAAAACTAGGGAGGCGAAGTGCAGGCGGCACAAGGAGAGGGGAGCGGAATTAGGGTTTACACGAGGGTTGGGCTTACTCGGTCTCCTGAGCTTAACCCAACCCGTAGATTTTGCATTTGATTTTTATATGCGCGCAAGCCCGCCCGCAACACGGGCTGGGTTCTTTATCGGATTATTTTTTCGAGTCGCTCGTAAAAAAAAAAATTGAACTGTTAAATACTTTTTTTTAACCATTTTAATAAAATATTATTTTTCTATACTCTCCTTTTCTTCTTCCCCGACACGAGATTAGATCTGGTCCTCAGGTCGAATGTGGGCGAGGACGCCGGAGAGGATGAGTCCGGATCTTCGTCTTCACCTACGCGAGATAGATCTGGTGGCGTCTCCTCAGGTGGAACATGGGCAGGGACGCCGGAGAGGACGAGTTGAACACTTCCGTCCCCATCCAACACCCGGCCAGACCCCAACCCATCCACACACCGTCCCTCTCCTTACTCGAGCAAGTTGCTGTAAACATTTCATATGAGGCGGAGTTTACTTATTCTCGTATTTCGTTTCCGTTTAGGTGAATAATAAAATTTTAAAATCATATATCGCTTTATGTGTAAGCGGGGTAAGGTACCTTATCCTATAGCTGAGTTAGTAGGAGAGGCTTCATCCGCTTCCTTTCTGTTACCGACTTTTATTGATCTCTCTCTTAAGATAATTTTATCTTTAGCTCTACGAAGCAATTGATAATAGTGATTCAAGTCCTATCGGGGCAAAATTAACCTATTACCGCCTCATGTACTCGCTTAGGTAATAGATTAAATTTTTAAGATTATATCTCATTCCATATGTAGGTGGGACAAGATATATCGTTTTTTTAATGTGTCCGCAAATAAAGTTTCATTTGCTCGCATTTTGTTATCGCTTTTTATTAGATATGTTCATATCAATAATTTTGGCTTAAATCAAATTTCTACATTATTTTTAACTAAAAAATTATCAAAAATGATTTAATTTTATAATAATAAATATCATTCAAAAATATCAAAAATCAAAAATAATAGTTAAATAATAATATTTAAAATATTATAAAATTATAAATAAATATTATTACAATTAAAGGGATAAGCATATCCCGTATCGCACCTCATTCCTGCCGAAAGGATGTCAAATTTAAAAATCACACTTTACTCTTACTTGGACCGAAATAATCCACCATGCATAACAGGAACAAAGCGGATAGCTAGTGGACTAGTGAGTTGAGTATCCATTACCCACTCCGGTGGAAACTGGAAATATTCGTTTGTCGTGATTCGTGAGTATGAGATTTTTATGTGGGTCAATTTAATTCATTGTTCGTGATTGAATTTTAGGAGATGGTCAGAGCCGATTTTTATTTAATGCGTACAAATACAATGATACAAATCATTAGTTAATTTTACATTTTTATAACAAAGCTTTGATCTAGTGCTACAAATACCATGGCATGCTTGTTTCTCCGTATTGGTTGGTTTTAGGGTAAACAAATCTCATCTGGTGCTGCGGGCGGGAACGCTGGATAGGACGAGTCCGTGTTGCGTGGGCGGGGACGCTAGAGAGAACCTATTCTGGTGCAAGGATGCCCACACGATCGAGCGATGGCGATGTGTTCCATGCAGAAGAAAGTTTGTTATTTTATTTCAAAATAAAATTTAACTAACCGGTCAAATTTAATCAATTATTTAGCAATTCTAACGAGTTAAAATAATTAATTAAAGTTATATTTAATTTATTATTATTATATTATTTTAACTAATAATGCTCCAATAAAATTATATTTAACTACTGTAGTTTTATTTTAAATTTATCAAATACTTATTACATGCTTTTAAAATTTAAAATATTTTTAAAATTATATTTTATCAAACATTCATCTGTTTATTTTTATAATTTTTTTCAGGACATTCAAAAGCAGTTTCTTTTAAAAGCATAATATTACTAAAGTAGTCATTTATCATTTCAATGCATACAAAACATTTAAAATAAAAAATCTAGCTTCCTGTTCTTATTAAGAGAACATCCTTATTCTAACACAAGGAAGTAAAAATTCCTAAAAACAGATCAACTATGAATGTATGTATTTTTTTTTAATCTTTTAGCTATTTTTTAGTTAAATTTAACTAATAACTAGTTTATTATGAATGCTATTAGTTTAAATATATTTTATTATGTATGTATTTGATTGTGGTGTTTTCTATTTTTAATTTTAAAATGGGATAGTGATTTTGAATAAAAAAAATAAGTTTAAAATTGTATTTTAAAATGTATTTTAAATTAAAAATAATATTTTATTATTTTAAAAAATAAAATTAACTATCACTTTTTAAAAAAAGTACTTTCAACCAAACAAAACATGATTTAAACTTTTTTTTTCTTTTACCTACCACAGCTCCACTCGAGATCAAAATCTGAGGTTGTCGACCCAACCGAAAATATCAAATATTTTTACACTTTATTATTATTGAATTTATGTTTATTTTAGCTGAAATTTAAAATTTGTATCAAATATATTGAAATTTTAAGATTAAGTTAACTAAATGTTAACTTTTGTTTATATTCATGTAAAAACATTTAAGTAAAAATGATTTTCAAATTTATCCTTCTAAATAAATTATTTTGAAATTACGTATGTATATATATATTACATTTTTAAGAAAAATAACAATTCCTTTCCCTTCTCTTCTCTACTAATAGATCCCACCAAACAAACAAGTGAATCCATATCTCTTCCAAATCGTAGGCAAATTAAATGAAGAACAGCAAATAGTACAATAAGCACCACCCAAATTTATCAAGCCTTCCCCTTAATCAACAAATATAAGAAATGTGTCGTGACCGCTTTGGCCCTTCGGGCTTGAAGCAAAGTCAAACTCGCTGACAACTAGCAATAGATGCAATGTCATAATTTAGATTAGGGCTATAAACAAATCAAACGTTCGTGAACAAACTCGTGTTCGGTTCGATAAAAGATCGTTTATGTTTGTTTGTTTAAGAAGGGCGATGTTTGTGAACAATCTTTTTTTGTTCGTGAACATAAACGAACAAACACGAACAAGGCTGTGTTCGGCTCATTTATATTTGTGAACATATGTTCAGGAACAATATTTGAGAACATCAATAATTAATTCTTAAACAGATATTCACGAATAATATTTCACGAACAAATATTCATGAACAATTGAACAAATGAACAAACAATTAAGTAAACGAACAAATGAACAAGCATATTTATTTATAAATTTTAAATTATTAGTATTTTAGTTCACAAATAATCAAACAAAAGTACAACTTCTTGCGTTCGCGAACAAATGAACGAACGAACTAATTTATTTATAAATTTTAGATCATTAAATATTTTAGTTCATGAACAATTAAACAAGCGAACATCTTAAGTTTTTAAACAAAGTAAAATGTAATATTCGTGAATAAGTATGTTGGTGTATTTATGAACATGTTCGTGAACGAGTGTTCGTAAGTTGTTAGAGAACATTAACAAACTGTTCACGAACACTAACAAACAAATACGAACATAGTAATTTATTGTTCATGTTCGGCCTGGTTTATTAAGGAATAGTACCAAACCAAGCTCAAACACCTTATTGCTCTAGCTCAACTCGGTTCGTTCTTGTCTTTATTTGTAAAGAGTTCCTGTAGCAATTTACAAATCGAAGACTTATATGAAGAGTTTATTAGAGCATAAATTTAAAATTTTACCTGTCTACATGTAGATAATACATAGTGGGTTGGAGTTGCTCTTAACCTATTAAACTTGGTAATTATATAATTAATGCTTAATTAATTAGATTAATCAATTAACCTAAGATAATTAACAAATAGATTAACCAATTTAATCTAGTCATTAATAATTAATATGCAACTAGCAAATGAATTAACTAATTAAGTTTAATATTTAAGTAATTAACATGAAATTAGCCGTTAGATTAATCAATTAAATCTCATCATTAGATTTAAGTAATGCATGATTAGTAATTAGATGTAGATAATTAGCGCATGATTAAAATTAAATTTAGTAATTAGATTTAAACATTAGACCAAACTAATTAACACATGATTTAAAACCAGATTAAATAATTATACTCAAAATTTTGATTTATAGTTAGCTTGCATGTGTAATTCAGTATAGTAATTGTGCTTAATAATGTGGTGAATAATTAGATTAAGTTTAGTGATTAATTTTATTTATTAGATGTAAATATTATGTCCGCGTATTGTAAATCTTACCCATATTAAGCTTTTGCCATTTAGATAAATTAGAATTCTAACTCCTTCAACTTTTTAAATGCATAAATCTAATAAACTCAAAAAAGATTTTGATGTGTAAATAAAAACTTAGAACTCTTAGAGCATTAACAACAATTTCCCAACAAGTTTTCCTAAATTTACAATTTTAAACTACTTTTTGATTCCCTGTACAAATATACATTACAATAGATTCCCTAAATCACCTTCTATATCATTAAAATAATATTTTATACTACTTATTTTATTTAATAATAAATTTTTTATAATTTAATAATATTATGGGAACTGTGAAGGAGCGAGGTAAGAGAAATTTTTTAAATATCATTTAATAATTATAAATAGTAAATAGTGTTTCACAATACATTGGGAAATACTATACAAACCTTATAGAAAAGTTAAATATAGGACATTTGCCACAGGAATGATTCTATAACTTTTTATTTTTTCTCTAAATATATGGAAACAAATCTATATAAGAAATCTGCTTACTAATGCTTTTAAATAGTTATCTGCTTAGGTATAGGATGTACACCTATATTTAATAACTAAAACCTTAAACAAACTTTAAAGTTTTTAAAAACATAAAAAACTTTAAAACAAAAAAAAAATAAAAATAAAAACCTTAGAATTTTTAAGAATAAAAAAAAGACTTGCATATGTAGTTTTAGCAAGTTAGTTCTATTTTTTTATTTCATGCGCGCGCACACACATATTTAAAACAATAAGTATGAGTATATTTTATCAATATTTGAACTAGTACTATTTTTATGGGAAAATCTATTTAAAGTCGTTAGCCATTATGATAATGACGTGCGGTTAGCGACGTGAAGAGAGACACATCAACTCGGTAATTAGCTCAATTAATTCAAGATGTGACACATCGGCCAAGTAACTAGCTCAATTTATTCGAGACATAAGAACTTACTTCAGTTTGAGATAGAAATCACATTTCAAACCGAAGTAATTAAAGTTATATTTCTCGAGTTTAATTCGGTTTTCTTGAACTTTAATTCAAGAAATAGGATTTTGTCTTAACTCGAAATCCTATTTCTTGAATTTAAGTTCATAGTTTCTTGAGTTTAATTCGGTTTTTCTGAACTTTAGTTCGAAAATAAGATTTCGATTTGATACGGAGTTCTATTTCTCGAACCAAAGTTCAGGAAAACCGAATTAAACTTAAGAAAGAGAACTTCAATTACTTCAGTTCGAGATATGATATCCGTCTTGAATCAAAAGTGAGTTTTCATGTCTTGAATAAATTGAGTTGGTACTTGACTGATGTGTTATATTTCGAATTAATTGAGCTAGTTACTAGTTGGTTGACGTGTCTCCCTCCACATGCATGTCATTGTCGTAAAGACGACCGTAAATAGAAGCACTCATTTTTTTATCCTTTACCTAGTACTTGTGAAAGTGTAAGTAACAGGTAAGTCGTTGAGGACCTTGATTAGGATCCAACAACAATCTAGAAAAGGATAACCGAATACCCAAACTCTAGCCCAAACAATTCAAGTAATTAACTAGAAAAGCCGAAAATAAGTATAAACCTCTAATATGAAAGTTTATAATTGTCAATAGCCAATAATCTGAATACATAAATTGTCATAGACAAAACCTATTTATAGGCAAGCTAGTAACTAAGAATTGAAAACCTAATACAATTAAAAAACTAAAGTAAAATACTAAAATACCCTAATACGAATTAAATAAAGGAAAGTAATAAAAAGGAAAGACTTCTAATATGATAAGGAAAGAATTATATATGGAAAGACTTGTAGACGAAGCAGAATACTTGTTCATCAAGGCAAGACACGTCGCGAGCTTCATCTTTAATATTGCTTCCCGTGAATAGTGCATGTAAGAAATCAAATCTCAACATAAGCTTTGATAGGTTTATCCCTGCTTGGGTTTAACTTTCCCTCACAAAAAAATTCTCACAAAGTGCTCACATCCCTCGACAAAAGGCATATATGATATATGGTAAATTTGAATCTTTGTGCGAAATTATTTAATAATAAATTTTTAATATTTTAAAGCTGATTTTGACGAGTATAAAATTCCACAATCTATAATTATGTAGATTATGGATTTTGCTTTTGTTGTTGCGGCAACTATTTCATAAAATAATAATTATAAAATTAAAATTGTTTTTCTTGTGCATAAATATTTCGTCCTTTCAATTTCATTGAATAGCTTTTTATCAACAACTTATTATTGTTTACTATGTTATTTAACTTATGAATTAAAATATATTTTTATTTTTAAAATTTTCAGACAATCAATTTTAGCTATATATATTTATCAAACTTTTATATTGTCTATCCATTGTGTTATTTATCATTTCAATTATTTATAGTTAATTTTATTTCAAAAAAAAAAAAAAACACGACAACTTAAAGTGGTGGCGGCAATTCTAACATGATTTCAACGATGAAAGACTCTAGAACCAGCTATTAACACATATAATGCAAATTTTCCAACTATTTTAAATTTCTCGTATTAAGATAACATATGAATTAAATTTTATTTGAAATAATCTTAACAAACCAACAAACATTAATCCTAATAATACTTAATTGATTATATTACTAGACAAAAAGTTTATATTTGAACTAATATATAAATCTTTTTCTTTCAAACATCCTATCCGTCATCACTCTTTTTTTTTCAAATCTAATAATTTTATATATTTTGTTACCATTACCATCTAAATCATTTTTTATCTTTCCCTCAATTGCGTACTTTGTTGAATGTCAATCTTTTCCACTTGTCTAATAGGTATATCTATTAATATATACTCTAAATGTACGTAATATATCTGATCTTAAATCGGGATTACTACAACAACATAGTGAATATCCTCATTTCAAACCTTGCCCGTTCTAGTCTCACCACACATTTATCTTAACATTCACATATTTTGTGTATGTTGTTTCTTGGTAGCCTAACACATCATTCTACATAAATGAGAAAGTCTAATAACCATCCTAAAAAATTTTCCTTTTAAATTCTAAAGCATATTACAGTTATACAAAACTTTCATCACATTTCTCCACTTAAGTCACCTAGCTTTTATCCTATTGTTGACATTGCCATCAATCTCTTTGTTTCTATAGCAATCAATTGTAATAACATTTTATTCATTATTTATTCCTTTCCTAAACTAATATTTCATATATTTAATTTTTAATTTACTCAATCTAAATTCTCAAGCCTTCATAGTTTGTCTTTACAACTTTAATTTTTAACAAACTATTACTTTAATCTCATCGATCAAAACAATATCATTAATGAATAACATATACCATGGTATATCCTCACAAATATGTTTGATTATCTTGTCAATTACTATTACAAAGAAGAAAGAACTCAAAACTAATCCTTAATGTACCACTTAATCCACCACTATTACAAGCTTCTCATATATATCATTTATAAAACTCACATATTTGATAGGAACTAACTTTTTTTTTTAAAACTCACTATGACTTATCTCTAAGGCTTTCTCTAAATATATAAAAATTATATATAAATTCTTTTCTGCCACTCTATACCTCTCATAAATTGCTTCCATAGTAAATCATACATACATGAAAATTATTTTTTCGCAATCTTAACATACTCTCTTAAACATGCCAAATAACCTTTTCTAATAACTTCATAATATAACTTATTAGCTTTGCTTCTATATAATTTGAGTAATTTTTGTATGTCACATTTATTTTTATATAAAGACACTAAGTACTCGTTTGATACGCGAAAATAAAATTAAGGGGAATGAAATCATTAAAAGAATAAAATTATTGTGAAAAAGGAATAAACTTTTTTATTACCTTTCCTGTATTTGATATACAAAAATAAATCAGGTAATATAATCATGCAATTACTTGAAATATCATCAATTAAAATTTATTAAATATTTTTTTTTATTAAACAAAATAGGTTTTCTCTTGCATGGGCGGGCTAGGCGGCAATGGGTTGGGGCAGTAGCAAATCAAGCGGCGGGGAGCATCCGATGGTGTTGTTGCAGATCGGGCAGCGACATAATGTGGGAGAGGGAGCTTGCGGCGGTGAGGGGAAAGGGGAGAAGGGGCGAGGCGAGGGGGAGTGGTGACGGGAAGAGGGGGCAGGGAGGGGGTAGGCGGGCAACGGGAGGACGGAGGCCGGAGGCGAGCAAAGGGGGGGGGGGGGGGGGGAGAGAGAAAAAAAAAACAAATAAAAAAATAAAAGTATAAAAATAAATAAGATTCTTTATGCAAGAGAATCTTAGTAAATATGAAGGATGAAATAAATCAATTTCCTTCTACACGAGAGTATAAGATTCCCATATGAATCTTAATCCCTTTCTTATTTTTTACCAAACATGAAAAAAAAATTCAATCCGATTCCTTTTATTTCCTTTTCCGCATATCAAACATGCTCTAATATATTCTTTAGCCATTCATTAAATATCTTATTGCCCACCAAATCTTTAAAATAATTTTATCTACTTAATCCCACACTCATCAAGATATTTTCAAACTTTAATAAAAACCACATTCAAATCTACCAACTTTCTAATCTTCATATAACACAAAACCTCTTCATCTATCCTTATCTTAGATAAGAAATCACAAGTTATTCTTGTAACAGTATATTAACATCATTAACATCATGAACAATGGTGTCATTAAAAAAATCTATTAAAATATTCTTTCCACTTTTCTTTAATATTTTTCACTAAGGCATTATAATTACGAAAATAATCTCCAATCTTACTTACCAAGTACATATATTTTAAATTTTATTTCCAACGCGTTGGAATAACATAAGAATCATATCTGGGCCGAATACTTGAAAAATTGCAATTGTAATGCATATGGTCCTCAAATTGGGGAGGGAGTGATTAAAAACACAAGGCAAGTTTAAGAAAAGTAATTAAAACTCGTAGCTCACTTGGAGTATTAGCGTAACGAGAAAAATGACTAGGGAAAAAAAACAAGAACAAAAGCATGCAACAAGATCAATTTACCGAATAAACTTGCTAAGAGGCTGTAACAAAGCACAAAAGCATGTATTTAACGCTTTATAATGCGAGGATGGCAGCTCATCTATGGCTGCTGTGATTATCTTGCTCCATCTCTTCTGCGTCTGCAAATCGTTGATCATCGATTTGAAGCTGCAATGAATCGGGGGAAGAAATCAGTGGGCGAAGAAAAGAGAAAGAGACTTTGGTAATAAGCTGGTATATGCATAAATTAATGCGGAAAAAAAAAATACTTGAGGTGCAAAATAATAAAGAATCACGATAATCGGGTAGTACCAATGCCAATAATTTAATCTAATAATTCTCACCTCTACCGAACTGCTATTGCTCTCTAGTATAGTAGCAAAGAGTATGATCTGGCCCGGATCCCAAAGGCCCAGTGATGTAACCTTATTCCGGGTTGTCAACGCATGAAAAGTTCCCCACCTGTGTTTAAACCCTAAGGTCTTGATTTAAGGGGAACACTTCAGAGCCTATGGACCTAAAGAACCCAAACTGGCCATTAGTAACACTCTCATGTCCTAAATTATGCAGCTATTGGGTGGGTCTTCTCCTCAGTTGAGAAACTGGATAACTAAACCCTGCCGATGTCATATTTTGCTCCAGATTTTTAAAAAAAAATCTGAAATTATAAGAGCCCAATAAAAACAGCCCAGGTCAACACTAAAAAGTGAACTTTATAACCGTCAAAGGAATGAATGTTGGGGTTGAAACTCAGGTTAGATGTATATGCCCCTGCCACAAATGGTATTTGGGGGAAAAGTTCTAACTGTTCAGATAATTCATTTTGCCAAAGTTTTGCAAAGGTCATTCTCAACTATCACAAGGTGCATACATACAACGAAGGTAAATCAACTTTCATCTGTGATTGAGTGCAAAACGTTGCCTACAGCTACGACACAAAATGCTACATTTTTCACTCTTCCGATTATTGTTGGCCTTAATAGAGAAAAAAAAATCTAGGATGGACTAGAACAGAATTTGAGGAGCATACCTCAAGCACTGAACGAGCCAAGGAGTGATCCCCATTGGAATGACCAATTGTGTTGGAAGAATTTTGAGTGAAGTTCAAATCAGGATCTTCATCTTCTACAGAAAGAAAATTGTTATGGAATAACCATAATACTATGTTTAAAAAGAAAGGACTTAATGGATGCAACGATATCTTGTAAACCCAAACCTACCAGCAACCAGATCTTCCATATGATCCGCACTGAAAACCCAATTGTTCCCTTCTTCTCCTACAGAAATATACATGAGAATTAAGAAACTGATATGCACTAAAAAGTAAACACATTAAATAGGAAAACACAAACAATTTTACTGAAAAACACATACACGAAAGGGTTTTGGGGGGAAATTTTGTTCACAAACAGAAACAGTATATTAACAATTTAGCGCGCAAAAATTTGAAAGCGGTTTCTTATTTGCAAAATAACTTTAAAACCATCAAATGAAAGGAAAAAAAAACACAAGTAGTAGTTGCAAATGTTTGTATGTTAAAAACTGATTTAATGAGGGTACACTAATCTTTTTCATACATTAGATAGGAAAAAAAATAGAGGATGTTGCCAAATACTTTGGGAGTTGTAAACAAGTGTTCATAAACAAAAAAAATTAAACTCACTCAAACACCCTCTGTATTTGGGGTGCATCTCATCTCAATTAAAGAATAGCACTAACCTTGAACAGGTTCAGGATTCAGTTCGGCACATTCACAGAATATATTAAACAATGTATCCACTGGTACATAAGAAATAAAGGATAATGTTAAAATAAGCAACCAAAAAATGTGAAAACACAAAAAAATATAATAAAAAAATAAAAAAAGATGACAGATAAATACATTGGTTAGGGTCGGATGGAAGCAGCCTCATCTCCTTGATCTTTGATAACTCTAAAACATCATCAGATTCTGAATCCGAACCCTCAGACTCATCATTATCTGACCCTGTCTCAATCTTCATAAATAAAATAATAAAAAAAAAAACACCAAATATGGGAAAATAGGAAGACATAAATTAAAACACAAACTGATGGTGGTGGTGGGGAGGAGTAAGGACACATATAAGTAAATATCCAAAGACTAATCAAGGGTACATCAGTAATTTAAGGAATATGTAGGAACCATTAATCAGCGCAAAAAAGTACAAAACATGAAATATAGAACAAGTGAAAAAGAAATTCTTACGTACTGAAGTGAGTTCATGACTCACAGACACGTAATTCAATGGATACAAGTGAAATTTTGGTAAAGAAACATTAGAGAAATGAGAATAGTAGCTCTTAACATGAACTGGAGAGCATAGTAATTAAAACCAAGACTGAATCAAAAGTTTTAGTTCTTTTCTCTTCTTTTGTTGATTGGAAATAAGAAAAACTAGATGACATCCTCATTACAGGAGCCTATGTTTGCTTGGAAAATGGAACCAAGTTGTGAGTAGCATACATACATGAATAAGACATGATTTAGCTAGAGTAGAAAGCCTAAATTTATTTATTGAGGGCAAGGATCAATCAAAATGTTGTTCCAGCTAACAATATAAATTTTGGGTTTTGATAGCGGTACTGACTGATATATAATTACTTTAAATTAACCAAAATTCAAATCCATATATACAACATTAAAAATGCATATTTTTCTGCTTAATTCTTAGGAACAAAACAAAGCGAAACTGGGATATATTGTGTTTCCTCCCTCTGACCACAATGGTGTATCAGAAACTTAATAGAGAATATATATATATATATATATATATATATAGAGAGAGAGAGAGAGAGAGAGAGATGTACCTGAGTGTAGATACAGGGAGAAGGGTAAGCTTCGGGATCCCTGGACACGGCGTGGAGGGAAATAGACAAGAAGTCCACAGCAAAACCTTTGGCTCTATCCACATCGCTCAACCACACCACTTGCCTGCAACAACACACCATCATTAAGCTCATAAAAATTACACAATTACACGACTACGCGCGCGCGCGCGCGCACAGAGACAGTACTTGGTGGATATGTAGAGAGTTCCAGGGGATTGGGGAGGTGCGGCGCCGAGAGCAATGGCGACGCCGGACTGGGCGTGCATCAACTCCTCCCCTTCTTCTGCATCCAATACCGGAACTCCGGAGCCGTCTCCGGCCCTCTCCGAGAATCGCCTCAACCCTCCCGCCATTCTCCTCTCTCTCTCTCAGCTAGGGTTTCTAGGGTTTTTGGTCCTGAGAGTGTCGTCGAACAAGTGAGGGGAAAACTGGAAGATGCGAAGGAAACGTCAGTCGACCCAACGTCCCGGGCCCACCCCAAAAACATTTTTAACTTCCAACCAGATTTCAAAAATTTAGAAAATGTTTTGTAGATTAGTTTTATTTTAGAAAATATAATTATTTTTAAAAATAATATATTTGATTAATTTAAAATATTTATAAAGGGGTAATGAATATTATTTTTTTAAAAATAATATAAATTTATCAAACAAAGCATTTGAAATTGTTTAGTATGATAATATTATTTTAAAAAATATGATTGATTTTAAAAAAATTATTTCAACTCATAATTTTTAAAAGCACTCATATTTTTAAAAATAAAACAGTTACATTAAAAGACAGTGTTAATGTTTGTCCCTGTTTTATAAAATTTGTCGTCACGTCGTGACTTGTGATGGATTATTCATACAACTAAGTACTTTTTAGGTATAACAACGGATTGAGTTAGATCCAGATACCCGAACACATATAATTTCACCCTGAACCGTTTAGGATGAGTTAAAGCGGGAAAGAATATTTTAATTTATATTTATTTAAAAACATTGCGTAACAGATAAGATTCGAGTCGAATCCAATATATTATCGAAACGGTCAATATTTCCAGATCGGAATGCAACAGGAAAATATTTACTTTTAGCTAATTTTAATTACTTACGTCAATTTTTTATTATCAAATTCTCTTTCCCGCTACCACTGCCTTCACCTTTACACTGTGTTCAAATAACCCGCTATTCCCCTGTAAAAATTGCATAATGCCTAACAAACGAATAATGGGCTGAATCTTAGGAGACGGCAAATCAATTCGAGCAGGTTCATGGATTTGGGAGAATCTGAATCAATCGTCGATGGCTTTGCAGATGAGGAAGACGTCTCCACGGACAATGCGGATGAGGAAGTAAGTGAAACCAATAATATATAAATAAGATTATGCGTGCTTTCAAAAAAACGCAAAAGCTGCTAAAAATAACAGTTTTGTCATCAATTGGGGTTAATAGATTATGTATTGTGTTGTTAATTTTGGGTGCATTCGCGTAACTTGGAACAGACAGCCCTTTCAATCCAATATTCATGCTGGGAAATTAGATGAAAATTAGTAGCTCCAAGCAAACTAGACTTAAGAAAATATAGATGGTAGGCAAAAAAATGAAACAGATCGATTTAGATAAAACAAAATTTAAATAAGGTCAGCTCAACTCTAAAATTAGAGAAACCTGTCTAAGGTCAAATGTTTAAAAAGTCAAGTCAAGTCACACACAGATATTGTAAAGATTTATGTTTGGATAGTGTTGAGTTATAATTATTCTTTGAGGATGGAATTATCTGGACAATAATATAATTGTCGATATAAGTATTTTAACAGTACTTGATCTGATTTTGGATTAAAGTTCTGAATGGCTTAATTGTTGACTTTTTAGAAAGTTTGTTAATTAATATTGCGTTTGAAAAGTTATTAAAGTCTGAAAACATTTGAATAATAATGTGCTTGTTATTTCGAGCGTTTTAAATTAATTTGACTCAATTTAGAGCTTATAACCTTAGGAGATCAATTATAATTTTTGAAGATTTATTAATTAAAGAATATTAATAAAATTATAAATAGCTAGAAAGAGAAAGAGTAACCTTGATAATTACAAAATTTGTCATTAAATTTGTATTTAATTTAATATTTTATTGAATTAATGTATTTTTATAATAATTTTTCTCAATTTTAGTTATTTACTATTTTAATCCTTTTTTATAGATTTAATATTAATTTTGATAGTTTTTAATATTAAATTGATTATTTCAATTTTGATATTAATTCTTTGAGGTTAATTTGTAATTTTATTAAATGTTATTTGGGTTAATTTTAATATTACTTTTTTATATTGATTTTGTTTGAATATTTTTGCATGTGCATGATTGGAGAAAGAAATTAATCGAGAAAGACCATGTGGCATGGGATTGAATTTGTGGGTTTTAGATGAGTTGTACGTGTATTGCATGGCTTAAGATGTTTAATGAAAAATAGGAAAGAGATGGTGTGGAAGAAGGTTGAAATTGGGAGGAGAGTTAATGGTGAGGCCATTATTTTTAACACAAAAAAGGGAAAGAAAGTCATTACGTGGTAGACCCACGTGATGTCATCTCTCTATAACCTATTATATTCATTCCTCTATCACACCAACACCCAACGAGCCGCCTCCATCCCATCGTCCCATCTCTCCATTAATGGCTTACACCAAGAGTTCCACACATAACATCTCCATCCCAACGCCGTTGCTGCCTCCATTACGCCCAACCATTCACGCAGCCCATCACGCCCAACCATTCACGCAGCAGTGTTCAAGGCAACAGAAAAGAAATTGTGCAGTAGGCGTTGAAGATCCGGATTGAGTTTAAGACCGAATATTTAATTCTCTGCAGCCTATTTTTTTTAATTCTGTTCTATTTCTGTTGTTTTAAATTTCCGAATAGATTTGTGATTTTCCAACCTAAGGTAAGTATTTTGTAATTGGTTTAGCGTAGCACTTTGGATGTTTGTTTTGAATCCATGTTTTAATATTTAATTCGGTATTTTATGTGCTATGAATTAATTCTATATCTCTTTGATTTGTTAATTTAATATCTCGGTTGTGTGTTAATTTAGCAATTCATCATGCGTTAATATTTTAATTGAGTAGAAAGATTTGTTTCGTAAGAAACGAAGTAGTCTTTTGAGAATTAATTTATAGTTATTCCGGTTGGGATAAATTCATAATTTAATTGTATTCATAGTGTCTTGGTGCATTTAAATTATATGGGCATAATTTATCTAATTTATCTTTTGGGATAGTGATAAATAGCATTCAGGTGTGAAATTAAACCGGTTACATCTTTGATTACTTGAATTTCTTAATTAAAAATCTTTACTTTAATTAGTTTTTAATTCATTCAAAAAACCCCCCTCATTTTATATTTATTCTTTTGCATTAGTTTTTGTTAAACAAGTAATTAAATAGGTTGAATTGAATTTTATAAGTCCTTCGATAGAAAACGATCTAGGTTAAGTCACTAATTGAGTTTAAATTTTATTTTAAGTGCGTATTCAATAAATGCCATTTTCAGGACCTCAAAAGGTGGTTAACTAGCTACGGCCACACAACCATACGACCGTGACTAGGGGCTAGCCATCGTGGCTGGATGGAGTGTGACTAGTGGTGGCTAGTTTGCGCAGCTTTTGCTTTATTTGAGTTGTCTGAACCCTATTTTGGGTGTTTGTCCTCATAAAAATGATGTTTTAACCCAATTAAGATGTAGTTTGATTGTGTATGAGGTGTGAGGTTATGTTTGGGGCTTATAAGCCATAATTGTGCCTACGTGAAATGTTCAAGTCATATGTGGTTTCATTTGATGGCTTATCTCTGTGATGTCTAGCTAGTACATATATGATATGGAATGATTATGGGACACTTTAGTCTATAAGATATGTTTGACTTGAACATGTAGCTAAGGCCATTAGACTATCATATTTGGAGGTTGAACTTATGTTAACAAAAGACTATGGCTCCTAGGTTTGTATGTGACAAGTAACTAATGGGCTATTATGATGTTGTGTATCCTGTTGGGTATGACACTACGGCCTGAACTAAGCTCTCATTGAACGAATGAGTTAGGTGTGAAATGCTAAAGCCTAAGATGAACTCTTGTTAAGCTAATGTACCTTTAAATTAGATGTAATAAGCTAAGGTATGTGCTGAGTTGAGTTGAACTTATTATAATAAGGCTAAATGCCTTCAATCAAGAACACCTGAACCCTTACTATTCTTTAAAGTTGTTGAGTATTTTATCCCAACAATCTTAAATGACACCTTTCCTTCTAAGGAGTTAACTAGTAAAAGATTTTCTATAAAAAATTATTTCTCATTATTTAAAAAAAACAAAAAATCATAAAATCATTTTCATAACAAAAACCTTATTTTTAACTTTCTATACATTATTTAACAATATATCAGAAAATACAATTCATTCAATATAATTATTAAATTATATATATAATATCTTTATCTCTCATGTTCTCGTTTGATATAATTTTACTTTTATTTTATATTAAATTATAAATAATTTATTATTAAATAAAAAAATAAATATAAATTATTTTTATAATGATATAAAAAATAATTTTAAAAATATATTATAATATATATTCATATAAAAAAATCAAAAAATAATTTAAATATGTAAATGTAATAAAAATATTTAAAAATTTAGTATAATTGCCCTAACTATCTCCTATCATACAAAAACTATCCTTTAAAAAATAAAAAATAAAAAATACTTAAATATAACAAAATCCAAAAAAACAAGACTAAAACCAAAGCTTGTACTGAATAGACATTAAATTTTGAACAAAACAACCCCTACCGATATAGTCCAACTGGTCTGAACTGATGGTAAAGTAAATTTTACCGATGAAAAATTTCCAAATCAGTTTCACATAAGAACTATGAAAGTAAGCTAATAGTTTGAAGCATCTAAAATAAATTAAAAAAAAAACGAGGCACTCTGTAATAAGGAAGTACGTAACTGCAGGTTAATGTGTGAGGTCACCCCGAAGTTAACAATCTGTTGAAGAACTAGTATTTAAGCATGCCAACAACACGAATTACCCACAAAACTTACGTAAGTACTAAAATTCAAACCCCTGTTTTAGCTCCAAACTATGTATCTCATCTCACAGAATGTTTTACCTGATTTAGCTTCAACATATTATATAATTTTAAAACCAAAATAAAAATAAAATAAAGGGTAGTAAGGTAACCAACAATTTCGAACGACGAAAAAATAAAAGTTCGGCCGTTTCCCTGCCACTCACTAAATAAGAAACATTGGCATATTCATCATGCAAAATTGTTCTGGATTCACCAGAAGAACAAGGAAAGAAAGCCCATGTCGTCGGAATAACACTTAAGCCACAAGGGTGCTTGCAGTAGTTGACTCGCTGCCAAAAAAATGAAATATATAAGTCAGCATGAAAAATATTGTAATTTGTTGGAGCATATGATATTCGATTTGTGAAAATGGGATATGACTTGTCAGCTTGAAACACGAAGAAAATATTCAAGGCATAAACAAAAATATAAGATGAATACATAAATTTGGGGTAGTCAGTAGTGTCTTAATGGAAACTTTTCCACAATGGGAAACCAGCAAAACCAAAACTTTTTACAAAATTTCCACTGCACCACTCACTGTACAAGTCTACAATAACACATTAAAACTAAAACATATGACAGCACCATTAATAGAAGTAAATCTAAAATTAAAATCACTAGTGTGGAAATCCAGAATTAAAATTGTACTTCATGTTAAATGTTAGCGTAAACAGCCATCTAGTCAGGTTTTCCATAAACTCAGTAGAACAGTGAAGTTACTTTTGTATAATTGCTGAGAATTCTAATGACCCAAATCTCTCAAAGTAGATAATAAAAAATAAAATTTAGCTCCAATATATACCAAAGGACAAATGGCATCTTGAGAGCTACATAACAAGAATATCAATAGCTCACACAGCATCACATGACACTCCTATTTTATAATAGGGAAAATAAAAGGCAAAGCCACACCGCAGAAGGAGGAGCCCAGTGTTGCATAAAAGGGGGGGGGGGGGGGGGGGGAGAGAGAGAGAGAGAGAGAGAGAGAGAGTTTAATAACTTTTAATTATTAAAAATTTAATTCAATAATTTTAAATTTAATTCACACAATGGCAAGTTTTAAGAAAAAAAAAAGGTTCGGCAGGATGCATGTAAAAGTAACAAGTCCCGATAATCATCACTCTTTTATCTCCACTTCACAAAATGTAAAGTTCTATTACATAAATCAAGAAAGAACGATGCGATTATAAGTCATAAACAAGAATGCATAGAGTTCGGAATTTACTTCCTACTTAAAGAATTGACATTTTATTTCAAAAATAGGAAAGAAGATTTTGCAATCAAATAAGATTCTTAATTAGGTTCTTGGTCTCCTCATCTAGTGAAATCTAGAACATGCCTAGAAAAAAATTGCTGTATTTGGCCTTGTCGTAAGCAAACTGACTAAGACCAAACCAAAAAACAGTCTCCAAAAGTTTGACCCACAGATAAAATAGAAGCCGTATGTAAACAAATATATGTGTACTAATTGGGAGGGCGCCTCAGATTTTTTTTTTGTTTTAAATTTCAATCTTTCTAAACTAAAGATGTATAAATATTCAATTCAATAGAGTGCCATGATAAAAGGAAACTATTTTTTTATGTGTGGAGATTGAACTTACAACAATTTACACAGAAACACGTCCTTACATCATGGACAAAAACAATTACAAAACAATGTGACCTAATCATTAAAGAAAAGAAAACCTCCCTAAAATACACAAAAACAATATGCATCTGCAATTAGGTACCTCATGACCTGAACCACTGTAGAGTATAAAGAGTAAATGAACTTTTGAAAAAGGAAAAAAGAAAAAAAAAACCATTACAATGTTTTGAAAACTGGGACAAAGTCATAAAGGCCATCTATTATATAAACCAATAAATTATTACGTAAGAGAAATGCCACTAGACGGGGGCGAGCTTACTATTTCCAGACGGGGGGGAGTTTCTTGGTTCTCTTGTAGTAGCGAGCAAGGCGGTGGATCCTGCTCTCAACAAGAATCAGCCGAAACTTTGAATCCTTATCTTTCCGGTTCCTTTCCAGATGTTTCCGGATTGCAACAGCCTTTTTGATAAGGTGGTACAGATCTTCAGGAATTTCAGGAGCAAGCCCTAACAAAAAAAAATGCAGAATAAAAATCAATAATGAAAAAAGTAAGGTAAAACGCAGTGTAAAAGTAAAACTACATAAGGAGAATGGAAACAGAAGTAAATTAAAATAATTATATATATTATTACATATACTGCTATTATATATATATGCTCATACAGTAGTGATGTGCTAGTATGCAGTGCACATGGTTCTATAATCTATACTTAATTTATGCCACCGATTTATATTGGGATGCATTTAGTATGCATACTAGCAATGATGCACTGTATGCAAACATTTTCAATTATTTAGGTTTTCAATCAAGGAGAAAATAATTATATATATGATTACATATATACTGCTAATCTGCTATTCTATATCTATCCTCATAGAGTACTGATGTGCTAGTGTGCATGGTTCTATAAGAGCATTTACATCTGGTTGAGTGCTAATTCCTATTTTACAAAATATTCAATGCATTATTCCCTATAATTTGTTTATCTTTTTAAAACCTTCAATATCTTATTTCCCATTCCAATTTCTATTCTTTTAAATTATATTTTTAATTCTCTTTTACTAGTTTTTCCTCTCTTCCATGTATTACAAACACTCAAAAGTTTACACCTATCAAGAAATATATATGGAAAGCATTGTAAGAATGAATAGTTGATCCCTAAATATGGACATTCACAATACAAACCTCATCCTCCGACCCTATTTTACATAACCGAATGGAGAATTATTTTCACCAAAATCCAAAAATTTATTCCCAAATTAGGAAAAGTCTGGATGGGAAATCAGAAGTGAAAGCCCTAATCTAGACTTAATTTATGCCACCGATTTATATTAGGATGCATTTGGGTGAAGGGTCCTTAGGAAAAGGATGAAGAAGAGGAAAACCACAAAAAATCATCACTTGCTCCTATTTTTAATTTTTCCATCATTGTTGTTATATGTGGTTTATATCCATAAACATGTTAACACCAATAAAAAATAAAAAATGATGGAAATGGAGTAACCGAGCAATGATGCACTGTATGCAAACATTTCAATTATATAGGTTTGCCAGTCAAGGAGAAATGGGTCCTTTTATACAGGGGTGGCTCTACATGCAGCAGAGGGTGTGCACCCTGACATTTAAAAACATTGAAGGGAAAAAAGTTATATAAATTTTCTTGACAAAAAAAAAAATTGAACGCTCTCAAATGAAAATTTTGGACACCCTCAAATAATTTGAGAACTTGAACACTGAGAAAATTTGCTAGAGACGCTACTGCTTTATATTCGACTTTAGCTTTTCTTCATTTTCTCAATAATCATCCAGAGAACATAAAGGAATAAGCAAAAAAACAAGCATGCACCACTAAGTTTTACAACGTATGACAGCGCTGCAAATTTATAATGCAGATGCTTTTCTTTTTTGAATAACGCTAAAATATATGATTTTTAGAGTCCACCGTCGAAGGCGAGCAATCGCTGCAGGTGTATCTAGCTATACTGTAAACTGGGGAAAACGTAAAATATACCATGAGCCTTGAGAATGCGCAAGATCTTGCTTCCAGTGACAGTCTTGACTTGAGCAATACCGTGAGAATCACGTAGAATAACACCCACCTGCGATGGTGTCATCCCTTTCTTGGCCAACTTGCAGATGTTGTCCTCAACCTTAAAAACAAAAACCATGGCAACAGTGAAAAGTCAAAACACACAGTACATTAACGAGAGTTTGTTTGTCACAGTCACTCACATCTTCAGCGGAGGTCTTGAGCCAACTGGGCGCAGTTCTCTTGTAGGGCAGAGCAGAAGCAGAGATACCCTTACTGCGACAAGAACAACGAATATACAAGTTAACACATTACACAGCACGCAATACGGTGATCGTTTGATCGAGAGATGAATAGAGAGAAGACATATACGAGGTAATACCCTTTGCTGTGCATGCGCCCCATCGTGACAGAGACAGCGAGAGACGATGACGCTGGAGGATCCTAGAATCAAGGTTGAGGTCAAGCTAGAGCCCTGGTCCTCCGTCTGTAGACTGCAACTAGGCACAAACCCTAACGGTCGAGCGATGTTGGCTGATCCTAGGTTTTATGTCGTCGCTGGCATTGACATGCAATGACTGTGGACCAGAGAGCTGGAAAGAGTTATTTCGAGAAGCCCAATAAGATTTCAGGGCCACATTTATTCCATCGCAGTGGCCGGTGAGCCAAAGGGCCCAAATCTCATTTTGCTGGTGCACTTATTTTGATGCCCTAGCTAAAAAAAATATAATTTCATCGAGCTATTGTCAAAATTTAATAAATAAAAATTATTTTATATAAATTTGGTCAATTCTTTTAAAATATACACATCAATTTCATGAAAACTAATGAAACCCAACCGCCTTGCACCCATTGATCCATCTCCCCCCTCCCTCGTGCTCGGTGACGTGTCCGTCGACTCATGACTCATCTTTCTTTCTCTCTCTCTCCCCCCTCTCATCAATGACAACGTGCGAGAAGTGAACGTTAGCGGCATTGATGAAGCTACAGGACGTTGCCAAATTTGGTGAAAAACGTGATATTACTGTAGCTCAAAGTTATAATTTTGGCGTTTGATGATACTAATGCTGTGTTTTTTGTTTACATTCGTTAATTTTTTTATGTTTGATATATCAGATGTCAGTGCTCTTAAAAGGTTATTTGGTATGCATTTATTGTTTTGAATTTAAATTTTTTGAATTTTTATTGGAATTTAAAATTTATTTTTAAATTTTAAAAATAATTTATATTTGATAGAAGAGAAATTTTGTTTTAAAAAAGTTATTTGTAAAGTCAAGTACTATGAAAATTGGTTAAAATAAAACATGGTGGATCCAAACATATAGTAAACGAAAAAGAATAAAAAATTATTTAAATAAAATAAATTAGGTCTCATAAAATTTTAAATTTAAATATGAATAAAGTAACACTTTATTCTGAAATTAGAACAGTGCCAAACACACTTCTTCGGATTTTATCTTTGAAAAAAGAATCACGTTTTGAGTCTCATGTACCAAACAGGTTATTATATTTCTATGTATGTTTGTTTTTAAATCTTTTCACCCTTTTTTTGCATAACAACTCCATAATATGGATTTTTACCTTCTCATATAAAAATTGTATTATTATACCTCTTCTTTCGTTGTGGTTGCTATGGTGGCAGCCGCAGTGGGTATAACATAAAATAGGCATACAAAGTTCATCATAGCTCACCTAATTCATTTTCCTTTCGAGGACAAAGAAATTCAATTTCATTAGTGCTAGCTCCAAGATTTAAGGAGCCCAAGACAATCATTAAATTGAGGCCCTTATAGTCTACACATTTTAGGATAACAATAATATTGTATCTACATATTAAGCTATCAATTTTTTTTATTATCTTATTATAATTCTAGAAATAATATAAAATTTAAAAACATATATCATTATCAGAATTATAAATTAAAAAAACACATAGTATTACTTTCACTGCGGCAAGCTAGAAAAACAATATCATCACTCAACAAGCAATAGTTGGCTTCACAATCTCTAGTCATATAACATGTGGGAGCATGTTATAACATAGTTGGCATGTCTTGCCATAGATAAAACTAGATTTTCATAGACTTCACACTAACATCTACTACATTGCACAATGTATATGATCACATCCAATTCCATTTGGAAATTCTAACATCTATGAAAAGGTGAATTGCCCCACGGGTCCTAAAAACCTAATTGATATGGCATAAATTAGTAAAAAAAATATAATGGAATAGAAGGTCATTATATGAACAAGCACTGATCAAGAAATGTTTGTCTCGAATCTCTAAATCTTCTTGATATTTTATGCATTTATGTCTGAAGACTACGAACTAGTCATTATAAAATATAAACCCAACAACAACAGACTGTACATGGAGAATGTTCAACACCAATAAAATCTATATATTAGTCTTTAGGACTACAATTCTAATATGCCCACATCACTATTTCAAACTTCACATCTAAACCTACAACTAAAATGATAAATGATATCAAACAAAAACAAAAGCCATTGAAGGACTGAGACAGAGCAACACAAGCAGAATATTACCTGCATCGGAGAGGCGTCAAGCGACAACCAACAGCAGCAATCGACGGAGTGTTAAGCAGGTGTGGACTTTGGAGAGGATGAGAGGAGACGCGGGGCCATGATCCAACACTGCGTGGATCGGTGGATGTCGATGGTCAACCCGTGTAGCCATGGTCGGCCGGGCCATCAGTCGTCGGGAGTCAATAGTAGGCGGTAGTGGGCTGGACTGGAGTGAAGATAGTCCGATTCGGTGATCCGATGGCAATGGTGATGGAGCGTAAGCGTAGCTGCATAGGCCGCGTAGCATCAAGCGTGTTGCATCGATTAGGTTAGGACATACGTTAGGTGTGTGCTGCGGCCTGCAAAAGAAGTTGTGATACAGAAGATGAGGCGAGATGGAGGGCATTGCTTGGCCTTGAGGCTAGCCTTAGGAGCATACATGTGAAGTCGTTCTTGGGAGGCTAGGTCAGATGGAGTGAGATGGGACCCCAATTTTGGTTTAACTTTTGGGGACCCAAGGCACAAACCTTACTTTCTTAGCCTTGAGGTCGGCTATACCTAATAGGACCATCACTCTCCTATATTTTATTTGAGGGTGTTTAAAATTTTATTTTATTTATCAAAAATACATGTATGTTTTTTCTTTGTTCACTTAAAATTGAGGGTGTGTCGCCCTTGGTCACGAACTCACGATCACACCTCTCAATTTTATTTTAACCCATTATTGCATTCTTTCTCTTTCTTTCTTCCATTAAGTTCGTTCTAGATAAAACCTGACAAAACCTAATCAAGTTATGTTAATCGATTGGAAGCTTGTGTATTGTCGCCAATAGGGATTAATCGAGTTTGTAGGGAATCGATAAATGATTGGTGCCGAGTTGCAAATTTGGGTTCCCTAAATTGGATTGTTTGGTTTGTCATGCCCCGAATTTCCAACCCAAGAAAACCGATTTGTGACTCATCATTTACCTACCTGGTGGGCAAGGGGTTGAATTAAATGATACCACATAAATCATCACAAAAAAACATAAATATTGTCTACAAGTCAAACCACAGGTTTTTATTATATTCAAATATCTTTTACATTATTTTCTCATTGGGGTTACATTGGTTTTCTTAAAATAACATAATATGAAAAATAACAAAATAATAAACTCGGTCTTCTACCTAACGCCTGTAGGTTCTTGAAAAGAAACAAATCACAATAGGGAGGAGTGAGCAACCACGGCCACAGTAGAGAGATCATGTTTCCCCCGACACATCTCATACTCATAATATCTACATGTTGAGTGCGTATGTGCAGTGTCGTGGCAATAGTACCCAAACAATTTATAATCGACATTTTCACTTCATGGTCCTCATAAATGAAACAGTGCATAAGCAAGCCACATAAGCAATCACAACCACAACCACACAGGCTACCACAGCCACAGTCAGGCTACCACAACCACAATTCCACATAGAACAATTTTAAGTACAACACAATAATACATATGCATAATACATCAAATAAACACATGTATTTAACATTCATCACATGAGCTATAATTAGATTATATCCACATAGTACGTTCTCAACCACAACTCTTCTATAATTCTTAAGGTTTCCCACGAGACTCTACCGCGAAACTAACACGAACAAACATAACCACGAGACGAATAACAAACGAACACCATGACAGCCTCCATATTCAACGATCACCAAACGGACCCTTAATCCCTACTAACCACGAACTCATCAAGACTCACAATTATAACACGTCAATGAATGTTAACATTCATAAAGGAAATCACACCTATATGAACTTATATAATACATACACATATTATTCACCTCATCATACCACCCCTACACGAAAGGTCAAACAAAGGCCTTAGAATAAGTATGTCGAAGGTACTTAAGGTATTATTGAAGTGACAAACCCAAAAAATGGTCTTCATGGGTGGCACAAGCTGAGTGGTGCTATAACACCACATCCATGCTACCATTTAGATAACTCCATTCGAAGCTCTCTACGGGTACCCACCAGTCCATGCTACCATTAAGATAACTCCATGGTACCACCGTTGGAATTCCTTATTCCCTTGTAATCTTGATCCCTGTTAATGTGATTGTCATCACCGGATTTCGTCCGGGGGAAACCGCTTTTGGGATGCGGTTCCTCCCAACCTTCATCCGAATGGTGAAAAATACGGAGTCGCCACCAACCGTTTTTGGGGTGCGGTTGGCCACCTAAAAGAAAATTATCTATGCCGCTTAGGGATGGGCTCGGAAGTTTATTACGCGTGGGGAAGGACTAGCACCCTCACAACGCCCTTTCGGTACCTATCTTTAAGATTTGGAGGTTTCTAACTTGTTTCTAATTATTTGACCTAAAGTTAATTGGCCTAGGTAGTGTGAAATTTACATATAACCTAAAAATCTACTCCTTTTATTTTTCTAAGTTATTTGTTAAAGTCAACATAAAATCCAATTTGTCAATCGTCCTAAGAATCTAAGGGAGTCCTAACAATTTTATTTTTTTCATTGTTTTTTTTGTTTTTTTGTTTGTTTTTTTTGTTTTGTTTTTTTTGTTTTTTTTTTTTTTTTTTTTTTGTTTTTTTACTATTATTATTTAACTACATAAATTTAAATCTAAGTTATCTAAAAGGTTAAACAAAAAAAACCAAAGTTAAATTAATCCCAAGTGTTAAAAGAAATACCTCCAACAGGGCTAAGGAAAGATAAAGGAAAAATAAGTGTTAAAAAGCCTAAGTGTTTAAAAATGCTTGTATGCGAAAGCCAAACATTGAAAAGCCCAAATGTTAAAATGTCCAAGTGTTTGAAAAATATTTTTGTTTGAAAGCTAAAAAACAAGTGTAACCAAAATTTTTTTTGTTTTTGTTTTGTTTTGTTTTTTTATATACAAAAGGCTTTTTTTTTTTTTAAAAACACGTCTTTTGGTAAATCTGGAAAACATTGTTTTTGTTTTTTTTTTTGAAAGAACATTCTTTTTTAACTTTTGAAAATCCGGGGAACTCTTTTGTGTTTTGTTTTGTTTTTTTTTTTTTTTTTGGAACTCTTTTTATAAGAAAGTTTTTTTTTTCTCTTTTTTTTTTCTTTGAAAACTAACAAGTAAATATGCAAATGTGTGTTAAGTGTGATTATGTCATAAAAAAAAACTCACTCTCTTTTTTCTCTCTTTTTTTTGTTGATTTTTTTTATCTCTCTTTTCTTTTCTCTTCTTTTTTTTTTCTCCTCTTCTCTTCTCTCTCTCTCTCTCTCTTTTTTTACTATATATTTGATTTACAAATTACAACATGTGAGAGATATATTTACACAAGTAATGGCCAATCCTAACATTTTCCTATGGCCCCAAAAGAAATAAAATAAAATAAACTAAAGAAACAAGATACATACACTAAACAGAGCCAAATACATAGGGGAATGGAGACTGTTAACGCCAATGGAAAACCCAAAGAGGGACGTCTCGGTCCAGGCAAGAGAAATAAACCAGACATAAGAATAAACAAAAACAACAAGGGTAACAAACCAAAGAAGTAAACCAACAAGGGAAGATGGAGACAATATTTTAAGAGAATCACTAAGTATGCAAGGCCAATAACCGAATAATAGGCAAACCAGACCAATGATCAAGAGATATTACCAATTAACAAAACCGAAACCACCTGGAGACCCCTACCCAAAAAAAAAAAAAAAAAACGGAACCTACACATGCACACCGAATACACTTGTTCCCCAAAAATAGATGCTTAGAACCATGAAACCCCCATCTTTAAAAAAACAGAATCAAACAGGCACCCAGTTGCATTTATTTCTCAAAACCACCATTTTCAAACGCCATATATGTTAGCAACATGAGAATTTTTTTTTTTGCTAGACCTGTTTGCCCATTTTCACGCCAAAATACCACACACAACATGCCCAACACATAACGCAACAAAAGAAATATTCCCAACGAAAGAACAAACCCAATACACGAACGCAACACATGGACACAACATACGTACACGGAAAAAGCACACCGACAAACCCAACTCAAGCACAAACGATAACATACGTACACGAAACAACACACGGACACAACGGAGAAAATGATTAACCATGGAGGCTAATAGATCAAGAACAGAATGCGACACACAGGAAAAAAAAAAATATCAGAAAATAAGACAGAATGGAAGACCAAGAACCAACCACTTTCAAAGGAAAATTTCTTTCGTCCTCAAACAAGCCCCGTTAATGAACTGGGCGTCTTCCTCTTCACTGGCCTGCTGACTGGGCGCCTTCCTCTTCACCGGACGGCTAACGTGGGACGCTAGATTGTCTTCGCAGAGGCTGTTTGGAGCCGTGCGATGGGTCGGGCGACGGTGGTGGTGGAGGGCCTTGGTACCGGATTCTGGGAAAGGGAGCCGGTGATTCGTCGCCGGGGCAATGCATTGTGGGGGTTGTGTCGCAGGGGATGATGCGTAGTGGGGATGATGCCTCATGGGGGTTGTGTCGCAGGGATGATGCGTAGTGGGGATGATGCCTCGTGGGGGTTGTGTCGCAAGGATGATGCGTCGTGGGGGCTGTGCTCCTCAATGGCCGGCAAGGGTGGTGTCCGGCCAAGGGGAGCGAGGGCTCTCTTGGGTTTGGCGGAGGAGGAGGAAGAAGAGGGATACTTTTTCTTGAATTTTCGTTGGATGAGGGAGAGCCCGTCCGTGGTTAATCGGTTGAGGGATCCTTAAATAGAAGAAAGGTATAGGGTTTAGGGTTGCTTGGGCGTGGCTTGGATGGGTGGTTTGGGCTGCGGCCGGCAGGGGCATGGGGAGGCGCAGCCAGCAGGGCGTGGGGAGGCGCGGCCGGACGTGCAGAGGAAAGCTCGTTTTGGCACCATCTCGTGTGATACTAGCTTCGCTGGACTGCGGCGACCATCACCGACTTCGAATCCTTCTCGTTGGCGTCGAAGACTCTACGGGTGAGGTGCTTCCCAACCTTGACGACTTGATCTTCTCACCCTCTAACACTCTAACGAACCGGTTTATCGATTGTTATCACTTCTCCGGCGAGCTGGCTTCTCCTACGACGTGCTTCGAATCCGGCGAACAACCACTCCTTCCCTTCTCTACAAAATGTTTCCACTTGTCAAGATCTTGTTTACCGTTCTTGTTATTGTTGTAACGTTCTTATTTTTCATGGACGAGGTGTTTAGTCCAATTTTCATACCGTTCCTGATGACAATCTATCTGTTCTATATTATCGCAATGTTGGTGTAATTTTCTTTATGTAATAGTTCCTTATGAAATAAAATAAGTTGTGTGTTTGTGTGCGATATACACTACTATTATTTTATTTTGTAGCGTGCCGAATGACGTACCTTTCACGAGTGTGTTATCCT
Source organism: Taxillus chinensis (assembly GCA_023512835.1). NCBI lineage: Eukaryota > Viridiplantae > Streptophyta > Magnoliopsida > Santalales > Loranthaceae > Taxillus > Taxillus chinensis. Next base: position 32,194,111 of record CM042087.1, read on the forward strand.
AAAATCACGTTGAAGACTTGATAACATACCTTTCACCGTGTCAATTACTAGATTTCTCCATGTCTGCTTCTTTTGAAATATATACACAAAATACCCGTTAGTCCATCAATAAACGAAATATAATTTCCTAACAATAATCTCATGCGTTTACTTAAAGTTTTTATTGATTTTGTTTTCTTGTAGCGTGTTACACTTTATTCCTATGCTTTATACGAAATTATCATTCTAAGACCTTTAACTTATGTATCACACTTCATATTTCTAAGACTCAGTCTCTAACCTATAATAAACCATCGCTCTGATACCAACTGTAACGCCCCCAAATTCAGGACCTCCAAACTGGGTGCGTTAGCGGAAATTAAATATACAAATTTTATATCAATTTCAAACTATTACTTAATTAATCAAACAAACCATTCATTATTACAAATTTCAATCCAAGATCTTTAAGGTTTAGTGGTTTAGAGACTAAGTGTCCAACCCATTATTACATAACAAATCACACGAGCAAACAACTTAATAAATCTTTAAAATTTCACACAACTTTATTTCCAAGCACTTCTCGACTCCTTATCCTAGTTTCTCCATCCCTTAATTTCCTGGGGTTGGAAAAGAAATCATAAAAAAAGGGTGAGCTCAAATAGCCCAGTAAGGGTAAACATAAGTGGGTAAGGAAAAATCATGAAGATATCGAACATAGGAAATATAATATTTACACATCATACATGATCAACATTTCACAAGAAAATCATAACATGGAAGATTATGTTTAGAAATCGTATCATAACATCATGACCTAGGTTAACCACCCAAGATACCGTATCATAACATAACGTAACATATTATCACTTGGATTGACACTCTCCAGTGATGTTCTTTACCCAATGCATTGGAGGTCTTTCCTGGAACCACCCATTATAAACTTACTTTGTCCAAACATAAGAGGTTATAATAACTTTAACATACATAAGATGAGGCATATTATAGAATTCCAATAAAACATTCAAGGTTAACAAGGATAACCACGAATATCAAAATGGTTATCTACCCCAATCAATAGCATAGATTACCAAGAGAGATTAAAAAGAGACTAATCTAATCTTCTCAACAATAAAATGGAATAAGAAACATAAAACTCTTACAATAATAATTCCAAATAAAACAAGATAAAGAGGAAGAGAAAAGTAAGAATAAAGAAAAGAAAAACCCTTACTATCCGCTTGTCGTTCTCCGCGTTCTAAACCTTAAAAAAAAAATATCAAAACACTAAATTAGCATTAATGCTTGAAAAGTTCAATATCACACATATCTCCTTTATATATATATATATCATACTTTAACTTATATCTTTTAATAGGCATACCGTGCTTGTGGGGTTGAATATTAATTTGGGTTCCCACTTCTATTGCTGTTCCATATCCTATTTCGATCCCATGCATCATAAGCCTTGAGTTATGCACTAACTAGGTTATATGCCTTGAGAGTTTTTGAATAAGATTTACTTCTTGTATTGGGTGAACGGAAAAGACGTGCGATAAGCTTATTTTTCCTACGTGTCTTCCACCTTAACCATGAGGGGATATTAGACACGGGTCTAAAGGGAATATCAGGAGGAGATAAGGATGGGGATAGCTGTGAGGTTGAAGCATTAACAATTGGGGTTGCAGAAGAAGAAGGGCGATTGCCGGGAGAATTCATTTTGGAAGTCGTTCCTTACGATCTTCCGCTATCTAGAACCTTAAAAAATAAAAATAAAAACATAAGTTAATATTCTCATCTTTTCACTTGAATTATAGAATGACAACGCTATGATAAAATACTATAATTTAAAATAATTACACAGTATGTATATAAGGTGGCAAGGCCAACCATGTATGTATATACGAGGTGGTACAACCAATCATATAAATAACATATGTAAGGTGGTAAAACCAACCATGAATATAGTATATATGAGGTGGTAAAACCAACCATAAGGATCTACATAATAAATAAGGAAGTAACTTCAAAATTTCAAAATCTTAAGTATTACCTTTCGTAGAACTTCGACGCTTGGTAAGTACCAAAAGCAAAAGAGGATTTGAGTAGAGTATTTGAGGTGTTAAGAGGGCTTAAAGGAGTGTTTTGAGAGGGAATTTCGTGGTGTGGCTTGAGGGATTTGTGCATTAAGAGGAGAGGCAAGACACTCCTTATATAGGCAAGGATGGTAGGTGTAATAGTATGAAAAATAGTGTACAAATTTGACTTTGGCATTAAATTAAATTATTTAAAAAAATATATAATACTTTATTTTCTTCATATTATCTCTTATTAAAAACGTGGTTATCTCCTCCTACCATTAAAAAATGTTTTAAGACTTTTAAACCTAGAAGGTTCCTTTGGCAGCAAAAGTCCACATTGGTGTACTCCCTACTAATTCAATTATAAAATTTTTAATTTTATAGTTTTTGACAAACGTCCAATTGTATTGCATTACTGACTTAAATATCTACAAATGGGTATCAATTTTATAATTTTCACATGTGTATAACAAAAGTTATTGAATTTTAAAGTCATACTAAAATGTTTACCCGTTCACACTGAACCTATGTGTAGTATTTTAACTTCTGGAATTGATTGGCTTCATATTAAATTCTGAAATTTTTACACGTTTTAGCTAAGTGATAAAGGAACAAATGGGCTTTGGTTTCATGTCAATTGGATCTGTATAACTCAAGTTATGAATTTTTGAATGGGACCTCCAGAATCTGCCTTATTCAAATTTTTGGGTCTTACCTATGTTTCATACTTTTGGTAAAGTTAAGGCTTGTAATACTTACTTACCCATAGTAATTTGGTTTAAGAAACTAAATGACATAATATATAGCATCTAAACGTTTTATGACATATAAGAAATTATTTTATTTTTTTATAACATATTTAATATTTACGCGGATAAAATAATATAATTGCATAATCAATAAACAATAAAGTAAGATAACATTATAGCATAAAATATTATAATCCTAAACATAAACATTAATATCATATTCTATGGCCTTCGTAAAATTTCTTGAATTATATTAGCGTATGTGCGTAGGACGTGTTGTGCTTCAAGCGATGAGAGCTACACAACCCTTCGGCTAACATTGTCGTGGTTGTCGCATCGAATAACCTCAAACTTCTCCCTGTGTCTCGTCGCATTATATTGCGGCCATTGGACACGAGCATTTAGCTCATCTATAGCAAAGCATAGCTTTGTAACTTCAAGTCGTATTGCTCGCCGATCTTCATCTCGTACACTATTCTCGGATGGCGGTACTTGAGAACTTGATGCCATAACTCTTATTATTATTCTTCTTATTTCTATACTCTCTTATAAATAAAATCTCATGCTCATACCTATTTATGGAAGTCCAAACGGATACTATTCATAACGGCTAGTTACTATTCTAACGACTACTTATTAGTCACATGCTATTTGAATGACCATATTGGATGCTTATTTTTATCGTGATAATATCCAAAATATCCTTTCTAACTATTGTTAACAATAACATTATTATTATTTTATTATTATTACTCTTTAAGGAAGAACTTAAATAGCTAAAAATTTTGCGGGTCTTACGGCTGCACCTCTGCGCCTGGGAAGAGGAAGCGTGAAAGAGACGAGACGGAGAAGAGTTGACCGATTGGCTTGGGTTTCGTTGTTGTTTTATTTTGTTTTGTTTTGTTGTTTTGTTTTGTTTTGTTTTTTTGTTATTTTTTTGTTATTTGGTTTTTGTTTTGTTTTATTGGTAAGCCAATGATATGATGACATCTGGCCTGGGGCGGGCGGTAAAAGAAAATAAAAAGCAGAAAATTATTGTTTTGGGTTTTTTTAACTGACGTCCTTTGGTTTTCGGGATCTGTAGGACGACCCGGACTTCAAAACATCTGGAAAAAATTGTTTTTGGATTTGGGGTGTCAGGACAAGCGACCCCGTGTCAATTTTATTTGAAAACGATCTCGTTTTTACGAAAATCCGGTACTGAGATTATTTGTTACCGAAAAACGTATTTTTTTTTTTGGATTTTAGTGAAAAAGGCCCCGGGGGCAAATATATACAATATATATGTCAAAATTCGAGAACGACGAGTAGAACGATATTGTGAGGTTCGTGACCTGATTCGGAGTGCCTTTTAAAAGTCAATTACCGTTTTGACCCCGATGGCGGCCCGAACGTTGTTTTGACCACATCTTCTCCGTTTGACCTCGAATTGAGCACGGTTGATGACATTGATCCTCGAATTTGATTTTCTATCACCCAAGACCGGCTCTTTGGCAAGTGAGGGCCTTTCGCATGATTTTCTTGAAATTGGGCATTTACTGGCTCAATGATCACAACTCCATCGTTCGTAAAATTTCAACAAACGAGGCGACATCAAGAAAATTGAACTTGATAAGATATGTCCCGGACAAATTAGGGTCCAACAGTAATTTAACATAGACAATGTTAACACATTATCACACGTCCAATTAGATGAAAACGACATCAGTGAACGAGATGGCAGCGATGACTACAGAGAAAAACCCAACGGTGGCAAGAGCGAACGGATTGGCGACAGGTGACTCTGCCCCAAGGTGGCGTTGGGGCAGCCTTGGGTGATCGGCGTGGGGACAGACGATGTGGGCAACCGGGTTGGCTCAACTGATCCGAGCAAAAGGAGGCTCGGTTTAGAGAAGCCTGGCCAGGCAAACTACGATGGCGCTTGGATTGGCTCGGGTGGAAGGCTTCAATCGGCAGGAGGATTGCATGTGGCTCTAGTTTGGCGTGGCAGGATGTCAGGGGTCCGAGGCGTGGCTTTGGCCAGAAACTACATCGGAAGGAGGCGTGGCTTCAAAATGGTTGTTGGCAGGATGTTCGACTCTTTTTTAACTATGTTTTTAATCGAGTCCAATACTGAAGATTGTTGTGGTATTAATTTGAAGCTGGTTGAGTTAATTAGGTTGACAATTCGATGATGCTGCCAATGTGCCAATCGTTAATAATATTTTAATTTATTTTTACATACCATTTATATTCAAGTAAAAGGCAATGCAATTAACTCCACAGTCATTTTTCAATGCCATAGGTTTATCTGAATTTTTATTATTCCGTTTTGGCAATTTTTTAAGGTGTAATTTAACATATTTCGGCAATGTCGGGGCTCAAATTAATTAAAATAACATAAAAATAAAAATAAAAATATTTCGAATTAAACAAATAACGGGTTAATACAATTTTTTTTAAAATTACGGGACGAAATTGTTAAATATGACGCGCGAGTAGTTATCGAGAACCAATACCAATACCAATACCATCGTCTCTTCTGCATTGCCAATTCCAATTCTGATTTCAGGGTTTGAAGAAAGCAAAGAGGAGTTATGGGGAATGCGATCTTCTGTGGGTGCGTAGACCAGGCGAGCGTAGGAGTGGTGGAAAAATGGGGTCGCTTCTACCGCTTGGCTTCCCCGGGCATCCACTTCTTCAACCCCTTCGTTGGGGAGTGTCTCGCCGGTGTTCTCTCCACTCGAATCTTCTCTCTCGATGTCAAAATCGAAACCAAAACCAAGGTTATATTTTTTTTTAAACATAACCTCTTCAGATTGTTTCAACCTCAATTGGGTATTCCTTATTTCACATGTTTTGACGAGTTTGAGCAGTTAATTTCGCGGTTAGAGCTAGAACCGTTCAGAGCAGTCGTGTCGTGTTTTATTTGAAACAAAGCTGTTGTGTTTATTACAGGAATCTGGAAGGCTATTGGGTTTTGGGTAATTTTGTTTTGTTTTATGTTTCTGTTTTTATTTTATTTTTCCCGATCTGGTGAGTATTTTTGAGATACTATTTGAGCAAGTGTAATTGGCAACCTTAAATGAAGGAAAAATTAGATGTATAAAATGGGTTTAATTACTGTGCCCTCAGCTTCTATATCAGTATCATTCGAACATTTACTTGTGGGGATTTAGATTAGCTTTTGGTAAAGCTGATGGGTCCATTCTTGAATCTCTTATGCACGCGAATGATAGGCAATGGCTTGCTATATCACGAGCCATCGTGGTGAGGCCAAATGAAAAGAAAAAGGAGTACGTCAATGTTCCTTTTCAAGCGGAATTATATCTTTGTAGGCACATTGTTCACATAAAGGGATAGTGGATTATAAGGCTGACAATTCTTGCCTCTTTTTTTTTTGGTCCCAAATGCCAATTAGTTTATCATGTGCTTCCTCCGTAGAAATCAAAATGCATCATTATCCTGGATTGCCCAGGGTATGTGTTGCGTGCAACGTTCGAAAATACGGGCCGAGGCGGCGCCTTGAGGCGCCGCCCGCCCGCCTCAAGAAGAACCCGCATGGAGGCGCCGCGTCAACGCCCGCCTCTGCCGATATCCGCCTCGTACGGGCGAGGCGGGTTGAGGCGGCCCGTTTCGCCGCCTCGCCCGTACGAGGGCGAGGCGCCCGCGACACGAAACTTCAAAAAAAAATATTGGGTTAAAAAAAAAAATGTTGCGCTAACCTAATTATCGCTTCCGGCGTGCGTCGTCGTCCTCGTCGTCGAAGGGAAGTCGCTCTCGTTGCGTCTTCAGATAGCAGCGTCGTCGTCGTCGTCGTCATCCGTTCGTCGTCGTCATCCCAGCGTCGTCGTCCGTCATCGATCGTCGTCCAGTGTCATCCAGCGGCGTCGTCATCCAGCGTCATCGATCGTCGTCGTCCAGCGTCATCGACGATCGTCGTCCAGCGTCATCGATCGTCGTCGTGAGTCCGTCCGTCGCGTCCAGTGGCTGTCGATTCCAGCGTCGAGGTAAGTCCGTCGCGTCCATTTTAAGTATATTTATTCATTTTGATTAATAGCTAATTAATTAATTTAATTCATGATTTTAAACTGTAATTATATTTATTATTGTAGATTTAACTTCTTGTAATGGCAAATAATCAAAGAAGAGATTCGGCTTGGAAATATGGAAATGAAATGGAGTTGGATAAAAAGAAAGGATATAAGTATATTCGTTGCATCTTCTGTGAAAAAGAAATTAGGGGAGGAATTTTTCGATTAAAAGAACATTTGGCCGGTAAGAGAGGAAATGTTGCCCCATGTCCGAAAGTTATACCGGAAGTTAGGGATGAAATGAAATTTTTTTTGAGGAAACAGGAAAGGTAAAGAGAATGCATCAAATGGTTAGGGAGGAGATGATTGATAAAAACACAATATTAAATAGTGGATCAGCAATGGGATCGACTAGTGATAGTGCAACTCAAAGGGTGAGTAGGGGACCTATGGATAGATTTCTTGGAATTGTGGGGGATGATGTTGAGGAAATTAATGACATAGGTGGAAGTGAACAAAAAAAAGACTCACCGCAAAAGAATTACGTGATGAATTGTTAACTCTCCTTTGGTATTATTATAGATGATTGGTGGGTTGAATTTGGAGATCAAACCCCAGAGCTTAGATCTTTTGCAGTGAGAGTTTTAAGTCTTACTTGCTCATCATCCGGTTGTGAGCGAAATTGGAGTGCATTTAATTGGGTACGTATGCATTTTAAAACTTTAAATATAGTAATAATTTAATATAGTATTTAATATGAATTTTTCATACTAATTTTATTTTAATTAATATATTCAGATTTATTCCAAAAGAAGAAATCGGTTGGCCAGAAAAAATTAAATTCATTGGTGTATGTGATGTATAATAGAAAGTTAAGGGAAAAATTCATTAAACAACAAAACTTGCCCGATGATATTGACCCTTTAGTTTCTATTGATGTGCCTTCCGATGATGAGTGGATAGTTGGAGAAGATGATATTGATAATACTTCTATATGTGAACCAAGTGGAAGTACACAAGGAGGAAGAGTTGGATATTCACGTAAGTTTATTAACGTTCAATAATTATTAATGTTTATATATAGTTCTATGTTACATCAAATTGTTTTGATGTAGGAAAAGGAAAGGGCATTGTCATCGAGACGGAAAAGGAACCGGAGTTGAATGACTTATCCAATGATGAAGATGAAGATGATGATGAACCATATTGGGATCCAAACTATCATCCAATAGACACAAATGACAGCTTATTGAGAGAACATTAGATTGCCTATTTCTTTAAGTTATTGAATTTTTATGTTTGATGTATGACTAGACTTAAATTTGAATTTTACTAAGTGTAAGACTTTATTTCATACTTGTAGTATGATTTTATTATTTTAAAACTAAATTTGCTCATTCAATTTTATATATTTTGTATATATATTAAAAAAATTATCATCCGCCTTTGAGGCGCCCGCCTCAACCGCCTCAAGGCGCCCGCCTCGCCGTACAGGTACAAGTCCGTACCGTACCGCGTTCCGTATTTTTGAACCTTGGTTGCGTGGATGATCTTTTTTGTACATCAGTTAAACCCCTAGCAACATTTTGTTTTTTTACAATATTGAGGGCATTTCCAGTGGTTTTTTGGTTTTGTTTTTCTAAAGGTATGAATGAATAACATAATGTGTAAAATTAATAATTATAAACTTATAAAAAATTGAAAACTTGGAATATTTTTGTTTTTACAACTTTGCATTTTTGACATTAGGTTTTAAGTGTTTTATGCGATTATACTTTTTGGGACAGATGTTTTATTCCCATATTAAAGTGTTTATGATCCCTCAAACTACAGGATAATGTCTTTGTGCAAATGCTTTGCTCTATACAGTATCGTGTAATCAAAGAGAACGCAGATGATGCATTTTATGAGTTGCAAAATCCTCAGGAGCAGATTCAAGCTTATGTGTTTGATGGTATTATAAAACACTAGCTTATTATTCAACTTATTTTACACTTGTTTTCTTTGATTGTTTGTTTCCCCCCCTAATTTCCTATTTATATTTTGAAGTGGTTAGAGCTCATGTTCCACGAATGACTTTGGATGAACTTTTTGAACAAAAAGGTGATGTTGCTAAAGCAGTTATGGAGGAGCTTGAAAAGGTGATTTAGTCCTTTTTTTGTTAGCACTAACTACCTTGTACTGTCATTTGTTTGTATGAGCAGATGTATGTTCACTCTACACATTTGATTTGGTCCATTGACCCTGTCATCTGAGTCCACTTGGATAGAGCGAAGCATTTACATGCATGCATTTATGGACTCACATGCGAGTCCATGAATTTGAGTTGACTATTCTTTGTTGATTGCTAATCTCGTTGGGGAAAAAAACTAATGAGTTGTCCCACTTGAAAAGGCAGGTTGACTCACATGTGGCATACATGCTACGAGATTCATGTACATGCATTCACCATATAGAGCAAGTCGACCTACTATTTCAGATGCTGCTGATTTGGGTATTTGTCCAATATGTTGGATGAAATAAGCCACATTATTGTGTACAGTATCTCCTCAATTTTCGTGGACATTCCCATAGTCATCTGGGGCAACAAAAATGTGTTTATTTTCTATAAAAAATTTTCTATAAAAAATCACTAGTAGCTCAGGGGTGCTGCCCTTGCAAACCCTACCTGGATGGCCCCCATGACCCTCATCCGCTCTTTTGGGAGCAAGATACCATTGCTAATCTGTGTAGTGCAACAAGTGTTCTAGAGTCATATGAGTAATAAAAATATTAGCAATGCAAAATCAAAAACTTTTATTACTTTGGTTTGGAAACTAAAAGGAAAGAAATAATAAAAATATAATTCTAATAGGAGACTTAAAGTTTTAAAACATATTCAGTCTAAGCAAAATGAGGTATAACAACTATAGCGTATCTTTCTGAAGTACTTAAAATTTCTTTTACTTTATAGACCTTAAAAGAATACTTTAGTTCTTGTCAATCATGATTGAGGTGGGTTTTTTTTTCTTGAAGGAAAATTATGGATTCCCATATAATCAAGATTCTAGAGACATTATAGGGGTTTATATTTTGTAGAACCCATAAATTATAATGTTATGATGACATGTATTATGCTTATGCATATTCAACTCCGCCCACACATGTGAACAATGGACAATACAGGGCAAGACTCTAATAATATGTTTGGTACATGAGAATTAGAGAGAATGAAATCATTAAGGGAAGGGAATGAAAAATAAGATTCAAAGATTTCAATCATTTATTTGATATGTGTATCAATGGAATGAAAAACATTCTTGTATCCTTTGGTACATGAAATACAAGAAAGGATGTGAAAAATCACAACCCAAAATTACTTTAAAGTTCATTTCCATCTTTATCTCCTTGTCTCCTCTCTCCTTGAATGCTCAAATAGATCTGGCACTCTTCATAAACGCAATCTCTCTATCGTTGACTTGCTTGATCTTTGCCACCACCCATTGTTCCAACCTCGTTGTCGAGATCATGAAAGCCAATCCAAAGAAGAGGCATCCCCCCTCCCCCCACTTATGTCGCCACAACCATAGAAGAAGTCAGCATTGGGCTAGTAGTAAAGAATGCTGAAGAGGAGGATAGTGAGGAGCATAGAGCTAACATTCCTCATTGCATACAAGGCACCTCTGAATCTGTTGAGATTGGACTCCACGAAAACCACCTCGTTGAAGCGCAGTGAGAGTGGCTTGATTCGAGTCTCCCTTAGTCTTCTATTCTTGTCCTCCAACCCTATCGCTTTCCTGTGACACCCAGAAATGGCTCGAATCACTTGCTTCAATCAATGAATCAATTGTAAAATCTGCAACATTGGAATTGAAAATTGAAATACTTTTTGGGTCTTTATGAGCTATTTGGTATGAGTTTTAATTTTTATATTCTGTTTTCTGAATTATATTGGAATTCATATCGAATGTAATTTAAAAATAATTTATTTTTCATAAAAGAGAGAATGCATTTAAAAAAAAGTTTACATTTTTTAAAATTAAATTTCATAAAAATTGAAAAAAAATAAAATTTGGTAGGTTTAAGTAATAAATTAGAAAAAAAAGTGAAGAAAAATATATATTTAAATCTCATGATAGAATTAAATTTAGATTTGAAAATAGAAAATAGTTATAAATAGTTTTTGAAATCAAATATGAAATTCATCATTTTTTAAAATAGTTTTCAAATTTATATTAATATTAAATTAAGATAAGCCCACTACTTTTTAAAATCACACACCGGATATAGCATACCAAATGCATGCTATTTGTGTGTCTGTGTGGGGTGGGGGTGAAGATGGATTAGGACCTAGTGAGTGAGCTGAGGAGAGTGGTGGTGGCTGTGGGAGTTGAGGGTAGAAGCGAAGTTGAAGCCAGTGAAGTAGTGCTTTTCCATGTCATAGATGCCATATTTGAGGACGAGGGAGGTCTCTCGGAGCTTGGTACTCTCATCCATGTACTTGTCAAGCCGCTTTTCTCCCATGGGCAAGTGGAGCTTCAAGACCAGGAGGGTTAGGTTGGAGTGGATAAGGAGACAGTAGTGTTGGGTGACGGATGTAGTGAATACTGTGGATGATTTAGGGAATTTTAGTAAAAAATTAATTCACCTAAGGAAATATTTTTAAACCTCTTGGGCAGCTAGAATCAATTTACTTTTATTTGTAAATTATTTTTCACGAAAATTGTTGATTTTAGTTTCCTGGTGGAAAAGAAAAGACACTTGATTCATTTCTCACGTACCAAATATGCTATAAATGTTTGCTTCATATATTTCTAAAAAAAAATAATTAATATAAAACATGGATTGCACGCCCTTGGCAAGATGGGTTGCGGTAATGGTTGTGTAATTTAAAGGATATTTGAGGCAATTTTTTTTATAAATAAATATTATTTATTTATTACATTTATATTCATTTCAATAAAGTGTAAACACATGTTATACACTCAAAAGGATTTGGAGAGCTTGTTTTATTTATTTTTTTAATATTTTCTAAGCATGCTTTTGTTTACTAGCAATAAAGAACTTACCTTTACACCTTATTACTCTATGATAGACTGGATTTTTGCGCAAAGAAATTATGATGAAATGGCTTGAAAGATGATAATAAATTAAATTAAATCAAATCAAACAAAATTTGATTGGTTCGGTTTAAATTTCGCACCTTATCAGCAAGTACGGAAGAAAAGGTAAATTTTGGATTATTGTTCGTAATCAACTGCCTTTGATCCTAAAAAAAAATTGAACCTCAACCGAAAAACATAAATATAGCCCTGGATTATTTTTTTTTTGGCTTTTTGTGTCTATTCTAAAAAATTATATATGTAAGATTTTGAGCTTCCAATCATTTTAGTTGGGTAGAAATTGTCAGTTTTTCTTTTTTGGGATTTAGTTACATTTGTTACTTGTTAGTTGGTCACTCGGAGGTTTTCCATCTACGGCTTGAGCTCTGGCCGGACATCTCATTTTGGCCCCATGCTATCATCCTAGTATTGTCTCGTGAACTTGGTGGCAGACCTAGAGACCCCCCCCCCCCCACGGGTTTCTATGGCCCGGAATCTCGAGAATATGGTTCGGAAATTGAGCGAATCCGTTCTTGGGTCATAATCGTGAAGGCCGTCCACCTAACCCCCCAGCATTGGTATCCCTCGGCCCACCTCCACCCCGTGGTTGGAGTTGTTTCGACTCCAAGAAATACTTTCATGGGTGGATTTTCCGGAAGTCACCCATCCTAGAATTGTTGTGATCATATTCTCGCTTAATTGTGGAGTTCCTAAAAGCCAACCACTATAGATCAACCACATGAGGTGTTCTTGTTAGTATTGTCCATTAGTTTTTTGAACATATAATTTGGTTAAAACTTGAATGTTTTTCTCTTTGCAATTAAGTGCCAACATGGAGTTAGCTTTATCTCGTTTATTTTTCTCACAATCCTTTTCTTTCTTCTTTCTTTCTTTCTTTCTTTATTGTTACTTCTACTAAAGTCATAGATTTTGGGTGAAATTGTTGGAATGATGTATCAGGTTATGGGTGCCTATGGTTATAACATTGAGCATATACTGATGGTTGATGTGATACCTGACCCTTCTGTGCGCAAGGCAATGAATGAGATAAATGCGGGTATGGACTTCCACTTTTTTTGCGTTGCATTATTGTCCTTAGTCCTTACAGCAAAATAAATAAGATATACAGATATTCAGGCTCGCAATATTTTAAAACTAGTTTCTGACTTTTTTCTTTGTGTGTTCAAATTATACTTTGTACAATATGCATTCGTTGATTCCACTTAGTAACGAGGATCATGTTATGAACATCGCAAATTTGAGAAAACTTTGCAGCTAAATATAATATTTCAGCTGGGGCACCTGTTATTATCATTTTTAAAAATGTTAACATTTTAAATATAATTTTTACAGCTCAAAGGCTTCAGCTTGCGAGCGTGTACAAGGGGGAAGCAGATAAGATCCTCCAAGTTAAGAAAGCTGAGGCAGAAGCAGATGCCAAGTACTTGGGTGGAGTTGGGGTGGCTAGACAGCGGCAGGCAATTACTGATGGTCTTAGAGAAAACATCCTGAACTTCTCCCACAAGGTGGAGGGTGCATCTGCCAAGGAAGTCATGGATCTCATAATGATCACTCAGTACTTTGACACAATCAAAGATCTCGGTAACTCATCAAATAACACTACCATCTTCATCCCCCATGGTCCGGGCCATGTCAGGGACATTGGTGACCAGATACGCAATGGGTTCATGGAGGCAGCCAGTGCTCAGGATAAAAACAAGTAAGCTTCAGGTAGGCAGCTCCTGAAATTTAATTGCCATGTTCAGACAACTTACGTTATGTTTGGTTTTCAAAAATGAGATGTAAATCTTAAAGAGCTGGACGCTCCTCAACATGCTTGGGGCGATACATGGCTGCAAGCTTAATGAGCTGTGGTAGTGGTAGATGCATTGCAGCGTATGGAAATGTGCAGTTAACCGACCGATGGAAAAACTTGTGATTAGTTTCTTTTCCTGGTTTTGTTTTGTTTTGTGTTTTTGTGTTTTTTTTTTTTTTTGTTTTTTTTTTTTGAAGAGTTCCTGTTTCCTTGCCTGACCTTTAATCGTGTTCTTCAGTTTTGATTTAAAAAGAGAAGAGAATATTTTAAATTTTGTATTTAAGTTTTTATCAGGATAAATATTTACGGTTCTACCATGGGGAGATTAGGGACAGTGTATGGGGTCAGATTCGAATATTGTCCGAATTCAAATATATATGTTTAAAAAATTCGGGTTAGTATATCAAATCTGTTTTGAATATTATCCGACCTGAAAATATATCTTGATCCGAGTATAATTTAATCCGAAAGTTTGGGCAGTTTGGGTGGATCGGAGACGAATAAATTTTTATTTTTTATTTTATGGTTTGGTCGAGTTAATTTTATAATCCCTAAAAGAGATTCCTTCAAGCAAATAAGAAGCAAGAATATTCATTTGACAAATGAGCATTTGAAGAGTCTTACACAAATTAGACAATTATAAAGTGTAAAACTCCAAAAATTTGAATAAAGGAAAAAGGAAAATAAAGCATGTTGATGATATAAGCATAAGTCAAAGTTATACAAAATGGAAGAACTTATTAAGCTTAGGAAACATGGTAAAAACAAGGCCGACTTTTTGGCCTTTCTCCTATAATTTAATTTAATTTTTAAAATTTTATTACCTTTAAAGTTTAAATATCACTTCTATTAATTTAAAATTAATAAACTAATTTTTTAGTAATTAATTGATCACATTTTCGCTTGATGGAACTTGTAGCGAAAATTTGATAAATCAATTAAAAAACTACTTCATTGATTTTAAATTAATAAGAAAAGTTCACAAGTGATTAGAAGTTTGTAACAAACTTAAATCAATTGGAACGTAAAAAAAAAATTCGGGTTTGTAACATCTCAAACTTGAAAATTTTAAATCTGAATTCCTAGTTCATAGTTCAGGTTCAATTTGGGCACAAAATGTGAATTTCGAATGGAATTCAAAACCCAAAATTCTTATTTTATTTTTAACTTTATTTGGAAAGAACTCATAATATATAATTGATTATTTAAATTATAAATTTGAATATATCTTATCTTTATCTAATCCAATAACTTTTGTTAATTGTTAGATTTATTTAATGTATAATTATCACATTTTATCTGATTTTGGATACATAAAAATTTCATAATTTGTTTTATTTTAGAAATATTATTATTCTATGTTCTAATATTTAATTATGTCATCAAATAATATTTTGTTATACAATAAAAGTTATATTCAAATATAGTTTTTCAATTATAAATTTTTTTAAATAAATAAAACAGATAATATTATAACAGATGAGAACAGTTAAATGAAATTTTAATTTTAACCATGAATAAAAAATCTAACGATTCAAATTTGTAATTACATTTACACTTGTTAGCATTGTACTTTTTTTTTGGTTAGCATTATCATGTGTGTATATATATATATATGGAAGGTGTAATAAAAAAATTAATATAATAATCACGTTTTTATTTAACTTTTATTTAACGGCAGTGCAACCCAAACTCTGTAATCATAATCAAATAATTGTAATTACATTTACACTTGTTGCATTCCTTTTCAGTAAATTCAACCTTGACAAAATAACTCATGAAAGAATTTATGGACTTAAGAGGGGAGATAAATACAGATCAATGGATTCTAAATACATATTAAGTGATAAAGTTTATAAGAAGCTGAAGTCGGTATTAGTTAAAAATAATGGAAGTAAATTTGTTGATCCATGTACTATACATGAAAAATATTACATAATTACATACCAACTGTTTTAAGCATATTTTAGACATTTTAATTTGACCACAGTAAATTTATAGTCAATCACACCACATTATCACTCGAGTGCCTAAAAATAATGATAGTAAATTTGTTGATCCAAAAGAAAAACCTGTACTGCACCATACAGGAAAAATGTTACATAATTACATACCAAATGTTTTAACCATATTTTAGACTTTTAAGTTGACCACAGTAAATTTATAGTCAATCACACCACATTATCACCCGAGTGCCTAGTACTCTATTTATTTATTTATGCTTTTCGATACCCCTAAAAAGTGGACAAAAGCTCCCATGTAGACAAGATCTAAGCGTACACATTTGCATTTTGCATGCACATAGTTGATGGGCCACGGAACCGTAATGCATTTTGGAGACAAAAGACATGTGATTTTACCCATATTCTTCCCGGTGATATTAACATGTAGAGTCATAGGTTAAAATTGATCGAAATAAAGAAAAATGGAAAAACGAACGGTAGGAGGGCCAGGCTGAGTGTTTCCCCAAACTTCAGTGTGGCTTTGCAAATGAGTGAGCCCGTCCTGGAGGGTACGCAGTCTTTCTATATTGGTAATGACCACCAGGCTGCATGCAAAAGAAAGCAGATATGGTGAGCACGCAAAAATGGCAAACAATAGCTTGTGAAGTAGTCAGTTTTGAAAGGTTGAATCTGCTGTTTCTTGAGAAAAGCATGGCATATTTTAGATATAAATATAAGCCTGTATTTTAGAGAGAGAGAGAAAGAGAGACCTCGTATGCAATGCGGCCAGTGTAATTTGCAACATAGGACTGCCGGTGACCAGAACCAGATCCTACAGCGTCATAATAAAATATTAAAGGTCTATAGAAGGTCCAATCTGTCCAATTGTAAAATAAATAGAGTATCTTTCTTTGAGGAAGATAATTTAACAGGGTTACTGCAAATGAAGACAAGAAGCCGAAAACAGAAACCTTTGTTCAACAACTAATGGTTTATTTTTTAGTGTAAAAATATTTGTCATGACAGAGAAGATAATAAGAAAAAAGCGATTGCTCAATTCTCTCCACCACGCAGAAGCGCTCCATGCTTCCTTTTATCATTTTCTCTTGTTTTCTTCATTAATGGCCTCTGGAACTTATGTCACTCGAGTAAAATAAAACTCAAAAGAAATATCAACATACCAGCATCAATTATAAAATTAGCAACAAACCACGTTCGTTTAAAATGCCCTGTAAGCCTTTTCTTTTACGCTAGCTTTCAATGAGTTATTTGCATATAACTAACTTCAAAATATGGTCATATTTTTTTACGAAAAAAGAACTCCGTTTGATGGAAATGTGCATTTTGGGACGAAGATGTGCATCAGGCAGGAAATAATTTAAGGATAAAGACAGCATAACAAGGAAATCAGCAGGATACTACCTAATACATAAGGCGGCTCTCTGCTTCCTTGGTCATCATAGCCATTTGCGCTGTTCACCATCAAACAAGTTAAGACTATCAATTTAACTAGACTTGAATCTCAAATTAGAAGTAAAGAAATTAACAGACCTCATCCTATAATCATTTAGATGATTGCTCGGAACTCCAACCACAGGGTTTAGGTAATCAGCATCATGAGGTAGGCCTTGAATTCTATGTACAGGTTCACGGAATCCAGCATGAGGCTGGACTTGCTGCCCAATAGTAGGTTCTAGGTATCCAGCATGGGGTTCCTAAAAATCACGGCTTCATGTTATCATTTAAACACTAGAACTTTCTGACTCAAACCAAGCAATAAAAGCACTTTACCATATCCGTGTGGTGAATTTTTGCCCTAGATATTGCAGTATAGCTCCGAAAAGGATAGTTGCTGGAAGATGGAGTAGCATGTTTCCATGCATATTGATTTCCATAAGAAACAGAACTTGCACTGGAGAAAGGTCCATCTCTTAAACGAGGGTAGCTCCTTGAATTTCTAAAAGTGTTGTTTTGCCTACCTTGCATATTATTATTGCCTAGATATCAAGGATAAGACTATCAGGATGTCTACTGCACTTCCACGAACACACATCTTTCATAAATTGAATCATTAAAGCAATAGAGCACAAAATACCTCGTAATTTCCTTTTAGACTTCCTATCATATCCATGACCATTGTCTTTTTCTCCATGACCATCATCAGCCCTTGTAGCTAAATTCTTTCTTTTGCGATTTTTCTTTTCTTGCTTGGATGACGTACCAATATCACGACCTTGAGAGATTTTACTCTCATTTGATTTCCCTTTATTATTAACGAGATCATTCTTCTTGGACGACCTAGCTTCAACTACAGATGATTCACCTTTCTTTTTAAAAGATCCACCTTTCTCTTTTGATGATCCAGCTTTCTCTTTGAATGATCCATCTTTCTCTTTTGATGATCCAGCTTTCTCTTTGAATGATCCATCCTTCTCCTTCAATGATCCAGATTTCTCTTTCGATGATCCAGCTTTTTCTTTCAATGATCTACCTTTCTCTTTCAATGACCCCACTTTCTCTTTGAATGATCCAGCTTCAACTAATTTCCCACCATCATACTTAACCTTGAATCCACCGCGAGTACCTTGCTTCTGAAGCTGATCTCTGAGATGAGGCTTCGCCAAGTTGGACTCAACCTGCCACAGAATTTCACATACAAAAGAAGCTGTCAAATTTTTATGAGGTAGATTCAAGCTAAAGTTGTAGTAAAATAATAATTACAAGTTGACTCCACTGTCCATTAATCTGAAAAATTACTGTACAGAAAACCAAACTCCTTGAAGGAAATTCAAGCCAAACAACCAAGAGCAAAAAGGCTCGGCACCAATATGATCACAATCCTAGTATTTATGACATAATAAAATATCCACAATCAGCAATAGTGAGGAATGAGATATCTGTTCAGATGACTATTAAATTAACAGGATGGAGTCAACCCGGAAGTAGCTGACCACTTGAAAAGATTCGGGTTCATAACCACACATGCAAGGGGTTTGAGTTCAACACTCACGCCAAAAGCCAACAAAATAGCCAGCTGCATATTGTTAAAATCATTAAGAGATGAGAAAATCCAAGGAACACATCAATTTTTAACCTTTGATGGAGCTTCCTCACTAGGAAGGATTGGAATTTGCGCGAAGGAAACCTTAGCACTTATGTTGCGGCCAAACACTGCATCCGGTTTTATTAGACGCTGTAATGCAGCCAATGCATCGGAGTGGCTGTTGAACTCCAAAAGTGCAAAACCTTTGATCCTTCCTTCTTTGGTGTTATCTTGAGGTAAATGTATATGCACAATTTGTTCAATTCCATAGCCTCTTAAGGTTTCAGAAACCTTGCATTTTTTTAAATAAAGACAAGATCATGAATACAAAGCATAAATCATGAATAATAATAATAATAATAATAATAATTTTAAAAAATTGCAGAACATCTATTGTAAGGACCTGCAACATTACTTATGATAAAAAGACCTGGACAATTAAATACGCATGATTAAAAAAGCTTACATGCTCTTTGGTCCACTTTTTGCAAATATTGCCCATAAAAAGTGTATCCTTGTCCTCGCTTGCAGATATTTTAACACGGTTACCTCTTACCTTATTGAAAAGAAGGACAATTTGTTATTGAAATGCATCTAGTTGATTATGAATAAAATGATAAAATATAAGTATAGCCTATTGATCATTCAACAATTTAGATTTGAACCTCAATTCCATCCTTTAGCTGAGAAAGGACATTCTTGGATTGCTCAAGAGTCGCGTATTGAATAAATGCAAATCCTTTGCTTTTCTTTGTGGTTTGATGTTTAACTATTCTAGTGGACTTGAGTTCTCCAAACTTCCCAAAAACATTAATCAGATCTTCTTCAGCTGTCCCTTTGCCTATTCCCCCCACAAAGATTTCTATATTCTTTTGCTTTCTGTAATTGGTTAGAAAGTCATAAGTATACTTGCAAAGGTCGTCATCTTCTTCGCTGTCTCCATCACTGTCTTCACTAATGTCTTTCACAATATCTTTCTTATTTTCCTCTTTGTTATCTTTTTCCTCATCTACCCTGAATCCACTTGCTTCACCCTCTCCTACTGTATCATCAACATCTTTAGCATCTAAAGTGTCACGTAACCCTAGCACTTCCACCTCTTCAATTTCAGTGATCTCCTCTATTTCGCCAACAGGAGTCTTTCTCACAACACAATTGTCTTCACCACCTACAACAGCTAAATTACTTTTAAAATCATCACTCAAGAAGGGAAAGACAAGAAATATGTAAACATCCAAAACCTTAAAAAAGAAATGAAGCAAAGAATAGAAAAGGGTTAAAAGGAAGGGCAACAAGAGAGAAAAATGCATATGCAAAATCCACAAATAATTAGGGATCACAAAACTTTAAAAAAACAGAATAGTGATAGATAATTTGTGCTTCACTAATACAGCAGGTACTTAATTTGATGCTGTTATACTATAGAACAGCAACCTATCTAAATATGGCATCAAAATCTCAGAGGTGCAGAAAACTAGATTCTTCCAAGACGTTAACGTTAAATACTTCCAGGATTCACCCATACAGTACTTGGTAGAAGAAGCTAATATTTCAACACCACTTTCTAAAAAAATCTAACGCAACTCTTTTCTACAGGACAATCAACAGTGAAGCTGAAGCTAAAGAATCATGAGCTAAGTCCTATCAACACCTCGAGAAAGGGCAAGGCAAAGGAAATACAACGGGAAAAGGGAGCTTTGGGACCAAGAATTTTCTACCCTCTCGCACTCTGCGTAGTGCCTTCTAAACTGGGTGCAACAAATTATCCTAGAATATAGTACTTGTCCCCAAGATCTTACAAGTAACAACCTCCTCATATCACAAGCAATCCAAAATTTTAATTAAAACGATTTTATTGGCATCATCAGCACAACCTCATCCTATCACGAAACACCTTCACGCATTGCAATAACAAATTCTCACTGAAAGCAAGCCCCTCCTCATACCTGCATCCATAGCAATCATTTGAGAACCAGTTTCTACCGCATCGCCAACGCCTTCGCCTTCATTCTCTCCTCCGTTATGCACTTTTTTCAGCTCCACCTCAACTCCATCACCCTTTTCCACCACAAAATAAATAGCACCATTTTCAGTCTTCCCCTCTCCAATCGCCTCCTCCATACCCTCCAAACCAGCCACTGTGATCGTCACCTTCTCTTCACCCTCCTCCAACACAATCTTACCATTCGATCCCGATTCCGATTCCACTGTCTTCTCCGCCTCTCTCGCTTGGGCATTCAAGCTGGGACAACCCCCCTCCTCCTCCCCCACAACACCATCCAAATCCATGGGCTGTTCGACTGCATCCTCCATGTTGATCCCCACCGCCGTTTCATCTCGGCTCTCCGATTCCTCAACTCCCAAGGGTTTTAGCGACGAATCTCCAGAATCTACGACCTTCTCACCTTCCTCTCCGCCGCTGGGATCTGTGGCGGCTTCGGAAGGCGGAGGTGTATTATCTTCTGCGGATGCGACGGCGGCGAAGGAATAGGGTTGAAGCTCCCTCCGCTTCCTTGACTTCTTCTTCTCCGTTGCATTCTTCTTCCGCATCTGTGATTCTCGACCGAATCGAGTCTGGTGCGTGCGTGCGTGCGTGCGTGTGTGTGTGGGGGGGTTGATGACGGATAAAATGAAGCCCTAATGTAACCTCTCCGAATGTTCTGTAAGCTCCTTCCTTCCCTTCTCATCAAAATAAATAAATAAATAAACAGTGCCGAGCACTAGCAGCATAAACCTGGTCGCGACCGAGTTGACTCGGTCGAGCTCGGTTTCTTTAATATTTTATTTCGGCCATGTCGGGGCCTAAATATAACATTATATCTATACTTTGAATTAAACACATAATGTCGGGTTAATACAATTTTTAAAAAAAACTGCGGGAAGAAATTGTCAAATATGACGCGCGAGTAGTTATCGAGAACCAATACCAATACCAATACCATCGTCTCTTCTTCTGCATTGCCAATTCCAATTCTAATTTCAGGGTTTGAAGAAAGCAAGGAGGAGTTATGGGGAATGCGATCTTCTGTGGGTGCATAGGCCAGGCGAGCGTCGGAGTGGGGGAAAAATGGGATCGCTTCTACCGCTTGGCCTCGTCCCCGGGCATCCACTTCTTCAATTCAACCCCTTCGTTGGCGAGTGTCTCGCCGGTGTTCTCTCCACTCGAATCTCCTCTCCCGATGTCAAAATCGAAACCAAAACCAAGGTTATGTTTTTTTTTTTTTTTTTAAACATAGCCTCTTCAGATTGTTCCAACCTCAATTGGGTAATGGGTATTCCTTATTTCACATGTGTTTTGACGAGTTGGAGCAGTTGGATTTGGTGGTTAGAGCTAGAACCGTTCAGAATGGTGGTGTTTTATTAGACACAAAGCTGTTATTGTTTGTTCCAGGAATCTGGAAGGCTATTGGGTTTTGGGTAATTTTGTTTTGTTTTGTTTTGTGTAATGCGTTAACATTGGGTGTGTTAGTTCACATTAAACGGCGATCAAGATTACGCGTGAATAAGGAGTTTCAATCTCAGCAGTTGGGATTTGGAGCCATCCCTGAGCAGCTGAGCAGTCCAATTCCACTAAGTTCTTACAGTATATTTTCCATATGATTTTCCCAGTACAGGGTGTAATCTTGATACACCCAGCAACCCTCTAATCGTTACAACAAATTAAATTAACAACAAAATTAACAGCAGAGGAGGAACAGCGTCGCTTTGGCCGCTGACAAAACGCATCGTTTTGCCAACACAGTCATTACCCCAATCACCTTTACATTCTCCCCGCCTTTAAGGGGGCCTGATGACCCCAAGGCCAGTGCACTGTAATCCCTTGTCATAGTAGGGTGCCGACTAGGTGAGGATAAAACTGTTTGTAATTTTCACAAATTTTCCCAAGAATCAGCGTCCTCAATTGCTCCAACCCAACGAACCAGTTCGCCCGTGGCAGCATGGTTGCCTTGCCGATGTAGTCTTCTGTCAAGGATTCGTTGCGGTTCCGGTTGTAATTGTCCAGGTGGTAGGGTAGGAAGAGGGGTGATATGCTGGCCCAGTTTCTTTTTGAGCAGGACACATGGAAAACTGGGTGAATGCTGGTGGTGGCATGCAAATCCAATCTTTATGCAATAATGCAACGGCTCTAAGTTTCTGTATAATTTTCATGCTTCAAATGGAGTGATCTTACTGTGGTATTATAGCACCACTCAGCTAGTGTCAACCATGAAGACCATTCTTTTGGTCTGTCACTGCAATAACACCTTAAATAGCCTTCGACACACTTGTTTAGGGCCTCTGTTTGAGCATTAGTTTGGGGTTGGTAGGATGAGCTAACATCCAATGATATTCCTTGGAGCTGAAACAATGTCCTCTAAAATGCACTTGTGAA
Source organism: Taxillus chinensis (assembly GCA_023512835.1). NCBI lineage: Eukaryota > Viridiplantae > Streptophyta > Magnoliopsida > Santalales > Loranthaceae > Taxillus > Taxillus chinensis. The sequence goes on from CM042087.1 coordinate 32,217,188, forward strand.
AATAGTGTCTTTATCTGACACGATGGAACGGAGAAGGCCATGTAGCTTAAGCACACCAGTAAAGAATACTTGTGCTACCTTAGCTACCATGTAAGGGTGTGAAAGGGAAAAGAAATGAGTGGATTTTGTTAGACGGTCGATGACTGAAAAAATGACAGAAACACCAAGAGAGGAAGGCAATCCTTCGATGAAGTCCATGGAAATGTCTAGCCAAGGCAGCATTGCTATGGGCAGAGGCTGCAGCAACCCAGGACAAAATACATTTTCATGCTTGTTGACCTGGCAAACTTTACACTTTCTGACCAGCTTCCAGATGTCCTTTTGCATTCCTTCCCTCCAAAAATCTCTCCTTGCATGATGTGTGTTTTATGATATCCCGTTATGTCCAGCCTGTGGGTTGTTATGGATGTACTCCAAAAACTTTGATTGAATGGAAGATGTAGGAACTAGCACTATCCTTCCCTTCCTCAGTAACTGCCCTTGTTGCATGGAAAAATTTGTAGGCCCCTGTTCTCCTTGCTATAACTTCGTGATAATATCCAGTGTCTTTGGGCACAATGAATAACTCCCTTTAAGCTCATCTATCCACAAAGAGGTAGGGAAAGAAATAACGACTAACTGACTAAGACAACTTGCTCCTCCTCATTGTTTCTCAAGAGAGCATCGGTCACCAAGTTTTCCTTTCCTTTCTTATAATCCACCCCGAAATCATAGCCTATGAGTTTGGAAACCCATTGTTGCTGAGTCTCAGTTCCTATCTTCTGTTCTACTAAAAACTTGAGTGCCTGCTGATCGGTTTTTATTCGGAAGGGGTGGCCAAGAAGATAGGGTCTCTATCTCTATACTGACAGGACTAATGCTAAGAGTTCTTTTTCATATGTGGACAAAAGCAATACTTTCAAGGTCTTGCTATAGAATGCTATAGGTTGAGCTTTGATATTCCCAATATCCAAATACGATCGTATAGGTATATGCATTTATATACATAGAGAGGAGTGAATCTATATACTTAAAACTAATTCCTTAGTTTTAAAGAATAATTTACTTATCAGAGATATTCTTACAGATGTAGTTGTTGTCTGGATGATATTTTAGTATCTTGTGCAAGATCAAGTTAATAGTAGGTGTATATGAGAAATAAAAGACAAAGACACACGATCTGCGTGGTTCAATTAATGTGATCTATTCCACGGTGGTGAGGGTATATCTACACTGAATCCAATCAACTATATACTTTTAATACAGTAGGGTCTTGCCCTTATTACAACAAGATTAACTCTCTTCTCTTTTAAATGCAAATACGAAAACAAGATTATTCCAGATTTACTACCGAAAGAACGTCTAGCGTAACCTGCTCTCTGCGTGTTCTTGCACCTCTTTACCTTCAACCACTTCTTTGCCAAACTCACTATCTGTTTGTTGAATGTATGAGAAATAAAGCCAGATGAACTCACTGTTATCTTGTTCTCAATCTTCTTCTCTCTATATATGCAGTATGAACTATTTTACGTCTCTTGTATCTCTCTAGATACTTTGCGTATATTAAAAAAATATTCTAACACTTGTCCAAGTATGACATTTACTTTTGTTTTATAGGACGGTCGTTACATGAGAATCTCCTGCTAGGGTCAGACATGCTTCACCTTCTGATTTCTATTGTTGAAACATATTATTCCAACTCGATTAATGTCTACGTGTTTATTCTTATACTTAGCGTGCTCAGATACATTGCCTGAATAACTTACTTAAACGGTGACCTTAACTGTGTTTTGATCCTTCGATTAGCCATAACCTTGAAGATAATTGCTTCGTAACCTCACAGATGCTTCATATAGTATACACGCTACGATCTTTGAGTTTGCACCTTCGAACCTTCGAGTCAAAACCTTCGGACCTTTAAGGCAGATCAACTCCAGTTTAGTGCCAGCGACACTTAGATCTTCGGGTTAAGCCTTCGAGTCTTCGGGTCTCCAGTTTCGAGCCAACAATAATCGCCTTCTAATTTGGCTAATCATCAATTCACATTAACGGGTCTTCAAATCTTCGACCCTTCAAACTTCGACTTTGCGACACTGCTACCCTTCACTCAATGGGTCTTCGAGTCTGCAAGTCTTCGAATATCCGAGATGCTGCTCTTCACCTGACTGCACTTTATATCTTCAAATCTTCGATCTTATGGACCTTTGAGTCTGTGGTGTTTTGAGCCTGAGGATCTTTGACCCTACAAATCTTCGAGTCTACGAATCTTTGAATCGTCTTTGCCATAGTCTTAACTCTTAAGCGATATCAAAGTCTTGCTTAAGCTTTGATCTCCTGAATTTCCATTGTAAACAAAATTGCAATTGACTTGCATGCTATCTAAGGACTATAACCACTTCATTCTGAGGATGCCATCAGTACCACCCAACTCCAAAGGAAGGAAATCTTCTAGCACCTAGAGGTCCAAAAAATGTATAAGCACTCTCCGACATATGGCCATACTTTTTTCCACCATTCTCGTACCTATGACCACTCAAAAACTATCAATATCTGTCAATGGAAGGCCTAATTGATCAACTACATGAGTGGAGACAAAGTTATAGGTTGCACCACTATCGATCAACACCACCACAGGTTGCTCATTGATTTTCCCCTGTTACTCTCATGGTGTGGGTCGATGTTAAACCCACCACCGAATTACGTGAAACTTCCGCCATATCAAGGTGTAAATGCTCAATCTCTCTGGTGCTTCGGTGTCCTCGTTACTCTTATTGTCACACACCATCAGGACTTGCAGTGTACGGTCCTTACAATGGTGCCCTAGAGAAAACTTCTTGTCACATTGGAAACATAGCCCCTTAGCCCTCTTGTCCTAAACTTCATTCTTGGTGAGGCGTTTGAATGTTCCCCCTAGACATCCTCACTCCTCCTGATGGTAGGTTGGGGTGAGGTGGAAATCCCATGGAATTAGTCTTGGGGCCTGTTCCACTGCATTTTTCTCCTCAATCATTTGCACCAGTTTCATTGTCTCCTCAATTCTTTGTGGTCGTAGTAGCCGGAGAGCAGCTCGTATTTCCAGCTTCATCCTTTTCATAAAGGTGCCTTCCAATACTACTTCAAAAATTCCTTCACCATTTGGTCGTGGATTAGCGCTGCGAATTGCTCATAGATATCCCCCGCCTGGGTGGCTCTAAACCGTACAAGTAGTTGATCCTCGAACCCACCCCACGACCCCAACAGTTGCCATTGTTCATGCTATTGGAACCATGCTAGCGCCTGGTAAATTTATACAAGGAAAAGCCAGCTATCTATGAAATATGTTTGTAACTTTTAACAATTACAGCGGGCTTTCAATTATAAGTGATTTTTGGTGTGTGATCTCTTATTTGCTTTGTTTCAAGTCTCTCTTTAGTTTATAGCCTTCCCATACCTGAGTAGACATTTTTAGTTGCAAATTAGTAACGTAAGTGTGATATACCTGCTCATCATCATTGTTCCTTTTCCCATACCGACCTAAATTACAGACGCATCAAATTGGAAATCAAGACTGAAAATTGACTGCAAAACTGACGGAAGCAAGCAGCCAGGATAGAAAACCAAAAAGAGTAAGGCCTAACTATGGGAATACTGAACTGCTTACTATTCGGATGGTGATGGCACATGAAAGAAATTACCTCCTAAGACTCTGTTCATTAATGCTGCCAGACTCTGTTCATTAGTTTTTCATTAGTTGGCTTCTTTGTAGATATTGAAGATAAGGAAATGCTGCCAGACTCTGTTCATTAGTTTTTTGTTTTTCTAAATTGCTGCCAGACTCTGTAGACATTTGGCTTCTTTGTTGAAGATAAATTTACAGTAGTTGGGCTTCTTTTTTTTCTAAAATGTTTTCATTTACCAGACTTACTCTTACCTCTTTTTTGGTTCTCGGGACAGATGGACTATTAGAGACAAAATTATTCCTCATGCTGTTTGATGTTTTACTGAGACGCTGTAGAGGAAGAAGAGATAGCAGATGGTGATGAAGAAAATGACGAGGATAATGACAATGAGGGCAGAGGATAAGGCTGGCGAAGAGAAGACGAGGAAATTTTTGAGTTTATTGGCATCTTCAATACGAGTAGCAGTATAGTCTTCATCAAAGATTTGAGCTCTTGAGTTTGTGGGATTCATGTTGATCGGTGTTGGATTAGGCCAGTTTTGAAAATTTCCTGAAATAATATGAATATATTTTTGTGTTTATTTGATGCTGCGTTATGAAACTTTTTTTTTTTTTTTGTTTCTCTGGCTCGGCCTCATCACTTATTCTAACATTAGTGGAGATATGTAAATGAGGGACTAATCTGATTCTTCAATTTAAAGTTGACAAAAGTGTTGTTGATGGCGATGGTGGATCGGGAGAGCTAAACGCATCCTCTTACTAATTGTTTGTGACCATTATGGGAAGACATACATGGGAACATTGTTACACACTGCACGACAAGGGCCTTTTAATTACAAAGCAAACACATTAGAACATTATGTGGTCTACGCTTCTCTCAGCTTCTTACAAAATGTGTTTAAATTGCCAAGCTTCTTCACAAAATGCATTTGAATCACCAACGGTTTCAGTTTCAGTCCCATTCACACCCTTGCTACATATTCACTGGAAACGTCATATCTCAAACCTTGACAGGCTTCCCTTTGATGTTTAGGTATTTGGTCCAATGAAGATCAATATTTCTATGGGCAGGAGCAGAAAAAGCTTGACAACGCATGCTATTTAAAGGAACCTGCAGTTTCCATGTGTTCATGTTCCTTTGGTATCCCTTCCCTACTCTGTAAACACCAAGCAGCAACCAAGAAAGAAGTTTAAATTGATAATTAAAATAAGAAAACAAGTCAACCAACATAAGCCCACGTGGGAATGTAGTACTTAAATTAAAGTCCAAGGTTAATTTAAATATAGTAAGGTTGTATTAGAAATTTTTGTCCTTCAATGGTTTTCATTGTCAAGAAATTTATGCAGGAGGAAACATTGTCAAAGGAAACATAATATTTTGGTACTTGCAAAGAAGAAGCATTATATATTTAATTGATGACAAAACATGCTATCATTAACATAATAACAAAACAAATAAAGCAAATAATATTAGAAAACAAAAAAAATTAACATAAAAAAAAACTAGTCGGTTTTGTTGAATTTTGACGAGGTGCATATGAGCGGTAAAGTCAAAAGAAACTCACCTCAGGATTACAATCTCTCTGTTTTAGAAGATGTGCTATTGACAATGTTATCTGTCCTGTGCAATTACAATCTGCAGCTTTGGACCGGCAGTTTGATCAAGGCCCTCATTCTCTACGGAGATGATGCACAAGCAGCACAAAGCTTTGCAAAACTTAAGAAGTCTTCAAAATCCATTACTAATAAAGAGCTAATTCCCATTTCTAATCAAAGAAAAGCAACCAAGCAAGGAAGAAACTCATCAAAGATTCACCGAACCAAAGATTCACACTGATAGATCCCAATCCTTGATGAGTTTCTCCCTTCACGATAGATGACTATTGGCCTAACTCCGCACTCGAAATGAAAACTCCAATTGGAAATAGTCACCAAACAAAAAAAACCATGATTCAATTTGGATGAAAAACTGTATTTGAAAACAATTGAATATTGATTTTAGAGAAAAAGAAAACAGAAACATCATGCCAAACATGCTCAAGTCTCTTGGTCTGATAGTATTGGTCTCTCTTTTACCCTATACTAAACACAATCATATGCACATTTAATATAGATATGGAAATATTTTCGTAAAACATTGATCATATGAAGGTGAATCTAGTTAAAGAAATGTGCAAATTCCATTTCTCAACCGTTAATGGCGTTCCTTGCAAGAATAAACGAAAAATGTCAGTGCGTTACTTGATGTGAGGTAAGAGTATCAGGCCGATCCAAACAATTATTGCAAAATGGTGGCCAAGAAGCCACAAATTACAGCAGCTGAAACAAAATGCAGGTAACTTTCCAGAAAGACGCATCAGGATCAACATTTCTAACTGCACCTACTATGACATTTCATGGGTCAATGGGTCGGAGCATAGCAACATGGAATGAGGCAAGAAAAATAAAATGAAACAGCTATAAGGATGTAGAAATAGGAAAAAAAATGTACAAACTGCAACAACACCGAGCCTATTTAGAATCTTATTACTAAATTCATCCCAATAAGATCCAAATAAAAACTTGAACACAAAAAATACAAAATGGCAACAACAAACGCGCAAATGCTGACAATAATGAAATGCCTGTTTGACTCCCAACATTGAATGGGAATGAAAATTTTCATCTGATTCAATACCCAACTTAGGAAATGTTCTCTTCAAGGAAAATTTTAAGAAAAACAAATGTACCGCCTCAAATGGAAACCCCAAAGCAGCAACCTTGCAAAATTTATGTCAGATAATCTATGTCCTAAATAAAATACCCTCTCACGAGTCATGAGAGAATTTATTATTAATATGTTCGGAAAAATAAAACATTAGAGCATGTTTATGGATAACTGTTTTTAATTTTATATAAAAAAAAAAGAATAAAATATTTTTTATTTCAAAGAAAATATTTTTTTATTTTTTATATTCAAAAATTGTAATGACATTTAAAAAAAAAAAAAAAAAACTTGTCATTCCATGTTTACCTCAAGTCCACTTGCAATTGTCGTCGGCTTGAGCGAGCGAGAGAAGACGAAGTGAAAACCCCATCTTCTTTTTTCTCTACCACGACCGTCTTCACCCTGTCATCCCAATAATCCCAATCCTTACCAATAATAATTTCAAAAAAAAAAAAAAAAAAAAAACTCTGCGACCATGAAGATGATGAAGAACACAACAAAACCCTATCGCCCCCCCTTCCCCTCCTCTTACTACCTGCGAACATAATAATAATGGTCTTAAACAAACCCTAGATTCATTCGCGCAATTGCTTCGATCCAAACCCACCCCGTCTAGGACGGGGGAATGCAACAAATTGCTGGGGTCAATCGTGAGGATGAAGCATTACCCCACCGCCATCTCCCTCATCCTCAACCACGTCACGTCCCTCAATTCATCATCTTCATCAACTTCATCGTCGCCGTCTTCATCGCTCATCGTCCCCGACGTCTCTACATTCAATATCCTCATCAACTGTTACTCCCGTCTGGACGGTAAGCTGGGTTATGCTTTCTCTGTTTTGGGTATGATGTTGAAACTTGGCCACTTGCCCAGCGCCTCCACAGTCAGTACCCTCATAAGGGGGCTCTGCAGCACCCACCGAACACCCCAGGCCGTTCAATTATTTGACCAAATGGTGCGGGACGGAGTCGAGCCTAATGTGGTTTGCTACGGAGCCATCATCAACGGCTTGTGTAATATTGGGGAAAATGGTGCTGCTATCCGGGTGCTTAGGAAGATGGAAGAGAGAGGGTGTCCCCCCAATGTGATCACGTATTCCACCATCATCCACGGCCTCTGTAAGGATAGGCTCCTGGATGAGGCTTCCCGCCTCCTCACCGAAATGAATGATAGAGACATTCCCCCCTAATTCCATCACCTACAGCTCCCTGATTGATGCCATGTGCAAGCTAGAACGTTGGAAGGAAGTTACGAGGCTGTCGAATGAGATGAAGAGCAGAGATATCAAAATGGACGCGTACACCTATAACGTGATTGTTGACTCGCTTTGTAAGGTTGGTAAGATTGTTGAAGCCGAACATGTATTTGAAGCGATGAATGAACAGGGCGTAGAGCCTGGCACTGTAACCTACAATTCACTAATGGATGGGCACTGTCTTCAAGGGGAAATGGAGAAGGCATTGAATGTCTTTAACTGCATGACTCGTAGGGGTTGCTTGCCTACCATTCGTAGTTACAACATCCTGATTAATGGATTTTGTCGGAGTAAAAGAATGAAAAAGGCCTTGGAGCTGCTTGATGAAATGGTTCGAGAAAGCATTGCTCCTAATGTTGTCACTTTCAACACTCTTATCACTGGCTTTTGTCGAGTGCGCCGACCCTTAGAAGCCCTAAACCTTCTTCAAACGATGAAAACCCATGGGTTAGTTCCAAACATGGTTACATATTCTTCTTTGCTCGATGGACTGTTCAAGAATCAATTGAGTGAGGAGGCTATGAAATTGTTTAAGGTGATAGAAACTTGTGGTGAGATTCTTGATATAGTAGCTTACAACATTTTTATTGATGGCTTGTGCTCAATGGGGAAACTTGGTGATGCTTCGGAAATCTTCTCTAGCCTCAAGGATAAAAAGGTACAACCCAATTTATACACATACAATATAATGATCAATGGATTTTGTAAAAGTGGTCAGCTAAATCGAGGAATTGAGTTACTTGGAATAATGGAAGAGAGTGGCCTTACACCTATAGGTATGACATATAATATCATTGTACAGGGACTTCTTCGATGCAATGATTTATCGAGGGCAGAACAATTTATTCATAAAATGGTCAAAAACGGCTTTTGTGCAAATGCAGTCACCATTGCTGTTTTACTTGAACTAGTGTTTGCTGGTAAATTAAATCTGTCATTTTTAGATGTGATTCATTAACCCGAATCAGAATAGGTAAGGTGAATCATTAGAGCTGTAAATGTGTTATTGCTCATCCTCACTTTTCTGAGTATGTGAGTTTTCAGTACTCAAGTAGTAAGCTCCATTAGATTTTTGCCATGAACGCTGAAATTTAATGTGATAATATAAGTTTTATTGATAATTATATTAGCCACTTTTATATAAATGTTGTTGCTTATGATGGAAAGGTTGAGTTTTTATTGTGCAAATTTTTAATACACTTGGCCTTGTCTTTTTGATGTAATATTATTTAGTGGGTTGAATACAAATCCTCATAAATGTGGATTTCTTACCATGCTTTGCATAATTGCATTTGTTGGCTTATGCAAATTATATATGGAATGTTAGATACTTTTGAACCTTTTGTACGGAAACATAAATGTTTGGAGAATTGTAAGAGTTTGATAGCACTATAATTTTTTTTATTGAAGTAATACATAGTGGATTATGAATTTTTCCTAACATTGGAGATTTCAAATTATAGATAACAATTTTAATAATATAAAGACAGCCTGCTTACATTATGTGGTTTGTTCGAATTCCCGTAGGAGTTTAGTATACCTCTGTGCTTTTGTTGAGCTGCTCCGTAGGTAATGTTTCAAGTAATGCATTGGTGTCATTGATTATATTTTGTCGACTTTCAGTTGTTTTTTTAGTAAATTTTATTTTATTTTAGATTAAATGCAGAGCAAGTTATAGCATGTATTGAGTGCCAGCTCTCTTTTGGTCTCTTCGCAACTTCTCGCGTAGAGGGTCTTATGCATTAATTTGAATGAACGTCTCAAATTTTTTAGTATGGATGCCACTTTACGTGTTATCTTGGTATGGATGTTTATTTTATATTTTTATCTGAGGTCTACATCTCTAATCACTCTCCCACATCGTATGTGACCCACAAATAAGCCTTCAAAATAATGTTTTGACCCTGAGGATGGGTCTATAGACCGGAATGAAGGGTATACGAGTATATATGTTATCAAGTGTAAGCTTTATTGTATGTATGCGTATTAGATTCTTGGTTTCCAACCTTAATTTCATGACAACGTGAGTTTTAAAATATGACCAAATGAGTCATTTATTATGTTTTTTTTTTCTCGGTGCTTGTTTTAGCGGTTTCATCATTTTGATTATGGATTGTTTTAAAATAATTGTTGATTTCTTTTTTTGCCTAGGTTGCTCTAAATTTTTGGTAATCCAGTTCAATAAGAGTATCTTCGATAGTTTTATTTAAAGTAAAATTTAATTTAATTTATATAAAAATTATCCTCAAGCATTTGTAACATGAATTATATTTAGTTTTAGTAAAATTTTAAGTTAAATTTAATTGAAATTATAGTTTTAGTTAATATTATCATTAATGCTAAACTTATCTTTCACGTCAAGCACACAATGTTATCCAAATTATTATTATAAGAATGAGAGAACGATCAAATATTACAGAGCAAATTGAAGGGTCTGTTAAAGAGAGAAATCCCTCTGGCCACGCATGGATTTCCTAGATCTCTCCTCCATTTTGAACCACTCTTGCTGCAAATCCCTCGTCACCTTGTGCCATCTTTTTTGTTAGTAAACTAATTGAAAGAAATTTGATTATCTTTATACAAACTAATCGAAAACTAATGACATGACAAAATCAATTTGCTGAATTTAGCTTCAAAATAATAAAAAAAAGTTAAGTATCCGTTGAGAGCCAGAGAAAATCTCTCTAGCCCTGTGACCCCATCCCTCCACCGAGGATGGGTAGGCTTCAAATATTTTGGATGGGGTCACGTCACGTGGATCCACCCACATTCCACAGATAACCCGTTTTCTTCGTTCAAACTCTTGCCATCATATATATGTATATGATAAAATTAAAAACTTAACATTGAAATAACATTATTGGATTTCAAAAACAATTTAAAACCCTTTCGCCGCATCCTCTCCCTCTCTGCTATCTCCATTGCCACCGCCGCTGCTGTAACCTATCTCTCTCCATCTCTGCAACTGCCGCCCTCGATCCCCATGTGTTTTTACTTTTTAAAGTAAATATAAAATTAAATTTAAATAATTCAATTCGCTTACAATTAAACAAATGCTAATTATGTAAATTATTTCAATTTATACATTTTATTTAAGAAAACATTTAATTTTTATGTAATTATGTAATTATTTCAATTAAGATATAATTATGTATTTATATCTCTTCTTAACATTATATTGTAAATTAATATGTAAGATATGCATCGGTTTTTTATCTTTTAATTTTTTTTAATGGAAACCTGAATAATAACGTAAAGTTGTGATGTACCGATGTACTACGGAGCCGTGGAGTAGACACAGTGGGAGGCTAGGGGGGGGTGATTGGCCGACTGGGTGCAGTGGAGCACAAAGGGGGACTGTCGGACTGGGGGAGAGAGTTGTTGAGGTGGAGGCGTGGAGCGGAGGAAAGGGGTTGGGGTCTAGCCCGCCTGGGGAGTTGGGAGAGTCGGAGGAGCTGAACTCGGCGAGCAAGGGGACTGGACTAGCCGTTTGGCCTGGGGGGAGAGCCGGAGGTCGGTGGATCGGAGGCCCGGAGTGGAGCGGTTGAGGTGCGGAGCACGGGGGGGGGGGAGCCGTCCAGGTGCAAGAGAGTCGGAGAGATGGTCGTCCGTGCTCTAGTGTCTAGATCCGTCCAACACCGCGTGACGCGTAAAGGTTAGCATGAGGCCAGAAGGTTGACGTGAGGTGGAGATAGTAACGCGAGAGTAATTCTCAATTTTTTTTGGGGCCCCAATAAATTGAGAGCCTCAATCCGTTGCCTTAGGTTGCAAAAGCGCAGGACCGGTCTGAAGAGGGAGCTAAGATGGAAACCTATTATTATTATTTTAAAAAAAATTGAATGGCTACAAGATAACAATGTTATATCAATGGGCAAGATTAAAAGATCTCTCATGTTAAGAGAGAACATAGAAAGCAGCGGCGATGATGTTGATAGCTGGGAGGGAGAGGGCTGCCGCGGAGAGTCAAATTTAAATTTAAATGATTATATTATCAAATTATCCTCAATAATTTAATTTTAATATATTTAAAAGGAGAGTATAAATTCTTGTCGGTGAAATTTTTTTTGAAAGAAAAAAACCACTACTTTATTTTTTATTTCTTATTTTTTTTTCTATATCAAAATCCTACGAACAAAATATGTTAAATGAAACTTAATTAATTTCTATCTAAATTCTTTCTTTTCTAACCATTGTATGAGGCGCAATTATTTTGATCAAGGTCAAAGGTTTTTAAAAGAGTTAAATGAGATGTAGTCAGAGGCTTGGCGATGAACGCCAATCTCCGCGGCGGCTTGGCTGTAGATAAAACTGCATCGTGCACAGACGGCCGAAGTGGCCAGCAAGCTCGGGAGGAAACAGTATACATTTCACCTTTCTATTTACCACACAAACCATACAAGTATACAACTATTGTTGGACAATTTGCTTTATTGTTGTGACCGCTTGTTCTCTTATTTATCAATTAGATGCCGCAGGACATTTCCCCTCCGGCAGTAATAAAAGTAATTTTTTATCCCAAAAAAAAAAAAAAAACAGAAAAAGAAACACACCCACCGGTTAACCTCAGCGAGAAAATTCAAACACCATAGGTGGGGAAAACTAGAATTTATTGAATATCGTCAAACAAATCTGACAGTACATGTATTAGAAAATTTTACATAGTAGAACAAAAAATGAAGCATTAGGCTTCACACACACGAGTTGCGTGCCTACCATCCTTGCAAGCAAAAAGTATTATCATTACATAGACAAACAACAGTGCCATACTTGCTTCATCCAATAGATTTGATGATGCCGCCACCGAAAAAGGGCAACCACTCCCCCAAAACAGTGCCGACTCTTGAAAGGGGCGAGATATAGACTGGAAAGGCCAGCTACAAGCATTTCTCTAATACTCAGCATCAAATGACACATCAATAAAGCCCCATGTAACCGATTTGTACCATTGATGTTGCATTGTATTGAATTTACCATCACATCCATTGGTGCAGACTTTGCTTTTGGAATGTGCCATACACTGCAATTTTGGTTGAACTGAAAAACATGCGGTAGAAGTTTTTACTAATCTCTAAAAACTTACCTTTCCCATAGAATTTCTCAGCCACCACACTTGCTCCAAGCGGAAAAATCAGATCAGAGTCATCCCCAACCCGGTTGTCCTCCGGCACAATTAAAATGACATCGAAAAAAAAAAACTAGATAACACAAAAAGATCCTCAGCAATCGTCTTCTACACTTAGGTATAGCCAAATATTGCAAGCAGAGAAAAGATTTGGAACTAAAAGAAAGCATGAGTCCTAATTTTAGACAAGCCATCTAAGATGTTTAGAGAATAAGATAGGAGCCAATGAACCATTAACTCTAAACAATAAAAACAGAAAACATAGAGACCAATATAAAAGTAGAAACATCAACATTAAAATATTTTTAAAAATAAACTAATGACTCATCGAAGAATATTTAGAGGGGAAGAAAGAACATAAATGAAAGATCGAGAAACTTATAAATGGAATTTTATAAAAACAATTAATCATTCAAAAAATATCGAGAAATAATTTTTAAATGACCAAAACGGTCAGATTCATAATTTGATGAGAGATTAAAGAATAGTGAGAAATTTTAAGGACCCATAAGTCTAAACAGTATCGTCAAAAAATCACCCATGATTAAGAACTAACAATTCATTCAGGGATATTGGTGCGGTTAACTCATTCAGATATAAAGTGCAAACAGGCAATACAATGGTGAGAACTAAAAAGAAGAAACATAAACTCGTGCAAAAGAGATATTGCAGAAACCCATTCAGTAATCAGAGAAAGATAAAAGCATTCAAATACTATGCGTGAACTACAAAGTTACCAGGTAATGAGATTTGCGGAGAGAAGTTGGGGGTCGTTTACAACCCCATGTGACAGTGGGAGAGAGAGCAAGACTCTCAGGAGAAGGAGATTTAGATAGAGCGGATCGGGGGCGTTTAAAAGCCCAGGTAAGAGTGAAATCGACAGGAACCGCAACTATCTTTCTCTTCTTCATCTTCTTGGAAATACGATTGGACTCTCTCTTTCTCTTCTTCTGGAGAATTTTGTCAGACCCTCCCTTTCTCTTGTTCTTGTAAATATGATCAGACCGAGAAAGTAGAAGTAAGATTTGGGCGACCTCTAGATCTTCCATGACAAAAAGAAAAAGAAAAACCGGGATCAATGACTGAAAAGAAAATCGCAGAGAGAGATATTGAATGCAGCAAGAAATTGCAGAGAGAGCAATGAAGACGGACGGCAGAGGGATTGATTGCAGAGAGAGCAATGCAGAAGGCAGAGATGAGATTGCAAAGAGAGCAAAGGAGATAAGAGTGAGAGAGACGGGGCGGGTGCATATATTTATAATAGAGAGATGGGGGGAGAGCGGGGGAAGATACCGTTAGGAGAGAGCCGTTGGAAGGAGCGGGCTTCTCACCGCCGCCTCAAAATTCAAATTTTGAAAGAGACGGGATATCTAACGGCAGAGATTGACGGACCGTTGTACGCTGAAAGTCGCTTTTTTTAAACATTTTCCAGAAATTTTTATAATTTATGAAAAAAAAATTAAAAATGAAAATTAACTGGTAAATACGGGTTTTCAATTTACAGAACATTTTTAAAATTGAAAACTAATAAAAGAATAAAATGAAAAGAAAAGGAGGGTTGCCTGGGAGGAGAAGATGGATCAATAATTAAGAGAAATGGAGAGTGAATGCCGGCGAGAGCCACCGCCGCCGTCCAGCAACAACGCCGGAGATTCGACCTCAGGTGACGGCTGAGACGACACGAACCTCGTCATCTCCGTTGCGGATCAAAGATGTTGAAGACGCGAATCGACGATGGCCACCTCCATTGGCCGGCGAATCAAAGATGTTGAACCTCTCTCTCTCTCTCTCTCCCTCATCTTTGATTCGCGCTTAGAGAGAAGAAGCAGCAAGAAGAGTGCTTGACTTGAGACTTGAGAGAGAGAGAGGGGGGGAGGGTATAATAAGGTAAAATTGGGTTTGGGATTTGTGATTCGTGCACTTTATAGGGTGGCATTGTGATAAACACAAAAAACCTCTTTTTTTTATTGCCTCCACGTGGACTGTGGAAGAATATTTATTTGGATATACAAAATTGTTGGGTTGGGCTTCCTACTTTGAGTCGTTGGGGCCATCATTATTTTGGGCACCGGATTTTATTAAAAAATATACACAATTAAGAATTAAATTTTACATTAAATGCAACATGGTCTTTGTCCTTGAATTCTTTTTTGAATATTATGTTGAAGTATTAAATTTTTTTATATTTTTTAAAATTTTAGCTAAAAATAACACTTTTTAATAGCATCTCTGGTGCTAAAAACATCACTTTCTTTAGTTAAAGTTATAATTAAAATTAAATTTGACTAAAAACTCTCTCCAATGATCTTGTAGAGATGTAAAATGGGTTTAGGCTCATGGGCTAGCGGGTCTGGAGTAGACTAGACCAATTAATCTTAATTCTGTTTAAAATACAAGCCTAAACAAGTTGACTAATTTAGGCTCACCTTGTGCAAACGTGAGCTGTCATACGAGCTTTTTTTTTTCTCTATTTTTATATTAAATGTCTTAAAATTTTAATACATATATTATATTATAAAACATTAATTGAATAATCAAATTTCATATTTTATGCAAACAATACAGTTTTTAAAAATATATAAGTAGACTTGCTGACATATATTTGATTGTGTATAATATATTAAAATTTGTTATATTATATAGGTGAATATCAAAATATTGATAAATTCATATATTGAGTAATTATAAAATAAAATTTAAATTAGATTAAATTAATAAAATATTATAATATATTTTAAAAAATCTTTTACTATTACTTTTTTCCATTCAATTGTATATTAATAGGTTTAATTTTGTTAAAAAAATAAAGATCAAAACATGCCAACATGCCACCAATTGTATATTAATAGGCCCGTGTGGGCAGACCATATTAGGTTAGTTTTAGTCTATTTTTGGTGGTGTTTTTGGTTTTTTGTTTTCAAAAACTTGTTTTTCTAGAAAATTATTTTTTAGTAAATTGAATACAACATTTTTGTTTGGCAAATGTTTTCTGAAATTGAAAACAAGAGAAAAGGGGTTGCGTCGGTAGCAGGGCGTTGCATCGGCTGGGATTGCAAGGAGGTGGGGTGGGGGTGGGGTTCGTGGGGGATCTAGGATCGTAGTGGGGTGGGCGGGGTGGGGGTTGGGATCGCAGGAGGGAGGGACCTAGGATTGCGGTGGCGGGGGGGCTCTAGGATCGCAGGGGGGGGGGGGGCTGGGATCGCGTCGCTTGGCAACGGGGTGTCGCAGGCAATGAGGGTTGCGTCGCAGGGAGTGTAGCGGGCGTGTCGCAGGCAACGGTGCGTCAGAAAACACTGAAATCAGTTTTGAAAAAAACAAAAACACAGAAAACAGGTGAAACACAGATGTTCTCTTTTTTTTTTCTTCATTTGAGAACAAGTGATTTCTAAAATCTAAAAACATTTATCAAATAAAAAATTGATTTTGAATGCAGGTACCAAACATAAAATACATCGGATCATTTATACTAAACCATCCGTTTTACACTTGTTTAGTTAAACCATTAAAAAAATTATTTATAAATAATAATTTAATTTATGGGAAAATTTCAATAAGACCCCTGATTAATAACAGACCCAACCCGAATCTTATCGCGCTTGCTCTTCTCTTTGCCGCGCGAATCCGACTACAATCCCTCTCTCCATCTCTCCTCCTTCGATGGTGGCAGACAACAGGGGCGACCCTCTCTCCTTCTCCACCCTCCTTCGCACTCGTTATCCCCTGTCATTGCCTCTGACAACCTTTACACTGCCGCAGCTTTGTCATCCCAGTTCGGCAGCATTGTCGAGAGCTCCCAGAGTGAGGGTTTTTTCGATGATCTCGTTCTCCCAGCCGACGTTATCTTCTCCCAGCCGACGTTATCTTCTCCTGCAGCGCCTCTAAGTTACCTTCCTCTGATTTGATGGTAAGTATTCTTACTAGAACACGCACAAATTGTGTTTGGACCCAAAATTGAAATTTAGGACTTAGGGTTTGTTAATGTGGTGAATTGCTACTGTCTTGTATAGTTCACTGGATCAAGTCAATCATGTGGCTATTGTTGTGTTCGTGGTTGCTAATGTTTGGATTTACCATTTAAATACCTTGTTCCTTCAATATTGGGTCAATTATGTGTTAATTATAATGATGTTATTTATCTGGGATTCAGATATGCATTCAATTTGATGGATTAATTAATTTATACACTTTCAATATATTTGAGATTGGTCAACTATTGTTGAAGCTGTCACAAATATGTCAAATCTGAATACTCGAAGACTCGAAGACTCGAAGACTCGAAGACTCGAAGGGTCTAAGACTTGAAGCCTTGAAATAAAAGAACAGTCACTGTATGCTGATAAGTATATAGACCCGACTCGAATAATTAAAGGTCGAAGAGTCGTAGGCTCACCACAAAATGCTAAGCTGGCTAAGTTATGTCAGAGTTAAAAACCCGAAGAGTTAAAAGACTCGAAGACTAAGGGTTAAGAACACCTCATGTGACATCAAGCAGGTTAAACAAATGCTCCATCAAAAACTCGAAGAGTTGAAGACTCAAAAAGCGAAGAGTTAAAGTCTTAACCGAATCAACTACGAGCTAAGATCATATCCAACACCCAACGACTCAAAACCTCGAACACCCAAAGTGTTGAAGACTCAACAATTAGGATTTACTGTTGAAGCCCAAAGTATCTTGTTAATTTAATTGTGCAATTAGGCATGTATGTCGTAGGTGGATAAATTGATCTTTTTTTTTATTTCTTTTTTGTAAGGGTTAGTCATAAATGGATAAGAACATTCCTCTCCTATGTACAAAAGGTTAGTATTTTATTTTATTTTCATGTTGTGCTCATCGGCCTCCACAACAATAGCCTCCAAAACTAGAAGTGGTTGATTAGTTGAAGGTTATGTTTGAATTTTGAGAAAGTTTGAGGGTGAATGTGTAAAAGCACTTGGAGTAATCAATTATTTTTTTAAATTATACATATACAGACAAACATAAATCACATATAACTATAAAGTTTTTTCAATGTCTGTATTTTAATTAAAAACTTTTGTAAATTGTAAATTTATACTACATTGATCCACTAAATTTAGAGAATCAATAGACTAAAATTTCACAATTTATTAAAATTTTTCGCTAAAATATGAACTTTAAGGATACTTCATAGCCATTAATATTTATCTGCATATTAAAAAAAATTGTTCTCTAACCCACACTTTTAATATAGACGCATAACATACAAATGTAAAATCGTTTTGTGCCTGCTTGTGGTTGAATGGTTGACGTTGCATTTTTTTTTTTGGGTTTTGCAATGATTGTTCCATAATAACTTGTCTTTTTGTTTTGGTGCATAAGTAATGATAAGCATTTATTATATTTTAGTTTTAGATTTTCTGCGTGACCCATTACCTAGTATTTTGTTTTTCCCAGGCTTCCAATGTTTTATGTTTTTGTCCCGAATGACCAAACTTGTTAGAAAGTGGGAAGAAGCAATGTAAAACCTGTAATTTATACTATATTATTCCCTCTCTGGAATCTGGAGTCTGTGTTTGCATGTGTCTTCTATTTTCTGGTCAAGAACTTTATTAGATGGCTTGGCTCATTTGATGGGTACTGCAAATTTCCTGTTCCTTTCCTCATTACAAATCTGCAGGTAGAGATTATCATGATTTTCGGTGATTTTTTGTACTATAGGAACCTCCAGGAAAGTAAAATTTCTAGTTGATTGTAGACCGTTGTACTAATTTGTTTGCAATAGGTTCATTGGATGGTGAAACTGAAACAGGAGCCAACACTATCGGATGTGGATGCAATGGAAGATGATGAAATGGAAAATATTGACCTTCAAGCATTTGAAACTGAATCAGAGTCTGAGGAAGTTGAAGACGCGAAGCTTGTGGGACCATCAAAAAGTTCTATCTACAATAAGGACGGTCTCCTTGATAAACTTGAGGATATATGTGGCCAGCCAGAGAATGTGGATTGGATTCATAGGCTTTCTGCAACATTGATCTAAGTCAAGATGTCGATGTGAATGATGACCTTGCACGAGAGCTTGCTTTTTACACACAGGTACAGGAGGGAACAACGTGAGCATATGGAAAGTTTCAGCCCATGGCTGCCCTCTGATTACTACGCTGAGATGGCTAAGTCAGACACTCACGTGGAGAAGGTAAAGTGGCGGCTCCTTGCAGAGAAAAGATGGATTGAGGAGGCTGAGGAGAGAAAGAAAGCAACGGAGTCAAAGAAAATAGCTGAGGTTAAAGCTCAAGGAAAGTGCTAAGCAGAAGAAAGATGAGATTGAGTTTGTTTAGAAGTGGAGGAACCAGAGCCAACAGAGTAGCTTTGCTGGGGGCGACAAAAATGGTCAGCTAGATTTACCATTTGAAGAAGGAAACCCATATTTGAGACTTCAAAGAAAAGAAGGCCAGGCATGGCTCCGGGAGATCGTTCTGGAGGGAAGTCAAGACAAAGTGGTGGAAATGGAAAGAAAGAGATGAATAAAAAGGAAAAGAAGTGGGATTTACGGGATTCCAAGTTCGGGTTTAGGGGGAGGAAAGGTATGAAGAAACAGAACACAGCTCAGACGACAGATGAGGTGAGAGGATTCAATGTGGCGCTGGAAACAAAGAGAGGGCGCATCATTGAACGTCCTATTGTTATTTTGTTTAATTTTCATCGGTGCTTTCACTTTCAAAATTGCACTGTGTGGGATTTTACTGTTTAATTGGGGATAATAAAATGCAATAATTTCCAATATTAAGTTTTCTGCACTGAGATTTTGTAGCTTGTGCGTTTTAATTATGATCTATTTTGGTTTCCTTCCGTTATTTTCTTTCTTCCCTTTTTGTTATGTAATGAAGTTGTGTCATGATCTTTGTTGATAAAGGCTGGCTTGCTGATACAGGGTGGTTTGATTTTTTGGGCGATTGTGCCTTAATAATCTGCGTTGACTCTGGGGTTTCGGTCCGTTAGATGGTTCAGATCAGGAAACTGGCCTTCATGAGTTTATGTGGATTTACATTAAGGAGTTTATGGGATGTTTACCCAGTACTTTTCCCCATGTAGCCTTTGCTGCAGCTGCCTCTATCACCTTCACTTGCCTTTTGTCCACTCCTGCAAGTGTTTTTCCTGAAAGGATCCTAGTTCTGCCTTCACTTCAGATCCATCATTGATATGGTAGTATTGCAAACAGTTTAAGATGTCAGAGGGAACAGAGTCAACAGACATCTTTAAATGGAAAACATTAAAAGCAAACACACATTGTTGGGGCCTACCATTTCTCTATCTTTATTTGGTTTTGTTTCAGTTTAACCCACCCTTTAATTAAATGTATACAATGCAAAAGTGGAGATTAAATTGAGGAAAATAAATTACTCTAGTGATTAACTCTTGTAAAAGAGATGACATTAAACAAGTGGGAAACATAGAAGTTGCCATGTCAGCTTCTACTGTGGTCTTTTTGACTTGGGATAATAAAATGGAGTGTGCATTCACAACTTTTAAGCGGTGACAAGCATCCCATTAAACAAGTGTATGCCTAAGATATAAAAAAAGTTCAAAACCTTCATCTTGTTTTAGCAGCGGCTGCTGCGTGGCGATGCTGGACACCCCACTTGAGTTGATTATTCTGCCTGCTTCCAATTCTCGTTGCTTTCTGCTTCTGCATTTTGAATATAGCGTTTACCCTATTGGCTCAAAATCTGGCTCTCTTCAATCAACAATGTTTTACGCCCCTACCAGTGATGATAGCTGAAAACTCGGGAACTAGAGGAGTTCTTCCTGAACATCTTAAGGATCCAATAATGGAGATGTCAATAAACATTAAGGTAACTGTTGAACAAAATGATGACTAGAGGAGAAAAGTGGAAGTTCATTGAAAAGGTGAACAGAGGATGGAAGGCAAATTATTGGGAACATCTGAATCGAGCTTCGAAATTCTGAATATTCGACTAAGAACTCAGAATTCAATGAATACAAAGTGCAGCAAAGGCCTAGATATCCTGCCAGATATAATAGTCATCAAAAATTCGGGCGCTACAAGCAATACAAAACATACACAAAAATAATGATAATAATCCACTCATATTAATTTATAGCTAACAATGATTTGTCAAATTTAATCTTTAAAATACATGAAACTATGGCCGTAAGCCAAAACAATGACAGTTGAATTCATACATCTAATATTCTACAACAGAGTGAGAGGCATGCCTACAAATACATGAGCACAACAACCAAGGAACAAGCCTAACCATTAATTAGGAAAACCTACCTAGAACCTGAAAACTGAAAGAAGATTACAATTAATAAAGCCAGTATGATATTAAATCCTTGTTGCTTCTGGCAGTAACAGATACCCATCGAATCCATACATACTGTGAAGTTGCTCTGAATTCGTCAATATGCTGATTAGCAATGGTGGTGTGCAGCAAGGTCGATCAGATAGAAACGTTGCAGTTGGATGGTGGGCTGGGCTCTTTAGATTCGTCACTGGGTAATGGTGATTTATTGTTGGTGATGGCTGGATTAGTTGTTCCCTGCACAGAGTTCAAAGGGCCCCAATTCTCTCCATGCGAAGATGTGAGGATTGGATTTTGCACACCTTGGGGTGTCTCCCTTTCTTCTCTAGAGATGGGATTGGAAAAAATTGGGGTGACAACTGCCACATGTTCACTTCTCTGCCTCTTCGGCTTCTGCTCCAGTTGATGGCCTGGTAGAAAACTGCCCACCACAACCTGATGTACTCAAGTTGTAGATTTGTTGAAGGTTACAATTCCAAAGGCACAGATAACAGAAAATCTATAGAATAGTCAGTGATATGAATAAGCAACCCAACGATTTTAGATCAGTAACGCAGAAGTTAAATGGAAATTTTGATTTATTGTACACAGGATGCCACCCACAGATTGGGCTTGAAATTATAAAGCTAACTTAGTGATAAGAGAAAATGCCCTCAAAATGGCCAAAACCAGTAAGATGGGTACAGTTTTATTGCACTTGATTTTCTGTTGGAGAGTTAGCCTTATTCCTTTATTATGTTTCATTTTTATAATTGATCTCACCTGGACAGGACCAGCAGCTACCAATAAACCAGCAAGTCCTCCCCCAACAACACGTCCATCGGGCCCAGCTAAAGAAACACTCATTCCACCAGATCTGCTTTTTGTTCCTCCATTATCGGTTGGCATAAATGATCCAGTCAAAGAAAGTATTTCAAAACGACCCTGCAAAAGTTCAAAGATTTCTCAGAGTGATCGGACAATGGAGAAGTGCATGAGTTGAGTTTGAACTGCAAATGAATTGAAAAATATTTTAGTACAAAATAAGGGTAGCAATCCTTTTTTTTTTTGATAGGTATAGCAATCCATTAAAATATAAAATTGTTAGGCCAAGTAGAGTCATAGGTTTTAATTGTAGGGAAAGAAAGATGAAACAGACCACAATAATTAAAGCTAGGAAATTTTAAATTTAATGATGAGCAATAAAAAGAGTTGAAGCATAATATCCTCCATGTGAAATAGCAGAACATTTTCATGTTTTGGATTCACGTGGTTTATAAAAATGGCCCAAAACAAGAAAGTTAGAAAACAGCTTAGGGCCATGCATATTAGCTTCCAGCATCATGCTAAGAGTAAATGGAAATGTAATAGGATATGGACAAACTATTATGCAATAACATTATACAAAACCAACGTCTGTATAAAAATATACATCACCTCGTATGTTAAAGTACCACCAGAAGTGTTGGCCTGACGAAGTGTAACATTTGAAATTGCACCATTTGCAGAAAGAATGCAAATAGCTCGAGAGGCTTGTTGAGAAAATGACAAAATTTTCATCATAACATCCTACAACAAGCAGGAATGAAAGGTTGGCGATAGGGCAAAAAGAAAGCAAATGGATCACTCCTAATATCAAAAGATAATATAAATATTCATGAAGATCATCAATCTTTTATTAAACTAATAACAAAACATGCAGAAACGTTATATAAAATAAATTCAGCTGACAATGCAGTAATAAACATAACTTTTATCTGCATTCTTTCATTCATACCTCACCAGGATTGACAGTGATTGCATGAGGTGTGAAATTTGCACCAACAGAAAACGTAATTCGCTCGCCTACAAAAAAAAAAAAGCTTAAAAAATAAAAAGCATGCGACATTAAGAAATAATCATAACAAAAGAAGACAAAATCAATTATCTGATGGATTAAACTGAAAAATAAAAGTCAATTAATTAGAACAGTCTATGAACACAAAAACAAATATGAATTTTTGCCTCTGCAATAATAGACAGACAGATAACACTTTAACTTGACAACTAAGAGAGAGGGAAACTGAATATCTCAAACCACATTAACAAGCAGGTAAGATTGAATAAACGCTTAAATATGCCTTTCCAAATTTCCTGAAACTGTATCTAATTTTGATACTATAGAATGAACACTTCATCTCCTTGAAAAGAAGAACTGAAATGAAAGAGCAAGGGCTACTAATAAAACCGAAATACAATTTTATATAACCAAGCACATCTAAATCAATCAAAATTTTAATTACTCAATATGATATATTACGCCTATTGAGTCTGTGTGCTATTATGCAACAATTTCCTCCATTTGGATATTTTATTATTCCTATTTTGTTCAATTTTAACCTAGGTATCTCAAGACAACCCAATACCGCAATCAGAAGGGCCTTAATTAGAATTATCACCAAACAAATATAGGTTTAAACTTCCACGCCATTTACCCTAGAAATTTGCTGATTTACTCTAATAAAAGGAAAGTAGCATCAGGTCCTAGCATGTGGAGAGAGAAATATCGAGTTATATATTCAACTAACAGTTGAGGGTATCATCTTCTTTGCCACATCTGCCATAAATTCCAAATTTAGGAAGGACCTGAACCATGGCCCCACCTCCACTTGAAGCCAAAAGAATACCCACTATAAGAGTCACTTGCAAGTCGCAACAAGTCAAGCCAACCACACCAAACAAAAATAATCACATGGGTTTTCACATAAACAACACTAACAGTCAACAACTGTAGCAAAAGGTTCAGATAATCCAAATGCATCTCTAAACTAATTACAGAGATAAAAGACACAATAACTGGAATCCAAAATTCCACCAGGTGGGACAGGAACTGTGCAATACCTGGACTCTCATACTCAAATATATGCTGCTTCTTCAATGATTCAAATGGCTGTGGTTTGCTGCGTTTCCAGCTGGAGAACTCTCCAGTGAGCGGAATTGACGAGGAAATGGGCATTGGAGACAACGCATTTGCGACCTTTCCGTCAGGGCCGTACTTCCTTGGCCTCCCTCTCTTCTTCCTCGATTCTGTTCCAGGGAGAGACACACTGACTGGAGGCACAACTGTCATCGCTGTCGTCGATTCAACAAATAGAGCAGGGTTTTCACTCCTGGCCGCCACCCTGTAGCTATCTGTAGCTTCATCACCCTTCACCGTAACCCCATAACTTGTTCCCTCTGCTCCCTCCATACATAAAATGCTAAACCTCAACTCAAGAGCTTCCTACTAGTCTACGACTACAAGCCGTACAAATAACACCCTACCCACCAAATGAAGAACAATTTTTTTCCCCTAAAAAATGAGCGAAGGGGCCGAGCAAAACCCTAAAAGCCCCCAAAATTTTAAACTAAATTAAAGATCTGTACTCTTTTTTCCCCTAATTCACAAAACCAACCAGCACCTAAAACCCTAAACCCGCAAAGCAGAGATCTATCGAATTTCTACTAAAACACCCACATACAAATTAAAATTACACTCAGACCCGAAATTTAAGAACAAAAGCCCCCAACTAGAGAATTTCAAAACTGCATAGAGAAAATAGATTCAGACCCAAAAACCCAGAAAGAGAGAAGAGTACTAATGGTTAGTGAAACCTTAAAAACCCATTAACTCACTTGAAACCTCGATACGATGAAGTCGCTGCAACTTCCTCGTACAGTTGGAATTGGATTCAACCAACCAATGTAACAGACACTGAACCCGTGGGGTCAAATGTTAACCATTTCAGATCAGGAACAAACTTCACTACTGGAACAAGATTTCATGGAAATTTTGTATTCTATATTTTTTGATAAATCAAATCAAAAGAAATTTTTTTTATCTCCTTTGATTCCAAAATTTCCTCGAGGGCTGTGAAATTTTAGGGTTTTTGCAATAAAAAGGGAGGAGGAATTAAAAAAAATCAAAAAATAGGAATTAAAATATGGTTAAAATATAATTAAAATATGGTTAAAATATAGGAAATCAATTAATAATTAATATTTTACATTTTGGTTTCAAATTATAGATTTCAGTTAAGAAAGTGGCTCACGTCCGCCTTGGAAATTTAATTTAAAACAAATGTTTAATAAATGACGGGATGGAAAAATTTTAATATAAAAAAGTAAGGCCATTTGCTTTTCTTTTCTTTTTTATACATATATTTTTTATTGTCATTTATTTATTGAAAAGCTGTAAACTCGCAAAGCAATGGCATGACAATTTTATATTTATTACTCTCTTGCTTTTTTGTCCTTTTGTTTCACAGAAATAAGGAAACATGGTTTTCCCCGTGATGATGCAAAGAATTTATGCCTTCAGAGTTCAGACCACACCCTATTATCTTTCTATAAAATATATATATATTAATATTATACATTTGAATTATTACTATCAGATTTTCTTTATCGGATCCTATTTTTTACCGCGGAGCATACCATACCCTACTATCTTTTCCTCTCTTTTTTTCTTTATTTAAGTCTTGTAAGTTGTAACTTGTACTAAATGTGCCCTGAACTTCTTTATATATATAGCATTTTATATATTAACAGCGATAGATGTGAATAAGGGTAAAACATGTGAAAAAGTGGTGTCAAACCCTATCAGTAGCATAGGTGGGTGAGTGTCAAATATAAATGCAAAATAAAAACATTTATCCTCTTCATTTTTGCTAGGACCAATTAGGTTTACATGAGCTTCATATTTTTAAATATGCTTCGAAAAAGAACAATATGGGTAATCTCAGGCGGTCTAGTCTAACTTTGAACTTTATTTTATTATACACCACATGAAGATGATGATAGAAAGTTAAGACGTGCAAGAAATCATTCAAATTGTATAAAGCTCTTATATATAATTGTGTATGAACATATCATATGTGAGCATATAATAAAATTATATTCATGTAGAGGTTTTTGATATTGAAAATAAAAAATTGATATTTTTTTTATTGAATTGAATCTATATTAATTCTTACAAATAATTTAAAGTCAAGAGTTAGCCTCGAAAGTTTAACCAATGTGAATCAATAGTAAAGGTTAGAATAATTGATTAGTAAATTAAAAAATTATTACAATGCAAATAATTTGTAACTTTTTGTAAATAGGGATAAGCTAATATAACATATATTAATAAAGATAATAAAATTTTGTAAGTGTACTATATTATAACTTACATTAAAAAAGACATCTAAAATGACAATATGTGTTGTTCCCATACTAATAGCTAGCGTTTAGCAAATAAAAACATGAAATAATTATGAAGGGATTGTGTGAAATGATCTATGTTCACAAACCTAGAAAAAAAAATTATACTATAATTATTCAAATAAAAAAATACAATGAACTCATTACTTATTCCTATGAAGATTTATCAACACAATAATTTAAACAATAGTTGATCCTCCCATCAAACAAAAGAAATCTCTCACCTACTAAGCATATAAGTTTACAAATAGGAATTGAATCAGCCCCTTTGAAGGGTGACCATAGCTTCCCTCGACCGTAAAAAAAAATATATATTAAAAATCTATTCAGTTGATTGAAATATTTTATATTGCATATCATAAAGTTATTCTCCCTAACAAAAACATTTGTTCCTACCAAAAAAATGTGCCCTCAATTTTCTTCTACCAAAAAAATCTACTTGTTGGCCCTCCCATGGTGACCTCCTTGTTGTATCCCTATTTACAAAAGAAAACCCCTAAAAGAAACTCTAAAAAAGCTTTAAAATAACTCTCTTCAAAATAATCATAAACAAATCAAATGTGTTATATATAAATTTCAAGTAAAGTATAAAATAGTTATTTATTGCATCACATGTCGCGTAATAGTATATTATTGACTCTTTAAAAGCCAACATTCAAATGTCATTCCTCTAACAATTGATTATTGGACTATTGACACCTACGTCAATTGTTTTTACTCTAAGTTTGTGGTTGTAACCATTGATTTTTGTTGGAAAAAAAATTAAGAATATATTTGTTTGTCAATATAAAAATGAAAAAATACATACACAAAATTCCATTATTATAATTTGTATGAATAAATGCAATATCCAATACTTAATTCCTCATAATTTGAATATTATATTATTTTTCAAACTATTTTTTTCTCTTTTTTTCTTTGTTTACAAATTTGGTAACTTCGTTTTTCTCACGTCCACGGTATTCTGATGAATATTTAATTATTTACATAACCAAAATATTTTTTTTAATATCATAGAATGACGAAAAAAAATATTTTCGTGAAAAGCTTATTTATAGTTGAAATTTGATAAAAATATAATAATACAAATATTAAAAAAAAAATTAAGTAACTTTATAACTACAGCAATTCCAAAATATTATAAATTTCAAACTTTCATATTTCTAAACTTTGTCAAAAAAAAAATCTTACCTAAGAGTTTCATTGGTTTATATGCTTTTATATTATTGTAAAATTTATAAAATAAAGAGAGAGAAAAATAAACTTTATTTTTGACTCATTTATACCTAGCGAGATCATGTTCGTCTAGTTCAAGTGTTTTCAATTTTAGAAAACCAAGTTAATCTTGTAGAGTGGTTATTTAAAATTCTTTTTTGCATTTTAATTGATTAATTCATTAATATAGAATAGCTGTAATTTGTTAAAAAAGAAGAAATTTATCAATTTCTTGATTATCTAATTATATAATGAAGATTGATATTTATATAAGAGTCTAAAATCATAGTTATCGAAAACTTGAACCCAAGATCATATCTCGATTCGATTAAGGTATTGGGTGATCGGGTTACTAATTTAACTGTTGGATTAGTGGTCATATGGGTAATATAATTAATATTTATATATATATTAATAAAAAATAAATATTTTAAGCTAAAACATTAAAAATATTTTTTTAATATAATACTATTTATTTTTAATATATATTTCAAATATAACTTCTTAATAAATTCAAAAGTTTAGTAACATAATTTTATAGTAAATGAAAATTGAATAAAAGTTGGAAGGATAATAAAGTAAAATATCAATATTAGATATTAATTTTAAATTAAAATTATATTATAAAATAAATTAAATGACATTTTATCACTTTAAAAAAATCGATCAATTTTGTATAACCTGACTGGTCAGCTATGTCACAAAAAAAACCAATTGGGTCAGCAGGTTTCTCTAATTTTTTACATAAATGGTCCAATTAAAAAAACTGAAATATCTGGATTGCCAGTTTATTAGTTCAATTTTGATAACTATGCTAAAGACTATACAAGTGATAGAAAAGTTGTCAATTAATGCTAATCACATTGATTCATATGAGGACATTAACATGCCATTGATTCCCATAATCACATTTAACTCATCTATTTTATTAAGATGTGTGTGGACAAGAATATTTAACCAAAGTTCCTTCTGAGAAATTTAACTAAAGTTTCAATATTCCATAACAATATCGATACAAAAAACTTTAATAGTATTATAAGAATTGAGTTTTAGTCGTATTAGCAAACTACATGTAAATTTATGGTAATTTAGAATAATTTTTTCAAAAAATATATCCATGTAAAATGAGAATAATCATTAATAAATAACACAAAATAACAAAACTCATTTATTGAAGAAATAGGTAAAGGACCCTAAATGTCGAATAAATTAAGTTAAAAGGGTCACCTGAAGATGAAGATGAATAGAATTACGCCCCAAAAATCCTAAATGTCACAATAGGCACAAACTTTTGATGAAGATGAATAGAATTACGCCCCAAAAATCCTTTACTATGAAAATGGTTTATAATTTCCCATACACACACTCTAAGGGTTAAAGGAATGATATTAAACACTTAACTAGAACTATAATACAAGTGTTATCTCATCATGCATACCAGGTTTGTATAAGACAAGGGTATCCAACCATCTCCCCATCATGAACATATAAAAGCAAATCACATACATAGCATTACAAACAATAGTCTTTATTACTGTCTCCTCACGGGAAACATCTAATAAAACCATAAATCACTTAACAAAAACAAAACCCCTGTCTTGGGTATTACATAATCTTATGTCTCAAACAAGAAGTACAAGAAAACATAAGCAAAAAGAAAAACATAACCACCATGTGGGGGGTTTCTTTGACTCAAAATGTTCGCCTAACATCGGCTAGCTCATAAAAAGGATTAGTTTATAGAAAGGGCAAGCAAACCAAAACTCGGTAGAAATCAAGTCTCTCAGTCTATCTAGAGTCCTTAAAAAACTACATCCAAAATGTATGCTTGTGCTCATATTATGTATAATGCAAGTAAATTAATCATACAATAAATAAACACACTCATCGCTACTCGCATTGGATAGCAGATGACACCCGTCACGCCCCTAAATTCGAAATCCATTGAACTAGGAACACGATTTCCCACGCCCACTCCAGGGGTCAATGGGTTGGTGATTGTGTCAACCTTGTATAATACTACAACAGGGGTAGCGTTGTACTTATAAATAATCCGTTGCAACATGCAAGACATTAAAAAAAATATATCTACAAATAATATTATTGAAGTCCAATCAAGATCAATAAACACAAAGTAACAAGGTCCAGTATCCAAGTTAATACAATCGTCACGGACCCGAGCCCGGAAAAATAAATAATTAAACCAATAAACAATCCATAAAAAGGAATCCTACACATGGAGGTCCCGTCCTGCTCCGCTATGGCTCCGACAGCTATCCCCTACAACCTGTAGGAAATAGAAAAGTAGGGTGAGCACGTATGCTCGTAGGTGACTCCTATTCTCACCACCAACACACATGAAATCCTAAGTCTATATGGACGTGTATGCTTGTGCTGCGTAGTGTCACGTCCATCACAATGAAATTTCATAATCATATATAAGACATCATCACTTTAGAATCATCAATGGTTCACACCAGGCAACCTTGCCACGCACGAAATTTTCCCACTACCATCTCCAAATATTCGAATCACAAACGGACGAGCCATATGTGGGACCTGTGGTGTCTCTATGACAACCTGCCTCATATGGGACCTGGGTTACCAGCTACATAGGGGATCTGCGGCCTCTTGCCGGCCCTATGTGGGACCTGCGGTTACCCAACCAATTTTCATGACAAGATCCACACCCATAATGGGTAAACACCAATTTATCACATGACCACACATATTTAATACACCAAATTAATCACATCCACACATAACAAGTAAATAAAGTTTCCAACCTGGCGCTAACTTATTGCAAGTGACAGAATATATATATATATATATGTATATTATATATATATATGTATATATTATATATATACCCATCCGACAAATAATATTAATTACAAGTATTCTCCCTCATTAAAAAAAATAATAATAATATTTTCACAAATTACATATATATATATATGTATGTACATATATATATATATATATATATATAAATATAATAAACAAAACCTAAGCATGGACCGACCCAAAAAGGGTCGGCCCAACACGCCAGCCCGTTAGGGCTGGCGCTCGACTATGGGGGCGGCATAAATGCCCCCCCCCCCCTTCTTTCCACGTCGCACGTCGGCGACGTGCTTCAGCCCACGGGTGGCACATACCGCGTCCCCTCCGACCTACCCTTGTGCACGGGGTGCAAGGCACGAACCACGGGGCGGCACCGATGCCCCCCCCCTCTCCTCTTTCTTCCACCACGACACATGGTTATTAGAATTACGTGCTCCGACAAGCGCCCAAGCTTATCAACACCGACCGCGTCGTCGTTGGATGCTCCGAACATCGGACCCACACGCCGAATCACCGGTAGACCCGTGCCACATGTACAAGCCAGCCCGACCATTAGAGAAAAGGCAATGGCAAGCAAGCTCCCTGGCCCTCATCCGTCTCTTCCCCTCATCTCCGGCGGAGCACGCGGTCGTGCGGAGCGCACGGAACGCACGAGACTAACGTAGGTGGGCTTGGTGTCATCATCCCACCGCGCTTCTTCCCTCGGACGCTTCACGGCACAAGCAACAACACAACCATATACATATATATATATATATATATATATATATATAAATACCTATATCTATATGTACAAGAAGCGAGTACCCTACATCTACACAACTCGCATTCATGCGATAGGGTGGTCGAACTAAGAAATCACCTACCTGATTGAAACCTTGAATGATCAACTCGACGGTTTGCTTCAAACTCCGTCGCTCCTCTTGCCAAGCTGTAACGCGCGTACAACGAAAATAGGGTTTTACCCTAGTTCCCCTCTATTTATACTACCTTAATAATAATAATAATAATAATAATAATAATAATATTAGCGAGGAATAATCATAGTAATAAAAATAATAATTTATTATAAAAATTAACCTCAAGTATTAATAATAATAATAATAACCGGGCCTCAACAATAAATACCCAGATTAATAACAATTACGTAATAATAAATCGTGCAACAATAATAACAGGACATGTTTAAATAATTCTTTTAATAATCATAATAACATTTAATAATAACTTAACATATTAAAAAAAATCATACTAACAACAATAATGACCCAAAATGCTAACGCTAAGGGCACACTGCTTGAATAGATATTTCAAACTCTATTCGGGGCCTAACTTACAACCCGCAAGCACACAGTGCACGGGTCCATACATCCTCCTCACCTTAGGACTTTTCGTCCCCGAAAAGACAAACTATCTTAACGAGGTAACACTTCACCTCACGGAGCTATAATCTAGCATCACGAACCAAACAACACACAAACAAAATAATCAATAAGTCATCGAATCACATGTAACCAAAAATATTAACTATCATAAGCACAATAAACAAACAACAAGGTTAACTACCTCAATACATGGTAAAGATCTTGACATCCTCCCCACCTTAGGATCTGTTCGTCCGTGAATAGTTCGGGGTGAAGAGCACGTATCCGACTCTCCTGCTCCCAAGTCTGCTCCTCCATATTACTGTGGCGCCACAAAACTCGGACCAATGAAATCGTCTTGCCTTGCAAGACCCTGCTCCCGCCGGTCTAAAATCTGAACCGATGCCTCTACAACGGAACTATCATCGCCTAGCTCTATCTCACACCAATCAAGCACATGGGAAGAATCCAGGTAGTATTTCCGCACTGGGAGACATGGAAAACATCATGAACACGAGCCAACTCGGGTGGTAACTCCAATCGATAGGCAACCGGTCCCACAATGCAACAATAGGAAAAGGACCCACAAATTGAGGTGAGAGTTTGGACCCTCGCCCAAACCATCTATGCCCCTGTCGTGGCGAGACTCGTAAGAAGACGCGATCCCCTATGACAAACCGTAGCGGTCACCGCCGCCTATCAGCATATGATTTACGTCGACTCGGGCCGTCAACATCCGCTGTCCGGATCAGTTGAACCAACTCGGTAGTCTCCTGAATCATATCGGGACCCAAAACAATCGCCTCCCCGCCTGAGCCCAACACGGAGGGGAGCGACATGGTCGCCCATACAATGCCTCATATGGTGCCATCTCTATCGTAGCCTGATAACTATTGTTGTAGGAGAACTCCACCAAGGGAAGGTGAGCCTCCCAACAACCACCAAAATCCAACACACAAGCACGGAGCATGTCCTCGAGAATCGAATAGTGCGCTCGGACCGGCCATCTCGTCCGAGGGTGGTAAGTCAGTACTCAAATTCACTCGGGTGCCCAATGCACGCCGTAGCTGCCGCCAAAACGTGAATTGAACCGAGCATCTCTATCGAAACGATCGATAACGACACACCATGCAATCGTACTATCACATCGACATAACGCTGCCCCAAGGTCTCACGAATCGGAATAAAGTGGGCAGATTTCACAAACGGTCTACAACAACCCAAATAGTATCATGACCTCTAGAACGAGGAACCCCCGTGACGAAGTCCATAGTCACATGATCCCACTTCCACTCGGCACAGTAACGATTGCAACTCACCAGAGCCCGCAAATGCTCGGCCTTGACCTCGCCGGCATGTCAAGCACGATCGAACAAACTCCACAACGGCCTTCTTAAGGCCCGACCACCTAACTGTTGCGAATAGCATGATACATCTTTGTTCCCCTAGGATGAACAACCAAACGAGAGTGATGAAATTCCCGTAAAATTGCCTCCTAGAGAGGAGATGGAACAATCAACCGACCACGATAGCGCAACGCATGGTCGAAATCCTCTGTCCAATCTGTGGAAGGTACGGCTATCTCGAATTTGATCTCGAAGGATCTCGCACTCAACATCCCCCAACCGACCCTCACTCACCTGACGTCGCAACTCAGGCATTGCTATAATCAGCTGGCTTACCCTGTGATCAGCCCCGCACTGGTTGTAACCTCGAGCGGCTAGTTGCCCCATCATCTCCCATTCCTTGACAAAGACAGAGAGCCACCGTGGCCTGGCTCTTCCGGCTCAAGGCATCGCCTACTACATTTCCCTTTCCGGGCGTATATCGTAGATCAAATGAAATCGCGCATATACTCCACCCAACGCCTCGCCTGAGATTCAAATCCCGTCGAGAAAAGATGTCTGCAAACTCTTGTGGTCCGTATATACCACAAACTTCTCCCCAAGGAGGTAGTGTTGCTAGCTTTTTAATGCAAAGATCACTGCAGCTAGCTCCAAGTCGTGCGTGGGGTAATTCTTCTCATGGGTCATCAACCGACGGAACCATAAGCAATTACCCATCCTTCCCGCATGAGCACACAACCCAATCCGACATTAGAGGCATCACAATACACCTCATAGGGTACACCCTCTTGTGGTAGGACCAGGATGGGTGCCAAAGTCAATCCGGCCTTCACCGATCGAAAGCCTCCTCACAAGCATCCGACCGGTCAAACCGCACCCCCTTTCGGGTCAAGCCCGTCATCGGTGCAACTAAACGGGAAAAGTCCTTGACAAACCTCCTGTAATAACCCGCCAACCCCGAAAACTCCGAATCTCAAAAACATTCATTGGCCACTTCCAAGACATCACTGCCTCAATCTTGCCAGGATCTACCGTGATACCCTCCGATGATACCACGTGCCCTAAGAACTTCACCCTCTGCAACCGAAAGTCACACTTCGTGAATTTTGCGTATAACCTATGGATCCTCAACGTCTTGCAACACCATATGTAAGTGCTCCTCATGCTCGATCTCTCGTCCAGGAATAAATCAAGATATCATCTATAAAGACCACCACGAACCGATCAAGATAAGGTGTGAAGATCTGATTCATTAACCCTATGAACACCGCTGGGGCATTTGTGAGCCCAAAGGGCATTACTAGCCACTCATAATGGCCATATCTCGCAATCGAAGGTCGTCTTCGGAATGTCCGACTCTCGCACCCGTAGTTGGTGGTATCTAGACCTCAAATCGATCTTGGAAAACCAACAGGCACCCCTAAACCGGTCAAACAAATCATCGATCCTCGGTAGGGGGTATCTGTTCTTCACCGTCACCTGGTTCAACCGTCGATAGTCAATATACAACCGAGGCGAACCATCCGCCTTTTGGCGAATAACATCGGAGCACTCCAAGGTGAACTACTCCGTCTAATAAAACCACGCGCCAAGAGATCGTCTATCCGCCTCTTGAGCTCTCCGAACTCAACTGGTGCCATCCTGTAAGCTGCCAATCCGATAGGTGCTGTCCCCTGGTAAAGAACTCTATCGAGAAGTCCACCTCTCTCTCTGCGGTAATTCAACCAAGTCCTCGGGAAACACATCGAGAAACTGATTCACCACCTTGGGTAACACCACCTTACCCTCCCGCTGGGGGTCAACTAGAGTCGATCGGCAAACCGATGGGTTACATCACCCCATCCCTGCCTCAAAGGCCCCAACTTGCAAGCATCATCGGACCACTCACCCACGAAAGTGCCTCGAATGCCCTCAAGGTGTGAGGAAGGTCACTCGTCGGCTATAACACTCAATCACCGCCTCTACATGGGTCAACCAGCCATACCCAATATCACATCAAAAGTATCAAAGTGCATCACAAATAGGTTACACCGGAGGTCAACACCTCCGAGAGTAACCTCACATCCCAAATAGACCCTATCAATCACCACCAGGCCCCCTACGGGTGTATCAACCACAAGGGGCTGATCAATAGTAGTACAATCCAATTCTAATCCCTCTACGATAGAGTGCGCAATGAACGAATGTGTAGCACCGATCAATCAAAACAAGACAAATAGTGCGTGAAACCAAAATTGTACCTCTCACCGCAACTGGCCCCCGACTTGCCTGGGTCAACCGGTGGGACTTCCGCCTCTCGTCGGTGATAGCATAGTTCCTCCCCTTCGAACACCGTCATCGGGCCTGACTCGCCGTAGCTCGATCATTCTGTCCTTCTGAGTCCTGGGCCTCCTGCCGAGGCCGGCGTGCGCAGTCGTCCCTGTCTTGACTATCCTGACCGAGCTAGTCTCTAATATGGAGCCCCGCTCCTTTGGCCCTAATCACGAGGCCGATGAGGCCCCACTACACTAGCCGAGCCGGCGAAGGACACTCTCCTTTCTTGTGTCCCGGTCCCCCCACATTGAAAGCACTTGAGTGGGTTGTCATTCTTCCGCCACAATCCGCCTCCTTGTGTCCCCCGAAGTCCACAAGATCGACATGTCCCCAAAACCGTGAGGTAGAACCGCCGCCAGAGTTTCCTGAATGTGAAAATTTGGGCACCGGCCTCTTGTCCCCCTGTCCCTCGGATCGCTCCTCTCTTGCCCTCTTCTGGCTAGGCCCCGATGAGCTCCTTGGTTTCGAGTCTTGATTTGGTTTAAGTCCCGCTCTCCAATAAGTGCCTTGTTGACCGCGTCACCGTACGTGGTCAACTCCATCATGTTTAATCCCTTCCTGAGTGATGGTCTCGGCCCATCTATAAAATCCTGGGTCTTATTAGCCTCAACCCTCCATGACTACGAGGCAAATCTCCCTAGCTCGGTGAAAGCGGGTGACATACTCTGTCACGGTCCGATTGCCCCTGCTCCGTGTGTAGTACTCTCGTCGCCTCGTCTTATGCACGAGTGAGGGAAATACTCGTGTAGAAGAGCTCCACGAAGTCCTCCTATGCCATCGGGCTCTCGTGAACATGCTTCACAGCGTCTCACCACTTGCGGGCCCCACCTACTAGGAAATGCGTGGCTAAGCGGACCTTAGCCTCCTCGGGCACCTGGATCGGCTCGAAGATGTCCTCTGTTCATTTGACCCATTCCTCGGCCTCATCGGGTCGTGTATTCGCGCCTCAAACTTCGTCGGTTTCGCTGAGGAAATGACTCACCTAGTCGATCGGTACCGCAAGCGAAACCGTCATGATCCGTGGTCGGCTCTCCTCTAGAACCTCTTGCTTCTGCTCCTGCTGAGGCCGCCGTTGCTTCCTCGGTTCCTCTTTGCATCACCTCTCTAGCCACATCCCTCATGGTACCCTGCATGGCACCCTGGATTTGGCTCAATATTTGAGCCCCAATCTGAGCAAAGAATCTCCGAACCCAAGGCGTGCTTGAGAACTCTGTTCTCCTTGTGATTCGATCGAATTGATAGCTCCTCTGCTGGACCTTGAGCCCTAGTCTTGGGTGCCATTCTGCACCAACACATATCAATAATATTTATTAACTACTACGCACTAGTCAAACAACCAATTTAATTGAACCAATAGGCGAACCAAGTCCACCACACAAATAATGAGGTTTCTAAACCCCTTATTTTATTCACCAAATTATGTGATTAATCACTTAGACTCCCCTAGGTTTGAATTTGCACAATAGCATTTTCAATTTAAGCACAATCAATCACCAAGGAAAAATCAAATCACACACATTTAATAATACAACCAACACAAACACGTCATTAAAATAGCATCAAGAAATCATTTCTAGTGCCTAAATATGCACAATCGGTTTACAAGATGTATGCACCCAAACCAAATGCTTCCTAAGATGATCTGATGGACCCTTAGTCAAACCATAACACATATAAGGATTGCGTTGATCAGGCGCCCTCCCTATAGTCTTCCAAGCTTCTAAGTGTCTATCAACCACCCCTCACTAACCTAGGTCCACCAAACCATGCTCCGATACCAACTTGTCCCGCCCTAAATTCAAATCCACCGAACTAGAAACGCGATCTAGTTAAATATTATTTTATCAAAAAATACATTAATATTTGAACTAATAATATCAATTACATAGTTGATTATTTTTAACCTAAATATGAAATACCTGCTATCAAATGTTAAAACTTCAAATAATCTATAGATAAATATTAATTAAATTCAAATTTAGTTTTAAATTTTTTATAGGTTAATTTATGACTAAGTGATGCAATCAAATATTATTTGATCAAATAATTATCATATTACTTATGTTATAAGTAATATATTAATCTATACTAATATATTATATAATTATATCACCTAGGTATTACTTATGCTATAAGTAATATAATATACTAAACGTGTTTTAATAATTTTTTTTAATGTAGCTAAAACGATCATGCATATATATAATTTTACTTTACATGTAAACTATTTTGATTTTTTACTATTTTTATAAAAGATATTTATAGCTTTAAATGATTGATTAATATTTTTAGGATATATATAAATTATTCTAACTAATTTATTACATAATTTAAGTGGTTAAAACTCAATTTGATTAGACATATTACTCGTATTTTATATTACAATACTATTATTATATTTAAATATTTTTGTTGAAATATATATATATATATTTATAATTGCTATTATTTTTAAAATAAATATATGTTATTATTATTATTATTATTATTATTATTATTATTTACGTGTTACTTTTAGGTATATATATTAATTATGTAATTAAAATCAACAACATGTCTCTAACCCATTAATCAGTCTTCTTGTTCACTTAGAAATATATTGAATTTAAATTTTATTGACTGTCAGGATAGGAAATACTCGTGCGATAAAAATTTAGCCTAGGGTGAGGCAAGACATGCTTTTTACGTCATCGCCTCATACATAGGGATGACAATGAGACAGGTTATATTGAATACTTGCTCCATCCTATCCCTAATGGGATATGTTTATGATTGGTATAACCAGTTTTAGGGTAGGTATCTCCAACTCATCAAGAATTTGAGACAGGTTCAGAATAGAAATGATCCGTTTCAAATTCGTTTATAAAAGACAATTTAGTGAGTTTATTCGGTATCCGTTTCGATCCAATCCTATTAGGGTTCAGAGCAAGTTTAAGATATAATTTTCTTAAATAAAATAAATTCAAAATAAGAATGACCTATCTCAAATTCATACCGTTGCCATCCTACCCATACCTTAGCAATGGAAAAAAATTCTCATTCCATTATTTCGGATACTTCAAAAAAATCTCCGTTTCATTGGGACGGATACCCGTAAAAAGGGAACAAATTGTCATCTATAACGGATTCCGTTACTTTTCATTTTTTCGCATCTACAACGAATACATGTGTTATTCTTTAATAAAGCCTATGACCCCGTTTTAAATAAATTGTCCACTACTTCGGCTCCAAGTCAACTTTTTTTAGACGCGTGACAGTCCACTATTAACTATGAGGTCCCTGCAAAAATTAAGAATATTTTAACATAGCCGAACAATGAGTATAGGGAATTCCAACCACCGTGAGATAGAGGGCAGGCTCTTTTGACCTCCTTTCCATTTGGACTATTTCATGCTTCATTATTTCTTCATTTAGAAAAAAGGGCAGTTGAGCTTGTTATGATAAAAATAACAAAAAATAGTTAAATCAATAAAAATACTCTATAGCACGCCTCGCAATTCGCAAACCAGTCATCATTTGAAGTTTCAACCTTTTCCCCCAACTTTAATCTAGGCATCAAATATTTAATTTAACTTTGTATTCATTTCCCTTCCAAAAAAAAAGTGGGTAGAGGGGCGTTCCAATAATCATGCCTCATTCCTTGCTTTACTCACTGAGAGCAATTACATTCAATTGATTTAGTAATTGAATCTTTTGATTAAATTATTAAATTAAATATCAAAAAATATTTTTCATCTCATTCAACCAAATGACTCAATACATTATTAAGTGTGAATAATACTAGTTAAATTTAAATAGGTAATATAGTACATGGCAAAAAAAAAATCATTAGATATAAACGTGTATTTAATTTCCAAGATAAAAAATATATATTTAAATAAATAAAAAGTTAAAATATTAAGCTGAATATATATTTAAAAAGTAAATAACTAAAATAGATTAAAAATTTTTTAAAATTAAATTAATTGAATATTAAATAAATCAGATATGAATGAATCATAAAGGGTAGAAAAGCCATGCTCGAAGAGACCAAGATCTGGTTAGTGCGAATCAATACCAATTAAGCATATGGTCGAATTACCTGCAGCAGCAATCATTAAATGTTTGACACACAAAGACGCTACCATCAGGTGGTTATTTAAAATAGGATAACTCTATTGTACGTGTCCGTTTAACTCATGTAGTGCGCTTGATTGAACCATAACACGCCGATATGGTGGTGTAATTAAGCTCCACGTGAAGCCATATTAGCACTATTCTTCAAAATACGTAAAGCTAGGCCTGAGTACATAACGTTTTGTAAAAACCAATTTGACCGCTTTATTTATGAAAAACAGGATATTTTATATAAGGAGCACACAAATCTGTTAAGAATACTTGAATTATTTGATAAAATGGAAAGAAGAAGAAGAAGAAGAAGAAGAAGAAGAAGATAGTACTGTTTCTTTTTCTTATTCTATTTAATGAGAGTTGCATGGTATTTAAGACTCGTAGAAATTATCACGATTGGTACACTTACCATAA
This sequence comes from Taxillus chinensis, assembly GCA_023512835.1. Classification (NCBI taxonomy): domain Eukaryota; kingdom Viridiplantae; phylum Streptophyta; class Magnoliopsida; order Santalales; family Loranthaceae; genus Taxillus; species Taxillus chinensis. The sequence continues at coordinate 32,257,004 of CM042087.1, forward strand.
TCCTAAATCCTGGAAATTGGGATTTGAATCCTTGGCCAGAGGTCGATGCCAATTGAGTTTCATGGGACTGTTGAATATTAATTAATTTCTCTTGGGGAACCCGATTAAGCCATGAGTTATTGTTTTTCATTAAGGATGAAATAGGTTTGGTTTGTATTGATTTAAGTTAGTTTGGATCGATTTAAGTTATTTTTAAAATTAATTTGATATGTTTCAGGTTTTCATATAATTAAATCAAATCAAATTTAATTCTTGAACCAAATCAAATCAGAATCAAACCGATTTCGTTTGATTTAGCGAGTTTTAAAAATTTTCAGTTTGAGTTGAATTTGTTTATTAATTTTTGAGTTATTAAAAGTTACAAATAGTATGTAAGTATATTAATATTAATATATATCAAATTTATAATTATAAATATTAAAATTAAATAATATAATTTATAAATATAAAAGATAATAATTTAAAATAAATAAGTCTTAAAATATAAAATAAAAATAATAAATAAATAAATAAATAATAGTATTTGATTCGGTTCAATTTAAATTTAAATTTTAAAATTTTAAATCAAATAAAATTAATATATTATTTAATTTCAAATAAAATCAAATCTTTTTTATTCAGTTTCAATAATTTAATAAATCTTAGACTGATTTCAATAATTTAATGGTTTAAAATTACAACATTACTTTCTATTCCCGTTCTAATAAGTAATATGTTTATGTTTCGTTTAGTAGTAGTTCGAAAGTACAAACTCCCATGCCAACAACCCCCAACAAAGTAAGGAAAAAAGGGCACAAACCAAAAAGTAAAAGGCCACAAGAGAAAGTCATGGGTAGGTTTGAGATCCCAAGCTCGACTCGAGGCACCACCGACCACGTGCAACACCCTCCAAAGTGGGTTTGAAGGCCGAACACGAATGAATCACGAACGCATGCAATCCGCCCCCCACACTATCGACACATCCCTCCAATCACCATTCGGGTAGGGTAGTTTGGGGTTAAAAAATTTGCTAAAAGTTATTTGGTATTTGAATTTTAGTATTATTTATAAATAAATATAAATTTAATTATGAAATTACTAAAACTATCCTAAAAATAAATAAATAATTAAAATTTAATTATATAAAATATAAAAATATATATTATAATCTAAATTCAGATAATTATTTATTTTGACTAATTATCAGATTGATATTAGTTGTATTAAATTTGAATAAACTAGTTTAATTTGGATCTATATTTTAACTTTTCACTTTAATCTAACATATTAGTATGTGTATGCTCTTGAACATTGCCAACAAACTACACACAAAAACATACACACACACAAACACACATAGACATACATTTTGTTGCCCTTGCATGGGGTTTTTTCTGTCTTTGCCCATTGTATGGGCTCATAGTTTGCAACTCCTGCATGGGCTACCATGAGTCGCTTTCTTTGGGTTAGGATCTGCCCTATCCTTTGTAATTTTTTGTTATATTAATAAAATTGTCTCTTTTCTTAAAAAACAAAAACTACACATAATGCAATAAAGTGAGAGCTTACATGTTATGAAGAATTGGAGAAGTATATCTTTGAGACAAATGTTTGTGTTTTAAATAATTTTTTTTATTTTAAAGCTAAATTAGGTAGCAAAAGGACATGACCATAAAGTTTATGAGGCAACACAAGGACAAAAACCACACAATTGGTGTTAGATTATATTGTTGTTTGTGTGCAAATTTGTATTGTATATGTTGATATTTTCAATATATCCTACTTGCAGTTGGTATGCTTCGATATATATTCTTGTTGATTAACGCTTGTGAGGATCCTATTCGTCGTTGTCCGTTAGAAATTATCCTACATCGATTGGAGTGTCGAAACGTAGCGTCTTCTTAAGGAGGCATGAATGCTTCTCATATCATGATACCTTTTGGGAGCGGTGGTCCTACAAAAAACAAAATCGGGAATTGGGCTTGGGCCCTGAACTGGATAATATTGGGTTATGCATGGCTTGAGCTATTACAAATGGTATCAGAGCTAGGGCCTAAGTCGATGTGCCCCTCGAGGACGATGTATCTTAAGGGGGGAGGATGTAAGGATCTTGCTCGGTAGTGTTTGTTGGACATTGTCCCATATCAGTTGGAGCTTAAAAACGAAACATCATCTTAAGGAGGCATGAATACCTCTCTTAGCACAAGGCCTTTAAGGGCTGCAACCCTACAAAAAAAAAGGAATTGGGCTTGACTCCTGAATTGGATAATATCAAACTATGAATAGCTTGAGCTATTACAACGCTTGCCAGACATTTCATAAGGGATGAACACACAAGTTTATTATTGAGTCATGAAGGCCATACAATAGATTTTATACCTATGGTAAAGATGGGTCAGTTTAGATATATGTTAACATTCTCCATTAACATTTTAAAATACCATAGTTTTCTAGTCAAATGTTGTAGCTTCCCATTTGAGAAAGTATAACATTTTATAGCAAAAACAAGTTCGATTATGTATGAGAAATTACTGATCATTTGATTTTGATCAAATTAATTTGTTGTTTATGAATAAACTTGTATTCTATATTTTTTTTTTGTTTTTAACATATCCTACTTAATCCGATAGATATTTTTGTTGATTAAAGTTGGCCACAAAAATAATCATTGAGCGATTTGATGCACCAATAGTTGCCAAAAAGTATGTCTTGGCATGTCTTTAGACATGTTTTATGTATTATAAAAACAAATCACTAGAACAATTGTTTCATTATGTTGCATATAAGTATCAACTGGAAGATTGAAACAATATTAATTTGAACACTCATTTCATTTTTGTGCATTTTAACTAATAAATCATTTATTATTAATTATACATATTATTACTTCACATGGAAAATTCTATGTATATCATAGGACAAGGATAATGACACAAACACTAGTAATGAAGCAAACACTAAGGATGAAGTAGACTTTGGGATGAAGTAAACACTAAGACTCATTATTTATTGGATCCTTGAATACATTGCATATCAAACAAACTTACTTGGTCGGGTCAACAATCCTTCATTAGACTACCTTTTTTATTCATCCAATTAGAAGAGACACTTCTTATTTGGGACCTGAATGCTTCAAAAATGTTATAAACACCATGGTTGTATGAACTTATTTGTTAGCCGTCTTCTTCAATTTAACTTTTGAAAATCTTAATCTCCTACTTCCATGGAGAAATTCCTGAACCTGAACGAAATAACACAAAATGCAATAAAAAAGCTCAAAGGAACACTCCATCCGATTGTTAAGGTGTTGAGAAGAAACATAACCATTTTGGGTGAAAAAAGAAATATAATACATGTGAATATACACATGAAATTGCCCTAAAATAGTAGTCTAATTGACCACTATCAAGGGGAGCATGTAGTTGGCCAGCGGGCTGACTATGCTTGGTCGCCGCAGTCACAAGGCTACAACCACATCTGTATGTCACGGTTGACCCTATTTTTTGTGTTATATTTTTTGCTAATTTTGCCAGTTTTGGATTTTAAGACCCTGTTTGAGATGTTTAAGGCTTGTATGATGGTTTTTTACCCTATTTAGAGTTGTATTATGATGAATTACAATGTTAAGGTGACTATTTGACTTGATATGATAGTATACGAGGTGTTATGAAATGTTTGAGTTTTGAGTCATGATTATATAAATGTGCACGGTTAGAGTCATGTTTGGCTTAGGTTGATGAGAATTTCGATGGGAAACTCAATGCTAGAGATTAATAATGCGTTATGAAATGTTTTCATGTGATATATTGATTGGTACCATGATTAGCCTATGGTGATGATGAGAATTCCCATGGGAAAGTACCTAATGTCACATGGCAATGATATGTTGTGAAACTTTAACTATTGTGTTGTGTTTGTTGATATTGCCCTGGAGTCCTTTTTGAACTTTATGTATATATTTGACTATGCTTGTATCTGTGACGTTAGTCGTTAGGCCTTTCGGTTTATGTGGTAGCATGAATGTGAAGGGTTGGTTTGGATAGGTAACTAAGGCCCCTGAGTTGGAGAAATTGAGGAATGATTATTGACTAGTGATCAAGACCCATGAGTTGGAGTATTAGGGGGTTAGGCATTAACAGGTTAAGGCTTAAGCTTGGAGATTGGTTTCTAATATGATAGGGCCAATGTCCTTGAGTTACGGAATTATTGTGTGTGATATTATTGGTTTAACAGGCTTAGGCCCTGTGCTTGCTTTGAGTTATGACAAGCTAAGGCCTTATGGTTTATAATGTTTAAACTAATGATTTGATTGTATTGTGAACTGCTTGGTTTGAGACATGGTAAGGGTCCTGATGTGTGTAAGATCTACCTACTATTTCTCATTGGCATTGTTACCATATAATATGATATGGTAGTATGCATTAACATGACAACCAATAAAGTAATAATATTGTTGGTTTGAAACAATGAGATGATATGGTGTGATAGAATGAATGAGAGGATTATATTGAATGTCAATGTTGATTGTTGTTACATGTTATGTTATTCTCGATGATTGTGTAATGATTTAATGAACTGTGATTGATTTGAGGAATTGTCTCCTTTACTAATGAGATATATACTAAGATGCGTTTGTTTGTACGATTAATGGTTATGTGGGTAGTTAGAACACAATACTGGCACAAACATATACTTAACATGTAAGATTCTAGGTTTTGGTTGGGCTATAGGGTGGTGTAGAAATATAAGTCACATACTGCGCAATGAGCATACATGTTAATCCCTATGTTGTTTACATGTTTTTGAGGTACTAACGAATTAATTGGATGCTACCCCGGCAGCTGGTTGCTAGTTATTCCTAATTTGATGTAATGTTTCATATTATAATATTGTAATGACATTTGATTGTTGAATGGATTATTTATTATCTAGGCAAGAGTTCATGAAAGTTGTAATAAATTGATAACATTATTGTTAAATGACATGGATTTCTTATTGATTTCATATCATGTGGAAAAGTATAGTTATATCCTTGTTGTATGATGTACAAGTGGCAAGTTAGTTTTGATATATCATCCACTGTGTTGTCTCTTAAAGGTGCTAGTCACTAATCCCTGAATCCTTCAAGGCGGACATGGAGAAGTCAAGTTCTCAGTTTGAGGTGTCTTAAAATTTGAGAGCATTTAGCAACTTTTTATAAAAGATTTATCAAACATTTTTGTAGTATTGTAACATCCATTATTGAATGTTTGCAAAAAGGGGATATTCTAGGGAGAAAATCAATAGAGTATCTTTGCTTTAATTAAGAAGTAATTGAGCACACCTGATCTTAGTATTTCTAAATTTTAATAATTTGTTTGAGCTGGATTATGATGCTAGTGGAAAAGACATAAGGGTTATTTTATTGCAAGAGAAGAAACCTATTATATTGTTTTGTGAAAAGCTATGTAATATTGGATATTATAGGTTGGGAGTGTAAATATTTTTTTTATAGGCAAAAATATATTAAATTTGTTTATTTTCAATTTAGTTATGAAACTAGTTGACTAAATTGACTCCTTTGTAGTCAACTTTATACAAATTTAATTGAAAATCACATTAAAACTGGAATATGTATTTACTTGATGAGACTTAGAAATAATACATGACTAAGAGCATTTATAGTGAGTTCAACAAATTTTAGCTATAATTTAGCCCAAAACTTATCTTTTATAAATTATAGCTATTATTATTTTTTTACCCTTAAATAATGGGCTCACCAAAATTTTATATTTTCTCATTTACGTTTTCTCTCCCCCACCCTCTTTCCCTCACATCTCTTTCTCCCCCACTGCCTCCTCCCCCTAATCTCTCTCCCAATAGTTGTTTTGCTGCCCCATCCTCCATGGATCTCCAGTTGCTGTGCCTCACCCCTACCTCCTGAATCTCTCTCCCCATTGTGACAATGCTCTTTTCCCTCTGAATCTCTCTCCCTATTGTGACAACGCTCTTTTCCCTCTGAATCTCTCTCCTCAGCCACCGTGCCGCCCCTACCCCCTGAATCTCTCTCCCCCATTATGTCGGTGCCCTTTCCCCTCTGGATCTCTCTCCCCAGCTGCCGCCCAATCCCCTTCTCCCCAGCCGTCGCCCCTGCTCCCTACAATGCTCTACACCCCAAACGATATAGGTGATAAGAAATTTTTTTTTTAAAAAATATGACCAATCAATTTAACTATTGTTAAATATAGTATAGTAATAGTGAGTCCATCATGAACACTTTTAAATATTTTGGGTAATTTTTAGCCAAATTTTAATTTTGATTAATCCATTATGAATGCTGTAACATTTCATAATAAAATTCAATTTGTATTGCTTATTAGAAATTTTAAAACAAAACTTAAAATTTTGAAGATTTTTAATCCCTTCTTTTCCTCCCTCCTTTCAAAATCTAAATTCCTTGATCGACTACCCAAATCACGATCGATCAGCTATTACCATTTCAGTCAGATTTGTTTTGCAAGTTTTTTTTTCCTGTTAACATCAATTTCCACTTGAACTTGATTATTATTGGTTTTTTTCTATGTTACATTTTTTTGGGGGTTATTATAATCTTTTTGAGTATCATGTATATAGGTTAAAATGATTTAAAACCATTTGTTGTGCCTTTTCATTTATATATTTAATTTTCATGATTTTGAATATTTGTTGGAGTTTGTTGAATTCTGAATTTTTTAAAAAATTCATATGAGAAAATATATATATATATATATATTTTAAAATATTTTTTACAAAATAAATTTCATAAAGTTGGAAAAAATATATAATATACAATAAAAAAGAGAAAAAGTATATAAAAATAATTTGAATTCTTCCATCAAAATTGAATTTAGATTTGAAAATAAAAAAAAACCATTAGAAAATAAACAATTGCGAGGCCACGTGTTTTCAAAATACCCACAAACATATTTATTTTGTTTGTTTTCTTTTTTCAAATTGTAATAACTATATTCGAGTATAGAAAATTAAATATAACAAAAAAATTATTCACTTTTTAAATCCCAAAGAATGAAAATAATCTTTTGTTGTTTCTAGTTTTATAGTTTATGTACTCGAAAATAATTATCACATTTCGAAAATAAATACTGACAAAATAAACATGCTCAGAATTTAAAAACAAAGTTAAGTTTTGGAAACAACATACCAAACAATCAAATCTTTCTTATGCAATTAATATTACCACTCAAACATCCATTCAAACCAATCCAAAAAAAAAGAAAAGAAAAGAAAAGAGACTCAAATCAATGGATCGAGACAAAATAAAACCAACAAGAAAATAATTTTTATATCGGTCAAACCATCAATCGACTTGGCTTTATTTTGAAATATTCCAAACCGGCATATGATTCATGGTTTGAAGGAAAGCCGATTTTTGGACAAGCTTCTCATGCACACATGACGTGATAACAATTGATTAATTCTGACTAGATCATTCATCAATGAAACATATCCAATCACAAGTGAGACCTAATCAAATCACTAGGCCAATGTTCTAACTAAATCATTCATTAATTAAACATATCTAATCACAAGTGAGACTTAACCAAATCACTAGGCCAATGAAATATTATCATATCGGGTGTGCGTGAAGCGCAAAAGCAAGGTGGTATATATATATTTTCTCTGCGTTGATCCGAGTGATTGGTCGCAATCCGGCATTCCTGGTGAGGTATTATTACACACAAATCCAAAGTCCAGGACAGAGCACCAAATTCACGGTGACATGTTGCTAAACCTAACATTTTTGGTAGTTTTTGCTAAACAACATGTTGCAAACTAGACGCTTGAATGTAACAATATGTTTCCAATTATGGGAGAGAGCTATCGGTGATGGGGACAATTTTTGAACATCCTTTCCCTAGTGTCCGTTGGTTGCTTGTAGACTATATTAGCCTATATACAATGCAAGATCCAAAAAAAAAAAGTCAAATCAGCTTTGACTTGCCCGCACGATCAAGGGAACAGAAATGCAACAAGGCACGCGCAGGTGACAAAAGTTCAACAACTCAACGGCGGCTGCATTTGTGTTTTGAGGGGCAAAAACCCAGCCCGCCTTTCCTCAAATGAGTACTCAGTTTCTTGGGGGACCATGGAGGGAGCGGCAGGGGTCATGGTGGTCTGCATTGGGACACTCACTTTTGAAAGGGTGGTTGCCACTGCCTTCCGAGTCTTGTTGTCTTCGTCTATATAAGAAGAGATCTTGCCGGGGGTACCGAATGGAACAGTGCTACAATTTGGAAGTGTTTTCTTAGATGCTACACTCGCATCTTATTTGTTGAATCCTAAAATGTGTGTGCCATGTTCACCTCCAATGGGATAGGTGAAAATGGTCTGCGTGTTGTAGGTGACTCTAATTGGCGAGGACTAGCGGGAAGGCCACCAACATCCACTATAGTTGCAGGGGGGAACATATGATAAATGTTCCATTAAAAGAGAACAAATGCAAAATGAACGAACCGGACTACATCAACCAAAATTAGGTGAGCCCTTTAATAAAACTTAAAAAGTCCGTTTTATGACTTTCCTAATATTAGGTACAATATGAAAACACATACCGGTTGATAAAGGTGCGAAATTATCATCATCGTTATGTCGCCGCTGGTTTTGTTGATGCAAACGATCATTTTTCTTGGTAGAAAGTGTATGGGGAGCACTTTTGAATCGGTTTTAGGAGTTTGAAGCTCTGTAACTCCCACGAGAGTCTCTTATTGCTTGTACTCCCAAGTTAATACTTTGGGCATTTTCTTAACGCTCTGGGGCTTTAAAGGGCTTGGTTTTGAACCAAATAGTGCCTCTTACTCGGCTATTAATTGCCCTTGAAGTTTTTTCTGGTCCTGTCAAATACAGTAATAGTTTGTGCATTGGTCAAAACACACTTCATATTGAATCTAAAGGAAACATATCGTTGAATGAATCTGTGATCAAGTAAGATGGTAACTACAAAGTTCATACCCGTAGCCTTTGCCGTTCTTGTTCCTTTTCTTGTCGTGCAACAGTATACTCTTGCAGCATAGAAGGAAGGGACAACTGGAAAATATCAATTTATAGTAATTAAAAATGATTTCCTCATAGAATTGAGACAGAATGTAGGATGACCAAGACTATCTCATATGAATCTTAAAGGTTCAAAGAACTCCTTACCCCATCATATGTGAACTCTAATCCTCTCTCCTTCTCCCATGCTGTGACCTTTGAAGTCGGTGTCTCTGTCATTGCTAAATCACCATTATCATGGAACCAGAAATCAGTATAATTGATTCAGAGTAATTTAAAATTCAATGAAAAAAGAAAAATAGCAGCACAACATAAACACCATGCAAAATATTAAATAGCTTTTCTGTATACAATCCACGTTCTTGCAGAAAATATATAAAAATAAATGAAACCAAATCAACAATAAAAGAAAAAAAAATGTAGCAGCAAGTGATTGTATAATCTTAGCAGGATATAGATGGAAAACTTTATACAGCCCATGACATGGAAGCATACTTCTATACCAATAGAGGTCAATAAATTAGGCATCTTTTCTGAAGGGTTGCAACCCAATAATGTATACCTGGAAGTTTAGCAACTACTGCACAAGCTTTCTCTGCGCGCTTAAGAGTAAGATGGGAACCTCTTCCAGCATTATACCGGTTTTCATCCTGAGCAAAAATTAAAACTGACAGTTCAAAAGGATATAATATAATAAATAAAAAAACTGATACAAAAACGAGTACCCTATTATACTCTTCAAGCCAGGATTCTTCCTCACATGCAGCTTTCCATTTTTCAACCTTCTCCAATGTTTCTTTCCTAGAAAAGGCCTCCTCCTTAACTTTAGAGAGTTGAAGTTCCATTTGTTCAAGGACATAAGTGGGTTCAGCGTTCTGCCCGAGAAGAATGTAATGTAAAACTGAAAGCAGCCATGATAGTGGATACATGAATATTAATTGCATACTACTTACATATATGTGGGATCAACAGTTCCCGCATGAAAATAAGTGTAATGTAAAACCTAAAGCTGTCACAGTCTCACAGATATATGAATAGTAATTGCATACTGCAAGGCACAACTTCCTAACCAGTTTCTATAGCTTCAGAGGAAAATTCCAAGCCACTCTTTGGGTCTAAAACCATATGAGCCTTTGCACAAATCTCCTCCAACTCTGACTTCTTCTTCAGAACAAGCTCTTTCATTTTGCTTGATTTAAGAGCTTCCAAACGAGACACCTCTACCTCAACCTGTGTAATGAATTTATCTATTATTTTCTCTATAGTAATCTTGTCTACATTGCAGATATAAACATATGCAACAAAAAATTGATATCCTTTCTTTTGAAGGGACTAAAAATAATTCTTCAGGGAGAATAGCTTAGAGTCAGTCACAACTACTGAGGACAGAACTCATTCATGATAATAAGTTCATAACAGACTGCAAGAAATAGCCAAGGCACAACATACCAAGGCCTTAAAAGTATAGACTTACACAGTGAATGAAATCCACTGAAAGCATGTTTGGCTCAGTTATTTCATGCTCAGAGGCTGCTACGTTACAAGTTACATTCTGAAACATTTGCTGCTCCTCGATTGGTGTATCCATCAAATTCCACAGTTCCAATAAGGTAGTTGCAAGATCTTGGAGCTACAACAGTTATAGAGGTTAGCAAGGAATAAGGAGCTACAACAGAAGGAAAAGCAGACAGAATTGAACAGCAAGTCAGAAACCTAAAACTTAACATACCCTCTGCATCCTCTGTATTTTGACTTCTAGCAGTTTTTTTTCTGCAACCATCAATCTATTGATGGTATCATTACATAAATCTTTTGGTCCTTCAGAATCACCCAAACTTGGATGGACTTCATTCGCTGTTTTCTTAAAATCCATACCAAGCACTGAGCAATATGAGTTCATGGTATGCAGTTGATCCAAAATTTGCTTCAGGCGAACACTCTGCATGTAATATAATGCAAATGTAAAATAGTATTGGTGGATGACATATAAGAGATCCAATCAAAGTTGACTCTAGAGTGCAAGAGGAAAAAAAAAGAAAAAAAAATCAAACAAGCCTTCTCTGTTTGAAGTGCCAGGCATGCCTGTGGAATTCTTCAAGCTTTCTTAAGGATAAGTCAGTATCTTCAACAACTGGGTGGAAGATACACACTCGATGGAGTTGTAGAGTTCATGTGAGATCTTACGTATCTCATCTAGAACTTCAAGAAATTGTTTTCTTCTGTCACACTGCCTCTTTTGCATCTCTTCTAACCGTTGAATAATGGCCTTGTGCTTTTTTTTTTTCAAACTTTCATCTTGATCACACTGCCAACAAGAGATGAGGAATCAAATTTGAATGACAAATTTTACAAATAATGATTACAAATTTACATGTTCAATATAAATTTATGATTCCCAAATAATTTAGAGTCGAACACGTACAAGTTTTTCCTATGTTTTCTATCATGTAGTTAATTTATAGCCACCTATTTCAATTAAAAGTAGACATGTTTATCTATAACGTCTCAGAAACTTCTGTGCACTTTGAGTGAAACTGAGACTCTGGATAGAAATTTTTTTAAAAAGATGTCAGCTGAAAGAAAATGAAAAATTAATCTAAGTTTTGCTCAAATTCTTAATAATAAGTTTCATGTATGGGGGCTTGGAATGTTGATGGTGCGAAGAGAGTAAAAGGAAAGCATCTGCCATCATGCAGCTTTGCAAGAGCCATCTTTTTCAATTCTTAAAAAGATACAGATGTGAAAGGGTTCCAGAAGCAATCACTCAGTCCTGTTGGAATTGGCATACTATGGCTGCCCATTTATAAAAACTTTTTAGAGCCATTCACCTTACTGTAAGAGGGTATTAGCTTCAAAATTTTCAGGAACTTTAACATTTATAATCTTTCTGCACAAAGAATTAGGTTTCACAACTATAAGTTTATTTAAAAAAAAAGGTTATTCATTACCTATATTTGTTAGACAAATACTCTCGTTCATTTTTTTCCCTCTCTAGCTTTACACTCCATGACGTTATGGATTGGATTAAACTACCAAAATTAGCCAGCTAATTGCATCACTTAGTATTTTCTTCCTTTGACAACACAACAATTACTCGGAAACAAACATATTCATATGACAGTTGTAGGCCTCAAGTTAAAAACTTACACAACAACCCCTTAGTTGAACCAAGTCAAACCAAACCAAACTTGAAGAATGCTTCCTCTAAAAAACTCAACAGTTTAAGAAAGAACGCATCTAAGAGAGAGTTATTGGGTGTTGATTGGGTCCTAACCTTTGCGATATGAACCGGTCGCTCCCCCATTGCAGAACAAATGGCTGCAATCTCTGCGTTTGAATCGGCGATCGCTTGCGCATTTGAGCTCTACGCTGTTTGCCTGGTCCACCTTTCTTCTATAGACTTCCAAACACTCTTGTTCAAGCTCAAGCAACATTTTATCTTTTTCATTACTGGATTCCACAACTTCGTCCCATATAATCCGATAATAACAGAAAATTGAGAAAAAAACTTAGCATTCATCTACCTGGGTATTAATTTAATAAGCAATTGGGTGATAAGAATGCCAAAAACACAACAAACTATGTGCGCGTGTGTGCATAGATAAATTATCTGAAGGTCTTAAAAGAACCTCAAGTTCATTTAATAGAGATCCACACATTGTTTGCACTTGCGAGAAGGGGATCGCTATGAGGATTAGACATCGTGTACTGTCAAAAAGCTAAACGCCGTCTTGAAAAGCAATAACTAAAAAAAATAGAAGATCAATGAGATTCGGGAAGAGCAATTCCACCGTACAGTTTTATTTAAATAAAGTATGTGCGTGTACACACACAAACACACACACATTGCGTTTTGTTATCTTCAATTCATTAGTGACCTTCAAGCTCCGACCAATGCCAATGGCCTGTCACTGGTTTCAAGGTTTGAATGTAACGTCGTTGTGTGACACTATTTCATAGTAAAAACTACATTGCGCATAAGAGGAGAGTAACCCTAATTAGATATCTGTCACACGGCGAGATGAACAAAGCCCTAAGAAAATGCGCCTTTTTTACACGTTTGAAAGGGGAAAAAGGAAAAAAAAAGGCACAAACACGAGAAATTTTGGGAAACAGACCTGAAATGTAATTCCTTCTCTCGAATCTGAAGAAAAACAATAATGTTTGTGTTGTGAGAAATGAATCAACAACTGTGAACCATTTTGGGAGAGAGAGAGAGAGAGAGAGAGAGAGAGAGAGAGAGAGAGAGGGAGAGAGCGAACGAACGGACGAATGAAGGAGGAAGAAGCGACGACAACGTTCTGATTGAAATTCGAATCCCACCCCGGATTTTAAGTCTCAACCGGGAATGGAATATGGATTACCTTAAAAACTTAAACTGAAATTTAAAATCGTTACAAATTTGGAGGTATAGAAATTTGGCGTGTGTTAGGCTTCGGTTACGGCCAAACATTATTTATTGAGTCTTCTCTTTATTTATTTTTTAAAATATATATTAAATAGCAAATTATCTCACAAATAAATTATTGATCGCTCACTCAATCAGTCAATCAATATTCAAAAGCAATAAAAACCCATTTCATATGGTCTCTTAGAGTAACTAAAAAAACTAACAAACAAAAAATAGTCATATATAAGAATGTAGTATGGGTGAAGGAAACCATAAAAAGGCAATGAGGGGTGTAAAGGTAAATAAGAGAACTTGTTGTGTAGTATATTGTTATTGTATTAGAATCAGTGTCAAAACACTTCAGTTATAGTAGGACTGCTTTCAACCCAATTTCTTCTGGTCTCTCACTCTCCGGCCGTCATATCTTCATTGATGTGATGTGACTATCGATCAGGTTGGTGCATAAACGTGACGGTTAATGTTGTTGCAGGTGACAATTTTGCATGCTCCTTTCCAATCCCTTTTCCTGGCTATTACCATTTACTCCAACCCTTAATTCTTGCTTGGGACACAACTTCACAATGAATTTTGACCGCAAACCACTGTTGTGTGAGGAAAACACGTAAAACCTATATTTATGCATTGTAGTCTGATTAAAACAAACCTCTACATATCTAGTCACAGATTACAATAACAAGTTGACAAATCTAATATCATATTAGTATTTTGTCCTGCGGGGGCAGGTCGGCTCGTTGGGTGGGACTTGGTGTGTCTTGAGCGGCCAAGTTCGATTCGAACTGATGGCTCTGATAGAGGGATTTTCCTACCTTGTGAACTTATATCCAGGCAACCGATTGGGACAGGTGGAACCGTCGGGAATTAGTCTTGTGTGGTACCAGTCCAGGGCACGCTATCAGTATGGGCCTGATTATTCATAGTTTGCAGCCACTACGTTCTGAGATTGGATACCTCATCATCAAAAAATAAAAATAACATATTACTGTTCCAAAATGAAATAAATAATATGCAAAGTTAAACATATGAGTGAAAACATTCTCTGAGAATGTTTGGCACATGAAATTCAAATTATAATTTTACATTCAAATTCAAAAAACATTACAAGTCTTACGAGAAAAAAAAAATATTTGGTATACGAACTTTGAATAATGTTTAACTTGAATAAAGTGTGAAACATTAAAAATACTTTAGGATTGTTTAGTTAATTAGTTTTAAAATGTGATTATGTTTTATGTACTGTTTTTTGCAGGACTTTTATAAAATATTCTTTTTTAAAAATAAATTTTCTCTCATACATGATAAAATTTATTTTTAAAATTCAAACTTTAATTCCAAATTCAAATTATTAAATTAAAACATAAAATCACGTATACACTCTACTGTTTTTTATTTTCAAAATCAAATACAATTTTTTGTAAGACCAAATTTATTTATTTATGTTCTTTTTTTACTTTCTTCTCCAATTTATTACCTAAATACATATATCATATTTTCCGTCTTTTTCCTTTGTGCGAGCTAGAGTTTTTTTTTTAAAAAAAAATTCAATCATAAAACCAAATGTACGTGCCTTCTTTTTTTTTTTCAATCTTGAATTCAAATCAATGTCAAACTTCAATTTTAATAAAATAAAAAATTATAAAGCTAAAAAAACAAAAAATAAAAAAAATAAAAACACATATCAAATAGGCCCAAAATATTTTTATTTTCATAATTTAACAATAATCGACACTAAGAAGAATAAATTATAAAATATTTTAAATAAAAATAACTCACTCTAGAATCTCAAACTTAAGAGACAATTTCAACCACCATTTTTGAATTTGCATTCTACAAATATTACTTGGAAATTATTTTTAAGTGCAAAGGGCACTCGACTTCGAAATAAATTGAAATACTATATGGAGTCCATAAGGAACACATCACGCAGTACGTCGACACTAACGTGATGTGCATTCATTGAAAAGCAAGTTTTAATATATCTTATTAGGTCCAATGAATTTTAAAAATGAGTTCGCACAGTTATTTTCAATTTAATCGTGCACATTAAAGTTTTGTTGCTATTTTTCATTCTTAAATTTTCATTATTTTAGTTTAATAACAAAGTATCAAATTATTTATATATATATTTTCAATGACATTGCTTTTTTTATTTAGTCAGAGTTATTTTTAAGTTGATTTTGATATATTAAATTATTTATTTCATTACTCAATACATTATTTTATTTTATTTTATTTTTTAAATTTAATCTTGGCACTATAAAAATTACATGTTTTGACATAAAATTATATTTCTGTACTCGTGATAAATTATTTCTCTATTTTTAAAAAGTTTACTGTCAAGAAAGGAGGAGTATTTCTTTCCTGTTTTCATAGTAAATTTTAAATTTTTATGCGCTGATTTGTTTTTTGTAACGAAGCAAATCGTGTTAATAAAATATTTCAAGAATTAATATTAAATAAACTTAATTTCAACTAATATATATTAAATGAAAATTTTAAACTTACTATAACAATAAATAAATAAGATTTACTCAATATTAATTTCAACAAATTAAAATTAAAGAATAACATAATGACAAAATCTCGACACAATTTGTGTGTTTCTTATTGCTGGGCGATACACGCCTTATATAAAAAATATGAGCGTCCAAATAAGGACAGGTACTAAATACATGATCCTGTACAACCTACAAATAACGTACGTACTAAAATAGGAAAGATACAAATATTCCTGAGGAGGGAAAGAATATAAAGAGAGAGGGAAACATCCGGTGGACATAATTGCGCCCGCTAATACCGCTAATAATACCGCTAATACCCACTCTCAAGTCGGAGCATGGAGATCACAAATGCCCGACTTGCGAAGGAGAAACTCAAAGCGGGTCCTACCAAGAGCCTTGGTGAAGAGATCAGCCAGTTGAACCTCGGTGGGAACATAAGAAGGAGAAAGCGATCCGGCCTGCACGGCATCACGAACAATATGACAATCGGCCTCAATGTGCTTCGTGCGTTCATGAAAGACAGGGTTGCGGGCGATATGGATGGCGGATTGGCTATCGCAATGCAACCGGATGCGGGCGGACGGGGAAACACCCAAATCGACGAGCAACTGGGCAAGCCATTTGACCTCGGAAGTGGTGGCGGCCATAGAGCGATATTCGGCTTCGGCGGAGGATCGGGAGACCGTAGGTTGCTTCTTAGTTTTCCAAGAGATAGGAGAATGGCCGAGGAACACCATCCAACCGGTGAGGGAGCGGCGGGTGAGTGGGCGGCTCGCCCAATCCGAATCACACCATGCATCCAAACGCAAGGAACTGGTAGACGGGAGGGAGAATCCCCTGTCCCGGGCTCTGTTTTAAATAACGGACGATACGCAAAGCGGCTTGCCAATGAGCCTCACAAGGTGCGTGCATAAATTGGGCCAGAATATGCACGAGAATACGAAAGGTCGGGTCTAGTCACGGTCAAATAAATTAAGCGACCGACAAGACGGCGATAAGAAGCGGGGTCAGCAAGGAGGGCCCCACCAGCCAAAGCGAGCCGGTGATTTTGTTCCATAGGGACAGCGACGGGTTTGGCACCCAAAAGGCCGGTTTCAGTGAGAATATCCAAAACATATTTGCGCTGGCAAAGAAAAATGCCGCGGTCACTACGTGCCACTTCGAGACCAAGAAAATACTTCAAAGTACCCAAATCCTTCATATGAAAGCAACGACCCAAGTAGGCTTTGAACAGAGTCAAGGCCGGAAGATTATTCCCGGCGATGATCAAATTGTCGACATAAACCAGGACATGGAGACGAATGTTCCCCCGGTGTAAGATAAAAAGAGAATAATCTGAGTAAGATTGCACAAAACCGTATCGGGTTAACGCCGTGGATAGCTTAGCAAACCAACAACGGGGGGCTTGTTTTAAACCATACAAGGACTTCTTCAGTCGACATACCAAAGATGGGTCTGTCGCCGAAAACCCGGGTGGTAATTTCATATAGACCTCTTCATGCAAATCACCATGAAGAAAGGCATTGTGGACGTCCATTTGATGGACAACCCAGTGCTTGGCAGCCGCCACAGCCAAGAAAGTACGAACAGTGGCCATCTTGGCTACCGGGGCAAATGTTTCCTCGTAGTCGATGCCCTCGCGCTGATGATGACCAAAGATAACAAGCCGTGCCTTCAAGCGTTCGATGCTCCCGTCAGAGTGATATTTGATCCGGTACACCCACTTGCTCCCGAGTGCTTTCTTGCCTGGGGGCAATCGTGCCATAACCCAAGTCTGGTTGGCCTCAAGCGCTTTAATCTCGGTATCCATCGCATCACGCCATCCAGAATCACGGACAGCATCATGAAAGCTCGTTGGTTCCTGCGTGCTGGTTATAGCGACAAGAAAGCCGCGATGGCGAGCGATAAATTGATCATAAGAAACAAAGTGTGTAAGAGGATAAGGAGTACCTGAGGACGATTGACGGTCGAAGGAACGGCCGAGGACTTTACTTTGTGGGTGGTACGAGTGACAAAATCTTTATAGCGAGTGGAAGGTGTCTTATGGCGCATGCCCCCTGCCCAATCCGGCAGACAAGGGTTGGGCCGCATCCACGGATTCGACAGTCAGGCGGCGCCGCTGCGGTACAACAACATCACGTCGTCTTTGCGGGGATCGGACAAGGGAGGTCGTCGGCGGCGCCGGGGGGCAACGATCCGAGAAGGGACAGCCCCCACATCGTCCCTGTTGTCTCCTGGAGAACCCGAGGGATCCCCTGCTCCCGGTAGTGGAGGTCGTGTCGATGGTATCGTCGAGACGGTAAAAGATGCGGGATCGTCTCAGGTGAGCAATCACTCTGTACGGCATAGGGAAATTCACGTTCATAAAATTTAACGTCGCGGGACACCAAGTAGGTGTGCGACTCCGGATCATATAACGTCCAACCCTTCTTGCCATACGGATAACCAACAAAAATGCACTTACGACTACGGCTAGCAAATTTGTCACCATCCCGCCGTTGATGATGAGCATAACATAGATAACCAAAAACTTTCAGATTGTCATATTTAGGAGAATGACCAAAGAGTTTTTCATACGGGGTGAGATTGGTAAGCAAACGAGATGGCGTTCGATTGATCAAATAACACGCAGCAAGGACACATTCACCCCAAAATTGCAGAGGCAAATTGCCTTGAAAATGGAGAGTGCGGGCCACGTTCGGAATATGTTGATGCTTGCGCTCAACTCGCCCATTTTGTTGGGGAGTCCCCACGCAGGAAGTCTCAAAAATAACTCCCTGCTGAAGAAAGTACTCACGCAAACAATTAAATTCGGTACCGTTGTCACTGCGCACCCGTTTGATTTTGGCACCAAACTGACGATCAACCAATGCAACGAAATTCAAAAACAAATCCTTGATGGCTGTTTTATTGCAAAGCAAAGAAACCCAAATAGCACGCGAACAATCGTCAACGATTGTAAGAAAATAAGTTGCTCCACACGACGCAGGAGTACGGTATGGACCCCACAAATCACAATGTACCAGTTCAAACAGAGTGCTTGCATTATTATCACTCAACGAGAAACTATCTCTACGCTGCTTAGCACGGGGACAGATGTCACACGTGCGGTTATTGTGAGAGGAGCGCAGCGGACTCACATGTGGAAGAAACTGCAACACGTCGTCAGAAGGATGACCCAAACGCTTGTGCCATAGCTCGTTCGACGTTTCCACTGCCATTGCACGTACTGGAGGTATCCCACGGAAAAAGTAAAGTCCTTCAGCCCGTTCACCCGCACCAATCAACGTCCTCGTCGTCCGGTCCTGTATGACACACAAGGTTTTGTTAGCTTGAATGACACAGTTAGTATCATCGATCAATTGTGTAACCGAAATTAAATTGCATTGTAGTCGCGGGACAAACAACACGTTGTCCAATCGCAGACCACCGTCCAAACGGACACTCCCTTCCTGGGTGGCCATCGCTTCTTTGCCATCAGGCAACCCCACGATCATATTAGGGATTGGCTGCAAATTAAACAGACATTCACGATTCCCTGTGACATGATGTGTGGCGCCAGTATCAATAATCCAGGCATCTGCGTCCTTACCATGAAGACGTTCCTTGAGATGAGATTTATGCAACGCATCAAGGAGATGCTGCCACTGAGCAGGAGTAATGCCTGCTATACCGTCTGCTGCACCGGGGTCTTCCATCATATTTGACTCATCTACTTTGGTGCCAGCACCCCTAGGATCAACTACAGCCTTGTGGGCACGAATAGGGACAGTCGAAGGTGCTTTCCCGCGGCCACCACCTCGTCCGCTACCACTTTTGGATGTGGGTGGACGTGGGCGTGCAGAAGGCCGTTCACCCCGTGGTCGATCTCCCCACCATTCAGGATACCCATATATTTGAAAACATGTACTCTCATCATGTCCACTTCGATTGCAGGTGGACACAAAATCTGTCTGAGCGATCCGTCAATCTTGGTTTCGCTCGTGCGTCACCGTGAGGCGAACGCCATGTGGGGTTCACGACTTCGGGAGCTGTCTGTCCTCCTCGTTGGAGTGTCTCGTCCTGGATTAAACGTTGATAAGCTTGCTCTATGGTAGGTAAAGGATCTTGACAGAGCATATGTGAACGGACTGAGGCAAAAGCTCCATCAAGTCCAATGAGAAAGTGGTGAAAGTAGTCTTCATCACGAAGAAGATTCACTGTTGATTAATATTGCACTTACAACCGCCACAATGACAAGAAGGTGTCTTGACGTAGGTTGCAAATTCATCCCAAAGGCGCGAGAGACGACCAAAATAACCGGCCACGTCTTCATCCTTCCCTTGCTTGCAATCTCCAAGAGAGGCTTTAAGTTGACATATGCGCGTTCCATTCACAACGCAGAAACGTTGTCGAAGATGTTTCCATAGCACGTGTGCATCATCATAATACGAGAAAGTGGAACGCAGAGAGGGCTCTATCGTATTAAGGAGCCAAGCTATGAGCATTGAGTGCACCGCTGTCCGGTCCTCCAATTTCTCCGACGCCGTGTGTCTTGGGATTGTTCCTTCCACAAAACCATATTTCCGTTTCGCTTGCAGCCGAGGTTCGTATCGCCCTCGCCCATTCATCATAGTTCGGCCCACACAGTTGGATGGGGGTAATCACATGCCCAGGATTATCATTGGACCCAAGATAATACACCATATCAACCTTCTTCTGATCACCCATATCGGTGGATGATGGAAGACAAGAATTCACGTATGATTTTTGTCAATAACTTGGCTCCGATACCATGACAAAATCTCGACACAATTTGTGTGTTTCTTATTGATGGGCGATACACGCCTTATATAAAAAATATGAGCGTCTAAATAAGGACAGGTACTAAATACATGATCCTGTACAACCTACAAATAACGTACGTACTAAAATAGGAAAGATACAAATATTCCTGAGGAGGGAAAGAATATAAAGAGAGAGGGAAACATCCAGGTGGACATAATTGCGCCCGCTAATACTGCTAATAATACCGCTAATACAAAATTTAGTAAAAAAAACTAATTAGACATTAATTTCTAAAAAACGTGATCTAACATTGTGTATTAAATTAAAATAATTACATTAAAGAAATAGATAAAAAGAATTAGCATATTAATATCAACTTAAAATAATTCAAATAAAAAATTCAATAAACGAAAACAAAAAAGGGAATTTTCATAATGTTTGAACGCACGTTTTTTAAATAATTAAGTAAAGTGAAATATGCTTTTTAAAAATGTAACGAGGATGCCTATTGGCCACCACTAAAAAAAGTCAACTTAGATGGTTTTTTATTGCTGTCATTTTCTAAATTGGCACGAAATATTCAAGGGCATGTGTTGGTTTGGTACGTTTTTAATTTTTTAAATTTTGATTTTATGATTTTTTATTTTATTAAAATTAAAATTATAAAAAAAATATGTTTATTACATAATTTTGGTTTCATGAAAGTATAATTTTATTAAAAGAATTGTGTTTCATACATAATTTTGGTTTCAAATTTTGAACAAAGGGATAGAAGATAGAAAATATGAGAAAAAATAAGGTATGTCTAATAACAAGTAATAAGTTAGGTTCCGTACAAAATTGGGTATGTATTTAAATTTAGTTTAGATTCAAAAAACAGTTGAAGAAGTGATCTCAAAACAACAAAAGAACCCACACTCTAAGATTTAAATCCTCATTCAAATCATATATGCTAAACAAGTTTGTTATAGTGAGACTTGTAATTTTTTGGATTTGAATCTAGAATCACGGTTTGAAATTTTTTTACCAAATACGCACAAATATATAGATGTTTTTAGGAAACACCAACTAGGTTCATAAATGTGCTAGCATTTTTGTAAAACATCATTAAATTTATTAGATTTTTCTTTTAAAAAAAATGCTAGCATATTATTTTATTTATTAACAAAGAAAATTTATTTGGCTGTGTTTGTAAAGATTAGTACTTAGGCATGTTTAATAAATAATCTTTGATTGATGTTGATAATATCTTATTGATAATGTTACAAACTATCATGTCGTTTTAGCTATAATTGAATTAAATTTGGAGTTAAGTGGCCCTAAGGGCTATTTGATAATTTTTTATGATTAAATAAGATGTTAATTTGTGAAATATTGATTAAAATAATATTTTTGTGATTGAGCTAGGAAGGACGAATTTTAATATATATATATATATATATATATATATATATATATATAGAGAGAGAGAGAGAGAGAGAGAGAGAGAGAGATTCACTTGTTCTTTGTATTCTAATCATTTTCCAAAGGAATAAAGGTAGATGGACTTAGTTTGGTCAAGTTTAAAAAAAATACTTATAAAAAAAGTTTTTGTCACTTATATTACAATTACCCAATTCGAAAACTACCTTAGCACCTAGTGGCTAGGCCCTAACCCCAACTCGCCAACACTCTCTCTAGGCCTTTTTCTCAACGCTTCCACCAAACACCAGTGGCAGCCTTCCTCGCTCCTCAACCTTAGCAAGTGGCAACAACACGCAGCATGCCACCTATCGATCGGTCTATCAGCCCTAAATTAGCAACTCCCCCAGGCCCCAACCCTAACCTTCTCTCCTTAGATCTGACATTATCACGCTGTCATCCCCTCCTCTTTGAGTCTCCAACCCTCCTCTCTCTCCCTCAGTGCACCCCCTCCCCCGAATATGACTCTATACGGTTAGTTCCTCTCTCGTCTCCAAGCAAACTCTGTGTCGTGTGTATATTACAAATTATAGTGATGAAATATGAGCGTTTTGATTCATTTTTATTGGATTGTTAACTTGTTAGATTTGTTTAAATTTAAAGTTTTTGGATTTATTCTTATGACTTGTGATTTGGACCAAATATTCTTCATTTGCAGCGTACATATTGGCTTGAATTTTTGATATTTAGATAATATACCCCCCCCCCCCCGAACTAAAATCGTAGCTCTGTGCTTGTATATGTTAATTTGATTTTTTTGTTTGGGTGTAAATAACTTGCAATATAGAATGTTTTGTGTTCTTCATTCGATCTGCTTATGCATATTGGGTAGTTAAATGTTTATTCTATTTAATTGTTGATTGGTTTATCAAAATTGACTTTAGTATAGTCATACAGTGTTTAACAGGTAGTTGCGTTGATTGTTTATGTACTAAAGTTGGAGGGATTTCATATCTACACTATTGTACTCTTTATTTTGCGCATCCTTTTTTCTTATAGTCATATCTCCTTGTTCATTTATTGAACTTAAGAGATAACCATTTTGTTTCAAAACTCCCGACTATGCCCAAGAGTCTGATTACTGCTCTCCTGAGTAGGAATTCTTTCTCGGGAAAGATTCTCAAGCAGTATGATGAACTAACCCATCTTCAACACTTTGATCTGAAGTTCAACTATCTCACTAAGACACCCGATTAAACACCTTGCGCCAACATGCAGTTGACTGTCCCAATTATGCATGAATGATTTTCCTACTTATTTTAATTTTTGAAGTGTTTATTTTGTCTTATACTATTTTAATACTATAATTTTTCTAATTAGATAGAAAATGAGAAAAATAGTGGCAACTATTCTGAAATTAAGGCAAGTGTCCCAAGGGTTAAGGCTATATGGGATGCCGAAAGCACTAATGCATTTGTGAGTTATGCATCAAATAAGTAGAAGCTGGACACCGCTCAAGAACTTATTTTGATATAGTAGGATGGTCAAACTTGTGTGAAAATTTTAATATAGCAACCGAAAAATGTATACAAAACCACAATTAAAAAACAAATGGGATGCACTTAAGACTGATTGGAAGATGTGAAAGGATTTAATTGGCAAAGAAACTGGACTTGGATGGAATTCAAATAAGAAAACTGTTGATGCATCTGATGATTGGTTGTAAAGTAAATTACAGGTAATAGTGCTATTTTTTTATTTCCTTTCTCTCTTTTTTATATTACTTTTTCCATGTTATCAAAGTTATTATAATCTGTGCAGAAATATTCTCAAACGTCAAAGTTTCATAAAGAAGGCATTGCACTAAATATGAAAGAAAAGTTTGACAGGATATTTATTAATACCACAGTAACAGGAGATTATGCTTGGACTCCTACACCAGGATTTGTTTCATCTGAATATGAAAAAGTATCCACTATGGAAGTTTCTCTAATTGAGAGTAGTGGTAATTCTGATGAAAATAATATTCAAGAACCTTCAAAACATATACAAAGAAAAAGATAAAGGGAGGAACTAGGAAAACAATTCACAAGACGGTGGGAAGGAAAAATAAGGCGAATGTGGGAGGTGCAGCAATGCTTTCTGAACAAATTAGTCGTCTTGTAGATGCAGTTGAGGGTTGTAAGACTTCTTAAATATCTTCTGCTTCTAACAAGACACCTGAGTTTACCATAACAAAATGTATAGAGGTTCTCAAAGATATCCTAGGGCCAGACAAACATCTAAATTTTTTTGCAACTGAGCTATTTTGTGCAAAAGAGAAGACAGAAGTGCTTATGGCTATGGATGAAACTAATAAGCTTAGTTGGCTCAAGTATGAGCATAAGCATGCACATGCACATGCAGGATAGAATTTCAGTATGACTCGGAAACTTTATTTATTGTCATTTTGTTGTATTTATTTTAGTTGTTATGTTAGTACTTTTGTATTTGGTATTGAACTAAATAAGTATTTATTTTATATTTCTGCTATGAACCTATTACATTAAGTTATATATATATCTTTGGTTCATTAAATGTTTTTTTAAACAATATTCGGCAGGTTCAAATTCTAAAGGTGTAAATGGTAGATAAGCTCACAAAGGCCAAACTACAAGTTGTATGTGGGGCTATTGAACTTATATAATACTATTACAATACATTTATTTATAAAAATCCTTGCATGAATTCTTCACAAATAGGAAATAAATGGTTGATAGAAGTACTTGATGGAAATGATGATAGATGTTTTAGGATGCTTAAAATGGATAAAAATTGTTTTTACAATTTATGTAATGACTTGCAAGCCAACTATGAGCTACAAGGATCAAGAAGAACAAATGTGACTGAAATCTTAGGGATGTTTTTGCATATCCTAGGACATGGTGTTGGGAATAGATTAGCGCAAGTGTGTTTTCAACACTTTGCTTGATGTGTACACATATTTCAAATGCTATATGCCTGTTGAGTGTTGATGTTTTGAAGCCACAAGATCCAAAATTTAAGGATACGCTTATTCAGATATCAAATGACTGTAGATATATGCCTCACTTCAAGGTAAAATGAATTACTAATTTGTTCCTTGATTTCTGTTACTTTATATTTACTAACTTATCAAAATAATATAGGATTGCATTGGTGTAATAGATAGTGTATATGTCCAGGCTCGTATAACTCATAAACATTAAGTACCATTTATTAGTAGGAAAGGAACACCAACACAAAATATAATAGCTGTGTGTAATTTTGATATGCAATTTATATATGCATTAACTGGTTGGGAAAACAATGCTCATAATGTCCGTATTTTCTTATCTGCTTTGCGTGATCCAAGTGTAAATTTTCCTAAACCACCAGAAGGTTAGAATGCCCTCTTTAAATATTTCTGAATTTTTAATGATGTTGATTAATAATTTATATTTTTTGTAGAAAAATATTATTTAGTGGATGCAAGTTATCCACAAATTAAAGGTTTTCTAGGACCTTATAAAAATGAACGGTATCATCTTCAAGTGTGTCGCCAAAAGTAGTCAACTCAGAGGATATAAAGAAGTATTAAATCATGCACACTCTTATCTTAGAAGTGTTATTGAACGTACGGTCGGTATATAGAAGAAAAAATGGAAGATTTTAAGAGACATACCTTCTTATTTATTTGAAAAACAAGTAAAATAGTTATTGCAACTATGACTTTGCACAACTACATAAGGAGGCATACCAAGCATGATCGTCATTTCGCCAAAATCATTGATAACTATAGAAGAATGAAAGATAATGAGGATGTTGAACCTCTTATTACCAATGTGACAAGATCACTTGAAATGGATGTTGTAAGAGATGTTATTATTGAAAGTTTAATGGGGATGTGTTTTTAAATTTTTTATGTAACAAATATTTTTATAAAGTTTCGCTACATGCTATGTAATAGAATTTGTATGCAGTTTTATTAGATGCTATGTAACAAAAATTTTTAGCAGTTTTTGCTAGATGTTATGTAACAGATTTTGATTAATTGTTTTGATAGATGTTGTGTAATAGAATTTTTATGAAGTTTTTGGATTTTTTTTCTCGTAACCTGCACTTTCCCTTTCTCTCTCGGTGAAATAATGCTGATATATTGGTTTTTGGATTTCTTCTAGAAGAGTACATGTTTAGAAAACTACTTATGGAAAAGAGGTTGATCTTGCTACAAAAGCTCTATCCAGTGATTTGGCTATAAGTTCTGTCTTTGTTCCTGATTTAGCACTTTACTTTGGCAAAAATAGAGAGAATTCAGGGTCTACAGATGGAACTTCCAACTTGCCTAATGACCATGCTATTTTGTCAACTGGAAATCAAGATGTAGAAGGAATCGTGGGTTTGGGTTTGTTAAAAATGCTGAAATAACTTAGCAAAAGCAAACTATTAAAAAAATTTAAACACTTTATAGGGGTTATTTGGTTATACAGATGACATTTTCCTGTTTATAAAAAATACAACAAAAGTTTAAGTTCCATTGAGACTGCAATAAGATGCACATTTTTAGGCTTGTTATGTTGAGTCCAGCACTTTACTCTTGATCTTATTTCACTATTTATTGCTTCAGTGTTCTATGCTCTATGAAAGAAAAAAGCATATGTTGCCAGTAACCTTTCATAGTTCAACATTTGTTACTGTTTAATCAAGTGAAATGCAAGGAAGCATCCTCCCCTTTGCTCTTATGATACCTGTAATTTTTTCATTGTAGAGCTTCTTGGCTATTTCTTGGTGACAGGCTTGATATGTACATATTTTTTATCTTATTTGTTATTATGATTTTGATGTGTCTGTTTTAAGCCTATAGAGATGGTTTCCAATCACGCTAATTCCAAAAATATTTCCTCCAATTTGTCCTTGTTTAGTTTTTTTATTGAGATTTAAAAAATTACAACAACCCACATGTCCTGCTCATGTAAATTAATATTTTTGCATTTTCTCCTCAAAGATATGAGTGTTTCCTCAAATATGTTTTTGTTTTAATTTATCTTTTTGGTTTTTTTTCCTGACATTCCATTCAAATGATTGATTTCACTAATGTTGCATATATTTTATAAAAACATTCAGATTCTATTGGGAACAACCAAAACGTCTATTGCACCATGAATTATCAGTCCTCATCTAGCTTTCCAACGCAGTTATCACTTTCTTCTATGCAGATTCAACAAACAACTCCGAAAGCATATATGGACTGCTTAAATTCATTTTCTAATATAGTCAATACACCTAGTTTTGTTCAATATGATACCTACTGTCAAAATATAGAACATACTGTGCCTTTGCAGTCCCAGCTTTGTTTAAAAAAATTACATGAGAATGATCACATAGCTTCATATAATCGGGCAGTAGTGGTCGTCAGCCGAGGCCAACGAGGACAAGCCCAAACATAAGAATGGCTCCACAGCCGAAGGCCTATGGTCAGTAGT
Source organism: Taxillus chinensis (assembly GCA_023512835.1). NCBI lineage: Eukaryota > Viridiplantae > Streptophyta > Magnoliopsida > Santalales > Loranthaceae > Taxillus > Taxillus chinensis. The sequence continues at coordinate 32,284,570 of CM042087.1, forward strand.
GTAAGAATTAAGTTTTCTTGCTATTTTTGATATTTTGACGTTCCCAATGCTATTTTCTATGTTGTTTTGATGATTTGACATGTAAATAATGTTGTTTTGATGTTTTATATGATGGTGATGTCTGGAAAACCCTAAAAGGATCCAATTAAAGGTTTTGTTGATTGTGATTGATGTTATATGTGTGGATTAATTATTTTGGATGATGGTTATGATTGTATGTGTTATGATTAATGCTTTGATTGTGATATGTATATCTAATATGTATGATGATCTCTTTAATGAGATAGTAGTATTGATGATATGGTTAAATGATGATTTAAATGATCGTTAATTTTTGTGTGAATTATTTGTATGATTATACCTTGATGTAATTATGGAAGATATGGTAGATAGAGGCAAGGTCATAAGATTGGAGGCTTGACATATGTTAATGTAACTGTAAGCACTAATAGCCTAATGAGGTTAGAGGTTAGTGTAATTAAAGGTATAACAAGTGGCTAAATGCACCTAATGATGATGGAAGGTTTACAGGATATGATGATTGCCAAACTTGCAAGGTTTAAGCTTATTGATGCTTCAAATGATATGATGATTTACAAACATGGAGGGTTTAAGTTTATTTATACTTGTAATGATATAATGAGTTATATTATGGTATGTTGTGGAATTATGAAATGGTTTAGTGTTGGATACATTGATGGATGGTACAACCAACTGGTACATGTTTATATTGATCATTATGATTATCATTTTGGTGATTTGTGACTCATATAGGATGGTTCTTTTTTTAATGATAACTGTTATTAATATTTTGAGATATGTTTGATTATATGATTGACGATTGTATGAATATAAATGATAAGCATATATATGTCATGTAGGATTTTAGGTTTCGTTTGAATCATAGAAATGATGTGAAGTTGTAGGTTACCTATCAATCAATTGGGTTCCATCCTATATTGTTGATAATAATACTATCCTTGATTTTCCTAAGCTGGAGCCAGAGGCAGGCAAAATTGTGAGATTTTGCCAGTAAAATTGTGAGATTTTTTGAAATGTTAAATTCTGTTTTATTTTATAATAAAATGTTGATTAATAATATATCTGATATTTTCATATTTAGAATTGATTTTATTAAATAAATTATTTTTAAATATGTATTTAATTTATAAACGATATTAATATTTAAAAAAGTTATTTACAAATTATTTTTATTATATAAAAAATAATTGAAAAAAAAAAAAAAACATCCCGTCACAAATGTGGGATAGATCTGCTCTATAAATAAACTCCACCCCTACGGCGCTTTTTTCCGGTGCATACTGCGTAGGCACTAGGATCGAATCAACCCTCGGTTCCAAAATCCAAAGCGCCTCGCATATTGCAAAATGAAAAATATGCCCATATCGAGCGACTTTCTTTTCTACGTTTCGATTTGGATTTGGTTGCGTTACTGAGATTTTGGCGAAGAACTCGAATGGAATTTAAATTGGAGTGGAAGGACCAAAGTTTCAGTCGCGACGATGGTGAGAGAGAGAGAGATGTTACAGTTCAAGAATCACTGAATCAGTTACTGTTGGGTGGTTAGAAGGTCGTTCGTTGGTCGTCTCCGAAGAAGAAGAAGAAGGTCCTTTTCCACTTTAATAAACTCCTTGGTCGAACCACGAATCTACTCTAATTTCACAAATTAAATAAATTGTTTTTATTTATTAATGTTTTTAATTAATTAATTAATTTTATACTGGTCTCCCGTCGGTGCCACTGTGTCAGTGCCTTCTATATTTCAGATCCCTGTTTTGTTAGTTTGGGTGTTTCAGCAGCCTCCCAAATGGCGACGACTTTTCGGTATCAGTTCTTCAGTTCATTGCATGTTTGAAAACTTTTTATTATTGCGTTTTTACAGCATAAATTCCAACTCACGCTTGCCTCAAAAGCGTGATCTATCTACCAACATTACTTTTGCCTCATTCCTTTGGCAGTTGGAAGCCATTCTTCACATCTTCGCATCTCTCTCTCTCTCTCTCTCTCTCTCTCTCTGATACTGTCATCTTTTTGTATTTGTCTCATCTTACTCTAATTTGCTCTGACGATGCCAATTCCTCTTCCTCTTCCTGTATCTCTTTGATCTTTGATTTTTCTCATCTGGGTATCTCCCATTTTCCTTCCAATCTCCCCCCTGCACTTCTTATTCTCAATTGGCTTTTCGACAGATCTGTCTTGGCTTATTTATGTGGAAATTTCAACGTCAAAAGTGAGGGGGGTGAGGTGTCTGGAGCTATGGCTTGGTTCAGCATCTACCAAACCTTCGTCTTTTCGGTCCCAATATTCTTTGCCCTTGTTCTGTTCTTTTTGTTCTACCTTTTTTACCTTCGCCGCCGCAGGGTCGATGGGTCTTCTTCTTTTCAAATGCGAACATTTTTACACAACATGGATGACATATCCAGCGTAAGATTACTCTTTCTTTCTTTTCTTTTCTCTCTTCTTTTTAATTTACACAAATTAATGTTGTTGTTTTTTCTTGAATGGACTGGGATTTCTTCAGTCTGAGCTGGGGTTGAAGAAAGAGTTCAGGGAACTGTTGCCCATCATTGTGTATAAGGAGAGCTTCTCTATCAATGATACACAGTGAGTCATCTTTTTTCTGTGTATTGATTTTGCCTTTGCTTGCCTTAGTTCTTATTTTTCCTTTTCGTGTTGCTGCATCTGTCTTGTTTGAACTCTGGATGCTTATGTTTTTACTGTATTGTGAGGATTCTTGATTGTTTATTTCTGACCCTGGTGGTTTTGGGTTTGCCCCTCTCGCCACTTTGCCTTATGATAACATAAGAGGCAGTGTGTGAGGCAAAAAGGGCGTTCAGAAGTGCTTCTCAAACGTGCCTCCTTAAGCATGGGTTCATGCAGCTTTGATTTCTGATCAGCCCCACATATATCCGATTTACACGGTGTCACACATACCCCCCATGCTAATGTGTTTAGGTAGATGGACCTGAAACAGGATTCAAACATTTATGTTATTTAAGAAAAAAAACTGATGCCACAAATTGGATTTAAAGTCTTTATCAATTTTGTTTAGTTTGTCTTTGGTACGTAATGTGAAGGAACACCAGAGATAAATGGATCAATGATTTGTGTTTTATGCTTAGACTTCATTGGGCCTGAGCTGGCATGAGTTTTATGTGACCTACTTTTAATTTTGATGATTTTTACCACGAATTTAGTTGCGATGTGATTTCCAAAAAAAATCTTCTCATCAATATAAATGGTGGTAGAGTAAATTGAAAATTTCCATGATATGTTTTACATTTATCCCTACCTGCAAAATATTTTTCATGGTTTAGTTTATTTCAATATATTGCAATATCCAGTGTGCCCTGCCCCTTCATTAATATGTGCAAACAAATAGGGGACAGCTAATAGCGTTAGAACAGGCTAGAGACTATTTGTATGTCCAAAACTCAGGAACTTCTTCATGATAAGGACCTTTTAATAATTCTAGCTTCCCTCTGATATACCATGCAGATGTGCGGTATGCCTTGCGGACTACCATGCAGAGGATAGGCTTCAACAAATTCCTGGATGCTGCCACACCTTTCACATGGAATGCATCGACTGTTGGCTCTCCTCCCACACCACCTGCCCCCTCTGCCGCCTTCCCCTTTTTTGTGCTGCAAAAGCTCCGTTCACTGAGACATTCAACATCCAAGTAGAAGAAAATAACCACACACTGTCTGACATAAGCAATGGGGACGAGTCACTATGCCAAAGCGGGTCGCATACAAGCGAAGAAACTAACACTGAGACAAGGACGGAAGATGGAAGATTAGTTGCCCAAAGTGACTGCAATGTAGAAGAGAGTCCTCACTGTATTGACGAAGAAAAAGTGTTTAGTGAGGTAGGGTATGAAAATATGGACATCGAATGTAAGGATGGGGTTTCGAAGCTTTTCACTGTGACACACTAGTTTATTCTGCCACCAACGCCCGCTTCAATAACATTATGTGAATAGTCATTGTTAGACTATAACTGCACATCACATATTCAATTGAGTCAGTAACTCTTTACATGCTGTCAGATTCTGGTATAATAAAGCTACGTCATACATTTTACTCGTGCCCTGGGCATTTAAACAGAAAAGATTTTCCCTCATAAGTTCGATCAAGAGCGTGCCTACAAGGCCTCGTAAAATGTTGGTTCATCATGGCTACTCAAAATACGATCCGTTAAATTATAACAGGTAATCGTAAAAATAACTTCAGAATTGGTCAGTTTACATGTTAATTCGTAGGGCGGGAGATTAATCAGAGGAAAGTCTTATTCTCTTGTGACAATTGCAAAAGTCATAACTCCAAACCAAAGCCTGACAGAACTGTGGAACTTTGTACACGACTGAGTTTATTGGAGCAACGATGATCATTATAATTGAATGCAGAATTCTTGGAACTTTGTGCACAAGGTGTGAATTTGTGAGACTTTGGCTCGGCTCCATAGTTCCTGGTCCATTCAAGTAGGTGGCTGTCTAAAGACTTGTGGTGAAGACTTTGGCTCGGCTCTATAGTTTCTGGTCCATTCAAATAGGTGGCTGTCTAAAGACTTGTGGTGAAGACTTTTGCAGGATAACTTTTGTATTTCTACTTCTGTCTTAAATATGCACGTTCGTGTATATAAATATGTGGAAAAATAGTGTGGAAATAGAAAATGGTGTGGTTGTAATTCATATTATCATATCATAGTAACATCAATTTCTTAGTAAGCATATTTTCAAACCACATAAAATTGATGTGTGCTTTGTGTGTATGTTGCGCGAGATCCTACGAGAACGTAATTATAATCCACTATAATGCATCTAGGAGATCATTCTTTGATAACATTATTTCATGTATACAACCAAACACCACACACTAGAGTTTCCGAATCTTCTATCTTTTCCGTCTTCACATTTGAGTTAAAAGTTAGAACTGTCCTCACCTTTTGTTTTATTGTTTCTTTTACCTAATTGGATTTTTGTTTGGATTTGGAAGGGTATTGCGAGTGAAAATTCATCAGTCATGATCTTACCTCTCGGGTCCATTTGAAGAGCAGGGAAGTAGTCCATGAATCCTTGTAAATTACAGTTTCTGTGCCTTTTGGAAACACACTAAATATATATTCTGTTAAGCCACCACCAGCGACATGAGCAACCCCATAGTCCCATACGATGATGAAAGTGAGGAATGGCCCGCTTTACACATGTCAGTGAGTGCCATCCCCCAGGAAGGGTCCGAGAGTGAAAAAGAGACCACTTTGGGCCAAAAGCTTATAAGTTTTGTCGAATGGAAGAGCTAGACTAGAATAGTGGTATTTTAAATAATCGTAGATTTGGAGGTATGGGCCATAATACAATAAAGAACCAACAGTCTCCTTACACAACGTGTGACAATCTCAAAAAAGCCATTTACGTGCTACGGGTGCTGCAATCTCGAAAAATCTCAAAACCTTGAGAAGTGCAATGAAGCAATGGTGTTGTAGGAAATTATTCCAATTATTTGGACGGTTAGAAATGGGCATCTGGAAAAATTGGGGACCATTTTTCAACTTGTATGTATCAATTTTCTACTAAATTTGAGTTTTCGGAGAATGGGATGGGTAATTCGCATGAATTTGATTGTGAAGCGAATGTTCGGGTTTTTTTTGTTAACTGCTAGTACCCACTAACTCTCAGCTTCAGAAATTGTCACATCTAATTTAGCCTAGACAATATTTGATTCCGTAATCCTGAGGAGCATCAGCATCCACTTTTTTATTTTATTTTTGGTTTCAAATGCATTTTGTATTCTGTTCATTACTTCATTAGATTCAACACAAATTTTGAATCCATGTTTGCTGTTAAGTAAAACCGTAAATGAATCAAATATTAATAAACAAGTACACATTTGACTCAGCAAAAAATGTTTATGTTCACTTGTTAAAAAATAGTATCGCTTTCATGAATAGTTAATGAATCTTATTGTTATATTTGTAAATATATTCACGAATATTTATAAAAGTATTTACTAACAGTTCATAAATATAATTTTTTGTTTTAAAAAATTATCTGTTCAAAATTTTACAAGACAATTAATATATATAAAGATTATTTTATTAAATATAATTTAATAAATATATACTTTTATATTATTATTAAATAAAAATATATGTTTTATTTTATTTATTATTACTATTGTTATAATATTTTTATAAATTATATATAATAATTATTTAAACATATTAAATAAGAATAATATAATATAATAATTAATTAATTATATTTTTTTAGATAAATTTATAATATAAATTCCTTTTACAAACTTTTAAAATTTTATAATTATATTCATAAATATTTATAAATAAATTCAAAAAATATTTATTCGTAAATATTATAATTTAAGTTTGTGTTTCATTCAATTCATTAATAATGATAAGATTTAAATATTTACTGTGAGCTTTTTCCAGTCCTAAGAGCATCTCCAATAGGGTTAGGGTAAGCTAAAGCAAAAGCTATAGTTAAATTTAGCTAATTTTTAATAAAAATGTGCTCCAATAGTTCAGCAATACCATCAGCCAAATATAGATTGAGCTAAAATTTTAGCCAAATTTAACTAAAATTTTAGCTTCTGGCTGAGATGCCATATCAACATTCAGCCGTATGTCCTAAAATGCCCTGCAGCCCTACGTTCCGCAGCGTCGTCTCCCCCCCCCCCCTTCTGCACAACATCCCCAAGATCTACGTCGGCGGCATCGAGCTCACCCAGCCCGACCTCTTCAACAACGGTTTCATCGGCGTACACGGCCTTGACGGCTTCGCCTCCCACCTCTCCCCTTACTCCTGCAACATCGAGCACATGACCTTCCTCCACAACTAGCCCGCCGCTTCCACCGGGACGCCGACGGATCAGGCGGCCACGGCAACGATGCTCGCCGTCCTTCTCCATCATGCGCCTGATGCTTCATGACGCCATGCTCTGCCTCCGGATCAGCGGCTACACCGTCCTCACGCTGGTGCTGCGCGTCAAGTACGCCGAGCTCGTACTCGGGTGTACACGCACGCCCCCTCTCCCTTTCCGGCTCCCCCTCAATGTGTCGCTCCCCTCTCCCCGGCCGACGTCCCCCCACCTCCCTGCCGGCATCCTCCCTCTCCCCTCCGTCTCCACTTTTGCCTGAAACAATAAGCCAAATTTGGAATTTGGGAATTTAAAAGGGTAATTTTAGAAATAGAATTATTTAGCAAAAAATACATGAACTGTTGTTGGAGAAGTATTAGTTAAATGACAACTGTAGCAAACTATATTTGATTTTAACTTTAACTTTTAGCTGATTTGTATTGGAGATGCTCTAAGAGCATCTTCAATCTGTTAGCTATAGCAAAAAATAGCTTAAATTGATCTCCAATGAATTAGCTATATGATTAGCTATAGCAAAACAAATAGGTAAATATAGATAATTTTTTACATATAGCTAAGGCTGCCACATCAACTTATCACTCCCAACTTTTTAAAATTCCTATCATACCCGTGAACGCCCTCCTCCTCTCCTCCCCCTTCGTTCCCATTCCCGTCGCCCCCCTCCTCTCCTCCCCCGTCTCGCACCCCCTGCCCCATACCCCTATCGCGCACGCCCCCGCTCCCTGCGTTCCCCCGGTTGCTCGTCCCCCCGTCGTGAGATCGAGCCACCTAGTCTCGCGCCACCCCTGCAAGATCGACGCCCTCCTCCTCCTATACTCCCCGTCGCGCACGCGCCATTTCCCCCCGTTGTGCACCCCTATGTCTCGTCCGCCCCCCCCCCGGCCGTCTCTTGCCTTGACCCTCTCCCCCACAAACCCCTTCCCACGGCCGTCACACCCTCCCTCCCCACAGTCCCCTTCCCGGCATCTCACGCTACGTCCTCCTCCCCACAGGGCACCGGGGTCTCTTCCCAGCTCTGCAAAAAGAAATCATCTGTTTGTTGTTGTTTGCACAGATTTGATGGGGGTCGAAAATGGAAGAACAGAAGGGCGTGAAATTTGGAGAGATTATTGGATAGTTTAGAAAAAAATAAAAATTAGATAAAAGTATAGATGGTATAGAATTGGAGTAACCTTAGCTAAAGTGACACCGTAGCAAGCTAAATATAGCTTTAGCTACCCACTTTAGCTAAGAAAGGTTGGAGATGCTCTAACGCCTAAGCCTCTCACTGATGTGACATACTTTTTTTTTTGAAGTCCACCACTGATGGAAAAAAAATACAAATACCATGTTATTATATTTTTCAAATAATTGCATTAGTTCATCATATACATGCAACCGTTGTGAATTGACAGGCACCAAACTTGCCTACATGTGCATTTTTGTAAATTTTGCAACAAAAAGTCCACTAGTTCCAGATGTACGGGGATCGAACCGCAGTGTCTTCCGTATTAACCCACTCTTGCAAGGCCATTGTTTTGCAGCATCAATCTCCTGCAGCTCTGCATGAACCATAAAACAAGAAAATAAAAGAATTTTCCAAAGTAACCCTACATATAGAGGAGTCATCATTCTGAAGGCAAATGCCAGTCAGAAACCTACATTCAGGATTTGATAATGATTTAAATTTTTTTGAAAGAGAAGGATAACCAAGTGAAAACAAGGATTTCCTGCTAATGGAAAGCAACCATGGATCACTTCTTTCCTCCATCAACCCAGATTCCACAGGCCTAATACCTCTGATTCAAGTGATAATGAAGGCCAACTCCTAAATTGGAAGTTAATAATTTTCAAAAGCCGAGATGTTTAGAATATGCTAAACTTGACCTGTAGATAAATACAGGGATTCTGGACAGGGGTTTGAGAGATAGAATGTGATTAACTCAAGTCTTTTTATTATTTTTGCTTAATGAGCTGTAAAACTAGCATTTCAATCTCAATTTCCCACACAAAATAACGGAGACCATTCTGCCATGCTTGCAAACACGATGAAGTTTCAAAGCAGACACCTTGTCTCTCCTTAAAAAACGGTTCAACTCATGGCAGGATACAATTTCAAATGAAAAATTAGATACGACAGAATCTGACCAGCATTACTATTTTCCGCAAGGAATTGCTTTACCACATCTTCATTCTGGAATACTGTTAAACTGTAACCAAAAGAAATCATAGAAACCAATTTTAGAGGAAAAGGAACATTAGAAACAGAAATTCACTCTCACCCAGGCAAAAAATAAAATGTAACAAAGTTAGAACAACATATTCAAATTAATAATTCATAGAACGGAAAAGATGCCAGTGAATGCCACCTGCAAGTGCTATAGACAAGTGAACCACCAGCTTTCAGCAACCGGAATCCATTACTTAAAAGTCGTAACTGCAGGGAAAAGGAAAATATATACCAGAAGTGGCATACAGGCAAATCATAATTCACTTGAAAACATAAAACTATCATCAAAAGAGCTTATAACATTTTTAAGAAGCAAAAAAATTTTCAAAATCATTTCATCAATTAATACCACCAAATACTCAGAATAATGGCAAAATAAATAGTAAGGATTGGCGTTAGCATTGCATTTGAGGATCAGGATTTTTATTGGTAGCATCATATTTAGGATTCCAGGATATATTGTAACACGGTTTGGCCTTTTCAAATGCTCCCAAACCTTGCAATAAAATATCGCAAACAATTCACAGCATTAAGATTCCAAGAGAAATTGTAACAGGATATAGCTTTTGCAGTGGTTGTGGTTCCCAAACGTTGTAGTGAAATACCACACACAACCCACAGCATATTGGGATACCTACAAGAACTCTGTGGCTCCCAAACGTTGTAATGAAATATCACAAACAACCCAATTAGGATGTCTGCGAGAATTCAGCCATCCATGTATGATTTCATTTCTCATAAAATGCCAATCACCTTTATTTGTAGTCCATTGATTCACTTAGATAAATCTGTGATAGCCTTAATGAATTCAACCATCTCCCAAATGTGGTTAACTATTAAGTGTATTGAATTCAACCACCTATGTAGGATTTTTATTCCTATATTGGAAGTTAATATACATTGGAACCACACTGCTCCCTCAATTTACCAGGTTTACTTGTTGCTCTATGCTAATCCTAAATCCAATGAAGCATAATGCAGTAAGCGAGTGATGACATTTGGAAAGATCCATTTGTTCAAAAAAAAAAAAAAAGTAAACTCCCAGATAGCAGAAGATCAAACTTTTTTTTTTGATAAGTAGCAGAAGGATAAACTAAACCTGAAGAATAGTTAAGTTATCAGTTCTTTCAGCATTCAATACACGACGTTGAAGTGTTTCCCAGCCCCAATTTTCGAACTTTTGAACATGCTTTATTGATCCGTCGTGTGTGCACTCTGCATCAACAAGGACCTGTTACAAGTTCAAAGAAACCCACTCAAGCAATTATGTAGAATAAGAAAGAAAAAAGCAAATAAACTCCGATCAAATAAAATCTAGTTTATTTGGTTACAAAGAAGACCTTGGTATAGAGGAAGGACTGAAGGAGAAATAAAATTGCTCACCTTGGAGACATGAATCCTTGAACTCCCCAAAGGGAGACCAAAGAGACACCACTTGAGATGAAGTTCATTTGTCAGAATCTTAAGTTACATGGAATAAGCACAACTTCATGCCAAAAAAAGTAACAAAGAAGGGGGAAGTATGCAATTTACCTTGTCATAGCCGCAAGTCAAAAGCTCAGAGTCACACAGAGTTTGATATAATTGGTTTCTAGTGAGCCCAACTACTCCAGATTCTTGCCCATAAAATATAAGTTCTGGATCTTGATCTCCCAGACTAATTTGTGACGCAAAACTTCGGCGTGCTTTCGCAATTTTCCTGTCTTTCCATGTTCTCTTAGGTGTCCATTCCTTGAATACATCAAGTTTATCTGCTGATTCAGATTCATCTGTTAATAGTTGACAGGATTATTAATTATGATACGTCTGAAAAGGTGGGTCATTATGGAAAAAAATTGCCCACGGTATAGCACTATCACTGTTCAAGGTCTGCAATTATATAGTTCTTGTCTTTTTCTTCAAGATTATTACATGATTTAGAGTCTGGAAAAACCCTCACAGGAACTAGAGAGAATGTTGTGCCATCAGCAACAAAAAGTCGACAGCGACTGCCAAGCATATATTTCTGCAACATTGTTCTACAAGCTGCTAAACGGTGGCTTGCAATATCAACAGCAGTGACAGAACCAGAGTTACCCAGAAAGTCCAGTATCATACAGAGTTTAGCTCCTGGATGAATAAGAATAATAAGACAATAAAAAAGTTGGGTGAGCATTTCAATATATCCAAACGAGCTTTCTCATAGTTGTGACAAGCCTAAAAACTATATTTCTTGGTGCGGCTCAATTTTCTTAGATTAAATTACTTTCTATATGGTCATTGCCAGAACCCACCACAGGAGCTTTGTGCACTAGGTTTGCCCATTTATGGTCATTACCACTTGCCAGTGTCAACCCCAATAATGTAAGTCCTTGAACGATAAATATCAAACCTGATTCACATCTTTTATTTTTTTCCCACCACCTGAAAGAATGGTTAGTCCAACAAAATGGCCATACAACTATACATCTTTTGTATATTACTATCCATCCCAAAATGGTTTAAAATTCAGTACCTCATGGTCTAAAAGCTCCAAAGAAAGTTTATAGTGACACATAAATGATGCTCACCAGGTGCAGCACAGAGATCAAGCACATGATCTCCCACTGAAATGTTCAAAGCAGAAACAGCAGCTCCAGAAGCAGCATCTATTCCATATACCTGAATGACAAAATAAAGTATTTGAGGGGGGGGGGGGGGGGGGGGGGATAATAATTTCTCAATCAAGTGCATGGAATTTTCAGAGGAATGACATATAATTGAAAAATCATTCCCGTGTGACAAAATCATACCAAACATGAACCCCTTGTTTGGTAGAGTAGAAAATTGGTGGAAGAATTTTAGATGGAAAAATGGTGAAAAGAAAAAAGGTGGAAAAGGGAGTTGTTTGGTTGGGATGGAATTTTTTTAAATTAACTTAATTGGGATTAGTAGAAAAAAATAATATTGTTTAAAATACCATTTTTGTCTTTGCGCATATAATTTTGTAAATTTGTGTATTAGGTAGAAAAAGATAATTTTATAATTTATTAAATTTTCATATATATTTTTATTGTCATAAAAATAACCTTAGTTTTCTATACCATTTTGCATGCCTTTTATTCTAATTCCCATTTTCCATCTCTTGTCAAACGTGAGAAAACAGCTTTGTCATGCATTTTCTACCCACCCCATTTTCCTTGGCTTTTCCGTGATTACCAAACAAGGGGCAAAAGTTCAAATAAATAAATCACTCTGGCCTGAAGCAATGAAAATGGAATAAATGTCAACAAACACCAGCCATGAGGAACACTGTTCCCTATCTATATCCATAAAAAAGTAAACAAATTAAGGAGGTTCCCAGCATAGATTTTGTGGGGAGAAAACAGCAATATATCAGCAGCAAACAACACCAACACAAATATTTTCCCCTCACCTGTCCTCCCTGATACAGCCTAGACTTAGCAATTTGGGCATGAGAGGGAAGAGAAAAAAAATCTGGTAACCATCCCACTTTCTCAATCTTACATTTGAACTCAGCTTCAAACTCTTGGACGTCAGCTTTACTGTTGGGTTTCAACCTTCAAGAATATAATATATTAAAGAATCGCAAAAAATAACATGAGGAAGACAATTGAATTGATCATAGGTGGATTGGGTGGATCAACAGGATATCTAGGATAAGTTCTTTGAACCCCTTGATGATGTGTTTGGCAGGCTGGATTGGGTAGTATAGAATAGAATAGAATATTATAATACTTGGCCTTAACTGTTACAGGTTTCAATTATGTAAGGAGAGTAGAGTAATTCTCTAAGAAGAGTGGAGTGGGCTTCAATTACTGGGTAATAATAGAATTAGAACATGGAGACTGATTGTAAACTACGTTTGAAGTGTGACTCAAAACACATTATAGACCAGTCAAATGATTGAATCAGCACATTGTCATTTCAAATTAATTGTAAGTGCAAACTTATAATACTATAGGACCAGTCAAGCCCCTGATATGGGCAGCGTAGACACTTGTAAAAGAAAATAACAAGCAACAAAGTTGATAGTGCTCCAAAAGCATAATCTTTGGTGTACCTTATGTATCGAGGGGCTGAAGCAGCCATGCTATAAATCAAAGGATCGACCCCATTGTCTTGGAGAAAATTGACATATTCATCTGGGAAAGGTAACCTTGAGGTTTCTTCCATCAAATGTTTTGAACAGAACCGACTAATTGATACTTGACCACCTGGCAATTCAAGATTATTTCAATCCGTAGTATTTGGGGGCTTTAAACGTTGGTGACTACAAACCCTAGAAACATGTCATGGTACCGCGAGTAGCTGCTAGCAAACCGTAGGAACTGAACTACTGTCGACATCGTCAAAGCTGTCGAATTTAACGAACACGACGCCAGAATGGCTGCGCCTGCAAGATTGGAGCCAAGAGCACGAGCCTAGAAAAACTAAATAAACCCAGACGGGTGTGAACGGTTCCTCCAGTATCACTCCCTAGCCGGGCGCGAGTTGGCTGGCGTCCCATAAAATTCTCAAATTTTAAATTGTTGCATGTATTTATTTAAAAATTATACGGTAAGATTGAATATTCATATTGTTTATAAAATTTTATGATACTCTGATCATTAATTTGTATAAAAAGTTTAATTAGCAAATTTTTAAAAATAAATAAATTTAAAATTTTACAAATTCAATTAGAAAAACTTAAAAAATAATTTTTTTTATTTTTCTAATTAAATTTATATAAAAAAATAACGTCAAATTATCGTAAAATTTTATAAATATAATAGACACTACATGAATTTCAATATAACGGTCAGTTTTTAAAATATATGTCAATTAGATAGCAATAATTTGAAAAACCGTATGGTGCGGATTTTATAGGGCATCACAGTCAACTCACACCCTTCCTAGCCTCTCCACGGTTCACGCCATGTACTTGGTGAATGTATGAGGATGAAAGATAGATGAACTCACTGTCAATCACTCTTCCAACCTTCTTATCTTTATATTCGAGCATTTAACCGTTCAGCGTCTCTTGTTCGATAATGTTCCGACGCATGCCTGAAGTATATCATGTACTTTTCTTTTATAAGACGATTATTGCATGAAAATTATCTGCTAGGGTTAGACATTCCAGCTTTAGATCCCCAAAATTGAAACACATTAACTTACCATTAGATAACATCCACATGTTTATTCTGATACTTATCAAGTTCAAAAACATTGTTTGAGTAACTTACTTAAATGACGACCTTAATTGCATTTTGACCCTTCAATTAGCTATAGCCTTGAAGATGACCGTCTCATAGCTTTGCTGATGATTCACATAGTATACAAGCTATGCTCTTTGAGTTTGAGCCTTTGAACCTTCAAGTCAGAACCTTCGAACCTTCGAATCTTCGAGTCATATTAACTCCGGTTTAGAGCCAGTGATACTCTGATCTTCGGGTCAAGTCTTCGAGTCTTCGAATCCAAGTTAGAGCTAATGACCAATTAACTTCTGACTCTTCGAGTCTTCGAGTCACCGACTCTCTAGGTTAGAGCCAGCGACTACCTGACTTAGCTAATCATCTATTCGCATCAACGGGTCTCTGAATCTTTGATCCTTTGAGCTTCGACTATGTGACACCCCCACTCTTCACCCAATGTGTCTTTGAGTCTGTGAGTCTACGAATCTACGAGACGCTACTCTTCACCAGACTGTACTTTGAGTTTTCAAATCTTCGACCCTGCCGATCTTTGAGTCTGCGACCCTGTGGACCTTTGAGGTTGTTGAGCTTCGAGCCTGAGGATCATCGACCCTATAAATCTTCAAGTCTGCGTATCTTTGACTCTTCAATTAACGTAGTACATAGTTAAAACTCTCTATACAAGCTCAATCTAAGATATCACTCTACGAAGTTATCTAACTAAGTATGGCATGTTGCTGCCCGCTTCAAAACACAAACTACTGTTGATAATAATGACAACCCAAAAGGACTATGGGAACAACAACTCTTATGCTTGAGATCGATGATATATAGGGATGACAATTTTGTTTCGCCCTACCCTGATCCACCCCGTCTTGGTTGGGTTTGACCCACCCTAACAAGCCATCGAATCAAGACCGAGTGTTACCCACCCGGCCCTATATTTATTGAGGGCTTTCATATATAAACTCTCATTATCTCTCACATTATTTTTTTCCTTTTCCATTCAATATCACTATGGCACTACCTCTTTAGTCTCTCCTATCCAGTCTCCACTCCAGCAGCGAGGGCACTCCTACGCAGTGAGTCCAGGTTCCATGCCACCAAACCTTCTCCAATACAACACAACCATTGATCGGATTGATCTAGAGGAGACTCCAAAGCCCTATCGCCTGCTATGTCTCGATCCCTTCCACCATTTACAAGTACTCCCACAACTTTTATGTATTTATTTTTTTGGTTGTGGTGAATCTGGTTATGGTGTATCATGTATGACTTCTTTAGAGGAGGAGGATCTCCTATTTTTGGTAGCCTCCCTGGTTAAGGATTTGGAGGAAGGGGGATCTCTTATTTTTCTCTTGCTCTTTGTTTTTTGGGGTGTTTGTCTATCGTGGTCCCTCCTTTAATGGGATTTCCAAAGTTTTTGAAATTGGGGATGAGGGACTAAAGGAGAAGACGAGAGGGAAGGAGAACCCTTGGATTAGAGGAGGAAGAATATGGGAGTTTGGGAAATTTTCATTCGTTGTTTTCTTTCTTTTTTTTAGCCTAGTAACCCCCTCTGTTCATGTCTCTGTGGGTGGTTATTATAGAAGGGAATGATGGGGAGAGACTAGAGAGGCTCAATTGGTGGTCACCATGGCTCAATGATCGGGGGACGGTAGTGTCTGCTCATTCAGGTGCTGGCAGTTGGTGTGATGGAGACGAAACGAATAAAAAAATGAATAAATGGGAGAAAAATGGTATACTATCAAAATTTAAATGGTATCTGCAATGGTGTCGGGAAAAATATATACCAATTTTTTGATTTTTTGTAGTTACCTGTATTTTTTTGGTATGGTTTGTTTTAGTATTGTTTTCACTACTCATAAAATTTTTTAAATTTATTGGACTTACTATTTTTAAAAACAATCATGTTAATAAATACCATCCAACCAAGCATCTCCTATTAATTCGAGTTTTTGAGTTTTGTTTTCTAAATATGAGAGTTCGATTGTTGTTTTGGTTTATTTATTTATTTTGTTTTTTGTTTTATTTTCTAATGATTTTCTTTTTTGAAGGGATAGCAAATGTCTACTCATGAAATTATTGGTAGCTCAATCACTGTGATTGTTTTGTCTGTGGATGCTTTGTAATATAATATTTGTATTGAGTGTCCTGAGCTGGGTTCCCATTGAGGATCGTGACAAGCTATCTTGATGTGGATAGGTCGGGTCATGATGTTTGTTAGCAGGCTGAGTTATAATGATTTTGCTTACTACACTATGTACGAGTACACAAAGCATGTAGTATATACTTGTTTGTTTTGCATAGTAGAGTGATGTGCAGTTATGGGGACATCTGCTAAGCTTGTAGCTCACCCCTACTTTGTTGTTTATCCTTTTCAGATGTGACCCAAGACTAGTGGAGGATTTTCTTCAGGAGGACATACCCACTACTATGATGTATGATACAATACTATATTTTATATTTGTATTTTGTATTTTGTATTCTTTTTGTATTGCATCCCAAACATGGGTTCGTGACAGTTGTATTTGCATATTGTTTGTGATGTGATATCTGTATGACTATTTTACATATTGCATATATGATAATGTATGGAAAAGTACAAGATTATCATTGATATATAACTGTACAAATTTGAATTATTGAGATAGCACCCATGATGTAGTCTTTATTGGTGCTTGTCGCCAACCCTTTGACCATTTGGGTGGCAGCAAGGGGAAGTCACGTTCTTGGTTCCGGGTTCCTTGGAATCCAGGGGCGTGACAGGTCCACCATGACACTCCTCAGCCCATCAACAGCGACGCGCCTCAGTCCTCAAATGGTGACGTGATAGAGGGTAGTCCACGACTGGCTGATCGATCCCTTCTCAAGATCACCCTCTACATTGGGCATAGGGAAAGGTTGTCTTCAATGAGGGGAGGTCACACCTGTGCAGTCGATTGAAGGGAAGTGGAGTTTTAGACGTTTGTTTATTCTCTATATTGTTTGTTGTGATATGTCCATGGTTATTGTTGGTTTCTTTCATCTATATGTTGTTGTTTTCGTTTGAAGTTTGCCTATGTCTTTGCTTTAATGGTTTGTCAAAATAAGGGAACTCAAGTTTCATTTTTTTGATCTCTGGGTTTGTCAAATGATAAGAGTGTTATACGTTGTGTTGTTGATTTAGTTGTGCTTGTGGCTTGCCTATATTGAAGTTTTCTTAAGGCTGCCACTGGCATTCTTTTGGAAATTAAATGTTTGCTTCTTTTCTCAGTTATTTTTAAGAGTATATAATCTGTCATATTAACTTAGGAACCCTTATTGTGTTTGGTGTTCTGTTCTTCAATTTCAACCTATCATTGGCTCAAAATGTTTTTTTACTTCTCACTGCTTGTTGGTGTTTCCTTTACCTATTGGGGTTTTGCAGGATTGTACTCTATGTTTTAACATGTTACATCCTCTATTTTCATCTAGACTCTCACTCCACGTTTTTTAAATTTATCCCGTGTTTGTTGTTTCAGCTTGGTTTTGATTTTGTTCACTTTGGCTATATTGGTTTTACATGCTGACTTTGGGTGGATTATGATTCAAGCTGGTTATATGTTTTATGTTAGTTTTTTTAACGATTAATTTTGCAAGGGAATCATAAACACTTGTATTTTATTTACTTATATGTTATTTATTTTTTAGATATTTTTCTCTCATTTGTAATCAGGTCTAAAACTTCTCTTGTAATATGTAAATTAAAACCATATAGTGGAAATAAGTGGAATGAAGAGAGAGAGAGAGAGAGAGAGAGAGAGAGAGAGAGAGAGAGAATTTTTGATTGTGGTTGGATGTTGTGTTATTTTAATCGTTCAAAACTTATTTTCACACGCACACACTTCTTTTTATAAAAATAATTTTTTGTTAAATAGTTTGAACAAATAAAATAGTGTCTTAAAAAGGTCAATCAAAATTTCATTTCTATTTTTTCAAACCAAAGCAAAAGCAATAATCATTTGAAAATTCTTTAGACTTTTAAAAATAAATTCAAATATATAGAAGTTTAGGACTTAAATTTTTTAGACTCTTCTAGACAGATTATTTTTTTAGGATTACTCTTTAGACTTCTTAGGAAAATTAAATTTAAATCAACTTTAACAAATAACTTAGAAAAAATAAAAAAGGGGTATAGATTTAAATCTTTAAGAAATAAAAACCTTTAGACAAGTGAAATATTAAAACAAATTATAAACCTCCTCATCTTAAAATAGGTATTTAAAGGGTGTTGTGGGTATGCTAATCCTTTCCAACGCGTAACCAACTTCTGGATTTAGCTCTAGCGACGTAGATCATTTCTAGGTGACCAACTGCACCCTAAAAACAGTTGGTGATGACTTTGTTTATTTCATCACCATTCAGATAAAGGTTAGGAAATTGCAACCCCGAAAGTGGGTTTCTCACAGTCGAAATTCGATGATGACAATAAGTTTTGTTGTAACCATTCAGATCACTTGTTTGTTAGTTTAGTATCACTCCTGTATTCTTTGTTTGCTTCTAATTTATTATTAGAGCATACTCATCTAGTTTACTATCTTTCCTTAAACCTTCTAAGTCTGCTAAAGACTTAAGCTTCTACGAAAATCGTTTATTCACCACCCACAATTTCATGGATGCAAGAGAGGCCAAACATCTAGGCATTAAATTATACATCCACTATAATTTTTTTGTTTGTTTCCTTGTTTGTAAACATTTATTAATTTCCTACATTATTTCTTCACATAAGATCATTTGTCTCACCCTGTAAGGTAGTATAGACACAAGCCCACCTGTGGTAGGATTGTAAGTTTAAAATAATACATTCATCAGGTATGGGTTTTAAGGGGTAAAAAGGGGTGGGGAGGGTTTGGGAGACATTATTGTAGAAATAATTAGAAAAAAAAAACATGCTTTAGGGAATGACACCTGTGGGATTAAGGTTCTTTGAAACATCATCATAAAAATGAATAGAAAGATAATGTGTGTCACGCCCCGAATTCCAGGGAACCCGGAATCGGGTACATGACTTCCCCTTGCCTCGCACCCGAAAGGTCAAGGGGTTGGTGACTAGCACCATTGGAGACTACACCGCGGGTGCTGTCTCAAATATGCAACCCTGTACGGTCATACACCAAGGGTAATCCTGTACTTTCCCATATATCATCATGCATACAAAGAGTCAAACAATCATACAGACATCACATCATACAGGATGCAAATACAATCGTTCACGGACCCATATCCGGGATATCACATAAAACAATACAGAATATAATCGGATCATACATCGAGTAGTGGGCGTCCTCATGGAAGAAAGTCCTCCACTAGTCTCGGGTCACACCTGAAAAGGGTAAACAACAAGTAGGGGTGAGCGGCAAGCTCAGTAGGTGACCCTAACACTCCACATCATGCAACACATATAAGTCTATACTATATGCTCGGTGTACTCGTGCACCGTGTAGTGTGCACAAACATCAGGACTCACCGCAACAAATATCAGGACAACTTGTCCATGATCCTCCATGGGATCCCAGCTCAGGGCACTCACCCCTAGCTCCACGAGCTCAACGGCTCAACTCAGGCCTTAGCCTGTCCACACGCAATATGCCCGGCCACGGTCGCCACACAGGCCTGCCATCGGTTCATATGCTGCCACGTCAACCACATAGCACCATCGGTGCATCACGGTGAGAACTCAAACAAGTCACGGAGTCCATGCCCCAATACCTCACATCAACCTACTAACATTAGTATGACATGTCATTTTCAACATTTCCTTTAGAATCGTAGCCGTATTCACAAGTAAGTCTTTAATCCTTGATTTATGAAGGAAGTACCCATAACAACTATTTTCTTGAAATTAAAAGTCCAGGCATTGGGTTCCCTTATCATAAATAAGATAATCCGATTTTTGGGGATTTTTCCCGAGATGTCTAACCCCACTTTCCAAAAACTCACCACTACGAACTTTTGGGTTTTTTCCGAGATTTTACACTAAATCCCAATTTTCACATTTTGAAATAGTGGGAATTAATTTTTCTAGTATTTTTCTTTGAATCCAAATGGGGGGTATTTCGTTATTTACATTGTAACTTAAGTATAACACTTAAATGTGTAGATGGGTATAGGTTGCAATGTAAATAGGTCCACTCCAATCAAACCGTATTTCGAATCGCCCAGGTGAAACTACATTTTCGAATCGCTTTATCGGATTTCGAATCAGTATTTTCGAATCTCTTTTCGGACTGCCTTCGACCCTCGAACCTACACTCGAACTACCTTCGAAAACTACCTTCGAAGTACCCATGAACCGCCTTGAAACTCCCTTCGAAGTACCTTCGAAACGATACTCGAAAATTGCACATTCGACACTCGAAATTACACTACATCGAACCTACCTTCGGACCTTCGAAATCGCACATTCGAAATTTCCAATTTCCATCGATCTCATCGGTTTGTTTCTCACCCGATTCACGACGATTCGTTCATCATCGTTTTTCACCTGTTTCTCGTCTGGATTCAACCCTGAAACCTCCAGACCTTTCTAATCTCATAAAACTCATACCTAATACTATATATTAGGTTTTAAATCACGTCTTACCCCTCGAACGCATTTTAAATACAAGATTCAACCCAAAATTGGTTTTTCCACAAATTCTAGGGTTCAACACGAATTTGCATGATTTCATCAAATTCTTACATGTTAATCCAAAAAACACAGCAAGAAAAGGGTGAAGAATCAATGGAACACCTACCTGGAATGATTCTTGATGCTTGAACGAGCTCAAAACGCCCCAAATCGAAGGCTCCAAGCTTCCTTCTCTCTTTCTCTCTCTAAGCTCTCCAACGCAGATGCAGAAACGCTGAAACGTAACGTGGAAGCTCTCTTTCCCCCTATTTATATTTATATGCCAGTCAATGACCTAGTCAACCATTGACCCGGTCAATAATTGACCTCCAAGGTCCCGAACTCCAAATTGAGTCAAACTACGGTCAAAACGCTCAAAATGACGAGCACAACACTAAACAGATATTATTACACTCAAATGACCGCTCAAATGCAAAGTCAACCAATAAACCCCGAAAAGTCAACAATCGGGTCAAACGGGACCCCGACTCGGAATCGGGCCCAAGTACAGTCAAAATGCTCACATTGACGGCTACACTACCGTCCAGATAGTTACATTCCCATAGAATGACTATCTCTCAAGACTACCCAAATACGAGTCTTTACAATGTGAAAGTAAATTAGAACTTTAATCAAAAGATAAATTATTTTCACATCGAGGCTTACATGGATTTATAATGAAAAGTAAACTAAAACTTAAAGTTTGCAAAGGCTACACATGAAATCAGATATCTATTCTTTTTCAAAATTTTAGAATAAAATCTAAAAATGATTTGATGATATCTTAAAAGGAAACAATCAATAACGGATACTTCTTTTTAGTATTTCAAATTCAAATTACAATGTAGTTTATTCATTTCAAATTTAAATGTACACTAATTTTTCACACCATTAAACAAATCAAATTATTATTCCAAAGAATAAAAAAGACATGATTGATGTTAGCGCCATGCCTCTATTCCATTTTCTCACACTAATATAGATTATTTGTATCACCTAGCAAGGCTAGCATGGGAGTATAGACACATGCTCACCAGTGGTAAGATTGTAAGTTTAAAATTATGCATTAGTGAGATATGAGTTTTAAGGGATAAAAAGGAATAGGGAGGGTTTCAAAGACATTATTGTAAACACCATTAAAAAAATGTTTTTAGGGAATGAAACCCTTGGAATTAATGTTCAAATTTTGAAACATCGGTATAAAAATAAAAAGAAAGATGATGTAAAAGTAAATTAGAACTTCAATCAAGAGATTAGTTATTTTCACATTAGGGCTTAAGTGGGTTTGTAATAGAAAGTAAATTAAATTTTAAGTTTATAAAGGATACAAATGAAATCGAGATATCTATTATTTTTTGAAATTTTAGAATAAAATATAAAAATGATTTGATGATATCCTAAAAGGAAATGATCAATAATAGATAGCTCTTTTTAGTATTTTAAATTCAAATTATAGCACGGTTTATTCGTTTGAAATTTAAATATACTAATTTTGTGTGCCATTACATGAACCAAATTATTATTCCGAAGAATAAAAAGACTGTTGTTAATGTCAATGCCTCTATTCCACTTTCGCCCTAATATAGATCATTTGTCTCACTTTGTAGGGCTAAGAGCACTTATAGTAGAATAACCAAATGTTTCAATAAATTTGCCTACCAAATAATATTGACCACAAATTTAATTTCGAATATATCTTGACTATAAATTTTATTAAATATCAAACTTCGAGGCACCGGCTAGTCAAATTTGGATTGTCGGTGCCTCAAGTTTGATATTTAATAAAGTTTTTAGTTAAAACATATTTCAAATCAAATTTGTAGCTAATATTATTCAATATAAGCAAATTTATTGACATATTTGGTTATTCAACTGTGAGTGTTCTAACGTAATAGTATATACACATGCCCACCAATGGTAAGATTATAAGTTTAAAATTATGCATTCACAAGGTATGGGTTTTAAGGGGAAGAAAAGGTGGGAAAGGTTTGGAAGATATTATTGTAAAAATAATTAGAAAAAAAAACATGTTCTAGGAAATGACACCCTTGGGATTAAAGTTCAAATTTTGAAACGTCATCATAAAAATGGAAAGAAAGATAATGTGAAAGTAAATTAGAATTTCAATTGAGAGATTAATTATTTTCATATTGGGGCTTAAGTGGATTTGTAATGGAAAGTAAATTAAAATTTAAAGTTTACAAAGGATACAAGTGAAATCAGATATCTATTCTTTTTTGAAATTTTAGAATAAAATATAAAAATGATTTGATGATATCTAAAAGGAAACAATCAAGATAGTTCTTTTTAGTATTTCAAATTCAAATTATAGCGTAGTTTATCTATTTCAAATTTAAATGTATACTAATTTTGCACACCATTGAACAAATCAAATTGTTATTTCAAGAATAAAAAATAGGATTGATGTTAGCGCCAATGCCTCTTTTTCACTTTGTTGCACTAATATAGATCGTTTGTCTCACTTAGCAAGGCTTGCATGGGAGTATAGACACATGCCCACCAATGGTAAGATTGCAAGTTTAAAATTATGCATTAGTGATGTATGAGTTTTAAGGGATAAAAAGGGGTGGGAAGGGTTTCAGAGATATTATTATAAAAATCATTAAAAAAATGTGTCTTTAAGGAATAACACCTTTGGAATTAATGTTTAAATTTTGAAACATTGTCATAAAAATAAAAAAATGATGTGAAAGTAAATTAGAACTTCAATTGAGGAGATTAATTATTTTCACATTGGGGCTTAAATGTGGTTGTAATGGAAAGTAAATTAAAATTTAATGTTTACAAAGGATACAAATAAAATCAGATTTTTATTCTTTTTTGAAATTTAGAATAAAATATAAAAATGATTTGATGTTATCCTAAAATAGAACAATCGATAACAAATAGCTTTTTTCATATTTCAAATTCAAATTACAGTGTAGATTTTCTATTTCAAATTTAAATGTATAACATGCTATTAAACAAACTAAATTATTATTTTGAATAATAAAAAAGACAAAATTAATGTTAACACTAACGCTTGTATTCCACTTTCTTGCACTAATATAAATGATTTTTTACTCCACCGGACTAGCTTGATAGTATAGACACATGTCCACATGGTAGTATAGGGCTAGCATAGTAGGATTGTAAATTTAAAATCATGCATTCACCAGGTATGAGTTTTAAGGGGTAGAAAGGGTGAGAAGGGTTTGGAAGACATTGTTGTAAAAATAATTTTAAAAAATGTTTCTAGAAAATGGCACCTTTGGAATTAAGGTTCAAATTTTGAAACGTTGTCATAAAAATGAAGAATGAAAAGAAAGATGATGAGAAAGTAAATTAAAACTTCAATTGAGGAGATTAATTATTTTCACATTGGGGCATAAATGGGGTTGTAATGGAAAGTAAATTAAAATTTAAAGTTTACAAAGAATATAAATAAAATTAGATATAGATTCTTTTAAAAATGATTTGATGATATATAAGAGATAACTCTCTTTTAAATTCAAATTATAGTGTATTTTATTTGTTTCAAATTTAAATGTATACTAATTTGCACATCATTGAATAAGCCAAAATATTATTTCAAAGGATTAAAGACATAATTGTTGTTAACATTAACACCTCTATTATACTTTCTTGCCCTAATATAGATCATTTGTCTCGCTCTGTAAGGCTAGCATGGTAATATATATACATGCCCACTAGTGATAAGATTATAATTTTATAATTATGTTTTTGCAAGGTATGGGTTTTAAGGGGTAAAAAAGAATGAGAGTTTGAAAAACATTATTGTAAAAATAATTAAAAAAAAAACAACATGTTCTAGAAAATAACACTGATTTAAATTTTAAAACATCATCACAAAAAATAAAAAGAAAAATAATGTGAAAATAAATTAAAAGATTAATTATTTTCCCATTAGAGTTTAAGTTTGTTTGCGATGAAAAGTAAATTAAAATATAAAATTTACAAAATGATACAAACGAAATCAGATATTTTTTTTTCAAAATTTCAAATAAAATATAAAAATAATTTAATGATATCATAAAAGGAAACAGATAGCTTTTTTAATATTTCAAATTCAAATTACAACTAATTTATTCCTTTCAAATTTAAATGTGCGCCATTGAATGAACCAAATTATTTGTCCAAAGAATAAAAAAGACAGGATTGATGTTAACGCCAACGCCTCTATTCCACTATCTCGCACTAATATAGATGACCAAATTTCAATGGCACCATGCCGGTCGCTCCACAATGGATGAGAAAGAAAGCCGGCAACCACCAGCAGTTCCATTCCTTCGGGAAGAAAAGCCAGGCACAACCATGAACTGGAAGCCTCCAGTAGTTCCAACACACCCAACTCCACCTTCTCCAGCCAACCTCACACCATCAGTTCCCTTCCTGTGGGAGGAGATGCCTGGAAAACCCCTTCCTTCTTGCCTGGAGCGTCCACTGTCCACAGAGTCGACATTCCTGCTTCCATTAAAGTATGTAGGCTTATATATTATGTTTATTATGATAAGTACACCCCTTGAAGGCTGTAACACCACACTAAACCATAGAATATATGAATCATGGGGTATTTGATGCAGGTCTGATGGCTATGACACTGATGGCTATGACAATGATGACAATGGTTATGAACCAGATGACATGTTTGATTTGGATCTGGTATCTACTACCGGGGCTTCAAAAGCTGCTCGGGTACAAATAACATTTACAGCAGAAGATAGCGGAGGCCAAAGCGAAGGCCATTCATCATCAGCATCCAGGAGTGGCAGCAGTACAAGCTTTTCAGATTGGCTCAGTTCAGATTTTTTTCACAAAGTTGGTTCCCAGAAAGGTACATCTTCTGTCCCACAAAAGCAACAGAATGAGGATGATGGCGGTGGAGGCAGTGGCAGTGTCATTGCAAAGAGAGTGATACCAACACTAGGAGAGTTGATACGAATGAGCGGAAGAAGAAGCTTCAACAGGCTTGCGGCTGAGAATCAGACCAGAACAAAAGATTGTTCCAAGGTAAATGTCCCAAGCCCAATAGCTATTTAATAAATGCTTTGCAAGACAAATAACAGGCATGGGCATTCAACATCTTTGATTTTTCCCAATTCTGATATCTAACTTAACTGGACATCAACTATTTACACTGCACAAAAGAAAATTTTGAAGAAAAATTATCCATTTCTACTTACACGTGCAGGAATGTACAAACAGAAGAGCTTTTAAGTGCTGGATCTTTGGAATCCGTGGCAGGAGAGAGAGCTGACAGAAACAGAGTCACTGTTGGTACAGATTTGCGTTTTCGCAATTGTTAACATTGCTCTAGTTATCATTAGACCCTTATCTAACTTTCTTTTGTAATTCTGCAGAGATAAGACTTACAGCAGGACCTAATTGTGTACGAAGAAAATTTGGAAGCACCTTTACCCATGTCTGTTTACACATTGTGCAGGAACCTATAAAGAGAGGAGCTTTTAGCTGCACGATTTTTGAAACGGTAGCAAAGGAGAGCCAACTTACCCAAAGGCATTGAGACACTGACAGTACAGAATACCATTCTTTCCCAAAAGTATACGGTAATTTAATTCTTCATGAAATCCTTCACTAAATCATTTGTAATTCTCCAAGATGTAACTTCTGACAGTACCCAATTAGTAGCTCCAAAAGAAGATTTCATTTGGAAGATTTATGTGTTTCATAAATGTTTTTGATACGATCTAAAACTATTGGAATATCCGCTTCAGTCAGTGTAGTGAAACAGCAGCGGAACCATCCCGGTTGAATACAGTGACATGAAGATCCAGGAGTAACATTGATCTTAGCTACATTTAACAGCTTTTCCCACAACTCCAGCTCACCTTTCTCACTGTAAGATCGGCTAAGCCCATTCATATTAGCCCAACAATATAGACCTGCACTGCCAGTTGCGCACTCTATTCCTAATTCTTTCAAGCCAGCAACAAACATTTCATGCCTTCTCCGTAACCTCTGCTTGTTGATCTCAATGTAATCCTTGATGAACCTTGTGTCTGAGAGCATGGAAATTAAAAGCCGCTGTGTTGGAGCCGAGACAGAACAAAATCTTGATAACTTCTTAGCAACAGCCAAAATGTTCTTATTGAAGGAATGGATGACCCCAAGTCTAAGGCCAGGAAGAGAGAGGTCTTTAGAAAGCCCATATATTATATGAACCCTGCTCCGGTCAAAATGAAAACCTTCTGAGTAAACTATCTCCGCCATGCTCACAAACTTTTCAATCCCAAAAGTGGATCCAGCAAATATTTCATCTGAAATGATATGGATGTTCTGCTCTCTGGCAAAGTCTAAGAGATCATAGAGTGTTTCCCGAGACAAAAGGTTACCAACAGGGTTTGAAGGATTAGAAATGAGAATTCCACGAACTTTTAGTGCTTGTTTTCTAGCCTGGTTGAATGATTGAGCAATGGCACTAATACTTAAAGAGAAGTTGTCTGAGCTGCGACAGTGAACTGGAATTAATTCCACCCCTGTTCGCCACTTCATGTCCCTGTCAAAACTGCAGTGTTTTTTTTTTTTTTTTTTTGCCCTTATTAAGCAACAGATCTCTGTGTAAAGTGTATGATGAAATTTACAAGACATGATCATAAATTGAGAATAGTTGTATCAGAGGAAAAGAAACTACCCAGGATAATATGGCGTGGGAACTAATAATGCGTTTCCTTGGTCTGCCAAACTGAAACAAAGGATCTCAAGTGCAGGAGTTGCACCAGATGTCAACACAACATTCGATGGATCAAATGAAATAGCTCTTCCCATGACTTGAGGCATAAAATCTGCCACAGCCTGCAGAAACCAGAAATTTTATTATTGTTATTGTTTTATTTTTGTAAGAACATGCAAACTAGGATTCAAGGTCAAAGCTTTGAACATGACCAGATAATGCTGCTCTAGATAGTAAACCCTTCTTTTCCAATTTACCTTCATGCAGGTGAAAAAACAATCAATAATAACAACCTGACCCCTTGTTTTCTCATTCAAAGATTGAACAACATGATTTTAAAACCTCTTGTGCCAACGTGTTAAACAGACAAGGCCCACCTATATATTTAAGACAAACCTCATCACAAGAAAATGGTACTAATGAATCTACATATTTGAAGACTGAATTGATTTGAAATTTGCAAAATATGAGAAGATATGAAAGTTTGTTTTTCTTTATTTGGCTATCAATGGAAACTAAGAAAAAACAGCAACATACAAGTAAGAGATTTAGAAAGTATTCTTGGCACAATTTAATCATGGAATAATTTGTGTCCACACAATGATTAAATGGGCCTCTTCAAGCACAAAATATCAGGACCTTGGTAAATTTTATTGACCTCATATATAACAGTGGGACAGATTCTAAGATAAACAGGTTTAGAAAATGCATAAATTGACCTAGATTTTTTTTAGTTTCTTAATATGAAAAAAGTTGAAAATTAACAATACAGCTTAAGGAGCTCAATAAATTGAAGCATTTATCAATCTTCATGCCCCTCAATCATTCCAAGTACCATATAAGACTTTAGAATTCAACTGAAGGTTAAAAAAAACATTCAAATGGAACTAATAAACAAAAGTACATATGTATTAGATTCTGAAGGCCTTCCATCCTAAAATGGATCTTTAATAACCAATGTGGAACATTTCTAACAATATGCAACCGGGAAATATATAAATCTAACAATGCAACTCGTTAGAAACATGTCATCAGAAGAAGTGAGTCGGCGACAAAAGTAGGAAAAATATTGCTCTTAGTCCTTACAACTTTCAACTCCAATACTCCATCCAATGGCGGATATGTCGCTATACTACTTATATCCAAATGACCATCTCCTCCGAACATAGAACTATGCCAGTTCTCCAAAACCCATTTCTCAATCAAGTCCAGTGAGAGCTGAAATAACCAATAAATTCCACAAATCATATATAAATTCACCGACACCACCCAAAAGAAGAGAGAAAAAACTGACTAATAAACCACAGACAACAAATTTTGCAACATTTCTGCATCGAATCATACAAGATTGCACACAAGTGCAAACGAAGAGCAAAATTCACCCTATTCTCAGCCAATCCGAGCTGAATGACACCATCTGGATTACTAGACGGGTCGTAAGGATCTTCCGCCGCTCTCTCGAGCCCTATATAGTACGGCGAATCGCTGGGCTTCGCGATCGGGCACGCCCTGGCGGAGAGCGGCACCGGCTCTGCTGAACCATGCGTCGAGAGTAACGACCGCGAAGACGCCGATCGCTGCAGCTCCGTTGCTGAGGCGGATCCTGGGGTCTTCGGATGAGGCGTAGGGGGCGGAGAGGAAGGCGGCGAGCGGTGGCGCTTGAGGTATAGCTGGAGGAAGTAGAAGAGCGCGCAGGGGATGAGAGAGCCTAGGACAAGGCCGCCACGGCCCTGGACGACGCCTTGTAAGGGCACTATGAGCCTCATGGCCGCAAACGCAGCGCCCGCCGGAGAGGCAGCGGCGATGGAGTATTTGTGGATGGAGAGGGATGATGCCGACGACAGCAGTGGATGAGAGATGGCGGGCTGACGGACTGTTACGATAAGACTGTTTGTTTTTGGCTTTCGCTTTTGTCTGTTTTTCTTAACTCACCCTAACTTTATTTTAATTTTTTAATCCTATCGGAAAGCGTGTTTGGTAATAGCATTTATTTCCTTTTTTTTTTTTCCAAAAATAAAAAACGTAGCTTCTCTTTTGTTTGGTTAGTATTTTTGTTTATAATTTTTGAAAACAAAGTGCATTTGGGTGAAGGAAACAGAAAACAACAATTTGTTGTTTTCGTTTTATTGAGAAGCGTTTTCAGGTCGGCTCCCTCCCCTCTCCAACGTAGTTTTCCTCGCCGCCACCCCCTGCCAACCATAGGCTTGCCGCCGCCTCTACCCCCTACAACGCCTCCCACTTGCCGATCTACGGCCTCCCTGCCCCGGCGTCGGCCAACCCCGCCCCGCGATCTACCCCCTCTTCGCTGCGCGACCCACCGCTACGGCGACCCCGTTGCCACCTCCCCCCCTCGCGAGCTCCCCCTCCGACCCGCACAGGGCTGCGGCCTCCCTTCCCCGGGCCGACGGCCGATCTGCGGCCTCCCTTCCCGCAACGACCGATCTATGGCCTCCCTGCCCCTAGCAACCTCCCTCTCCGATGACGACCTCCCCCTTGCCGGTTGCCGTTTCTTCTTGGATCCAGGTGAAAATAAAAGCAAAATACGGTTTTCACAAAAAACAACCCCCAAACAAATAAACATGTATCCAAATACACAGAAAATAATTTTAAATATAATTTTTTAAAATAGTTTTCAGAAACAAAAAACAAATACCACTGCCAAACATAGCGTAAATTTACTCATTCTTTAATGTTATTGAAAATACACTCTTCTGTAAAACGTTCGTAGGAGTCGCGATGCCGACTTCTATAAATTGAACATCCTATCGGAATGTTTTCCTGCTGTAAGCACACGTTTATGTGTTGTTTCCTCGTTCGCAGTGTTTATATACAATGCTGTATATTTCATTTGAGTTTCGATTTGGCTAGTGAAACGAAATATTTCAGTATTGATTTATTTTGACCAAATCGTTTTGGGTTTAATGCAAATTAAAGATACAACTTCCTAATGGACTTCAGGGAAAAAATTAATAGTATTGACAAATTAGACTATCAAGTAATTAGTTAATTTAGAACCAATAATGCAAATGCGATTAATATTATTAACAACATTCTAATTATTTTAAACATTTATCATTCTTTTTTTCTTTTTTCATAACCCAAAATTCTAACTCAATAACATTCGTTGTTGTAATTGATTCATTGGGAAGATATAGTGTGTGTGTGTGTGTGTATATATATATATATATTACATGATAGTTTTAAGAATTTTGTAATTAAAAAACATATAGAACAATAAGATCCAAAAAGTGCATCTAAAAATTGTATTACTATAGTTCATGTCTTATGTGTTCATCATCTTAACAATATTAGAAAAATCAAAATGATTTTATAATTTTAAATGTAGAACAAAGTGGCACCAACATGCGGTGTCCTTTTATGTCCTTCAAAATTAGAAGGATAAGTGACCACGCCAACCGTCAAATACCCACCTTCATTTGATATAGTATTCGGATATACGGTTAAGAATTAACAAAAAAATAATTACCTGAAGCAGTTGTTGGAACAGGAGCTGAAAGACAAGAAACATGAGATTGCTTGTATTGGAAGATGGCAGCTCGCTAGTTTAGAAGACAGCAAATTGTTTATAGGAATCTCTTGCTAGTCATTATAGGAACCTCCCCTTCGTTGAATATGGAGATGTCTGTTAGTGACTCAATCGCTGGGAGATGATCCATGATTGACGATGTTGTATGTTAGTCACTGGGAGGAAGGTAGAGAGGATAAGCTATCAGCAAGGTGGTTGTTGGCTATGGTAGAAATTATGAGGACCCGATTGTGGAGGCATAGAGGCGAGCACATTTGAAATTAGGGATCAAATGATTCAAATTGGAGGAGATAGTATGGTAAAAAACCAAAATTGATAAAAAAACTATTTCGTGCAAAATGATGATGCAGCTAGTGGGTTAATTAGTTTCTCTTCTTTTTTTTTTTTGATTGTCAAATAATCTATCAACTTTTCTCTGTTTTAAGGAGTGGTAGTTTGATAGTACGTGAGTTTGTGATTTCTTTGAGTGTTAAGTTAATTAGTTGTAATTAACTGTCCACTTTTTTTAGTGGTGCATTGTGAATTTATTTTTGTTTTGGTTGTATTCTGCTATTATAAATGGTTGATTGCATTTGTTAGAAAAATTGTCTTTTTAAGAGATTCCAAGCATGCCTTAATTTCGGTGAGATTCTAAAATTGAGGCTTGGTCGTGGTATCAAATGGCAATCCCGTCCAAAATGTCACAAAACACACTGAAACGCTCGAAACAAACCGAAATAGTCTGATATTTAATTGAAATAGAACAATACATTACGTTAGATCAGTTTATTGACCGGTACGATATATTTTGCCCATTTCAGTCGAAATGGAACAGAATATACAACACTACTTATATATCTTTTCACATAGGAGTAATGATATGTATAATTGGAATTGCATAATTGGTAAGTAACTATAATGATATGATAGCATACCGAATTATCGGAAAAGGAAGAGAGAAAAAAATTATAGCCATTCACATTAGCCACAATTTCATGGCGATATTGTGAGCTGATTACATAAATCATTTTTCTTTCAAATAATCACTCATTGTTAGTCACTAATTGTAGTTGACTTGATTAAAAACAATGCAAAAAAAACTATTTGATTACTTCATTTTTTATTTTTTGTTCTTAAAATATAGTAGCTGGGACCTACTATTTTATCGATTACTCTCATTTTTCTTTTTTTCTTTTTCTTATAGTTTATAATGTTTGATAGAATGATATTATTCTTGAAAATAGAATTATTTTTAAAAATAATAGGCTCAAATGATTTAAAACTATTTATGAATAATATAAATTTATCCAGATTCAAATATAACATTTACCTCCAAGTTCCTTACAGAATAAGGCCTGGGCCTTAGGCCCCCAAATTTTTTCTTAAAAGTAGGGCCCCTAAATTTTTGGTTAAAATTAAGACCCTTAAATATTTAATTAAATTTTATTCCTTACCTAGGTAGCCGACTCTTAAAGCAATTAACGCATCATCCGCACGCCCTAAGCCCATAACGAACGTATCTCTAGTGCTCCACTCCACCCTCTTGCATCTCAGCGTCTGCCTGGCTGGCGCCGCCTTCCTCGTTCCGCCATCCTGCCTGTCGCCTGGCTGCCCTCCGACCCCTCCCGGCTCCCGTTTGTTGCCCCACAACTCCCACCTGTGAGGACCCGTGTCCTAGTCCTGAGAGTTAGAGGTTGTGAGGTGCCTTATCTTGTATCGACATGTGTTTGGGCTTGGATGAATTAGTCTTTTTTTTGTGTTTGGGCAAGCACCTTAACCTGACGGCCAATGGGAGTTCGAGGGCGCAACGCCTCGGCGGGGGTCGACGTGGTCGACCTGGCAGAATGAGCGGTCAACGTGCGTCAATGTGTGTGGTCGATGTGAGATTCTTGTTCGACGTAAGTCGATGTATGGTCGAGGTCAACCAAGAGCAATTTCCAAAGAGCTTTTCCATGTGTATTAGTCGACGCGAGGAATGTTTGACGTGCGTCGATGTGAGGTCGACGTGGTTGATCCAACTTGAAATCGACCTGTTGCGATGTGAGTTTTGGTCGACGCGGGAAGGGCAGTCAATGTGGGTCGATCCCGCCTGTTTTTGGGTCGATGTCGCCTCTGTGACAACGTATTTTCGATACGACTTCTGTCTTTCGATTTTAGGGTTCTTTTTCCATAGCCGCTGACGCAGAGAGAGAGAGAGAGAGAGAGAGAGAGAGAGAGAGAGAGAGAGAGAGAGAGAGAGATTGTCGTCTGTACAATCGTTGCGGGTACGTTCTTGGAATCAGGAGGCGCCATTGGAGAGGAGTAAGGAGGAAGGAGGATCATCCGATTTCTTGATTTCCAAATCCTAGCACAATCAGATCTAAGGTAGGTGGTTTTATCTCCTGGAACCCGCTTTATGAGTTGTAATTGTTTGAGATGACGATTGCGGGGAGTTTGTATTGTGATGTGTGATTGTGAGACATGCGTGGATTTATGTAGATATATATATGTTTTGCGTTGAGAACATGTGATAGAGATGTCCTTCAGCTGTATTGAGGTGTAATGTGAGTTTGAACATATGTGTGTGATTTGTTATGCTTAAATAGAGATGTTCCATGAGTTAAATTGTGTATTTCGTTATCGTGCTTGTGTTTGAGATAAGAGGTCCCAGTGAGGGGACAGTCCTGGATTGGACATGAGATATGAGGTCCCAGCGAGGGGAAAGTCTTGGATTGGACAAGAGATATGAGGTCCCGGTGAGGGGACGAGTCCATGGGATGGACACGAGACATTGAGGTTCCATTGAGGGAACCTCCTGTGAATTTCTTATGTGTATTTCATTATACTTTAATTACACTACACCGCACATATTTGCACAGAGCATTTTGTGGAGGAGATGTTGGGTTGGTCCAGGGAGACATAACCTTTACTGAGCTGTGGTTTGCTCACCCACCTTTAATGTCTTTTTCTGCAGGACCTAGCAGACATTAGGAGATTGTCACACCGTGGATGCATGAGTGTTGTTTTATTGTTCTCTTTGATATATTGTAATTGACGAGACGGAGACTCTTGTATTTGCTTGAGATTGGTGTACTTATTTAAAATACCGTGTTTAGGGGCTGGTGACCCTATTTATTATGTGACTCAGTTTTATTACATAGAGTATTATATTGTATGGTTTGTGCATGTCATGTGTGAGATTGTGATAGGTTTGGGGCAGCACCCAAGAGCCCTATTAGGTGACCATTCACCAATCCCTTGTCCTCCTGGGTGCGAGGCATGGGGCATCACTAACCGGTTTCTCGGTGTTGGGAAATCTGGGGCGTGACACCACTGGCCACCGACCTGCACACTCCTCCCTCCTGTCGGCTCTCGAGGCCCCGCAATTGCGCTACTAGTGCTAGCTTGTTGCTCCGGTGACGGCGACGGGCGATTTGTCATCTGTGATCCGGCGACGACAATTAGCAACTCTAACCGTGAAATTCTGCCATTTCAAATTTGTCAATCGTTATTCACCATTACAGTGTAAGAATTTAATGTGTAAATTGTTAAATTTTACATTGTAATTTATACATTATTGATGTATAAATTATTTTTAAATTCTGTAAGTTTTTAAATTTATAAATAATATATTACTGAAAAAAGAGTAAAACAGTGATACTAAAAATACAAAAATAATTCATATATATAATATTACTACTATAATATTTTATTTTTTCCCTATAATATATTAGTTTCTCCTGGACAGATGATTTTTTTTTTTAAAAATGTGAAATTTATTGGGACCTGTTGTATATATAAATTCTTTTATGTATTTATTATAAAAAAGAACAAATAAACTTAAAATGATTTTTAAGCTAATTTAGCAAATTAAATATTCAATATTATAAATTTATATTTCTTTTATTTCCCGTGATTTAATTTTTTTTTTTCAGAAGAAAATGAAATGAAATTTTTAAAGGATTTATTTTACTTTTTTATGAAGACAATAATTTCTATGTTATTTAGTTTATTTTTTATCGTTGTATTTTCTTTTAATTTATAATTTTGATAATAATATATATTTTTAAATTTTATATTGAATATATAGATACAAATATTATTGTTATCTTAGATAAGGGCCCTCAATTTAATAATCTCCTTGAGCCCCCTAAATCTCGGGGCCGGCCCTGATTCCTTACCTCTTCCTCTTCAAAATTGACTTAAAAAGGAAAGAAAGAATTTGTTAATTAGAAAATGCAATGCCATATAATACAATTACTAAATAGTAGATGTGAGCAAATAGGAAAACGTGATGGTAATGCCAAACCCGAATAATACATAAAAAAAAATACTTTTTAGTATCACATTCACACATGGAGCCATGAAAAAAACTGTCATAAATGTCCCGTGCCATGCATAAAAAAGACAAACCTAAGAAACATAAAGCTTAGTGGAGATCATTTATCTAATCAATGTGATAGCCACGAAAAAGGAAAAATATGTTTACTAGCCATAAAGTTTAGCAGAGATGCATCGATCATTTATGTTGACAAAGAGAATATGGGTTATAAAAGCCAAATCCATTCAGCCAATACAAACACATTTGAGGCATCTTTAGTGTACTAAATTAGAAAATCTTGCATATAAGAAATATATAAGAAACCATGTTAATATGGAAAAAAAGGTTTTAACAAGTGCAATCCAAGTCTTTGACAACCTTGAGTCTTATCCCTAACAAAAATAATGTCATAACTCATTGCAATCCAAAAGCTTGATAGTATTGTACCCAAGACAATTCATTCTAAACAGTAACAAAAAAGTTGTGTCATAACTCAATAGTTGGTCTTATACCATACAAGAGGCATTGATGTCCATTGCAAAATAACATCAGGTCAAGTCCATACTGTCCCAGGACTGGCCCCGCCGGAGGTGCTGGCCTGCTGGGCGATACCAAAATCCAAAACGCCACCGTTTTCAAGGTTAGAACCCCTTTTTTTGTTTTTCATAATTTAATTTAGAGAAAGGCTTCGTGTGGTGGTATCACATCCGTGAAGCACCGACGACGATGTTGATGATCACTTCACCTCCTCGTCGCAGATCTGCAACGGCTCTGTAATTGCAGGGGAGCATCCTCCGTCTCCTCAGTCCATGTCAGGCGGCGGCGGGAGCGTGTACATTCAAGTCGCCGACAACGATGTGTCAGGATCCAGGACTAAGTTACTTCAGCATCGAAGAAAACGCAGGAGGTTCGAGTTCCCTAGGAAACACCGACCGCTGCTGAGGATTCTAGTGAGATGTTGGCCCGCACTGTTGCTTCTCCTCGTCGTCGCACTCTTCCTTTTCGATTCCTCTGTGATTCTCGGGGTCTCCGTCTCCAGCGAACTTCGGAAGCCCGAACCCCAGTGGGTTGTCCCCGTAAAGGAAGTTCCCGGCAACCTCAATCGGCTGGATCCCACCACTCGTATGGTAAATGGCACCAGACAACGTAAGTTATTGTTTTTGTTTAGTGTTAATTGTCCTTCTTAACCACAGGTGTACATTTCAATGCTGGGGGTGACATCACGGGACTCATTCTGATTGTAACTCGAGTCATACTAATATGCAAAAGCACAATCCGTGTTTGTCTGTTCCTTGTGTTCCTCATTTCAACAAGTAATAAGAAATAGCAATTGGCTGTTGTATCAGATTGTCTTTATCGTTCTGAGGAGTAAGGGGCACTTATATAAGCAAAGGAAAAGATAATCTTGGCTATGTTTCCTTAATCAATTTAGCTTTTTCCACAACATACATATATATATATATATATATATATATATATATATATATATATAGAGAGAGAGAGAGAGAGAGAGAGAGAGAGAGAGAGAGAGAGATTTATATCTGAAATGTTAATATTTTTCCAGTTTAGTTTATATACCGAAATTTCTAATCTTGCTTTTGTTGGTGTATCTGTAGCATTCACGGCATAATGGTAATATATTGTCATTAAAAAAACGTTTCTAGCCTCTTGTATTCATGGTTTGGTTGTCTCTTTTCTTTTAGGTTGTCATGTTGTTAATGATTGCTTATACAACTCTCTCAGCTTGCCTGAAGCTTTTGCCTCCAGAAGAACTTCAAATTTTGGATCTTCCTCTTGCTAGACATTCCAGCTCTCCTGTTGTGAGACTCATGTACAGAACACGGATCAATGAACCTCCCACAGTTGGTAATAGCACTCTATTGCAGAACAATGTAGAAGCCAAGAGATTGAATTTGTTCACTGGATATCAAACACGTGCTGAGAGAGAGCAGAGTTTTAAGGTTATGATCTGATATTAATACCTCAAAACTTATCCTGAGCTACAATTTACTTGCTTACTGTTTATTAATTTATCAGTTTAGATTTTACAAAAGATATTTCTCAGGTTTTCCTAAGAGCCATTTACATATTGTTTAAATTTTTACCTATTGGGTTCCTCTTATTTACTTTGTAATGCTCCTGTTCCGCTAACTGTATTGCTTTTCCAGAAAATTTTATTTGTTTCATTACTTAAATGGATGTTTCAGGTGAATGAATCTGTTGTGGTTCATTGTGGTTTCTACAGTGAAAATGGAGGGTTTAAGATTTCTGATGAGGACAAAAATTATCTACACAGCTGCAATGTTGTGGTGTCTACATGTACATTTGGTGGTGGGGATGACCTGTATCAGCCTGTAGGAATGTCTGAGGCATCGATCAGAAAGGTATATTACTGACTAGAAGAAACTGAAGACATTTTATTTTCTTTGATATTTATAGTTGAATACATGTTCGTGTATGGAGTTGTAGGTTTGCTATGTTGCATTTTGGGATGAAATCACTTTGAGGGCTCAGGAATCGGAGGGGCATATAGTTGACGAGGGCCATATGATTGGTAGATGGCGAATTGTTATAGTCAAGGACCTGCCTTTTGTGGACCAGCGACTGAATGGTAAAGTGCCAAAGGTAGTACAGTACAACATGTAAATTACCTTTTGTTGTCTTTGTCTTGTTGTTTATATTCCATTTAGCTTGTAGTTATTGAACTTATGTGGGAAATGCCTGTCCTATATTGTAGTTAATTATGTACTTCAGCATTCTCAAACTATGGAGAAACTGTGTTTTGGAACCGTAGCTGTTGCTTTTTCATTGGGTTCTGAACGGTTGCCATTTTTGTATAATCTTATCTGTTTTGCTTCTAGCATAACAGATAGGCATCTTCAATCTTCATTTGATCTGAATTAATGTAGTTCCATTATTTCAGGAATCAGGATGAACTTTAATGGTGGCTCTCTGATTTTATATGAGACATCTTGAGGGGTAGTTTTGTAAAATATTTCCTCCTAATATGTTCAAAAGGATCTATATAATGGGAAAACATCTTGAAACACTGCTTACTCTTATCTGTACTTGACTTTCTCTTATTTTTTGTTGTTGCAAATTACCTTTGTTTCCTGGGGTTTGTAGGAAATCAAGTTCTGTCGGTTGGGGTTGTTCGTTTCCATTATTTGATGAACATTTAACCTGAGGCTGTTTTGAAATCTGTGGTTATATCAGATGCTAGGACATCGACTATTTCCTCAAGCAAGGTTTTCAATATGGGTCGACTCAAAGTCTCAATTTCGTAGGGACCCCTTGGGCGTTCTGGAGGCCCTTCTTTGGCGTACCAATTCTGTACTAGCAATTTCAGAGCATGGAGCTCGGAGCAGCATCTATGACGAGGGAAAAGCTGTAGTCAAGAAAAACAAAGCCACTCCAGAAGAAGTTGAGGCGCAGTTATCTCAGTACCGTCAAGATGGTTTCCCTGATGACAAAAGGTTCCGTGGAAAGAAAGGTATATTTCTTGTACCTTTCTTTCTTTTCGACGAGTGTTTCTGGAAACTGAACAAAGAAGAAGAAAAGAAAATTAAAATAAAATAATATTGTGATCCTTAATCTCGCTTGCTGGATATGTTACCCTTAATTGCCTTAGTAAAGTTGGGAGACATTTGATTATTGAGACACCTCCAAATTTATACTGTTAAAAATGTATATAAAAGTGGTATCTACTATATCACACCTCACATATAAATCCTTCCTGTTGTTTCAATTTCACCGATCGTACTGTTAGTCTGTGTTCATTCATTCCAATTTGACATATTTATAATAAATAAAAGAACAAGCTCATACAGAAAAGGTTAGCAAAAGAGGAAGAGGAAATGAAAATTTATAGGTTGGGTATGTTTACTGCCTGACCACAATAAGATTTTGCTGGAAATAATCTGAATTATTGAAATTCTTTGGCGGGAACTTAGAGTGTTACTGAATTAGCAAATACTGTTTTTGCAGCTTTATCAGAAGCTTCAGTCATAGTGAGGGAGCACACGCCATTGACGAATCTGTTAATGTGCCTCTGGTTCAATGAGGTGGTTAGATTTACTTCACGCGACCAACTCAGCTTTCCATTTGTGTTTAGGAAACTTAAGGCCCTCAA
The DNA here is from genome assembly GCA_023512835.1 of Taxillus chinensis. Lineage (NCBI taxonomy): Eukaryota > Viridiplantae > Streptophyta > Magnoliopsida > Santalales > Loranthaceae > Taxillus > Taxillus chinensis. The sequence goes on from CM042087.1 coordinate 32,324,153, forward strand.
AAATGTAAACATGTTCCCCGTCTGTACTCGAAAGGATCTTGTGAACAGTATGGGCCACAGGCGCAAGGCTAAGCCTTTGTCGACAGCTTGATACCATCCAGCGGCAAGGCAGACAATGTCATCATGTATTGGAAGCTCACGTTTTTTTTATACTTTCCTTTTCTATATTTTAAGTTCTTTTATATGTAGATTCTCCATCCATTCTCTTAAACATTTTTGTTGATTCTTTCATTAGGCCAAATGCTTGTACATCAAAGATCAAAACACTTGTAATTTATTTTTCCATTGGGTCCTTGCTCTTCTTCCGATTATAGAAAATAGGCTCATGCTCAACCTTCATTTATCCTCGTTTCCATGATACGATCTGCTATCAATTTTGTTCCCAGCTAATGTCAATTTTGCAAATAAGTCGTTCAAATATTAAGCTATTAATGCAAGGTATAACTTTTTGATGCTTATTTATTTTGAAATGTTGAAATTACACTTACTCAGATGATTAACTTAGTAGTATCATTGAAAGTAATGTTTAAACGTTGGCGAATAAATTTATGTTTAATTTAATAAATAATTACTTATGTTTGTTCATTTATATAAAGTTATTCATGAGTATAAGTAAACAAATTTGAACAAGATTGTATTAAGTTTGTTTATAAAAGGATCAAAGGTCGACCCTCGAAGACTCAGGCTTCATTGGTCGAAGACTTGAAGGCTTTGAGTCATGAGTCTTGTTTTTTTTTTTTTTTTTTAAAACTTTTGATTAGCCTTTTACCCCACCAAAAATATTAAATTGGAACATTTTGTAGGGATGATTTGAGGAACTTTAGGGGCTTGTACGAAAAGTTCTTAATTTTGGGCTTCCTTGATATTGTAATAGTGTATTCAATTTGCACAAATTGGGGTTTAACTTTAAACCTGGGACTAAAATAGAGCGTTATCGCATATGCATTTTAAATAAAATTTAAACTAGTATAGACCATGGTTAACTAGGTCGTTTACTAACTAGAAGATTTATAAAATTTAATTCAACTTATTCTTCAAGAAATAAAGAAAAATTAAGTTAAAAAATTAGCGAGTTTTGTTTGAAATTTAAATGAAATTAAATATGTAAAAAAAACTAATTAACTAAAGGCGTAATTGATTTAACTTCTCACTTCAATTATTATTTATTATTATATTCTAAGGATGCAATAACATATTTAAGGTCACATAATTTAATTAAATCAATACTCCATGATTATAATTAAATTATGAATTCACTATAAAAATTAGACTAAAACTCGTACTAATCCAATGAACGATTATGTTTTGCATTCAAGATACCAAGTCAGACTCTACGAATAATAATTTTCACATCTCAAATTAATTAATCGCAATCATGAATTAATTATAATTAAAAATTATATTTTAAACAATCCATAATTAACTGCAACCGTAAATTAGTTAAAAAAAATTTAAAACAGATAGAGAATAAATTATAAATTATAGCACGTAAATAAATTATTAAATTAAAAATATTAAATAATTAAAGTTTAAAATTAAATTAATTATAATAAATTAATTCATAAGATTGTGTACGCGACAACACCGTATTGAGATGGTAGAGTGACAGCCTGTTGGAGATCTAGAGCTGGGCAAATTTACGTTAGGTGCTGGGCGGCTTAAGTGTGCTGGACTGGGTCTCCCTTTATTCACGTCGCATCGCTCTTCAAACAGGCTGTTGCCTTTTTTTTTTTCATTAAATCACGTCACCCACTTCTTTCCAATTCGATTGACATAATACCCAAGAATTTCCTTTTATCTCTTCGTTCTAATTTCTTCAAATATCATGTTTTAAACCATACACTCTTAAAAACATTGGTCCCACGTATCATTAAATTCTTTCCATTTAGCTTCTCCAATTCTCACGCAAAGGAAGAGGTGATTTTTTATCTCCCACTTAATGCATGGGCTCCACAGATTTAAACCCTTTCATCTTCTCAAATCCAATTAAATTATCCTCAAACTTGTTTTCTGTAATTCATACACTGCATACATATATATATGTATAGAGAGAGGCAAAATCTGTATATCCCAATTAAATTATTTTCAATCATATAATAAAATTATAAATTAACTCGAAGATTTAATATTAAAATTAAAATAATTAAATTGACAGTAAAAATTATCAAAATCGATACTAAATATATAAAAGTGATTAAAACTAATAAATAACTTAAATTGGAGAAAATATTATAAAAATGTATTAATTTAATATAATATGAAATGAAAGCCCATAAATTATATGTAAATTTAATGATAATTTTTATAATGATTAGGGACTGACTCTTTCATAGTGGGAGCTCTTTATGGACCTGTTTGACGAGATATATGAAATTGGCAGATAGATATAAATTTACGATGAGTTATTATGTTCAACATGAACAAAATGAAGTCCAATAGTGAGGACACCTGTAAGCTTTCATTAAGAAAAACTCTTTATACAACTATAATATGTTAATTGAGTTCTTCAACATGAGATTCTTTTATGTTATAAAATAACATGCTTCAAGCTTTAAGATAGATCTATATAGTGTGCTTTCTATTTAGAAATCTCATATTATTATCATAGGATTTATCTATGTTGTTAGTGTTTATTGTTATCAATGGTTTTTTGTAGATCAATAGTACCACGTATGTATCATTTACTAAGTATTAATAATATAATGGTTTAAAAGTGCATATTTAAATTTTCTTCTTTTTTTCAATCAAATTTTACCGCAATCAAATTGATACTTATCACAAATGCTTGTTCATGAGGAACATTCAAAGAGACCTATTTACCCACATCTAGATTTCTCTGGAACCTAACACCTTCACATGGCATCCTAGCTCTCTTACATCCAATTTGGAGTGCCTAATTGGCTTTGATTCTTTATCTAGTATCTAGAGCATCATTAGTTGTCTTACTCTTGCTACTTCCATTTACGTTACTTGGACAGAGTGTAATGCTCTTCTTTTTGCTATTGCAGCCTTTGAAGTGAGTAAAGTGGTTGATAAGATTAAGTTCTACATCCTTTGCCAAACTCACTTGTCCCATTTGTACTAATTCTCATTTAACTCGTTTTCAGGGAATGTCCCATGTAGTTGTACTCTTATTATGCTTTTCATTTGTTTGCCTGGGGCGTGACTCAGCTTGCTTGTACTCTCTATGGTTTGCCACATGTCTTTGTAGTTTGTACACACTTTTGGTTCAATATAATACTTACATTTCTTTAAAAAAAAAGTTGGTCTAAATTAATTATTTATATGCATAAAAGAAAAAGATTAAACAACTCTTTAACATATTTAAAAATAAAACATTAAATTTGTTATTGATAAGTCACAATCACAAAAAGGTACTTAGTAATGTGAAAAGTTAGGGAGAGAAAAAACTCATGTATAAGCAACACCTAACATAAGAATATCTAATAAGTCAAAATCAATCATTATTAGGTTAAAAAAATATTAGGTTCAATCAATAATTTTTTTTATATCAAACTTATTTTACTAAATACTTTGATATAAACATTATTGTCGGATAATTATAATCACTTCATCAACTAATCAATTTTTTTTACTAACCGCATCTTATAAAGATGCTTGAAACAAAACTGACGTAAATAATGGTAAAACATATAATAGAAGCTTGTTATTGGGTAGAAAATCTCATACCATACCTTGACGACATTTTCCTAGCGTTTTTTTTTCAAATTATTTAAATCGCATCACGGACGCGTCCATATGAGATGCGTGGTGTGCGTCGCCACATGGCATCCGCCACTGGTCCTGGTCTACCAATTATACGCTACCGGACAAACAGACAGACAAAGGACAACTTGAAAAGGTCTTTTAAAAACAAAAGAGCGAGAACAGTGAAACAACAAACGCAGCTCCGAAGGGACATGTCATTTTGTCCGGGACCAAAATTTGTCAGAATTCCAAACTCCGCTGTCCCTCGTAATTGTAAAAGCTAAATTTAGCTTGAGACATTATTGTTAATCATGCTGCACAATTTTTTCGATTAACTTCAGTTCATTTTTGGTCGTTGTCTTTTTCTCCTGCCCTTCATCTCCGCTTTACAAGAAAACCACTTAATTTATACAATACTTTTTAAAAATATATAAATATTATGAATCTATATAGTAAAAAATGCAGATATATTATTTTCACATACAAATGCATCATTTTTTCTCTTACCAAATGCGTTCTTGATTTTTTTTTTAAATTTAAAGTCACATTCATGCATGTTGGAGAAGAGAACAACTACACAAGCACTCATACATGATTACATGCCGGTCGGTTTCAAATGCCACAAATAGCTTGTTATTGAAAGAGTTGTGTGCTCGCGTTTAATTGGACGACTCCAGCCGGCTGCTAACGCCAACATCTACTTGGAGGTCGACTGCTTCCCATGAGAGGGCGAGACCCTGTCAGCCAAGTCCGACCTGGCGTGTGCCGGTGGCAAGGGAGTGAATAACCATGCCTCTTGCGGCAGCAGGCTAGCCCAGCCAATCAAGAAATTTAGATATCGGGTGCTTAGGTAAAAGGCATTTGGAGTTTTGGATGAATCTGACGGCGGAGTATAATGTGACATTTTTAATTAAAACTTGAAATTTATTTAAACTTAGGTGAATTTATTGTTATAGTTTTTATTATAACTAATTATTAGTGGTAAAATTTATCTAAATTAATTAACCTAACTATTTTTCTTTTTCTCCCCTTGTTTTCGTGCGCTAAACGCCTAAACCGCATAGAATCAGACAGTAAAATATTTATATAATTATTAGATAAAAAAATGAATTTAAAGTTTCTAGATAAGCATATGAGGAGAAAAAAAACTATTATAGATTTGATGACAATATAATTATTCGGTCATTATCATGTGCGACAAACATTGCTATTTAAAATTTGTATTTTAAATTATTATTATTATTAATTGTTAATGTGGTTTTTGAAAAAAAAAAAAAGCGAACCCTTTTGTAAAAAGATTTTTTTTCATCTTTGCACACACAAAAAAATTATAAAAAAATATTTTTACTTTCAAATCCAACAATATTCACTATTTCAATTTTATTTTTATTAAAATACAAATTTGTATTTCAATACCCACAAGCAGTTTTAATGTCCGTTTAGAGTCCTTACCCATAAACAGGGTCACCCGCACGCACTCACCGCCGCCATAGATCTTCGCCTCCTACTGCTACTTCTTATCCCACTCTTCCTCGCATCGTTCTCCAGTGAGTCCCTCTTCTTTTCTTTTTTTTTTTCTTTCTTATTACCATCCAAAATAAAATTTGAAAATAATGATGGCGTGTGTGTAGCGATAGGTGCAAAAAACTTGCCCAAGACGGCCAGCTAGGGGATAACCTCCCGTCGGCGATGCGATCTGTGAAAGTTGATTGACAGTTTTTACTGTTTGTTTCGGGCCGTTCAAATCTTTTTATTTGCAGTTAAAATTAAATTCCATTTACTCTATTCTCTAAAGAGGAAATCCTAAATATTTTATTCTTTGACTTTTTCTGTTCTTTATATATATATATACCTATATATATATATTTGTTTATTATTATTATTGGTTTATTTTTTTCAGATCTACAACCTATTAAAACGAAAAAATACATTTTTTGCTTTTTTTGTTTTAAAAATATTTTTTATTTTGAAAATATTTTTCTTTTGCTTTGTTTTTTTGTGTTTTTTTTTTTTTTTTTGAAGTGAAACTAAGAACTAGCACATATTAAAAATAAAAATATATATTTGTGTCATCGTTTTTTTATTTATTTATTTATTTTTTTATCATTTGTGTGTTTTTTTAGCTAATGAAAAATTAAAACACATATTAAAATAAATGTTAAGTATGTGATTGTAACATTCACGAATAAAAATGCATTTTTTTTCCTTGTTACAACATATTACACATTTGCACAAAAATAATAATAATAAAGAAAAACAAAAATAGAGAGAAACTAAAACATTACAACAATTACAAAGAGTAAAACAAGAATAGATTTAGACAATGAAATAAAAATAAGAACCGACTTTGTCGAGGACTTGGGGCTCTGGTAGCAACGACGTTGGCGGGAAAGCGAGACTCCAAAGACTGGTCGATTGGAATTGAGTTGGAGAGACTCCAAGTACTGCTGGTTAGAACTACAAATGAACCTGTTTTTTTTATATTATTGCTAGAAATATAATTAAAAGAAAGGAAAATAAAACTGGAGAAATGAAAATGGTGTTTTAGAATTTATGAGCTTAAAATGGGAGAGAGCATATGTATGGGTGTTAGAAAACAGCAAGGAGAGAAATGGCGAGAAAAAAAGAGAAAGAAAGAAAGAAAGAGAAATGCGTTTTTTTTTAAGGCAAGAGTTAGGCGAATTCTAAAGAGAAGGGTAGAAAGTGTTTTTTTTTTGGGAGTTCGTCTGGGTGTAATTTGGGTCTCCTAACCCTTTTCATATGAGGGGAAGGACTCCCTTTTTAATGTCATTGAACGTAACTTATTATTGCTGCATTTATTGTTGTATTATTAATGCCAATATTTTTTATTTCCAAATGTTATCTTCTTTGGGTGGACTGATGACTTATGATTGCCCTTTTTTTGTTTTTGTGTGAGCACATGTGACTAACATGCGTTGAAAAGTATCTCTGACATTTGATCAACTAATAAAAACGCATCTCGTAACTACACAGGAAAGAGCCTGCGCATACAAAGCCAAACAATGATGATCAAAGGTCAAAGGGTCAAAGTGTTGGCCAGGTTAGAGTGTTGGCAAGGTCGAAGTGTCGAAAGGATCAAAGGTCAACGGTCAACGGTCAACGGGTCGAAGGTCAACAGTCAATGGGTCGGAGTTCAAACCTCGAAGGGTCGAAGGTCAATCCTCGAAGATCGAAGACTACGGGTCAGGTTCGAAGGTCGAAGACTCGAAGGTCAACCGTTGAAGACTCGAAGGTCAACAGGTCGATGGTCGAAAACTTCGAGCCTTCGATTCTAGTTTTTTTTACCTTTTTACTCCCACCAAAGTGCCAAAATGGATGAACTTTTGGGGATAGTTTGGGAAGCCCCGTATTCACCTAAATAGTTATTTTGGAGAATCTCGCAAGGTCACATTTTTGGGCTGTTTGACTAGAGGCATTGACCATCTTTTCCGATGAAAATTATTTTAGTCATAACTTGTTCATTTTAAGTCGGAATTGAGCACAATCAAGTATGTTAGTCTCCAAATTTCATCCTCTATCATCTGATGTTGGCCTTGGGGTACTTCAATGTTTTGTGGCAGAGGTTCTCAATTTTGGGCTTCCATGTTCGTGTCACAGTGTATCTGTCTTGTGCAAATTGGTTTAACATCAACTCCAAACTTGGAATCAACTTTATGGTAGTGGGGAATCTTCTTGTGCAACAAAATATGGCATGGACAGATAAATATATAAAATGGGGATAGTATGGTCAACCCGGACAAAATCGGTGTAGAGACCTGTAGTTAGGTTGATATCGGGAGATAATCGTTATTTGGTAGTGCGGACACCATTTTAGTATTAGGCTGTAGTTGGGCCCAATTTGAAGTTTGGGCCCCGAAAGGATTTTGGTTATGTTAAAGAATTAACATGAAAGTATAAATAGAGGAGAAAGAGAAAAAGATAGAAAATAGGTCATTTGCGTTCAATTGGAGAGAGCGCGAAGAGTTGAGAGAGAGAGTGTGTGTGTGTGTGTGTGTGTGTGGAACAGCTTGGAGCTTGGCTTTTGAGCTGATTCCTCTGTGAATCTTTACCTAGTAGGTATTCCTAACCTTCTGTTTCGTTTCTGTTCTTGAGCCCGTGTGATTTGGGTATAAATCGTGAGTTTTAGCATGAACCCTAGATTTTTGGAGAAACCCAACTTTGGGATTTAGATATGTAATATGTGATTGAGAACTGCTATGTAGTTGTGTAGATGTGGTTCTGGGGTCTGGGGGTTTCATAAACTGTGTGTTTCGTGTGGATTGAGAAATCAACCTTGGAAACCTATGCTTAGATCTAGAATTGAATCTGTGTATATATATATATATATATATATATATATATTTATAATTGTGATTATGTCGGGTTATGCGATTATGGCGTTTAGGGTGCATTATATGGTATAAATTATGGTTTATTATGTACGAGAATGGGTTTGTGGGTGTCTGGAAGTCGCTAGGCCGATTGCAGACGAAGAACAAGCTAGAACGACAATGAATAGTGCTTCTTGGAGCGTTAGCGCATTTTGGGAGCCAGGGTCGAGGGTTGAGGGTCGAAGGTCGCAGGGTCGAAGGTTGAGGGTCGAAGGTCGCAGGGTCGGAGGTCAGCAGCTGCGAGGCTTCGAGGCTACGACTGCGAGACTTAAAGGCAGAGATCTTCGAGGCCGTGTTTCCAGAATCTTCAAGGCAGAGGTCTTCGAAGCCGTGTTTCCAGAGGTCTTCGAGGCTTCGAGGCAGGGTCTTCGAGGTAGATCTTCGAGGGTGTTTCTACGAGTCTTCGAGGCAGATCTTCGAGGGTGTTGCTACGAGTCTTCAAGGCTGAGTTCTACGAGTCTTCGAGGCTGGGTTTTTTTGAGAGCCTTCGGGGCTAGTCCGTTAAGTAATTTTTACGCCTTTTTCATCAGTATGGAATGTTGTTGTTTACTTGACATAAAATATTATGTGCAAGGGTTGGTTGATTTGGTTGGCTGGTCAACTAAGGTCCCATGCAAGGCTGGCTGTTAGCCGAGGTCCCCTATATGGTTAGTTGATAACGGAAGGTCCCACAAGTGGCTGCTTTTATGTTGTGGTCCCACTGTGGCGAGCAGGCTGTAAGAGCCTTGCTCTGTGCTAATCAACTATGTTGTAAAGTCTATATAACTTGATTATATGTGGTAGTCTGTGTGACTGGACTGAGTGATCCTTGTGTGTATTCTTTCATAGTACTCTGTTGCGTGGACGATTATATGTGTGTTTATGTTTTCCTTGGTATTGTATAGAACATCTAGTGCATAGTTGTATACTTATACATTCATTGGCACATGTATACACGGTGTGTTGTAGGTCACCTACTGAGCCTTGTGCTCACCCTGCATTATTGCCTTGACTTTCAGGTTCAGGCAGGAGGTAGCTTGGGGGTTTGCCGTCGACCAGATCGAGCAGAACGGACCATTTTTGATGTATGGGACTATGTTCATTTTGTATTACTGTTGTAATTCCTTTCCGGACATGGGTCCATGATTGTGTACTATATCTCATGGTTGACATTATATGCTATGAAGTGATGATGCTTTCATTCAGTTGCATAATTTTGGGGAGTACAGAAATATCCTTGTTGTATGATTGTAAATGTGCATTTGGGTAGCGCCCGCTTTGGGCCTTTTCGGTGTTAGTCACTAACCCCTTACTCTCGGGTTCGGGTATAGGGAAGTCATGTACCCAGTTCCGGGTCTCCCGGAGCTGGGGGGTGTGACAGTGGGGTCCAACATCAGCCACAAGATTTTTTTTTTAGGGGAAAAGTGAATTTATTAGATGAAGAAAGAAAGAGACATCAAATACTGTATGCCTCCACAAAAGGGAGACGCCTCGGCCAAACTAAGGACAAACCCCCTAGAGCCAAAAGAAAGATAGCATGGAGCCCCTTAGCCCTCATTAAAACCCCCCAAAAAAGAGTAGCCCGAGAGACTCCATGTTATGAGAAATAAAAAGTAATACAACAAGTCCAAGTTCAAAATAATTGTAGACATAAAGGGGAGTATAAATGCAGATCATAATAAGAAAAACAAAACAGAAAAAACAGGAGTCGCCAGAAAAGCCAAGAGGGGAGCCGCATGAAAACTAAGAAGAACCACCTGCAAAAGAAGAAGAGAATGAAACAAAACAAAAGTAATAAAACCAAAATGCATACCTGCACTTACCAAGGGCAGCCGAATGCAAGAGAGCAGAAGAAAAGCCCCAAAGGAACGAGGCAATAGAGTGAGGAAGAACCAGAGGGAGAGCACACCACAAGAAGACCAATACGGAAGAAAAACCAGCAAAGACAAGTGCAGTCCAAGAAGACCAGCAATAGAACAGCCACTTGGGAAGTAAAAGAACAGCAAAATAAGCACCCAATATAAAAAACCAGCAGCAGAAAATCTGCACAGACATCCTAAGAGAGACAAACACCAAAAGAAAAAAAGAAAATCCAGCAGCATAACATTTGAAAAAGGAGCCAAAACAACAAAGGCGCCACAAAAATCAAGCAACACATTTCCTGCATAAATAGCCGAACTAGCACAATCAGCAAAGAAAAGCCAACAGAAGTACAACTAAACAAACAGCCCCAAACCAGCTCAGGCATGAAAGAAAAAGACAGCAACATAACAACGGCACACACAAGCAAACTAACGCAAGCACCACAGAAAAAACAAGCAGCCAGCAGCATAACAGCTGCACAAACCACCAAACTAACACAAGCACCAAGCAAAACCCACAGCAAAACAGTAGGACAGCAACATAACCAGAACCCAGCCCAAACACCAACCCACAAGGACCCATGCAACAAAGCCAAGATGATAAGCAAAAAAAAAAGAAGAAGAGATATAATAGGGAGGTCTGTTTCCATCTCCTGGGGGCAACAATGGGACCAAAAGGCAACCAAGAGGACATACAGCAAGCCCCAAAACCGCTAGCCACCGTGAGACCAAAAGGAGAAGCCACTATGGCAGGCCATCGGCAAGACAAAGAGCAGGCCATGAGCACCACCAGGGCCAGCTAGGTAATGGAGAGGGTGTAACCACAAAACAGCCAGCACGCAAGGACCCAACAGTCAAGCAAACAGTAAGGCGGAGGGAGAAGCACACCGGCAGCCTACAAAAAACACAACACAAAAACACAAACCAAGCAGTGAAAAAGGAGGGAAAAGCCAAAAACAGCAAAACAGAAGAACAAGGAAGAGAACCAAAGACAGCCCAACCAAAACCAAATCAAGGCCTATAGACCGGAATCCCAGCAGAATCCTGCAACAATAAATTAGAACAAAGAGGAGGAAAGACAGGAACAGAGCAAGCAGTCGAGAACACCACAAGATGGTTGACACTATGCCCAATAACAGCGAGCCTATCCGCCACCCGATTGCCCTCCCTGTGAATGTGAGAAATCCTGAGAGTGGGAGCAAGAAGGGCTACACACTCACGATAAATGTAGGCAATCCTCCAAGGATGGGAGGTCTGCTTCAAGAGGCAGTCAACCAATACCAAAGAGTCTAGTTCAAGCCAAGTGAGGGGAAGGTGAAGCGCCCGAACAAGTTTAAGACCCTCAAGAACCGCCAGAGCCTCAGCCTCTAAAGAAGACATGCTCCCAAAGTTGGAGCTAAAACCAGCCCACACCACACCATGACAGTCATGAAAAACACCACCCCCAGCAGCCGAGTGGCATAAAGCAGAGCCATCACCGTTAAGCTTAAGCCCCTGAGGCGGCCTGTGCCGTTGAACCCAGTGGCCTTGAGGAGGGATGGAGCCAATAATGGGAAATTGAAGAATAGAGAGAGCCTTGATATCCCGACGAGAAGGAAAAGAGCACACACGGACAGAGGAAACCATAACAGTAACAATAGAGGTGATCCGAGAAAGGACATGAGGAAGAGAGATCGATTTCTGCGAATAAAGACAATCATTCCGGGTAACCCATAGCACCCAAGGAATAACACCACCCAAACTAAGCAAGGTCAGCCCGAACTGCGAAGTCCAAGAGGCATGAGAGAACTAAGCTTTGAGGAAGGCCAGGAAAGAAGAACTAGGCTTAGAGAAGCCATGGAAGCGCCCGAAGTAAGCCCAAAGAAAAGAGGCCAGCTCACTATCCTCCAACAAATGATCCAACGTTTCTTCCTGAGGGCAAGCACAACAGACACATTTTGAAGCCAAAGAAATGCCCCGTCTCTTAAAGGATATGTCCACACTGACACGTTGGTGGTAGGCCTTCCAGAGAAAAAGGCTGGTTTTGAGCGAATGAACAGGATGCCAAATAGCCTTATAAATATGGTGAGCAGGCCTGGAATGGCGAAGAGCCTCATAAACACTCTGAACAAAGAAAACACTAGCAGCCCCGCATTCAAAAATAAGCAAATCAGGCTCAAGAGTAAAAGGTAATGCATGGAAAGCTGTCCCAATAGCCTCAGGAAGACCAATAAGGTCAGCAACAAGCACCGAACGCAAGGGAAGAGCGGGAGGAGGGTGAGTGGAAGGAAAGATAGAATAAGGCAGCCAACGATCCGCCAAAAATCTACCTCCCCACAGCCAATAATCCACCGAGAGTTGTCCTGAACAAAGCCAAGCAGCGGATGGATAGTCTTCCAGTAATGAGAAGTAGCCCGAGGACAAGGCCTACCCTTAGCCTCCGTAGGATGGCCATATTTAAGACGAAAAAGAGAAGCCTATAAGGTATCGTCTTTGATAAAAGACCAGGCTAACTTAGATTGTAAAGTAGCCATCATAACTGATAGTTATCTATTTGTAAACAATAGAGAGTCTCTTGAAGTTGCTATAGCATATGTGATTTGGCCAAGTGAAAAGAGAGCATTGTCATACACGCACTTTAAATAAAATTTAAACTAGTATTTTATAGGGCTAACCTAGGTCATTCACTAATCGGAGGACTTATTAAAATTTAATTCAACCTATTTTTCAAGAAAAATAAAAAAAATTAAGTTAGAAATTGGAGGGTTTTGTGCGAAAATAAAATAAAATAAAATATATAAAAAATTAATTACCTAAAAATATAATTGATTTAACCTCTCACTTCAATTATTATTTATCATTATCTTTTAAAAATACAATAACATATTTAAGACTTCATAATTTCATTAAACCAAGACTCCATAGTTATAATTAAATTATGAGTTTGTTCTACAAATCAGACTTGAACTCGTACTAATCCTAAAAACTATTATATTTTATATTTGGAAGAACAAATTGAACTCTACGAATAATAATTTCTAAATTTCAAATTAATTAACCACAACCACAAATTAATTACAATTAAAAATTATATTTTAAACAATATACAATTAACTGCAACCGCAAATTAATTACAAAGTACTTCAAACAGATAGAGGAATGAATTGTAAACCATAAAACCTAACTAAATTATTAAAATGAAGAATCACGATTTCAAATAACAATTAAAGTTTAAAGTTAAATTAAATACATATTCATAACAAAAGAACAGAAGAGATCACGTACGACATCTTGGTGTTGGGTATGAACTGTATATGTAGACACCGATTGTTTTATGTCACACGAGCTCTTAAAATAGACGACCGTTGCCTTTCTTTTCTTTCATTATATCATATGTGACATGTAGCTCACATCATTTAATTAATCTTCTATTCTTTTCTTTTTCTTCTCCAATTTTCACATATAAAATTCATGCATTCTTCTTTACTCAATAAAATCAGCCCCACATTATTTAAATCTTCATTTCAATTTCTTCCCTCTTAAGTAATGCCTAAATTCTTCTTTTCAATCACATAACACAATTAAAAATTAGTTCAAAGAATTAATATCAAAACTAGAATAATTAATTTAATATTAAAAAAATACCAAAATTGATATTAAATTTATAAAAGTAAATAAAAGCAATAAGTAACTGAAATAGAAAAAAATTATTGTAAAAATATATTAATTATTTTATTAAATGTGCTTTTATATATTTGTAGAAATACATATATGTATATATTAATATTTATTTGTACAATTGTATTATAATGAAGCTTTTATTTATAAAAAATTCAATGGTTTCATATTTGATTTTTGGCATTTGAATATCAAAGTTCAACATAATACAGTCTGAGGCTTGACAACTCTAGCACACAATCTCACAATCTAACATACATATACATGAGTACATATATTAACATATTGAAAATGCTACTTATAGTTGTGGTTGCGGTAACAATGTGCAATTGGATGACGTGGAAGGTTAATGTAGCGAGCCACATTGAAAGATGTCGTTGCAGGGTTAATGTAGCATGCTGAAATTACTTCGAGATAAAAGGAAGCTTCGAGATATGAGACTTCGAGATCTTGAACCCTCATCTCGAAGTTCTCTAAAATGCTCTCATTTTGTTAAATGTTAAAATTATTTTGAGATGGAAGGATGCTTCAAGATATAAGACTTCAATATGTCGAACCCTCATCTTGAAATCCTCTAAGATGCTCTCATTTTGATGTGTGTTGGAAATTACTTCGAGAAAAAAAGTATGCTTTGAGATATGAAACTTTAAGATGTCGAACCCTCATCTCGAAGTCCTCCAAGATGCTCTCATTTTAATACGCACTGGAATTACTTCAAAATGAAACGATCCTTCGAGGTATGAGGCTTTGAGATGTTAAACTCTCGTCTCACAGTCCTCTAAGATGCTCTCATTTTTATATGCATTGAAATTACTTTGAGATAAAAGGATATTTCGAGATATAAGACTTCAGGATGTTGAATTCTCGTCTCGAAGTTCTCTAGGATGCTCTCATTTTGATACGCACTAGAATTACTTCAAGATGAAAGGATGCTTCAAGATATGAGACTTCGAGATGTCGAACCCTTGTCTCGAAGTCCTTTGAGATGCACTCATGGATTACTTCAAGATGTAATCTCTATATTAAGCCAAAGTGAATTTCTTTGTCTTAACCCAAAACTTTTTTTGTTGATGGATTACTTCAAGATATCAAAGTTAACTCCCACGTCTCAAGGTATTTAAGATGTGCATTACAGCTTTTCTTGAGTGAGGCGCCACACCAACTTATTTTTGTCCATCATGGAAAGATGATAGGCTAATGTGTCTTCCTCCACATCAGCCGACTACACGTTGCCGCAACCACGACTGTTAGTAGCAACACCCTTAACATACACACACACACAAAGACGATGAATATAGATGTTTCTCTCACAAACAATAGAATAACTACAATTATATCACCATTATATAAGAACTTTAGGGTTTTTAATGCAGTCTAAGGCTTATTCATATGTTTTTAATCATAGAAGAAATTGTTAAAGCAGTATGATATGTTAAAACGAGATATAGATCGATAGGGATCAGATTCCCTACACAAAAGCTTAATCATGAATGATCAAAGTTTGCAAATCTTCCAATAATCTTATTCTTTGGTCTTTGGCATCAACATCTATGCTTCCCCCCTCTAGATCAACTCCTCTCCCTCTCAAACCTCTTATGGATATCTCTCTCTCTCTCTCTCTCTCTCTCTCTCTCTCTCTCTCTCTCTCTCAAGTGATGGCTGGAAATTCTAGGGTTTAGATCTCTTATATACTCACATATTTATTTGATTAAAATTTAATAATGTAAATTCTCAAAAATACCTCTCTAGGACATTAAAATCTAAATTAAACCCAATTACAGTCAAAATTCTCCATTTGATTTGTATGTCACCATACCGATATTCATTTCTCAAAATAAGATCTTTATAATAAGGCAACTCCCAAAACCCACAAACACGAATCCTTACAGAAGATTCTAGTAGAGGATAAGAGGAGTTGAGGCTATAATGGAGTTGGTATTAGAATAGTCTTTGGGGGACTGATTTGGGCGGTGTGATGGCTAAGAGGTTGATCAAAGATTATAGTGTTATATGACAGTGGCTAGAAGAGGAGGACAACAATAGATTAGCCGTATAGTGGATTAAAATGCAATACAACTATGGAGGTGTAGTATAATCATGTGTTTGGGTGGCATGGAAGAATCTGATATTATGGAGAGAAGAGGATGAAAAAAGATTAAAGAGACTTTTCTAGACATTAGGATTTCTATCAATAGCTATATTACTGTATCTGTTATCACTCAAGGTGCTCAAAGCTTTTAAAACTATATATTAAAACTCATAGGAAGCCCCTTTATATAGGCGCATAGGGGAGCTCAAGAGAAACTTGCTTGATCATAGGGGGAGGAGCCCTTATCTTCACAGAGCTAATACCTCCGATTTAAGGGGCAACTCGAGTGCTACTGTAGATTGTCATGGTCGCGAGAGTTGAAGTTTGGTGAAAAAGATTAATATCAGACAAAATTTTATCAATTTTAAATGAATTAGACGAATTGAAATGAAAACCTTATGCAACGAGAGGTAGAAAATGACAAATTTTGAGTTCAGTGAAAATGTATTTTTTCTAAATTTGAATCCTTAAAAAATAAAAATATATATAATATTATGAGTTTAGATAATAAAATAGGGAAAAAGAGTGTGTGTGTGTATATATATATATATATGAATTTATTGTCAAAATTAAATTTATATTTAAAAATAAAAATAGTTAGAAATATTTTTAAAAAATAATCATGAATTTATATATTTTAAAAATTAAATTTAAATTTTAAATAATTTAAAACTCATGCATCACTTTTAAAAACAATCACAAAAATCTGTGTATGCCTTGGGAGTGTTGCTTCTCCCGGGAGATGGTGTAGCCTACGTGATTTTCTTTCTACAACTTATGGCGAGATAGTGTGGAAACCAGGTTTATAATTAATTAGGAAAATCAGTTTTATTTTTAAAACTCGGTGTGAAAAAACAGTTAAAGTCTTTTTATTTTCAAAACCTAATTCAGCGTGGTAAATGAGTTTTAATTTTAAAACCCCAGGTAATTCTATTTTAATTTCAAAATTACAGGGTAGCCAAATCCTGGTGTGATTAAGTGGGTCTTAATTACAAATCTGTCACGTAACTTCTACCCTTAATTGTAATCCCCCGTGAGGCAGTGAGAGAACGGCGTTGCATAATTGTGGTCCTAAAAATATGCGTGATTGTGGTCCGAAAAAGATTTGTCCATGTTTCATGATTTGTCCATCTCAAATAAATAACTAAATAATCAAACAAACACATTAAAACATAAACAAAAAAACAAAACCCGAAGGCTCCACCTTGGATTGACTATAAATAGTGTATATATATATATATATATATATATATATATATTAAATAGGGAGGGTCCTCGTAGTTAGACCTCTCACGCAAGTTTGCCCTGTGGCGCCATTTTCGCCGCTGACATCTCCGCTCCCTTCCCGTCCCCACAGACAGAGGCAGAGCGCCTAGGATTTTCTCAGATTTTCCAGCTCAGAGACATTATCTCTCCGCTCCGGTCTCCCTTCCTCTTCCCTCTCTCCTCGAAGAAGAAGGAGAAAAGACGGAGGAGGGAGGAGAGAAGGGAATGGGAGAGAAGAGAGAGAAACGAACAAACAAACAATCCATCAATCAATGCTCAATGACCTCATTCCATTGTTTTTGAATCGTGGCGCTAACGCCCATGTAGCCACGCCACGCACGACAACAGCAGATGAAACCTTAGCACCGGCCTCTATGGCGATGGAGACATGGCAGTGGTGAGTTCTTGGCGTACGTTGAGACTGGAAGAAAACCAGAGACTCTCAGGTGGGATCGTAACGATGGGTGAAGAGTCCATGGAGGTGGAGCCCTTTGTTCACGATGAGTTTTCGGGTCCCGATTTCGATCTCGATTACGAGTTTGACGCGGCGAGGTTCTTCGATTTCACTCGCCCTGAATTGGAGGAGGAAGCCTGGGAGGCCGAGTCATGGTTCCAGACAAGCGGGAGTTACCCGCCTTCACGTAAGCATACTCGATTCATAATCCTAAAAGCGCCCTTGGGTTGTGGCGTTGTGCTGTGCATGTCGTCCCTTCTTTTTGCTGTCGTTGTTTCAATTGTCATTGTATTGGCAGTTTTTTCTTCTCTCCTGGAATTGGTAATACCTGATACGCCAATCTCGTCATACGGGTTTGGGTTTTGGTGTTTGCTCTATTTCTTTGTCTTTAGCTTGCAGGCGCGTTCTGGGTCTGCATCTGCTCGCCTGTATAACCTTAATCAAGATTTTGTTTTTCCACAGTTTTATGTTTTTGCTGTTACTTTTGGATGTGTCAGATACTATATGTATTTAAGAAATGACATTTTCCCTGTAATTGCATTGTGTGGCATTGACATTTGTATTTTCATCTGGCACTCTCCTTTCCGTGGGTAGCATTATTTAAATCCACCTCTTAACATGTTTATTTTCTTTGGTCTTAGCATTTGTGATAAATTTGAACCTGAACTCGAGTGGAGATATTGTTGAAGAAATCGCAGGCCCTGCTTCAAAATCTAAGAAAAAATTGAAATCTGGTACGAACAAAACTGGTGTCGCCACAGATATATGCATATATTCAACATTGTCTGTTCATTTTTATTAGTCTGTCACGGATGCATAGTTTCTGAATTCTGATAATTATAGTTTATTATCACCGGCAGATGATATTCTAAACGGTAGATCAAAGCCTATGGTCAGGTTACCTCTATCAAGCAGTTCAAATTTATTGAAGCCCACAGCCAGTGCACTGGCGAAGCAAAATCAAACACGAGAAGTTTATTCTACCAGACTCGGAAGGTTTTATTTATTCCCCTTCACTGTCAGACTATTTGTAAATCATTAGTTCCGTTATACTAATTATCAACACATAATTTTTAACAGAACTCTTGTTTTCTTGCTTCAGTATTATTATATCTGACTGTCGTTAACTACTAGTTTTCAGGAGAGATTACCTCAAATTAGTGTGAAAAGTTCAAAGAAACCCACTCTGATGGACAGCCAAGAAGCAAAGAGACAGAAGCTAGAGACTGGTTATGTGGGCAAGGTAAACTTAGTTTGAATTCCATATGCTGCCACATTTAATTATTGACATTTGTCAACTCCCTTACAGGAATGAGTGATGACAATTTATACCTAGTTTCTTTAATATATTGAATGTGCTAATGATTGGTCCACCTAATATCACTTCTCAATGACAGTATGATATGATTCGTAAGGTTAGGCTTAAAAGGTTCTACAACGGGAGCAGATCCAATTGGAAACCAAAACCGGCCTTGTCAGAGCTGAATACGTATCAAGATTTGCATTTCCTTCAACTGTCTGAAATTAGAGCAATTATAATTGGGAATATGTAATATTGGCAATGCTCTTATTCGTTAATCCTCCACTTGTTACTCGCTAAATCTCTGTTCATTTAGTCCGAATTTTGAAGTGCCTGTACTTTTCTTCTTCCTCTGCCATATAAAACAACTAGTAGTTTTACCTTCCCTTAAGTCGAAGCACATGAAAACAATTATAAGTCAAATGTACAACGTAAATAATTTGGGCTCACTATAGATGAAAAAAATGCGGATTTATATAACAAGAAATTGTGATTGAGCTTTAGTAGCTCCAACTGTAAAGTATTTTTTACTTTTTTTCAACATTAAAAAGGTCGACGTAGAGAGTGACAAATTGATGGGTGCTGGAGCATTATATAAGTGTATACATATCCAAGCTAGAAAATTTCAATTCAACTTTGTTACCATGACAATGTATCCGTAAATTTAAACAACATTCTTTTAATCTCTCAAAACAGGTTTCAATTTTGAAGCACCAATCCTCTTTTGCGCACAAAGTACCTAAAAAGGTAAGCCAACTGCTGCAAAAGGTATACAAGTTCATAGATGCATTTCTCCTTTATTTCTTATTGACTAGCAGCCTGGACAGCTGGATAATACTAGACTAAAAATTACAATTCCAAAAGAGCCTGAATTGGAGACTGCACGAAGGGCTCAAAGAAATTTGAGGTATAACTTCACTACCTTTTGGGTTATGTTTCCGGTTAAAAAATGCAATTGAGGTGTAAATAGTAAATGATCTGTAAGGAACATGTATTTTCTGAACTTCAGGTGCAAAAATTACGTGGAGCTAGCCGATCATACAAAATCAAATGCTAGTTTCTTTAAGGCGCGGCCCCTGAACAAAAAAGTTTGTACTTGTTATAAATGAAAATGTCTTTGTATAAATTTCAAGGACTCTCTAAATATCAAATGTAATTAATGATGCTTTATGCATGAAACTTATCATACATGCCTTGGATGTGGCAGATTCTGGAGGCAGCTTCTTCGCCTAGTCCTAAGAAGAGCATGCCACAGCAGCCACGGTTTCAAGTAATGTGGTTTGATTTTTTATGTTCATTTCTTAGCTAGGAACAGCGTTTTCAAAGAAAAAGCATTATAGCATTTTTGGGAAATCATTCTGTTATCATTACTGCAATGTAGTCTCATTCAGTTAATCTCCTTGGTTTTCTAGTTATTTCACCTGATGACCACAGAGAGGGCAATGCAACAGACTTCTGATAATGTACATCATTGAATTAATATACGACTTTTATGAGTCCTGGAAGAAATGTTGAACCTTTTTTGGTGAGTCGTTTTGTAGCCAGAAGAAACTAATAATTTTAGCATTGCAGATGGTTAACCTGCATCGTTGTGGCACACTCATGCAAAATGAATCGACCAACCCCAGTAGGTAATACTTATATTATAAATAATCTATCATATTTCTTCTAATCTCTGTGATAAATGCTGGTAATTCTAGCGATCCATATTTTTCATGCTGAATCTTTATTTTTGAGATATTGTGTCTTCTCTCTTACATATTTAATTTCTGTTGCACAGATCAAATTTTTCCAACATTTTAATGGAGGAGAGATTTGAAGCAGTCCAGAGCCTTAAAGCTCTGCTGAGTAATAAGAAGGTTATTTTATAAATTCGTGATTAGCAAACTTCCATCTGCATTCTTTTACTAGAGAACCTAGTGACTTGAATTTCTAATGATTTTTTTTTTTGCATAGCTCTTTTATTATTTAGTAATGGGTCTTTTTGTGACCTCTTTATTTATATAAATGCTTCTACTTCCCCGCAGGACTTCAAACTTTCCGTTGACAACAAGTTTCCCGAGAATTTATCAACAGAACTATATAACAAGGTTTGATGGCAAGAAAGGCTTTCATTTTCAGTCATTAGAGCATATGATAATATACATGTGTGCGTGCGAGCCCAAAGTAAATGTTTTGATCAGTAACGGCTAATTATATCTCTGAGCTAAAAATGCAGTCATTTTGATAAATAACTTGCTAAAACATTACCATAACGACGTAATTGATTTGCATATAATTTGCCTCCAATAAACCAAGTGTTCCATTTTCCCTGTGTTTCTTTCTATTGTATAGACCGGGTTCTCAATTTGCTCCCAATGCTCTTTTTATATATTTATATTTCTTTATTATTTTAATAATTAATTTTTCTAGTTTTTTTTACTGCATAAAATTTTATCTTAAATTTTACTTATTTTAAAAACATTCTACATTTCATTCACTTTAAATTTTCTTTTATATCAAAATAATATTTTTATATTTTTTTTCTTTTCTACTTATTATATTCATTTAAAAATATACATGTGTCAAATAAAATATAAATAATTATATGAAAAGTTTTTAGGGAACAAATAGTAAATTTTCAAATATAAGGAAGTACTATTTATTTTTTATCTTCAAATCATATTTTAGGGATTCAAGTGTGTTTTGAATTTTTTCTAAAAACATTTCTTTATATTTTAGAAAAAAAGAAAGATTTAGGAAAACTAATATTAATATTCTAATATCTTTTTGAAAAACATTTAAAAATGAACACTCCAAGTTTACCATCCTATTAACCCTAGTTAAACTCTACTTCCTACTTGAGTTTCACCATTGCACTTAAGTATAGTATCATGACTTAATTACATAACTTTGATCTATACATAAATTAGTTCAACAAGTATATGTTGTACATAAGTTTGTTTTCCATTGTTATAATTTCATAAAAATAAGGAGAGAGTATTTATAGCCTTTGTCTATGGTCTGTTTTAGTTGTTTAATGTCTTTGGAGTTTGGATCTAAAAGAGAGAAATACTCCTGCAATACATATGGAATCCATTTTGGAAATAACCATATTGCTTTAATGATTATGCACATAGAGTGGCACTGGTTACTTTTTGACTAAACACCCATAACAATTTAAGAGCCAAAACATGACATTTTGCGTATTTATAACAAATCATAATAAACCATAAGTATGTATTTTTCAAATAATACACACACACACACACATATATATGAATCTTATAAAATGATAAATGCTAGTATATGCGAACTTTCAATTTGGATTGTTTGATCTGTGATTAATAGATGAGATTTGTAATCGCAGATTAAACGGCCCATATCTAAAGTTTACAAGTTACTAATTTTAGGTTTTCATTAAAGTTCAAAAATATGAAACACGATACAATACAAATTCAATACCATACGCCAAGGCGGAAGCCTCAACCATCAATGACAAAAAAATTTGAAAAAAAACATGCTAGATGAATGTAATGAAATTTATGCAAAATTAGCTTTAGAATAATAAAGTCATACTATAATTATCAAATGAAGTATCACACTCACTAAAATCCTAATTTGAGTCTTTAGTCTTTAGCAATCTAATCTTCATCAAGTAAGGTGATGTCTGTGTCTAATGGACGAAGTTATGATCACAATATATTTCATCATCTTCATTATTGGATAGGTTATTTATCTTCGGTTCCTTTTCCGCCTCAATGGCAATGCCATTTTCTTTTCCTACATCAAAACAATTTGAAGTAACATGTGTGTGTGTGTGTGAATTTATAGTCTGACATATAAGTGTAAAACCATTTCATATAGTTATTAAACACTGTTAAACTTACATGAATATCAAATTCTTCCTCCTTGTGTACTTTCACTTGGTTCACATGTAGAGATTTTATTAATATCATCTTCCCTAACTATTCCCCCATCATCTGAATGCACATCAGTTGAAAACTAAGGGTTAGCATCATACCTAATTAAATGCACTCTAGTTTCATTCACAACCGGATAATGAGGAATTGAGACTTCAAATTCTCATTGCGAAAGATTTAAGCACCAAGGGTTAATATCCAAATTTAACCCATCAATCATCTACAATAATAACTCATGTACTAAGAAAAGAGAGATAATTGAATAATACTTGGAAGAGAACTTTAATGATGTTTGTGCATAATAGATCTTGCCAATTCAAAGCCAAATAATCTTTTCTTTTATTTAAAATCTTTTATTTATAGACAAGCCTTCTCTCTGTTTCCATAATTAGGTATAAGCTTCTTTATACACATCAATAATCCACCCTTATTTTTGGATGATTGGACATATTTTTTGAGTATTGAAATTTAAGATTTAAAAAATAAGCAGTCGATGTAATTAGAAATTCTATTTATCGTTAATGATCTTTCAAATCTCACTATAAGCTCCATATTCTTTCCCAAATGTTTTGGCAATCTCCTCTTTAGCCGCATCCATTGCTCCATAAATAAATCTCATTCCAAAGACCTTATCTGAATTAGTCAATTTCAACACATTAACAAGAAGACATAAATAGTTTACGTAGTATATTTAAACGGTTACTAGAAGAATAAAGTGGCTTTTCTTAATGTCATTTTATGTTGGAATAATTCTCCAATTTTTTCAAGAATCAAATTTATACAATATGTAGCACATGATGTCCACCATAACTATTTCCTCTTCATCATTAACATTTCCTTAGTTTTTTTTTTTACTTTGAGGCATTATCTGTTACCACTTAAATTATGAGATTCTCTCTAATTTCTGTAACAATATTATCTAACAATTATTTTTCACTACATCTATGATATCAACAAAACACAAGAAAATCATGTCATATGAATTATTTACAAGAATATTGATCAATTGTCTATCCCTCGTATTTTTATATCGATCTGATAATATGAAGACTCCTGTTTGTTTTCATGTCTTCTTTACATCATTCACCACAGTTATAGTGTTCTCTTGTTTTTTAATATGGTTGTCTTTAATTATAGGCTGCTATGTATTTTCAAACAATTCCATAAAAATTAATTGCCCGACACATGCTAATAAATGATAAACTATATCAATAATATTAAAAGTAATGACATTGCCGAAGAAACATCGGTCGATCTCCATACATACTTCATCACGTATTTCTTTTGTAGTAAGTTTTTTTTTACTTCCACTTATCATTAATTTCCTTAATATCATCCCTCACAATTCCCAAAAAATTATTCATAGGTCTCTTATTCACTCATTTAGTTATACTATTAATAGTCAATCTCATTATGTATCTACTAGTTAATGTTGTGCTTTTGTCGATCATTTCCTCCCTAATCCAATTGATTCATTCTCTTTGACTTCACTGATTCTCCAAAAAAGTTGTTCATTTGGTCGTGGGGCAACAATTTTCTCTTTTGTTGGGCAATTTTTTTTTAATTTAAATATTCCTACCCTGATTTTCTTTTCACAAAATTATACTTATATTCTTTTTTATCCATCTCCATTTCAATTTCATATTTTCAAACCAGATTTTTTTTATATTACTTGCCATGTAAAGCACATCTTATTATCCCACTATCATTGTTATAGCCCCCAATCAATCTACATGTATAAAATACATTTTAAATAAGCCACATGAATAAATCAACATCCACATATTAATTAATCAGTTACAGCTAACTCACCACGACATCACTGCTAGATGTCGTTATTGCGTAGACAATCGACGATCGAGTTCGATGTTATTGCTAGATGTCGCTATTGGGTAGACGATTTACGATCGAGTCCGAGTTCGACGATCAACTAAGACTTGGACTTTGAGTTCGATGATCGACTTCGATGATGATGATGACCTTGACAACCAAAGTCGCTACTGTTTCTTATTCGACGATCAACGACGACAGAAGAGGAGGAGGCTGTGAGGCTGTGAGGCTGCGAGAAAAGGAGACCGATCAACGTTGGGAGAGTATGAAAAAAGAATTTTTTTTTTGACAAGATAATTATTAATTCTTTAAATTTAATATAATATTATTTATTCTTTATTTATTAAAATATTATATTTTTTAATATTTTTTAATTATTATCTTATCATATTTAATTTTAATTTAAAATATAAATAAATATTTAAAAATAATATTTTTATTAATAAATAATTAAAATAAAAAAACTTAAAAAAAAAAATAAATCGTTTAAAATAAAAAAAAATGTTATTTTAACAACGCCGCCTTCGTGCCTTCCAAATACAACCGACTATTACGCATCATCACACCATCGCTCTACTGGGACGACGTCGCCTGACGCCAACGACCGCTGATCACCTTGCGTTATCGAGGCCGTCGCAGCTACGCCTTGCCTCCATCGTCATCGTTGTCAGCTACCGATCGCTTATCCTCCATTCAAGGCTTCCTTGGACTCGACGAGAACGCGGATGTCAATCGAGGACATCGTCATCGGGGTGTTGGACACCAGATTTGTAACAGCGGCGACGTGACAATTTTAGACGTCGGCACCACGCAGATCTGTCGTCTCCTGATAGAGTAGAGTGTGAAGATAATAATAAAATAATAATTTTATTTAGAATAAATAGTAAAATAGTATAATTCTGGAGTGTTTATGTAAAAAAAAAAAGTTAAAGATTTAAGATAAAAATAGATACAGAAAACTATCAAGCAGACAAAACTCATTATTTTGTTAAAAGGAAAAATTTTCGTGCAGTCCAGTGTATATGGTTAAAGCATTCACAACTGCTTTCTATTGATATTTTTTTATTTTATAGATTTAAATAATTTTTTATTTTTTATATAAATATATACATCACAATAAATTTTTTAAATTACTCTTTATATTATTAAAATAATAATTTTTATTTTTTATTTAATAATAATTTAATATAAAATAAAAGTATAAGTGAGAGATGAAAGAATTTTTTTTATAAATTTAATAATTATAAGGAATGAATAGTACTGTCTAATGCATTAGAAAATACTATACAAATTTCATAGAAAGTCAAATATAAAGCTTTTTTTAACTGCACGCTTCGAATTTCTAACCTGAGGAAGTTAGTTCGTGACTCTCCTTTACTCACCCGGCAGGCAAGGGGTTGGCTTAAACAATACCACAGAACATCACAAATAAACATAAATAGCGTTCACAAGTAAAATCACATGTTTTTATTTGAGTCAAATATCTTTTACATCATTTCCAATGGGGTTACATCAATTTCATAGAATAATGAAACATGAAATAAAAACAATTAGCAAAACAATTACCTTGGTGTTCCACCTAACGTCTATAGGTTCCTAAAAAGAAAAACAAATCATATCAGGAGGGGTGAACAATCATAGCTCAATAAGGATTAAGTATCTCTAACCCATCCCATGCTCCTAGTATTTACATGATGAGTGCGCATATGAAGTGTCGTGGCAATAACACAGAAACAAGTTATAATCAGCATTTATCATCCAGACAACACATAGGCAAGCCACACAAGCGACTACAATCACAATCACACAGGCTACTACAGCCACAATTTCACATAGCACAATTTTAAGCACAATACAATAATACATATTCACAACACAAACACATATAACATCTAACATACAAGTCATAATTAGATTATATCTACATAGTACGTTCACAACCACAACCTTTATATAATTTTTAAGATTTCCCATGAGGCTTTATCGCAGAACTAACACGAATGAACGCAATCACAAGACGAATAGCAAACAAACACTATAACGACCTCTATAATCAATGACCACCAAACATACCCTTAATCACCACTAACCACAGACTCATCAACACTCACAATTATAACACCAACCACCCATGTCGATCAATTTCCACATCGCATATGGTCGGTTTGCAGCTAGGTCGACCACGTCGACCTCATGTTGACTACATGTCGATCATATTCCACGTCAACGAACACACTTGGAATAACTCTTGAAAAACTGTTCTGGTCGACCCTAACCACGTCAACCATACATCGACCGCATATCGAAATTCATCTCGTATCGATCAAACTCTCTGGAATCTCTTTTGGTTAGCATCGACTACTCACTACACCAGGTCGATCACGTCGACCACTCACACATCGACTAAGGCTGCATCGACTAGGTCTCCACACTAGAATCCCCGCAAAGGGCACTGCCCCCTTAACCAGCAAGACCCCCACCGAGGCGTTACGCCCTTAGATTCTCACTAACCGTCTGAACAAGAGTCCTTGCCCAAACGCATAAATGACTAACTCCTCAAATCTCTAAACACGAGTCATTACATCAACTTATAAATAGCAATGCTCTTTTTAAAATGTATAATGCTACATACAATTGGTATTAAATAATTGGTGGGTAACTGTTACAACATGCCAACATATCATATTATCATAGGGAAGAGAGAAAAAAAATTACGAATGTCCAATCAGTCACAGTTTTATCACAATATTACAAGTCAGTTGCATAAAATATTTTTATTTTAAAATAAATTTCACCTAATTGACATGGCGTAAGAAACTATAAGCATGTGTAGGCATAGAGATAAGTATTATAGGAAAAGTAGTTTCATGTGTAGCAATACACAAGAAATTAGTTGACATTGATTAATGATTATAATACGATAAATTTGTTAGCACAAGTCTTTTTGCAGTTATACTAAGCTTGCTAATATAATGACATGTGATTGAATGATACATTGATGATGTGTCGTAAGCTTCAATCAGGTGCTACAACATCTGGTAGTACACAAAACTTGCATGGTAGTACTGTATATAACAGTACTGGATTTGTTATTCCAACAAGATTCCTCTACCATATTATGTGCATGTGCACGCGCACACGTGTTTCGTCCATTATTTTAAATATCCATATATTGTTTAAAATGTTATTTTCTACATAAATCCAATGTATGTTGCTCTTTCGGGTCGATCATATCTTATTCCTATATCTCGTTTTTCTTCATTACTTGGTCCCAGCTCTCCCTGAAACCAGACAGTCAGCCTCATGCAAATTCTCTTCCGAAACCACTTTTGTCTGCTAAGGTTGGTCTCTTAGAATCTTGAAACGAATATATGCATCTGTGCTCCGTACTCTTGTTAAGCCAATGCTCATGTTTTTTGAATCCAGGGCTCAAAGGAGAATGCGCCAAGTACCTTATATCATGAGCTTTTGGTATGCCATTCTGCAAAATCTACTTTAATGTCAATTGCGCTAGTGTCTAAATAGCCAAAAGACAACACTTAACACTGTTAAAATTTTCCTTACTCCTTAGTTCCTTTGAAGTAAAATAAAAAAATTGTTGCTGACAATGTTTCAAATAGGCTGAAAACATCGCTAAAGAGAACAAGCCAAGATTT
The DNA here is from genome assembly GCA_023512835.1 of Taxillus chinensis. Classification (NCBI taxonomy): domain Eukaryota; kingdom Viridiplantae; phylum Streptophyta; class Magnoliopsida; order Santalales; family Loranthaceae; genus Taxillus; species Taxillus chinensis. Next base: position 32,352,247 of record CM042087.1, read on the forward strand.
GGAGTGAATTGTGCTGTTGACCGCAAAATTCTCAATGCTGGATCCCATCTTAATATTAGCAGGTAACTCCGAAACCAAGAAGCGTGTCTCCAAAAGTTGATGTTTTGAATATGAAATTGCAAACAAAATTTATTGCGTGACAATACCTTAAGCAGGTCTCATGAGAAAAATATTTGTATGGTCAATGTTGTAGTTATAGTAGCAACAAGTGGCCATTCTATTTCCATGGGACGTCTAAGCTAAATTTAGTACTGCAACTGTAAAGTTCTCATTTGGTACTTATTTTCATCTCTGAATTTCACATAAAACGCCCACAGGAGCTTGGATATACGCTGAAAACATTCAACATTCCTTCCAAGAGGATTGCCAGTAATTATATATCGACTTCAATTATCAAGGTAAATGAGCAGTCCCCACCCCCTATGTTGGCGGTATCTATCCTACCCTGCAATTGCGGAGCAACAACTATAGATTATTGTATCATATGCTCTATAAGAAATAAGAACGGCCCATTATTTCTTCTCTGTTATTGCAGGTTTTCAGCTGGTGGGTAGTATTTTATGTGTCGAAGCCTTAGGATGATGAGTGGTGAAGACACGGTCAATAAAGCTTCGCAGCTGAGTGCTGGTGTTGTATAGCATTTCACTCTTATCTCATATGATAAAAGCGACATAGCAAACTAGAGACGTGTACAAAGAATTTTATCATAAAGAAATGCACATTACCTTGTTTTGTGGGTCATTTGCAAACTCAATGACTTCGATCTGCTGGCATGTTTAATATATAAAGATGTAACGCAATTTTTATTGTGACTGCCTTCATTATTATTATTATTATTGTTTTTGTTCTGGTTTTCATTTCTTTATATATGAAAATTGTCTCTATATTGTAAGGTCTTGATTTTTGATACGCTTCCACATTAGGATATGAATTTGAAATACCTTCAAAAATAAATTTTAAATTAAAGAAATAAAAAGCCTACCATGCAGATTTTGAGATCAACTGTCTGTTGTATCTTTAAATAAACAACAAAAAAGAAGACAAGGCGTATAGACCCCACAATTGATCAGCCAGGGGAATTCTAGTGCCCACAGATTAACATACTTACAGCCAAGCTGATGACTAGAAAATGTATGCAAACAAAACTTTCGTTAGCAGTTCGTAACAAAGAGTTGATTAATCTTAGCCAGCCAACTGCAGACTGATCTTTGTTCTCTCTGTACCTTCACCAGAATATATTTCTTCAGCAAGACCCACAAAAAATATGGGGAATTTGATTGATTCTAACGAATGTCTTTGGAAACAAGTTCCCTGAACTTAACTAACCACTGAGCATCAGACGAGTTGCCATCCACCTGGCCAGGAAGGTGCTCCTTCATGGGCAGCTGCTGTTCTTTGTCAATCACAAATTGGGCATAATCGACGGTCTTGGGAGGAGCATAGGATTGTTTTGTGAGGGGAGGGGGAAGAAGAGAGATTAAAACCCTGGAAACCGTGAGCATTGTTGGCCTCTCTGAAGGGTGGCGCCGTGTGCATAGGAGGGCGAGTTGGAAGGTCTTCTGGATATGGGTTGAATCCATGCATGTCACGGAGACCTCTGGGTCAACCGTGTCCATCACCGTATTGTTATCCGTCTTGGATAATATCTGAAACATGAAATTATGCAATCAAGAACAAATGTCAGGTAATTATGCTAAGATGCAAACTTGGATCCAGTTGGAAAGGGCCATTTGGCAAGAACCTTCAACCAAATGGATCCAAGCATTTACAAAATCGATCAACATCATTTTGCACGCTACAAAATTGAAACTTTCTAACCAGTTACGAGCATATTATAGCAGTCCAAAACATACCAGTTGATGCAGATTACATTCGTTATCCACAGGCTTCTTTCCAGTTAGTAGCTCTAGGAGAACGATGCCAAAGCTATAAATGTCGGATTTTTCAGTCAGTCTTGAGGTTCGGGCATAGTCTGGATCAATGTAGCCAATTGTGCCCAGAACATAAGTTGATGCATGAGTTTTTGAAGTGGGGATGCTTTTTGCAGTACCAAAATCAGAAAGATGAGCCTCGAAGTTCTCATCCAGCAGTATATTTGAAGACTTCACGTCCCTGTGAATAATTCGAGGATCACAGTCATGGTGAAGATAAGCAAGCCCTTGGGCTGCTCCTACCGCTATTCTCAAACGTGTGTCCCAATCAAGCTTTACTTTCTTTGATGGCCCTGTCATGCACAATTTCTGAGTATAATTAGTAATTTTAACGACATATACTGTTGGCTTAGTTCATTTCTGCACCCTGCCACCTTGATGCCTCATCTACAGGACCAAGGGACCTAATCATTTTAATACAAGCAAAAAGGCTTGCCTGCAAATTGACCCAAAGTAGCATGCCAATATCAAAAACACGAGGTTTACTAACCATGCAGAAGATCCCATAAAGAACCATTCTCCATGTAGTCATAGAAGAGAAGATTCCCATATGGGGACAATGAATAACCATGCAAGCTGACAAGGTTTCTATGCTTGATGCATCGGATGATTCCCAGTTCAGTCTCAAACTCTCCAATGCTATGCTGATGCTGCGTATAAATTCGCTTAATTGCAATAGGCCGGGAATTCTTCAATATGCACTTGTAGACTGTGCTGGAAGCACCATATCCGATGATGTACTTCTCACTTAAATTTTCAGTGATTCTCATTATATCTTCATAGGTGTAAACCGCCATGTCCATGTGAAGAATGACAAGTTTAGGGGGACCTGAAACAGAAAAATATCACCTTGAAAGAACAAATCTCGGAGCAGTAAATAGAGATTACAACGTCAATAATACATGCCTGTCACAGATACGTTGGATAATTTTGGAAATTGCCTCCAGTGACTGGATTTGTAGAGCGCAAGTATAATCATAAAGAGTAATGCAACAACCCCCAATGCAATACATATAATTGATGTCTGGGATAAAATGGCTACAAAATGAAACGGTAAGCAAAAAAAAAATTAGACCAACACAAATAAATAAATAAAGGAGAATACTGACATTCAGTACCTTTGGTTTTTGGCGCATTAGGTCCACATATGGATTCCATCCAGTTTCCGCACAATAAAGGATTACCCACAAAGCTGAAACACAGATCGCATGTCACTACAAAAGTAAAATGCATGTCCAGCTTCCCATCCCACCTCCTAGGAAATTTTGCTAGCTATTTTTATCCCTTCTCATACCTGTCGGGTGAAAACCAAGAAAAATTTCTCATAGGAGGTACAATTCCTGACAAATTGTTGTACGAAACATTCCTGAAATGCAGAAGAATCAGAACATGAGAATTGGAGCAGAAATATAGATGAATTAACGTGTAAGCCAACTTACAATATAGCAAGGCTGAAACAATTGATAAGCTGATGAGGAATTTCTCCATGCAGATTGTTGTTTTTCAGCACCCTGCGCGATATTATCATTGAAAAAACCACATTATATATTATGTGACATAATAGAGTTGTGGAAGGAAAAATGAAAAAATGAATTCGACAGATTAAAGAATAAAGTATAGTTGATGATGGACATACAGAGACACAATGTTCTGCAGCTGACCCAGTTCTTCAGGAATAGTACCAGAAAGCTTGTTGAATGACATATCACTAGAAAGTACAAACGAATCCGGTTAACATGAATAGTAACCAAAATACTTACACAGCAATGTGGAGCTGAGATACAGTGGACATCACATATGCCTGATTTATTCTCCCTAAATTTATACTCACATAATCTGGATACTAATAAGACTGCCAAATTCAGCTGGCACAGGCCCATTGAGATAATTACTGCTCAAATTCCTGCTTAGAATGATACACTTTGTTTCTTGTTACAAATCACGAAATTAAGCACAAATGATGAAAATTATATCAGAAAACCTGCTTCTCTTACAGCGTAAGAAGGTGCTCTAAATCCCCAACAGAAGCAGGAACAGGTCCTGAGAAATCGTTGCTAGATAAATCCCTGTTGAGAAGCCCAAAAAAATGACTGTTGAGCCTTTATGAATGACGTAAAGAAAATGGCATTTAGCAACTTACAATGTATCAAGATTGATAATGCGTCCAAGCTCAAAAGGTATCCTGCCTCTGAATTTGTTCGATGAAAGATTTCTAGACGTTCAAAAAATTACAAGCATAACTATAACTGTGTTAAGTTTGAAACAACCAACAAGATATTCGTGATTATTGTTATTCAAACTCACAGATAGGTTAAACTTCCCAGATTTCGGAAACCCAGAGGAATAGATCCATTCAAGCGATTACCACGGACATTGCTGAAGGGAAAAGCAAAGTGGGAAATATAACAAAATTAGTTGTTAATGTTGATCCAAGGGGAAAAAAAGTAAGTGCTTGAAAATAAATGTATTTCAAGGCTTCAGGGATTGAAAACTCTACAACTGATTCAGTGCAGTGCAGAAGCTAATGTTATGTGGAATCGGCCCTTCCAGATGATTGTTAGCAAGATTCCTGAGTACAGTGACAGCACAGCTATTGAGCGAACAGTAAAGGCCACATAATATGCCAAATTCATAATTTCAATATTCACGCCTACAATTCAAACAGCTGCTCCAGCTTGCCAAGTTCTGCAGGAATGTTGCCAATCAGTTGGTTATCATTCAGCTGCCTGCAAAATAATTCATTAAAGCAATGTGCATGCATGTCCACCAACCAAATAAAGGGCGTAAAAGTTTTTCCAAGCTGAGTTATCTTACAAATAGCTAAGCTTTGACATATTGCCAAGCTCAGACGGGATTGTTCCTGTAAACCTATTGCCATGGAGATACCTACAAAGTAATAAAATCATCAAAAAACAAATGCAAAGAAGAGTCCTAACCCATGCATCACAGGAGACAACTCACAGCTTGCCAGTGAACGACAAATTTCCCAATATAGGTGGTATTGGGCCAACTAGTTCATTTTCGCTCAAATCCCTAAAATAAAGAACAAATATCAAAGAAATTCAACATTCTTTCAATAGTTGTCATATACCATTCGAGAGAATACGTAAGAAATTCAACATTCTTTCAGTTGTAATTCAAATGCTACTTACAGAACGGCAAGCGCTTGCATCAAACCAATCACTTCTGGAATTTTCCCAGTTAGCATGTTTCCTTGAAGGGACCTAATTAAAGGAAGCAAGCATAGCATGCAAAAGGAGATCAGAAAGACAACTCTATAAAATCCATTGATACCAGATCAAAGGTAAAATATTGATCCAAATGGAGTCCATCACGGTAAAAAGACACATTACAACAAATAAAAGCAAGAAAAACCGACAGAGTAGCCACTTGGAGGAACCCAATGTTGTACGGAATCTCCCCTTCAATCTGATTGTATGATATATCACTGGAATTCCCAAGCAAAGAACTTATAAAACTCGCATAATAAATTATAAAATACTAAAAACATGACCCAAAGTACTACCCATTAATGGGGTAGTTAGTTACATACAGGATTTCAAAGCTCGTACAGTTACCAATGTTAGGTGGAATTGTTCCAGTAAGGTTATTGCCTCGAACATCACTGCAACCAAAAGAGGGTGATTCAATCACCAGCTATAATTGTCATAACAATTAGGAGATGTTACAGACGAAACACAACAGGATTCATAGCTACTTACAAATACCACAAGCCAGTTAGCTGACACATATCAGGCGACAAACTTCCAGTAAATGAATTACCTCGTAAACCACTGTAAACCAAATGTGACAAAAGAAGATACAAGTTTAATAAACATAGTAAAGGCAACGCCACATATATTGAAACTCGAAACAGCTGTTAAAGGGACAATTCTTACAAAAAAGATCTTAAGATAAGTTTTCTGAACTTACAGGTACTGCAGTACTTCATTCCAATATAGAAGCCTTGGTATTTCCCCTGACAGCTGATTTTGAGCAAGATCACTATTATATGGAAAATTCAGGAAAGTGTTGCGCTCAGTTTTTGGTACTTATAGTATTTATAGAATCAATCCATATGAATGTTCCAAACCAAAACGTTATGATTGGTAAGCATGTGCAAAGTGATTACAGGGTTTTAAGATTTGGCATCTGGGTCAAGGTGGCGGGGATAGGACCAGTCAATTGGTTGTCCCTCAGATTCCTGCAATGAAGCATTTTTCATAAGCCCATAAAACCAAAAACCAACTTTTCTAAGACAGAACCCACAAGGAACAAATGATGCAACTAGGCGAACTTACAAAAATTCAAGTTGTTTAAGCTTTGAAATGGCAAAAGGTACGTCTCCGTAAAGCAAATTGGCAGACAGGTCCCTGCATTTATATTCAGTGAAAAAGGGAAAAAAAAAATCTCACGCAAGCCTCCGTAGACACAGCAAGAATCATAGAAGTATAGCCAAGAGAAGGTGAAACAGGAAACTTTACAGAAACATCAAATAAACACAGTCCCCTATCTCATCTGGGATCTGACCAGTCAACCTATTCCCTTGCAAATCTCTGTCATTATTCATGAATAATAGACTAAAATTAGGGACATGTAATGTCAGGGACTGTAGTGCTGCTGAAACTAAAAATCGAACAATGTAAAGTGGAAAAATTATATATATACATGGATTTTAAATTCTTCAAATCGCCAACTGCAGGTGAAATCTCCCCACCCAGATTCAGATTTGACAGGTTCCTACAAGAAGTTCAAACAGACAAACAGACAAGGAAAAGGGAAGAACCAGAAGAGATGAGAGACACGTTGAAAAGGTGGAGAAGTAGATCAGTTGTGGAAAGGTGATGAAATGAACATGCGAGAGGAACAGCATACAAGGAAACAACGGAAAGGGTGAGGTTGTCGCAGGAAACGCCCCGCCAGGAACAGAAATCTGGGTTCTGGGCATTGCTGTCCCAGTCGAGAAGAGCATTGGCTACGTTGCTGAATACTGATTTGATCGCCATCAACGCATTTCCTGTACAACAAACAACAATTTCCATAATGATAAAAGAAAACAATCTTCCTGTCCACTCCCTCTAAAACTCGATAAAACAAAACCAAAACAAACCCAAGTAAGAGTCTCCCTCTCTCTCACTTCCTTATTATAGCTCTACTTTTCATAGCTAAAAAACAAGTGGGTCAGAAGAAATGTTTCAAACCCTCACTCTGACCAACCACATTAGAACACAAAATTGACTAATGAACAGAGACAACGTGGAAAAAGGAACAAGCTCGAAGCCATGTTGGAAGAAAACACCCCAAATTTCAGAGAGAGAGAGAGAGAGAGAGAACCTTCTTGGTTGAGGGATGACGCAAGAGGGCAAAGAAGAAGAAGCAAAACCAGAGCCACGGAAAAGAAACACCTGTGGAAGAACATTCCTCCGTCCTCCTCCATATGACCAAATCACATAAATCACAGACGAAACGGAGTTGAAAACTTGAAACTTTTGAAATGGGTATGGAATAAATGTGTACGGTGGTGGGGGTTGAAGAAGACCAGACACAGACCAGACAAACTACCTTAACTCTGCTTCTCTCTCACCACCACACCACCACACATCATCAATTCTAGAGAACGAGAGAGAGAGAGAGAAATGGAGCAGGGGTTTGGCGTGAGCTGCAAGGCAGGAGAGTGAATGAAGGAGTTTTATGAGGAGAGAGAAAACATGAGAGAGATGCAGAGGAGGAGATGACACAGAGAACGTGGATTTATGAGACAGAGAGGGAGAGAGAGAGAGAGAGAGCAGTACTGTATACAATGCAAACTGTGGATACGTGTGGATATAAGAGGAACGATACGGCGATGAAGCGACGTTAGACAGTTAAGGCGGAGCTGAGGGTAGCTGGTAACGTGACGGACGGCGACAGCTGCCGTCATCTCTCCTCGCCGTCAAATGTAATATCCTTTTATATATTTAATAAAAATCGACCCCAAGTGCTTGCCAGTTGGCTTGGGGAGCCATTCGTTTTGGTTGTACGTACGTGTTGGTACTGCCTGGATGACGTGGCACACTCCGGCGCGTGCAAGGACGGCATTGGGGAGTGACGAAGGACGAGGTTGGGTTTTGGGTTGCACCGGCAATGGAGACGCGTGAGTGATGAAATCGGATAACCATGCCCTTCGGCTTTTTGCTGCGTGACCTCTTGCTTTTTGTCTTACTATGCCTTAAAACCGTGGCTTCTCAATCTTATCGAGGTTTTAATTAATAATATTGGAATGTCATGCATGGTACGCGTGTCTGACGTTAGGAAACACTACACTTATAAATGAATTTTATTTAATAGAACACAAAAAAATATATTATTATTATTAGTTAAAGTTAATAATAGTTATAGCGGAAAAAAAAACGGGCAAGACACTCTCTATCATAATTATCATTATCGGTGATTGGGTTGGACCGGGTGATTCGATTTCTGATTGAACCATTTTTATAAAAATATCAAAGAAACTCGGCTAATATTATTGATTTTTTATAATCCGATGGAATTTTACATAACCAACTAATTTTTTAAAAATAATAAAATATTATTTAATTTATTTTATAATATAATTTAAAATTATAATTAATAATTAACATTAACATTTTACTTCATCATCCTTTTAAACTTTTTTTATTTTTTTTATTATTAATTTACATCACTAAATTTTAAAATTTATTAGAAATATATATTAAAAATAAATAATATTATATTAAAAATATAATTTTAATATGTTATTTTAAAATATTTATTTTTTTATTAATATATATATATATATTTTATATAATTATTAATTATATAATCGTTGAATCAGTGACACACAATCACCCAATATCTTACCTGAATAGATCTAATGATTCTGATAACTATGCTCACTGTTGCTTCAATAAATCTATCATTTTTTAAAATTTCTGGTTAAATTTAGATTCTTCTCGCTAAAGATTATTTACTATTAAAATAATCAATAGAATCGCTCTGCGCCGTATCACAACCGTCCTCCAGTAGCAGCTAGTCGTGCCGACGCAGAGCACCGATCGAAGGCGAAAGGCATTCAAATTTGAAGAAGCGGGGGAAGGCGTCTCGTGGGGCGAGGAGCTCTAATCAAATATTAATGTTTGATTCAAAGGGGAAGGCGTCTCGTGACCGAACTGGAGGTATGATTCAGAGGGATGGTTGCTAGTTATCGCCGCGAAGGCATGATAGACCCTCTAATCAAATATTAATGTTCTATCGTCGCCCAAAGCATTGAAACAGGCATTACTAGCGTGTCTTGGCTGCATAGATCATGATTCTAGCCTCGGGGCAAATTGTGCACGTTAAATGTGTTTCCATATCGCACTGTAAGTCATGCCAAAAGTCCATCGATCATGTTCAATGTTTTCAATAGACGGTTGCTCTCTCCCCTAGCAGTAAACATCAACAAATGCAGGGGCATGGTGGAGGACTGAAAGTCTTCCCTTTTTTCAATTGTTTCGTGGAGGAGACGAGAATCGGCTCTTGCAGCAATCTTTCTACAAGCCATGAACATCAACACGCATAGTACATATACATAGTGTTTTTCATTTTGTTTTTTTCCTGACTCTATTTCTTTGTTTGGTAAGGTATAGGAAGGGGATGAAAAACATTTAGGAGAAAAAAGGGTGAAAGAAAAAGGTTTGGAAAGAAAAAGAATGAAAAAATTATTTTATAGAGAGAAATATTTGATGGTAGGAATGAAAAAGATATAAAAAAATAAATTATTATTATTTAATGAAAAGAAAAAAGATAATATATATATATATATAAAAGGAAAAGTCTATTTTCAACCAACGGATGTATCAGTTTTCATCTCAGCAAAATTACTTAAAACTTAACGCGTAGCGCACCACGGCTGAGATAGAGAGCAAGAGAGCAGAAGAGGTAGGGAGGGGACTCGAACGATGAATTTGAACAAAAAAAAGATAAAACACAGCATAAAATTTGGATTTATATGCGAAAGAAAGCGTTTTTTTTTTTTTTTGAAAATCTGAGAATAGCAAACCTCATACGGATTTTGTGCACTGTAGCTCTCGTCAATACCTACAAATAAAAAAAGGGCCTAAATCGGACTATTGTGCGTAAAGTTATGACCGTTTGAAGTTTTCTACAGAAATTATATGTTGATAGAACCCAGAAACCCGTAGATCTGGCTATGGAAAAAATGATTGAGCCCCTGCTTGAGGCTTATTCAATGCTTAAGACTTACTTGAGACCTGCTCAAGCATGGGCATATCTTTTAATATTGAAGGAGTAGGTCATGAGAACTTGCATTTTTAATGTTATGGAAACTTTAAGTAGAAGAAAGAGTGAACGAATTAATGAAAATTGCAATATATAAAAGCTTTATGGAAGAACTAGATTAATCATTTATAATTGAGGAGATTAAGGGTTTATGGAAGAGTTAAGTTATTTATATTTTGACCTTGGTTGGTAAGGGTTTTGAATTTTTTTTATTTTTAAAATTAAAAAACAGTCTTACATTAATTTAATATAATTAAATTTAAAATTATGAATTCTAGTCTCCTAATTATTTTTTAAAAATATTTATAATTATTTTAAAATTTAAAATTTAAAATTTAATTTACACGGAAGACTCAAATAATTTTTTTACTTTTTATTGATTTTATTATATCATATTTTTATTTTTAAAGTTTTTATGTGATTTAATTTTAAAAATAAACTTTTAAAATTTAAAATTTAATGCCAACACTATTAATAGTATAGAACTACAGTATTTCTCAATGTGCGATCGAGCTTTGTTTGATAATTTTAGCTGTTGACCTCAGCAACCAAAGGCTCTGGCGTCTGATACGCTGGGCATAACTTGTCTCCCTTCTATATATATATTATAGGGATAGAAAACCAAGGGAAAAAGCGTTGGGCAGCAATGCCAATAAAACAGTGGCAGAAATAGGCAGCAGAAAAATCAAGATTTTGGTAAGAAGCATGCTGGATTTGTATAAAGCCTGCCCCAATATTGCTCTCTTTCTATTTTATGTTTTTGAGCTCTGGTCCAAGCTGATAATCTTATTTTGAGGCAAGCCTTTGTACATCGTTTTATTAGTTGGGTTCCTGTTTCCTGGGGCTGTGTGACACCATATTTTATTCAAGGACACACACACACATATATATATGTTGTAATTATCAGTTAAAATGTCCATCCTTGAAAATAAATTCATGCAAGTCATTCCATTGCAATTCATTTTTTAAATCCAATTTCTAAAGGCAATTATGGATATACTGTCCAGCCCAAAACTTTTGGGACCAACAAAAAAAAACATTATCAAACGAATGATAATGTAAATACCAAATGAAAATAAAAATACTATCATTCACACACACGTTAATTTTAATTAACATATTCATATATATTATCTGCAGGGCAGAATTAGGGGGTTATGGCTCCCCGTTTTTACAAGTTTTTTTATTCTTAATTATTTTTACACTTCTTGGGCCTCAATAAATATTCAACCTTCTTGCCCCATTGAAAACTTGGTTTGACGATTAATCCCGCACTCCCTAATTTAGACATGTAAGAGTACATGAAGATAGTTATTTACACACTTATAGATGTATTAACATAATAAAAATAAATAAATAAAGTATAGTTATATAAGCACTCTCATTGGTTTATCAAAAATATATTGATGAAATTAAAATATACATTATGTATAAATTTAAAGTTTTTCTTCGGTACCGTAATCCTAAATAATTTATTTTATTCATCAAATTAATAATATATTATTATTATTATTATAAAATAAAATTTAATGTTGTTATCTGCTACGATAACGTTGGATCTAATCTCTCTACTACGACTAAAACCATCAATCACGACCGAATATTGGAAATGCCAGAGATTAGAAGGATGGCGTCAATGGTGGCTTCGCCGAGGGTGGTGTCGGCGAGGGAGGTTGTTGTTTCCTTGATTCAGTCTCTCACCATGCCCCTTGATTCCTTGAACGAATGGTAGAAGCCACGCCTCTACTGCCTCAAGCTCCTGTTTACACCAGAGAATGAGAAGATGAAAAAGAAGAAGTAGATGGGGGCCTCGAAGAAGGCACCCACCGATTCCTGATAAAAGAGTCCATTTTTTAAATTTCATATAAACTTCAAAACAATAAATTAAATTTCAGCATTTAAAATTTCAACTAAACAAAGTAATCTATTTATTCGAGGTTGAGTTTTAGATTATTATTATTATTATTTTAAAAGTGTAACGTATTATATGTGACATGAAAATGTTTGAATTTAAAATAAAATGAATTATAAATAATATTTATTTTTATATATTAATCTATCATTTAATTTTTTTATTATTAGTTGAGGCTTGTTTTAAAAAATATATATTTATTAAAAAAAAAAAACACTTCAAATCACAATCACGCCCATATCTTTGTTTTGTTTGTTTTGTTTTTATTTCTGTAAAAAGGCTGGAGCCGGGGTGGAAGCATGGTGCTCTCCTTGATCCGCGGTTCATTGGGACTCCCAAGGCAAGGGAAGCAAAAGGTCTACCATCAAAACGTTGGACTCGTGCCTGCTTCCCATACACAAACACCAAATTCAAAAGCTCGATAAGCCAAAACGCAAAAATAAATACATAAAAAAAAAAAAAAAGTGGACAGATGAGTAATGAGGTGACCGACCAGCTACAGCGGTAAACATCATCAGCAGCCAGTAAAAATATAAATAAGTAAATAAGAAAAGGCTGGCGCCCAGACACACAACACACCCGGCGTCTTCTAAACCGGCCGGCGATCTGCCGTCAGTTCTTTGTCTTTTTGCTACTGTGGCCTTTCGTAGTCACCAGTAAAGCTTTTTATATTATTAGGGTAAAGGAATAGGTCCACTAACCGATGCAAAGCGACTGAGCTATCGCTTTCGCTAAAGGCCAGTGTGTTGTAGCCTGTACGTACTGTAGACGGCTAAATGGTCATGGATTTTGCTAGGGTATTATTTTTAAAAATAATTAATAGATTAATTTAAAAATATTTATGAATAGTAAAAATTTGTTTGAATTTATAATTTTTAAAAATAATTATATTTTAAAAAATAAAACATGTTAGTCAAATAGAATTTTTATTATTATTATTAATATAGGTATTAATTTTGACCTATCTTATCCTGACTCGTTTTGATTCGGACTACTCTGATACGATTTGTCTTGTCTTGACAGGCCATTAGGTCGGGTTCAAATCTTATCTGATTTGGGTTGACCTGATATTTTTAAACTAATTTAAGGTAAAATATCTTGTATCGATCCGATTTGACCCTAAGCGTCTAAACTACCAGGGTGGATTGAATTCAGGATGAGCTATAATTTTTTGGGTCGGATAGCACATGTGCCCGATCCGACCCGTTTATCCTCAATCATTACTTCTTATCTTTAACCCTGGCCTCATAGGCAAAGAAATTCTATGAAAGGTGTAAAAAAGATTGAAAATATATTGAATTTTGTTTTTTGGTTGTTTGACCAGAGTATGTAAAATTGATTTTAGCATTTATACAAAAAATTCACATCAAGATAGTGTGAAAATGTATTTTAAAATATGTAATAATTTTTTATTCCAATTCTACTATCAATAGAGCTTCTTGATCGTCTCAGCCTACTTCCAATGATCCAACACCCGAATGAAACAAAAACAAAGCGGACATGCTAGATTTGAAAACAACAAAGCAGCATTGTCAGGGAACAAACTTGCAATCTAGGTGCTAGAGAGTGCTACATCAATGATAAAAGAGAAACAAAGAAATATCGTTGGAGGTGTAGCACCACCACAAATCTCTATATAGAAGCTAATTCGACTGTAGGCGTTGTCTTCTATAGCAACACTAAACCCACGCCACATCTTCGACTGGCCTACTATCGAGCCCAGTCAACATTGTGTTTATGCCAACTATGTGTAAAATTGTAGGTATATGACACAATTTAACAGTAATTTATGTATCAAGGAAAAATTTTTAATGATAATAATAAAAATCAATATAAAATAAATTTTTATACATGTTTCACATTTTTTTTATCAACCAACAACCATGGAAAAAATTATTTTTTCTCTTTTTATCCTTTTTTTCACCTTTTTTGTATTTTCTCTATCTTTTTTCTACAGTTTACCAATGAAAGTAAAACTTTCAATGTTAGTCTTTTGTTATGTTTCTATTTCTAATTTTCTGGTGGAGCATGAACACCACATCCCTCCTATTCATCTTTTTCTATCTTTTTTTTGGTATGTTTGTTTTCAAAACATAGTATATGTGAAACTAGACTAGACCACGGCATGGTCGGGCGATCACAACTAATTAATATGGCGGGCTATAATTGCTATGTTTCTTTTCATTTCCCGTGGTTGAGGATAGCTCTTATTGCCATTTTTGATTATGCGCTCAGGAAGGATTTCCTAGAATCTATGGAAGAGAAGGAGAAAAAGGAGGTTCTTAATAAGGCATATAACACTTTGATCTTTAACGTTAGTGATACATGCAAAGGGAAATCATGAAATGCAAGAGTGCATTGGAGGTGTGATTGAAGTTTGAATCTTTGTACATGACTAAGAACTATTTAAGTTGGTCAAATCCAAAGGCAATGTTTTTCACTTGAAAAACTTCATTGGACAAGGCTTTGCAAGGGTATATTAATAATTTCAACAAGTTGGTAATGGAATATTGGAGTCGAATATGAAGATGAGGATAAGGCTTTGGTGCTTATACATTTATTACCAATGTTATATGACACATTAATGGATGCAACATGGAAGAGATACTATCTCTTTAGAAGATGTTTTAAATGCCCTCAAAGTTAAAGAGAAGATATAGAAGAGTGATGTGGGAGAGTAAGCCAGATATAGACTGTTTACTAAAGGAAGACCCATCAATAAAGAAAATAAGAAAGAGAAGGCAAGGTCCAAGTCCCGAGGTGGCACGAAGACAATCAAGTGTTATTTATTCCACGAGGATAGACACATTAAAAAGGCTTACCTAATAAAAAAGAAAAATATTAAGACACAAGGTAGCAATTAAACAACCACTATTGAAAGTGATGGTGGCTATGAATTAGTAGATGTTTTAGTTGCATTTACTAGTCACATAGACAAGTAGATCATGGATTTGGGGTGTTCCTATTATATACTTATAATATTGATGAGTTTGAAGAATATAAGGATATGTTTATTTGGTCTACTTTTTGTTTTTATTTTTAAAATGTGATAACTATTTTTTAGTACATAAAACTTAAATTTAAAAGCAACAAAAGGTTATTTTTATTATTTGAGACACATAAAGTGAAAATAATCTTATGTTATTTTTAATTTTTTATTTTATGTACTCGAAAATAACTATTATATTTTGAAAAAGAAAAATAAAACAAACATACCCTAAATAAATCTATAGAGGTCAAGTGTTATTAGAGAACAATAGTATATGCAAAGTGATTGGTACTGGATCGATTAAAAGCAAGACACATGATGGTGTGGAAAGGATTCTACCAGATAGGAGGCATGATTCAGAATTAAAATGGAACCTTATTTCTCTTGGGATACTTCATCAACATGGTTTAGTTGGAAGAGTTAGAAGAGTTAGAAAGGTTTCTTGAAAGTATGAAAGGGGTCACATGTGATGATTGAAGAAGTGAAGGATAAAAGTGTTTATTTGCTTTATGGGAGTATCATGATCAGTATGGTAGTGACGGTGATAGAATCACCATCGAAAACACTTTGTCAAGCCTAAAATATAAGCAGTGTAGTCATGTATGTTGGACCCCATTTTGTCCGGGTGGGACATACATATTTATTTTCAGCTTTATATTATTCCATATCTGTTATTCACTTTATATAGATAAATAAAGAGGCATGACCGTTAATATAAAGGACGCGACGTTAAAAACAAAACAAAACAACAAAAAAAACAAAAAAAAAAGAAAGAAATTTAAAAAAAAATTATTTTTAGGATCGGATATGCGTCTACTCTTTTTATTTTTCAAACAGTATTTTCTGCACCAAAATAAAACAAAACCAACGGTCACGACTATATTCTCCACCAACGGCCACTTCTCCACCCTATAAATACACCCTCATTTCTCTCATTCACTCACACAACTTCCATTATACCACTCTTCAAACTATCTCCTTCAATTCTCCACGTTTTTGCCTCCTCTTCTGCGAAAATGGCTGACTGGATGACATGCGTGCTGACAGTGCTGGTGCTGGCATGCACTATTGTGTATCCTATAATGGGCGGCGCTTTCATACCCCTACTTGCTTTCATCATCCTCTTGTATGTAATGGTAATGGCCACAGAATATATTTTAGGTTGAATCATGTAATATCTCCACCATGGAGTCCTAAATAAATTGAAGTTTGCGTGTTTATGTTTATACGTGTGTGTGTGTATATATATACATATATATGTTAAATAAATACATAAATAAAACCATTCTAATGACTAGCCGCGGCCAACATAGTCTTACAAAAAAAACCAAATAAATAAATAAATAAACGTGAACAGTACCAAGGGTACTGTTCATGAATAATACCCATATCCTTTATTATCCTATATAAAAAAAACAACTAAAAAAAAGGTAATACGTGGGGGGGGGGGGGTCAAAGCCCCCCACGTAAATGGAAAAGGAGGGGGGCATATTGCACCCCATGTGATTTAAAAAAAAAATACGTGGGGGGGCTATGCCCCCCACGTTTATAAAAAGAGGGGAGGGGGGGACACATGTCCCCCGATTAAAAAAAATTAATAAAAAAAGGAGAGTCATGGGGGGGCATCGCCCCCATGTTTGAAAAAAAGGGGTGGGGCCAAGTTTGCCCACCCTTTATGGATTTGACTTTATAAAAAAACACAAAAAAAAAACAAAGAAAGCAATGCAAGTGCAAAGAAAAAAAGAAAGTGGGAAGTCCCAAATCGAAAAATGCTTAAATCTCCCTTTCCCTTAACACCTATATAAAGGGGTCTCCTCTCCCCCTTCCAACACACCAAGACCATCAAATACACATAATTCTAAAAAAGAGAATAGAGTGTATAATTAACTGCGGTTCTAAAAAAGAACTGCGGTTATAGTTAAATTAATCTTTTTCTTTCTTTTGCAGAAAAAGGAGGCATTCAGGAGAAGGGCATCCTTGGTCCACGATATTTCAGGTTTTTATTTCTTTTCTTCTTTAGTTTTAATTATTATTATTTTTTAGTAAATTAGTAGTTAGTTTTTAGTTAAATTTAGCATAATTAGTATAATTTTAATTTTAGCATATTTAGTTAATTAGTTAGTTAGTTTTTTTAAATTTAGCATAATTAGTTAGTTAGTTTTTAAATTTAGTATAATTAAATTAGCATAATTAATTAGCTAGAATTTAATTAGCATAAATAATCTGATGTAATTGTATATATATTTATTTAATTTCTGTTAAAAATAGATCATACAAAAAAAACAAAAATAAATAAATAAAAATAAAACAAGTTATCTGTAGTTCCGGCTAGTGATTTTTGGTGTCTACTCTTCAAGCCGGTGCTGCCGCCACCAAAATCGACGATTGTCAGAACCTTGTCAAAGCTAATGTCGATCATATATTTATATTTACAACCAGTCCTATTGTTGTAGCTTGCTACATATGTTTTTTTATTTTTTATTTTTGGGTTTGTTTGTGGTTATTTTATCATTTTCATGTTGTAATATGTAAATAAAAAAAGAGGGAAGAGAACAACCAAACAAAAAAAAGGCAAAAAAAAAAAAAAAAAAAAAAAAAAAGAGAGTGGTTTTTTTTATATTGTATGTCACAATCACGCACGTCACATTTATTTCGATATGTATGTTCATTCTTTCGAAAAAACAAAAAAATTGTTTGCAATTCGTTTAAAAAACAAAAAAACAAAAGGATTATTTTTACAAGCAAAAAAATGTTTTCAAACCAAAAACCAAAAAATGGAAAAAAAAAACATACTTCAATTGTTTAGGACTTCAATTTCCAAAACAAAACCTTAGGATTTCGTTTTCCACTTCAAATAAAAAGCAAAACAAAACTTTTGGAATTTCCTTTAAAAATTTTAGGGTAAATCAATTTTAACCATAACCTTGACAAATAATTTAGTTAAATAAAAGCGTAGACTTTCTAGGAAAACCATAGTGCCTCAACCCAATCACGACAGCGAAAAAGAAACCTCCTCCTCCTAAGATAGGTACTGAAAGGGCATTGTAGGGGTGTTAATCCTTCCCTACACATAACCAACCCCCGAACCCTTATTTGGTAACGTAGACCACACACATCATAGGTGACCAACTGCACCCCAAAAATAGTTGGTGGCGACTCTGTATATTTCATCATTCGGTTGCGGCCTGGACGAAAACCGGTGATGACAGCTGGCGACTCCGCTGGGGATCTTAAAGGGTTAGGCCTAGAACTAAAACTAGGATTGGGAGGTTTCTTTTTTATTTTTACTTGCTTATTTTACTTTTTATGTATTTTTACTCATTTTTGTATAATAGTTGTGCCTTTTACGGTTTAATGTCATAATAGTTGTGATTTACTGTTTTCCATAACTGTTGCATTCATGCATAACCCTATACCCGGGTTTGTCACAATTTAGGTTAGCGGGGTTTAGTACAGTACCTTGCGCGTTGATCATTATCCGCAATAGGGCCCTAGACTCCTCACTCAAGCTTGAGGTTCTTTTAAGGCTCGTCTTTTTAAGACCCCCCTCTGGTAAATCCCATGGTGTACGAAGCCCTCGACAGAGGAAGTTTGGGAACCAACGAATAAGATAGGTTTAGCATTAGAAGCCCATCAAGGGCATTGACCCACATGTTGTTTGCTCATTCTATGTCATGCTAACCTTTGTTTTGTAGGGTAGTCCTTAAGTCATCCCTTGCACAAATGATTTGCCTTACTGTTGGTTTATTCTTTTGTACAACTGTCTTACTATTACTTTATATACTGTTTTACTTATCTCATACAACTGTTCATAATCTTGTGCTAACTCTAGAAAATAGCATCACTTTGTTACTTTCCATGTTTATTTCTTGAGTTTAACATCCAATATGGGCCCACATAGGACACATGTTCTGTTATATTCCACCCCACACACGGTCTTTGGTCACATAGACCATCTCAGTACTAAGTATCCATTCATTCCCCACTTAACATGCAACATTCTTCCACATCAGTCCATACTCCATAGGTACCTAAGAGGTGCACCCTCAGTCATACATTCATAGCTCTATAACAATTTGCCCTCATGCATTGCATCACGTAGATATGTAGATCCCTGCATACATGCTACTCACACACACATTCATGCATACACAAACATAGGTACATAGAAATCTGCCTTCATGCATTGCAACACTTATAGACAGGTAGATCCATGCATACGTACATGTCAAAAATATAAACCAAAAAAAGAAACAACAAGCAAAAGATAAGAGAGAAAAAAAAGGGGGGGAGCTTACCACAATCCACTTCTTTTCTAGCCAAGATTGCACATCGATACAACCTCAGATCCCGACAGCAACAACCACCCGCTTTAATGGCAGAACAAACAGAAAACAGGTTTGCTAGTCTGGAGCAAGGCCAACAAGAGCAGCAAAGTCAAATGAAGGCCATGATGGAAATGTTGACCAAGATGGCAGCGGACAAAGACAGGGGTCCCGATGAGATGGCCACTGACCAGTCCCCAAGGCAAGCACAAGAGGCAGCACTGCCTCCCAATTTCATACCGGTACCCCTGCTGGGGTTCAATCCTTCTAGCATGAACCCCACACCTTCTCATCAATTCCAATTTACCTCACCTACTCCAAGCAACGTGGCCGAAGCCACGAGGCTCCAAATACCTCAAGAGGGTGATCAGTCACTATCAATGAAGAAGCTGGAGGAAAGACTCAAAGCAGTCGAAGGAACAGAAGTTTATGGGATGATTAGTCCCCAAAATTTGTGCCTAGTGCCCGGAATCATTTTGCCACCAAAATTCAAGGTTCCCGACTTTGAAAAGTTTAATGGGTCTCAATGCCCAAGAACACACCTTACTATGTACTGTCGGAAGATGGCTGCCCATGCTAATGATGATAAGCTCCTCATGCACTGTTTCCAAGAGAGCCTGACTGGGCACCATTCCGATGGTACATTCAGCTAGAGGGAAGCCATATCAAGACTTGGAGAGACCTCGCAACAGCTTTCCTCACACAATACAAACACGTCACAGACTTAGAGATAGACAGGTTGGCATTGCTAGCCTTGGAAAAAGGGGCTACTGAAAGCTTTAAAGTCTATGCTAGAAAATGGAGGGAGGCAGCTACAAAAGTTCAACCCCCGCTAACTGAAAGGAAGTTGACCACAATGTTTATCAAAACTTTGAAAGGTGTATACTATGAAAAGCTGATAGGTAACGTATCCAGTAGCTTCTCAGATTTAGTGGCTTCGGGGGAACGTATTGAAGACAGTGTAAAGGAAGGGAAGCTTCATGGAGATACATCAGATGCGTCCAAAAGGTCCTCACAATCAGGGAAAAAGAAGGAAGTAGATGTCCAGTCAATTTGGCAAGGCACTCCTATGCATCAAAGCAACTTTGGGACATACCCCGGTATATATCCTACACCTGGATTCTATGCAGGGCCAACTCCGATGACAGCCTATGTAGCGCCGACACCTCCGTACTTAGCATATCGACCACAAGGGGGAGCTCCTTATAGTCTTCCACCAAATTCGGCTCTAACTATGCTACCGGAACCCCAACAAACCCCTGCCAGGCCGAGACAAACCACCAATAGACCGAGGCAGGAATTCGAT
Source organism: Taxillus chinensis (assembly GCA_023512835.1). NCBI lineage: Eukaryota > Viridiplantae > Streptophyta > Magnoliopsida > Santalales > Loranthaceae > Taxillus > Taxillus chinensis. The sequence continues at coordinate 32,372,990 of CM042087.1, forward strand.
AAGCTCCATATGACCTATTCTGAGCTGTATCCACGACTCTTGGAAGCCAAAATGGTGACTTCAATTCCAGCCATAGAAGTGAAACAGCCACCCCTGCACGGTACAAGTCGGGGGCCCGATGTGCCTATCACAGCAATGGAGCGGGGCACGACATTGAAAATTGTTTTGCCTCAAGAAAATTGTCCAACAGTTAGTAAGGGCTAAATGGCTGGACTTTTCAAAACCATATGTTGCACCAAGTGTTACCTCAAACCCATTACCAGAACATCCAAGCCAGTAAACAATGGAGCCACAGAAATAAGATAGCAAAGGTTATGCTGTTATGCGAAAACTCTCTTGGGGTGTGGCAATTTTCTTTTGTTTTGTGTGTGGTCATAAAAACAATCAATCCTGTTTTGTTTCCTAAAATTTACTTTACCTACAATTTTTTGTGTGCAATGTTTGTCATTACTTGTTTACTCTTTTGGCATGGGTAGTAAGTCCAAACCAGGGAATATCAAGCCAAGGAAACTTAAGCCATTTCAGTTTCACCTTAAACTCCATGGAGATCAGAAGAGCATGTCAGCATAAAAGCCAACAAAACTACTCTTATTTCAAACTGGAGCACAACAGAATTCCTTCTGTCACGGAAAGTTCCTTCTTGTACACTTTGAGAAAGACTTTGATTGTTTAAAATGAAGATCTTTCACTACCTCGCGATACTACCCTCGCTAGCCCTTTTGAGCCCAACTAAAATTCTCCTTGTATATAGAACTTGATCCATGGCTCACCCACACTGGGGCTAGTTATAAATGTCGAGATTCCACACATGGGCAATTATCGAGTAAAAACAAAAAAACAAAAAAATGAAAGAAAGCAAAAGAAAAAAGAAATCTTCTGAAGCCCACATTGGGACAATTTTGTAAATCCCCTAAAACTGGGGAAGTGGTAGGAAAAATCATTTGATCAACAGTAATGCCCTACACCAGGGCACCTTTTGACCAAAAAAAAATTCTCATTTGAACTATGGATCATAACCAGCCTAGAATAGGTTTAAGCCTGTTATACCCTTTCTTGATAAACCCTGTAGCCCCAGCCTACGTTACGGTCCTAAAAAAGTCATCTTCGATTAAATGATCAAAGTTATTTCCCATGTGCTCAATCAGGAACGGCGTTACAGAGATCAAGGCGGACTTGATAAAAACCCGCAAGGGCATCATGGGCAAAATACAAAGCCACCTACAAGGCAGAAGGAACAATAAGCAAAAAACAAGGCGGGCTTAGTGAAAACCCGAAAAGGGCACTGAGAGCAAAATTCGAAACCATAAAAGGAAGGTCAAGCACTCAAGGCCCGAGAGCAGTCAACATCGAGCATCAAGACCGACACACTCAGACACCCCAATACCAAATTCAATCAGATCAAGTCCCGACCAGAAGGCACAAAAACAATCCAACCAGCAATCAAAAGCTCCAATAAGTCCATAAACCTTAGAAGTGGACAAGCAGGCAATATCTCTAATATAGCCCTGAGCACCGACTCAAACCATCAGAATTCCCATTTAGCCCAGTTACGTGAGGTTTCTTACCCTCAAATACAATTGCAAGACCAAGCCGAAAGCTATACCAAAATAGTTCAGATAACCCCCAAACACTATTACCTCTATCAGAAGAGGACAACAAGTTGTGACTGTACATTGCATACTAAAAAAATTAATCATTTTCATCAAAGCTTTGTTTCAAACTCAAATTTTGCATGTTTTTGTTTCAATAAAAGCCTATCCCCCAGTAGAGATCCTCATAATGTCATTCTACAACCCTGGTCCAGCTAGATAATTGCCCCAAGAGAATGTTGCCTCCAAAGATCAAGCAAGTTTTCCTAACGGGCAAGACTTGAACAACTACTGCTCACTTCCCCTACACCAAAAGTAACTTGGCAACCACCAATGGATTAAGCTCCCTTAACAAATGATGCAGGCACCATATATCATTTCATAACCATGCATTCATGCAAGCATCAAGTACTTCAAAGTTTAAAATCACTACATTATCCATTCATGCATCCTTCATACAAGCATCCTGCATCAAGCATTCATTATAGTAACATGCATCATAATGCATCATTATACGAGTGGGGGGAATTTCTTTTATTTGAGCTTCTTCCTGAACAGACTAGTTTTAGCTCATTTCTTTTTAGTTTTCCCGGGACGGTCCGGGTTTGTGTCTCTAGCTTCTTCTCGAACAGACTTGAATTAGCTATTTTCTTTCCATCCTGGAGGTCGGGATTTTAGTTTTCCCGGGCGGTCCGGATTTCTTTTGTTTGAGCTTCTTCCCGTGGTTTTAGCTCATTTATTTTTAGTTTTCCTGGTCCGGGTTTGTGTCTCTAGCTTCTTCTACGGAATTAGCTATTTTCCTTCCATCCTGGGCGGTCAGGATTTCAGTTTTCCCGGGGCGGTCCAGATTTCTTTTGTTTGAGCTTCTTCCTGAACAGACTAGTTTTAGCTCATTTCTTTTTAGTTTTCCCGGGACGATTCGGGTTTGTGTCTTTAGCTTCTTTCTGAAAAGACAGGAAGTAGCTATTTTCTTTCCATCCTGGGCGGCCAGGATTTCAGTTTTCCCGGGGTGGGCCGGATGTCTTTTGTTTGAACTTCTTCCTGAACATACTGGTTTTAGCTCATTTCATTATAGTTTTCTCGGGGCGGTCTGGATTTGTGTGTTTAGCTTCTTCCTGAACAGACTGGAATTAGCTATTTTCTTTCTATCCTGGGCGGTCAGGATTTCAGTTTTCCCGGGGCGGTACGGGTTTCATTTATCCCGCATTTCCCTTGCACCTATCCCTTCTTACCCACATCTTACTCTCCTCTTTCTTTTGCAGCTGGTAAGTCAGGTAAGTGCCCCAACCCGTCCAAAATGATTCCTTCTCATCTTTGTACACTGTTTGTATACAAATAATGCACAAAGAGGGGCAGCTGTTGGACCCCATTTTGTCCGGGTTGGACGTACATATTCATTTTCAGCTTTATATTATTCCATATCTGCCATTCACTTTATATAGATAAATAAAGAGGCATGACCGTTAATGTAAAGGACGTGACGTTAAAAACAAAACAAAAGAAAAAAAAAAGAAAGAAAATTAAAAAAATTTATTTTTAGGATCGGATATGCGTATACTCTTTTTATTTTTCAAACAGTATTTTCTGCACCAAAATAAAACAAAACCAACGATCACGGCACTATTCCAACGGTCACGGCACTATTTCCAACGGCTATATTCTCCACCAACGGCCACTTCTCCACCCTATAAATACACCCTCATTCACTCACACAACTTCCACTCTACCACTCTTCAAACTCTCTCCTTCAATTCTCCACGTTTTTGCCTCCTTTTCCGAAAAATGGTGCGGCAACCGGATGACGTGCGTCTTGACAAGTGGTATCGGTCTTTCGGCACTCCAAGCGCCCAAGGTGGGAGCTCACGAGAGGTGAGTCGACCGATGGCATGCACTATTGTGTATCCTATGATGGGCGGCACTTTCATACCCCTACTTGCTTTCATCATCCTCTTGCATGTAATGGCAATTGCCACAGAATATATTTTAGGTTGAATCATGTAATATCTCCACCACGGAGTCCTAAATAAATTGCAGTTTGCATGTTTATGTTTATACGTGTGTGTATGTATATATACATATATATATGTTAAATATATACATAAATAAAACCATTCTAACGACTAGCCGCGGCCAACATAGTCTTATAAAAAAAACTAAATAAATAAATAAATAAACGTGAACAGTACCCAGGGTAATGTTCATGAATAATACTCATCTCCTTTATTATCCTATATAAAAAAACAACTAAAAAAAAGTAATATGTGGGGGGCTATGCCCCCCACGTTGATGAAAAGAGGGGAGGGGGGGACAACATGTCCCCCCATTTAAAAAAAAAAAGTGTCATGGGGGGCATCGCCCCCCATGTTTGAAAAAAAGGGGTGGGGGCAAGTTTGGCCCCCCTTTATGGGTTTGACTTCATAAAAAAAACACAAAAAGAAACAAAGAAAGCAATGTAAGTGCAAAGAAAAAAAGAAAGTAGGAAGTCCCACATCGAAAAATGCTTAAATCTCCCTCTCCCTTAACACCTATATAAAGGGGTCTCCTCTCCCCCTTCCAACACACCAAGACCATCAAATACACATAATTCTAAAAAAGAGAATAGAGTGTATAATTAACTACGGTTCTAAAAAAGAACTGCGGTTATAGTCAAATTAATCTTTTTCTTTCTTTTGCAGAAAAAGGAGGCATTCAGGAGAAGGGCATCCTTAGTCCATGATATTCTAGGTTTTTATTTCTTTCCTTCTTTAGTTTTAATTATTATTATTTTTTAGTAAATTAGTAGTTAGTTTTTAGTTAAATTTAGCATAATTAGTATAATTTTAATTTTAGCATATTTAGTTAATTAGTTAGTTAGTTTTTTTTAAATTTAGCATAATTAGTTAGTTAGTTTTTAAATTTAGTATAATTAAATTAGCATAATTAGTTTGCTAGAATTTAATTAGCATAATTTAATTAGCATAAATAATCTGATGTAATTGTATATATATTTATTTAATTTCTTTTAAAAACATATCACACAAAAAAACAAAAACAAATAAATAAAAACAAAACAAGTTATCTGCAGTTCCGGCCAGTGATTTTTGGTGTCTACTCTTCAAGCCAGTGCTGCCGCCACCAGAATCGACAATTATCAGAACCTTGTCAAAGCTAATATCGATCATATATTTATATTTATAACCAGTCCTATTGTTGTAACTTGCTACATATGTTTATTTTATTTTATTTTATTTTTTTGGGTTTGTTTGTGGTTGTTTTATCATTTTCATGTTGTAATATGTAAATCAAAAAAGAGGGAAGAGACCAACCAAACAAAAAAAGAAGAAGGCAAAAAAAAAAGAAAAAGAAAAAGAAAAAAGGAAAAAAAAAGTGATTTTGTTTTGTATATTGTATGCCACAATCACGCACGTCACATTTATTTCGATATGTATGTTCATTCTTTCGAAAAAACAAAAAAATTGTTTCCAATTCGTTTAAAAAACAAAAAAACAAAAGGATTATTTTTACAAGCAAAAAAATGTTTTCAAACCAAAAACCAAAAAATGGAAAAAAAAAAAAACATACTTCAATTGTTTAGGACTTCAATTTCCAAAACAAAACCTTAAGATTTCGTTTTCCACTTTAAATAAAAAGCAAAACAAAACTTTTAGGATTTCCTTTAAAAATTTTAGGGTAAATCAATTTTAACCATAACCTTGACAAATAACTTAGTTAAATAAAAGCATAGACTTTCTATGAAAACCATAGTGCCTCAACCCAATCACGACAGCGAAAAAGAAACCTCCTCCTCCTAAGATAGGTACCGAAAGGGCGTTGTAGGGGTGCTAATCCTTCCCTACACGTAATCAACCCCTGAACCCTTATTTGGTAACGTAGACCACACATATCGTAGGTGACCAACTGCACCCCAAAAATAGTTGGTGGCGACTCTGTATATTTCATCATTCGGTTGCAGCCCGAACAAAAACCGGTGATGATAATGTAAGTAAAAGAAGAATACATAAATTTGAAAAGCAAGGGATATTTGAGTGTGACAAGCTAGGAGGACTTGATTGTTGTGAACACTTTGTTCTTAAAAAGAAAACATTGGTGAAATTTAGCAAGTTATCTCATTTAACCTGAAGATGCTTTGTTATGTACACTCCACTTTGTGGGGACTAGGATAAAAGAAGTCTCTATGTGGTGGAAAATACTTGATCATATTTATTGATGATTGTTCTTGAAAGGTTTGGGTTTTCGTTCTCAATAACAAGAGCGATCCTTTTAGGAAATTTAAAGAATAAAAAAATTATTGAAGTTCAAAACGAGAAAAAGTTGAAGAAATTGAGGACTGATAAGGGGTTAAAATTTCTTAACTATGAGTTCAATAGATTCTGCAAAGATAAATGTAATATCAGGCACAAAATTATGCTTTATACTCTCCAATGAAATGGTTTGACAAAAATGATAAATAGAACACTTCTTGAGAGGGTAATATGCATGTTACCTGAGGGTGGTATACCTAAAAGGCTTTTAAGTGAGATCATTAATATAGTTGCCTAATTTGTGAATAGGTGTCCTTTATCGGCATTAGATTACAAAAGTCCAGAGGAGGTGTGGACCAGTCGTCTTCCAAAGTTTTATAACTTGCAGATATTTGGGTATGTGGCTTATACACATCAAAAGCAAGGAAAACTTAATTTTAGAGCCAAAAAGTGCATGTTCATTGGTTATCCAAAAGGTGAAAAGGGGTATAAGATATAGAGTGAAGAAGGTGATTCATACAAGTGCAACATAAGTCAAAAAGTAATTTTTAGAAAAACTAAGTGCTATTGGGCCAAGGCAACACAAAAGGAGACTGATAAAAAAGATTAGGGTAGCTACGATGGGAGAGAATTGGATACAATTAAGGTAGAGCCTTTAAAGGTGACGAGTATGGAAAGAGTTGAATACATAACATTATTTATTATAAATAAACAAAAGAGGTATGGATATGCAATTTTAATTGTTTATACATTATTTATTTCGGATAATCATGATGATATAGAGCCAAAGGATTACAAGCAAGCAATAGCCAACAAAAGTAAACAACTATGGACTTAAGCTATAAATGAAGAGTTGAAATCTTTGGACAAGAATCTTACATGGGTATTATCATCATCAATTTTTGTCTGGGCCCTTTTAGGATAGAACAAAACTAAACTTAATATGACAAAAATGATAAAATCACCAGCAACTATTATTTTGCTTGTCTAAGATTATGTGTTTTGTTTTTCCTATAAATGTAGGATCTATAACTTATGGTAAAATATAGCTTATTCTTAATAGGGAGTGGCCTTTACCACACCTTTGAAACCTTTAATATTGGCCAAAGCCATTGTGAGAGAGACATTTATTTCTTTTCTTCTATTTTTTCATTCTTAAAAATTTCTCCTTTCTTGAATGTTGGTATACCCTTTTATAGTTTAAACCAAAGATGGCTTAGGGTTTCCTAATTTTTTGAAAACTTTACGTTATTTATTGCTTGTGGATTGAAATTGATTGGTGGACAGTCTTATTTAATCCAAATTGTTTGTCTTAAAAGCTATGAGACAATTCTAGATGGTGAGGAAAATCTAAATAAAGGCTTCATTATTTTTTGAATTTTTCAAGGAAAGAGGAAAGGACAAGAGAAGACACCTTTTATTTTGAAAAATGACATTGAATCTATGTAAGGGAAGTTTTAGAAAAAACAATTAAGGTGTTCATAATTTTTTGACGTAGTAGGCGGGTAGCGACGCAGTAGGTGGGTGCATAGCAAGTGGATCTGGGACAGGCCGGACGTCAGCCGTTAGGTCTGGATTTGGGACTGGGAGACGAGTAAGATGACGCAAGTAGGCGCTGGTGGGCGGCAAACAGCGGGTGATGGTTGCCAATGATGGCATGACAACGTGTAGGTTTGCTCTACCAATTAGCTAGCATCTAGTTCTGGTTGCCATTGCTACAGCTTACGGCATCGACTTGCGTGTGGCTCACAAGCTACTATAGCTTGCAACATCTATGCGGTAAAGACTAACGTGTAAGGATAAGATGAGCTACGGTGTGCATAAGTGTATACCCTTTTTCAATATTTTAATTAAATATTACTATTAAAAAAATTACATTGGTTAAGGTGTGCACCTGCACACCCTAAGCATAATGTAGCGCCATCCTAAAAAAGATAACGCAATTCCTCATTATCCCCATTTTTAGGGTCCAATAAATTTCTCAAACGTTATTTTGTTTTTTTGTTTTTTGCAAAATAGCATGTTTGTGTATGTGTGAAATGGTGTAAAGTACAGTTATAGTTATTGATATGACCGTTACAAATATATTATTTTACTATAGTCAAATGAAATTCTAATATGACCATTAAAAACAGATCTAACGATCCAAATTTAAGGATTTACAACACGCAATACATTAGGATATTGCATGAGATGTGAATTTGATAATCATAGCTTTAAAAACACACAAAATTCCAAGTAATGTTTTAGATGGTCAAATTATGGCTGCACTATTAACTTTAAAAAAAATCCAAGGATAAAAATTACATATAGAAATAGTTATAACGATCATCAAATAAATATATTTTAATCTACGCTTCAAATTTACTACACGTGCACGCAAAAGCAAAACGTTTCTTAACCCTTTGCCTGGAAAAGCATAAAAAAAGAAGTGGAAGAATTTGATATGAAAAAAAGTGTAGAAAGAAAATATATGAAAATAAAAATCGTAGAAAAAGTAATTAGTTTTTTTTTTTTTTTTTTATTAAAAAAAAAAATTTTAAAAAAAATTTTTTTTTTTTTTTTTTTTAATAGTGAGATATTAGGAGAAGTTTTGAAAAAAGAGAATTATTGTGCTTTTTTTTCGTATTTTCATGTCAGAGGAAAATGTCAATATATATCTCAATGCATTATCATATATTCTCATGTATGTTTCATACTTTTTTCATACGTACCAAGCAAGAAAAAAAAATTCTACTCATTTTTCATACTCCCACCGAATTTCTATAGTAACCAAGTAAAGGATAAAAGATCCCCACAGCTACACGTCTGATAGAGAGGGAAAAAAATAATTATTTTATTTAAAAAATATTTTAATCAGTAAAAACAAACTTAAGACTATGTTTGGCATTAACCTTCAATTTTCTGTTCTCTAATTTTTGTTTTCACTTGTTTTCAATTTTTTTTGTTTTCACTTGTTTTCATCAAAATTGAGTTGTGATATCTTGTTTAGCAACGATTTTCAAACCTGCACCATCTTCAAACCCCTTCCATCTTCATCAGCTGCACCGTCTCCATCCACCTGCGCCTTCATTTTCAACACTCTCCATTTTCGAAGCCTGAGCCTCTGCCTCTAACAATAGAGGCATCCCCGTCCGATTGAGCATCCCCATCTGCTTCACGTTGTTATCCTCAGATACAGCAGCTCCTGGCAACGAACATGGGTCACCCAGGGCCGGCCCCAAGGCCAGGCAAGTGAGGCCTGGTCCTTGGGCCCCCAAAAGTCAGGCCTAAATAAGGGCCCCCTCACATACAATGACGCAGCCAACACGCTCCATGCCTAACGCCAACACGCAGCTTGCAGGTCCTCCCTCCTGCCCGGTGCCCGCTGCATGACTGAGCCCTCCCGCCTGACGCCCACTGCACGGCTCATGGCTGAGCCCTCCCGCAACGCCACGCCGCCGCCGCCACTGTGCCTATCAGCTTTGCGATCCGGCGATCCGTGATGGTGACATCCGTCCGACGACTGTTATGACTCCGACCGGCAAGTCTCTCATCCCGTATCTGTTATCAAAGTTTTTCACAGTTTTCTGCAAATATAGCTTTTCTTGAAAAAAGAATATGAAAGTGAGGGTACAGGAGGCACGTAACGTTTTTGGGATTTGTTAATTGTGTATATAAATTATGAAAAAATCTATTTGATGCTAATAAAATTAAAATAACCAAAACGTTTACCGGTAAATTATATTTAATTATATCTTCGAGTTAATCAAAATTTAACTTAGATTTTTCGCTAGTCAATAAACTTTTTTTTCTTAACTTAGATTTAATCATATTTGTGTGTTTACGTATTTTTATTTTAGATGGGAGTTGGGGCGGAGCTGATGTAAATATATTACTGTTGTTTTTTGTATTTTTATTTTCGATGAAGCATTGTTGTCACGTAAATATATTACTGCTGTTTATTTGTGTTTTTATTTTTATTTTATTTATATAATAAGTTTATGAAATTAAAAATTATTTGAGTTGAAACTTGAAATTGTATTATGAATTGTTTATATGTAATTGTATAATTGTGTTTTACATATAAAAACAATTGGATAAAAAGTATTTCAGTAGTTGTAATTTATTTATTTTTTTGTTATGTTATTGCAGGATAAATAATCATGACTCCTCAAATTTGATTTAAGAAAAAAGAAACAAAGGATAGAAACAAAGTAATAATAATAAAAACTGATAGTTTATTATGTAAATATAAATATTATTATTATCTTAAAATTTATCAAGTAAGGGCCTCAAATTTAATCGTCGCCATCCTCCCGCAGCGCCGTCGCCGGATCTGTCATCCCCTGCAGCGTTGTTGCCGGATCTGTCATCCTTCCACGGTGCCGTCGTCAAATCTGTTATCCCTGCTCCTGCAGTGGTGGAGTTCGACAGCACCGGCAGCACTGCTTTTCGGTAGCCTCATTCATCTTCTCACAATCGAATTCCAGTTTCCAACAGCCTCCTATGGAAAATACACAACGAATTTTTTATAAATAACTTGAAAACATCTAATTAATGTTTTCATTTATACGATTTTGAGTATCGTTTACACGGTAAATATTATGAAATACAAAAATGAAAAACAGATAGAGATGTGACTAACGATATAAAACTTAATAAATTTATTAATATTTCATTAATCCTGTAAAAGTATTTTTTACTTTTTATTTATTATTTAATTAAATATTAATTTTATGGGGCCAAATTATTATACCTTAAAATTTTTCTTATAGCATTGAATAATTTTAATGCTACATCATATGGCGGTTACGCATGGGCTGCGCGTTGATTACGCGCAATCAACAACACGCGGCATGTCAAATCTACTGCACGTGCACGCGAAAGCGAAACGTTTCGACAATTTAAAAATCCCGAACAACCCTCCTATAAAATTGAGGCTGCCCAGCCAACGTTAGTAGGTGGGCCTCACATATATAAAAATATATATATGTGTGTGTGTAAATTAAATTGCATTGACTGCGCCCATTATTCGACCCGTGACCGCAAGAAGGAGAGGGACCATCCGAATAATAAATAAATAAAGAAAGTAGAGAGAGAGAGAGAGAGAGAGCCCACGGAGCTTTCAAGTAGCTTTTGATTGACAGAAAAGTAGTCTTAAAACAAAAAAAAAAAACAAAAAAAATGGATCACACACGCAGACAGACCCTGCAAATTTTTAAAAGGGTGTGGGGTGGTGTTTGAGCTCAAAAGCCCATCGAAGCTGGGCCTATCTAAGTATTTGCATACATCCACAGCCACAGGAACAACACCATGCCCTTTCATCTGATGTTTGCATTGCTATTTGCTGCTGGTTGTGGCATCCCTATTCCATGTTCTCTCAATATTTATTTTTTGATAGAATAAGTTAGTTGGATTTGAAATCGAATGCTTACGGACGGGTTAGCAAGTGAAATGTAGATAAATTTTTTTTTTCATATTAACTGATTAGTTCATTGGATCAAAAATCTTTATTTTTATTCTCTAGCTACTAGCAAGCATTTAGTAATGAATGTGACATGTTCATATTGGCTGGGATGATAGTTCGTTGCATGTTGTTTTGTGATTATCCGCATTTCCTCACAGGTTTTTCACTGTATATGCACACCTTATTCCTGCTTGCTCCTGGGTGATTGATGAAGTTGGGGGGATGGTTGCGGCTACTGCTGCTGCTACTACATACTGCAAGTGTTGATTACTTTGCATTATTCATCCCTCGTGTCTGGGAACCTGCAAACTGATAAATAAATAAAAATTACTATATTTTCACCCCAAGAACGTTTAGATGCCAACAGTACTTCTCGTAGTAATGATTAACAGTACTCCTATCGTCCTACATCCTCCTAACCCAACGGTCAGATTAGAGAGGCGGGCCGAACAAATGAGGCTTCAGGCTCACTATGCCGATTGGGTCATAGGCCCAAATTATCATAGTTTACAACATATTAATAAGCGGACTTCGCTTTAGATTAATTATTATATATTTAAGTGTATAATTTGATAAATGCAAAAAAAATACTTCTACAAGTCACCAAATAACAAAATTTATAATTATTAGTTTCAGTCAATTTGTAAAATTCTTAAAATTTAAAGAATCACTTCTCATTCATTAAATTCTTGGTTTAATATTTTACTTTCTTTCTCTCTCTCCCTCTTCTCTTTTTATATTATATTATTATTTTGATGAATTCAATAATTAATCCAATGTAAGATTATGGATATGAATGTTAGTATTGAATTAGTCGTTGCTATAATTAGATGCATAATTTGATGAAGGTAAGATAAATATAATTACCTTAGACGCCCAAAGGAACAAAAATTATAATTATGAGCTACAATGAATTTGTGAAATTGTTCAAATTTCAATAATTATTTTTCGCTTATCAAAATCTTATTTTATTATTTTATTACTGTTTTTCCCTCTTCCATTTCTCTTCCATCACTCTTTTTTATATTATATTATTATTTCGATGAATTTAATAACTAATTCAATATAAAATTATGGACAGGAAGATTTTAAAGTTAATGAAAAAAATTATAATCTCTATCAAATTTGAAATATAACAATGCCTAATCCAATGCAATACTTTTACTGTTAAGAAATTATGTATTCATAAATAATTTTTCGAGGGACAAGTGCATGTCTGGTTGGTGCAGTTAGTGGTTAGAGGATAGGTATCGAGTGGACGAACAATCAAGGGACAACAATCAACGATGAGGATCCCAACATACGGTAACGAAGTTGCAATAGCCATTTTTTCTTGGTTAAGTTCTTCATGGTTTCTAATATAGGGTAATTTTTCTTCTTGTATTTGTTCTTATTTTGGTATGAGCAAGAACTATGTATGGCTTAGCTTAAATGTTTAGTTAATTTTGTATTAAATTAGTTTTGATTGAATATTTTCTTAAGCCTCAACTTGAATAATGTTGTTAGTGTGATTGCTTTATTGGAGTTTAACATGAATTAATAGGTTTAAATGATAATTTTTAAATACTAAGGTTTAATGGTGCATATCCATTGTCCCTTTCACTAAAAACTAAAACATAAATGATGAAAGGAATTTTCTCTTCATTTGTTCTTCATTTCTTAGTTGATGTGCATTTATTGGTTATTTTGGAATGAATTTTCATTTTTTTGATTTTAGTGCTTGTACATGTGTCCATTTGATACATTTTTGTTTGCATATATGAAAGTCATTTACACGTTATTTTAGGCTGGTGTTATTTGTGAGTAATTTGGAGTCCATTACTTAAAGTATATTTAAAATGTCACAATCTATAAAAATTATAACTGATATTTTTAAAATGTCACAATCTATATTTTTTCTCATCTATTTTTAAAGTCATTTAAAGTATGAGACATGGATATTTTAAAAACACCACTAAATATTACGGCGTTTAAAAAACAAAACCCGACATACATCTATTTTATAGCAACATTTATAAAAAGTCAACAAAAAAATGTTGCAATGTCAAAGAACATATGTTTCTTTATACCGACAAATCATATATATTTGTTTTAATATTTTACTATTATTTTCAAAACACCACCTAGGTTCAAAATTAGCAGTGTGAACAAAAATTCACAGGATAAAATTAAATACATGTTTGTCATACTTTGTTATTTAATTTTATATTAATAAATATTTTACCTTAAATTTTGATAATGTTATCATTATATAATTATTTTTAAATCTTAGCAATTTCATATATTAAAAGAGCATCCACAGTGAGTACTTTAAAAATACAACTTTATTTAAAACTTACAGAATTTTTTTAAGTTGTAAATAAAATTTGTAATACATCAGATCATTCAAACTGTAGATTTTAAAGATTAAAAATAGAATTGCTATAGTGAATTTGTATATTTAAAGATCTATTATTCATTCTTTAAATTACAGTTTTCTCAATATAGCATGACATTTGACACTTTTCTTCCTACATTTGATATCTTAATTATTTAAAATATATTATTTTATTATATAGAGATAGAAATAGAGAACCTAATGTATGTAATTTTTTAAATATATTTAAAATTTTACTGTACATTCCTTAAAATAGAGATAAAAAAAATAGAGCTATTGTGGATGTTCTAATAGTTTGATTTTAAAAAGACCAAAATTTTCTTAGAATACATTTCACCTATCATATACTTTATTCCATTCTTAAATATAATTATAAGATTTTTTTTGAAAAAAATTAAAACATTTTATTACAAAAAATATTATTTTTATTTTTATAATGAAAAATATGGCGAAACCAAACTCATATAGGGGGGCCATGGCTCCTCCTCTATTTTGAAATATTGCTTATTAATAGGTAATTAGTTAATGGTTATATCGTTCATTGCATTTGCATGTGTTTATTGGACGACACTTTCTTTATTATTAATACAAATTAGCAGTTTTTTGTTAATTGGTCTCTCGTTGCCCATGTCACATGCTATGCAGTGATGGTTGTAGCTTAAATAATATTATAAATAAAAATAATATATTTTAAAATATAATATAAAGTAATAAACTTATTATAAAAAGTTTACTCCCACCGAGTCCAATCAAGTACACATCCCTTTGAGGCATATTAGTAATTATATATATTAACGTATGACTATGAGTCTTACACTCTCTTACTTCTATCTTCTAGTGTTGTAAGCCCGTAGCGGTGAGGCGTTGCATTAGATACCATTGAGTCTGGCCAAGTACATGCACGATTTCAAGTCCGACTTCGAGGCATATTATTAATTTATATTTTTATATATATATATTTTAACGTGCGCATGAATCTTTGACTCATCCATTCTTGTCTCCGGTGTCGAAGGCTTGAAGCAACCAATGAGAAGCTGTGCCAAACACAGCAATCCACTGATCCTATCATCTGATGTCAAAATTGAGTTTAAATTTAAAAACATAAAACAATTGCAAATAGTTTTTTAAAATACCTTATGTGATCCACTTGTTTTGAAATTTGAAATTGAAGTGACTATTTGGTATGAATTTTTGTTTTTGTTTTTTGTTGAATTTGTGTTAAATTATAATTTGAAAATAATTTATATTTAATACGAGAGAGATTATATTTAAAAAAAGCGTATTTTTTAAATTTCCATCTCATAAAAATAGAATTTAAAATTAGTAGAGTCAAGTAATAAAATAGAGAAAATAAATAAAATATTTGAATATCCTAACAAAATTAAGTTTATATTTGAAAACAAAAAATTAATTTGACATAATTTTTTAAAAAAACTATGAGACCCATTATTTTTAAAAATAACTTTTATATTTATATTAATATTAAATTAAGATGGGCCCATAAAGATTCACCATTTTAAAAAATAGCACATATTAAACATTCACTTTTAAAATTTAGCTACACCTATTATTTTTAAAAACAATTATATAGATTGCTCGTATCAAATGCAACATTAATTTTTGTATCATGTTTTATGTATTTTATTATATCTCATGTTGAATTATAATCGGAAAATATTTTGTGTCCGATAAAAGGAAAAAATTTAAATAGAATATAATTTTTTAAAAATTGAGTATCATAAAAATAAAAAAAATAATATTATGAACTCAAGTCATAAAAAAATTATATCGCCTGCCAAAATTAAATTTATATTTAAAAATAATTAAATTAATTTTTTAAAATAAATGTAAAGCTCTTTTGTTTTAAAATTTTAATTTATAAAATATTAAAATTCATAAAATAGTATTTAAAAATTACTATATATCCAATGTGTCCAAACACAGCCTTAGATCGCATTGGACACGTGTCTACCAACCGCATGGCCAAAAGCATACGTGACTACCACACGCCACAGAGGTCAAAACAAACCATCCAACCCACCTCAGTGCCGACCTCACGCCACCCACACACCAGACACTTGCAGAGAGAGAGAGAGAGAGAGAGAGAGAGAGAGAGAGGCAGGCAGGGATGGCGTCGATCGGAAGCTCCGTGGCGTCGGCGAGCTTATCATGTCACAACAGATCGGCGACGGTTGGGATGATGTCAATCGGAGGTGGCGGAATACGTGTCGCTGGTGGAAAGTTGGGTTTCCCTTCGTCACTTCCGGCGAGGCCTCGGCGGAGTGCGGCGGATATGAAGGCGTCGGTTTCGGTGCAACCAGAGGCCATAAATCTAGAGATCAGGAAAGACGAAGAGAAGGTGGTGGACTCCGTAGTCGTCTCCGACCTCGCCAAGCCCCTCACCGCCTATTGCAGGTCCCCTCTCTTCTTCTTCTTCCCTTTGCTGTAGAGATTAGTTGTTGGTCGATTGGCCCAAGCCCAAGCCCAAGACCAAGCCCAAACCCAATTATACCTATCGGCAACGGGTTTGTTTGGGCTCAACATTCCCGATTGAATCGATAGTGAAGCCTTCAGGCCATTTATGGGATTGACGAGTCAAACACAATAATAATGTATTTTTGAGATTGACTTCCAATTGGCATACTGTATTTTTATTGTCTGGCATACTGTATTTGTTTTTCCAAAAAAACAAAACAAAACAAAACAAAGCGACCACCTAGTTTTATTGTTTAGCGGTGCATCTTTAACGGAACAGGCATAATCCCAATAAAATAGAATTGGTTTTGGTGGAACATTTTTATCATTTGCCAAAATGATTAGCTGTGTATCTTTTGCATTGTTGTTTCTGTTTTTGGTTCATGCATATGTTTGAAAGCGAGATAGGTGAACGGTGATGAAGGATAGGCATATATGGAATCATAGCTTAATGGGGAAGTGAAACTAAACTGTTGGCGCAGATGCTGGAGGTCTCGGACATTTCCTCTTTGCGATGGGACTCATGTGAAGCACAACAAAGCAACGGGGGATAACGTGGGTCCTCTGCTTTTGAAGAAGCAGTGACTGCCATGAGTGTCGATGCGTCGTTTTCTTGTTATTTGTCACTTGGTTTGTCTGTATCGATCTTTTTTTGTTCTCAGAAATTTGGTATTAATAATAATAATGCATCAGTTTGGGACCGCGGATTAGGATTTGGGACAACCTGACCAATGAGCTCACCGTGTCCCTGTGTGATCAATGTACTGCTCAATAATAATATAGCCAGCTTGGTAATGAACTAATGATGTGACAAGTTATTTTTAGTCATGGTGAGAAAAAACTATTAAGTGTCCAATTATAATTTTTAAAGTAGTGTAAATTTTAAAATTACGAATAAGAGTGTGTTGGATCGGTTTAAAAATAATAGACGGTGTAAGTTTATTTTAATTTAATAATAATATAAATTTAAAAATAGTTTTAAAAAATCATTAATTCTATAATTGTTTTTAAAAGTTATTTTTAATTATGTTGTGTTTTAAATTTTAGTATTTTTTTATTTTTAATTTGAGTTTATTAGTTTTTTAAAAAAAATTAAAAAATTTTAAAATCTTTTATTAAATATAAATTATTTTTAAATTAGAATTCAATAAGTATTCTAACATAATATATAAATTAAAATTCATATTAAATGAGTTTAAAGTGTTTAATAAATTTAAAGTAAAATTGATAAAATATTTAAAAAGTCTAAAACATTTTTAAATGTAATTATCTAATATAAATTTAAAGGAAAACGAGAAGAGGCAAAATCACACACCTCAGGGGGGGGGGGGGGGGGGGGGGGGGGGGGGGGGGGGGGTGGTTTGTGTGTTTTTTTTAAAATTTGAAAAAAATTTTTTTTAAAAAACCCAATCACTTACACCCAGTCCTCACTATGCCCACTGGCCAAACGTGAAACCATGGGGGGGGGTTTCCAAAAATAAAACCAAAAATGATGTCGGGGGGTCCTCTTCTTTTGGCGTCCTTTGCCTTCCATGGGGAACTGCATATGAAGGATCGGCCACCAAATGATAAATGAATATTAATATTTTAAAATAAATTTTATAATGTTAAGATTAATGTTGATATTTTATATTTTTGATTTTTTTTTAAAAATTATTAAAAGAGTTATAGTAACTCCAATATGTATTTTTTTATAATTATTAAAAAAATTATTAAAATAGTGAATAAAATTTCACATGAGTTATTTTTAAGTTTAACTTTAATAACATTCTCTATTTAATATGTATTTATATTAAAATAATATTATTTTTCTTGTTACCCTACTAAAATAGATTGTCATTCCCCTTTAGCCTAGCCGTCATCGACTCCACCCTACGCTGACGAAGGTGGTTCCTACGTTGGACTTGTTCAGGCCGAGGTTGGCACAGATGAAGAAGGTGGTGAAGAAGTAGCAAAAGAGGGAGAGCCGAGCGAGGTGGAAGGCCTGCATGTGGGGGGCAGTCGTAAATGGCTGGAACTATGTGGTGCGGCGGTCTTCGTCTAGAGGTTTGATGGAGGGGATGGGGGGCATGGGAGGGGAGGGGAGGAATGCATTGGCTGGAGGCGAGAGGCAAAAAGAACGGGAGATTAGGAAAGAGGAGAAAGAAAAGCATTAAAAAATATTTAGATAATAAACAGTAATTTTTTAGTTATGAAAACTTACTGTAGTAAAGTTATGTGAAAAGTATTTAAAATTTTATTATCTACGTAGATAATACATAATAGTTTGAAGCTGCTTTTAATATGTTTTTGGTTTAAAAAAATTAAGTAAAAATAACAAAGCTAAAATCATTATCAAATGGGTTGTTGCAATGGTAGAGCAATGCTTAGCTGGGATAGAGTTGTAGTCAGGGTTCGGATTCCATATACACTAAAACAGGGTAAAATTACATATTTTTTATATTTAAAAAAATACATACCAAAATAACATATTTTTTATTCTTGAATTAATTATGTGATTTACCTATTATATATAATATTCCTATTATTATTATTATTATTATTATTATTATTATTATTATTATTTTATCTCGTTGCTTCCATAATCATCCATGCGTGCCAAATAATTAGGAAACGAGGAAAGACCTATAATTGTTTTTTTGTTTTGGACCGATTACAACTAAACACTTAGCTATTTCAAGAAATTACGGAGGAATAATTATTAATTCAAAAGTTCATCCATCAAAACAATATTCTAAAATCTAAACTAATATAATATATTCCCAAAACGCTCTTTTAACTCCTTTCCATATATTTTGCCTTCGTTGTTAATTAAATCTTTCCATAACACAATAATGATGTTGCCAATTCAATCCTTTGTTTATTCTGTTAATATTGTATTTCCATATTAAAAATGCTAACCATATTAACGGTCGTAATTATGTTTTCCCTGTTGGCTGTAGGCTTCCATATTTAAAAACAAATCTAATAAAGGTCGATATTACAATAAATTAAATTGAGGCTAAATTTTGGCATAAGATTTTAATTTTGAGAATGTGACCCGCAGACGTTATTTTCATGATAAAATATCATATAATGTTGAAAACACTTTTTTCTTCAAACATTTAAGCAATGAATGACATCAATGATAAAATCAAATCAGTTTATTTATTTACTTGCACTCATACAATCTGTAAACATATTGGCTTAAAGAAGAAATGAGGCCACATAAGATTTTGGGATCAAAATGCAATTTGGAATAATTTTGCAATGAAAAGTCAAGTAATTAATTCATTTATTGGGCCCCCCGGTATTATAATTGGCTGGACGAGAATCAAAATGAGCAGCAAATGATTTCATTAACAAAAAACGAGCAGTGACAACCAAAATGAGCAGCAAATGATACAGAACTGCAAATATCTCTACTCCATTCAAAATGTGCTCAACACAGACTAACTTGCAACCAAAACTATAATTATAATGCCTCACATTGCCATCTCAAACCTTTATTATTATATATGAACTAACATGTAAAATTGCAACTGGTATAGGAGGCACTCCCTCCTCTCGCTCTCTCTCTCTCTCACTCGCTCTCATCTATGACACCCACATAGAGTGCAAGCAACAACACTTGCAAACAAAAAAAAAGGTAATAAAGAAAAGTTTGAAATAGGTTCCCAGAAACGAACACAATTAAACAAACACAATGTAAAAGTAGAAGGCACTATACAACACGAGGGGTAGTGTAAGAAAGAATACGACACCCAGAGAAGTCCAATTTGCCCAACTGCACCTCCGAGTCTCTCTCTGAACATGCTGCAACTTCCCAGACCCAGACTCAGACCCACTATCAATTGGGCAAAACTTTCATTCCTCCGCTGGCGTCAGAGACCTACTTACTATCAATTGGGCAAATTCTTCAGAATCGCTTGCTTGTTTGCATGCCTGCTACCTTGCTTGCTTCATCTCCACTTATACCCGTTTTCTTGTTCCTTGACCCTCCTCAACACCCCTTCAAGGGCCACGTCAAAAGCGTCCTTAATGGTGCCCAAACCCTCCTGGTTCCTAGCATACACGAACTTGGGTATGAACTCAATCACTTTCTCTCTCATCTTCCTAACCTCTTCCCTGCTGTAGCTCTCCAGCACAGCCCTGATGGACTTCCCCGCCTTAACCTCGTTCCGGTCTATGAACACCGAGTAGCTGCCGCGGTCCGCCGGCAGGAACCACTCGTACTGGAAGTAAGCGGATCGCTGCCAGAAGAAAACAGGGATGGAACCGGCCACCATGCAGTCGAAGATGGAGCGGCGGGAGAAGCTGTCCCCCCGGGGCTGCAGGCAGAAGTCGGAGTCCAGGAACGCCTCCAGGATGACGCTGGAGGCGGTGCCGTTGGCGCAGCGGGTCCCGGAACAGTCCACCACACGGCACGAGCCGCCGGCGGAGGAGGACTCGTTCCGGCAGTGGCCCATCAGGAGTGCCCGGAAGTCGTTCCTCATCCCGGCACGCGGGGCACCGGCGAAGCTGAACAGCGCAGTGCGCCGCCGGGAGTAGACGTATTGCTGCCACCCGGAGACGTCGGCGGCGGACCTGGGGTGGAAGCCGGTGGGGTAGGGCACGCCGACGTCGAAGTAGTCCCAGGGGTTGCGCTCGATGAGGAGGCGGGTGACGTTGCGCATGGCGGGCATGTAGATGAAGCTGGACCCCCAGTCGCCGTCCTTGGATCTCCGGAAGTCCCACGAGATCCGACCCAGGGTGATGAAGTGATCCCAGCCGTCGGATCTGTTCCAATGCGGCTGGTCCCGGACCCACCCCAGCAGCGCCTCGCACCGCCGGTCCCGGTCCCGGGGGCTCGACTCCGACCACAGGTACTTCCCCACCGCCAGCCCAGCGTAGAAGGGGATGTAGAACGCCGCCGCCGATTCCGCCTCCCTGGTCCGACACCTGTGCCTCACCATCCGGTTGTGGTACAGGATCTCCGACACGAACTGGTCCGTCCAGTACCACGCCGGCACCAGGCTATCCGGCACAATTCCCGCGAGGTTGGTCGCCGGGCGGCCGAAGCCTTCGTTTGACAGCGCGTCGCAGCGGGAGCTCCACGGGCTGAGCCTGTGGCAGTCCTGGATCAGGCCCGCGTTAAACTCCTCCGGCAGCTCGTACACGTAGACCCTGCCGTC
Source organism: Taxillus chinensis (assembly GCA_023512835.1). Taxonomy (NCBI): domain Eukaryota; kingdom Viridiplantae; phylum Streptophyta; class Magnoliopsida; order Santalales; family Loranthaceae; genus Taxillus; species Taxillus chinensis. Next base: position 32,394,274 of record CM042087.1, read on the forward strand.
GGGGCATTCCGCGTCGCCGGCGCTGGCGACGGAGGAGTTGGAAGGAGAGGGGAGGTGGTCGACGGCGGCAGAGGCATGGGGGGAAGGTAGATCCTGGGTGCGGCGGGGGAGGACGGTGGAGGAGAAAGGGAAGGAGCGACCCATGAGAATGAGGAGGATCTGGAGGAGGAGGAGGGCGAGAAGCCATGTGCGAGGGTTGTGGAAGAAGATGGCATAGCCTTGGGAAGAGAATTGGGTCTTGCGATCTACGAAATCAGGGGATTTTGACCTCTTTAGGGGGGGCGGCTCCGGCGACAGGCGGTCGGAGATCGGCAGCATATGGGGTTCTCCGGTGATATATTTACCTTACCGGACTTAATGGGCTTCGGAGGTTTGCGGCTGAGAGGCGTTTGCGGAAGAAGCGCTCTTTTACCGGGTGGAGATTCAAGATTGGAGAGTGTGAAACGGAGCGGTGCTATAAACAGGGGGAGCTTTAGTTTATTGGAACTTTAATTCTTTCAATTTGTTTTTTTGGTGTCTTCCGTGTGTCTATATATATATATACACAAACACACACACTTTCTCCATTTTTATAATATAGTAAAAGTGAAACCGATGTTCTCTAATCTCCATCCACCCACCACCCTATGCACATGCATCTTAGCTAATACGTTGTACTTGTGCAATGTTCTCTCTCTGTAATTTTTTTTAACGAACTACCATGTGTTATTATGTATTGGTCAGTGTGCATGGAAAATTTTAAAACAAAATTCATGGAATCATTGGAACTTTATAAACAAATAGTTAAATCATCTTATGAGAACCAATAATAATAATAATAATTAACTTCCATCAAACGGAAATAGCATATGAAAACCTAACAAATAGATATTTATTGGTCTTGAAAATAAGATTAATAATTAAAAAAATAGTCAAATTAATTTAATAAGTTTAAACATAAAATTAATATTATTAAATAGTGTTTTAGACAAAACTTTAATTTATATGAGATAAAAAGATGAGACCCGAAATTTTTATATGTTAAATCAAACCAAATAACTCTCATATCTTTGGGAATCATTTAAAAAAATTGTGTGCCAGTTATTTGTGTCCCCAAATCAATGTCCAACTCTTCGTACAATACTTTTATAAAGTCCTCATATCAATGGAGAGGAGTATGGTGGATGATGCAACAAAAGGAACAATGGTCGACAAATGACATAGAATTCTTAGAGTATCTTCAATCTATTAGCTATAGCAAAAGTTATAGCCAAATATGACTAAAATTCTTCTCCAATGGTTTAGGTAAATCTTTAGCAAAAGCAAAAACAAAAGCTAAATATGGCTTTGGCTTTGGCTTTTGCTGATCCTGTCATGTCAGCAAATAAGATAAAATTCCATATTCATCCTGCGTTCTTGTTACTGTCACCCTGTGTTTCGTCGCACGCTCCCCTCCTCCTCTCCTCGCCCGTCGGCCCCCACCCAAAGCTCATCCGTTGCGCGTGCCCCGCCCCACCGCGAGATCCCAGAAATTGTCCTCTTTCGCGGATGATGACGACGACGGCTGCTTTGCTCCTCGCCCGCCAGCCCCTCTTCGTCCGACCCCGAAGACCCCTCCTCCCAGTTCTATACCTTCAACGAAGAGTCCCATGCCTTAATGATCCACTGCCTCCTGGGGGGCCGCCTCGCCTCCGCCGACGCGCTTGTCGTCCTCGCCTGGCGCCCGTCTGGAAGGAGCGCGGGGAGGCCGAACGTCACCACCTCGGAGCGCATCCAGACAAGCCCCGCCCTGTGGCGCCAACGTGGTAAAGCACTCCCTTGGGCCCCTGGGAAGTCGTCTGGGTTTCATGGTTCGACCCACCTAGGTTAAAGACACCTTGAGATTAAAGTTGGGTCCAAGCGCTTAATGGGATTCCGACCCCCCATGCCTCGGTCACCTTGCCCCGCCTGCGGACAATCCGAGTCGCGGGGAATGAGCGGCGTAAATCGAGGTTCCGCCGCCCCCTCTCTCGCCGCTCCCCGAGACCTCGTGGTTTGGAAAGTAGAAAAGGGGTAGATTGGGAGAAAATACTTATTAAAAAAAAATAGATGATGTACCATTGGAGTATGATTAGTTAAAGTCTTTTATCACAAGCTAAATATGACTTTAGCTAGTCAATTTAGCTTGCTAGCATTGGAGATGCTCTTAGTAGTCCAACAATTAAGGAAAATCATATATAACTTCTCCAACTATTAAATCAAGTTTGTGGCCATAAATTGGAAGTATAGGTATTATCTTGATTTAAATGATAAGAATTGGTGTAATGTAAACTACCAAATAATAGATTATAAAATTAAATCAAGTACATATATGGTAATGTAGCCAAATGATTAAAAGTGATAAAAGAAATTTTCAAATAAATGTGACATTACATGCATAAAATTAAGAGCAGACTTGTGATTGCTTTTAATATTGATGAGGAAAAAAAGAATAAATTTAAATTACTAAAGAGATCGGGACTGAGAGTTGAAATCTTACATCAATGGAAAACTTGTCCAAGACAATTTCAAATAAAAGAAAAAGTACACTCATTGATATGTATTATAGGTTTAATTGATGCTTTTGTGATATGATCTCCATAAAATGTTATTATAAATCAAACGAGTGAAAAACCTTTTTAAATGACAATGGAAAATTGATAAATATGAGGGGGAGAAAGTGACAAGTTTCGTTCTTACTTTGCTGTGTAGGCTTTATGGAAATGGTGTATCTTTTAATGCATTACACTTTGTGAGTTTTCATATTTTGATTAAGGCAATTGGGCAATATGGTCCTGGTTTTAAACCCTCGTCCATTCATTACTACATAAAACTTTGTCGAAGTAAGATGTTAAATTTGTTGATGAAATTATAACAAACACTAAGTTTGTTAGGAAAATTAATAATGTAGTTTAATGTCTAACAGATGGACAAATAAATAGAAATATATCTTATTAATTTTATTGTCAACTCTCTATACATAACTTTTTTCTTAGGTTCAATTGATACATATGGTGAAATACAATATTTTAGTGTTATTTGAATTATTTGACAAAAAGGTGGTTGAGATTGACGAAGACAATGACATTCAAGTAGTGATAGATAATGCTGCAAACTGTAAGAATGGTGGTGAATTGTTATTGGTGATAAAAAAAGAAGAAGTTGTAAAAAAATAATTTGGACTCAATGTGTAACCCACTGTATAGGTATTATGGTAGAGGATATTGAAAAAATAAAAGCTTTCGAGATTGTTATTGTCAAAGGAATAAACCTAAAGAGTTTTTGTATGACACGCCTGTATTATTCATGCATTGAAAGTGAAAACAAATAATGTTGAATTAATTAGAGTGAGAGTGACTCGAATTGCATTCTTATTTTTAATATTTCAAAGGTTGTTGATGCATCAAGACCCTTTGAAACCGTTATTTGTTTATGTTAAGTGGTTGCATTGTAAGGTTGCCTCCGCCTAATTAAGAAAGAATGTTGTAAACACGGTGCTTCCAATTCAATGTTGAAATATTTTAAAAGATTGTTTGCGAGCATTATTACATCTTCTTCAACACTTGGAGAATAGTTGATGGTAATAAAGAGATATCACAAGTTTATATGGCAACGAAAGAGGAAAAAAAGTATAAAAGAAAATCTTGTGAAGAAGCAAACTTTGTAGCAACATGTTATTGCAATTATTAAGAAGTACTTAGAGAATCAAATTGGTCAATAGTAAAATTTTGATTCATTTGATTCTCCAAGTGCTTATCCAAGAGAATACGGGCATGCCTTACTGGAAATTAATATTTGATATTTTATCTATTATAAAGCTTTGAATGTATGATAATTTTATGAATTTATGCATTATTTTTACATTATAATGTTAAAAATTGCAATGCAAAATTCTTAATGTCTCATATATACTATAAACGCCCTGACAACCCCCACCTAACATGGACTTTTCAATGCCTAGGTTTGCATGATTGCCTTGATAACTAATTAAAATAATAATTATACTTAGAGTCAAAAGTATAATATATTTGTTAAAATATAATTTGAAGATAAATGTTATGTTTGGTACACTCAGTCCTTGTGATTGTTTGTAAAAATTATAAGCCTAGATAAATTAAAAACTATTTAATTTTATAATTTAGTTTTTAAAACAAATGTGTCTCATAGCTATTTTTAAAAGTAGTTTTTATTTTATTGTATTTTTAAATCTAAATTTAATTTTAGTGGGAGATTCAAATATATATTTATTTTTATTTTAGTTTTTATTTATTTTATTACTTGGGTCTAATAAATTTTATTTTTAATTTTTTATTGGAATTCTATTTTAAAAAATATATATTCTATTTAAACACATTATCTCTACCATCAAATATAAATTATTTTTAAATTATAATTCAATATAAATTTTAATAGAAAAATCAAAACCAAAGTTTTTGTTTTTAAAAAGGTGAACGGGTTTACGGGCCGGTATTCATTGGCATGGCCGTCAGGTCGGATAGGACCCGATCCAATGGTAAAAATGACGTTCCAATCCAACGGCCCAGAATAGCTCCATCGCGGTTGCTCAATCACATAAGGAGCACGAAACCCTAAACGTTTCCTTCGCCTGCCTCTGCGACTCATTGTCAAACCCTTCGGAGCAGGAACCCACCCCTCTCTCGCTCGCTCGCTTCGTCCCTGTATCTGACCATGCCTTCGATTCCTCTCTCTGCGTCTCCAATGTCCGATGACTTGAAGAACAAGAAAAAGGAGAAGAAGAAGAAGACGAAGAACCTAGCCGTCGATGCAGACCTCGAAACTCCAGAGTTAGACTTTTCTGAGGCGAAGAAAATTAAGAAGGCCAAGAAGGAGAAGAAGCGGAAAGCCTCCGAGGTGGATGTCGACGAGATTAGGAGCGAGACGAGCTCCGAGCTCGGCGAGCCGGTGAACGCGGAGAAGAGGAAGGAGAAGAAACCGAAGTTTATCGAGGACGATGATCGCCAGGAGGGTGGTGGGCCCGTGAATGAGGAGGAGGAGGAGAATAAGAATCCTAACGCCCTATCGAGGTTCAGGATCTCGGAGCCGTTGAGGGAAAAACTGAAGTCCAATGGAATCAAGACCTTGTTTCCTATTCAAGCTATGACTTTCGATACCATTCTCGACGGCGATGATATTGTTGGTCGAGCACGTACTGGGCAGGTATGAACTTCTCCTCGTCCCCAATGTATCTGTGACTCTGTTTAAGTATAATGCTTAAAATGTTGTATTTAATCTGGGCATGTGTTTTATTGTTGGTTTATTTCATGCATTGCAGGGTAAAACTCTTGCTTTTGTGTTGCCCATTTTGGAATCTTTGATTAACGGGCCATGCAACGCTTCAAAAACGAGCAACTATGGGAGGCCCCCCACTGTTCTTGTTCTTTTGCCTACTAGGGAGTTGGCTAAGCAGGTATAATAATATGGGACACTTATACTTCAGTTAACAAGTTTCCTCTTTTTTTAAGGTTGTTTCTGCATTGCTTTTTTTTTTAAATGTGGGTTTTAACAGGTACATTCAGACTTCGAAGTTTATGGGGGAGCAGTGGGCTTGTCTGCATGCTGTTTGTATGGCGGAGCCGGTTACACTGGTCAACAGGCTCAATTGAAAAGGGGGGCTGATATTGTTGTGGGCACACCTGGCCGTATTAAGGTTTTTTCCCTATTGTTTGCTGGTAGTCTTTGGAACTGGGTTTGTGAGTTTGAGGTGTCATGCATTGTTTTCATGCCAATCTCGTCGCAGGACTTCATAGAAAGAGGGAACATTAACTTGAGCAACTTGAAGTTTCGGGTTCTTGATGAGGCAGATGAAATGCTGAGGATGGGTTTTGTTGAAGATGTTGAACTAATATTAGGTGCAATTCTAGATCTATAGTTCTGCAAGATACTTCGGATTTATTAATGAGCGCCTGTTATCTGCGTTGGTGGTCAGAAATAAATATTTCAAAAGCATACTACAATTTTTTTTTTGTTCAGACTGAATATAAAAATGTAATTCAAAGATTAGTGCTGCTTGTTTCAAAATTTAACTTCATTGGGGGTATAATTAATTAGATGCAATGGCTGCAAACTTTTAGTAACATATCTTGATTTTTTTTTGCACCGCATAACTATTTTTGCATGTCTACTTCCCTATCAGAATACTGTCAATTCCATTGTATATTCATAGTTTTTTTGCACAATATCAATATATCTGGTAAGATGACTGCCCTGAGTCCTGAGTTGTCCACTTTACATAAACTAAAATGTATTAACAGTTATTCATTCAATATCAATGCCGTTGTGTAAATTTTTTTTCTGCTGGTTTTGCAGGCAAAGTTAAGGATGTAAGCAAAGTTCAGACAATTCTCTTCAGTGCTACACTGCCAGATTGGGTGAAAAATGTATGTTTTTTTCTCGTTATCTATGATGATCTTTTTTTTTTTAGTAAATGTTGGACTATATCTGCCACAGGGGCCACACATGTCCATATTGGCACATATGGCCCGACCTCTTCTTGGATCCAGCCACCCATGGGAGCTTCGTGCACCGTTTTGCCATTTTTTTCCTGGAGATACTCTTTCTCTTCTACTCCCTATTTTTCTTAAGTTAGATTGTTTGTCTTTCTCAGATTGCTTCCAGGTTTCTTAAGCCAAACAAGAAAACTGTAGATTTGGTTGGTAAAGAGAAAATGAAGGCCAGTATCAATGTTAGACATATTGTTCTTCCTTGCTCTAGTTCTGCGAGAGCCAAGCTTATCCCTGATGTCATTCGTTGCTATAGCAGGTTGTTACATCATATATGTGAAAATTGAAATTATGTTTCCTTTTTTCTTAGTCTCTTCCAGTTTTAGATTGTAATCTTTCATAATTTGATTCAGTGGAGGGCGGACTATCATTTTCACTGAGACCAAGGACTCTGCCTCAGAACTTGCTGGTGTATTGACAGAAGCACGGGCTTTACATGGGGACATACAGCAGTCTCAGCGTGAGGTTAGTTTCATCAAATTTGATCACGCAATAAATTTCTCTCTTTTGCAGCGTAACAGAAATGAGTTTTACTCCACTATTGGTAATATTTATTTATTTATTTGAGGGGGGGTGTTGTACTGTTAACTCATTTTTGTTCTGTTGATTTGATTTCATATTTACAGGTCACACTTCAAGGATTTAGATCTGGAAAATTTTTGACATTGGTAGCCACAAATGTGGCAGCTCGTGGTTTGGACATCAATGATGTGCAACTGATTATCCAGGTGCGTGGAATGTGCTTGAACCTTTTTGTTTGTGAATTATGTATCATGTGAAGTACACTGATATTGCTGTTCCTGTTCTAGTGTGAGCCTCCCCGAGATGTAGAAGATTACATTCATCGATCAGGTCGTACTGGGAGAGCTGGTAAGTCTACACTTGTGGTTATTTCATTTGGATTAGAAACATAACAGCTTGATTTAAGTTTGACGTATATTGTTTAGGAAACACTGGCGTTGCTGTTATGCTTTATGATCCCAGAAGGTCAAACATATCTAAGATTGAAAGGGAATCTGGCGTGAAATTTGAGCACATATCTGCTCCAAACCCAGCTGATATTGCTAAGGCTGTGGGTGGAGAGGCAGCAGAAACTATTACTCAAATTTCTGATAGGTACTTGCTTTGTGTATGTCAATCAATACCTGTCTTTTGTTACGAATTTAAATATCAATATACATTCCTTTTGGTGCAGTGTTATCCCTGTATTCAAGTCTGCAGCCGAAGAGTTATTAAATTCATCCAGTCTGTCTGCAGTTGAACTGCTTGCAAAAGCACTTGCTAAGGCTTCTGTGAGTTACTTTGTTTATTCAACCTTTTATTTGCTTTGTATTTTTTGTGCTTACATTTCTTATTTTACATGTCTAGGGCTATACTGAGATAAAGAGCAGATCGCTTCTCAATTCAATGGAGAATCATGTCACCGTACTTCTTGAGACTGGAAGGCCAATTTATTCGCCATCGTGAGTTGTGATTTTGTTTCCTGTAAATTTTGGTGATACTTATTTGTGACTAGATTTTATAAATTTTAACCTGTGCAGTTGTGCCCTGTAGTTTCTTGGTAAGGGGAGGCTATTGTTTTCTTTAATTTTTTTATTAAGTGGAAAAATGACAATAGTACCAGGTTTTTAAAATTTCTGGCATGCTGACTATTAATTTTCAATGTTCCCTTGTTATTGCAAAGACTTATAGTGCAACTACCGGGCAAAACTGCATTCTATGTTAATAAAATAATAATGCATGGATGGTCTTGAAAACGGAAGAAATATGAGTTAATAAATTGTTGTTATTGGGTTCTAATGATTATTTGAGTTGCTACCCTCGCCTGACTACTTCCCCCCTTGTAATATTTTGTTCTAGTTATGCTTATGGTGTTTTGAGGAGATTCTTGCCCGAAGAGAAAGTTGAGTCAATCCAGGGTATTACCCTTACTGCTGACGGAAATGGTGTTGTGTTTGATGTGGCTGCTGAAGATTTGGACATTTTTCTAGCAGGCACTTTTTTCTATCCTCGTTCTTTTTATCCTGAACTTCCTGTCACTTTTTAACTGGCCCAACACATCTATTGTTGCGATATCCTTGTGTATTATTATTATTATTATCATTATTTTCAGTTCTGCAGTTTTTCTGCAGCTCTGTTATCAGGGTCGGGCTTGTAATTTTTTTGTTTTATTTTTATGGCTGCAGGTCAGGAAAATGCAGCTAATGTGAGTTTAGAGGTGGTAAAAACATTACCCCGCTTGCAAGAGAGAGAACAATCGAGAGGGGGGAGATTCGGAGGTGGCGGCGGCGGCTTTGGCGGCAGAAGAGGTGGCGGCGGTGGTAGCTTTGGTGGCAGAAGAGGTGGGGGTAGGTTCTCTGGAGGCAGGGGCGGGAGTGGAGGAAGAAGTTGGGGGGGGTGGGGCCAAAAAATGGTGAAGTGCCGCCTAGGCATAACAAAAAAAAAAGATGAAGGAAAATTTTGGCATGCAGAGTAGACGCGAAGGTAGTTTTCTGATGATGAAGAAAATAGTAATACGATGTAGAGCCTCACGTCCACATACGAAGAGTTTTCATGAAGCAACTTTGGCAGTTCTATTTATTTGATTCAAGTAATTGCCGGTGCGTTGTATACCCTGTTGTTACTACTTTTACCTTTTCCGTAATTTTATTGGGTTGTTTTCCTGGTCCCCCCCATTTCTGCACTCTTCCCGCGTTCCTCGCGGGTAGCCAATTTTGCTGGGCTGTACAGCCGTTTTTATAAATTTTCGTTGCAGTTTATGTTGCTTTGTTTTATTTGATCAAATGCACCATGTTTTGTCGACTGTCTGCACCGTGTTTATTTGATCATATTAGGCGCTTTGAACTCGTCTCTTCTCTCGTGTACTCGTTAGGCAGCGGTTTGTTTCATGGGCCATCCATCCCCAGTTCCACCAGTTAACTCTCACCGACTTTTTATATCATTTTCCATTTCTTAAACCAAGAATGCATTTATCTTATGAGCGGGGATTCTCAATGGTGATATTTTATACGGTACTTTTAGGGTAAAATAAAACAGCATCGTTTTGCCTAAAAAAACAAATACGCGTGAGCCTCCTCTCCCTTGGTGCTTATTTAATTTTCTCTTTAAAGATGCTGCAGCAAACATTTAAGTCTTATAACGCATTCAGCCAGTATATGGGTGTTCATGTGAGTCCTCCAAACGATGTATTTTTTGAGATTATTAAGCCTGTTGAGCTTGGAATTGAAGAGCTCGGATGGAATTGCCCAGACCCAAGCTGGCGAGAGATCTTTGGACAGGGGGGAGTGTGGGCGAATTGGGCTGGCGCTGTTTTGGCTGCGTCGTCTGGCAAGGACAGTGGTGACATCGACGGATGTCGATGTGAGAACTTGGAGTTAGAGATTCTATGTCCAAGATTCTGCGTCGTTTTTTTTGTTTTTTTTAAAGTACTATATAAAATATTACCGTTTAGGATTCGTGCTCTTACCGAGATTATTTTATTTTATATTCATGCCTTCTGTTGTGTGAGAGCACTCTAGTCAAATTAAAATTTTGATTAAAAAATAGTTAAAATTACAAAAATATGTTTTACAGCAGGCTCAATATCTGTACAGTAAAATTAGCGAACGCTAAACCTGCTTGCTAAATTTATTGAGTCAAATTCGCTGGCTATTTTTTTTTCGCGTTGTTTTGTAACTGCAGAACGATGATGCCCGCTGATGTCTCCGCTGCTCGTGATGACCATCATCGTCGTGCCACCCAAAAGTCATAAGACAGGGGAACACACCGCTGCCTATTACGCGCAATATTCCTCGCCGCGTTGGAAGCTGAAAGTGTCGCCGAAGACGTGTTCTGCCTTTCTGTTTTTGGTTTTTCAATTGATTCATCTGATCTGTTGGACGAGTGACGGGCTGTTTCTTCTGGTGAGGGATGCCATGATAGAGAATCTTCCGGCAGTGGAGGCCGGAGGGATGCTGTGCTTAAGTTGAGCAAGAGCAAAACGATGACATGCAAGTATATAAAAATAATATTTCATTTAATTTGCAAAAAAAGTGTTGAGCCTGTTATTTGGAATGGTTAAATTTAACTAGCTAAATTTTATAAAATGAATAATTTTAGCTAAAATATGACTAAAATATAGCCAACCCTGTGAATGCTCTGATATATCCTGAGAGCCAAGAGCCCAGATTTTATTTGTCCAACCACTTTGTGTCAAAACCACTTGCGACGATAATTGGACCTACGCATGAGTTTTTAACAACGATATTACTAGTCATCACGAATTCTGATTTAAAATGATTTGAGTTTTTGAATCAAATATATCAAAGTTTTGTTAGATTTGTTTATTTATTTACTATCATTTTAATTTCTCGTAGCTAATTTTAAAATTAGTTATCAATCCACGTATGAAACAATTTAAATTATTTATCCGATGTACTCATAACATTAAAAAACTTAAAGTACAATAAATTTTCGGTTAAAATCAATTTTAAATTTAAAAACAAAAAGTAAATAAAATTAATTTTTTAAAATAACTGCGGAATTCACATGTTTTAAAAAATTATGGATTCGCTATTTAAACCTGATTGAATTGAAGATGGTAAATTTTTTTTATTTGGTATTTATTTTTAATTTTATAATTATGTAATTAAAAATGTATGTATGTTAAAAAATATAATAATAAAATATTTAAGAAATGAATAGCAATCCTTCAGAAGATTTTCTCTTTGATATTTATTTTTAATTTTTACATAAGGACATGATATAGTATATATTTTTTAATTAAAAATTAAAATATTCTTTAAATTTTTAATAAAAGTATATTTTGGAGGCTAGTGTGAATAACGTTTATAAATATAATTATAAATTTTTTATTTTTTATTTTAAAAATGAAACCATAAATTTATCAGAAAAATTAAAATTATTTAACCCTTAAATTATGTTATTATTATTTAATGTATTTAAATAGTAGTTAATAAAATATAATAATAATAATAAAATATTTTTATTTAATAATAATAATTTAAAAGTATATATTAATTAAATTATATTTAATAAAATTTAAGTTATTTATGAACATAAATAACTTTTACGAAGCGTATAATAATGTTAATGAATATGTTCGCGAACCGTTTCTTACCGAACGACCGTGCTTTTTGATGAAGGTATGATTCATTTACCGCCCTAGCCGTGCCAAATCTGCCTCGCCTGCCTCACCCGCCTCACCCGCCGGCGCTAGATCTGCCTTGCCATCGACCGCGCACCTCTGCCGTCTCACCCGCCGTGTCAGAGGGTCGTTTTACAAAACAGGCTGAACTTAAAAGCAAGTGAAGGGCCCACCGCCGACTTGAAAAATGATTTTGTTTTTCTTTGCTTTTTAAATACTTGGGTTTTCGTTTTGTTTTGTTTTGTTTTTCTCTCCCCCAAGCACGATTACTGTGAAAATCTCACCTGATTACTGGGACTAGCGATTTGGACACCACCATGAATAGACAGATTAGTCACCGAAGATCCAAGTTCTTAATCGATGGGTTCAGGAGTTTCACCTCCAGAATCCTACCCAGAAATCCTCCTCAGCCACCCACTTCAAGAATCATCCATCCAACTTCTGCTACGTCTGCATCTTCCAACACAAGCAACAAAGTTTCTGGGTTTCCCTGCCTTCTTTTCTCTTCCCTAATTTTAAGGAAGCATGGCTGGGAACATGCTTACAACCAAAACCTACGATTGTTTGGCGGCGCAAGAAGGTATTACTATGTGGATCGGTACCGAGTTCGGCACTTCCGGCCGAGGGGACCGGAAAAGTGGTTTCAGAACCCCAAGGCTGCAATCGCCCTGGTCTTGTTGGGTTCAGGAGTTGTGGCCACCGTATACTACGGGAATTTAGAGACGATTCCGTACACAAAGAGGACCCATTTTGTGCTTCTGTCGAGATCCTTGGAGAAGCAGCTTGGAGAGGTCCAGTTTGAGCAGATGAAGGCTGGTGTGAAGGGGAAGATTCTTCCCGCAATTCACCCGGATAGCGTGCGGGTGAGGTTGATAGCGAAGGATGTAATCGGGGCGTTGAAGAGAGGGTTGAGGCAGGATCAGGTATGGACGGACCCGGGTTACGCGCAGGTGAGTCCAGGAATGGTGGGGAATGAGGGTGTGACGTTTTTGAAGGACGGACGGGAGTATAAGATGGAGGGGTCGTGGGCGAAGGAGGATGAGATTCTTGATGATAAGTGGGTGCACGAAAGCCGGAAGAAGAGCCATGAACGGGGGTGGCTGCCCACCACCGAACATTTGGAGGGATTGAATTGGGAAGTTGTGGTTGTGGATGCTCCCGTGGTCAATGCTCTATGTTTGCCTGGTGGGAAAATTATTGTGTTCACCGGATTGCTGCGGCATTTTAGAACTGATACGGAAATAGCAACTATAATTGGGCACGAGGTGCGTGTTGTTTAGTGCTTGGCAATTTTTTCAATTGGTATTTTGGACCTTTGAGATGTACCTTGAAAATAGATACGAAGATATAAATATACTTTGTGAATTATGGTCATTGATATAGTATTTGCTTGAAATGCAAAATCATATGCTTTGGTGAAGAATTTCGAGATTCATCTGTATTGCTTGGCAACTTCCATTTTATCAATATTTTAGATCTTCAGTAAATCATGTCTCAACGTCTTGGTTAGAATGAAATTTATGAGTGGATTTCTTCAATGAAGCATTATTTTAATTGTGAACTTATATGTATCGGTGATCGGTGAGGAATATTTATAAATTATAATTCATTTGTTGAGTTATTAGGTTGGGCATGCTGTGGCCAGACATGTAGCCGAAACAATTACGAGACATATGTGGCTTTTCATCCTCCAACTGATTCTTTATCAGTTTATCATGCCTGATCTAGTGAATACAATGTCAACTCTCCTCCTGCGCCTTCCTTTTTCCAGGAGGTATGTTCTTCAATCTTTTATAGTAAATTTTGTAGTTACCATTATTGCTTTTGCATACGTTATTTGTGGTGCTGACAAAACATTCTCTTCAAACTAATGTGCAAAACTTGTGTTACCACTTACCAAGGGCTTGCATCAGGTGTATGAGTACACTTATAGGAATACTTTTACAATGATACAGTATATCTTAATTGCCATTTGCTTAAAATTATATCAGTTCCATTGCACTTGATCTTAGGGACTGGTTTGCTAATATGTAGTTTTGACAAGTTCCTGCTTCTATTTTTTTTCTAGTGCATCAGTTTCCATTCTCTTAACCACCAGTGTTAGAAAGGTGATGCCAAGGCTTGTCAGAAAATAATTATCAAAGCCAACACAAAAAACAAAAATACAGATTTAATTGGATAATCGTTGCAGGAAAAATCATGATAGATCAATAAAATTCACCTTCAATCAATCTCTGTATGGCACCCACACAGATGTACATTTGTCTATTTATCTCTCTCAACTATCAATTGAGCACTAATAGGGGAATTTCAACATTAAATAATACCCAAACCGTGGGCTGGGGTGCTGCCCTAAACCTACAATAAACTGGCAGCCAAAGGAAGAAACATTCGAGATGCAACATGACTTAGCATGTGATCGTGTTATCTGTCTAGGATACAGTGGAATTAGACACAGATGTTATCATACATATCCAACAATTGTTTACTATACATAAAAAGAAGCTATGCACATCTATGGCCCAAAATTTGCGTATTCTTTTGTTGGGGTATTTCGTACATATTAAAGTTCAGGCATATTATCACTACTGCCTTGTGTCTGCCTTCCTTAATGATATTGGAAGTTTTCTCGTATACTCCACTTCTGTAGATGAATCACTAACTTAAGATTTAGATGACAGTGTATGATTTGCGAATTAGGTTGGTTTTAGGTGCCTACAGTTGCTATTGTCTGTATGAAGAAAAAAAAAGAAGAAGGGAAAAAGGAACAAAAAATGGGGAAGAGGAAACACTGTTGTTGCTGTTTATTTAAAAATGAATCTTCAATATTTGAGGACTAAACAATGAGCTCTTTAATTTCATTAAGATTTAGAACCCAAAAATTTGTACAGTTGAAAATTTTAATATGATCTGCAATTTGGATGTTTAAAACATTGACACTGCTGGATTTGACCCGTGATCTGAATAGAATAACAATAATGAAATGTCTTTGTATTTTTATAATGCTTAATGGTCTCTCAATTGTTTTTGTTTAGGTTTATAAAATTGTAATTCTTACAAGTTAGTAGTCAATACTCAATAGTCATGACTCATGAGTGGTGGCGTGTCTGTCTTTCTGGCAAATATTCTCATGGTAGACATGTATCAATGCAAAAATTATTATAATGATCACATTTTCTATTACTGAAAGTTGGTCTGTGAGAAAGTGTTTAAGTTTAAAGTACAATTTATGTTATTTTCTCCCCACATTTCCAGATTTGATTCTTCCCATTTTGGTTACACAAAGCAAAAAAATAAAAATAAAAATATTCCATTTAGTTATGTTATGTTTTACCTTTTTTGGGGTCTTGACCGTGTAAGTTCTTTCAAGTTTGCTCTCAATTTGTTCTTGGGCACCATACAAAGTATAAGTAATTTCTAAAGTTGTTGGTCAGTGGTAGAATATACAGCCAATGTAGTTTTCATTTGAGTATCGGTTCAATCATCATTCTCATGTTGATTTCCTAATTCCTACAATTTTCTTGTTTGCAGCTTCTAATCCTTTCTTAGAGAACATGTAATTTTAATTGTTTGGCTCTACATTCCTTTAATTTTGTTTGGAACCTTTTTTTTTTTTTTTTTGGGTCAGGATGGAAATCGAAGCAGATTACATTGGATTACTCTTGGCGGCATCAGCTGGATACGACCCTGGTGTAGCACCCAAAGTTTATGAGAAGTTGGGGCAGCTCACCGGTGAATCGAGCCTTAGGGATTATCTTTCCACCCATCCATCTGGGAAGAAAAGAGCTAAATTGCTGGCGCAGGCCAATGTGATGAAAGAAGCACGTGCCATATACAGAGAAGTGACAGCGGGACGTGGTGTAGAAGGATTTCTTTATGACCATGCCAGTGTCATCCCTTAAATTGGTTCCTGCCTGTATATATCAATTCTTACATACCAGGTTTGTTTTTGCCCCTCCCGCCCTTCAGCAATCTGTGTTTGTTTGTGGTTAAAGTCTCTTTTCCTGGTTTAAGATTCATCTAGGATTTCTGTTTTCCTGGCTTCCTTGAAATATCTTTCAGCCCCCTTGCTGGAGCTGGAGTTGGCGGTGGTGAAGGTGGCAACGTGTCGCAATGATGACTCGGCAAACTAGAAGTACGTGCAGGAAATCCGGAACCTGACCTACTCTTCGGGATACGTGAGAATGTGTGTTCGTCACCATGTCGGACCTATGGTTTGTATATCTCTGGGAGGTTTTCCTCAGAAAAACTTCATTCTGCATTTGTGCCACACACAACGAAGTGGAAAATAGTTACACCTTTCACCATCTCGCGCCTTGATGCTTCACTATCCTACCGACGTTTGGGAGCGCATGTAGGCATGTAATTATGTCCTTGTGTCTTCCATTGGGCAGAGTATGAACACATGCAGGTATCACTGCATTAGTTCAATGCCAATTTCAAGGCGCTGTTCTCATGTTCTGTAGTGCATAATCCCCCTTGGGGGAGATTCCCCAGGTACCCAATTTTCTCCTCCCTTGTTCGACTACTACATTTTGGATACTGTGTCATCTTTGTGAAATTTGGAGAACTACACTTGCCCTCCAGAAGAATAAATGCACACGCTAACAAATGTATGAAAATTCCAGTACATTGACCACAATCATCTTAGATGGTTATTGGATTCCTTCATTTACTAAAAAACATGCACTAATACTAATATATAATTGGCCTATTTATGGGAATTTGAGGTAAAAATGGTTTCGGATTGTCATAACTCCAATAACAATATATATTTTGTATTTATATATGTAGATTTTTTTAATGTGAAAGATAAATTTTTATACTCAATTCTAATAATTATTTTAATTTTAATTTTAATTTTATTAAAATAATAAAAATAATAAAATAATCAGAAGAGGAAAGAAAAAAAGAGAATATAAAAATAATATAATATTATATAGAGAGTAAATAGTAATTATTTATTTTTAAAAAGTTATCATAGTATTTTTTTTGTGGGGAACAAATAAAAGTTTTTTGGAGTAAATCCTTTAGAGCATCTCCAATCATTTTAGCTAACTAAAATGAGTTAAAGTCATATTTAGCTTGTTACAGTCATGTTTTAACTAATTACATTCCAATGGTGTATTATTTATTTTTTTTGCTTAATTACTATTTTTTTCAATCTACCCTCCTCTACCTTTCCCAAATTCCAAATCCCTAAAGGATTGATTGACGTTGGCGAGGGGCACGCACGACGGAACGGATGATGAAGGTTGTGTTCCTCCTCCACATAGTTGTTTTCACCGTCATGTTGGCATCGACATTGCCAATCGTCCACTGCTGTGCGTCTGCCTCCATCCTCGTCCATGCCCCACCCGTCGTCGCTGTAAAAGACCAGATGTGACAGGTCTAGCGCTCATCGTGACGGACATGGCATGTTCAACTAAAGCAAAAGCTAAAATTTGCTTTTTTTTTTTTAATTATGCATTTAACTAATGCATTAGAGAAGATTTTTAGCAAAATATAGCTTTAATTATGCCTTTACCTAATGCATCGAAGATGCTCCTAGGTTTAATTTTTTATTTTGTTAGAATAAAAGCTCGTTGGAGTGAAATTAAAGCTTGTTGGAGTTCGCATTTTGGTCTCAAATCAAATCACAGAGAAATCATTCACAAGCTGGCCTTAAATGTGATGATTGAGAGGCATGGTCATTAAGCACCTTCCTCCCTCCCCATCTCTCAGAAATTCAATCTCTGAGTTGATCGACGAATGCAAGAGCCTGAGGCAGCTAAAACGAATCCACGCCCTTCTCTTAACCTCTCCGTTCATCTCCAAACCCGACCGCTCCTTCCTCGCCGCTCGCTTCCTCTTGTCCTGCGCAATCTCACCCGCCTCTGGCTCTCTCCCTTACGCCCGCCGTGTCTTCAGTCTGATTCAAAACCCCAATCGCTTCGCCTTCAACGCCATGATCAGAGCTTACGCTAGCAATATCAGAGGCGTCGACGATGAATCTGGGCTCAGGGCTTTGCCTCTCTACAAGCAAATGCTCGGCAATGGCGTCGCGCCCGACCGTCTCACTTTCCCATTTCTGATGAAAGAATGCGCCAGAAGGTGCGCGTTTCTCGAGGGTCGGAGCATCCATGCCCAAGCCATCCAGTTTGGGTATGGTGATGATTTGTTCATCCAGAACTCCCTCATCAGTTTGTATTCGGCGAGTGGGGCTTTGGCTACTGCACGCCACCTGTTCGACAAAATGCCTGACCGGGATGTCGTGTCTTGGACGTCAATGATTACTGGGTGTTTGAGAAATAGGGACCATGATTCTGCATTGTCTCTGTTTAGGAGGATGGAGGAGAGGAGCATTTTTACTTGGAACTCCATGATCACCGGACTGGTTCACCTCGGACGGGCAAAGGAGGCTTTAGAGCTCTTCCATGAGATGCAGACTATGGACAGTGGCAGCACAATCAGGCGGCCTGATAAGATGAGTATTGCGAGTGCTCTCGCAGCCTGTGCTGCCCTCGGAGCAATCGACCAGGGGAAATGGGTGCATACTTATCTGAAGAGAACTGGCCTAGAGTGTGACATGGTGATTGGGACTGCACTTGTGGACATGTATGGAAAATGCGGGGCCGTTGAAAGAGCTTTGGAGGCCTTCAATGCAATGCCGAGCAAGGATGTTTTGGCCTGGACTGCTATCATCTCTGCGTTTGCACTACACGGGCATTGCGACGAGGCGTTTGGTGTTTTGAAGAACATGGTGTTGGAAGGGGCAAGGCCTAACCACGTGACGTTTGTTTCACTTTTGTCGGCTTGTTCCCATTCTGGCTCCGTGGAGAAGGGCCGGTGGTGTTTTGAAATGATGCAGCGCGTCTACTCGATTGAGCCACGTGTTGAACACTACGCGTGCATGGTAGACGTGCTTAGCCGAGCTGGGTTTCTCGGGGAAGCAGAGGAACTTATTAAGAGCATGCCGATGGTGCCGGATGTGTATGTTTTGGGTGCGTTGCTTGGGGGTTGTCAGGTGCATGGGAACATAGAGTTAGGGGAGAGGGTTGCCAATACCTTGATCCGAATGGAGCCATGGAACCAGGCATTTTATGTGAATTTATGCGATGTGTATGCGAAGGCTGGTAGGTTCAGCGATGCCAAGATGATTAGAGGCATAATGAAAGAGCGAGAGATCAAGAAGGCACCTGGGTGTAGCAGAATAGAACTCGATGGTGTTGTTTACGAGTTCTCGATTAGCGGACCAGATGAAGTTTTGATGAAAGAGGTTTCATGGGTCTTGAATGGAATAAGTAATCAAATGAGCTTGGAAGGGGATGTTTACGGCATGACTTTAAATTGAAACACTTAGATATGTTTAGCTTCTTTTTTAAAAATATTTTTATTTTTTAAAACTATAAATTGAATTTTATCACTAGTAAATAATT
This sequence comes from Taxillus chinensis, assembly GCA_023512835.1. Classification (NCBI taxonomy): domain Eukaryota; kingdom Viridiplantae; phylum Streptophyta; class Magnoliopsida; order Santalales; family Loranthaceae; genus Taxillus; species Taxillus chinensis. The sequence continues at coordinate 32,413,356 of CM042087.1, forward strand.
TTAAATTTATTGAATTTATTATTTTTAAAAATAGTATAGGTTTTACATTTTATTTTTATATGCTGAGATTTTTTTTATTTGTGAAAAAATATAGTTTATATTTAATTTTAATAAAAAAAATTATTTTTATTTTATTTTTATTAAAATAATATTTTTTTTTAATAAAAAGCCAATGAGAAAGCATTCATAATTTTAGCAACAGCAATCACATCACATAGCTGCAATTCATTCATTTTACCAGGTGAGCTAAAAATTAAAGAAGGCATATCGCACCATAGGTGCACGGAGACCCGCAACTGGAAAAATACTGAAACCTGCGTCAGGAAAAAGTACACCATATGTCCACGGAGACCTGCATCAGGAAAAGTACAGAGCCTGTAAAAGATTTTTAAAAACAAACGTAATATACTTAAATAGGAGCTTTGGTGCTCACCTCAGTCCTTTGATTCAAGCCACCATTGGCATGAACAATAATATAACCCAAATTTCTGGATTCTGCAAACAAGACATGCCATACCAGAAGAAGTGGGCAAAGAAAAAAAAGATACTCTAACTAGAGATTCAACAGTCCCATTTTTTGTAAATTTCATTGCATATAGTTTGCCTAACATTCTCTTACTATTGGTACGTAATAATAGATTTAAAGGCAGATTTTGAATCTCATTTCACTCCAAGGAGATTTCTATCATATTTTATTACTGCAGATTTTCTATCATATTTTAGTTGGGTGTAATTACTTAGGCTCATATTTTATGAGTCCGAATTTACTGTAAATTAAATTTATAAATTTTGTATTGTGAAAATCTGGATAATTTTGGTATTAAGTTGATATTTGTTTTACAAATTAACCGTTAAATTGTATATTCATATAATATATATCATACTTATAAAATTTTATAACGATCTAATGATTAATTTATGCGTAAATTTAATTAGAAAAATCTAAATTAAATTAAATTAAACTTATTTAAATTTAAAAATTTAAAAATTCAATTTGTGCACAAATTAACTGTTAAATCATCGTAAACTTTTACGGACATAATACATACTTTATGAATATTCAATCTAACGGTTAATTTTTAAAACAAATATCAACTTAATACCAAAATTACACAAATTTTTACAGTAGAAATTTATGTCGCGATGAAACGTATTTCCTTATGTGTCGTGATAAAAATGTATTTTCTTCTGTGTCGCGATGAAAGCAAAAAGTTTTATCGCAATGACATTCGTTGTTTAAATCCGTATCATACTTCGATTTGTCCGATTCTTTTTTGTTTGCCTGCAAAATACACCCAAAACACAAACGCAACTTTACAAAACACTAAAACATGACAAATAATATGATTTAACACTCAATCATAATAAAAACATTCAAAACACTATGAAAAATGAATGCAAATAGAGGAAAGACATATATGAAAACTCTATATAAATTAATGTCATCACTTTCTAGCAAATTCGAACTCTATATTTTTATCACCATATGTGCATTTGTTATTTGAAAAATAGAACATTACTCATCAATGATTGAAATTTCTACCTACTGCACAACCATAAATACCACTAAACACCAAATCAATTGAAAATAAACTTTATTGTCACATTAAATGAAAAATAAAAAAGTAAGCTTTCCACCATAGTAACAAAAGACGATCAATAATAACAAAAAAAAATTGATGGAGGGAAGTGCATAACTAATAGATCGTGAGCCGGCAGAGGAAAGAGCATAATAGAGAGAACATGAGGAGAGAGAAAAAGAAAATAATATAATAATAAATAAAAAATGAATACTTAACCTTATTTTAAAAAGTAGTTGTAGCAAATTTTACATATAAAAATGAGATAAAAAGTTTATTAGAGTGACTTTTTTAAATTTAACTATTTATTTGTAAGATATAGAGAGTTCTTGATGGAAGTGAAAGTAGAATGTACTTATTTATATGAGACTTATGGACAAGAAGTGATAAACACACGTTTATTCATGATTACTTATATAGTGTAGTATGTAAGAAAATTGTACTTCTACACGTTCAATCTCATTCAATTTTTGTTTTCCATTTTATGTTGGGTGTATTATTTTTTTATAATATATTTATTTTATAAAAAATCTTAAAGCATGTTCGATTGAGGTATTTTTTGCTTTTATTTTAAAAAAGTAACAATTGTTTTCGGATAAAAAAACTTTAAAACTAAAAATAATAAAAAGTTAGTTTGAATTTAATAAACTCTTAAAATAAAAATATTCTTTCATTGTTTTTAGTTTTCTATTTTCTTTATGTATTCAAAAACAACTATCATATTTTGAAACGAAAAAAAAAAAATATCTTGACCAAACATATTAAATTTCTCATCTTTATCTCAGTTCTTTAAAATAATATTTTTAATTTCTTATTTTATTTCTCTCTCCTTCATTTATTATAACTACTTAAAAAAATCTTCACATATTAATAAACACATACAAAATATGAAAAATAAATAATATATTTTCAAATTTAAAAATTTACTGTATATATCATATTTTGAAAGAAAATTAGGTGAAGATATGTTTTTTTTTCTAAATTATAAAAAATTATTATAGAAAATCGAACAAGAATACTCTAAAATGATCTTAATTACAACTATTCCTTCATCGTTTGCAAGAATTTACAGAACTGCCAATACCTTTGGATGAGCCGTGAGCTATAATATGAAATGAAGGACCAAATAATTCAAAAGCTACACAGGTCTCTACTCCTGTAAATATTATATATATATATATATATATTTCAATTAAATTAAAATAAATATAAATTTTTATTCTAATCAAACAATTATTCTTTTCATCCTTCAATTATTTATTTACTATTTTCCATCTTAAATTCTTACATCTCTTTTTCACAAAAGGAAAAGTATAGTTGCCATCACCTCCTACCACGTCAACAGTTTTTTCAGTCACTTGTTTATGCCTCTCTCCCCCTCACCGACTCATCTCTCTCTCTCTCTCTCTCTCCTCTCTCCACGTATCAAATTTAAAAAACAGAACATATTCCTATTTAAGTTTTCATAAAATTTAGAAAATATATAAAAGATCCTCGATTTAAATGTTTAAATAACACGAGTTTGATTGTATCAATGTCATATTCGATTCAGGCCTTCAAAATTTGAGGCCGATCTCACAGAAAAACGAAAATTTAAAAATTATTTTTATTCATTTCCTCTACCTGGACACACCGACAGCCGACGGAGGTATGCAGAGTCTCGGCCGTAAAACGACATCGTTAACTCATCAATTATTCTGGCACTCCCTAATTATATGATCCGCCCGCGAAATCGCCACCGTCGATTGAGCTGACATCTCCCACATGGCAACGCTCATCGGAATACGGGACCCAGTTTCCGGCGGCGGCAAAAATTCCGACGGCCTGTACTCTCGGGCGAAGCTGAAGGCGGCGAACAGAACCGCCTACGCTGGCCGATCCGCCCTCCTTCTCCGCCGGATCCGATACTTCGCCGCAGCCGCCTCCAAGCTGAAGATCTTTCTAGGTATCTGTGCCGCCCTTGCCGCCGTCTCCTTCTTCACGTCCAGGGTCGGCACTTTTATGGGCTGGAACCCTCATTACCCTTCCTCTGTTTCTTCCCCTTCTAGGTAATTTATTGTCTTTTTTGTTTTTTTCCCTAGATTTCCTTCCTTTTCTGATTTGTTTTAATGATAGTTTTTGCTTATCTTTATCACTTTATGTTTTTTTTTTAATATTTTTTTAATGTAATGTCATTTTGTTTTGTTGTCCTTCAATTCTGTATTTAATTATGGATATGTGGTTTTAAATGATGTTCTGCGACGTTGGGATTAAGGCTTTGATGGGCTTTTCTTAATTAATGTGGTATTACGTTACTTGACCACCAGACATCTGTTTATATTTATACTGATGTAATGGGTTTTGTGGTGAATCGTTGAAAGAGTGCTGAAGAGTTTAATTTAACAACCCCCCCGGGAGCTGTGAAAAAGCCGTGAGGCCTGCGGCCTGGGAGGGGCTGGTCTAAGTATGTAAAGGCTCCGTTTTGTTCGAGGGAAAGTGCATTTCTAGAAAATGATTTCCTTATTTTTACTGTTTGCTGGAATAAAATGTAAAATCAAATAAATTCCTGATCAAAATAAGATGTTATGTCATTTGTTGGAAAAATGGCGTTCGGATATCTCAAATCTAGAAGTTTTTTTTGGTATGCCTCCCATGCACCTCTCTTTCCTTCCTAAAATTAGTTTTGAAACACTAATATATATATTTTCCCTAAAATTTTTATAATGTAATCAAACAACAAAAAGAAAGGTTCAAACCAACAAAGCCTAAAAGGTTTACCCCATCTGCCCTTGAATCTGAAAATGAAACTTTTTTTACTCATCATCCTTGGATCCACAGCCCCCCCCCCCCTCCCTGATTTTGTTCTACACATGTATTCTTGTGTTTTATCATTGCTTTCTACTATATTTTCAATGGCTATATTTGGCCAGGTTATCATTTTCCGTTTTACTTTATGTTTAAGGGTGGGGGTTTGAATGTTCTTTATATTTCTGAGTTTCAGGGGTGGATACATAGTTCTTATAAACACATGGAAGCGATATTCTCTTCTTAAGCGATCTGTAGCTCATTACGCATCCTGCAGTGGTACCAATGCGATACATGTGGTGTGGAATGAGCATGATCTACCATCAGAAAGTCTTGAAGCATATATCAAGAAAACCATGTTGTCCAAGTCTCATGCAGATCACGAGCTCTACTTTAAATTTGATATAAACCGGAATGATGATTTAAATAACCGGTTTAAGCCACTTGAGGACCTCAAAACCAATGCAGTTTTCTCTGTTGATGATGATGTACTTGTCCCATGTACCACTCTGGATTTTGCTTTCACCGTATGGCAAAGTGCTCCGCTCACAATGGTTGGATTTGTACCACGAATGCATTGGCTGGATCAAAAGGTTAGTAGTTTACCTTCACCTGAATGTTTCAAATACTATAATTTGATTTTAGTTTCAAATTTTCAATAATAGTTTTTGTTATATTCTTGCTGCTCTTTTACCTTTGATGGCATTCTTTTATTTAAAATGAAGGTAAAATGAAATCATGTTAATTGTCATCCTTGCATATCCCAACTATTACTAATGCAGTTCTTTTGGTTCATTGTTCCCTGTTTTTCATGGTGTTGTTGTTCAGAAGTAGGAGTAATAAATTATAAGATGGTAAAGCATCTGTTTTAAGGGAAAATTATGAAGTTAATATTACTTCCAACTTAGCTATAAGAAATTGTAATTGTCACTTGGAATTGCTTTTCATACATTTTCTATAAGATTTTGAACATTTACAAGAAGGTCTATTTGCAAAATCTGCATCAAATTTGCAGAAACAATCCGCAGGATAAAATGGCACTTACTCAGTTAGCTATGCACGGAGTAGAAAATGGCTTGATATACTGTGTGGAAGTTTTTATGGAGATTGTATATTTTTATATTTATTCTAAGCTTGCAAGCAAGTCTGTTTTACAGATCCTTGTGTGATGTTGGCCTTTTCATGATTATGAATTTTGCTATGGACTTAAATGTGGAGTTTTTCATTCCCTTCACAGTGGCTTTGTATTTACATTATTCTAAATTCTAATTTACATTGCCATATGCATATTTGGAAATGGCAATTTTGGCTCGAACCGTCCTGACCCGCCCTGCCACGGGCCCTTTTTTTCCCCCGCTTTGACCCGATGAGATAACAGGGCGGTCACGGTATTGCCTGCCCCGCCCTGCCATTTTAAAATATTTTCGAACTGTTTTACCTTAAAATATCAAATCCGACCCGCCCAACCCGTAACCGCCTCGACCCGCTGCTCTCATTAGTCCCGCCCTGACCCGAACTCATCTGGGACAGGTTCGGGTCACCCACTATCCGATCCCGCCCGCCCCCGTTATCATCACTATGCATATCCTTTACCCATAATTAGAGTTATGTTAACATTTGGGGTATAAGTTTAAGGTCTTTTGCATCACGACCTTACAGAATTATTATCTGAAAATCCAATATCATGCTTTCTTTGTGCATTTGGTATTTACAATCCAGTTCATTGTACTCATCTGCATATATTTGTAAATTTTAAAGCCTTGCAAAATATATTTTTAGTACTACATTTTTTGTAAAATTTGAAATCTTTTCCTACTATTTTGAATCTCATAGACCCTTAATATATTGCAAGGATGTCTGTCATGTGGAGTTGCCCTGGAGGCCTTCCCTTGACGTGGGTGATGTCAGATAATCCTCTGATGATAGATGATTTCACTCTCTGTCTCTCTCTCTCTCTCTCACACACACACACACACTTGCTCACTCTTCTGGATGAATGGACCCGTGATTAGCCATTACCTCACTATCTTTCTTGGAAATAGTTTGTTATCGTTGTTATTTATTTACTTGGTTTTGTACCCCTTGCGACAAAATAGGTTATGCCCTTTTTTTGAAGTTGCTTATTCAAGCATGGAGTACGGTTCATTTTCAGGTCCAACAAGTCGGTCAGCTCAACTCTCCTTAAGGGAGCTTTTGCATGTAGCATTAGCTTTTTGATCCTCGCCTTCATAAATATTACTAATTTTGAACTTTCTGAAGATTATTTTTGAGGCTGCATGTTTTTCTGAAGTTCATTTTCTTGTTGACATATGGAAGCAGCACTTGCATGGTCATAGATCCCATTTTTTTTGAAAACTTAGTTTCTTATAAGCTCTTAACTGTAGCTATTAAACAATTATTTTTTCAAGCTTAAAGCATCTCCAATACACTAACTATAGCAAAAGTTATAATAAAATTTTACTCATATTTGTATCTAATGCATTAGCTATACGAAAATATATAGCAGGAAAAAGATAAATTTAGATAATTTTTTACCCTTAGATGAGATTGTCATATTGGTCCATCATCCTAACTTTTCAAATATTTTTAACATACCCCTAGAAGAAAACCTAAACAAAATTTGATAACTAACATGGCGCTTCCACCAAAAGAATTTCAGTGAGGAGACCCTATATAGCATGAGAAATCCGGTGAGAAGACCCAACAAAATTTGCCGACAGATCAGGCAAATTAATTACAGCGTGGGATCGTCTTTGGCGGGGCTGGCGAAGAAGCAGCTCAACCTATTGAAACCCACTAAAAACTTGGGCTCGGTGGCTGTCAATAGTTAGACCAGCCATGTGACTTCAACTTCTCCGCCTAAATATTCCCGTACAAATCTTATCAAAGGATTGATTTCCTCAGTTGTTAATAATACATTAGGGTGTTTCATAATCAAGCAACGTAGAGTGAGGTCATAGATTTTGACTGATTGTAGGGAAAGAACACGAGAGCATAAGGATTCACCACAAATCAATCTTATGGCCTGAATGTTGATGGGAGATGGACACCGGATATCATGTCACCGTTATGGAGGAGCTGCAAGCGGGAGATATCATGCAGGATGAAAGAAGACATGTGAAAGGGAGGAAGAAACTTAAGCTTAAATTGAGAAAATAAAATTAAAGTAAAAAAAATAAATGATGAAGATTGGAAAATCATTAGCTAAGCTGTTTTAGATACTGTAGTAAGTTAAATTTGATATTAGCTAATAAAATTTCACTAGTAAGGTTGAAAATGCTCTTAGGCAATTTAGTTCTCATCTCATAATTTATATTAAAATTTAAAACTTACCAGTCTTGTTGGCTCTTTTCATGCAGAAGACTGGTGTTGAATATTACAAATATGGGGGATGGTGGTCAGTTTGGTGGATGGGTACATATAGTATGGTTCTGTCAAAGGCAGCATTCTTCCACAAAAAGTACTTGGATATGTATACTTATGGGATGCCCTCTTCAATTCGCGATTATGTATCCAAAGAGAGGTATGCCCTAAAGGTTAACAATTTGCCTTATATTTTCAGTTAAAATTCTTTTATTTCATTGGAGAGGTATGCCCCGAATGATAATCATTAACCTTTTGTTTTTAGTTAAAATTCATTTGTTCCATTGTGAGACTTGTATATGATCGTGTTTGTGTCTCCCTTTTTCATTCTCCTATTTTTATACAGAAATTGTGAAGACATTGCCATGTCTTTACTTGTTGCTAATGCTTCTGGTGCCCCTCCTGTATGGGTGAAAGGTAACTGCTCTTTTGTAATTATTGCTAATCGTTTTTGGTTGGGTTGGGTGTACGGCTTGTTGAGTCTGAATTAAATGTTGAAATAATTGTGTTTACTACCCTGAATGCCCTGATTAGGAGTTATTGCTAGATAGATACCTTTCACAAAGCGTCTTCACTGAGCCATTGATTTCTTTCAAGTTTTTTTTTTTTAACTCTTGTGCTTGACAATAGAGTTCATTGCATATTTACACGCCAAAGACTTGGTGCATTGCCAGGCATAACATGGCGGCAAACTTCTTAATCATTGTACAAACAACCCTTTACTTCATGTATATGTTGCAGGCATGAATTTTTTCGGCAGTACAATTATTGTTGTCTGTGGTGATTCAAAACATTGCGGTAAAGGTAAAACTCCTGACAATATTTGTGTAAATACATTGTGCCAGGTAAGTTGCATGAAATTGGATCAACAGGCATAAGCAGTCTTAAGGGACACAATAAGATAAGAAACAAGTGCCTTAATGACTTTATCTCCTTTTATGGCGCTATGCCTCTTGTATCAACCAATTTTAAAGCTGTGGATGCAACGCGGGAATGGTTTTGGTAGTTGAGCTGCTTCCATTTGCTGGTGCGCAACTGCAGTTTGATTCTTGTTTCTTTCTCTGTAATTCCACAAGCAATTGGTTAGATCACTGACATACTGGCTGTAATTAATTAGTAGGGTATTGGTACCGGTTATTATATTCCACATGAATCATTGTATGAGACCAATTCAGATGTTCATGATCAAAAGTTTAATGCTTTTGAAAATCTTCTCCTGAATCTATGACAAATAAATTAATTAATCTAACATGTGTACTGGTCCCGGGTTAAAACTTGATAAGATGTAACCCTGTTGACCGTATTTGTTAATGCAATTTTATTACTTGATCTTTGGTAATATATATATATATATATATATATATATATATATATATATATATATATATATATATATATATATATATATATATATATATTGGTTGATCCATCTTGCACACCCTGCAGTGGCACCCCCTTCAAACATGGTAACATGGCCGAAGTCGACTCGGTAAAGGTTAAATAATAGTTAAATAATAGCTAAATTGTAAAAAAGTCTTACAATACGCTCGTTATTGTTACAATTATGTTAGCATTTGGTTAAATTTCTTTTCAAATCTAACCAATCCATAATGCACATTAAATATTATTTATGATTAAAATAATATTTAAAAGTTAGCAATGCTGTGCTGGGGTTAAAGATTTTAATGGTGCTCGTCCTTCTTGCTTGTTCTAGAAGGAGACGAAGATCCATCTTCATAGAGCATTGCAGGGGAAGAGGGGTATCACTGATTGGCAATAGATCTGTAATTGGTTAGAACTAGGGTTATAAATAAATCAAATATTTATGAATAAGCTTGTGTTTGGTTCAGTAAAAGATCTTTTATGTTCGTTCGTTAAGAAATAATATCATTCGTGAATAATTTACAAATACTATTGTTATATTCGTGAATATGTTCATGAATATTCACGAACAGTTTGTTAATATCGTTCGTGTTCGTGAAAATTATTTGTGAACAGGAGATTAAAAAATCAATTAATATGTATAAAAGTTGTTTTATTAAATACAAATATATTTTTACTAAATATAATTTAATAAATATATACTTTTATATTATTATTAAATAAAAATTATATGTTTTTAATTTATTTGTTTATTATTACTATTATTATAAAATTTTAGTAAACTATATATAACAATTATTTGAACATATTAAGCAAAGATGACACAACCTAATAATTAATTAATTGTACGTTTTTTTGGATAAGTTTATAGTATGAATTTTTTTTGCAGATTTTTATGATTTTATAATTGTGTTCGTGATTTTTATGAATAACAAAGTAATGTTCGTGAATAATTCATGAACATCATAGTTTAAGGCTCGTGTTCGGTTCAGTTCGTTAAGGAATAGTAACGAACATGTTCGAACACCTTACTACTAGTTAGAACTAATATTTTAAATTTGGGGCCAATATATATATATATATATATATATTTAAATTGAGGGGGCTACTATTGGTAGACTATCTTTAAAAATAAAGAAAGTTTCCTAATCTAAAAAAATAGTTTGGGGGGAAGGGAGGCCATAAACTCTCTTGGTTTTCATGTAGTTTTGTCTTTGTTTATTCAATTTTTGATCAATTGAATTATCAAGTTAAATTGAATTGATAATTTTCTATTTAGCCCTAAAATATCTATTCCTTATTTTGATCATTTAGGTTGCAAAAATCTGTTTATTCAATTTAATTAGACTTTTTAAAAATTAATAGTCTTTATTAATGAACAATATTACATAAATATGCCCACATTTTGGTCAAATCCGAATACATCCACCCAAGCCATTAGCAATGTTAGGACAGTCCTAGCATATTCCTACTCATTTTTTCTACTTTTACATATTTAAAATACTTTTTATTTTTCTATATAAATATACACAATAATAGATTCTTTTAATCACTCGTTATAAAATTAAAATAATAATTTATATTATTTTTTATTTAATAATACTTTTTTATAATTTAATATGAAATAAAAGTGAAAGTTATGAAAAATGCTAAGGAGAGAAGTGAGTAGAGAAGTGAGTAAATTTTTTTTATATATAATTTAATAATTATAAGAGGTGAATAATGCTTCCTAATACATTAGGAAACATTATATAAACTTTATAGAGAAAGTTAAATATAGGGCTACCGCTGTGAGATTAATTTTATAACTTTTTAACTTTTTTTTCTAAATAAAAGAAAACGACTTCTATAGGAAATCTACTACTAGTGCTCTTAGTAGTGGAGTGTAAAATATGACTAGCACTAGATTCGGCTTAAGAGTGCTTTCTTATAATCACCACCCTCTTTGTTGGACCGGCTACCATTGTCAAATTGTTTCTTGTGAGATGATGAGATGATTGTGTTGGTGAATTATGAAGGATAAATTTTTTTTATCTATTATTTTCATATCTTTTTCACTCTAATCAAATAATTATTTTTTTTTACTTTTTTTCTTTCCACCCTTTTTCACTATGCAAAGGGTAAAAGAAAATTTTAAGATGGTTTTGCGTTGCGTTTACACCGTCCACACAAATATGTGGAGAAACTAATTAATGGTATAATTCACAGATAACAATAGAATATACTTAATATTATAATTAACTAAATACAGTTATTTAATTTAAGTAAATACATAGGTTAGTCAAGAACTGCGCCTTTAGAAACAGGTCCTCAAATGCCACAGGTAAAGGAGATAGGTGCACATCTTGTATACAATGGGCGACGTACGTCTGTGATGAATAAAGAACGAAAAATATTAAAATATTGAAAATATATTTTGTTGAAATTAAAATTTAAAAATTAAAAAGTTTAAACTTTTTGTTGAAATAATTATTCAAATTAATAAAAAAATAGGTATACAAAATCTGCAATGATGCTCTAATATATATATATATATATAATTAATGAATGAATAGAAAGATCGTCAAAGATCATGCTTTTATCTTTTTTCGGTTTTATAAAAACAAAAGTAAAAAGTTTTTTTTTTTTTTTTTTAAGAAAGTCCTAATGAGAACGTAAAGGCCGTGGATTTGTCAACCGAGGATGCATAGCCATAGCCCTTCAGATTTGGTGGCCTTCGCTTTATCGGGCCGTGCATCTAACGGAAAGACAAACCAACCATTGACTGATTATATGCACTAGTTTTTAATTTTAACAAAACAAAAAGCAGAAGCATTAATTTGACTTCAGTGGCAACAGTAACCGAAGTCGTACCAATCAACAACAAATCGCAGGAACAAACAAAAACAAAAACAAAAACAGGGGCGTATCTATGATACATAGCCCCACATTGACTATTGTCTATTGTTATTGTAAATGGAGAAACTAAAGAAAGAAAATGCGAAGAGGACGGGTTTGAATATCGGTGCTGCGTGGGTGTTTGGGTCCACCCACGCACAGCACCATTGTTGTTCAATGTTCATGCATATAGTTGGCCGAGGACCTCCAACCCTTTAATGTTGAATTTGTCACACAAACAATTCAACTGAACCGAACCGAACCGATCGACACCAGTTTTACGAAGCTTTTAACGTTTTCTTTCTCATGTCGTGCACGTGATTTCTGGTCTTTGGTTTTGTCTCTCCCTCTTCCAATTGTTCTTCACAGTTTCGTTTGACCCCGTAGCATTTTGATTTCTTTCATCTATGCCCCCGCAATGAGGCACATCTAAATCAATTTCAGCGGTCAACTTTTCTCCAAAAAACCCTATTGGCACGGTTGAAGACCACTTCACTTGGTACTTGGTATGTGCACCGTGCGTGCATTAAGAATTTTCTTTTTGTTTGTTTTGTTCACCTAGCTTGTAATTCCTTTTATTTATACTATAATCTATTCTTAACTTCAAAAAAGAAAAAAAAACATTCTATTTTTTTTAGCCAAGTTAATTTTTTTTTTTGTTGAGATTCGTGTGCTCCAAATATTTTTTGTTCAACTTCTGTTAAAATATATGAAAGAAACCTTCAAAATCATGGCATGACCGATGTAGTGGCTATCAGGCCAACGTAGAGCGCCTTTCTTGCATTCAAGCGCAACCTACATCCATGACTCGTTCACGCTTCGGCTATAAGAAGAAGGGGCCGTAATAGGTTTGCTAGTCCCGCTACATCAATTACAATGACAAATATCTATTTTTAGTTGTCTAATACAACTTTTTATATATATATATATATAAAATGTTTTTTTACCAAGCAAAAAAATAATGTTCTTATTTTTTTTTTAATAAAATTATCAAATAATAGTTTGTTTTATTTTTAAATGTTTTTGAAATAAAATCTATTTTTTTCCTAAACAAATGACGTTTAGGAGTAATAAATTCAATTCAATCGAGGATGGAATCGGGTGGGAAAAAATAATACTCCGTAGGAAATAATTTCAAATAATAGAAATATAGTTATTGCAAATCAGAAAAATTCAAACACGGTTATAGAAGTACATCATTTGTATTTATCACGGCACACGAAAATGGCATGGGGGGACAACCTAATCCTTCAAGGCTGGCGTGTAAAAAGGCTTAAGATGTACTCATTTAATGGAGGGTAATTTTAGTACGATGTTTACATTTTATTTAATTATCATTAATTGACGGGCCATCATATTGACTTTTCCTTATAACAAATCCCCATTTTACCAATTTTGTCTGTTTTGTTTTCATCCTTTTTCATTAAAAATCAGAGTGTACTGCCCAAAAGCAATATATAAAATAGCGTAGAAAACTAGAAATTGAACACATAGTTCGCGATAAGTCAAACTGACAGTACAACTTTTTAATATAAATATCAAAGACTTTAAAATCTACAAAATAAATAAATAAAAGTTTCAATTTTGATATTGTCACTACCTCGTTAACAGCAGCTTTCTTCTTCTTCTCTTCACTACACCTCTCTCTCTCTCTCTCTCTCTCTCACACACACACACACACACACACAGAGAAACAATCAGCCATGGCAGTTTCTCTCTCTTGAGTATCATAGGCTCCACACCATGTCATTTGAATCATTTCGGACGACGAACCCACCATCTCTTCCCAGAGGACCCCATCCCATCGTCCACCCCCACCACCGAACTCACGTCCCCCTTCCGGTGGCTGCCGGCGGCTTTGGCGCCGCCTTATCCGTTCTTGTCCTCCTTTGCCTATGCCGCAGGCTCCCCCGCCGCCGCACCGCCCCGTTGGACTCCAAGCCCCCGCACCGCCTGCCCTACGCCCTCCTCCGCCGCGCCACCGCATCCTTCGCCGCACACAACCTCCTCGGACGCGGCGGCTTTGGACCGGTCTACAAGGGCGTTGCCGTCCATCCCTTCCTTGACGGCGACATCGCCGTGAAGGTCATGGACGCCGGCTCACTGCAGGGGGAGCGCGAGTTTCAGAACGAGCTCCTGTTCGCCCAAAGGCTCAACCAGTCGGCGGTGAACGTGGCTCCGGCGGTCGGATTCGCCGCCAGTCAGAGGCGGCGGAGGCAGCGGTTGTGCCTGGTCTACGATCTCATGCGCAACGGGAACCTCCAGGATGCCCTGCTCCGCCGCAAGTGCTCCGAGCTTATGGAGTGGAGGAACAGGTTCTCCATCGCTGTCGACATCGCTAAGGGGATCGAGCATCTCCACCACTCCTTCGATCCGCCCATAATTCACGGAGACATCAAGCCCAGCAACATTTTGCTAGATCACAACTTCTCGGCCAAGATTGGGGATTTCGGGCTTGCCAGGCTGAAATCCGAGGAGGTCGCGGTCGCTGTCGATGTCACAGCTGCTGTCGAGATGACCGGCGGCGGATTGGAAGGGGCCAAGAAGGTGGAAGGCGCGGTTGAAGATAGTGGGTCTGTGGCGGAAGAGGCTGAAAGTGTGATTACAGTTGTTGAAGAGTTCAATTATGGGGTCACTCCGACCCGGGAGCCGGACATTTTGGGTAAGGTTGAGGCTGTGGTGTCGCCGGAAGCGGTGGAGCGGACAGGGGCGTCATCGCCGGAGATGATTGAGGTTGTGGTGGAGGATTTGGCATCATCAGCCTCCACGGTTGTGTCGGAGGGGACTTTCGACAAGGGCAGCGTAGATAGTGGGGGAAACCGGAGCTGCCGTGAAAACAAGAGTGTTGTTTCTCGGAGGCAAGACAATATGAATGGGGATAGTGGTGACAGGCAAGTGAAGGACTATGTCATGGATTGGATAGGGACGGAGGTAAGGAAAGAAAGGCCAAAAAGTAACTGGATTGCCACTTCCTCGGGCAGTGCGGGGGCGGTCACGATTAGACAACCGGAGCAGAAGCGATTCGACTGGTGGAAGAAGAATGGCAGAAGATTGGAGTGGTGGGCAACGCTGGATGATGAAAAAAGTGTCAAGAAAGAGAATAGAAGGCCGAGGGAGTGGTGGAAGGAGGAGTTCTGCGAAGAGCTTGCTAGAAAGAAGAAGAAGAAGAAGAAGGTGCAGCATGAAATGGGGGTCAGCAATGAGGATAGTTGCTGGCCAAAAGACGAGGAACTTTATGCGGAGAGGAGGAGGAAGAAAAGTAGGAGAAATAGCAAAAGCAGCGTAGATTGGTGGTTGGATGGAGCCAAGCATTGTAGTTATGATTCAGTGAGTGGAGAGATTCCGAAAAGTGGGGGCATAAGTAGCACTCCAAGTATGAGGGGAACTGTCTGTTACATTGCCCCAGAGTACGGAGGCGGCGGCGGTTATGTCTCAGAAAAGTGTGACGTCTACAGTTTTGGGGTTCTTTTGCTGGTTCTGGTCGCTGGTCGCCGACCGCTTCAAGTGACCGGGTCGCCAATGTCCGAGTTCCAGCGCGCTAATCTCATTTCATGGGCCCGCCATCTTGCCCGCTCCGGGAACCTGCATGAACTGGTTGATCAGTGTATCGTTTCTTTGAACCAAGAACAGGCTCTGTTATGCATCACCGTTGCTTTGCTTTGCCTGCAAAAACAGCCGGCTCGCCGCCCTTCCATGAAAGAGGTGGTGGGAATGCTTTGTGGGGAGATTGGACGGCCCCAATTACCTGTGGAATTTTCTCCTTCGCCGCCTTCTCGCGTATCATTCAAGTCCCGCAAGAAGAGGTTTTCATGATCTGGTGCCTTCTTTTTTGTCATCAACAGATTATTGTTGAGCTGCCTGTATATATACACCATCAATGCTGTGTGGATGATTAATGTACATCGAGATTTTTATTTTATTTTTCCCATAAACGGTTCATAATTTGGTTGCTTGTTCTATTTCTATATATAATATGTGTGGTCTACCAGTGTCAAATTGAGATGATGGTTTTGTATAACTATAATTGGATTTGGGGTCTAAATTGACGGCATGCTGTACTACTTTTCACACTGCTGCTTTCACCGAGTTTCAGGTATGCCTGGAATAGGGATGGCAAAATCGCCCCTCCCCGACCCGGGCTGCCTCGATCCGAAATAATTCGCCCCGATTTTGGGGGTGGGTTTTGTTTTTTTGTGGGGGTTTTTTTTTTTTTTTTTTTTTTAAAAAAAAAATAATTGGGTGTTTTAATTTTTTGGGGGGGGGGGGTTTGTTGTTTTGTTTTATTAATAATATTTGTGGGGTGTGGTTGGTGGGGGTCGCCCGGCCCTGCCCCCCCTTTTTTTTTTTTACCCTGGAATGATTGCATCATTGTGAATGCCTTTGTTAAAGTTGCTGTTTTATTGTGAGTTCTAAGATGGAGAGAGCAACAAATTTTTGAGAAGAAAGTAAGTCTTTTTTCAAATTACTTGTTTCTCAATTTTTATTATGGAGGAAAATAAAGTAAAGAAGAAGAAAGTTTGAGTAAAGGAAAATTTTATTTAATTAAAATATTTTTCATATCAATAATATTTTTTTAAAAATTATTATTGCTGGTAATTTTGTAATATACTATCTTAAATTTAATTTTTCTTCCTAATATACAAACAAGAGAATTTAAAAAAATTCTTTTGCAATAATCTACAAACAAAAAGAATGAAAAAATGAAAATTATTATTATGGTGGATTGATTTCAAAACATGATTCTATCTTCGAAAATAGAATTTGCCCGACAATGATTGTTTGGTACACTTATTTTTTAAATAAATTAATATTTTATTGAAACCCTAAATGAAAATAAGTTATCGTTATTTTTTGTTTTTAAATTTAAATTTAAGTTTTTGAATGACTCATTTTTTATTATTAGAAAATTTTATTTTTAAAATTTAAACTCTACTTCAAATAAATATTCAATTATGAAATTAAAAATACTTACCGGACACCCTTTATATGTAATCAAGTTAGACAAAATTGAAAATAGATACTCAATACTTAATTTCATCACTATATTTATCCTTGTGGCGAATGAAACGGATGTCTCATTAGTCATTAGTCATTTGCCTTTTATAGAAAAATTGAAGAACATAAAATCTGAAGGCCCTTTTACGTGGTAAAGTTATCAGATATTGCTAGATCAAGCATATTAATGCCAAGTGTGTTTTCCTGCAATGTTAGCCATATTAATATCATGATTAGTCTAATGACATGAGTGACCATAATCCTCCACTCTGCCTGCGCCTCCATGGCCCATTTTATATGAGCAAATTGTTGTTTTATTCGAAACAAGGAATGCTCTGTTCTTGTTGCCGAGATGCGTGTTACTTCAGTTAAGATTGGTGGGTTCTTCGTCATCATCATTACAGGATGGTTTTCAACCCACCAATATCAGTAGTTGCGTTTGGATAAGGCATTCTCAATCCTTTATCAGTTATCTAAAATAATATTTCTGCTCCTTTTTATTTTGCAATTATACAAAAGTATACACAAAAAGCGTACTTTATATATGCCTGCCATCTGGCTATCTGTATCATACATGTGATAATTTGGCTCTCTTATCCAAATTATATGTATTTATATTAAGCTTTCCAACCTTCAATATGATCCAATATTGTCATTACTAGCAGATTTTTAATAACATACATTATATATATAGAGAGATATTTGTGGATGTGGAATGTGAACGCACCGGTGACTTTTTAATTTTTCTAATCAAAATTAATAGGTGAATAAGAAAAAGAGCCGTAAGCCTGTAACCTTTAGCAACAATTCTTCAAAGTTAACCTAGAAAAGAAATCTTCAAAGCAAACAGCCGAAGCACTAAATACGGGCTAGGGGTGGATGATCAATTGTAAAAGAAGAAATAGTTGGTTGAAGGGGCACGGTTATTAACTCATTAATGAAATATAAAGTCATATGCGCGCGCTCTCTCTCTCCAAAAAAGTCAGGGCTGGCCTTGAGATCTAGGGGCCCAAGGTGATTATTAAGCTAGGGCTCTTATTATTAGATAGTCGGATAGATCATCGGTTGTCGGAGTCCTGGATCGAGGCAGAGACGGTCATTGGAGGCATGAATGTCACGGATCATCATTGCCAAAGCAGTGGGCCAGTTGCACTGTGGCGGGGTTGCGGGAGCTAGGTGGGAGGATCTGAGGGATTGCAGCAGGGCAGTGAGCAGGAGGGTGACTCTGTGGAGCGTGTTGTCGGTGTTGTCAGTTAGCTGGAGCATGACGGAGATGAAGGCATTCACGTCACATTAGGCATGAAAGTTGGAGCGTAGGTTACGTTAAACGAAAATGATTGTTGTGTATGTTAGCTGTCGGGTTAGGTCAACGAATTGACTATTAAAATGGAAAAAATTAAGATTTTATCTCAAACCTTTAAATAAAAGTATACATTTTATAAAATACGAATCATTAATTATTCATAATTTATAGTGATACAAATTAATTAGCTCTACCAATATGTTTTTTATTTTCGCATGTACCTAAATTATTTATTTATAATCTCATGTACCTAAAATTTATTTATCATACGTACTTAAATTGATATATAATATAATTTCAACCATAAAAAATACTTATATAATTATTTATTTTCAAGTAACATTTAATAATGTAAAATTCTTTTTTATTTTCAATTCGTAGAAACTTATATATATATATATATATATATATATATATATATATATATATATATCAACGACACCCAAAAGCGAAAATATATAATATAATAGAAATAAAAAAGAAAAAAGAAACTGTTGGGTGGAGCCGGATTCGATTTTTATTTGTTGTTTCAAACTTCTTGAAATTGACTCTCATGCATCACGAGGCAATTTCATCCATCTACGTTGTACAATATCAAGAGTTAAAAATAATAATATCTCCCACGATCCGGGGCCCTCATTTTGGGCTAGTTTTGAGAGGCCCTAGGCGGAAGCCTTACTTGCCTGCCATCAAGGCCGGCCCTGAAAAAAGTGTATTGAACGTAAATGCTATCGTAATTTTATTTAACTATTTATTTGTTATAATTTTTATTACAATTAAATGAACTTACTTTCATTCATTGTACTCTTCTGAACAAAAAAAATCCTTCAAGGCTTGATTGTTGCTAAAATAATTCTCATAATCACAAAGATATATTTGCTTAAAATACAAAGACTAATTTAAAGAAGAATATTAATCAAAAGATATGCACAACGAACTCATATTTACTCATAATAATATTGTAACCCCTCCTCTCCACCAGTTCGGGCATAAAGATCTCAAGCATGTAATAAGAAAAAGGTTCGTAAGCTTTAACCTTTAGCAATAATTTTTTAAAGTGAACCCTATTGGAATAAATTCCATCTAGGGCCAAACATATAAATATTAAATGTGTTGTGCTATCTTTGGAAAAGCCTAAATTAAAGTGATCTAATTACAAATTTTAAATAAGGCTTAAAGGTATACTTGTTATGGAATTAATGTGTAGATACCAGACTACTATTTTTAATTTGACGAGGGGCCGAATTGAAAATAGCAAACACTATATATATAGGGTTATGGTCCCCAAATCACATGACGGCTTATTAGGTCTGTATTCCCATCGACAGAGCTATTGAGAACAACAGTTCATAAGAGTCGTGCTGATTTGGAAGATCATAACCCGTTGATCAAACTCCAGTGATGGATTCAGGTACGCTAACGATTTATTATTTTAGATCAAGCAATCTCTAGGCAAATAAAGATCCTACAGTTTATTAAATTTTAACATTTGGTATCAGAGCTATTTTGCCCTGTTTGATTGATTTTGTTTTTCAGTAATCAAAATATACGTAATTGTATTTACATGTTAATGCTCCTGGTCCCCGATTCGATGGTTCAATTATATTCCGTTTTGTGATATCCTGTGCACCGATTCAATGCTTCTGTTCACCAATCCTGATTTGTTGTTTTTTTTAATAATAATAAGAATAAGAAGGATTGAGTCGACGGCTACTGACGCGATGGCCGCTGGGTTTTCTCAATAGTTCTGTTCGTTTTTTGCTTTGACGTTAATGTTGGGCTTCTATGTGTATCGGTTTTGGTGCTTGTCTAATTAAACCCACCGTATATCAAATACTAGAGACAAGAGTTTTTTTTTTTGATATTGTTTTTCAATCCCTATATTGCCTGTAAATTATTAAACTCATTGTATCGTGCGATTCGTGCTATTGGTAACCTTTTCGAAACGTGGATACATGTGAGTTTTCTTAATTAGTGATGCAATTTTTGTTTGGCTCCACGGATCGGGTACAATTAAATTCTTATCAATGAGAGAGATATTAATGTCATGCTATTGCAATTTAAATATACTGTTTGAGATTAATGCTTTAATGGTGACATTAATAGACAATTCAAATTAGTAATTGTATTGGACCTTTGCTTTACGATTTCCGCAAAAAGGCAACTGGAATTGGGAAATAAATTGGAAACAATATCTGAATAATAATTTAGATATTGGTGGTACATGTGATTATTGTTTATGCTTTACATATTTCGCATGATATTTCAGAATTGAGCAAATAAATTATTCTTTAGCCTTTTTAATAATAAATTTAGTATGTGATAAATAAATTAATTAAGCATAATTTGAATTAGAATTTGAAATATTGATTATGAAATAGTATCATCATCTTATGCTATATATTAATAATGGTTGATAATGGATTCAGCCACATTATTACAATTTTAAATTTGTATAATTATGTGGTAATCTCAAATTCAGAAATTATTTGGTAAATCAGAAATTCAGATATTATATGGTAAATTATTATGATTAAATCAGTTGTTCATCATTCTAAATGTTTAATTGAAGCAAGATGTCGCCAAAGTGACCTCTCTTGTGTAGATTATTTATGAGGGATGTTGAATGTTTATGGGTGCGTAAATTCATGCGGGTATTAACCGACCCAAAGGAAGGTTTAATATTTGGCCGAATTACACACACACCTGTGGTGATAAACATATGATGATTATAAGGTTTATTTTACATGTAAATAATAATTCGATCCAAAGATAGATTTATTATTTGACATGAGTTATTATCAATGTTTGATCACTACAACAAGAGTACCATTTATAGTTAATATTACTGTCCAAAGACTTGATATTAATGTTGTGCTAGGTATCTTGAGATGAGAATTACCATTATTTGAATTTGTTGATTATCATATTTGGTTATTAATGTGAGCATATATGGTTGTTTTATTTTCTTTTCAGCCAAGGTTTTTACTATATCTGCTAATGTCAACTCAATACCCATGCTTAATGGGACCAACTTTAAGGATTGGAAAGAGAACATTGAAATTGTTCTTGGCTGCATGGATCTGGACCTTGCACTTCGGTGTGAGCAACCTGCTTCTCTTACAGATGCAAGTTCTTCTGATGCTATAAAAAACTTTGAGAAGTGGGATCGCTCAAATCGCATGAGTCTCATGATCAATTTGGTCAATTTGCAAAGCCCATTGGTTGTAAATGGATTTTTAAAACCAAAAGGGATTCGCAGGGTAATGTGGAAAGGTATAAGGCTCATCTTGTAGAAAAAGGCTTTACTCAAAAGAAAGGAATTGACTTTAAAGAGACTTTCTCTCCAGTTTCAACGAAAAACTCTTTTAGGACAATCATGGCTCTTGTTGCACATTTTGACCTTGAGCTTCATCAGATGGATGTCAAAATAGCTTTTCTCAATGGTGACATTGATGAAACGATATATATGGTGCAACCAGAAAACTTTGAGTTGGAAGACCCAAAGAATATGGTTTGCAAATTAACAAAATCTATCTATGGACTCAAACAGGCTTCTCGTCAGTGGTATCACAAGTTTCATCAAGTGATTATCTCATTTGGTTTTGAGACAAACACTATTGATAATTGTGTATATCACAAATTCAATGGGAGTAAATTTATATTTCTGATTTTATATGTTGATGACATACTGCTTGCCACAAATGATATAGGCATGTTGCACGAAACCAAGAAATTTCTATCAAATAATTTTGAAATGAAAGATCTTGGTGACGCCTCTTTTGTATTAGGGATCCAAATACAACGAGATCGCTCTCAGGGTATTCTTGGATTATCACATAAGAGCTATATCAATAAAGTTCTTAAAAGGTTTGGGATGCAGGACAGTAAACCAGGTGAGATCCCTATAGCTAAGGGAGACAAATTTAGTCTCAATCAGTGCCCTAAATCTACTCTTGATATTAAGAAAATGCAAAACATTCCTTATGCATCAGTAGTAGGGAGTTTAATGTATGCTCAAGTTTGTACACGTCCAGATATTGCATATATTGTTGGTATGTTGGGCAGATATTTAAGCAACCCTGGGATGGATCATTGGAAAGCAGCCAAACGGGTTATGAGATATTTATAGAAAACAAAAGATTACATACTCACATATAGGAGATCGGATCATTTGGAGATCATTGGGTATTCTGACTCTGATTATGCTAGATGTCAAGACAGTAAAAGATCCACTTCAGGTTACATATTTTTATTGGCTGGTGGAGCTATATCTTGGAGGAGTGCTAAACAGGCATTAATAGCTTCTTCCACCATAGAAGCAAAATTTGTAGCATGTTATGAGGCATCCAATTGTGGAATATGGCTGCGAAATTTTGTCACTGGGCTGCGCATTCTGGAGGGCATTGAAAGACCACTTAAACTATATTGTGACAATAAATCTGCAGTCTTATATTCCAATAACAACAGGAGTTCTTCAAGGTCAAGGCATATTGACATTAAATACCTAGTTGTGAAGGAAAGAGTATAGAGTGGAGAGATATCTATAGAGCATATTGGCACAAACTCCATGATAGCAGATCCGTTTACAAAAGGATTGCGACCCAAGGTCTTTCATGAGCACACTGCTCATATGGGTGTCATTTTGTGTGAGGATATCATGTTTTAGTGGGAGTTTGTATTATTTGTGTTTTATTGCTCTATGTTTGGTTTTGGACATTTTTATATACTTATAGATTTATGAATTTTCTGATCAAAAATAAAGTATTCAGTTCAGTACACTCTGTTACATTGTGTTAGGTATTGATCTTCATTTAGTAGGACCAGTTGGAAATAGACACGTATAGATCACATTGCATGTAATTTCCACGCTATGCATCCATGATTGATCTATGTCATTTGGTTATGGTGTTGTATATGACCATTGATGGGTTTAGTCACGATAAATGTGGCGAAAATCTCTTTGATCCTATAGTATCATAATTAATGAATGAGATTGTTCAGATACTCTAAGGTTAAGATAGTAATATTTTGGAGCTCATAAAGTTATGCACATTTATATAATTACATATATGGCCCAGTGAGAGATTGTTGGAATAAATTCCATCATATAGGGCCAAACATGTAAATATTAAATGTGTTGTGCTATCTTTGGAAAAGTCTAAATTAAAGTGATCTAATTACAGATTTTAAATAAGGCTTAAGGGTATACTTGTTATGGAATTAATGTGTAGATACCAGACTGCTATTTTTAATTTGATGATGGGCCGAATTGAAAATAGCAAACACTATATATATAGGGTTATGGTCCCCAAATCACACGACGGCTTATTAGGTCTGTATCCCCATCGACAGAGCTATTGAGAACAACAGTTCATAAGAGTTGTGCTGATTTGGAAGATCACAACCCGTTGATCAAACTCCAGTGATGGATTCAGGTACGCTACTGATTTATTATTTTAGATCAAGCAATCTCTAGACAAATAAAGATCCTACAGTTTATTAAATTCTAACAAACCCAGGAAGGAAATCTTCAAAACACAAAAACGAATTAAGCACTAAACATGGGCAACAGGTGGAATTGTAGAAGAAGAAACAGTTGGTTGAAGACTTGAAGGGCAGGCTTATTAACTCTTTAATGAAATACAAAGTCATATAAAATGTGTGTATATATATATATATATATATATATATATATATATTATAGAAGATATTATTAAGAATCCTTTGATTTCAAAGGCAAAAAATTCTCATAATCACAAAGATATATTTGCCTAAAATACAAAGGCTAAATTAAGAAAAAATATTAATCAAAAGATATGTATAATGAGCCTTTATATGTGTTGGATCATGCTCGAATAAGATTTGATAATCACTAAATATCTTAGTTGATATTCTACTTGAATTATTTTCTATACCTCGGTTTGTTTATGTAGGAAGGTTCTCAAGATAGAGCTGGCCTTGATGGAAGCCAACCAAAGCCTATACCTTGTATCTTAAAAATTTGACCCAAAATAGAGGCCTTATCTCATAAAGGAAAGAGGTATAAAATTGCTTAGAGATCTAGTTGTCTCGGCGACAACTTTTAAGGTTTTCATTGTTTTGCTGACGATGTATATGTTAAACATTAGTTTAATCTCTACTCTCCTAATATTTACTTTAATTTTTTGTTCCCTTTCTTTAAAATAGATGACTACAAGCGTTTTTTTCCATTCAACCGAGTTCTCCAAAAACTTTCCACATTGGCAGCTGAATAAAAATGTTAATGAGATTTACATTTGCTTTATATGACAAGAACTCCAACTTGACTGTCTACTAACACATGTCACACTTTGGTGTGATGATTTTCAATATTCCTAATTTACTTCAAATACTCTCATATTTTGATCCAAACTGGATTAGTACCTGTATACTTTTGGTAGCTAGAGAAAACATAAAAAGGTTAAATACAAGAAAAAAACATGATTAATGGAAATTCAAAACAAAAGCTTCAAAGAATCTCATTTTAATGATTGTCTTGAGCCTCTCAAATCTCGAGGCCAACCTTGAAAGTTATGAGTGCATATGTAAAACTAAATTTAGAGAAGTCATTATAGTTTAGAGAAGACAAATCCGAATTTGGAGAAAACACATCAAAGGAAAAGACATGAGGACAAGTATTGTAAAGTTCAAATAGGTCATTCAAGTTCGGATTGATCATCCAAAGTAGACATTCAAGGACATCAAAGTTTGGAGAGATGTAATTCGAGTTCGAAAAAGGGAGCCATCAAAATTTGGAGAGAACTTATCCAAGTTTAAATAGACATCCGAGTTCATATAAGACTAATTACAATGCGAAAGCTCCTATGTTATGATATGAATCCTTTGTTATGATTACTTCTTCATTAGCAAATGTAGTCCAATAATACCCTAATGATTTAAAGTCCTCTAGTCTTTAAAGTCTGTCGAGTGCTAACTTGAACTATGAAAACCTTATGATGGTAGATTCCTTTGATTTTCACTTCAAAAGCCTTTTAATTATAACACACTGATAAAACCCTTTTGATTTTAGGTTATGATTTTTAAAGTTCTTTGATGAAAGGCTTTTGAGTTTTAAGGTCCTTTGTCTTTAAAAGTCTTCTAATTTTAATTTTAAAAGCTTTCTAATTTCTATATGTATTAACAAACTCCAAAACTTTTCTGATTTGAAAACCTTTGATTGGAAAGTTCTCTAATGATACTTTCAACTTTTAAAGCCCTTTGATTTTAACTTGAAAAGCTTATGGTCCTTTAAAATCTTCTAATCCTTTAAATTCGTCTATTTTCCTTTAGAATATCCTAATAGACTTTAAGATCATATGTTTTTTCAATGTCCTTTGATAAAGATGTAAATCGTTCGTTTTCTTCAAGGTTCTCTATTTTGCTTTAGAAATTTCTAATTGGTTTCAAGGTCACCTAAGTAATAAGTTTCAAAGTCTTTTGATTCCTTGTGTCTTTCAAATCTATTGATTTTAAAGCTTGTTTTATGAATAGAACTCGACTTATCTCCTGTTTGACTTCTCAAGGACTGATATGATACAATATATAACTATTTTATATCTTTAGGCTCGGAAAGCTCTTTCCGATTGCTAGTTTCTTGCCAAGCAATTTTATCATTGTATTGACAATAATTACAATTTCTTACAAAGTTGACACTAACATATAATAATCTTGCATTAATTTATAGGTGGATTTATAAATATTTTATTATTTTTAAAATTTTAAAATTAATATAATTTTATTTCATTTACAAATTATATTTAAATAATTTTTATTTTTAATATAATAATTAGTTATTATATTTAAAATATTATTTGTAATCAAAATAGTTTTTTCAATATATTTTATACCAAACATTGAACTTAATCTTGTAAATAAAATAGGATTTTTTTTGCCAAACTAAACACACATTTTTAAATAAAAACCCATTTAAAAAAATCACTTTAAGAAAAGTTTTAAAAGATGTGCTTTCTAAAATTACATAACAAAATATGACACTATAACCTAGTGCCTTATCATCGAGCAAAAAACTTATTTTTTTTAATGATGTACTTAAGGTTTGTTTTAATAATGGTAAGTAAAATTAGTTTCAAGGCATTATTATCTTCAAGGCTATTCTTAAGGAAAAAAGATTGACAACCAACAACGTTTTTGTGTATTATAATAGTGATATTGCTTTTTTTAAATATATATAGTTATATATATATATATATAATACATTGAGAAGTTATATTTTAAGTTTTAAAATTATATTATAGATATTTTTTGGGGTGTTAATTGCATGTCTATCATTAATAGTTTTATGAATTTGTTGTTAGAAGGTATCACTGGAAGAAAGAAAGAGAAAGTATTGCCTTAAATAAGAGTATAAATATAAGTAGGGGTGTGCATCTGCTTGCTCAACCCGTTTTATCCGCTTGATCCAATCTGAACCTATTCGTTACCTGCGAATAGAAAATATTCAAATAATTGGGTTGGTTGAAAATTTTATTTTATGGTAGGTTGGGTCGATTGGCGGGTAAAAATACTCAAACCCGACTTGCCACACTCCATTTAAAAAATAGAGCAAACCTTATCATCTATCTATTAGACATTAGTTCATTATTGTCCCTTTTATTGTGAGAGGTGAGAGTTATGCAGCGTGACGCCTATCATTGTGAGTTTGTGATTCATAAATCTCGTATCTTTATTTATTTGTAATTATAAATACTTAGCGAATAAAATAATATACTTTTGATTATAATTATTTTACACGTTTAATTTTTTTAATGTATGTCGTTTAATTATATACCGGTAAATGGAAGTTAGCAACAACTCAACCCGCTATACCTGCCGGTTAGTACCTATCAAAAATTTAACAAACCCGCCAATTATTGAGATTGACGGGTCAGTTGAAAGGTGGAATGATTAGTCATTCGTTAATGACGGATTGATTGATGATTTAGCTTTTCATCCGACCTCATCTGACCCATGCACACTCCTAAATATAAGTATATTATTCATTAAGCACTCTTGTTTTTCATTTTTACCTTTTAAAAATATAAAATATTATATTTCTTCTTTTACAAAAATATTCCTTTGCTTAATAAAGCATAAATATCCGTTATGACTATATATAAAGAAAAATAATATGTTCATTGTATTATTTTCAAACCGTAATTGATATGAATTGTTATAATTATTACCCACCAATTATGTAATTTGGATAACACATAAGCTATAGCAATAGGTATAGTAAAATATCCGTTGATATGAACTCTTAGAGCATCTCCAATGCATCAGCTATAGCAATAGGTATAGTAAAATATAGCTAAATTTGGGCTCCAATGGTTTAGGTAAACCATTAGCAAAAGCAAAAACAAAAGCTAAATATAGCTTTTGCTTTTACTTTAGCTGACCCTGCCGTGTCAGCAAATAAGCAGAAATTCCAATCTCGTCCTTGCATCAGCGTTCCCATCCACCCCTGTGTTCCCCACTTCCCCATCGCATGCCCCCCTGTGTTCCCCTCGTCTCCATCCCTCCCCTTCACTCGTCACTGTCTCACTCCCTCTCCCGTCTCTAGGGCCGATGGTCCCTCTCCCTCTCCCTTCCGCGTCTCCGATCCCTCTCCCTCCATCCCTCCCCCTCGCCCGTCCCTGTCTCACTCTCTCTCCCATGTCCGGCGTAAACTTCTGAGCCCTCCGCGTCTCCGATCCCTCTCCCTCCATCCCTCCCCCTCCATCCCTCACCCTCGCTCGTCCCTGTCTCGCTCTCTCTCCCATGTCCAGCGTCAACTTCTGAGCCCCCTTCTCCGCCTCAGTGATTTTCATGTTATCCGCGATCTTGATGAGGCCTCGCAACACGATGATGGGCTCAACGAAGATGGGTTTGGGGTCGGGAGGTGGCAGCGGCGATGGCGCAGTCTCTAACGGCAATCATCTTGTGGGATGAAGGGCGAGCCGATGAAGACAATAACGACGACGGCGGTCGGCTCGAGCTGAAGGGTGTGGATCGGGAGGGGTGACGCAGCGCAGATCCAGTGTCTTCCTTTACCGGTCGTCTTGTTGTTGTTGTTTTTGCTGTTGAACACAATCTCAAACGAGAAACCTTAAGACGTTGGCTTTCTCTTGGCATTGAAAACACGTATGGCGGGGGTAGATTGGGAAAATTAATTATTAAACAAAGAAATAGATGATATACCATTGGAGTGACATTAGGTAAAACCTTACTGTAGCAAGCTAAATATGAATTTAGCTAATGAAATTTAACTAGAATGATCGGAGATGCTCTAACATTATCCATGTATAAAAGCTATCAATTAAGACATTAATTCATTTTGGCGCTATAAATGAGAATTGCTCGACAAAAGAGGGTTGTTGAGTCATTTGAATATAGTCATTTTTAATCTTATAAACCTTTTTTAAAGGTCTTTTTTTTAAAAAACTATTCAACTGCATTCGGCGGTCAATAGAAAAAAATAAACAAACAAATTATAATATTTATTTTTAAAAATAGAATAAATTAAATAGACCGCCATTCGCCATATCCATATCACGCATTTTCACCACAGACAGCTAGCTGGAAAACACACCCCCATAAACAAGACAAGGAGTCACCCTTTCACATCTTATAGAAACATGGAGCATACAATCTGCACAGTTAACCCCTACGACCGCCTTCAGATCGTCTCTAATCCCGATGGCTCGATCACCCGCCTCGTCCAATGGCCAACCACCCCAGCCGCCGCCACACCCCATCCCGACCCTTCGTCCCCCGTCCTCGTCAAAGACGTCCAACTCAATCCCCACCACCGAACATGGCTCCGAATATTCTTCCCCCGCCATCACCACCAGCATCAGGAAAAACATTCTTCCTCCTCCCCCTCCGCCGCCGAAGCCGCCCCCAAGCTCCCACTGATCGTCTACTTCCATGGCGGAGGATTCATCCTCCTCAGCGCCGGTACCACCGATTTCCACAACTTCTGTTCGGCCATGGCCCTCCACCTCGCCTCCGCCGTCGTTTCCGTCGAGTACCGCCTCGCTCCGGAACACCGCCTCCCGGCCGCGTACGACGACGCGGTTGAAGCGCTGCACTGGATCAACCGCGCGGACGATGAATGGCTCCGCGAGTCCGCCGACGTCTCCAACTGTTTCCTGATGGGGAGCAGCGCTGGCGGTAACATCGCCTACGAGGTCGGGCTCCGGGCGGCGGCGACGGCAGGCGAATTCGAGCCGTTGAGGATCAGGGGCCTGGTGTTGCACCAACCGTTCTTCGGTGGCTCCAAGAGGACAGAGTCCGAGATACGGCTAGCCGATGATTCGGTTCTGCCCCTGAGCGTGGCGGATCTGATGTGGGAACTGTCGCTGCCGGCGGGGGCGGACCGCGACCACGAGTATTGCAATCCGGTGCTCGCGGGGCGTGGCGGCGGGGGGTGGGACCGGTTGGGAAAACTTAAGGAAATGGGGTGTGGGGTATTGGTGATAGGAGGCGGCGGAGACCCCTTGATTGACCGGCAGAAGGCTGCGGCTAAGATAATACAGGAAGCGGGGGTGGCAGTGGAGGCTGTGCTTACGGAAGGCAACAGCCATGCCGCCGAGATTTTTGACCCCGCAAAAGCCAAGGCCTTGTTTGACGTTACCAAAAAATTCATGGGTTAATTACGCTTTATTTATTTATTTGAGTGTTGTTTATGTTGTCTGTTTCCGCACGCATGCATCATGTTCTGCTGCTGTGGGACACAGGTGTCTCCAAAGCATAGTCCTTTTCAATTATTTTTTTTGTCTTTTTATTTTTTTAAATTTTAGAGATTTAATTTTTTTTATATCAATATATATATTTCTGTAATCACTTTTTATATAATTAAAATTATATTTATTATTATTATTATTTAATAATAATTTTTATAATTTAATAAATTTTATGAAAGAGAAATGAGAGAAATTTGTTATATAGTTTAATAATTATAAGAAGTAAAAATATCATATAAATTTTATGAAAAAAAGTTAAATATAAAATTTTTACTAGAAGAATGATTTATTGACTTTTTATCTTTTTTCCATAAATAAAAAAACATCTGCTACTAGTGCTTTTACTTATTATTTTCATTTATTTTTTTAAAATAATAATAATAATAATAATAATAATAATAATAATAATAATAATAATAATAATAATAATAGAAAAGGAAAGAGAGGGATCTTACGAGTGAAAAGCGAATAGAGTTTATGAACATAAAGGAGAGATCTTGCGGTCCATATATCATCAACTGTGGCTGCAAGAGGAATACATTCTGTTGAGGACCTTGATTAGGATTCAACAATAATCTAGAAAGAATAACCGAATACCCAAACTCTAGCTCAAACAATTCAAGTAATTAACTAGAAAAGCAAAAAATAAGTATAAACCTCTAATTGAGAATTTATAATTGATAAAAATATTCTTCAATGTATTATTACGTCTGAATACAAGGCCTATTTATAGGCAAACTACCGATTAGAAATTAAAAATCAAATACATTTAGGAAACTAAAGTAAAATACCAAAATACTCTAATACGAATTAAATAAATAAAAGTAATAGAAGAAAGACTTCTAATAAAAAAGGAAACTAAGTTCTAACGGGAGAAGATATTTTGCGTAACACGATACATGCATGTGACAATGCACGTGGCGATAGAATTTGCACGTGGTGATGTTTTTTGCATACGATGAATCATCACTGGAGGACTATAGGGTCATTCTGTACGTGGCGGTGTATCTACATGTGGCGATGGTTGCACATGACGATGATCACCACGTACACGCCACATGCAACACTGGCATCACACGCAACTCGGTGGCTCTCTCCCAGCGCTCTCCGTGCATGTAATCAGACACTTTGTCTAGGTGTTGGTGCAACATTCTCATCACATTCCAAAAACGGTATTTAGTTATCGGTTTGGACACTATGAGTAGTTGGTTATATCATTTGGGCTCATAAATGCATCAACAATATTCATGGGTTTAATGAATCATATTTTTGCTCCTACTTAGATTTATTCATTGTGGTGTTCATCGATGATATCTTGATCTATTCTTAAACCAATGAAGAACATAATGAGCATCTTCAAGTAGTGTTAAAGTTTTTGTAGGATCAACAGCTGTATGTGTAGTTCACCAAATGCGACTTTTGGTTGTAAGAAGTGAAATTTCTCAAACATGTAGTGACACCGAAAGGCATATTTATGGATTCAGGAAAGATAAATGTAGTAATGTTAAGAAAAAGAGCTTTTTGAGTTTGGCAGGTTATTATTACCGAAGGTTTGTGAAAGATTTTTCCAAGTTAGCTGCTCCCATGACTGGGCTGACATGGAAAAGAGCTCAATTCGCATGGACAGAAGTTTGTGAGGAGGCGTTTAATCAATTGAATGCGTAGTTGACTTCAGTATTTGTCCTTATTCTTCCCCTAGAAGGTGTTTCCTATGAAGTCTATTGTGATGCATCTATTGTTGGGTTAAGGGGTGTATTGATGCAAAGTTGTAAGGTTGCTTATGGATCCTGGCAATTAAAGCCTCATTAGCAGAATAATCCTACTCATGATTTGGAATTGATTACAATAATTTTTGCACTAAAGGCATGGAAACACCACCTTTTGAGTGAAATGTTTAACGTGTATACAAACCATAAGAGTTTACGATATATATTTTTCATAGAAAGATTTGAATCTTTGACAGGGAAGACAGTTCATGCAACAATTTGAGTTTGATTTTGCATATATAGCTAGAAAAGGCAATGTGGTAACCAACACTTTGAGTTGAAAAATGTGTTGTTATAGACCATTGTGCTCTCAAAGAGTAGGAGATGATGTGGTAATTAGCAACCTTGGGGTTACTCTTCATGGCAGATAATAAGTATCTCTTAGTATTATTATGGCTGTCCTTGGATTATAACAATGTGTTGTAGATGCTCAAGTAGGCGATGTTGATTGTGAGGGAATTCGTGATAAGGTCTATGTGGTTGACGCATATATCGATCTGATAGAGAACTTGGCTCATGTATTGCGATTTAAAGGTTGATTGGTAGTTCCAAATTTTCTCTAAGAGGAGGTTCTGAGGGAGTTTCATCTCTCTTGATTAGTTATACATTCTAGTGGGATCAAGATGTACAAGGCGGTGAAGAGACAGTACTGGTGTCCTGATTTTAGAAGGGCAGTAATGGATTTTTTAAAGCGATGTTTGACTTATCAACAAGTTAAGGCTCAACACATTCAACTTGCGGGAGAGTTCTAGGCATTGTTTGGTTCCTTTACTCGTTTTCTGTTTTCTCTATTAAAATACAGAAAACACTCTCCTCCACTTGTTTAGTATCTGTTTTTTTTTTTGTTGTTTTTGAAAACAACTATTTTTTTTTGTTATTTTGAAAACAAGTTGTTTTCAAATGCAACAAAATGAAAACACCTTTAAGATGTTTTCTAATTTTTGTTTTTGTTTTCAGTTGTTTTTCGGTAAACCCGCCGCCGCCTGCCGATGTGCCCACCCACCCCCTGCGCGCGAGACTGCGTGCAAGACGTCTTTCCAACGCCCAGTGCGTGACTTCCCCCCAGCACCACACCACCCCTGCATGTGACCTCACCCCTCGGCATGACGGCCTCCCTGCGCGCTACAGTCGACACCCCCCCTATGCCACACCCACCCCTACGCGCTACGTCCCCTCCCTCCTGCGTGCGACGCCCCCTTGCACCCTACATACCCCTGCACACGACATCCCCTCCCCCCTGCGCACGATATCCGATGCCCCCCCCCCCCCGCGCGATGTCCTCTCCCTCCCGTGCTTCCAGTTCTCCCCCCGCCCCGCTGTGCCACCTCCG
The DNA here is from genome assembly GCA_023512835.1 of Taxillus chinensis. Classification (NCBI taxonomy): domain Eukaryota; kingdom Viridiplantae; phylum Streptophyta; class Magnoliopsida; order Santalales; family Loranthaceae; genus Taxillus; species Taxillus chinensis. Next base: position 32,446,481 of record CM042087.1, read on the forward strand.
ACGAACAAAAACAAAAACGAAAAACAACAATCAAACACCAAAAAAACGTTTTCCATGTCATATTTTGAAAATACCCAAGTATGGTTTTTCAGAAACTGAAAACGAAAACCACGACCAAACAAAGCCGTTTGGTCGAGGACATACCTTTGTCAATTCCAAAATGAAAGTGAGATCATATCACTATGGATTTTGTGACCGCTTGACCGGGCTTCCTCACTCTCAAGGACATACCACTTGATTGTCTTGCCTCAGATTTCCAACTCAAGGAAAACCGGTTAGTGACTCCTCTTTACCCACCCGATGGGCAAAGAGGTTGGATCAAAAGATACCACAGAACATTGCAAATAAACATAATAAGTGTTCACAAGTCTAATAACATTTTATGTAAATAACCAAATCTTTTACATCACTTCCCAATATTGTTACATTAGTTCCTTGGAATAAGTCAATATGAAATAAAAATAGTCAACAAAACAATATCAGTCTTCCATCTTAGCGTACCACCCAAAGCATGTAGGTTCCTAAAAGAGAAACAATTCACAATAGGAGGGGTGAGCAACCACAGCTCAGTAGGGATCATGTCTTTCCGGCCCATCCCATGCTCCTAGTAGGAGTGAAATTGGTTCGGTTTAAGCCATTTTTCTAACCAATTTGATGTGTTTCGGTTTGGACAAAATCAAACCAAACCAAACTGGACTGAATTGATTCGGTTTGGTTTGAACTGGAAGTTTGAATTAGTTTGAGTTGGTTTAGTTCATAAATTTTTGAGTTCTTAAAATTGAAATGATGTAAAATAAAAAAAACAAATAGTATGTAAGCATATCAATACTTAAATAATTTGATAATATAATTCACAAATACAACATATCAAGTATTAACAAACAATCTTAAATAAATAAATCCCAAAACATAAAATAAAAATAGTAAATAAGTAAATAACAATATTATTCGGTTCAGTTTGGTTTAAACCACGGTTTTGAAATCTCAAACCAAACCAAACCGATATATTATTCGGTTACAAACCAAACCAAACCGATTTTTGCTCAGTTTCAACGGTTTGATAAATTGGCGATTTCGGCAGGTCGGTTTGGATTGGTTTTTGCTGTTTGGCGGTTTAAAGTTACACCCCTAACTCCTAGTATCTACATGATGAGTGCACATGTGCAGTGTCGTGATAAGAATATACAAGTAGTTCATAATTAACAATTTAATCACTACAAACAGAATAGGAACAAACCGTATAGGAACCTTAACCTCAGCCAGATAGGCCACCATAACTTCAGCCTCACAGGCCAGCACAATCATCGTTTCTCAGGCTATCAAAATCACAACCTCTCGGGCTAACACAATCACTGCCTCTCAGGTTATCAAAATCATAGCCTCTCAGGTTAACACAATCACTACCTCTCAGGATATCAAAATCACAGCCTCTCTGGCTAACACAATCACCTCCTCTTAGGCTATCAAAATTGCAGCCTCTCAGGCTAACATAATCACTGCCTCTCAGGTTATCAAAATCACAGTGTCACTATATAAATAACAACGCGATATTTCAAATTAACATATTATGCATACCAAACAATACATAACTTAGTGTGATGCCTCAATTCCATAACATATACACATGTACAACATAAACTTCATAACACTCATTCCCCACCACATTCTCCCTATGATTTCCAACCACAACAAATACCTCTAATAGTCCCCAACCCTTACAAACCAATCGTAGCTTACTACCACGAAGAACAACCATGAGTGAAATATATAAATGACTAACTCCTCAAATTCCCAAATATGGGTCATTACACTGATCAACAACTTGCAAGGTGGTATGCACGTACACCGACATGCACAAAGTAGATTCTAATTTTTACGCCATTCTATGTATTGCGCATTGCGTTTGAGAGAAGTTTGAGCATGTTTGGTATGAATTTTGATTTCTATATTTTGTTTAAGTTCATGTTGAATTGTAATTTGAAAACTATTTATGTTTGGTAGAAGAGAGAATGTGTTTTAAAAAGAATATTTTTTAAAATTGAATCAATTTTTTTTAAAAAAAAGTAATATTTGATGAGCTCAAGTTAAGGTTGAGTGGAAAAACCAACAAACTGGTTTAACCTGATAATTCGACTGACCGAAAACCGAATAAACCAATGTTTATTTGAGCAGATAGACTAACATGTCAACCCGATAGAAAACCAAATAAACTGATTAGGTAAATGGTGCAACCTACTCAAACTGACCAATAAAGACTTTTGGATGAGGAATTTTCTCAAACACATAAAGAAATATAAAGATTTTATAAATTGAAAGTGGAAGTTCGTTGGTTGCGGACTTCATAGGTTTAATCCAAAGATGTTTTTGATGATGATAGTTTATTTGATTTAGTTTATTGAGATTAGATATTAAATTATGTATTCTAGTTTGTGTTGATGTTGTAATTTAATGTGGATGCTAGGGTTGAGTAGAAAAACTGTTAATCTAATTTAACTGGACAGACCAAAAATCGAGTAAACCAAATAAACCGAATAAACCGATGTGTGCGGGTTGAACAATTATATTAACTCAATCGAAAGCCAAAAATCCAATTTGGCAAAGTGATATAACCCGCCTAAACCGATTGAAGATAATTCCTAGCTCAAGTAATAAAATAGAAAAAAAATAAAAAATAAAAAATATTTAAATCTCTTTGTAGAATTGAGTTTATACTTAAAAATATAAAATAATTAAAAATAATTTTTAAAAATGGTTATCAATCATTTTTAAAAAATGTTTTCCTAAGCCCCTTATCCATCCGGACATCCGTCACGTTTACCATTCGGATATTATCGCTAAACGGATCGGATCCGAAGCAGCCCGATGTTCGGCCACGAATCAGAAATATAAAATGGAGTGCAACTGGCACCACCTTGGTAGCATCCTGCCCGTGCACACACCACCCACCCCACACGCTAGCACAGCATGAAAAATCTTGGCAATATTTTGCCAGGATAAGGATTCGAACCCATGACCTCCCCTACATGCAGCGTATGACTCAACCATCAAGCTAAACTATTTTTATTATATATACTTATAATATAACATATAACATATAACATATAACATATAACATATAACATATATATACTTATATATAACTATTATTATTATTATTATTAGTAGTAATGATAATAATAAAAAAAAAGTATATAATTTATTTTTAAAATAATAATTATAAAGTATATATTTTTATATTATAATAAAAACTAAATGTACTATTAATATTTTCATATAAAATACAAATTAATTAGATTCAAAATTAGTTTTGAAGTTATATATTAGTTCATACTAATATACTATATAATTATAAATTATATTACTTTCTTATATTTTATATGATTGTATTTTATATTAAAACATTACTACTACTTTTAATAAATAATTATTTTTATTTAAATATAAGTATATATATACTTTGTGAGTGATATTATTTTTAAAATTCATTATTATTATTATTAGTTATACTATTTTTGTTATTAATATTATTTATATGTTAGATTTTAAATATATATACTAATTATGTAAACATAGTAAATAATATTTATTTATGATAGATATAATAGTTATCGACAAACTTTTTAACATGAGTTATTAAACTTCAGATACTCAATAATTATCATATTACTTATGTTATATATATAGTTATATAGTAATCACTATATATATATATATGCATGTATACATTCTAATCAATAAGTAATAATTTAAGTAGCTAATAGTGATAATCTAAGTAATATAATTATCATCGATAATAAGTGATAATATGAGTAGTGATAACCTAACTAATATAATTATATATCATGGTTATCATAATACTTGTGTTATAAACAATACAATAGTCCAAGAAATTATATTTCTCTAACTTATTTCCTTTAATGTAATTAAAATGATCAATAATAAATTATTTATTATTATTTTTAACCTAAATATAAAATACATACTATGATACTATAAAAAATCAAAACTTACTCTTACCATATATTTTATATTATATCAAAATAGTCAGTATTGTATAATTAATTAATAACGTTGATTATAATTATAATAGTATATATATATATATATTTACCACATCAAAGAATACATATATATATAAATATTTAATAATTAATCTTATACAAAAACAATTATATTATTGATCATTTTAATTATATTAAGGGAAATAAGTTGGAGAAACACAACTTCTTGGACTATTGTATTATTTATAACACAAGTAATATGATAACCATAATATATAATTATATTAGTTATGTTATCACTACTCATATTATCACTTATTATCGATGATAATTATATTACTTAGATTATAACAACTCGCTACTTAAATTATTACTTATTAATTAGAATTTATACATGCATATATATAGTGATAACTATATGACTATATATATAATATAAATAATATGATAATTATTGAGTATCTGAAGTTTAATAACTCATGTTAAAAAGTTTGTCGATAACTATTATATCTATTATAAATAAATATTATTTACTATGTTTACATAATTAGTATATATATTTAAAATCTAACATATAAATAATATTAATAGCAAAAATAGTATAACTAATAATAATAATAATGAGTAAATATTTTATTTTAAAAATAATATCACTCACAAAGTATATATACTTATATTTAAATAAAAATAATCATTTATTAAAAGTAGTAGTAATGTTTTAATATAAAATACAATCATATAAAATATAAGAAAGTGATATAATTTATAATTATATAGTATATTAGTATGAACTAATATATAACTTCAAAACTAATTTTGAATCTAATTAATTTATATTTTATATGAAAATATTAATAGTACATTTAGTTTTTATTATAATATAAAAATATATATTTTGTAATTATTATTATTTTTTAAATAAGTCATACACTCTATTATCATTAATAATAATAATAATAGTTATATATAAGTATATATATGTTATATTGTAATTATATAATATTAATTATATAAAAAAAAGTTTTACTTTTTTTTAATTATTTATATGTTATATTATAAGTATATATATATATATATATATTAAATAGATAAGCATATATAACAAAAATAGTTTAGCTTGATGGTTGAGTCATATGTTGTATATAAGGGAGGCCATGGGTTTGAATCTTCATCTTGGTAATATTTTGCCAGGATTTTTCGTATCCTTGGAAGATGTACTACAGAAGTTCCAAAGGACTATTGAGTTGCTTAGTCACAGCGATGGCGTCAACGATGACAACGGCGGGGGTGAGGGATCCGACTCCCAATGCAGAGGCTAAGAGGCGGACCATGTAATGTAATGAGAGTTATGGGTTTTGATATTTTGGATTTGTGGGTTTTATTTCATTGAATTGTAGTTCTATTGTGTTAAGTTGTGTGATCTATCATCATCTAGGTATTCTATCTTGATATGGCTTATATGCATGTGGGTGTGATGTTTATAGCATGGTTGAGCTCTATAGTTTAAAAAAAGAAAAGAAGGTTGAAATTTTATTTATTGGCAAAAATGAAAATCGTGAATTTTATTGAATTGCTGTGGTTTTCAACTTTCAAGAATACTTTTGCATCATTTGCTTCTTTTATCATTGCTTCGGAGGTAGCGAAAAGATTAAAAGGGTGTTTAAAATTGAATTGTGGGTTGTGAAAAATTCAATTGTGGGGGACCCAAAAAGATGAAAATTCATACCAAGGGGTCTGTCTATTCATGAATGTTTTATATAACTGGGGTTCAATTTTCGTCTATTGGAAACCAAAACAGATGCCTAATTTCTAGGAGTGTCAATGCTGGTCTTTAAACTATCATGCCATACTTGCAATTTGGAATTTTAGAATGATGTTAGTATTTTTTTCCTTACGTAAACACAGTTACATGATCTTATCAAATTTAGAGTTGAGAGTGCTTTGACTTCCTGGACAAGCTAGTAAATGCCCATGTGGCAGTACCTTTCAATTCAACAAGTATTTTTAAAATATTTTATGATGGTGCAATAGATGGGCACACTGCACACACATTCACATATTTGCTTATATGGTAGCTTAGGATTTGGCTATGGAATGATTTACCTATGATTTGTTGCTTATGCAACACTTGTGTCACCACTGAGGAAGGTAATTCTTGGGACATGGTTACTAAAAATGACTTTTGGGTGGATGAGAATATTGATTCAAACAAAAAAGAATATGTTCTTGTTAAACAAGAAGATATCATAGAGGGCATTGCTTCGTTCATGGCTGCATATCTATTGTCCCTTAAACAAACAAAAGTATGTAAGGTATCATACTTTAGAAATTTAAAGTGCTACAAGATATAGGTAGTTTGATTGTGTTCCCTTGTTAAATACACGACAGACAGTTTGTAAATATAGTTGTAGTTCTTTACCTCCTTATGTTTAACTCTCTTCTGATTGTTACAATGCCTTATGATTACAATCAACAGGAAATGTGATCACGAAGCTGTTGCATGCATTTATCTAGAAGGTAGTTGTAAAGACCTATGTTTAGGTAGGGCTGAGAGATAGTCTTTCTCTGTTGCTAAAAACATCTGGACAATATTGTGTTCATAAATGTGAGCATTTTGACTGTAATTGGGCCCAATTCTGGGTCGGGGCCTCGAGTGGCCTGATTGTTGACTTTCTCGGGGTTTATTGGTTGACCTTGCGTTTGAGTGGTAAATTGGGTTGGAAAATATCTGGATAGTGATGTGCTCATTATTTGGAGCGTTTTGACTGTACTTGGGCTCAATTTGGAGTTCATGACCTCGGGAGGTCAATTAATATTTTTGGGATTTATTAATAAAAGAAAATGCAGAAATATAAATAGGATGAGAGTAAGAGCTTCCATGTTACGTTTCAAAAGCTTGGAGAGAGAGAGAGAGAAGCTTGGAGCCTTCGCTTTGGGGTGTTTTAAGCTTGTTCGATCATCAAGAATCATTTCAGGTAGGTGTTCCATTGATTCTTCACCTTTTCTTTGCTGTTTCATTGGATTAACATGTAAGAATTAGATAAAATCATGAAAATTCGTGATGAACCCTAGGAATTGGGGAAAAATGGAAATTGAGCATGAAACCTAGATGATTTAGGTTGTTTGGTAGCCTAATGTGGCTAGATGATGTTAGAAACCCTTAATAGGGATGAATTGTTGCTTAAAAATGGAGATTGAACGAGTATAATTGGGTTTTCGGATGAAATCGGAAAGAACGCAGTCGATAGTTCACGACTGGGGAACTGCTCGAGGCTAGCTTCGAGCAAGGTGTCGAGCAAAACCTCGAGTAGGGAGCCTCGAGCATGTTGCTCGAGCTTAGAGTGTTGAGCAGTGTCGGTAGAGCGTCGAGCAAGGTGTCTCGAGCAGGGTGTCTCGAGCAGTTAGACAGTGCAATTGCCAGTGTATGTTACCAGGGTGCCTGGACCCATTTACATTATAACCATTATGCCTCTCCACATTAAATAATATACTTAACTTACAATGTAAATAACAAAATACCCCTCATTTGGATTCAAAGAAAAAGACTAGAAAATTAAATTCTCATTCCTTCAAAATGTGAAAATTGGGATTTAGTGTAAAATCTCGGAAAAATCCTGTTTTTCGTAAAGGTGAATTTTTGGAAAGTGGGGTTAGACATCTCAGAAAAATTCCAAAAAAATCAGATTATCTTAGTTATGATATGGAGACCCAATGGTGGGACTTTTTATTTCAAGAAAACAACTTCTATGAGTATCTTCTTCCTTGGTCAAGGAATGATGATCGATTTGTGAAGACTGGCTTTAGTTATAAAGGGAGTATGGTGAACCTTAATGCCATATTGATGTTGGTATGTTGGTTTGAGGAATTGGGGCTTGGGATCTATGATTTGTTGGGTTCTCACCGTGAAACACAAATGATGTTATGTGGTTGACGGGGCAGGCATATACGCTGATGGCAGGCTTGTGTGGAACTGTGGTTGGGCATATTGCGCTGTGGCCGTGGCAGGCATATGCGCCAATGGCAGGACTGTGTGGCACTGTGTCCAGGCATATAACGTTGTGGTAGGGCTGAGTGCCATGAGCTGGGATCCTATTGAGGATCGTGTTAAGTTGTTGAGCTCATGGAGCTAGGGCTGAGTGCCCTGAGCTGGAATCCCATGGAGGATCGTGGACAAGTTGTCCTGTGTGGGCAGGCTGGGTCTTGATGTTTGTTTGTAGGCTGAGTCCTGATGATTGTGCACACTACACAGTGCACGAGTACACAGAGCATGTAGTATAGACTTGTATGTTTGCATGATGTGGAGTATTGGGGTCACCTACTGAGTTTGTCGCTCAACCCTACTTGTTGTTTATCTTTTTCATGTGTGACCCGATACTAGTGGAGGACTTTCTTCCAGGAGGACGTGCCCACTACTCTGATGTATGATACAGTGTTGTATTCTGTATTGTTGTGTCTTGTATCCCGGACATGGATCCGTGAACAGTTGTATTTGCATACTGTTTGTGATGTGATGTCTGTATAACTGTTTGACTTATTGTATGCATGATGATATATGGGAAGGTACAGGATTACCCTTGATGTATGATTGTACATGGTTGCATGATTGAGACAGCACCCGCGGTGGAGTCTCAAGTCACTAATCCCTTGACCTTTCGGGTACGGGCAAAGGAAAGTCATGTTCCTGGTTCCAGGTTCCCTGGAATTTGGGGGCGTGACAGTAGTTTCACATAAATATACATTAATTAGAAGTCAGTATGACACATGTGAATGTGAAATGCTTAACTTGCAGAAGCTGGTAATCTACTCACTGCAAGTTGTCTAAGTAGTGTTGATACATCTTTCATTTGTTTGCAAAGCATATCTAAGAACTTTTTCTTGCATAAGGGGAAACTATAAAATCAATAGAGCAGTATGGCTGTAATGGGCATATTATAAGGGGTCATTCCCCTGAAGAAATTAGTAGCATACTATATCTGTCCTATATGTAATGTTATATATAAGGGGTCATTCCCCTGAAGAAATATAATAAAAATATATCATTCAACCTCTCTTCTCTCTCTTAACATGATATCAGAGCCATAACACCATCATCGCTCTCGTGATTCACAACGCGGTCTATAGCATAATCGTCGCTCCTTAACGACTTGCTTCCCCCTCTGTGATAACCTTCCTCTACAACAAACCCAGATGCGATGACCTCTCTGTGACATAATCCATCCGGCAACACAACGACGATGATGACGCAACGACAATGACAGTCCCTTTCTGCGATGATGGTCCCTTATGGCGGACCCTGAGACGCGATGTGCGATCTCACAAATGTAACACATCTCTTTGTGTCTCCTCTTCTGCAGACTTGACGTAACTTGTCCTACGATGCTCCTTGACGCGACGCAACCCAAATGCGACACAAAGTGGCCTTTTTCGTCGATGACGACGAAACAGTGACGACGCGTCATGTTGTGTTCTCCTGCAGATGTTGTGATCCTAGACGCACCTCTTTGCGTCATATCCTTGCTGTCCAGATAACGGGCTCAGTGACGATAACCCTGTGATGACACAATCGTGTTCCTATTGTCCACAACGCGATCGTGTTCCTCCCATACACCAATTCGTTGGGATAAAGGTGAACGAAAGGCGTCATTTGACATCGTCAATCCAATCTTGCAGGTTTTTCTTGTTCTAATCAATCATGATCCATATATTTACATGCTTCGATTATGACCCATTTATATGACTGTGTATATATGTATATGATTTATACGTATACATATACTATGGGTGATTAATTGGTTGATGCTTATTGCCCCCTGTGAGACTACTAATACATGAATATGTGTTTGTTTAGTTATTGAACTAATGACTGGTTGGTGATTGAAGTGGTGACAACTAATATATATATATATATATATATTCCCGCCTTGATCCTTTGTGTGTGAAGGTGAACATTGGTCTGGTTTGTCTACATTGCATTATGAAGGCACATATAGCATATGCTGGCATTTTTGATTCCCATGAATCAGTTACTTTATCATGTGCTGAGATTATGAGTTCTTGGTTGATTCTGCCCGGATGGCTACAACTTCAACACATACTACTACATTGGCATTTTAACCATCAGGTAGTTCTTCTTGTTTGCTTACTTCCAAGCCTAATACTTGGGTCATAGACTCTAGCGCCACTCATCACATGACTGGTAATTTTAAACTTTTATCATATTTTTAATCTATAGCGCCCACATCATCTCATCCCATTATCTTTGTTGATTGTTCTCCAACCTCTATCACTGGAACAGGGACTACGCACTTAAGCTCATCTCTTTTCCTTTCAACCGTTTTGCATTTACCACACTCACCATACAACTTATTATTCATTAGCTCATTGACTAAGGTTTTCAATTGTTCTATAACCTTTTCATCTCTGGTTGTATTTTTTAGGATCTAAAGACTGGATGGACGATTAGTGGGGGAACTGAAGTTAATGGTCTCTATTACTTTGATCACATTATTCATTTTGATTTTATTGCCACTATGGTTGCCCATTGTTCCTCTGATCACTTTTGGTTGTATTGTCACTTAGGACATCCTTCTCTTAGTAAGCTTTAATCTATGTCACCTTCTGTTGCTTTTATTAAGTCTTTTTCGTGTGAAACTTGTGAATTAGGAAACACCATTGTGTTTTTTTCCTTCCCATCAAATAAATTGGGTGACTAAACCCTTTTAATTGGTTTAATCTAATGTATGAGGTTCCTTTCCTATATCAATGTCTTCTGGTTTTTGGTATTTTGTCATATTCGTGGATGATTATTCTCGCATGACTTAGTTATTTTTAATGAAAAATCAGACTGAAGTTTTCTCTTGTTTTCAACAATTTTATCATGAAATTCAAAATCAGTTTCAAATCTTTATTAAATACTTACGAACTGATAATGGCAAGGAGTATCTAAGTACCTCTGATGGGTTTCAGCCTTTTCTCGTCTCTCATGGTATCGTGCATCAAACTTCTTGTTCCTATATGCCTCAACAAAATAGAGTTGCTGAATGGAAGAATCGCCATTTACTTTATGTATCCCGTGTTTGCTTTTACATATGCAACTTCCTAAATCTTTGTGGGGTTTTGCAGTTCTTATAGCAAATTATTTGATTAACCGTATTCCCTTGTCTGTACTCTGTGGATGTATTTCCTACTCTATTCTTTATCCTAATGTTTCTCTTTTCGCTCTTTTACTTCGTGTCTTTGGTTGTGCTTGTTTTGTGTAATGCCTCAAACCTAATCATGATAAGCTAGATCCTCACTTTGTTAAGTGTGTTTTTATTGGTTATTCTCACACTTAGAAAGGATATCGGTGTTATGACCCCTCGACTGGTCGCATCTATGTCTCTGCTAATGTCACTTTTCATGAGGATGAATCCTATTATGCTTCTTCCTCCCATAGCCAACCTGCTCTTTTGGTTATTTCATCCCCCGTTCCTCCAGTTGTCTCCTCTCCTGAGTCGGCTTCAATTGATCTGGGTTTGGACCATGACCATCTAACTTGTGACTGATTCACTGGACACACATATCATCGCCGTCCTCAAGTTCTTGAAGTACCCTCTACATCAATTGGTAATGTCCACTCTCGGTATCCTATGTCTCACTTTGTCTCCACCACCAAGTTATCATTTTGTTTCTTTGCTTTTGTTTCCTCTATTTCATCTTTGGTTATGTCTCGCAATGTTGTTAAAGCTCTTGCTCATCCTAGGTGGTGCCAAGCCATGAACGATGAGATGCATGATCTTCGTACTAATGCCACATGGGATCTCACCTAGTTACCCGCTAATAAACATGTTGTTGGGTGCTGATGGGTTTTCACTGTGAAGGTCCATCCTGATGGTTCCCTTGAACGATTGAAGGCTCGCCTGGTGGCTAAGGGATACACTCATGTCTATGGTGTTGACTGTGATGATACTTTTTCTCCTATTGCCAAGATTCCATCCGCCTGAGTGTTTATTTCCTTAGCTGTTCATTATGGCTGGACCCTCCATCAACTTGACGTAAAAAATGTCTTTCTTCACAGTGGTCTTGTCGAGGAGGTTTATATGGAGCAACCACCTAGTTTTGTTGCTTAGGAGGAGAATCTCGTATGTCATCTTCGAAAGCCTTTTTATGGGTTGAAACAGTCTCCACGAGCCTGGTTTGGCCGATTCAGTACTGCTCTTGTTCGATTTGGCCTCCGGCAATGTGAGGTTAATCATTATGTGTTTAGCTCTTCTTCTGCTGCCAATTGTGTTCTCTTAGTTGTATATGTTAATGATATTATTATTACGGGTAGTGACAAGGAGGGCATTTAACGTTTGAAGCATTTTCTTCAGGTTGAGTTTTGTACCAAGGATATAGGTTGTTTACGCTATTTCTTGGGGATCGAAGTGGCTTACTCTGGTTTCTCTATATCTTTGTTGCAATAAAAGTATGTGTTTGATATTTTTGATGAGGTTGGGTACTTAGGAGTCAAACCTCTTGCTTCTCTTATGAATCCGAATGTCCGGTTGGATTCAGAACATGGTGATTTGTTACATAATCCTACTCAATATCGGAGATTAGTTGGTAAGTTAAACTATTTGACAGCTACTAGACCCGATATTTCCTTTATGATGCATGTTGATGCTTTTGTTGAAATTCTTGTCTGGTTTATTGTTTAACATTCTGAATATTATTACTGTTAATTCATTTGAATTATCAAGGGTAGTACTTTTTTTCCTTATTGTTTTGCATGAATTATCACCAAACCGACTCCAGGATGGTGAGTGAGTTTAATTGTTCCTCTTCCTTCAAAAAATGTGAACAAAGACCTCTACCCCCCACTTTGACTACATTTTTGCTTTTGTTGTGAGAAGGTATGACATTATCTAAAAATTTGTTTGCAGCCTTGAACTAGACATTCTCTCTAACAAGGAAAACGGGAAAGCTTCAGAAGGCATGGGATGGAAGCAAACTTATATATAATATCGCATCCTGGGATCAACTGCTATTGGGTAACTTATTGTCTAATTGTAGAAATTTTTGCCTGTTCCACTGTCATAATGTTACTTCTATGTTGAATTTGACCTGCATTATTCTAGTGTGGATGATTACCTTATCATATAGCTTTATAAACATATTTAGATTCTCCTTTTTCATCTCTGAATTCCCATCTGAATAGAACCTAGGATTTATCACGTGCTTACCGTCATTCATGTAAGCAACTGGACTTTTTGGGATGTGACTGGTTTCTCCAATTTGCTTATAAACTTCTTAACCTTATGATGAATTTAATTGGTAACATTGGGAGATTAGAATGTATTGTCATAATATTAATATCATATGTTTAGGAGACTCTTGATTGGTATGAGTTTGAAAGCAGCAGTAATTTTTGTTACAATTCTTATTGGAAATAAAAATAAAAATAAAAATAGTATAAATGTGGCAATTGCCTTCACGTGGAAGGAAAAGCTCTCCTATTTAAATTTGACCTTGTATATTATTCGAAGAAATGTTTTACTAATAATTCCTTTGCTGCATTTTTTCTTCAAACAGGATATACCAAAACCCAATTTTATTTAGGGCCACCGTAGCAGCCTTCTGGGCTTCCCGCGATGTAATATCAAGACTTCTTTGATGTGATGATGGGCAATGCTACTTGTACATCTATTGTTGTTTGGGTGTGCAGTTAAAAGGTAATTTGTGTGCATGAGCTGGAGAACCAAAATATTTGTCTTCTGATGGAGGCTAGAGTGCCGGTACCAGGCTATTCTTTCTGTCATATATGAAAAAGGTAATTGCAAAAAAATGTGTATCAGTTTCAGAGTCTGCGCTGCTGCAGTAAATGCCACTTTGGTCTTGTATTAAAAAAATCTGTTGATCTTGACAAAAGTTAGTAGCAGCAGTGCATCTTGACAGTGTTTTCTGTTGATTTAAACTTAAGTAAACACTAGTGCATCCTTCCAATGTGTTCTCATAGAAAGGTGGAAGCAGAACATAATTGCAATGCCATTTTATATTATATATGAAAAACTTAATTACAAAAAAATTGAATCAGTTTCCTACACTTTCAAAAATGATGTGCAATAAATGCTACAGTGATTCTGTTCTTAGAAAATGTAAAGCAACCGAGTCGCTTGCTCTTGGCAAAAATTACTAGCAGCTGTGGTTCGGAAACATTCTGTGGCACATCTTGACAAACCAAGTGCCTCTTTCAGACGCCAGTGTTCGATTGGTTTAGTAATAGTGTGAATTGTCCTTTCGATTTAACATATCCCTACCAAGCATAGAACGAATTTCTGCAATTGATCTGGGTGGCTCCAGATCCTTGTCATGCAGGGAATTCCCAAGAAGCTGCTGCATCTGGGATGCAAAAGTATCATCCAAAATCTGTACATAAAAAAGATTCATATAATTGGTATAACCAAAAAAATTATTAAAACTGTTAATAATAATTGATATTTTAAAATAATAATAATAATAAATAAAACTACTATTTTAAGCAATGCAACAACATGGCTTGGGTTGCAAGTGCTTTGAGTGAAGTCTAAAATGGTGCGCTCTACCCACTACAGGATTTACAGAACTACTTGGTTTTTCAAGCTATACTTACAGTCACTGCAACTTGTGATCCTTTATACCAAGACCTGTTTTCTTTACGGTTCTCTAAAAACTCAAGGATCTCCTGCAACAAAAAGGAAAAACTTTGAGATATTTTTTCAAAGGATCTTCAAGCCGTTAAACCCCAATGTGATTAGAAAATTACCTGTCCCATCCTGTCCCAATAACCTCGGCAAAGTGTGATGAAGACATGAGTCTCAAATACAGTATGAAGATGATTTATTGTATTTTTCAGCTGCTCTATCAATGGCAGCATCCTGCCACGCACTTCAGATTCTACAGCCGTCTGCTTGGAATCCTGGAGGATCTTTTTCAATTTTGTGCCATTCTGTAATTTTGACTGGAAAAATATAGGGAGCATAATTAGAATTTGGGACTAATTTTTTCCCCAAAGGCTGTTTTGCCTACATACACGGCCAACAGGCAAATTTACTTACATTCTCCGCAAGTTTTTCCACAACAGCTTGCATATAATTTCTGAACTTGGTTCGCAGCATCACTGTGACTTCACTCAACCGTTCACCGGGAACAAAATTGGCACCATCAGGGACACAAGAACCCCAAGACTTCAACTTGCTCTGTAACTTGGGGCGGAGGACATCCAACATCCGCTTCATGGTATTCAAAAGAATTCCCAGCTGAGAAAGCAAACTCAGTATCTGAGGTCCAAAAAACAATAACTATTAATTATCCCTAAAAATTGAGAACTACAGCTAACCTCATCCGGAGCAAGGTAGGCAGATACAGTTCGTTTGGTCAATTTCTGAACATACTTGAACCCAAACTTCTTAGGAGCTAGATTTTCCTTCAATGGCACTAAGACCTCTGCATAATGTTTGTCCATAGCCTCCACTGTTGCCTTCTCAACATCAGCCATAGCCTTATTGTAACAACCCAAAAATAAATAAATGAAAAATATGCACAAAGAAATGTCACAGAAAAACAATGTAAATAGATCAATTTCTGTACATTCTCCAGGACGCAAGTATATTCTGGCCAGCGGCAAATTATGACCTCATAGTCATTCATAGTTTCTATCAACCGATTGTACATATCGTCAACAAAAGGAGTTGTAGAGTTCTGTGTTCTGATTCCTGACCACATTATCTGTGAGTAAATATTGAAAACTTTTAGACAGATCTTTCAAGTACAGAGACTATAAAGTACAATCTTCCCACAAACAAATTTCTCTAGATTTATAAATAATGTAGAGTGATGCAAGCCCATCCTTGTCAATCAATATGCATCTAATTATTACATGGAGATTACATTCGAATATGCAAGGCACCCTTAAGTTTTCAACAAGTGAAGCTGTAAATATAAATAATTTAAGGTGCCGCAGCTTATCCTTGTCAATTAATATGCCTCCCCAGGAATACTAAGATAACAGTGTGAGACAGCTTAACTTTTCAACAATTAAAACCGCAATATAGACAAGCACTGTTTCTGTCACTTTTTTATTAGATACAAAAACGGAAGGAAAAGACCAAAAGATGCTCCAGGAAGAAAGGAAGTTCAAGTTTTCAACAATTGAAGGTGCAAGTGATATACGCACTGGATATAAATTATAAAAAGAGGAAGAGTTCCATTTGAAGCTACTTTTATGGGACGAAATGACGAATGTTGAAGTAACTAAATGTTATGCCATGTCCCAAAACCAGTGTGATGACCACAAAAACTGAAGGACCAGATGATAACATTACTTATTATATTTACCTTGTCCATTTTGCATGACTCAAGCAAGCACAGACGCTTATCTTGAATCCAAAGCATTATATACAAATGAAACAGTTCTTTTGCATCGACTGCACCTCTGACAGGTCTACAATATGAGAGTGGAGACTATATAAGACAAATGGATAACTTTAATACAATTGGTAATAAAGAAGTCATGGCATATATTACTAACTTGATGTTCCAATCAGCAAGATCCTTCTGAAAATTTGCCGTTGCAACAACGAGATCTGCTACAGGGGACGCAGGTCCTGATGGGGGGCATGCAATTAGAAATCCCCGTAGTCTGCTGCACAGCTCTGTACCATATATGGAAGAGGAGAGATTTGGAAGATCTATAAAGCTGTAAAACACCCAAAAAAACAAAACAAAAAAAATGCAAAACAAAGAACCAATTAGCTGGGAAAGAAATTCATTTATTAGTGTTCTTATAACAATTCTAAGAAAACCATTAATTAAATAGATATGACTTGAAGGAGTTTTTTTTGGATGAAGACAGATTTGGAAGATTTATAAAGCTGTATAAAACACCCCCAAAAAACAACAAATAAACCAAACAAAGAACCACTTAGCAGAGAAAATTTCCAATCATTAAAAAATTCATTAGAGTTCTTGTAATAATTCCAAGGAACCACTACTTAAATAGATATTGACTTGTTCATATGCACGCCCAGAGAAGTGGAGAGTAAAAATTCAAATGACAAACTGAACTTCTTGACAGAACTCGTTTGAAGTAGTTGCTTTTCTAGTATCTTGTGATAGAGTTCATTTATTAGAGTTCTAATTCTAAGGAACCACTATTTAAATAGATATGACTTGTTGTGCATGTGCACGCCCAGAGAAGTGGAGAGTACAAATTCAAATGACAAACTGAACTTCTTGACAGAATTTGAAGTAGTTGTTTTTCTAGTTTCTTAAACAAATTGCATGTAATAATAATAAATTGATTACTTATTATCAAATAAAAAATAGAATATAACACCTAAGAGCCATATCAGTTTCCTAAACAAAATACTATCTTGGTGCTAATAATCATCCCAAATACTCACATACATAAAAACAGGAGAAATGCTTTCACACCTAAGAACTTATAACTAAACATTTTTACTCCACTGGAAAACATTAATCATGGCAATAACCAACAAATCGTTGTGCAATAGCATTATCCAAGAACAATACCCAAGAGCTCTGTGGCCCCAGTTATCCTAAATAAATTACTAATCATAGTACTAATACTCATCCCAACAACTCTACCCTACAAAAATAAGAGCAATGCCTTCACACCTCAGATAATCAAATATTTTTACTCCACTGGAAAACATTAATCATGGCAGTATCCAACAAATCATTGGGCAACAGCATTATCCAAGAACAATTTTCTTAAGATTAAAGAAGCCAAGTTGGAGTGGTGTATAATTAGATTGTAAGTTTTACCCCGATATATTATATAGATCCATTGTAAGCATCATAAAAACAGTACTTTGTGCATGGAACGCCTTTCTATAGATGTACATATTGATATTCTCATATCGTGATATATTTACATGTAATTCAAGTTGCCTTCTAGGATAACATAGTCAAAACATAATCCCAAAATGATAAAATTAACATTAAAAATTACAAAAGGAAAATTTTATTTTTTATTAAGTTTTTGTATCACAATATCCGTAGAAATTGAAGGAAAACGGTGGTACACACCTTGGAAGTATGTGTTGATTGTGTATCTCAATATCAGTAAAAATTTCATTTCTAATATTCTCGCAAAGAGATTTCATCTTCTGGTAGGCAGTAGTAATAGTTACAGGATCCATAAGGCTGCCTTCATTATTTGTTACAAATTCATCTGTTTCAGCCAAGTGCCTTCTTGATCTCTTTTTTGCAGCAACCTAGAGAGATTCTACGATTCAGTCAAATGATGAATGTCAAGAATGAAGAAACTTGAATGGACATCATTTCAATGAAATCTAGATTCCTAAACCTGGAAATGGTTGACTAGATTACTCTGTGCCTCAGGAGATAGTATATCATGAAGGAGATTATATAGTTTTACAGCGGGCTCTAATGCAGGAGCCACAAGCCCAGCTGCTGGTCTGAAAACATCTACAATCCCAGAAGGTAATAATTCATCCAGGGACTTGTAGTTCTCAAATACCAGAGCAAGAATTTGCTCGGTTTGATCCTTGATATCTCCCAAGATTCGGTTCTGGTAATAAGGTCAAAAAAGAGTAGAGTTATGAAGGGAGAGGAAACTGAAGTGTTATGAAAGCACATGAAGAATTATAATATAATGTGGGGACTTTAAGCTTACCTCTTGATGGCTTAATGTACTCTTGCTTTGTCCTTCCATAACAATGGGCAATAATAAATCATATACCAAGGCAAGGCAATCAGCAGTTGGTGTTGCCACATCCATGATATATGACAGGTATCTGTTCAAAATCCAAGACAAAAGTATAAAAACAGCATAAAAATGCATTAAAAAATAGAAGTAAATGGGTCTAAAAATAAAGTATGGTTCAGACTACAGAAAGAACATAAGCCCAAGAAGATATTATTAGTTATTACCTTAGCTTGGTGTATGCATCAGAAACTCCATAATATGAAGCGAACTCATTCAACAGCCACCTCCATTCTCCATGTAGCAACAGCCTTCTTTGTTGAAAATGCTGGACTTTCATTGCAACTTCCAATACTAGGTCGTATGCCACAGTTTCAGCAACAGAACCATACTAGAACCAAACAATAGCAATTAACAATATATATTAAAAATCCAAAATTATAAAGTGCCAATTTTTTAAACACTTAAGTATAAACTCTATTAAAATACTACAATGATTTAAATCAAACAGAAAACACCGCGCTAATTTATAAACATCAAACATGCCATGCCTATATATAAATATCTAATTATTGAAGGCTATACTTGTAGAAGAAAGGGTTTTTCACCTTAAGATGACTATTTTCATCCAGACTTGTTGAATAGTTTATGTGAAGTTGGACTTTTCCAACAAGTTCATGCTCTGGTTCGTGGTAGATTGACCACCACCGCAACTTGTCGCTCTGCGATAAACTCAAACATCAACATTTGAAATTGATAAAACTCTACATTGACACCAAAACTTCCATACAAAAAAACTAAAAGCATTAAGATAAATATACCAGATCTTCAACAATAGCAGCCACTTGAACAATGGCCCGACCATATTGCTTCCCCTTAGAATCCTGGACTTCAACAATTAGGTCATCCCCTAGGCCCCCTGGAAAGCTGTAAAGTAGTCAACACCTTACCTTTGTCGCTATGGATAGAAACTAAAAGAATGTGGACCCTGGAACAATACATACAAAACATGGGTTTCATTTGATCCAGGTTGCAGCCGAATCACATCTTCTTCGGTGGAACTTTTCAATCTTACCAAACAGTAGTATGTTTCTGTTGACATTCCCATACATTAGTTACAAAACACAGAAAAAATGGAAAATGGGTAAAGGGGCCATAAGAAATTAAAGGTATCTTGTTAATTGTTATTTTTTGTTTCAATTACTAGTTGAATCACTAAGAGTCTGACTACAACTGGTAATAGAAAAAAACAAAGATAAAGTGTGAATAAAACCTGCAAAGTACCTTGTACATCTTCATATGATAAGGAACTACTGCGTAGAGTTGTTACACCAGTTTTCAGAAGTCCAGACACCTGCCTTATGTATTGAGTGCTAGCATTCATATATCTCAAACTATGACGTGAAAAAGAACTATTTGCAGGTACACAAGGTAGAACACATCTTTTCTGAAGTGCTTTCCTTCCAGAAGAAACTGCTGACTGTAAATTGGAGCAGCCGTGTTGAAATGATGTCAGCTTATTTGCTTTTAGAGATTGAAAACTGCAGCCAGTAGGTGGATCAATAGCCATTTTCACCTTACGAGCTGTCAAACAGGAAAAAAAAATCTTAGGTTAGGATTACTTCTTACGACTTGAGAAAGGAAAATGTTTTCTAAAACAGAAACACCACCTTGGACCTTCATCTTCCCAATAAGGTTTTTAGGTTTTGGCAGGGCAGTCTCACCAGCAAGCCCTGAAGATTGTCTAGCTAATAGTTCATCCTCTGATTGCAGCAGAACTTGCCGTAAACTATAATTCAAGCATAACAACATAACAAAATCAATGTATATCATTCGTATTTTATGGCAGGAGTGGGAACATAAAGATCTATATGCTTGATTGACAAAATCTAAGTGCCATTAACTTTGATGTTCTAGGAAATAAAATAAGGCATAAAATTTAAGTTCTTTAACTGCGGATAAAATATGATACTGAAATGTTGCAGATAAATGAATACATGGCCAAATACTACAAGGATTGATATTGCCAGCTTAGATCACATGGGTAAGGAAGCAAATTTTTAAGTTCAAAAAAGAATTGAATAGTGTTCTGATTGGCATTTTAATCAATTATCCATTTGGATTCAGAATGGAAATTGCTGGGATATGAAAGCAGAAAATGGACAAGGGAATATAACCTAAGGCAACCACGCTGGCGAAGCAAGGGAGCCATCAAAAAATGATAATGGCACATTTTCAGAATAAACGTGTCAGTAAAAAACTTGGCACTTGTTATTCAAGAAAATAAATTGCCAGAATGTTTAACAATGAGTGACAATGTGCCATGAAGAAACTGTGAAGGGCCTTAGAATACTTTTCAGCTTCCTACAGTGCAGCTGAGCAGAGCTACAGTCAAATAGTTAATGAACCTCAGAAAATAACCAACCAGCTTTTATTGCTAATTGCTATTTATTTCATAAATGTCAGTCAATAACATAGAGCTTCTAATTTCATTGTGTTTCGTAGAAATAACGAGTAACCACTAATTGAAATGCTTTTTGCAGTTCTTAGTTTGAAAAAAAAAACAGAGAGAGAGAGAGAAAAAAGACAAGCCTACCCGAATACCTCTCGTAGTAAAGCACATTCATTTTCCAGAAACATAGGAGCTTCCATGCAACCCTTTGCCCAAGCATGAAGGCAAAGCCGGACACATGCATCGTATCCAATCATGGCAAGCCAAGGTCCTTGTGCGCTAAATTTAATTTGAAAAACAGGTATCCAAGGGAAACAAATATAGTAATTAGAAAGGTAGAGATGTTAATTTGTCATGAACACTGTCTTTTTAATGCCAGTGTGCATAGCAAATTTATTATTGTGGTGTCATCTATAAAAACCTGGCATTAAATGTGGGCAAGCGAACTGGATATGAATTTGAAGATGTAGTGGGAGCAGTAGCCCTGCAAAACAAAACAATGAACATAACTAATTTTTGAAGAACATTGTCCAGTCCATCTGTTTTTTTCCCTTTTGTTTCCTTTTAAAAAATGAGCAGTCATAAGTTAGGAACCTTTAAAACCATCTTCTACTTTTTTTAGTTACTTCTACTTGTTTTACTCACTCACTGAAATATAAGATATGCATACCTAAAAAACTGCGGAGCAGTTTGGGTTCCAGTTCCATCCTTATTTTCTGGATTAGCCACAGTGTTGAACGTAGTTGACGCTGTCCTAGCTGAGGTGCCATCTGAATCTCCCTTGCAGGATGAAATATCTGCTCTGGATAGACCAATTTTCTCTGCACCTCGATCAATATTCTGACGAGAACCACAAAATGGAGGGGCGCTAGGGACATCATACTCATCTGAAAACTCTTCAATTTGCTGACTTTTTGCATGGGAACACTGGATAAGAGCGAACAAATGAACTGGATGAGTAATATGTGACGCCATGGTACAGACTAACCTAACGTAGCTTAGGGCTATAGGGTTAAGTGACAACAGCAACTTCATTAATTTGTTTGACCTTGTAATAGCAACTTCATCAAATGCTAAGATCTTGTTAGGCTTCCAATTTCCAATGGCACTTTAACCAATTCTGGAAGGTTTATTACAGTTAGTCTGCACTAGAAAAGGCAAAATGGAACTGAAAAGACAAGCTGGCAGGTGACAATGTTAGAGTGGACAAACTTCTGTGAGAAAGACAATCATACCACCTAAATTTTTGCAAACTGCTAAGAGAAACTACACAAAGTCGATACATTTCCTCAACTGACCCACTAATAAGGAGGGAAAAAACAACAGATGATATTAGTTTGCGCCTTAAGGAGTGACCACTCCTCACCGACATTCGGTCAGTATCAAATATCAATAGCTTAGTGACAGAAAAGGAAAGATTGGCCGGTTGGCATAATATGACAAAACATTTATGCCACATTCTTCGCAGTCTCAACCAGCACAAAACCATGATGCATTTAACTGTCAATAACTAACAGGACTGAAACTATATATTTGCGCGTGCGCGTGTGTCAGACCTTTTCAGCACCGCTCTCTCTATTGAGCCGTGACGCAGAAGCCAAACCCGTAGCCGAAGGGACGCCTCCTCCGCGTCTGCTGTCGCAGCTGCCAACGCCATGAGCCTGGGTGGTCGAGAATTCGGAGCTGAGGGCGGAATCCGATTCCTCGACCTCCTCCTCCTCCTCCTCCTCGGTAAAACCACGAGCCCTAGCCGGGAATTTAGCTTTCCGGGGCCCGAACCCCCGCCTTGGCAGGATCGATTCCCTGGACGAGGTTACATCAGTGTAGTCAGAGGTTGGGCCCCGATCGTCCTGAGGCGACGAGTCCAGAGAGTACCGCCTTCCTCCGTACGCCTCCGATTCGGACTCGGTGGTCTGGGCGTTGCCGGACTCAGAACCGGAATCCTCGAAATCGACCGGCAATGACTGCGAGTACACGGTCCGCGGAAGAAGGCCGCTCTGGAACTCGGACGGCGACGGCAGCCCCAGTCCGCCGCGGCCGCTGTTCCTCCGCATGCTTGGGATCGACTGCGAACGTCGATTGATCGAATCAACAACGCTGTCGTCGATGTCTGCTCACATCAACGCAACACAAATGAACTTCATAGGATGCGATATCGATTTGGGAAGAGAAAAAAAAAAAAGAAAAAGCAAAGCACCTTCTACTTCACGCTTCCCCAAAACGGCAGGTCCGTACGTACAGAGCTCTGCAATCTTCACTGTCAGACTCGTAGAGGCGAAAATGAAGGGCACGGTGGGACGGAGTGGGCGAAGCGAGAAAACGGCGTCTAGTCCACGTGGCGGGCCGAGGGATGCCCTCCTCGTCAGTCGAACGTTGGGTGGTGTGGGACCGAGGTTTTCGCTATAATTTTCCCGTTGCACGAAATCGAGTCACGTGCTGGGTGGGCCCTCCATCAAAGCTTGTTTATCATATTTTCTATTATATGTTATATAAGGGCGGTTGAGCAGTTGCGCTGTGTTCGAAAATTTTTGAAAACTTTGCACCGCGCCGATTCGAATAGAATATTACGTGTACGTTGGGATATCCTGTTTCGGCTGGAGTGTTTTTTTTGGTGATAGTTGTAGGTTAAACGGGTAGAGGTTCGCAGGTTGGGTTTTATTGGCCGTTGGGTTTGGTCGGATTTCATATTTTTATCTCATTTAATAATAGACTTATACGGTTTTAAACCCGCAAGCTTAGCCCACACGGATACAAGTTAGCCTTATATAAGTCTGGCCCATAGTCTACACAAAGATTTTTGCTCCGTTTAAAAGCGGACCTAAATTGGATAGGTCTAGTCCGATCCGACCCACCCATTTAATACTCTTACTCGAAGACTAGAAGGTCAAAAAGTCAAAAATCGAAAACTCCAAAAAGTCAAAGATTCAACTCACAGTAGCTCATCAAACATTCGCATACTCGAAGACTCGAAGGGTCAAAGATTGAAATCCTTAATCATATCATAAACGAACTGATTAAAACTCGAAGAGTAGACAAGCCAGGATTGAAGACTTGTAGGGCCAGAGATATAAAGTGGGTTAAATGAACGCTCTACGAGAAGACTCGAAAAATTGAAGAGTCGAAGAATCGAAGACGCAAGGCAAAGTCCCCACCTAATTAAATCCTTAATCATATCATAAACGAACTGATTAAAACTCGAAGAGTAGACAAGCCGGGGTGAAGACTTGTAGGGGGCGGGAGATATAAAGTGGGTTAAATGAACGCTCTACGAGAAGACTCGAAAAATTGAAGAGTCGAAGAATCGAAGTCGCAGAGCAAAGTCCCCACCTAATTAAATATGAAACTCACCCAAGTCCCTCGTTCGAAGACTCGAATAACCAAAGGGTCAAAGACCCATAAGAACCATAACGTGTTGTCGAAGCCAGCATTATCAGAGCATCAATCTGTAGGCTTCAACCTAAATCTTCAAGGCTTGGGAACTACGAAGGAATGCAATAACTAAAGTGTTAGTTGCATCATTAAAACATGAATCTTCAAGGCAATGCCAAGAGGACTTCAACACAACTGACTACCCGACTCCTTCAAAAGAGATTTTCGAGACATCAACCTTCGAGGCAACCATCTACAATGAGCAAACAATGTATCCTATTATTACCTTCAAGTCAAACCACAACTTCAAGGCAGATACAGTAAAACCCAATTAAGTAAAGACTTATCAAAATTATCAGTTAGGATTTGTGTGTCTAGGTCACACCATTCTCTAAGTTAAGTGTATTATTATGGCATTAAATGTCACATTAATGACTACCAACTACCAACAATAGATGAATGGACAAGATCAAAAGACTTAGTATGGACATATGATATGTAGTATGGGCAATAGATCTACAAGATATGAGCAAATTTGTACATCCCATGTACTTTTCGCAATTTAATGGTAAGACATTAAATTGTTAGGATAGGAATATGCGTGCACGTGCACTAAGCATTAAATTAATCACTCTCATGGAAAATAACACATGGAACTCTACATAATACAAATAAACAATTTTCATGTATTGATAAAATAACTTTTGAGAATTTGCATCAAGAGTTTCAATGTTGAGAGAGAGTGTTGAGAAAATTTTCTAAGTGTTATGTGCATGTGCAACCAAGATCAAAGATCAAAGATCATACTTTGAAGAATATATTTTCAATCTTTGTTTTGAAAGATCCAACACAATCCTCTCGTCAAGCTCTCCATTGATCAACCACAATCAACAATAAGCTCAAAGAATACTCCATAAACTGTTTTTACTCTCAAATAGTTGGTCTTACGGTCATTACTCTCATGTATTAACTTCATGGTGTATTGTAAGAGTATTCTTATCTCCATCTGAGTATCTTAACATTGAAAACTTCCCAAAAACCTCAAAGCCAGCAAAGAAGAACAAGAATTGAGCCAAGCACTCAATCAACAAATCTCAAACAGCTTGATATAAGCAGTTGAAGAAGGCCCTTTTAGACTTAGAAACAGAGGCCTAGGCTAAAGGTGCAGAGGCTGCATTGAGTTCTTAACCTTTAATGTGGTATGATTTTAATGCATATGTTTTTAATGTTTATATTAGAATGATGTGTGGTCCTCCCATAACTTCAAGTTATTCGATCCCCATTAACATAATTTATATTTCAAAGGATCCAGAGCTCTGTATAATTTTAAAATAAAGATATTGATAATTATGCTTATGTCCTTCAGATATCTGCATAGGATAGACCATATATTATTATAAATATATGATGTTGTGATGTGTTTTACATGGTTTCCAGTCGACAAATCCCTTTTGTCATGGATTTTCATCAAATGATAATTGAAGTTATGGAGGATCATAAAGCATGGTGGGATTTGGATTTTATCTTTATTATGTTTCATGTCCCACTACACTTTGTTCTGATCAAAGTAGATCTGGTTGCATATGAGTTTGTTATTTTGTATGAAGAGGTTAGTGTTAATCTTGTGATAATTCTCTTCTTGGTATTTTTTATCTTTTGTAAACTAACCCTCTCATTGTGTGTAATTTTACCCAAACATAATACAATATTTATTTTGTTCTCCCTTTTCTATTTTTGTTATATATAGTCCACTTTGTGCCTATTGTATTTGGCTCGTGCATGTTTGTTTATGAGTATACCAGTTGTTTATTATGTTTTTTTTTACTTTCAAAGGCACTGTTTTTATCACAATAAATTCTAGCGGGTATCTATCCCATGGAGTTTTTTTTTCTTTTCTTCATTTGGCCACTCACATTGGGGGTGTGATTTGATGACGTGAAAATGTCATATACACTTTAATGAAGCTTGAGGCTTTTGTGGTTTTCTCATCTAACTCTTTAAGAAAATACCTGACTACAGAGAGTTTTTGATAAAAGATAGAAGATTCTTACTCATATTTGAAGGCTATTCTCATAATGTACTTTCATTGAAGATTTGCTAATAGTTTGGTTGGTTGGAAACTTATTCTATGGATTCATTACTATGCACATGTCACGGTTTTAAATAAAGTGTCAAGATCAAGAAGAAAGCTAGTATTTGATGGTTAGCTTGAATCAAGTTGGAGAGATTATAGATCAAAAAATTGATTATTCAGTGGTTATTTTATAGTTCAAGCCAATCCGTAAATGTATTTTTACAAGGGAGCTTATGACAAGGGAGCATTGTCATCCATTAGTTGAGCAACTGCTGCAGTGGAAGGGCGCTTTGAATCTCAATGCTTTATGGGGTCCCACCAATCTAGATAGCCAATGAGTTCAAAGCAGTGATCTTTTGAATGACCTGTTTGATTGCAATGGGTGCATTTGTAGGTAGTTTTGTCGGATATGTTTGAAGGTTTTAGATTGCTAGATTTAGGACGATTGCAGGATGTCTTATTACGTGGATGGCGTGAAACCATACCGAAAGCTTCAGGTTTCTCAATATCATCATTCAAGGTAGTAAATCATATGGCTTCACAATGGACTAAGGAATAACACTTTTCTAGACTTGGGAGTGATTTACGCTGTAAGATTTCCCACCAGAATTGGTCAAAACCTTTATCCAATCTAGCCAAAAGGATATGTACTTGAGTTCGCTCAATGAATTGTTGATATGTTGTAACATCATCAGGATCCTTCATGACCACTCTGTCACGATGATCAAGTTCTTAAAAGATCCCTGTTAACTCCCCATAGTAAATGGAGGGTGATCGAACACCTTGTTTGGCCGAAAAAGCTTTATGGTGTAACGAGTGAACATGCATCTCATCATTACCTTCATAAAAGACTTTAGATAAAGCATCCCAAATTTCACGAGCAATGGGTATACAAATATAGCGCTTCATGATGTCAGGAGTCATGGACATTAGAAGCCATCATTTTACCTTTTGATTTTCAGCATACCATTCGTCATATCCCATAGTTGAGACATCAAGTGGAGCAATTTTACTGATGATATAAGAGAGTTTTTCTCATTCAGCAATATGCATCTCCATCAATTGAGACCACACATCATAATTGGTTTTAGTAAGTGAATGCCATCATTAAAGGCACCTTCCGAATGGACAATAATTGGTACGGATTTGAGGCCAGAGGATTCAATCATATCACCCATTTTTTCACAATAAGACATGAAAAAAGACGATTGGGATTTTCGGTGGTTGGCGTGGGGGTTTGGTGCGGCAAATTGTAGAACGATTGGAAGAGAAAAAAAGGATGAATTTGATATTAAGTGATATTAAATCATATATTACTTAAATCCGTAAATACCACATGACTTTAAATCTAGAAAAAAAAAGGACAAATGGGGAAGGACGAATGGGAATTTGGCAGTTGGAATTTTCGACGGGCAAGCAAGACAAGAACGAATTTGAGATTTTCGTATGGTGTTTTGTTTCGGATTTAGGTTTTAGTTTGTTTTGGCAATGGTGGAACGAATTTGTGGCAAAGGTCTTCAAACCTTGGCTAGCTCTGATACCATGTAAAAAATACTGATTTTCTTATTTATTAGACTAATGCAATACAGAGTATAAATAGAATCTAATCAAATCCCAACAAATCATCCTATCAATCTCCTATAATCTTTTATATAAAAAAAATAATACCAATTGATATCCTATTAATTAATAAGATATTATCAATTAATAGAACATATTTGCAAATTGGTAATAATCTCAACACTCACATATCATCTTTGCTTGGTAAAATGTAAAAAATGGGTAGAAAAAAATAGATGAAAAATATGTGAAAAGGAAAATAGGTAGAAAGAAAAAAAATATGAATTTTATTATTTTATGATTGATATATATATATATATATATATATATATATATATATATATAATAAGTGGAAACTTATTACAGCAGTTTTCTTTTTAATTTTAAAATTTTATAAAATTTAAATTTATTTAAATCATATCAATTGCTGCCATAAATAAGGAGTATTTAATTCTCTACAGTTCAGTCACTTTGTTACATTTCTATTCATTTTCATGCTCTATTAACATGGAAATTGGGTATCAATTTCAAGCACACTTTTTCATTTAAAGAAATATCAATGTTTTCTTCACTTAATTTCATAAACGTTGAATATTTATAAGAAGCTTAATTCATATAACCAGTTAAAATAAGTTTTTTAAACCCACTTAAAGTCCGGGTAAAACGAAAGTGTAGATAATAATAATTTAAAATAAACTACTAAGATGGGCCGCATCCAATTGATGATTTCAAAGCCTTCAAAAAGAAAATTTCTTTTAATAAAAAAAATTAATTTGAAATAAATGTACAGAGATGAGCCGCATGCAATTGATGAATTCAAAACTCTGTAAAAAAAAAACAAGGAATGTCGCAGCATGTAACGACAAGAAACACACCACTGTCCCAAGTATTCCCTCGCAATTCTATATTACAGAAGCCTCCAAAATCTGTTACATTATTTAGGATTTTTACTTTTAAAACATAGAATAAAGTTGCAGATGGGTTTGCTGGGGAAAAAATATTCACCACAAATGAATGGTTCGTCAATCCGTAAATTAATGCAATTTATATGGGGTTCTCTTCTCTTTTTTTTTAAATGGATTTTATTATTTTTTATTTTGTTATAGTTATATTTTTAATCCTATTTGTAAAGAAATATAATATGTGTGTGTGAGAGAGATTGATAAGTTAGCGTATTTACATTTACATCATTAATTTTTTTTTAAAATATAAAATAAAATTTTAAAAAAACTTGAAAATATGTTCACATTTAAATCCTTAAAATACAATTTAGAAATAGTAAATAAATAAATTTTTTTTATATTTGAAGATTTATTATTTATTTCTAAAAAAAATCCTATAAATTTTTATATTTTGTTTAACACGTGTATTTTTAAAAACATAATAAAAAATAGAATAAAATTAGTATTTTTATATAATAGATAAATTATATGAAATAAGATATATATTATATAAGGTTTTTGAAAATGAATAAAATTTAGGATAAAATT
Organism: Taxillus chinensis; assembly: GCA_023512835.1. Taxonomy (NCBI): domain Eukaryota; kingdom Viridiplantae; phylum Streptophyta; class Magnoliopsida; order Santalales; family Loranthaceae; genus Taxillus; species Taxillus chinensis. The sequence continues at coordinate 32,476,116 of CM042087.1, forward strand.
ACAAGAAATGTTATTTTTAACTAAAATTTTAAAAACAAAATTAAAAACTTAATGTGAATGTAGAAATATTCTTATAAGAATTATCTTTTTAAAATTAGAACTTATAAAAACAATATGACAGATTCAGGGCAAGCGAAGAAAAAAAATTACATCCAACATAATAGAATTTAAAGTTTAAATTTTTTTAAAATTATCCAAACCGTATTTAAATACAAATTAAATTTTAACATAACAAAATTGAAATTAGGGCTCCCAATTTTTTTCCTCAAAACAAAATAACACCGGATTCGGTGGCACCGAACGTTTCAGAATCCTCAATGCATTGGATATATGTATAAATTACACTGTCGTATTTATTCAAGGCCTGATATTATTTGTGCACATGTGATCTTACTTCACATTTACGATTGCTGTGGCAAGTTGCCACTAAAGTCCAAAATTTATCAAGTCAATAATTGCGCTATTTAGCAATAAAAGCCTGTCAATTTAAATTTTTGGAACCCCCATTTTGTCGTAAAATTTTGTTCTCTATATAACTTCAACTTATTTTTCTATCGCAATTTTACTTCAATTTGTCAATAAAACCGACACTTTCTTCCTTTCACATGCCTACCAACAGTTCACGAGTTTGATACATATTTGAACATTATTAACATTTAATAATTTTATTTGTAAGAGTTCCTTCGAAGCGGTGGAATCAAAAGCCTTCGCATGCAATCAACTGGACAATCATATATACCATATCATAAAGTTCTAACCATTATTGATTAAATTTTTTGCAGCAGATCATGAATGTTTTGTTCCACTAACACAATATTAGCAAAGGCTTATTGAGATCAAATATTAACTATTGACGGCGCGCATATTCTGGCATACATATTCTGGGTATATCCTCAACTGCCATTATGGCAAATCATCTCTTGATTTTAGGGATCTCCATTTGGTTATTTTCGTTGTTATGTTTATCCCTTCCCTCTGTACAGATTCTTTCCCTGTTTTAGTTTTTTCCTCTTATGGACCTCTTGGGATGGTTGTATCTATTTAAAAACGTCATTGCTTAATACAAAGGCAAGAGAACAAATTCTCTCTCTGAGTTCCTTTTTGTCATGGTATCAAAGCTTGGTTTTGACACAAATCATACGTGAATTCCCTTCATCCAACAGTATGGGTGATGGTGATCAGGATATGACCTAATATCTTGGCTCCAGCGATAATCCCGGGAACGTGATTACGCCCATACAACTGCGTGGGCCAAATTATGATGAATGGGCGAGGGCAATATGAACCTCGTTACAGGCGAAACGAAAATATGGTTTCGTGGAAGGAACAATCACAAAACCCATGGCGCCATAAAAATTGGAGGACTGGACAACAGTGCACTCAATGCTCATAGCATGGCTGCTCAATACCATTGAGCCCTCTCTGCGTTCCACCCTTTCGTATTACGATGATGCACACGCGCTATGGAAACATCTTCGACAACGTTTGTGTGTTGTGAACAGAACATGCATATGTCAACTAAAGGCCTCTCTTGGTGACTGCAAGCAAGGGAAGGATGAAGAGGTGGCCAGTTATTTTGGTCATCTTTCGCGACTTTGGGATGAATTTGTGACCTACGTCAAGACACCGTCCTGTAATTGTAGTGGTTGTAAGTGCAATATTAACAAACAAGTGAATGATCTTCGTGACGAAGACTATTTGCATCATTTTCTTATTGGACTTGATGGAGCCTTTGCCTCACTCCGTTCACATATGCTCTGTCAAGATCCTTTACCTACCATAGAGCAAACTTATCAACGTTTAATCCAGGACGAGACACAATAACGCGGCGGACAGACACCTCATGGGAATCGTGAACCCCTCATGGCGTTTTGGCTCACCTCTGACACACGAGCTAAATCTAGATTGATGGATCGCTCCGACAAATATTGCACTCACTGCAATAGAAGTGGACATGATGAGACTGCATGTTTTTAAATACATGGGTTTCCTGAATGGTGGGGAGATCGCCCACGAGGTGGACCTGGTTCTACACGCCCAGGTACGACCACATCCAGAGGAGGTGGAGGATGTGGTGCTGGATGCAAGAAAGGAGCTTCGACCATCCCTGTCCGTGTGCACAAGACAGTTGCCGATCCTAGTGGTTTTGGCACCAAAGCAGGCTAGTCGAATACAATGGAAGAATCAGGTGCGGTAGCCGGTATAGCTGGCATTACCCCCGCTCAGTGGCAGCAGCTCCTTGATGCGTTGAATCATTCTCACACCAAGGAACGTCTTCACGGTAAGCACGTAGATGCCTGGATTATCGATACTGGAGCCACAAACCACGTCACAGGGAATCATCACTGTATGTTTAATTTGAAACAAATCCCTAATATTACCGTGGGATTGCCTGACGGGAAAGATGCAGTGGTGACACAAGAAGGGAGTGTCCTTTTGGATGGTGGTCTGCAACTGGACAACGTGTTGTTCGTCCCACGACTAAATTGCAATTTGATTTCGGTAACACAATCGATCGATGATTCTAATTGTATCATTCAAGCTAACAAAACATTGTGTGTAATACAGGACCGGATGACGAGGACGTTGATTGGAGCAGGTGAACAGGCTGATGGACTTTACTTTTTCCGTGGTATTCCTCAAGTGCGTGCAATGGCAGTGGAAACGTCTCTCGAGTTATGGCACAAGCGTTTGGGTCATCCCTCCGACAACGTGTTGCAGTTTCTTCCTCATGTGAGTTGTTGCTATCAAAATAAACGCACGTGTGACGTTTGTCCTCGTGCTAAGCAGCGTAGAGATAATTTCTTGTTGAGTGAAAGCAATGCTCGCAGTTTGTTTGAATTAGTGCATTGTGATTTGTGGGGTCCTTATCGTACTCCAGCTTCGTGTGGGGCAACTTATTTTCTTACAATTGTTGATGATTGTTTGCGTGCCGTTTGGGTTTCTTTACTTTGCAATAAAACAGAAATAAAGGGTCTATTTTTGAATTTTGTTGCATTGATTGATCGTCAGTTTGGTGCCAAAATAAAGCGGGTACGGAGTGACAATGGTACCAAATTTAATTGTCTTTGTGAGTATTTTTTCCAGCAAGGTGTTATCTTTGAGACTACTTGCGTGGGCACTCCCTAACAAAATGGGAGATTCGAACGAAAACACCAACATATTCTGAACGTGGCCCGCGCTATACGTTTTCAGGGTAATTTGCTTATGCAATTTTGGGGTGGATGTGTCCTTGTTGCCTGTTATTTGATCAATCAAATGCCATCTCGTTTGCTTGATCGTCTCACACCATATGAAAAATTGTTCGGTCATTCTCCTAAGTACGATAACCTGAAAGTTTTTGGTTGCCTTTGCTATGCTCATCACCAATGGCGGGATGGCGACAAATTTGCTAGCCGCAGTCGTAAGTGCATTTTTGTTGGTTATCCGTATGGAAAGAAGGGCTGGAAGTTGTATGATTTGGAGTCCCACAACTACTTGGTGTCCCGTGATGTTCACTTCTATGAACATGAATTTCCCTATGTTGTACAACGAGATTGCACTCCTGTTACTCCTCGTGCCGCACCGCATATTTTCACATCTGACGATGCAGATGTCTCACCCTTCTCCACCACTATAGGAGCTCCCTCGGACGTATTGCCTGATAACCAGCCCACTACCCTTTCTCCTTTGGGGTCTACAGGAGCCATTGGGGCGGATCTGGACGTTATCCCTTGTACGACCGTTGCACCAGGTCGTGATGATGCTGTTCCCGCAGAGGAGCCCCCCACGCTTGCCCAGGCACCAACAGCACATGCACCACCCGTTCCCACTGTCACCGACCCACTAGTACCCGCTGAATTGGGCAGAGGTCTGCGCCATAAGACACCGTCTACTCGCTATAAAGATTTTGTCACGTATACCAGACACAAAGTAAAGTCCTCAGCCAGTTCTTTCGCCCATCCATCGTCCTCAGGTACTCCTTATCCTCTTACTCACTTTGTTTCTTATGATCGATTTACTCCTCGCCATCAAGGCTTTCTTGCCGCAGTTACCAGCGGGTAGGAACCAAACAGCTTTCATGATGCTATCCGTGATTCCGGATGGCGGGCTGCGATGGCTACCGAGATACAAGCCCTTGAGGCAAACCAGACTTGGGTTATGGCTAACTTGCCCCCAGGAAAGAAAGCTCTCGGGAGCAAGTGGGTATATAAGATCAAATATCACTCTGACGGCAGCATCGAACGTTTGAAAACGCGGCTTGTTATTTTCGGTCATTATCAGCGCAAGGGCATCGACTATGATGAGACATTTGCCCCGGTAGCTAAAATGGCAACTGTTCGTACTTTCTTGGCTGTCGTGGCTGTCAAAAATGGGTTATCCACCAAATGGACGTCCACAATGCCTTCCTTCATGGTGATTTGGACGAAGAGGTATATATTAAATTGCCACCCGGGTTTATGACAACTGACCCATCTTTAGTTTGTCGATTGAAGAAGTCTTTGTATGGATTAAAACAAGCCCCCCCATTGTTAGTTCGCTAAGCTTTCCACGGCATTAACCCAGTACGACTTCATTCAATCTTACTCTAACTATTCTCTTTTTATCTTACACCGGGGGGACATCCATCTTCATGTCCTGGTCTATGTCGATGACCTGATCATAGCAGGGAATAACCTTCCTCCCTTGACCCTTTTTAAAGCTTACTTGGGCCGTTGTTTTCATATGAAGGATTTGGGCCCTTTGAAATATTTTTTAGGTCTCGAAGTGGCCCATAGCCACCGTGGCATTTTTCTGTGCCAGCGGAAATATGCTTTGGATATTATTGCTGAAGCTGGATTATTAGGTGCCAAACCCACCGTTGTTCCTATGGAACAAAATCACCGGCTGGCTTTGGTGAGTGGTTCCCCTCTTGCTGATCCCGCCTCTTATCGCCACCTTGTCGGCCGTTTGATTTATTTGACCGTCACCCGCCCGGATCTTTCTTATTCTGTGCATATTCTGGCCCAATTTATGCACAACCCTTGTGCAAATCATTGGCAGGCTGCTTTACGTATCATTCGTTACTTGAAAACGAGTCCGGGTCAGGGGATTCTCCTCCAGTCTACCGACTCCTTGTGCTTGGATGCATGGTGTTATTCGGATTGGGCTAGCTGCCTGCTCACATGCCGCTCTTTAACAAGTTGGATGGTGTTTCTCGGCCATTCTCCTTGTAAAGACTCGTATTTGGGTATTTTTGAGAGATAGCCATTCTATGGGAATGTAACTATCTTGACGGTAGTGTAGTCATCGATGTGAGCATTTTGACTGTACTTGGGCCCAATTTCGAGTCGGGGGCCCGTTTGACCTGATTGTTGACTTTTCCGGATTTATTGGTTGACTTTGTGTTTGGGCGGTCATTTGGGTGTAATAATATCTGTTTAGTATTGTGCTCGTCATTTCGAGCGTTTTGACTGTAATTTGACTCAATTTGGAGTTCGGGACCTTGGAGGTCAATTATTGACTAGATCAATGGTTGACTAAGTCAGTTGACTGGCAGAAATATAAATAGCAGAAAAAAAAGCTTTCACTTTATATTTCACGTTTGTGCATTTAAGAGAGAGAGCTTGAGAGAGCTTGGAGGCCTTAGCGATTTGGGGCGATTTGGGTTCGTAGAGCTCAAAGATTCACTTCAAGTAGGTGTCCTTGAACTTCTTATCCCTCTCTTGTTTTGGATCTGCACGAATTTATCATGGTTTATGAAATTGAGCATGAACCCTAGAATTTGGGGAAATCCAATTTTGGGTTAGATCTAATGGTTTAGCATAAGATCTGTGGTTAATAACTGTTTTATATCATTGTGGATATATGTTTATGTGATTTTGGGGTTGATTAACTGTGCTTTTCATGAGGGTTGATAAGTCAACCATGAAAATCTGGTTAATGATTTAAACGGAATTTTTACGTGTTTCGTTTTTCTACGTGATTTAGAGGCGTTCTGGACGCGTTTTGAGGTAGATATCGTAGTTTGTTGCGAAACAGGGGTGTTAGTGAGCGTCTGGGAGTTTCTGGGCGCGTTCCAGGCGAAGAACAGGAAAAAATGACGATGAACAGTATCCTGGGCGCATTACAAGGTCAAACTAACGAAAATCCAAAGTTCTGGGTTGTAGGGTCGTAGTTCGTAGACCCGTAGTTCATAGGTTCGAAGGTTCGTAGTTCGTAGACCCGTAGTTCGAAGGTTCGTAGGTCGAAGGTTTGTAGTTCGTAGTCCGAAGGTCGAAGATCGAAGACCCGCTTCGAGTCTTCGAGGCGCCCTATGCAGCTACGAGTCGTAGCTCCAGCTACGAGTCTCTGAGGCGCGCTGCAGCCCCGCGCTACGAGTCGTAGTCCTGAAGCTACGAGGTAAGCTGTTCTGCAGCTTCGAGCCAGTGCAACTGCACTGGACTGGACCATTTACATTGTAACCCATACTCGTCTACACATTTAAGTATTAAGTTACAATGTAAATAACGAAATACCCCAATTTGGATTCAAAGAAAAATACTAGAAAAATTAATTCCCACTCTTTCAAAATGTGAAAATTGGGATTTAGTGTAAAATCTCGAAAAAACCCAAAAGTTCATAGTGGTGAATTTTTGGAAAGTGAGGTTAAACATCTCAGAAAAATCCCCAAAAATCAGATTATCTTAGTTATGCTATGGGAACCCAATGCCGGGACTTTTGATTTCAAGAAAATAGCTGCTATGGGTACTTCCTTCATAAATCAAGGATTAAGGATTTACTTGTGAAGACTGGCTACAGTTCTAAAAGAAATGTTGAGAATGACATGCCATACTAATGTTAGTATGTTGGTGTGAGGTATTGGGGCATGGACTCCGTGACTTGTTTGGGTTCTCACCATGATGCACCGATGGTGCTATATGGTTGACGTGGCAGGCATATGCACTGATGGCAGACCCGTGTGGCGACTGTGGCCGGGCATATTGTGCTGTGGACAGGCTAAGGCCTGAGTTGAGCCGTTGAGCTCGTGGAGCTAGGGTTGAGTGCCATGAGCTGGGATCCCATGGAGGATCGTGGACAAGTTGTCCTGTGTGGGCAGGCTGAGTCCTGATGTTTGTTTGCAGGCTGAGTCTTGATGATTATGCACACTACATGGTGCACGAGTATACTAAGCATATAGTATAGACTTATATGTGTTGCATGATGTGGAGTTTTGGGGTCACCTACTGAGCTTGTCGCCCACCCTACTTACTGTTTACCTTTTTCAGGTGTGACCCGAGACTAGTGGAGGACTTTCTTCCAGGAGGACGCTCACTACTCTGATGTATGATACAGTTATATTCTGTATTGTTTTATGTGATATCCCGGACATGGGTCCGTGGACAGTTGTATTTGCATACTATATGATGTGATGTCTGTATGACTGTTTGACTCATTGTATGCATGATGATATATGGGAAAGTACAGGATTACCCTTGATGTATGACTGTATAGGGTTGCATATTTGAGACAGCACCCGCGGTGTAGTCTCCATTGATGCTAGTCACCAACCCCTTGACCTATCGGGTGCGGGCAAGGGGAAGTCATGTACCCAGTTTCGGGTTCCCTAGAATTCGGGGGCGTGACAAGTTGGTATCAGAGCATGGTCTAGTGGACCTAGGTTAGTGAGGGGTAGTTAACTGATTCCATGTGACTTGGAAAACTGTAGGGAGGTCGCCTGATCAACGCAGTCCTTACATGTATTCTAGGTTATTTTGGTGTTAGTTAGATCATCCTAGGAGCATACATGGGGATGGGGTGCATTTCTAGTGGTATGATTGTGTGCATATAGGGCACTAGATTGTCTTTATGTGTGATGTGCTTGTATGTGGTGCCAGGATGGCACGTGGCCGTGAGAGCCAGGACTTGATTGTGGTGTACCCTGAGGGGTGACACGATGCTATATGCATGGTTGTGGACCTACGGGTCGTGTGGTGTACCCTGATGTGGGACACGATGCTATATGCATGGTATGGACCTACAGGTCGTGCGGTGAGAACCTACAAGTCGGTTGTGCCTTTGATGGCTGTTTGTGCTAGCAATGCTAGTATTGATCATTTGATTGTTTGTTGTTGTGGCCAGTGTGATGGCACCACCGAGGAGGGTTGTCCGAGGCCAGGGTTCGGCAAAGGAGCCCACGATAGAGTCGGGGCACCAGGGGCAGCAGAGCCCGCAGCAGAAGTCGTCAGCTCCCATTATGGGACCTATTTTAATGCAAGTGTTGATTCAGTTGCAGGAGGCCATGCAGGGCATGCAGGGCTCGATGAGGGATATGGCTAGAGAGGTGGATGAGCTGAAGAGGCGCAGCGGCGGCCTCGGCGGCCATCACGACCTCGGCGGCCACCATCGCCTCGATGGCCGGAGGCAAGAGTGGTCCAGGATGTGCACCAGCAGGAGGTCGTGGCAGAGCCAGCACGACGAGAGATGGACTAGGCTGCGCAGTTTTTGAAATACGAACCCAGGACTTTTGAGGATGGTTTGTGGCCAGAGGTAACCGAGGAGTGGATTAGGTGAACAGAGGATATCTTTGATATGATCGGGGTGCCAGATGAGGAGAGAGTGTGCGTGGCGATGCACTATCTGTTGGGTATCCCACGCAGGTGGTGGGAATCCACTAGAGTTGTCCATGGCAGTCAGATGAGTTGGAGAGAGTTTGTTGAGCGCTTTTTTGGGGAGTATTTTCCCAACTCGGTATAGTATGCCCGATGAAGAGAGTATTATGAGCTTCAACAGGGTGGCCAGATGGTGGGTGAGTATGTGCAAGCCTTCACAGATTTAGGGCGGTTTGCTCTTGAGGCTTGGGAAAAGGAAGCTCGTAAGACGCAAGATTTTATTCAGGGCTTGAGGCCATCTCTGAAAAAACAGCTGGAACCGATGCAGTTGATCAGCTACCGGGAGGTGGTCGACAAGGCGCTCATTATTAAGCGAGGTCAGGATCAGGCGAGAGCCCAGAGGTCGGGCGGTTCAGCAGGTTCGGGCAAGAAGAGACGGAGTGGGGAGAGCAGTGCTGCTCAGCCTGAGAGGAGGTAGGTGCAGAGGGTTTCCAGCCATGCGGTGGGACCCCGTGAGAGTTCAGCCAGCAGGAGGCCAGGGGCCTGTTGGAGTTGTGGTTTGACTGGGCATGTATCGAGAGACTGCCCAAAGAAAAGGATGACTTGCTTTCGATGCGGGAAGGTGGGACATGGAGCTAGGGAATGTGTTTCCCTTAGCTCGACCAGCAGTATAGGCCCTCGTCCGAGAGATCAGGGACAGAGGAGTGGGGCTCCGTCTCAGAGGTCAGTGCCGCTGGCATAGAGCACGCAGACGCGACCTGTGGTGCAGCCGCCTCAGCGGGAAGCACAGGGTCATGTTGATCAGCGGGGCAAGGCCCCAATGGGCAAGACTAGTGGCAGTGGACCATGAGGGAGGACTTTTGCCCTTACCAGCAAAGAGGCAGAGGTTCCACCAGTGGACGAGGCAAGAGCAGGACCTTCAGTGGTGAGAGGTACCATCATCATTTCTCATACTATTTGTTCAGTTTTGATTGATACTGGTGCTACCCATTCTTTTATTTCATATGCTACGGTGGTTGGATTGGAGTTAGACCAGGAGACAGTTAGTCAGTCTCTGATGGTTGCTTCACCTTTGGCTGGAATTGTGATACTTGAGAGTATCTTTCGTGCTTGTCAGGTAACACTTAGGGGTGTTAACCTGATGTGTGATTTGTATGTCATGGAGTTAGATGATTTTGATGTTATCCTGGGTATAGACTGGTTGGTCTCCGTGGAGGCCAAGATTGATTGTTTTCGACGGCGTATGACGTTCCTCATGCCATAGGGCACGCGGGGTGTCTTTGTGGGAGAGTGGACTGAGGAGGCATGCAGGTTGGGACCGTTGAGGCATGGGTGGGGTGATGTGACCCACCAGTTAGCCAGCTTGACGTTGGTTGACCGGACGAGAGAGGGGAAGGTTGTTTTGCCACCCATTGTAGATCAGTTCCCGGATGTGTTTCCCGAGGACTTGGTCAGTTTGCCACCCATGAGGGAGGTAAAGTTTTCGATCGAGTTGTTGCCAGGGACAATACCGATTAGGTTAGCGGCCTACAGGATGGCACCGATAGAGCTTAGAGAGCTCAAGAGACAGATAGATGACCTATTGGCACGAGGCTTTATCAGGCGGAGTAGCTCACCGTGGGGCGCTCCAGTGTTGTTCACCAAGAAGGCGGATGGTTCACTTCGGCTGTGTATAGACTACCGGAAGCTGAACCAGGCGACTGTGAAGAACAAGTATCCATTGCCAAGGATCGATGACCTGTTTGATCAGTTTCGAGGTGCGAGATGGTTTTCCAAGATAGACTTGAGATCTGGATACCATCAGTTGAGGGTTAGGGAGGCAGATATCCCTAAGACCGCGTTCAGTTGTCGCTATGGAGTGGCTTGTGATGCCATTTGGGCTCACGAATGCTCCAGCAGTGTTTATGGGATTGATGAACCATGTGTTTGTTCCATATTTAGATATGTTCGTTGTGGTGTTCATTGACGATATTTTGGTCTATTCAGCGACCAAAAGAGAGCATGAGGAGCATTTACAGGTTGTGTTGCAGACCTTGTGGGAGCACCGGTTGTACGCAAAGTTCACGAAATGTGACTTCTGGTTGCAACAGGTGCACTTCTTGGGGCATGTGGTATCTTCGGAGGGTATCACAGTGGATCTTGAGAAGATTGAGGCAGTCATGTCGTGGAAAAGGCCCACGAATGTGTTTGAGATTCGTAGCTTCCTTGGTTTGGCAGGCTACTATCGGAGGTTCGTGGAGGATTTTTCCATGTTGGCAGCTCCTATGACACACTTGACTAGGAAGGGAGTTCCTTTCGTTTGGTCTGATGCGTGTGAGAGTATTTTCATGGAGCTGAAGGCACGATTGACCTCAACACCTATCTTGATTATCCCATAGGAGGGTGTGCCTTTCGAGGTGTATTGTGATGCTTCCAAGGTGGGACTTGGTTGTGTGTTCATGCAGGCTCGGCAAGTGATTACTTATGGATCTAGGCAGTTGAGACCACATGAGCAGAACTATCCCACGCATGATTTGGAGTTGGCTATAGTGATCTTTGCTTTAAAGAGCTGGCAGCATTATCTCCTTGGGGAGATGTTTGTGATGTATACGGACCACAAGAGCTTGCAGTATATCTTTTCTCAGCGAGACCTGAACCTTAGGCAGAGACGGTGGGTGGAGTACCTACGAGTTTCAGTTTGATATGATGTATACCCCTGGGAAGGATAACGTGGTGGCAGATGCGCTGAGTAGGAAGAGCAGGGCCGTGGTTGCCCATTGTGCCATTAACGAATGGGAGATGATGGGTTAGTTGGCAGCAATGAGGTTGTAGATGGTGACCAGTGAGGGGCGAGGGACCCTCAGTGTTGTCGTCGCAGTCCCTGAGTTACAACGTAGGATCATAGAGGATCAGCTGGGGGACGTTGATTGTGAGGTCATCAGGGACAGGATTCAGATTGGGCAGGCATCTTCTGATTGGACTGAGGATGCTGAGCATATATTGAGGTATAGGGGTCACCCGATAGTTCCCACTTCTCTTCAGGAGGAGGTTCTTCGGGAATTTTACCAGTCGAGGTTAGCTGTACATCCTGGTGGGACCAAGATGTACCATGCCGTGAGGAGGCAGTTTTGGTGGCCAAGCTTGAAGAAGGCCGTTGCTGATTTTGTGAGGAGGTGTTTGACCTGTCAGCAGGTCAAGGCAGAGCACCTGAGATCAGCTGGTGAGTTACAATCATTGCCAGTGCCAGAGTGGAAATGGGACCACGTGATCATGGATTTTGTTACTGGATTTCCTCGTTCTAGGGGACACGACACTATATGGGTAGTTGTCGATCGGTTGACTAAATCAGCGCATTTTATTTCGATTCGAGAGACAGACCCAGTGAGGACTTTGGGACAAAGGTATGTTGATGTTATTATGCGGTTGCATGGAGTCCCATTGTCTATTATATCTGATCGGGATGCGAGGTTTACATCTCAGTTTTGGAGAAAGTTGCAGCGAGCTTTGGGTACCAGGGTGAACCTGAGTACAGCTTTTCATCCGTAGACAGACGGTCAGTCGGAGCGGACGATTCAGACGCTCGAGGATATGTTGCGTGCCTGTGTCCTAGATTTTGGAGGTTCTTAGGAGACTCACCTTCCTTTGGTGGAGTTCTCTTACAACAACAGTTATTAGGCCACGATTGGGATGGCTCCGTATGAGGCGCTGTATGGGCGGCCCTGTAGATCACCCTTGTGTTGGGCACAGATGCGAGAGACAGCAGTTCTCGGTCCCAATATGGTTCGAGAAACCACGGAGATAGTGCAGTTGATTAGACAGCGTATGCGACAACACGGAGTAGGCAGAAGTCCTACGCGGATCAGAGGCGTCGACCCTTGCAGTTTAAGGTGGGGGACTGTGTATTTTTGCGGGTTTCGCCACGTTGAGGGCATCAGAGGTTTGGACGTGAATCCAAACTTTCCCCTCGTTTTGTGGGGCCGTTTGAGATTGTTGCCACCGTGGGCGCAGTGGCTTACCGATTAGCTTTGCCACCAGAGTTGGCGCGAGTAAATGATGTGTTTCATGTGTCTCAGTTGAGGCGGTATCACCCTGATCCTTCTCATGTGTTGGACTATCGCGACATAGACTTGGCTGATGATGGTGCCGTTGTTGAGATGCTGGCATAGATTTTGGACAGGCGGGACCAGGTCTTGCGGGGCAAGACGATCCCACTAGTTCGGGTGTTATGGCGACACCGAGGCATGGAGGAGCAGACTTGGGAGAAAGAGAGCCAGATGCGGGTTCTTCATCCTGAGCTGTTCGAGGACGACCAGTCCTGAGGTGGGGAGGATGTGAGGACCTTCCCTGAGATATGAGTTATGTTTTATGCATTTGTTTTGTATATGTTGTTTGAGATGTGGTTTAGCTCGTTGTTGTTGGATTTTGTCAGCCCTTTTGGCTTGTTGCGAGTTGCATTGCACATGTGTGATTGGTGATCATGTTTTATGTTTTGTTGTTGGGACATTGAGCTTGAATTTTGCTATGTCCTTTGGGCATGTGTTTTATTTTCGAGGACAAAAAGTCCTAAGGTGGGGAGGACGTAAAGACTCGTATTTGGGTAATTTTGAGAGATAGCCATTCTATGGGAATGTAACTATCTGGACGGTAGTGTAGTCGTCGATGTGAGCATTTTGACTGTACTTGGGCCCGATTTCGAGTCGGGGCCCCGTTTGACCCGATTGTTGACTTTTCAGGGTTTATTGGTTGACTTTACGTTTGGGCGGTCATTTGGGTGTAATAATATCTATTTAGTATTGTGCTCGTCATTTCGAGCGTTTTGACTGTAATTTGACTCAATTTGGAGTTCGGGACCTTGGAGGTCAATTATTGACTAGATCAATGGTTGACTAGGTCAGTTGACTGGCAGAAATATAAATAGTAGAAAAAAAAAAAGAAGCTTTCACTTTATGTTTCACGTTTGTGCGTTTGAGAGAGAGAGAGCTTAAGAGAGCTTGGAGGCCTTAGCGATTTGGGGCGATTTGGGTTCGTGGAGCTCAAAGATTCACTTCAAGTAGGTGTCCTTGAACTTCTTATCCCTCTCTTGTTTTGGATCTGCACGAATTTATCATGGTTTATGAAATTGAGCATGAACCCTAGAATTTGGGGAAATCCAATTTTGGGTTAGATCTAATGGTTTAGCACAAGATATGTGGTTAAGAACTGTTTTATATCATTGTGGATATATGTTTATGTGATTTTGGGGTTGATTAACTGTGTTTTTCATGAGGGTTGATAAGTCAACCATGGAAATCTGGAATTTTATACGTGTTTCTGTTGTTTCTGCACGACTAGGAGTTTCTGGGCGCGTTCCAGGCGAAGAATAGGAAAAAACGACGATGAACAGTACCCGGGGCGCGTTACTGGGTCGAACTAACGAAAATCCGAAGTTCTGGGTCGTAAGGTCGTAGTTCGTAGACCCGTAGTTCGTAGGTTCGAAGGTTCGAAGGTTCGTAGTTCGAAGACCCGTAGTTCCAAGGTTCGTAGGTCGAAGGTTCGAAGGTTCGTAGTTCGTAGACCCGTAGTTCCAAGGTTCGTAGGTTGAAGGTTCGTAGTTCGTAGTCCGAAGGTCGAAGATCGAAGACCCGCTTCGAGTCTTCGAGGCGCGCTATGCAGCTACGAGTCGCAGCTCCAGCTACGAGTCTCCGAGGCGCGCTGCAGCCCCGCGCTACGAGTCGCAGTCCTGAAGCTACGAGGCAGGCTGTTCTGCAGCTTCGAGCCAGTGCAATTGCACTAGACTGGACCATTTACATTGTAACCCATACCCATCTACACATTTAAGTATTAAGTTACAATGTAAATAACGAAATACCCCCCATTTGGATTCAAAGAAAAATACTAGAAAAATTAATTCCCACTTTTTCAAAATGTGAAAATTGGGATTTAGTGTAAAATCTCGGAAAACCCAAAAGTTCGTAGTGGTGAATTTTTGGAAAGTGGGGTTAAACATCTCAAAAAAATCTCCAAAAATCAGATTATCTTAGTTATGCTATGGGAACCTAATGCCGGGACTTTTGATTTCAAAAAAATAGTTGCTATGGGTACTTCTTTCATAAATCAAGGATTGAGGATTTACTTGTGAAGACTGGCTACAGTTCTAAAGGAAATGTTGAGAATGACATGCCATACTAATGTTAGTATGTTGGTGTGAGGTATTAGGGCATGGACTCATTGACTTGTTTAGGTTCTCACCGTGATGCACCAATGGTGCTATGTGGCTGACGTGGCAGGCATATGCACCGATGGCAGGCCTGTGTGGTAACTGTGGCCGGGCATATTGCGCTGTGGACAGGCTAAGGCCTGAGTTGAGCTGTTGAGCTCGTGGAGCTAGGGCTGAGTGCCCTGAGCTGGGATCCCATGGAGGATCGTGGACAAGTTATCTTGTGTGGGCGGTGAGTCCCGATGTTTGTTTGCGGTGAGTCTGATGATTGTGCACACTACACGGTGCACGAGTACACTGAGCATATAGTATAGACTTATATGTGTTGCATGATGTGGAGTTTTGGGGTCACCTACTGAGCTTGTCGCTCACCCCTACTTGTTGTTTACCTTTTTCAGGTGTGACCCGAGACTAGTGGAGGACTTTCTTCCAGGAGGACGCCCACCACTCTGATGTATGATACAGTATTCTGTATTGTTTTATGTGATATCCCGGACATGGGTCCGTGGACAGTTGTATTTGCATACTGTATGATGTGATGTCTGTATGACTGTTTGACTCATTGTATGCATGATGATATATGGGAAAGTACAGGATTACCCTTGATGTATGACTGTACGAGGTTGCATATTTGAGACAGCACCCGCGGTGTAGTCTCCATTGGTGCTAGTCACCAACCCCTTGACCTATCGGGTGCGGGCAAGGAAAAGTCATGTATCCAGTTCCGGGTTCCCTGGAATTCGAGGGCGTGACACTCCTATATCTTGGAAAACTAAGAAACAACCCACCGTCTCTCGCTCCTCCGCGGAAGCTGAATATCGCTCTATGGCCGCGACTACTTCTGAGGTCAAATGGCTTACCGACTTACTTGGTGATTTGGGTGTTTCTCCTTCT
Source organism: Taxillus chinensis (assembly GCA_023512835.1). NCBI lineage: Eukaryota > Viridiplantae > Streptophyta > Magnoliopsida > Santalales > Loranthaceae > Taxillus > Taxillus chinensis. The sequence goes on from CM042087.1 coordinate 32,491,734, forward strand.
CCCAGCGTCCCGTTACATTGCGACAGTCAATTTGCCTTGCATATCGCCCGCAATCCTGTCTTTCATGAACGAACGAAACACATTAAGGCTGATTATCATATTGTTCGTGATGCGGTGCAAGCTGGACTACTTTCTCTTTCATATGTTCCTACTGCAGTTCAACTAGTTGATCTCTTCACCAAGGCTCTGGGTTGGACGCAATTTGAGTTTTTACTTCGCAAGTCGGGCATTTGTGATTTTCATGCTCCGACTTGAGGGGGGGTATTGACGGCGCGCATATTCTGGCATGCATATTCTGGGCATATCCTCAGTTGCCATTATGGCAAATCATCTCCTGATTTTAGGGATCTCCATTTGGTTATTTTCGTTGTCATGTTTATCCCTTCCCTTTGTACAAATTCTTTCCCTGTTTTAGTTTCTTCCTCTTATGGACCTCTTGGGATGGTTGTATCTATTTAAAAACGTCATTGCTTAATACAAAGGCAAGAGAACAAATTCTCTCTCTGAGTTCCTTTTTGTCATTAACCTTTAGTAATTCTATTATTTTTATATTGAGAGTTTCAAGTTTTGTCTAGAAAAATATTTTTTGCAAAAATAATGGTTGTCTGGATAAATATCTCTTTTTAACAATGAAATTGTTTTTAAATTGAGATTATTTTTTCTTTATTTTATGAAAAGAAAAAAGATAAAAAAAAATAGTTGATTAAGATAAGAAAAAAATGAAAAAAAAATAAAAATAATTTTTTAATATATAGTAAAATATAATAGCTGTTCGGCTCACTATCTGTCAATCTTCAACCTCTTTTTTTTTTTAAAAATATCTATAACCATTGTTCAACTTCGTCTCATGTTAATTCATTTTAGGAGTAATTTTATAATTTTATTTCTACTGTATACTTTCTATACATTTTCATTAAATTCTTTTTTATGTTAGTTTTTCACTTGATTTCCATATCACCCAGAAATAAATTTGTCCGTTCTTTTTCCTTACTTTCATGCGTTTGTCCTTTTCCCCTACTTCCATGTGTTTTCCATGCTAGCCAAACAGAGGGGTACATATTCTGATCAGTTTTCTACCACAAATTTCTTTCTCCTTATGGTACTTACGTACAAACTACTGGTGTGCTAAAAGTGGCATATTGTTTAAAATAAGCTTGAGCACTAAAAATAAGCCTAAAACTATTTTTAAAATGTAATTATTAACTGAGTTCCGCTTTGATTAAAGCAATTATTATTTATATTTATTTAAATAAGAAACGTACCTTACACACGTGTTTTCTTTTAATTTTATAGTTACAGTATTTATATGTGTAATTTTTAAGTAATATTAAAATCGATCTGAAATTTATATGAATAAATATTTGTATAATCAGTTCGTGATATCTTTGTAAAACTGTGAGAAATTGAATGATTATATTTTTTTTCTCCTCTGATAAATTAATAAGCTGATACGTCGTACAGTTACTCAAAAATTATCCATCCCATTTGTACCCAGCTCAATTTATATATCATTATATGAATTCATATTCGGATTTCCTGACATAAACTATTTTAACGGCCTTTGTGCTCAAAGCATATGATATAATGATAAGATGCTAACACCGTTTTGGGAGTGATTTTACTTCTAACAAAGGTAATAAAAATACAAAACTTCCCTTCGTGGCCGACATAATGGTCATTAACACAAACACATCGTATATATATATATATATATATATATATATATATATATATATATAATATATATATATATATATATATATATATATATAATAATTAATAAAGCATTCGTGCAAGTGCCACAGTGTCAAGATATGTATGAAAGCATTCTGATCCTCCAAATAATATATTGTTCAAGATCTTCTGCGATGGCTCGATTTATTTATAATATGTTTTTGTTTTCCATGAATCAAAGGTTTTGTAAATAAAGGTCACTGACTGGAGCCGGCAATGTTGTCGAGCATAGCGCCACATACAAGAATCAGTACATATGACATCTTATTGGCTCCCCTCTCTCACATAGATCACCTCGTACGTGTTTGCCCTTTCGCTCAAGGCTCAAGCCACGATCACCACTACTGCTACGACATCGTTTTACATCTAATCATGCACTTAATGAGCCAAAGGCCTTGGGTAAAAGAGCGAGCATGCGGTAGTTGCATTTGCACCTGTTATTTATATATTTATTATTATTATTTTATTGTATTAGAAAAAAAAAAAAATTTTTTTTTTTTTTTTTTTTTTTTTTTTTTTTTTTTATTTTTTATATTTTATGTTTTTTTTTTTTTTTTTAATTTTAATAATATTTATTTATTATTTTATAATAAATAACTATTTAGAATTGATAAATTTGAATGAAATTTAAAAAAATAAAAAAAGGGGGGGGGGCCAGGGAAAGGAAAAAAAAAAAAAAAAAAAAAAAAAAAAAAAAATTTTTTATAAAATAAGAAAAAACTAACTCATTGGCTAATTTTCCTTTTAATAATAAATTATTATAATTATTACTGTTATTTATTAGTGTTGCTAATTTATTATTCCATGTTTTTGAAGGAAAGCCAGGCAGAGAAGGCCTCCAGAGTCGTCATATCCGCCCTATAATGCGTCTGCGTGAACTCCGACAGCATGGGCCACGTAAAATCCGGGTACATCCTGGGACTCACGCCGCCGCTGTCCAGCAGCTCCCGCGGCGGCCGCACCACCTTGTCCCACCTGGGGCACAGAAAGAAAGCCAGAGATTTCCTTGCCATCTTGCTGTTCACCACCGCCCGGTGCAGGCAGCTCTTGTACCTCCCATTCGAAAGCGCCTACAAATGTAAAATACCAAACAAAGGTTTTTACGTACGTCATTCTTGTGTGTGACTGCAGTGAACATATTATACCATGAAGGTTTTTACATATAGAGGCGTGGCGTCGTCGTATTTATATTATATTTTATACCATGAAGGTGTCGCCAATGTTGACAACAAAAGCGTGGGACACGGGCCTGACGGAGTGCCACTTGCCGTCAGCGAAAACTTGGAGACCACCGACTTGGTCTTGGTGAAGAATGGTCAACGATGTTGGGTCGCAATGTGGTCCAGTCCCTAGGGTGAGACTAGGCTTCTGGCACGGCGGGTAGAAGTTCAGCCTCATGATCGAGTCGTTCTCCTCGAAGAATTCCCGGAAATATTGGGTCCTCCCAGCCCCGTTTCCCAGCCCAATCCCCAACAGCTCCATGATTCCTAAAGACAGCTTGTTCATGGCCTCGCAATACTCTTGGTAAACCTTCCTAATAATGATTTTTTTTTTATAAAAAAAAAAAAGAAAAAAAGAAAAAACAGAACAAAACGATACACGCACATATGTGGATACGATGATTAAGAAATCAGCAAGATAATATTGTGTGGGTATATGTATGAACGTACGTACATGCAATTGTGTACTGGTAACGTAATATAATCAACTCTTGGTCTTACCCGGATTGGGAGAAGCGTTCGCCCAGAGTGTGCCGGAAATACTTCTCCACGGCGGCGGAGGAACCGTCCTTTTCGCCGGAGATGTGCCGGAAAGAGAGGGTCTCTTTCCAGGGAAGCTTGGAGGAGAAGCGACCGGTGAAGCTACTCGCGTAGCCGCAGTGCTCCCCAGGCTTCCTCTTGGCCCTCTCCTTCTCCGCCAGTGGCATCTCGAAGAAACGCTCCATATGGCGGTGGGCGGCGGCGATTAGCTCTGCGTCCACGCCGTGGTTGGTGACGAGGAAGAATCCGTGCTGCTTGCTTGCCTCCGCCGCCATCACGGCAGCCTCGGCCGTCGCACGTCCGTCGCCGGCGAGAAAACCCCCGAGGTCCACTAGCGGAATGGGGAGCTCCGGCGCGTCGCCGATGGGCTTCTCGCCATCGGGCCATACGAATTCCTCCGGGATTCCGGTTTCGTGCCGAAGGATGGCGGCGTGGAAGACAAGCTTTACTAATTGCTCTTCTTTGCATGTTGGGGATGACTTGCTAGTCGCCATCAAGCAACTTTGTGTCATTTCGTGGTTGACGGAAAATATAATATGTGAGTAAGAACTAATTAAATATATATGCTGCTCATGCGAATTGGGGACAGCAGAGAATGAATGAAGAAGCGTTGAAGGCTTCTCTCTTTGCACTTCTCCAGATTTGGACAACTACTACACAAGCATGTATGTATGTGAGTATATATATATATATATATATAGATTGATACGGAGAGAGGAGTATATAATATATAAATGGAGTTGCAAGTGAGGGGCCTAGAAGAAAGCTACATGTTCCTGGTTTCGCCCAAGATGTCTTTTGGCGTTTAGTGGGTGGAAAGCCTAAAATCCTGCATTCGTAAAAATGCTTATAGGCTTTATTTTATTTTTAAAAAAATGTCGGATAACTCCAGATCGCTAATAGAGTGTTAAGGCTGTTTGTTTGTTTTCTGTTTTTTTAATATAGTATTATTTTTAAGTATAAAAAATTATTTTTATTTTATGAGATCTTTAAAATAAAAATAATTTTTTTTATTTTTAATTTATAGTTTTTTTATTTAAAAATAACTATTATATTTTTAAAACAAAAATAGGATAATCAAATATACCCTAATTTATTACATTTTCACTCTTAAATGATTGGCATAAAAAATTAAAATGTTATATATGATTTATATGTCATAATCTTCTGAATGAATAACCGGATAAACACTTGCCCTGTTTTTTTTCTTCCACCCCCTAAATGTTACCATTTTATTTAAATATGTTTTTTACTATTTTAATTTGTTTGAGATTCTTTATAAATAAAATGTATTCTTAAACAAAACAACTAGTATATAAACCATAATATGAAGTTTTGGTAATAAAAATAAAATAATAATTTTAAGAAAACCAAAACTAAAATTTAATACATGTATTATTATTACAAACTAAAAGTTTTGACAAAGTTTGCCAAAATTTTGAAGACAATGGTGACAAGTCAATTTTATAGATAACATATATGTTTGAAAGAGTGTAAATATTTTGACATATCAATTCCTAATTTTTCTTGGGTTATTGAGTGACTAGGGACAAGAAGAAGTTGTCTAGACTCTACAAAACTAGATTAGGGAATGTGAAGTTTGGAAATGACAAGACTTTTGAGATCAAAGTATTAGGGTGATTCAGAATATTACGATAAGTAAGCTATGTGATATAGAGCATGAAGTATTAACTTTAGATTGAATGATGTTTTGTATATTGAATGGTTAAGATATAATCTTGCATCACTTAGTCAGCTATGTGACGCTGAGCATTAAATATTTTTTACAAAAATAGGTTATCAAATAAAGAGAAAAGATAGCAAAACTATAGCAACCGGAAGAAAAACAACAAAAGACCTGTATATTATTGAGGAAGACAAGACTCTCAATTATTTGTTAAAAAATGAAGAAGAGATTTTGTAGTGCATTTGAATCAAATGTCGTCTTATAACATTTTTAATGACGCTTTCTAAAAACATCATTAAAAGGCTCAACAAAAACATCATCAAATTCCACTTTTGTAGTAGTGGTGGCATGGAAGAATGGGACATTGAAACCAAATAAAGATGAAAAGGTTAGTGACAACCATGGTGGTTAGGAATCTCCCACATCTTAAGAAAGACGAAACATGTTTATTCAAAATGGTTAGAAGGGAAAATATGCTAATAAACATTACAAGGTGAAGGAATACTCTTCTAAAGCATTGTTGAATATTGTATATACTGACTTGTATGGTCATATGAGGACAAAAACAATGCATAGTTCAATGCATATTGATGGGCTTACATGCTATTTATTTATTTACTTTACATCCATTTCAATTTCAAGTACTCAAAAATTAATGAACCAAACCGACTCAAACTAATTTAAACCAATAATTTTTCAAATTGTTGGTTCAAACCGAACTGACCTAAATCGAATTAGTTTAGTCCGGTTTGGTTTGGTTCAAGCAACAAGTTTGATTTGATTTGATTTTGTTTAAACAAAAAAATATCAATTTAATTTGGAAAATAGCTCAAATCGACTTAAATTGAACAGATTTCACCCATAATTAGTACTATCTAAGTCACAAGTAATGACATAAAATCTCACCAAGTCTGATAATTTTTTAAATTATATAATTCATTTATCACTATTGTAATTAGTAAGGTATTCATCACAAATATTATAAGACGGGGGGGGGGGGGGGGGCTTAGATCCGTCTCTGGTAACAAACATACTTCCCTTCATTACTAATATTTTAAAACATAATTGTAACATATCTGGAGCATTGGTATTAGATTAACCATTGTCATATTTAAAATTTGATGAAATTATAACTTTTTCATAATTCTAAAATCTTCCTAGTTCTTATGTATAATCTTACAATGAATTAACCATTAAATTCACCAAAATAATAATATAATATAAAAAGAGAAAGAAAGGAAAGAGAAATGAGACAGAGATATAAAAGAAAACATTAAAATAATGATTCAATAAATAGAAAGTGATTCTTTAAATTTGAAGAATCTCACAAATTTGATATAACTTATAATTATAAAATTTATCATTTAGTGAGTCCAATATGACTGCATTTCTCTTCAATTCATTAAATTATGCATTTAAATATGAAAAATATCTAATTTAATGGCAATGAGATCATTTACTATTTTTGGCATGACATAAATTTAACACATGAAATACTCCTGAAAACCATATATAAAAGCATACCAATAGATATACTGAATGCATAAAATGGATTTAAAATATGAGAAAATATATATACAAACATGCTTTAGGCCTCATGTACACATGATGTGACAATATCCCATTGGCTTAGTGATTTAGTTAGGTTCCAATAATGATTTGATTGGGCCTACTAGTGATTTGATATAATAATAAATTGCTGCCACGTTAGGTGTACGCAAAAGGCATGTGCAAAAGCAGGCATGTACGATAGCATGCTGTTGAGATTTGATTTCTTACATGCACTATTCACGAGAAGCAATATTGAAGATGAAGCCCGCGACGTGTCTTGCTTTGATGAACAAGTCTTCTGCTTTGTCTAGAAGTCTTTTCATATATTTACTTTCCTTATCGTATTAGAAGTCTTTCTTTTTTATTACTTTCCCTTATTTAATTCGTATTAGGGTATTTTGGTATTTTACTCTAGTTTCCTAATTGTATTAAGTTTACAATTCTTAGATAGTTGTTTGCCTATAAATAGATGTAAGACCCGCAAAATTTTTAGCTATTTAAGTTCTTACTTAAAGAGTAATAATAATAAAATAATGTTATTGTTAACAAAAGTTAGAAATGATATTTTAGATATTATCACGATAAAAATAAGCACCCAATATAGTCATTCAAATAGCATGTGATAAGTAGCCGTTATGAATAGTATCCGTCCGTTATGAATAGTATCCGTTTGGACTTCCATAAATAGGTATGAGCATGAGATTTTATTTATAAGAAAGTATAGAAGTAAGAAGAATAATAATAAGAGTTATGGCATCAAGTTCCAAGCCCGCCATCCGAGAATAAGGTACGCGATGAAGATCGGCGAGCAATACGACTTGAAGTTACAAAGCTATGCTTTGCTATAGATGAGCTAAAGCTCGTGTCCAATGGCGCAATATAATGCGACGAGACACAGGGAGAAGTTTGAGGTTATTCGTGCGACAACCACGACAATGTTAGCCGAAGGGTTGTCCGACTCTACCGCCGAAGCACAACACGTCTTACGCACATACGCTAATATAATTCAAGAAATTTTACGAAGGCCATAGAATATGATATTAATGTTTATGTTTAGGATTATAATATTTTATGCTATAATGTTATCTTACTTTATCGTTTATTGATTATGCAATTATATTATTTTATCCGCATAAATATTAAATATGTTATAAAAAAAATAATAATAATAAAAATAATTTCTTATATGTCATAAAAATTTTAGATGCTATATATTATGTCATTTAGTTTCTTAAACCAAATTACTATGGGTAAGTAAGTATTACAAGCCTTAACTTTACCAAAAGTATAAAACATAGGTAAAGCCCAAAAATTTGAATGAGGCAGATTCTGGAGGTCCCATTCAAAAATTCATAACTTGAGTTATACGGATCCAATTGACATGAAACCAAAGCCCATTTGTTCCTTTATCACTTAGCTAAAACTTGTAAAAAGTTCAGAATTTAATATGAAGCCAATCAATTCCAGAAGTTAAAATACTACACATAGGTTCAGTGTGAACGGGTAAACATTTTAGTATGACTTTAAAATTCAATAACTTTTGTTATACACATGTGAAAATTATAAAATTGGTACCTATTTGTAGATATTTGAGTTACTAATGCAATACAATTGGCCATTTGTCAAAAACTACAAAATTAAAAACGTTATAATTGAATTAGTAGGGAGTACACCAATGTGGACTTTTGATGCCAAAGGAACCTTCTAGGTTGAAAAGTCTTAAAACATTTTTTAAATGGTAGGAGAAGATACCCACGTTTTAAGAGAGGATAATATGAATAAAATAAAGTATTATATATATTTTACATAATTTAATTTGATGCCAAAGTCAAATTCATACACTACTTTCACACTACACACCTACCACCATCCTTGCCTATATAAGGAGTGTCTTGCCTCTCCTCTTAAGCACAAATCCCTCAAGCCACACCACGAAATTCCCTCTCAAAACACTCCATTAAGCCCCTTAACACCCCAAATACTCTACTCAAATCCTCTTTTGCTTTTGGTACTTACCAAGCGTTGAAGTTCTACGAAAGGTAATACTTAAGATTTTGAAATTTTGAAGTTACTTCCTTATTTATTATGTAGATCCTTATGATTGGTTTTACCACCTCATATATACTATATTCATGGTTGGTTTTACCACCTTACATATGTTATTTATATGATTGGTTGTACCACCTCGTATATACATACATGGTTGGCCTTGCCACTTATATACATACCGTGTAATTATTTTAAATTATAGTATTTTATCATAGCGTTGTCATTCTATAATTCAAGTGAAAAGATGAGAATATTAACTTATGTTTTTATTTTTATTTTTAAGGTTCTAGATAGCGGAAGATCGTAAGGAACGACTTCCAAAATGAATTCCTCGCAATCGCCCTCTTCTTCTGCAACCCCAATTGTTAATGCTTCAACCTCACATATCCCCATCCTTATCTCCTCCGATCTTCCCTTTAGACCCGTGTCTAATATCCCCTCATGGTTAAGGTGGAAGACACGTAGGAAAAATAAGCATCGCACGTCTTTTCCGTTCACCCAATACAAGAAGTAAATCTTATTCAAAAACTCTCAAGGCATATAACCTAGTTAGTGCACAACTCAAGGCTTATGATGCATGGGATTGAAATAGGATATGGAACAGCAATAGAGTGGGAACCCAAATTAATATTCAACCCCACAAGCACGGTATGCCTATTAAAAGATATAAGTTAAAAGTATGATATATATATATATATATATATATATATATATATATATATATATATATAAAAGGAGATATGTGTGATATTGAACTTTTCAAGCATTAATGCTAATTTAGTGTTTTGATATTTTTTTTAAGGTTTAGAACGCGGGGACGACATATAGCGGATAGTAAGGGTTTTCTCATCCCCTTTTTCTTTTTTATTATACTCTATATTTCATTATTATTGTAAGGGTTTCTCTTTTCCTTTTCTCTCTTTTCTCTTCCTCTTTAACTTGTTTTATTTGGAATTATTATTGTAAGAGTTTTATGTTTCTATTTTTCTATTTTCAATTTATTGTTGAAAACATTAGTTTCTTTTTAATCTCTCTCTTGGTAATCTATGCTATTGATTGGGGTAGATAACCATTTTGATATTCGTGGTTATCCCCGTTAACTTTGAATGTTTTATTGAAATTCTATGGATGCCTCGTGTTATGTATGTTAAAAGTTGTTATAACCTCTTATGTTTGGACAAAGTAAGTTTATGATGGGTGGTTCCAGAAAGACCTCCAATGCATTGGGTAAAGAACATCACTGGAGAGTGTCAATCCAGATGATAATATGTTATGTTATGATTCGGTCTAGGTGGTTAACCTAGGTCATATGTTATGATACGATGTCTAAACATAATCTTCCATGTTATGATTTCCTTGTGAAATGTTGATCATGTATGCAAATGTTATATGGTATTTCCTATGTTCGATATCTTCATGATTTTCCTTACCCGCTTATTTTACCCTTATTGGGCTATTTGAGCTCACCCTTTTTATGATTTCTTTTCCAACCCCAGGAAATTAAGGGATGGAGAAACTAGGATAAGGAGTCGAGAAGTGCTTGGAAATAAAGTTGTGTGAAATTTTAAAGATTTATTAAGTTGTTTGCTCGTGTGCTTTGTTATGTAATAATGGGTTATGGACACTTAGTCTCTAAACCCCTAAACCTTAAAGATCTTGGATTGAAATTTGTAATAATGAATGGTTTGTTTGATTAATTAAGTAATAGTTTGAAATTGATATAAAATATGTATATTTAATTTCCGCTAACGCACCCAGTTTGGAGGTTTCAAATTTGGGGGCGTTACAATAGGCCTTATTTATGACAATTTATATATTCAGATTATTCAGATTATTGGCTATTGGCAATTATAAACTCTTGTATTAGAGGTTTATTCTTATTTCGACTTTTTCAGTTAATTACTTGAATTATTTGGGCTAGAGTTTGGGTATTCAGTTATCCTTCTTTAGATTATTGTTGGATCCTAATCAAGGTCCTCAACAATTTGGTGCTTTCATTGAGAGATCCTAATTAAGATTTCTCAATTTTATCTCGTGTTCTTCATCAGCAATGACGGAGGACGTGGCAAAGACGAACATGCAACGGTTTGAAGCCCTGGAGAATTCCATGACAGAGCTTTCGATAACTTTGGAAAAGATGGTTCGATTCCAAGACAGAATTAATCAAAAAATTGATCGATTATTCGCATACAAAGGAAAAGATTCTATAGGATGTAGACAAACTCAAAGAGATGATCGTAGGTCACGACAAATTTCACAGGAGGTGAAAGATATTTCAAGCGTTGAAGATAAACTATGTTTTCAGAGCTCACATGGATCACAACATGAGGCTGAGTTCCCATCTAGTGACTCATCTAAAGGGATTGGCGACCCAACTCCAACTTCAGAGTTCTTGATTCCTCTGGCTTCCTCTACCGTGGTGAATGATGCCCAAATCAAAGTCAACAAGACTGTCACCATTGAAGAGACTCTTAACAATATGATCCTTGTCTTCGACGATGCCCAATTAGGCGGTACCCTTGACGCAAGGTGCACCCAATTCTTAATCATTCCCAACAGCGTAGCCTTTATAATTGGACCGATCGACGCTCAACTCTCCCATGCCACGACTTTTTGCCATCACTTTTTACCATCCCTATTTGCAAAAGTATTCCATAAACCAGAGATGTGGGCAAAATTCATGATATATTCAAGATCTACTCCGTTTATGTTTTTGCAGCAGTTTAATTTTGTGACTGTGAGACAGGAGGTTCACATAAAGACGGTGGTCAGGAAATTTATAAAGGATTATGGGTTTCTAGGATTAATGGGGCGTTGTACTTTGAATGTAGAACAATTTCTCCAATGTTCCCTTGAGGACAAGGGAAGTTTCGAAGGGCGGGAGATTGTTGAGATTTGATTTCTTACATGCACTATTCACGGGAAGCAATATTGAAGATGAAGCCCGCGACGTGTTTGGCCTTGATGAACAAGTCTTCTCCTTTGTCTAGAAGTCTTTCCATATATTTACTTTCCTTATCGTATTATAAGTCTTTCCTTTTTATTACTTTCCCTTATTTAATTCGTATTAGGGTATTTTGGTATTTTACTTTAGTTTCCTAATTGTATTAAGTTTTCAATTCCTAGATAGTCGTTTGCCTATAAATAGGCCTTGTCTATGACAATTTATGTATTCAGATTATTGGCTATTGACAATTATAAACTTTCGTATTAGAGGTTTATTCTTATTTCAGCTTTTTCAGTTAATTACTTGAATTGCTTGGGCTAGAGTTTGGGTATTCGGTTATCCTTCTCTAGATTGTTGTTGGATCTTAATCAAGGTCCTTAACACATGTCATGCCTCTTAAAATATAGATAACACCAAATACATGCTAGGAAAACATAATAAATAATGAAAAATACAATTATTAAAAGAATGAAAAAGAAAATTTAATATTACCATTTGTTGTTTTAAACCAAACTTAGGGCATGTTTCGTGTAGTATTCAATTTTATGTTCTTAAAAACTATTTTAAATTTTGAAATGAAAAATTGTTTTCACCCAAATTCAATACATGTTTTTTTTGACAATAATTTTCAATTCATACTTTTTTTCCAGTCAGCTCCACAAAAAGCTAGGTAGGAAATAACTTTCTTTTTTCTCACCTCTCTGGTCCGACATCTAGAGACGAAACTAAAGGGGCCGGCTGCGCCCCCCCTTCCCCCCAAAATAAATAAATAAATATTATATTTATAAATATATAGCTTTGGGATTGGGTGACGGTTTATATAGAAAATGATAGCTTATAAATAATCATTTATATCTTTATATGTTTATATGTATTTATATCTTTATGAACGATAGTTTATAAATAAAAATGACCGTTATACATATATATATATATATTTGATTATTGTAATAAAAATAATAAATATATATAAACTAATAGTTGTAATTTTTTACCAAAGACTTGATGATTAATAAAAGTGAAAAGTAATGATATGAAAGTATAATTAATTTATATTAAATATTTTTATAATTTAATGGCATCATAATATATATATATATATATATATATATATATATATATATAACATTATACTTTTATTATATTACCTTTGATTTATAGATAGCGACAAATCTAGTGGGGCTGGCCGGAGCCATTACTATTTTAAAGTGTTTGTAATGAATATGCTGCTAATTGTAATAGTGATAAATTGATTATACAATTTAAAATTTTGTTTGAGTTGGTTATAAGAGTATTTGGTGAGCTTTCTATGCTTTCATGTTATTACTTAAAATTTATATAGTGTTAATTGCAGTTTGGGATAACAGTTTTTAGATGTGTGTTACATTAATCTTGAACAATTTGTATTTTGGCCCCCCTGATCACACTTTCTGAATCCGTCCATGCCGGCATCAAACTAACGAAACCTAACAATCAGTGCAATGGATCAAACGTGTGAAGCAAACCTGAGAACTAAACTTTGAGCAGCAAAGCCCACAAGTCCAAAGCCACTAACACTAGCAAAATCATGGACATTAGCTTGTATTAGGGTTGCACATGAATTCAAGAACTAAGAAGGATCAAGCAAAAATGAGATCACCCTTCTCAATGTCTTATAACTAGAACTAGAAATTTCTTTATCGAGTCCTTCGCTGCCACCGCTTCCATGACCATCATCACCATCAACAGTCAGGAACTAAGGAACATTGAAGGACACGAGAGGGAGAGAGACGTTAAGGATGGAGAAGTTGGGTGACTTCCACATGGTGATACTGTGAACAGTAATGGCCAAGCACAGGATGTAGCTCTCTATGACATGCTCACTATGGCACAACCCCCACAACTAGCCGACAATCTCCACCATTAGGTATAACCACACTCTCTCTAACTCCCTTAAGCACTCACGTGCCACTGAGCGCAGTTGCTGATTCATCATTGTCAACAATGATTACGTCAAACTCTCGAGTTGTTTCATACAATTGCGATGGATATTGTTTTGGGTTTGCATCGATGTGAACTCTTTCCCATTATCAGTTCGAATTGCTTTAATATCACAATGAAACTGAGTTTTAACCCAAGAAAAAAAATTCAATAGTGGTTGTGTCTCAGATTTAAAACTCATAAGATGAATCCAAGTATAACGAGAAAAGTCATCCACAATAGTGAGAAAATATCGGGCTCCGGAATGAGAATTAACCCTATGAGGTCCCCAAATGTCACAACGAAGTAAATCAAAAAATGAACTTGATGAAATAGAACTATGAGAAAATGGTAAGCGTGTTTGTTTGGCCAGAGGACAAATGTCACAAACATGGTGGGAGTTACAAAAAATTCCTAGAATAGTTTTGGATAATACTTGGAGGGGTGCAATGGAAGGATGTCCCAATCGTTGATGCCATAGATTGGAGGTACTTTTGATGTTGTTGGTTAAGTGTGGATTTTGGTTGTGTTGGAGGTAATACTAACCATTATATTGCTTGCCCAGACCAATTGTCCTCTTCGTGTCCACGTCCTGCACCACACAAAAATTAGGGAAAAAGGTGACATTACATTTCAAAGCTTGAGTAAGTTTGCTAACCGACAATAGATTAACCCGAAATTTTGGAACATGTAACACCCCATCAAGAGTTAAGTCTGATGATAGTCGTATAGTCCCATTGGACTTAATCTCTATTCTACCACCGTTGGGTAATTCCACAAAATCACAATACGCACCTTTTTTATTGTGTATTGGTGAAAAATTAGATATGTGATCAGTCGCACCACTATCCACAATCCAAAATGAATTTGAAGGAAAGTCATGACAAGTAGTATTGCAAGTAGATGTATGTATACCTGCAGCATTTGCAAATGACTGATCATTACCATTTTCTTTTCGAATCATGGCCATGAGTTGATTGTATTCCTCAGTGGTGAATGTGACTCTTTCATCACATGAGCCTTTGGCGGGTTCATCCCTACTATTTTGAGCATTGTGCATAGTCGGTTTCTTCCCCTTTGGCTTCACATTTTTTCCATGAAGTCTGTGGCCAATTGGAAAACCATGTAAGTAGTAGCATCGATCAACAAGATGCCCATCTCAATCACAATAACTACATTTAAGTAGTCTCCTTGAGGTATTGTTTTCTTGTGTCGTGGAAAGACGAGATGCTTGTCCCATAAGTTGCATTGCATGACGATTAGTGCCAATATCACGTTGAGAAGCCACATCAACTTGTCTTTCTTGTTGAAGGATCAAGGCATGGGTCTTCCGTGTATCTGGAAGTGGACTCATTATTAGAATCGACCCTTGAACAGTAGCATAGGATTCATTCAATCCCATAAGAAATTGCATCACCCTTTTTTTCTCTTCTTGTTCGGCAAGACTCTTCAATCCTCCACAGCTACAAGTTAATGGTTCTCGATATAAGGACAATTCATCCCATAAAGCCTTCTCTCGGCGCTGAGTCGGGGCGTCATTCAATTCATGAGACCCACTTCCCTTACGACACTGGCAACTTGCCCGGCACCATCTCTCCTGACGCCGTGGTCTCGCCCGATGTGTTTGCTGCGCCAGAGCCTCCATCCGTGCCATCGACTCCCGCGCCCACTGCCGTGGACTCCGCCGACCTCCCCGTGTCGGGCCCCTGGTACCTCCTGTTGACGTCAGGGGGAGCACGCAGTAGCGGGCTGACATAGATCCGGTTAACGATCCAGCCGCTGTGACTGTCCATCAGGATTCACCAGCGGTCGATACCCAACAGGATCAGCCTGCGACCGATGATTCAACCACGACACAATTGGGTAGAGGACATCGACAGTCTCGCCGCTCTGTTTTGCTGAATGATTTTGTCACATACAATGCTCGGTGTTTTCAAGATCCCATTCGCACTGCTCCCCTTACTTCATCACGGTCCTCAGGTACTGTTCTCTATCCTATAGCTAATTATGTCACTACTGACAAATTTTCAGAACGACATCAGATGTTCTTGGCACATATTGACGCCTCTCCTAAACCTACTCGGTATATTGAGGCCGTGCGTGATACCAAATGGCATGATGCCATGAGACTCGAGATACAGGCCTTGGAAGATAATCAGACTTGGACTTTAGTATCCTTACCTCCAGGGAAGAAGGCACTCGGTTGCAAATGGGTTTATAAAATCAAGCGCAATTCTGACGGCTCGATTGAACGTTACAAGGCACGTCTTGTTATCTTGGGGAACCACCAAGTTGAAGGAATTGACTACAACGAGACCTTCGCACCTATGGCCAAGATGGTGACGATTCGCACTTTCTTGGCCGTAGCTACTGCGCGAAATTGGGAACTTCATCAAATGGATGTGCATAACGCATTTCTTCATGGCGACCTGCACGAAGATGTTTACATGAAGCTTCCTCCAGGTTTCTTGACTTCCGATAGTACAAAAGTCTGCAAACTTCGCAAATCACTCTATGGCTTGCGCCAGGCCCCACGATGCTGGTTCTCTAAGCTAGCCACAGCTTTGCTGGATTATGGTTTTTGTCAGTCCTCTTCGGACTACTCCTTGTTTACATATTCCCGGCACTCCCTTTCGATGCATGTGTTGGTCTATGTGGATGATTTGATTGTTGCAGGGAATAATTCAGTCCTGGTGGCGAAACTAAAGAATTACCTAAGCTCTTGTTTTCATATGAAAGATCTTGGACCGCTTAAATATTTCCTTGGTCTTGAGGTGGCACGTAGTCCCGCCGGTATTTTTCTCTGTCAGTGTAAGTATGCTCTGGATATCATTTCTGAGACTGGTCTATTGGGCGCACGACCCTCCTCTCTTCCGATTGATCCAAATCATCATCTTGCCTTGAGCACCAGTCCGCTCATGTCTGACCCCCACTGTTATCGTCGCTTGGTGGGTAGGTTGATCTACTTGACCATTACTCGTTTTGAGTTATGTTATTGTGTGCATGTTCTTGCACAATTTATGCAGACTCCACGACAAGACCATTGGGAGGCCGCACTGCGTGTGGTACGCTACTTGAAGGGGCATCCTGGGCAGGGCCTTCTCCTGCGTGCGGACTGCGATCTCCGCATTACTGCTTATTATGACTTCGACTGGGCAAGCTGTCCTTTGACGCGGCGCTCCCTTACCGGGGATTTTGTTCTTTTGGGTCAATCACCTATTTCGTGGAAGACAAAGAAACAACATACTGTCTCACGGTCTTCGGCGGAAGCTGAGTATCGTTCCATGGCGGCTGCCTGTTGTGAATTGCAGTGGCTCCGGGGTCTACTCCTGTTCTTGGGCGTGACTCATCCTCTTCCGATGCGCCTCTACTGTGATAGCCAGGCTGCACTACATATTGCAGCCAATCCTATCTTTCATGAGCGCACAAAACACATCGAGCTGGATTGTCATTTTGTTCGGCATGTCATTCAGCGTGGCCTCATTGCCACCTCTTATGTGCATACATCTCAGCAACTAGCCGACATATTGACTAAGGGTCTCCCCAGCCGTCAGTTTGATTTCTTTATCCGCAAGCTGGGCATTCGCACTCTTCATGCTCCAACTTGAGGGGGAGTATTGAATGACGCCCCGACTCAGCGCCGCCGACTCAGCGCCAGCAGCGTGCGTTATCAGCGTGTGTTATTTGTTTCCAAAATTGTTGTGTCTATTTACAGCAAGTATATATCGGTTGTAATATGCTGTATTTAGAGCTTAAATCATAGGCTTTAATATCGAGCGTGAATGTGCATATGTGTGTATATAAAAGTCTTACGAGATAATGAATAAAGAAAGCACGGAGAAAATAATTCCTCTAGCACTTTTATCATGCTTGTCCCATAAGTTGCATTGCATGACGATTAGTGCCAATATCACGTTGAGAAGCCACATCAACTTGTCTTTCTTGTTGAAGGATCAAGGCATGGGTCTTCCGTGTATCTAGAAGTGGACTCATTATTAGAATCGACCCTTGAACAGTAGCATAGGATTCATTCAATCCCATAAGAAATTGCATCACCCTTTTTTTCTCTTCTTGTTCGGCAAGACTCTTCAATCCTCCACAGCTGCAAGTTAATGGTTCTCGATATAAGGACAATTCATCCCATAAAGCCTTCATCTTGGTGTAATAGGTAGAGACAGATTGTTGTCCTTGTCGATGTTCGACAATTTCTTGCCGAATCTGATATATTCTGGAATCGTTTCCTTGCGAGAACCTCTCTTTGAGGTCATTCCAAACCTCAGCAGCCGTTTCTGCATAAATCACACTCCCAACAATGTCTGGGTGGACCGTATTTAAGAGCCACGATAGTACCATGTCATTGCATCACTGCCAGACAGAAAACTTTGGGTCTGTGGATGCAGGTATTTTAATGGTTCCATTAATGAAACCGATCTTGTTCTTCGCGCTGAGGCTGATGCACATAGCACGACTCCATTGACCGTAGTTGCATCCTTCAAGTGGTTTGGAAACCAAGATGATACCCGGATGATCAGAGTGATGTAGAACAAGTGGATCTGACATGTCTATTGACACTTCCGTAGTTTTCGCCTCCCCCATTGTGTTGCGTACGTAGCGGAACGTGTTCAGGTCACCATGACTTGTGCTTTGATGCCATGTTAAAATGAAGATAAATGAAAAAGGAAAATGCAAAACAAAATTTTTTCCTTGTATGTTCTATACAATATTACAGACGATTTTGTAGGAATAGAGAATGTCTATTCTAAAAAATTACAATTAATTCTTACTAATTACACCTTTAATTCCTATAATTACTCCTTAATAAGATGGACAATTTCAATCAAAGATTTGAATCAATAAAGAAACCTTTGAATTTCTTTCCTTTAATAAGAAGTACGGGTTTTAAGTTTTTGATTGTCTTAATTGCGACCCGTTTTGTTGTATGTTGCTTTAATGCATTTTTTTATTATTTGGGTGTTTTGGGTTGACTTTTTACTGCGTATAAAGATTCATTGTTCTTCCATTGTTTAAAATCTCCATGCTGCGCTTTTTTTTTAATAGTATTAGTTTATTTTAAATGCGAAACTATATTCCTTGATGCATAATGGGTCGGTTCATGGAATCAGAATTTCATATTATAGGATAAGGTTTTAGCAGTTTGTGACTTTATGGTGATTTGGAATCGATTCACATGGTTATGGTCAGATTTCATGCACGGATATAGATTGTGGGATATTTGGAAAGCACACGTTTAGTCAATGGAAAGAAGTTACATATTCTTTGGGGGTTATTGGCAAGTGGCATGTTAGTATGGTTCTGGGGTTGCCTAGATTATTTTCATTTCTGTATCATTCAATTGTAAATTAATAAATAGTTAATTAATTAATTTAATTTATTTGATTTTAAATTGTAATTATATTTATTTTAATATTAATGTTATATATTAATGTTATAAATTAAGTTAAATAATTTAATTAAAATTATATATTAAGTTATAAATTAATATTTTATATATTAAGTTATATATTAATGTTATAGCTTAAGTTAAATAATTTGATTGGGATTTTTTATTTTTTAAAAAAATTATGGTTGAGGCGCCCGCCTCAACCGCCTCAAGGCTCCCGCCTCGCCATACAGCTTCGATTCCGTACCGTACCGCTTTTGAACCTTGGTTGTATCTAGTGGAACGCTATTTTATCCTTAATGGCTTCTCAAACAATGAAAGGTTGAGTGCAATGGGTATTTGTTTGGAAGGTAAGGCGCTAGCATGGTTCCAATGGCGCGAACGGGCTATAATTCTACGAGGAGATTCAAGTTTAAGCAATACTTTGGTATTGCTCAAGAATATGACAAAAACGATTCAAGATACAGGAGCAAGATTCTTGGTGGAATTGAGCATTCTCGAAGGGACACCCACCAAGTCACATGGGGTGATCTCAGGGCCGATATAGCAATTGTCACACCCTTTTGAGGGATTTTTTTCAAATGGCTACAGGTTTACCTCCACGACAAGATCTCGAGCATGCAATCGTGCTTAAAGATGGAGCCTCCCTTGTGAGTGTCCACCCGTACTGTTACCTCCAGATACGAAAGGATGAGATTGAGCAATTAGTCATGG
Organism: Taxillus chinensis; assembly: GCA_023512835.1. NCBI lineage: Eukaryota > Viridiplantae > Streptophyta > Magnoliopsida > Santalales > Loranthaceae > Taxillus > Taxillus chinensis. The sequence continues at coordinate 32,511,536 of CM042087.1, forward strand.
ACATGTTGGAGGCACGGTTCGAAGTATCGTCCGAGACTGCCACAGACCACCCGAATCGTCACGGTATCGGAGGGTCCCGATACGAGATCCAGCCCCGATACCAAAATATCGTGCATTCTCTCTGTCTCGTTGATCTCGGACGAGATATCGGGCGAGAAGAAACGATTCAATCGAGACTCGCTGCATCACGGACGAACATCCGTCCAAAATTGAAGCAGGTACATACCTTTCTTCCTCCACTCCTTTTTTTCGCCGATATTCTTTAAATCCTTCATGCCGACGTCCATCGATGCAATCCTCCCCATCTTCTCTTCTTCCTCTGTCTTCTCCGACAGGAAATATTGCGGCCGATCGCCGGATTCTGGAGGTGGATAAAAATCTTCTTCGACGAGATCTTCTTCCTCACCGCTAGGCGCTGCCGACTGCTGGATTCTAGAGGATTGCACGGTACCGCCGGGATCGCACGCTGTCGCTGCCTCCTTTTCGGTTCTTCTTCGACGGGAATGCAGCCAACACACGCTGCGAGATGCGTTTTAAGTTTTAACACATATTTATTTATTTAAATTAACTAATTTTGTTTTAAACTAATATAGTAATATAGTTTAAAATTTGATAAAATTTTATTTCTTAAATTAAAAATAAAATATGTAATAGTTAAATTAAAAATATTTAATACCCAAAATAAATTTAAGAATATTTATCATATTGTAAATTAAATTAAAAATATTTAATATCAATTGCTATAAATTTAAATATATTTATTATGGTATAAATTTAATACGGTATAAATTAAATTAAAAATATTTAATACGATATAAATTTAATACTGGCTGCTAAAAATTTAATATAATGTAAAATTTATTTACATATTATTTTAATACGGTATAAATTAATAATAAATGTGTAAATTAAGTTAATTTATAATGATCGTATGTGTTTTTTTAATAAAATTATAAGTAATTGATTTATTAAATTAAATAATAGATACTTTCAGAGGACATGTGTGTGTGTGTGTATATATATATATATATATATAATTAGACATTTTAATAGTTGTATTATTTAATAGTTGTTGTGTTATTTAATCAAGTTATTAATATCTAGTGTCTTTTTTTATGTTTGAAGTCATAACATGCAATTCAAATCATCTATTTTACTTGTTTAATGATTCTAATGTAATGATTTAATTTTTTCTGTTTTTTCTAAAAATTTTATTTTTTTATTTGAATATTATTTGACGCTTAAACTTATATCTCGCCCAAGATGTAACGAGTTGTCCACGACCGCGACGCGATAACATCCGTGACCGCGACTTCGAACCATGGTTGGAGGCTGGAATTATATAACCAAGCGTGAGTCCATTTTCAAGTCCAATTTTATTGGTAAAGAAAAAATATGACAGTTGGCGTTTTTGGATCGATTATCATGCCTTGAATAAGGCCACAGTGTTGGATAAATTTCCGATTCTGGCGATTGACAAGTTATTGGACGAGTTGTATTGTGCGACACTGTTTACTAAACTTGACTTGAAATCAAGATATCATCATATTTGCATGTAGCCGAAGGATGTGGCCAAAATTATGTGTCGAACTCATGAAGGGCATTATGAATTCTCGGTCTTGCCATTTGGCCTTACTAATTCTCTAGCTATCTTTCAATCTTTGATGAATAAGGTCTTTCAACCATACCTCCTGAAGTTGATGGACCCCCCAGCATCTTGTACATTATGGGCATCTTATATTGACAGAGGATATGGAAATTGTGTTGGAACCCGCTTCTCTAGAAGGCGAGTGCCCAAGTTCAATAGGCCCACCGGGCATGAAGGAGGTGCTAATTCGGTGGAAAGATTTATTCGTCTATGAAGCAACATGGAACCACTTGATGTGAATGATATGCAGTTCTTTTCGTTCCACCTTGTGGACAAGGTGTCTTCTTGGGAGGGGAGTAATGTTTGGTTCTTTTTTTATTGTTTGAATTTGAATTTGAGTTATTTGCGTTATTTATTGCATTTGAATTTGGGAGTTTCTATTTGGGGTATTTATTGCGTTAGAATTTGGAAGTTTCTATTTGGGGTATTTATTGTATTTGAATTTGAGAGTTTCTATTTGGGATATTTATTGTATTTGAATTGGAGAGTTTTATTTGGGTCATTTATTATGTTTGAATTTGGGGGTTATGTATAGTGCTCCTGCTAATATAGCTGTTGGGGTGTCAAGGTTGGGAGGATTGTCAGCTTTTATTGGCAAGGTGTGTTTTTGAGCTCACTTCTGTGACCATTGGGGTTACCTATACGCCAATCAAAGATTTCCATTTGCCAAAGCTGATTGAATGGGAAATTCATATATTTGTCCTGGTTGTGTTTGGAAAACATTCACCATTACAAGGCCTGGTTTGATTGTCATTATAATTCAATAAATAAGCACTCTGAAAATCAATTTTACAGGGGAAACATGTAACAAGTCTTCCGAGTATAAGCAATCTACAGATTATGGCCCAGTTTGGCATTACTGTTAGGAGGTTGTTTCTGCTTATTTTATAAGCAGAAGTAGTAAAAGGTGTTTGGTAACATTAAAAAAATGCTTATAAAATAAGTTTATGCTTTTTTTTTCTCAAAAGCAAAAGCAATTTAAAGGTTCCTTCTACAATCTGCTTTTTCAAGAAGTAGTTTTTTTTTAAATAAAATACCAATATTATCCCTCCTCAAGCAACCTTGCTAGCCATTCATGCTAAAATAAAATCAAATAGACTCATTCATCGTTGGATCACCTCCGAGAGGCACAAACCCAACAAGCATTATGGCGGCAGCGCAGGGGCTGGACTCTCTTGGCTCTCCGAGGGATCGTACTGCAAAGCCAACTCGAATTTGGTTAACCTCAGAGGTTCTATTTGGATCACCTCCAAGAGGCTTCATCGTCCTCCGCTGTTGAAATTGTCGCGTGGGCGTCGTCAAGTACTCCCGCCGAGATTCCAAAACTCGGTTCTCCATCGTCCTCTTTTTATCTCCCAGTTTTTTTCTTAATTTGTTTTAAATTTTTTTTGATTATTTATAAATTACATTCCTGTGAATAGGACTACGCATGGGTGAAACGTGGAATGCTTTTTCCCTTTCTAGAACACATGGAAAAGTAAGTTGTGATAGAAATCTAACATATTAATTCCAATTATTAGTTTCTTATATGCAAGGAATTGAGAGACGCCCATTGTCCAGATTTCAGGGGCAAACCCAGTTGCACAAGAGTAAGCAAGTGATTTTCTTTGATTATTGTTTTTTATTTTTAGTTTCGGTGGAAACAGAGGGGGGTGGGGATGGGGGGGGGGGTGGGGATGGGGGCGGGGGAGGATGAGAGCAGGCAGGTGGGGATGAAAGGGGGGAGAAATTTTTAATTTTTTTAAAATGATAATAGAAGGATAATTTTGTCTTTTAGATCTTTACAAGCACTTTTATTTTTAATTTACCAAACATCTATTATCTGCTTTTAAATTCTACAATACTTTTAAAAGTATATGTTACCAAACACTTACCTGCTTATTTTAACAACAGTTTATTTTTTCAGTACAACTAAAAGCAACTTCTCCTACAAGCAGAGCATTACCAAACTAAGCTTATATTTTCTCCAACAGTGACTTTTCAATCTTCATTTTCTATACGTCAGGTTGGCAAGGATGAATTTGGATACATGCTCTCTGACATTCTGAAACAAAACAATGTCAATAACAATGGTGTGCGGTTTGACCTAAATGCCCAGACTGCACTGGCATTTGTCACACTTAGAGTTGATGGTGAGCGCGAATTCCTGTTTTTTCGTAATCCAAGTGCTGATATGCTCCTTCAAGAATCAGAGCTTGATGTAGACATTCTTCAGCAGGTGTGTTTGCCATCCCTATTCTTTTTTGGTAAATATCACGCCGGAGATGTCTCAACTATATGTACATAACAATAAAAATATTTTTTGTTTATATAACTTTTCATATAGGCGGGGATCTTCCACTATGGTTCAATTAGTTTAATTGAGGAACCATGTAGGTCAACCCATCTTGCAGCAATGAGGATTGCCAAAGAAGCTGATTGCTTGCTCTCTTACGATCCTAATTTGAGACTGCCTTTATGGCCATCTGCAGAGGCTGCACGAGAGGGCATAATGAGCATATGGGACCAGGCTGATATTATTAAGGTATACAGCATAGTGATACGCGTTTAAAGGCTATATGTAGCTGCTTAACTGTTAGTCTTCTAACCCGATGATTTTTATTGTGTGACCATGAACTTGCACAGATAAGTGAGGGTGAAATTTCGTTCTTGACTGGGGGTGATTATCCCTATGATGATGATGTGGTGCTAAATAAGCTTTTTTATCCTAATCTCAAGCTTCTTATAGTTACAGAAGGTTCAATGGGATGCAGATATTATACTCAGGTTGGTAACTCATTAAAACTTCATTGAGCTTTTCTATTTGCATGCATGTGTCATGCTAAATGTGCCTGCAGAGACATACTAGGGAGTTTCAGTTGTGGCCAACGTTGACTAAATAAAAGATGCACCTAATTTGCATGTGATATGTGAAAGGTGCTGGTAAATTATGTGCAGGGCGTTGAAAGTCAGGGTAATTGGCGTGGAGTTTGCATTAGGATGAACACATTGTTTTGTAATTGTTTTTTCCTTCTGCACCTACATAATGACACGTTTGTGTTAATCTTGTTTTATGCCTATGAATCCTTGGTCCAGGATTTTCGTGGTAGGGTAGGTGGTGTCAAAGATAAAGCTGTTGACACAACTGGTGCAGGAGACGCATTTGTCGGTGGCATACTGAGCAGCTTGGCTTCTGATCAAAATCTTTTCCAGGTTAGCTTTTGTTGCTTCAAAGATAAAACTGTTTGATTAAAGGTTTCCCGTGGTTCTCTTGGATGAGGGTTCTGGTGTTTGATGTGTAGGACGAGGAGAGATTAAAGGAAGCTCTCTTGTTTGCAAATGCCTGTGGCGCCATCACAGTGACAGAGAGAGGGGCAATTCCTTCTCGGCCCACAAGAGGCAGTCCTCCAATTGTTGGAGAAAGCTGCTCCATGAGTAAAAACATGAGCAAGGTTCTATCTGCCCCATTTTTTGCTTACTCCAATACTTGCCTGTAATTTCTTGCCTCGAACGCTTAATAGTAAGTTTGTATACACTTTTCGTACTCTGATACTGTTACATAATTTCACTGCCCAACGCCTCAACCATAGTATTCATTGGAGATCAAGAGACCATGTTGATCTTTTGCCTATTCAAACCCATATCTGTAAGAATTATTGATAAATTTAGGAAAAACCAATTGCGGCCTGAGCCAGAAAAGTTCATGGGTTTTGAGAATAAATTGCCAATGGGTTGTTCTTGTGCTTATGTTGTTCTATGGCATGTTGGGCAACTGAAGATATAGCCCGATGTAATGTGTAATGGCCTTGTTTTCCTTTGTTTTGTGTTTCTTATCCGGCTGATTGTATTGTAATGTGTAATAACTGCTTATGTATACCAATGGATCTATTTTATTTTATTTTTAAACACCGTTTTAAATAAAGTCTGTTGTTTCTTAAAATATTTTAGCTGTTTTTTATTTTTAAATATAAACTTAATTTTTTTGGATCCAATATATTTTTAAAAAAATTCCTCTTTCTTATACTTTATTATTTGAGCCCTACTATATTATTCTTTTTACCAATTATTGATGTGAGACTCGATTTTTTTTAAAATTCCTTTTAAAACATATTCTCTCCTTGCTAAAATATTTTTTTTACAAAATTAAAAATCAAAATCAACTCTAATAAATTTAAAAGTTATGAAATCAAGTATTTATATTATTTTTTTTGTCTAAAAACGATTTATTTGTTTATTTTACTTATTAATGATCTACCGTGAATCACTTTTGAACTACATGTAAAAAGATTATAATTATATTTCAGATATTATATGTATGTTAAATATATTTTTTCCATAAAAAACTTTTATAGAGATATTTTATTAATAAAACTTAAAAGTCAATAGCTAAATTAGAATAGACTTCAAAGTTTAACTACTCTCGAGATAATTTTTACAAACTTATTTCTACATTTTATTTCCAAATAAACAAATCATTTATAAGTTTTCTTTAATTATTTTTTATTTAATAAAAATCATTTATTTGCGTAATGTTCAATAATTTAATGGCTAGTAGCTTAGGGCATGTTTGATATAAGGTTCAATCTTATGTTCTCTTAGTCACCTTTGAATTCTGTTGATCACCAATGATTTGGTATTTACGTCCATTAACCTTTTTTGATATCTTTTTAGAGTTGACTTTTATTTAATCATGTTGACTTTTAAACTTTTTTTATTCTTTTAATGCAATGCTCTTCTGTCACTCATCAATCTTTTAACGGTTTTGTTAATTTAGTCAAATTCAAAATTCAATAATATTTTAGCTATGAATATAATTAATTGCTAAAAGTTTTTATTAATTTTTATTATTAATGACATTTAAAAATAAATTATTTATTTTCAAAAACATTATTGTTGTTGGATATGGGTAAGAGTTATTTGAGAAAGATAGTGTACTAGTTACATGTTTCAAAATATATACTACCCAAAAATAAATAGTAAAGTGCTATTACCCATATAATTTGCCCCAAAATATCAAAGATTATTTCAATAGGGCTGCCAGTACACAACATAATGGGCTGTAAATATGGTAGTGGGATATTATTAGCCACAATGCATGTGGTTCTTTTTTAATCAAAGACTAATTATTGGACCACATAGGACAACTAAGATTTTCTCACAAAAGTCATTACTTCAATTGAGTTAAGCCAGCTCAGCTGAGCCGTACGTTAGGGTCACTAGTCATGTAAAATATGTTCTCGATTTAACTATTTAAGCTGGAGCTTGCCAAATAAATCCAAGGTGGAGGGGCGTGGGGTTTGACTATGCAGTGGGGCAAACTGAAAGTACTGAAGCATGGACTTATTGGAGTCTACAGAAATAGGTGGTGGGAACTATTCTAAAAACAGTTTGACGTGAAAACCCAGGGTTGAGAAAAGTATTGGAACTTCGTGCGAGCGAAACGTACGGAGTATAGCTAGTGGAACTACCCAAATAAGAATGATGCGCACAAAAGATATTGACATACTGGGAGTTTCATTAAATCGGCTGCCGGTGAGGTCAACCCAAGTTCAATAATGCTTTGAGTGAAATTGAAGCCAGCATTTGGAACTTTTTGCCCCTTAGTACGTTTGCCCATTCATGTATGTGTAATTGTATACACACATTTTTGGACAATACTATACATTTCAGACATTAGAGAGGAGGCACTTTAATAATGTGACAAGATTGAGAACGTTGTCTGTTTGATACAGATGTATAATGTGGGTCCGTGGGTGCCTACTGTTTCTCTTATTGAACACTACAACACATGAGGTATGCATTATTATGGTGGGGCGTTCGGTATGGTGAGTATTTGTTAAAATTGTAAATTTAAATTTAAATTTATTTAATTTTAGAATTTAATTTGTAAACCAGGTAAGTTTTTTTTTTTAAGTTATTTTTCATTTTTAAATTTAAATTTAATTCTAGAGAAAGACTCAAATAAAGTTTTTATTTTTTATTTTTTACTTTTTATTTTAAATTTATTTTATTATCTGGCCCTATCATATTTTTTTTTCTAATTTTATGGAATTTTTTTAAAATATCTTCTTTTTAAAATATATTTTTTTCATATCAAATAGAACTTGTTTTTAAATTATAATTGAACAGAAACTTCAATAGAATACGAAAATATAATACAAAACCATAACTCGTAACAGACAGGGACAAATCCAGAAAGTTCTATTAGGGGGGTCGAAATGCAAATTGTGTCACTTATGTTTACAAACTGTTACCTAAAACTGTGATTAGCACTAAGGGTAAAATTTTAAACCGTCAAACTATTCAAACCGACCCACCAAAATCGTCAAAATCAAATAAAATCGGTTTGACTTAATTTGAAACCGAATAATATATCGGTTTGGATAGGTTTAGGTTTTCAAAATCGCAGTTTAAACCGAATTGAATAGAATAATATTGTCATTTATTTATTTTATATTGTTTATTTTAGATTTTAGAACTTATTTATTTAATATTGATTGTTAATACTTGATATGTTGTATTTGTAAATTATATTATCTAATTTTAAAACTTTTAGAATTATAAATTTTATATATATTAGTATTGATGTGCTCACACGCTATTTATTTATTTATTTTATATCTATTTCAATTTCAAGTACTCAAAAATTAATGAACCAAACTGACTCAAATTGATTCAAAACGATAATTATTCAACCTGTTGGTTCAAAATGAACTGACCTAAATTGAATTAGTTCAGTCTGATTTGGTTTGGGTCAAGTAGCAAGTTTGATTTGATTTGATTTTGTTCAAATAAAAAAATATCAATTTAATTTGAAAAATAACTCAAATCGACTTAAATTAAACCGATTTTATCCATAATTAGTACTATCTAAGTCACAAGTAATGGCATAAAAGCTCACCAAGTCTGATAATTTTTTAAATTATATAATTCATTTATCACTATTGTAATTAGTAAGGTATTCATCACAAATATTATGTGACAATACATTATATTATTAAATATTTTAAATTATAGTTATATAATATATACATATATATATATATATTTTAAAAATTAGGAGGGACCCCCCCCCCTTTTAGATCCATCTCTAGTAACAAACATTGTCATATATCTTCAGCATTGGTATTAGATTAACCATTGTCATATTTAAAATTTGATGAAATTATAACTTTTTCATAATTCTAAAATCTTCCTAGTTCTTATCTATAATCTTACAATGGATTAACCATTGAATTCCCCAAAATAATAATATAATATAAAAAGAGAAAGAGAGGAAAGAGAAATGGATTCAATAAATAGAAAATAATTCTTTAAATTTGAAGAATCTCACAAATTTAATATAACTTATAATTACAAATTTTATTATTTAGTAAGTCCAATATAATTGTATTTCTCTTGCATTCATTAAATTATGCATTTAAATATGACAATAGGTAATTTAATGGCAATGAGATCATTTATTGAATTTTGGCATGACATAAATTTAACACATATGAAATACTTTTGAAAATCATATATAAAAGCATACCAATAGACATATTGAATGCATAAAATGGATTTAAAATATGAGAAAATATATACAAACATGTTTTAGGCCTCACGTACACCTGATGTGACAGTATCTCATTGGCTCAGTGATTTAATCAGGTTCCAACAATGATTTGATAGGGCCTTGATATAATAATAAATTGTTGCCACGTTAGGTGTACGCAAAAGGCATGTGTAAAAGCAGGCATGTACGTAGCATGCCATGCCTCTTAAAATATAGATAACACCAAATGCATGCTAGGAAAACATAATAAATCATAAAAAAATACAATTATTAAAAGAATGAAAAAGAAATTTTAATATTACCATTTGTTGTTTTAAACCAAACTTAGGGCATGTTTCGTGTAGTATTCAGTTTTATGTTCTTAAAAATTATTTTAAATTTTGAAATGAAAAACTGTTTTCACCCAAATTCAATACATGTTAAAATTAAAATAAATAAAGTTTTTAGTATTTTTACTTATTCTAATTTTTAAATGTTTATAATTGAATTTTCTCACAAGTTAATCATTAGATCATCATAAAATTTTACAGACATAATAAATATTATATAAATATTCAATCCAATGGTCAATTTTTAAAACAAATAACAAAAACATATCAGAATTAAAATAATCCGCACGATATGGATTATTTTGTTAGCTGCAGCAAAATCACGTCCTGATTATTTGTTAAAATGGTAAATTTAAATTTAAATTTATTATATTTTTAAAAAATTCTTTTTTATTTTTAAATTTAAATTTAATTCTAGAGAAGACTCAGATAATTTTTTATTTTTATTTTTTTACTTTTAATCTACTTTATTATCTAAGCCTATTATATATTTTATTTTTTTCTAACTTTTATGGGATTTAATTTTTAAAAAATATATTCTTTTTAAAAGATATTTTTTCCTATCAAATAGAACTTGTTTTCAAATTATAATTCAACAGAAATTCCAATAGAATATGAAAACATAATACAAAACCGTAACTCGTAACAAACACATAGGCCCTTCATTAATAATATTTTAAAACATAATCGTAACATATCCAGAGTATTGGTAGTGGATTAACCATTGTCATATTTAAAATTTGATGAAATTATAACTTTTTTATAACTTTAAAATCTTCCTATTTCTTATCTATAATCTTACATTGGATTAACCATTGAGTTCATTAAAATAATATTATAATATAAAAAGAGAAAGAAAGGAAAGAGAAATAGAAAAGAGATATAAAATAAACATTAAAATAATGATTCAATAAATAGTAAGTGGTTCTTCAAATTCGAAGAATCTCACAAATTTAATATAACTTATAATTACAAAATTTATCATTTAGTGAGTCCAATATGGCTGTAATTCAATAGAATACGAAAACATAATATAAAACCGTAACTCGTAACAAACACACATGCCCTTCATTAATAATATTTTAAAATATAATCGTAACATATCAGAGCATTGGTATTGGATTAATCATTGTCATATTTAAAATTTGATGAAATTAGAACTTTTTCATAACTCTAAAATCTTACTAGTTCTTATCTATAATCTTACATTGGATTAACCATTGAATTTATTAAAATAATAATATAATATAAAAAGGGAAAGAGAGGAAAGAGAAATGGGAAAGAGATATAAAATAAACATTAAAATAATGATTCAATAAATACTACGTGGTTCTTCAAATTTGAAGAATCTCACAGATTTAATATAACTTATAATTACAAAATTTATCATTTAGTGAGTCCAATATGGCTATATTTATCTTATATTCATTAAATTATGCATTTAAATATGACAATGGCTAATTTAATGTCAATGAGATCATTTACTGATTTTTGGCATGACATAAATTTAACACCTATGAAATGCTCCTGAAAACCCTATATGAAAGCATACTAGTAGATATACTGAATGCATAAAATGAATTTAAAATATGAGAAAATATATATACAAACATGCTTTAGGCCTAACGTACGCTTGATGTGATAGTATCCCATTGGCTCAATGATTTAGTCAAGTCCTACCAATGATTTGATAGGTCCCACCAGTAATTTGATATAATAATAAATTGCTGCCACGTTAGGTGTGCGCAAAAGGCTTGGGCAAAAGCAGGCATGTATGCAGCATACATCTTAAAATATAGATAACACCAAATGCATGCTAGGAAAACATAATAAATAATAAAAAATACAATTATTAAAAGAATGAAATAAAAATTTTAATATTACCATTCATTGTTTTAAACCAAACTTAGGGCATATTTGGTGTAGTATTCAGTTTTATGTTCTTAAAAACTATATTTAAATTTTGAAATGAAAAACTATTTTTACCCAAATTCAATACCTATTTTTTTGTTTGATAATAATTTTCAATTCATTTTTTTCGGGTCAGTTCCACGAAAAACTAGGTATGAAATAATTTTCTTTTTCCTCGCCTCTCTATCTGGCATCAAATTGACAAAAACCTAACAATCAGTGCAATGGATCAAACGTGTGAAGTAAACCTGAGAACTGAACTTTGAGCAGCGAAGCCTGCAAGTCCAAAGCCAATGATCTTGGCAAAATCATGGACATTACCTCCATTATTGTGCATGAATTAAAAAACTGAGAAGGCTCAAGCAAAAACGAGATCACCCTTTTCAGTGTCTTATGGCTAGAACTAGAAATTTCTCTATCGAGTCCTCTGCCGCCACCGCCTCCATGACCATCATCGCCATCAGAGATCAGGAACTAAAGAGCATTGAAGGACGCAGGAGGGAGAAAGGCATTGAGGATGGAGATGTTGGGTGGCTTCCACATGGTGATACTTTGAATAGCAGTAGCCAAGAACATGATGTAGCTCTTCATGACGTGCTTGTTCTGGCACAACCCTCACAACTAGTCGGCAATCTCCACCATCAGGCACAACCACACTCTCTCCAACTTCCTTATGTCACGGGGTCAGATTTCATGCACTTCTCAACCCATTGCAGCACTTAGCTTCTCTATACATGGTCTGCTAAGTCGAACCTTTGAGGGTTGAAGCGCACGTAGACTGGTTTTGCCCTGGCATCGGGCTCATTAGGAGAACGGCTCCAGTTCTCGATCAGTTTGTGTAAGGATGGCCAAATCACTTATTCAATGTCAAGTCCTCGACTAGTGGCGTGCTCTCTGCACTCAAGTGGGTCGACACGTCTGAACTCTGAAGGGGTTCTATCCATTCTCTGACAGGAACTGACTGGAGCCTTCCGCTACATACCATCTACGCTTCAACCTACCCCTCTCCTATAAGTAGCGCGAATTCATTTTTGAATCATGCCACTAAGAGACGTCCCGAATTCTCAAGGTATGACATTCTCCTCCACCTAATCCTCGCAACGTCCTCATTGCGGTTGTTGACATCGCCTCCCTGTAGGCTGCGACATCTTCACCTCGACGCCCTCCCGCTCACCTAATGACAACTGGTTGGACATCGCTTCCCCACAGGCTGCAACACCTTTACCAAGATGCTCCCCGCTCGCCTAATGTCCAACGGATAAGAGGCTTCCAAGATCGCTCCGACGCGCTCCTTCATACTCTCTTGCCCAACTCTATATCACACTCTAGGATACTCCACCTCTGTGGACACGAAGCGTGCAAAACACTATTGGTCAACTCACTTCTGTGAGCTCCCCTCATTGTGATCACGCTGCTCGCGAGAGTGCTCGGCGAGTCTTCAGGATACGGGCCGGTTCGGCTTTGACACCACTTGTCACGGGGTCATATTTTCTGTGCCTCTCAACCCATTGCGGCACTTAGTTTCTCTATAGACAATCCACTAAGTTGAGCCTTAGAGGGTTGAAGTGCATGTAGACTGGTTTTGCCCTACCATCGGACTCATCAGAAGAACGGCTTCAGTTCTCAACCAGTTTGTATAAGGATGACCAAATCCCTTCTTCAACGTCAAGTCCTTGACTAGCTGCGTGCTCTCTGCACTCAAGCGGGTCGGCACGTCTGAACTCTGAAGGATCTCCATCCATTCTCCGACACGAACTAACTAGAGCCTTCCGCTGCGCACCATCTACGCTTCAACCATCCCTCTCCTATAAGTAGCACGAATACATTTTTGAATCATGCCACTGAGAGACGTCCCGAATCCTCAGGGCGTGACACTTGACCACTCACGTCCCACTGAGTGCAGCTGCCGATTCACCATTGTCAACAGCGACTACGTCAAGCTCTCGAGATGTTTCACACAATTGTGATGGATTTTGTTTTGGGTTTGGATGGATGATTGATTTGATTCGCGATGGTCGGTAACAGTGAGGTAGATAAAGATGGAGGTGGCAAAAATTAACATCTGCTGCTTGAGCATGAAGGTGATGGAGACAGCATCAACCGTGGCTTGCATTAGGGTTCGCACAACGTCGACGACACTAGCTTGGGTTTGTTCTTTGGCCTCTGATTCCACCTCAAATAATTATTCGAGGAAGACAAGGATGTGAAGCTTGATATTGAGGGGAAAGTCTCGACGAAGGATGGCGGATAAGGATAAGTTGAGGAGGGAGAGGCCATTGTAGTGGGTAGAGGAGGTCCACCGCTCGCGACAGCCTCCGCTAAATTGAAAGTCGTTGAAGAAAGCCTCCAAGTCCAAAGGAGACAGTAGTCTTGCCATCTTCATCGACAATGATGGTGGTTGCCCCATCGATGGCAGTAGGAGGGCTACGGTTGGTGATACTTTATTGGGGGTCTCGAGCTAGATTCATGCTGGTGAAGACAAGTTAGTGGGGCTGGAACAACAACAGTGGTTGGATATAGATAAGTACAGAATACGCAAAAATGAAAACAAAAAAGTATTTTCAATATTACACAATCATGTATCATTTATATAGTAAAAGAATTTTAATTTAAATTTTAAAAACAATCTCCAAATAAGTGGAGGGATAGTTTTCCATATTATAGAAACTTGTTAAAAAATGTTTTTCCATAGATGCTTTTCTTATTCTATAATTACTAAAATAATATTCTCATAATTTAAAATAAATAATAACAATATATAGGGTGGAGTGGGGGCTTGGGCTAATGCGGATAAAGGAGCAGTTGCGTCTGATGAAGGGGTGGCAACAGCTCTAAGTTTGTGGTCTCGGCTATGAAAATTTAGTTCATACGACTACTAGTAGTAGATTAGTTAAAATTTTAGCTAAATTTATCTACATAGAGCAATATTGGCCACAAATTATACTCCAAATTTTAGCTAAATTTAGCTAGCCTATAACATGTGATTTCGAGTACAATTTGTGGTCAATATTACTCTATGTAGACAAATTTAGCTAAAATTTTAGCTAGTTTACTACTAATGCTCTAAAAGGAAACTCTACTCCAAATGATTAAGGGCATGTTTGTTTTGCCTGTTTTTTGTTTTTGTTTTCAAAATGTGATAGCTGTTTTCGAGTATAAAAAACATAAAACTGAAAATAATAAAATATTATTTTTATTCTTTAGGACCTAAAAAGTAAAAATAAGTTTTTGTTATTTTTAGTTTTCTATTTTATGTATTGAAAAATAGATATCACATTTTAAAAACGAAAACAGAAAATACCCCAACCAAATATATCATAAATTACGTCCATGAAGATTTTGTGCGGAATATACAAATACATTTAAAGATGCCTCCCAAAATGGTTTTTTCATTTTCTCTTGAAGTTTAAATTGACTTTGTTTTGAGCCATACCAAAGCCACAAACAAACAATCATGACGTATTGTGTGTAATATAATATATCAAAGCACAAATACAGAAATCCTCACGCTGTGTTTGTAGAGAAGTACCACACCCACATCTACCTTTTTTCTTTTTTCTTTTTGGGGCAAAGAGAGGGTATATGGAAGTGTGTGTAGGAGCATTGAGATCGCACTCTTGTTTTCTTCTTTTGTTTTCAAACCCAACTAATATTGAAATTGTCAATCCAATAATAACATACTACAAATGATATATAATGATATATATATATATATATATATATATTTATTTATCAAGGGCTTGGACCAGCTCTTTTTGGGTCGGTTATGTCTCTTTTGGTCCTCCAAGGGCCTTCTGTCTTAGCCCAATTGGATGGGATCAATTAGAGGCCTAGTTCTAAATATTATGTGGCTTAGTATTGTTAAGAAAAATATATAATTCGGTTGTGTTTGGTATTATTAATTTAACATTAGAAATAATATTTGTGGTTAGTTGTAACTGTTTGATAAATATTATATATATATATATCATTTGTAGTATGTTGTTATTGGATTGACAATTTAAATATTAGTTGGGCTTGATTTAGTTAGTTTAATTAAATAAATAATATTTGAGCTTGACACTATTAGTTTAATATTATAAATATTATCTGGGTTTAAATTGATTTGTTTTGTTAAATAAATATTGTTAGACTTGTTATTATTTGTTGGCGTTATAATTGTCATTTGCGGTACGTTATTATTTGGCTTGGTAATTTAAATATCCTGAAATGTCATACATCGATTACGGATTATTTGAAATTTCTATTTACTGATTATATGTGTAGAATTGGTGGTGGAGTTGGTTCGGTTAACCATGGGTCCCACATAGGGCTGGCAAGAGGCCGTAGGTCCCCTATGTGGTTGGTTAACTCAGGTCCCATATGTGGCAGGTTGTCATTAGGGACACTACAGGTCCCACATATGGTTGTCTGGTAATAACTGAGATTCTAGGTGTTGGTTGCGGGAATCCCGTGGATGGTTGGATCGTTCGGTGTGTATCTTTAATGAATGAAATGTAATGGGTATGATGTTATATTTTGTGATTAAATGTAAGCTTATTTTGATAGAGTAGGACACTACACTGGCACAAGCATACACCGATCATGTAGACTTAAGATTCCATGTTATAGGACGGTGAGGAGATGGAGATCACTTACTGGGCATTTGTGCTCACTCCTACTTTGTTGACATGTTTTAGGTATCAATCCATTTGCTAGAGGCTGGTTCGAAGCTAATGGTTATTTATTTCACATTTTGTCATAACTTGGTTTAAGAATTTTTGTAAGATAATTGGTTTTATTATTTGAATATCCGGACAAGGGTCCGTGAAAATTGTATTAGATTTATAGCATGACTCTGTTATTAATAAATTATTTTCCTTAACTTCATAGCATGTGGAATGTACAGGAATACCCCTGATGTATGATTGTACAGGTATAACTCGGATAGCACCCGCTGTGTAGTTCATATTGGTGCTAGTCACCAACCCCTTGACCCTTCGAGTGCGGGCATGGGGAAGTCACACTCTTAGTTCCAGTCCTTCCGAGATTTATATATGTAACTATATAAATGTGTATAACTTTATGAGCTCCAAATGTTGTTATCTCAACCTTAGGGTATCTGAACAATCTCGTCCATTAATTATGACATTATAGGATCAAAACGATTTGTGTCATATTTAGCGTGACTAAACCCATCAATGGTCACATATAATATCATAGCTAAATAATATAGATCAATCATGGATGCATAGCGTGGAAATTACATGCAATATAATTTATACATGTCTATTTCCAACTGGTCCTACTGAATTGATATCAAAACTTAACACAATATAATAGAGTGTATTAAACTAAATACTTTATTTCTGATCAGAAAATTCATAAATCCATAAGTACATAAAAAGTCCAAAACCAAACATAGAGCAATAAAACATAAATACTAAGAACTCCCACTAAAACATGATATCCTCACACAAAATGACACCCATATAAGAAGTATGCTCATGAAAGACCTTGGGTGGCAATCCTTTTGTAATTGGATCTGCTATCATAGAGTTTGTCACAATATGTTCTATGGATATCTTTCCACTATGTACTCTTTCCTTCACAACTAGATATTTAATGTCAATATATCTTGACCTTGAAGAACTCCTGTTGGTATTGGAATATAAGACTGGAGATTTATTGTCACAATATAGTTTGAGTGGTCTTTCTATGCCCTTTAGAATACGCAGCTCTGTGACAAAATTTCGCAGCCATATCCCACAATTAGATGCCTCATAACATGCTATAAATTCTGCTTCCATGGTAGAAAAAGCCATTAATGCCTATTTGGCACTCCTTCAAGATATAGCTCCACCAACCAATAAATATATGTAGCCTGAAGTTGATCTTTTACTGTCTTGACATCCAGCATAATTAGAGTCGGAATACCCAATGATTTGCAAATGATTCGATCTCCTATATGTGAGCATGTAATCTTTTGTTTTCGGTAAATACCTCATAACCCGTTTGACTGCTTTCCAATGATCCATTCCAGGGTTGCTTACATATTTGCCAAACATACCAACAATATATGTAATATCCGGATGTGTACAGACCTAAACATACATTAAACTCCCTACTGCTGATACATAATAAATGTTTTGCATTTCCTTAATTTCAAGAGTAGTTTTAGGGCACCAATTAAAACTAAATTTGTCTCCTTTAGCTACAGGGGTGTCACCTGGTTTACTGTCCTGTATGCCAAACCTTTTAAGAACTTTATTGATATAGCTCTTTTGTGATAATTAAGAATACCTTGAGAATGATCTCGTTGTATTTGGATCCCTAATACAAAAGAGGCGTCACCAAGATCTTTCATTCCAAAATTATTTGATAGAAATCTCTTGGTTTCGTGCAACATGCCTATATTATTTGTGATAAGCAGTATGTCATCAACATATAAAACCACAAATAATAGTTTACTCCCACTGAATTTGTGATATACACAATTATCAATAGTGTTTGTCTCAAAACCAAAACGAGATAATCACTTGATGAAACTTGTGATACCATTAACGAGAAGCTTGTTCGAGTCAATAGATAGATTTTATCAATTTGCAAACCATATTCTTTGGGTCTTCCAACTCAAAGTTTTCTGGTTGCACAATATATATCGTTTCATCAATGTCACCATTGAGAAAAGCTGTTTTGACATCTATCTAATGAAACTCAAGGTCAAAATGTAAGAAAAGCCATGATTGTCCTAAAAGAGTCTTTCGTTAAAACTGGAGAGAAAGTCTCTTTAAAGTCAATTCCTTCCTTTTGAGTAAAGTCTTTTGCTACAAGACGAGCCTTATACCTCTCCCCCTGAAAGTCAGACTCGGAGAAATACATAATGTCTTCATGAAAGACAACATCCATAGTGATAAACATACGTGTAGTAAGGGGATGATAACATCTATATCCTTTTTGATGCATAACATAACCAACAAAGACACATTTTAAGGCTCGAGGCATTAACTTACTGTGTTGGTTTGGAGGAAGATGGACATAAGTAACACACCCGAAGACATGAAGGGGGGAGGTTTAGGATTGTAGGAGCAACAACAGCTACTTTGAGTGCCTGAAAAGGTGTATGGAATTGGAGAGAACGAGATAGAACACGATTGATAAGATATGTGGCAAAGAGTAGTGCTTCACCCTAATAACACAATAGCATGTGAGCCTCAATGAGGGAAGCACGAACAACCTCCAATAAGTGTCTATGTTTCCGTTCAGCCACGCCATACTGTTGAGGGGTATCTGGACAACTGGTTTAATTGATGGAACCATGGGAGGGCAAAAATTATTAAAGGTCTGAACTATTGTATTCCCCGCCATTATCATTGCGTAACACTTGGATTCGAGCATGATATTGTACACAATAGTATTATAAAATTTCTAAAACAACAAGTTAACTTTTGATTTGGATTTCATCAAACACAACCATGTCATTTGAGTACAATCATCAATAAAGGTAACAAACCAACGTGACCCACCCAAGGTTGGGACTTTGGATAGTCCCCAAACATCAGAGTGAATAACCATAAAAGGAACAAGACTTTTATTTAAGGTTAAAATAAAAGAGGTACAATAACTTTTTACAAGTTTACACATATCACACTTGAACATAGAAAAATCGACATTTATAAATAAACTAGGAAACAACATTTTGAGATAACCAAATGAGACATGCCCTAAACGGTGATGCTAGAGTAAGATGTCTGCAACCTTCTTGGATGAACCAATCCTCACTACTGATAAAGCCTGATATAATATGCTGAAATGTCTGATCCCAAGTCCAAGTAATATAACTTCCCTCTTTTAACACCATAACCAATCGGTTGTCAAGTTTGAATGTCCTTAAACACACAATAATTAAGCCAAAAAATAATAACACAAGATAATGTAGTAATGATTTGAGAGACCAATAAGAGATTATAATTTAAGGAGGGAATAACTAACACAAAATCAAGATGTAAAGTATTAGTGAGATGTGATGACCCTTTCCCAATTATCAAGGTGGTATTACCATTAGCCATGGAGACACATTTTTGGGAGGATGAGTGACGATTGGTAGCTTGTCTAACATCGAATGTTATATGATAAGTAGCATGAAAATCAATTATCCATACACTATTCAAAACAGGTGTAGAAGTGGTGGACACCTTATCTCTAATGTTTGAAGTAGTTAGCAAGGCAGATGATGTAGGATGGGCATTGTCATCCATTAGTTGAGAAACTGCTACAGTGGAAGGGCGCTTTGAATCTTGATGCTTTATGCGGTCCCACCAATCTAGATAGCCAATGAGTTCAAAGCAGTGATCTTTTGAATGACCTGTTTGATTGCAATGGGTGCATTTGTAGGTAATTTTGTCGGATATGTTTGAAGGTTTTAGATTACTAGATTTAGGACGATTGCGGGATGTCTTATTGTGTGGATGGCGTGAAACCATACCGAAAGCTTCAAGTTTCTCAATATCGTCATTCAAGGTAGTAAATCATATGGCTTCACGATGGACTAAGGAATAACACTTTTCTAGACTTGGGAGTGATTCACACTATAAGATTTCCCACCGGAATTGGTCAAAACCTTTATCCAATCTAGCCAAAAAGATATGTACTCGAGTTCACTCAAGGGATTGTCGATATGTTGTAACATCATCAGGATCCTTCATGACTACTTTATCACGATGATCAAGTTCTTGAAAGATCTCTATTAACTCCCCATAGTAAATGGAGGGTGATCGAACACCTTGTTTGGCCGAAAAAGCTTTATGGTGTAACGAGTAAACATGCATCTCATCATTACCTTCATAAAAGACTTTAGATAGAGCATCCCGAATTTCACAAGCAGTGGGTATACAGATATAGCACTTCACGATGTCAGGAGTCGTGGACATTAAAAGCCATCATTTCACCTTTTGATTTTTAGCATACCATTCGTCATATCCCATAGTTAAGACATCAAATGGAGCAAATTTGCTGATGATATAAGAGAGTTTTCTCTTTCAGCAATATACATCTCCATCAATTAAGACCACACATCATAATTAGTTTTGGTAAGTTGAATGCCATCATTAAAGGCACCTTCCGAATGGACAAGAATTGGTACGAATTTGAGGCCAGAGGATTCAATCATATCGCCCATTTTTTCACAATAAGACATGAAAAAAGACGATTGAGATTTTCGGTGGTTGGCGTGGGGGTTTGATGCGGCAAATCGGGTGTAGGACGAGTGGGAGAGAAAAAAAGGATGAATTTGATATTAAGTGATATTAAATCATATATCACTTAAATCCGTAAATACCACATGACTTTAAATCTAGAAAAAAAAAAGACGAATGGGGATTTAGATGAATAAGGACGAATGGGAATTTGGCAGTTGGAATTTTTGATGGGCAAGCAAGACAAGAACGAATTTGGGATTTTCGTATGGTGTTTTGTTTTGGATCTGGGTTTTAGTTTGTTTTGGCTATGGTGGAATGAATTTGTGGCAAAAGTCTTTAAACCTTGGCTAGCTCTGATACCATGTAAAAAATACTGATTTTCTTATTCATTAGACTAATGCAATACAGAGTACAAATATGAATAAATAGAATCTAATCAAATCCCAACAAATCAGCCTATGAATCTCCTATATTCTTTTATATAAGAAAATAATATCAATTGATATCCTATTAATTAATAAAATATTATCAATTAATAGAATATATTTGCAAATTAGTAATAATCTCAACACTCACATATCATCTTTGCTTGGTAAAATGTAAAAAATGGGTAGAAAAAAATAGATGAAAAATATGTGAAAAAGGAAAATAGGTAGAAAGAAAATAATATGAATTTTATTATTTTATGATTGATTGATTGATTGATATATATATATATATATATATAAAATAGGTGGAAACTTATTACAATAGTTTTCTTTTTAATTTTAAATTTTATACAATTTTTATTTATTTAGATCATATCAATTACTGCCAATAAATAAGGAGCATTTAATTCTCTATGGTTCGACACCCTATTACATTTCTATTCATTTTCATGCTCTATTAACATGGAAATTGGGTATCAATTTCAAGGACATTTTTTCATCCTCCCCTTGTGTTTAAAGAAATATCAATGTTTTCTTCACTTAATTTCATAAACATTGAATATTTATAGGAAGCTTAATTCATATAACTAGTTAAAATAAGTTTTTTAAACCCACTTGAAGTCCGGGTAAAACGAAAGTGTAGATAATAATAATTTAAAATAAATCTACTAAGATGGGCCCTTCAAAAAGAAAATTTCTTTTAATAAAAAAAATTAATTTGAAATAACAAGCCGATGTCTCATCATAGTCGATGCCCTTGCGCTGATAATGACCGAAAATAACAAGCCGCGTTTTCAAGCGTTCGATGCTGCCGTCAGAGTGATATTTGATCTTATATACCCACTTGCTCCCGAGAGCTTTCTTTCCTGGGGGCAAGTTAGCCATAACCCAAGTCTGGTTTGCCTTAAGGGCTTGTATCTCGGTAGCCATCGCAGCCCGCCATCCGGAATCACGGACAGCATCATGAAAGTTGTTTGGTTCCTGCCCGCTGGTAACTGCGGCAAGAAAGCCTTGATGGCGAGGAGTAAATCGATCATAAGAAACAAAGTGAGTAAGAGGATAAGGAGTACCTAAGGACGATGGATGGGCGAAAGAACTGGCTGAGGACTTTACTTTGTGTCTGGTATACGTGACAAAATCTTTATAGCGAGTAGACGGTGTCTTATGGCGCAGACCCCTGCCCAATTCAGCGGGTACTAGTGGGTCGGTGACAGTGGGAATGGGTGGTGCATGTGCTGTTGGTGCCTGGGCAAGTGTGGGGGGCTCCTCTGCGGGAACAGCATCATCACGACCTGGTGCAGCGGTCGTACAAGGGATAACGTCCAGATCCGCCCCGATGGCTCCTGTAGACCCCGAAGGAGAAAGGGTAGTGGGCTGGTTATCAGGCAATACGTCCGAGGGAGGTCCTATAGTGGTGGAGAAGGGTGGGACATCTGCATCATCAGATGTGAAAATATGCGGTGCGGCACGAGGAGTAACAGGAGTGCAATCTTGTTGTACAACATAGGGAAATTCATGTTCATAGAAGTGAACATCACGGGACACCAAGTAGTTGTGGGACTCCAAATCATACAACTTCCAGCCCTTCTTTCCATACGGATAACCAACAAAAATGCACTTACGACTGCGGCTAGCAAATTTGTCGCCATCCCACCATTGGTGATGAGCATAGCAAAGGCAACCAAAAACTTTCAGGTTATCGTACTTAGGAGAACGACCGAACAATTTTTCATATGGTGTGAGACGATCAAGCAAACGAGACGGCATTCGATTGATCAAATAACAGGCAACAAGGACACATCCACCCCAAAATTGCATAGGCAAATTACCCTGAAAACGTATAGCGCGGGCCACGTTCAGAATATGTTGGTGTTTTCGTTCGAATCTCCCATTTTGTTGGGGAGTGCCCACGCAGGCAGTCTCAAAGATAACACCTTGCTGGAAAAAATACTCACGAAGACAATTAAATTTGGTACCATTGTCACTCCGTACCCGCTTTATTTTGGCACCAAACTGACGATCAATCAATGCAACAAAATTCAAAAATAGACCCTTTATTTCTGTTTTATTGCAAAGTAAAGAAACCCAAACGGCACGCAAACAATCATCAACAATTGTAAGAAAATAAGTTGCCCCACACGAAGCTGGAGTATGATAAGGACCCCACAAATCACAATGCACTAATTCAAACAAACTGCAAGCATTGCTTTCACTCAACGAGAAATTATCTCTACGCTGCTTAGCACGAGGACAAACGTCACAAGTGCGTTTATTTTGATAGCAACAACTCACATGAGGAAGAAACTGCAACACGTTGTCGGAGGGATGACCCAAACGCTTGTTTGTGCCATAACTCGAGAGACGTTTCCACTGCCATTGCACGCACTTGAGGAATACCACGGAAAAAGTAAAGTCCATCAGCCCGTTCACCTGCTCCAATCAACGTCCTCGTCATCCGGTCCTGTATTACACACAATGTTTTGTTAGCTTGAATGTTAAGTGGGAAAACCGAAATTCTTTTCTATGTCAGTTTTCCACTTCTATCGCCATTTTCATATCGCCAATAGCAGAAATAAATTTGTACGTTCTTTTTCCTTACTTTCATACGCTTGTCCTTTTCCCTTACTTCCATATGTTTTCCATGCTAGCCTAACAGAGGGTACATATTCTTATCAGTTTTCTACCACAAATTTCTTTCTCCTTATGTACTTACGTACAAGCTACTGGTGAGCTAAAAGTGGCATATTGTTTAAAATAAGCCTAAAACTATTTTTAAAATGTAATTATTAACTGAGTTCATCTTTGATTAAAGTAATTATTATTTATATTTATTTAAATAAGAAACGTACCTTACTTACACACGTGTTTTCTTCTAATTTTATAGTTACGTATCAAATGGTATTTATATGTGTAATTTTTAAGTAGTATTTAAACTCGATCCGAAATTTATATATCATTATGTGAATTCATATTCCGATTTTCTGACATAAACTATTTTAACGGCCTTTGTGCTCAAAGCATATGATATAATGATAAGATGCTAACACCTTTTTGGAGTGATTTTACTTCGAACAAAGGTAATAAAAATACAAAACTTCCCTTCGTGGCCGACATAATGGTCATTAACACAAACACACGTATACATGTAAATATATATATATATATAATTAATAAAGCATTCGTGCAAGTGCCACAGTGTCAAGATATGTATGAAAGCATTCTGATCCTCCAAATAATATATTGGTCAAGATCTTCTGCGATGGCTCGATTTATTTATAATATGTTTTTGTTTTCCATGAATCAAAGGTTTTGTAAATAAAGGTCACTGACTGGAGCCGGCAATGTTGTCGAGCATAGCGCCACATACAAGAATCAGTACATATGACATCTTATTGGCTCCCCTCTCTCACATAGATGACCTCGTACGTCTTTGCCCATTCGCTCAAAGCTCAAGCCACGATCACCACTACTGCTACGACATCGTTTTACATCTAATCATGCACTTAATGAGCCAAAGGCCTTGCTTAGTTGCTTTCCGCCTTTATTATTATTATTATTATTATTATTTTATTAT
The DNA here is from genome assembly GCA_023512835.1 of Taxillus chinensis. Classification (NCBI taxonomy): domain Eukaryota; kingdom Viridiplantae; phylum Streptophyta; class Magnoliopsida; order Santalales; family Loranthaceae; genus Taxillus; species Taxillus chinensis. Next base: position 32,536,136 of record CM042087.1, read on the forward strand.
AATTATTTTATAATTATTACTGTTATTTATTAGTGTTGCTAATTTATTATTCCATGTTTTTGAAGGAAAGCCAGGCAGAGAAGGCCTCCAGAGTCGTCATATCCGCCCTATAATGCGTCTGCGTGAACTCCGACAGCATGGGCCACGTAAAATCCGGGTACATCCTGGGACTCACGCCGCCGCTGTCCAGCAGCTCCCGCGGCGGCCGCACCACCTTGTCCCACCTGGGGCACAGAAAGAAAGCCAGAGATTTCCTTGCCATCTTGCTGTTCACCACCGCCCGGTGCAGGCAGCTCTTGTACCTCCCATTCGAAAGCGCCTACAAATGTAAAATACCAAACAAAGGTTTTTACGTACGTCATTCTTGTGTGTGACTGCAGTGAACATATTATACCATGAAGGTTTTTACATATAGAGGCGTGGCGTCGTCGTATTTATATTATATTTTATACCATGAAGGTGTCGCCAATGTTGACAACAAAAGCGTGGGACACGGGCCTGACGGAGTGCCACTTGCCGTCAGCGAAAACTTGGAGACCACCGACTTGGTCTTGGTGAAGAATGGTCAACGATGTTGGGTCGCAATGTGGTCCAGTCCCTAGGGTGAGACTAGGCTTCTGGCACGGCGGGTAGAAGTTCAGCCTCATGATCGAGTCGTTCTCCTCGAAGAATTCCCGGAAATATTGGGTCCTCCCAGCCCCGTTTCCCAGCCCAATCCCCAACAGCTCCATGATTCCTAAAGACAGCTTGTTCATGGCCTCGCAATACTCTTGGTAAACCTTCCTAATAATGATTTTTTTTTTATAAAAAAAAAAAAAAAAAAAAGGAAAAACAGAACAAAACGATACACGCACATATGTGGATACGATGATTAAGAAATCAGCAAGATAATATTGTGTGGGTATATGTATGAACGTACGTACATGCAATTGTGTACTGGTAACGTAATATAATCAACTCTTGGTCTTACCCGGATTGGGAGAAGCGTTCGCCCAGAGTGTGCCGGAAATACTTCTCCACGGCGGCGGAGGAACCGTCCTTTTCGCCGGAGATGTGCCGGAAAGAGAGGGTCTCTTTCCAGGGAAGCTTGGAGGAGAAGCGACCGGTGAAGCTACTCGCGTAGCCGCAGTGCTCCCCAGGCTTCCTCTTGGCCCTCTCCTTCTCCGCCAGTGGCATCTCGAAGAAACGCTCCATATGGCGGTGGGCGGCGGCGATTAGCTCTGCGTCCACGCCGTGGTTGGTGACGAGGAAGAATCCGTGCTGCTTGCTTGCCTCCGCCGCCATCACGGCAGCCTCGGCCGTCGCACGTCCGTCGCCGGCGAGAAAACCCCCGAGGTCCACTAGCGGAATGGGGAGCTCCGGCGCGTCGCCGATGGGCTTCTCGCCATCGGGCCATACGAATTCCTCCGGGATTCCGGTTTCGTGCCGAAGGATGGCGGCGTGGAAGACAAGCTTTTCTAATTGCTCTTCTTTGCATGTTGGGGATGACTTGCTAGTCGCCATCAAGCAACTTTGTGTCATTTCGTGGTTGACGGAAAATATAATATGTGAGTAAGAACTAATTAAATATATATGCTGCTCATGCGAATTGGGGACAGCAGAGAATGAATGAAGAAGCGTTGAAGGCTTCTCTCTTTGCACTTCTCCAGATTTGGACAACTACTACACAAGCATGTATGTATGTGAGTATATATATATATATATATATATATATAGATTGATACGGAGAGAGGAGTATATAATATATAAATGGAGTTGCAAGTGAGGGGCCTAGAAGAAAGCTACATGTTCCTGGTTTCGCCCAAGATGTCTTTTGGCGTTTAGTGGGTGGAAAGCCTAAAATCCTGCATTCGTAAAAATGCTTATAGGCTTTATTTTATTTTTAAAAAAAATGTCGGATAACTCCAGATCGCTAATAGAGTGTTAAGGCTGTTTGTTTGTTTTCTGTTTTTTTTTTTAAATATAGTATTATTTTTAAGTATAAAAAATTATTTTTATTTTATGAGATCTTTAAAATAAAAATAATTTTTTATTATTTTTAATTTATAGTTTTTTTATTTTAAAATAACTATTATATTTTTAAAACAAAAATAGGATAATCAAATATACCCTAATTTATTACATTTTCACTCTTAAATGATTGGCATAAAAAATTAAAATGTTATATATGATTTATATGTCATCATCTTCTGAATGAATAACCGGATAAACACTTGCCCTGTTTTTTTTCTTCCACCCCCTAAATGTTACCATTTTATTTAAATATGTTTTTTACTATTTTAATTTGTTTGAGATTCTTTATAAATAAAATGTATTCTTAAACAAAACAACTAGTATATAAACCATAATATGAAGTTTTGGTAATAAAAATAAAATAATAATTTTAAGAAAACCAAAACTAAAATTTAATACATGTATTATTATTACAAACTAAAAGTTTTGACAAAGTTTGCCAAAATTTTGAAGACAATGGTGACAAGTCAATTTTATTTATTTTAGATTTTAGAACTTATTTATTTAATATTGATGGTTAATACTTGATATGTTGTATTTGTGAATTATATTATCTAATTTTAAAACTATTAGAATTATAAATTTTAAATATATTAGTATTGATGTGCGTACATGCTATTTATTTGTTTACTTTACATCCATTTCAATTTCAAGTACTCAAAAATTAATGAACCAAACTGACTCAAACTAATTCAAACCGATAATTTTTCAAACTGTTGGTTCAAACCGAACTGACCTAAATCGGATTAGTTCAGTCCGGTTTGGTTTGGTTCAAGCAACAAGTTTGATTTGATTTGGTTTTGTTTAAACAAAAAAATATCAATTTAATTTGGAAAATAGCTCAAATCGACTTAAATTGAACAGATTTCACCCATGATTAGTACTATCTAAGTCACAAGTAATGACATAAAAGCCCGCCAAGTCTGATAATTTTTTAAATTATATATTTCATTTATCACTATTGTAATTAGTAAGGTAGTCATCACAAATATTATGAGACAATATATTATATTATTAATTAATTTTAATTATAATTATAATATATATATATATATATATTAAAAAATTAGGAGTATGAGAGGGGGAGCTGACCCCCCCCCCCTTAGATCCATCTCTGGTAACAAACACACATCCCTTCATTACTAATATTTTAAAACATAATTGTAACATATCTGGAGCATTGGTATTAGATTAACCATTGTCATATTTAAAATTTGATGAAATTATAACTTTTTCATAATTCTAAAATCTTCCTAGTTCTTATGTATAATCTTACAATGAATTAACCATTGAATTCACCAAAATAATAATATAATATAAAAATAGAAAGAGAGGAAAGAGAAATGAAACAGAGATATAAAATAAAACATTAAAATAATGATTCAATAAATAGAAAGTGATTCTTCAAATTTGAAGAATCTTACAAATTTGATATAACTTATAATTACAAAATTTATCATTTAGTGAGTCCAATATGACTGTATTTCTCTTCCATTCATTAAATTATGCATTTTAAATATGACAATAGCTAATTTAATGGCAATGAGATCATTTACTATTTTTGGCATGACATAAATTTAACACATACGAAATACTTCTGAATACCATATATAAAAGCATAGCAATAGATATACTGAATGCATAAAATGGATTTAAAATATGAGAAAATATATATACAAACATGCTTTAGGCCTCACGTACACCTGATGTGACAGTATCCCATTGGCTCAGTGATTTAGTCAGGTTCCAACAATGATTTGATTGGGCCTACTAGTGATTTGATATAATAATAAATTGTTGCCACGTTAGGTGTACGTAAAAGGCATGTGCAAAAGCAGGCATGTACGATAGCATGTCATGCCTCTTAAAATATAGATAACACCAAATGCATGCTAGGAAAACATAATAAATCATGAAAAATACAATTATTAAAAGAATGAAAAAGAAAATTTAATATTACCATTTGTTGTTTTAAACCAAACTTAGGGCATGTTTCGTGTAGTATTCAGTTTTATGTTCTTAAAAACTATTTTAAATTTTGAAATGAAAAATTGTTTTCACCCAAATTCAATATATGTTTTTTTTGTTTGACAATAATTTTCAGTTCATACCTTTTTTCCAGTTAGCTCCACAAAAAGCTAGGTAGGAAATAACTTTCTTTTTTCTCGCCTCTCTGGTTTGACATCCAGAGACGAAACTAAGGGGGCCCGCTGCTCCCCCCCAATAAATAAATAAATAAATAAATATTATATTTATGAACGTACAGATTTGGGATTTGGTGACGGTTTATATAGAAAATGATAGCTTATAAATAATCATTTATATCTTTATATAAAAATGACCATTATATATATATATATATAAATTTGATTATTGTAATAAAAATAATAAATATATATAAACTAATAATTGTAATTAAGACTTGATGATTAATAAAAGTGAAAAGTAATGATATGAAACTATAATTAATTTATATTAAATATTTTTATAATTTAATGGCATCATAATATATATATCTATATAACATTATACTTTTATTATATTACCTTTGATTTATAGATAGCGACAAATCTAGTGGGGCTGGCTGGAGCCATTACTATTTTAAAGTGTTTGTAATGAATATGCTGCTAATTGTAATAGTGATAAATAGATTATACGATTTAAAATTTTGTTTGAGTTGGTTATAAGAGTATTTGGTGAGATTTTTATGCTTTCATGTTATTACTTAAAATTTATATAGTGTTAATTGCAGTTTGGGATAATAGTTTTTAGATGTGTGTTACATTAATCTTGAACAGTTTGTATTTTGGCCCTCCTGACCATCGCATTTTAGATGGTATAACCACTCTCTCTCCAACTCCCTTAAGCACTCACGTGCCACTGAGTGCAGTTGCCGATTCACCATTGTCAACAATGACTACGTCAAACTCTCGAGTTGTTTTATACAATTGCGATGGATATTGTTTTGGGTTTGGATGGATGATTGATTCGATTCTTGATGTTTGATAATGACGAGGAAGATAAAGATAGAGGTGACAAAGATTAACATCTACTCCTTGAGCGAGAAGGTGATAGAGACGCCATCAACTGTGGCTTGCATTAGGGTTCACACAACATCGATGACACTAGATTAGGTTTGTTCTTTGGCCTCCGATTCAAGGAAGACAAGGATGTGAAGCTTGACACTGAGGGGAAAGTCTCGGCAGAGGACAGCGGATAAGGATAGGTCGAGGAGGGAGAGGCCCTTATAGAGGGTAGAGGAGGTCCATCACTTGCGATAACCTCTACTGAAATGAAAGTCGTTAAAGAGAGCCTCCCACTCCAAAGGAGACAGTAGTCTTGCCATCTTTGTCGACAGCTGCGGTGGTTGCTCCATCGATGGCAGTAGGAGGGTTACGATTGGTGATATGTTATTGGGGGTCTTGGGCTAAATTCAAGCTGGTGAAGACAAGCTAGTGGGGTTGGAATAATAATAATGGTTGGATATAAATAAATAGAGAGTATACGAAAATAAAAATAAAAAATATTTTCATTATAACATGATCATGTATCATTTATACAGTAAAAAAATCTTAATTTATAATTTAAAAATAATCACCGAATAAGTGGTGGGACAATTTTCCATATTATAGAAATTCGTTAAAAGCATATTTTGCCATAGGTGCTTTTCTTAGTAATTACTAAAATAATATTCTATAATTTAAAATATGTAAAATTTAAAAATGATTTAAAATATATCTACATTAATGTTTAGATCCAACACTAACAATGTACATGGTGGAGTGGCGGCTTGGGCTAATGCGGATGAACAAAGCTAGTAGATCCACGGTGGCATGAAGGAGCGGCAGTGTCTGATGAAGGGGTGGCGATAGCTCTAAGTTTGTGGTGTTGGTTATAAAAATTTGAGCATTAGTAGGAGACTAGTTAAGATTTTAGTCAAATTTATCTACATGAAACAATATTGACTACAAATTGTACTCGAAATTTTAGCTAAATTTAGCTAGCATACTACATGTGATTTCGAGTACAATTTGTAGTCAATATTACTATATGTAAATAGATTTGGCTAAAATTTTAGCTAGTCTACTACTAATACTCTAAAAGGAAACTCAACACCAAGTGAATAAAGTACGTCTATGAAGATTTTGTGCGAAATATACAAATACATTTAAAGATGCCTCCTAAAATGGTTTTTTCGTTTTCTCTTGAAGTCTAAATTGACTTTGTTTTGAGCCATACCAAAGCTACAAACAAACAATCATGATGTATTCTGTGTAATATAATATATCAAAGCACAAATACAAAATCCTCACGCTGTGTTTGTAGTGAAGTACCACACCCACATCTACCTTTTTTCTTTTTTCTTTTTTTGGGCAAAGAGAGGGGATATGGAAGTGTGTGTAGGAGCACTAAGATCACACTCTTGTTTCTTCTTTTGTTTTCCCCTCTTATGGAGCAAGCACATAAAAGACTGAGAGAACGAAATTGAGAAATTATTTTCAAATTGCCTACATGGGTTAGACGGAATTGGTGCAGATATGACACCCCCTCGTCACATTACTCTCTTTGGTCAGTTCGGTGGGCACATTACAAAGTGAGTGAAATGACATGGGCAGACCTTTTGGTTCTCCATTACTTATAATGTGGCCTGTGCTATTTACCATTTTCAGTAAGCTACTCAGCCGAACAATTTACTGGGGGTATTGGCATCCTCCATGACACACTAAAAGCGGATAATAAGATTCAAAATCAATTGATACTACATATGGAACTAGGAGGGACATATGAACAAATGAACATGGCTGTTAGCATTTGCAACTTGGGGAGTTATAAATAGTTTCTTGACCTGAATTGAGGATTGATATACTGTCTGAAGGCTCTAACGTCTGATTCATATTCTTTGTTTAGTATGCGAAAATGAATTTGAAAAGAATAAAATAAGTACGAGATTGAAATCTACATAGAAAACGAAATAAAATTTTTCATTATTTTTACTGTGTTTGATATACAAGATAATAATTTAATACAATTACAAAAATATCCCTCATTAATAATATTTTATTATTACAAAAATGATTTTTCATGACTTTTCCTTCTTTCTCATTGGATTTTATTCCCAAACCAAAGCCTCCGTGATGTCCTCGCCAAGCGTGCCATGTTATCCTCGCCAAGCATACCATGTCGTCCTCGTCAAGTATACCATGTCGTTCTCTCCAAGTTGTAACAGGATATAGAAACAGAAAGATAAAATGATAAAAAGATTCTCTTATGCAAGTAAACTTTTGTAAATTTAGGATATGAGAAAATTTAACTTATCTTTATTTTGAGGTATAATATTTTCATGGAAATCGTTGATTCTCTTTTCATTTGCATACTAGACGCAGAAAAGGAATAAAATTTGATTTTTTTTCTTTCTCGCGTATCAAATATGATCATAGTTCATAGTTCTTAGTTCTTGAAGGTCTGCTTCGGACAATAGATGATAAAAAAATAGGATTAAGGTGATCAACTAAAATATCCACTTCATAGAATTCAGCTAAATATGCCATTGACCATAAAAGATTAATGAAACAAGTTACTGCTGGCTTTGGGTAGTAACAAAGGCATGGGGTTGAACTCCCATGGCATGTGGGTGCGGTAGAATATTTAACCTAATTATCATCCTATTTCAAATGCATGGCCAGGAGTTAGCATCATTCATAACCAAAACCACAACTAAGTTATATAATAATGAAGAGCCTAAAATGGGCCACCACATAAAATAGTGGTGCCGAGTGCCAATAATACATGCCACATCTGCAGGAAAGCATGATGAGTGACAGAGATCCATTGCTATGTAACTATTAAATAAGCCGGCACAGAACACACACTCACAGGGGTGGGGAGAAAGATTTCATAGATTCAAACAACCAAAAGTAAGTCATTTTCTATAGACAAGAGGAGCCTCTATTGCAGAAACTGGATCTCATGTGGGGGAAGAGTAATAATAGCAGATCTTGACAAGCTGACGAAAGTGGCAATACATTGAAACCAATTCTTTTGCTCAAAGTAAAATATCAAAATTGTAGTGTATCCAACAAAAGGCATATTAGATGAAAAATAACGCTGTAATTAACATTATTTATAGAGTCAATTTTCTCAGCAAAAGGATACAAGATGAAGTAGAGAAGAAGGGGAGAGAAACATTAAGGTCCATCACTAGGGGCAATGTCATAAAGTCAATTTTCTCAGCAGCTAACATGGCTGCCGCAATGTCATAAACAAGAAGTAGGAGAAAATAATCCAACAAAATCAATGGATTTTTATGAAAAACACTATATATATATATATATATATATATATATATATATATATATATATATATCCATAGTACAATATATAGTGAGATTCAGGACAAACACAGTTCCATCATTTCATCGACCACTCAGATTCCTCACTTTTATTTTTCTCTGCCATTATTTATTGGTGGTTCTCGGTGGGGCATATGCAGATCTTAATAAAAATGGGAAGCAAAACAAATCAAGTTTGATATTGGTTTTGGATTATTAAATATATTTTTTTAAAGGCTGAGTTGATGGCCATGGTTCCCAAAGCATCTCCAGCATCTCCTTTTACCTCCATTACCTTCGGGCAGTGGCGGATCTAGGATTGAAGTCGAAATGGTCAAAATTGTGATGGAAAAATATGCCTAAAATTTGAAACAACACATTTTGGATCACTGTTAAACATTTGCAATAATTAATCTGCATGATTAATTAATAATTAAAATTTATTTATTTATTTATTTAATAAAACTATATTACAAAACAAAATTATAAATTTCTCATTAATTTACCATATCATTTTTAAAAGGTTTATATAAAATCGTGTTAAACAAATAATAAATTATCTTCTTATTGATAAACTCATGATATAAAATAAATTAAAAAATTTTATATTGCAGAAAAATTAAGCAATTATACATGTAAATGCTAAAACATAATAAATATAAAATTTTCACAGATATATGTATATATTTATATATATTAAATATAATTTAATTGAATAATCCTAAATTTAAAAGTATCATAGCCAGATCATAGAAGTAACTAAGTGGAAAAAATAAAAAAATAGTTTTTAAAATAACCAAAGAAATGAGATGAGCATTTGTATGATGCCATAAAAAAAACTAAACTCTTTTATTAATAAATAAATTTAAATATAATTCTTTTTAGTTAATCATGTAGTTTTTTTTTTATAAATTTAATTATAAATAATTTGAGAGTCATACAATCTTTAGTTTCATGTCAATCTTCTCCCTCTACTATAAAATACTTTTTAATATTATTAGTTAAAAAAACTAATTAGTTATATGATAGATAATTAATTCCCTCTCTTCTATGTCAAAAATCCAAGCAGCCAATTTACCCTCTTTTGGCCTATTCCTACCTTCATAGGAGCATCACCAATAATACTCTTCATTTTTTTCTCGTCTAACACTATTCTTTATTTTATCTTTATTTTTATTAAAATAATATTTCTTTCATTTTATTTTAACTTTTTTTACTTCTTCTATTAACCCATGTGAGGAGTAAATGTGAGAAGAAAAAAATAATATTATATAATATAGAGAGTGAATAGTTTCTCTTTACAAATTAAGAGTGAATATAATATTCTTTAAATGTTAAGAGAGGGATGAAGAGTGTATTGAAGCAATATTTCGTGATTTGACTATTGATAATAGAGGAGCCTCTTGAAAATGCTCTAAGTACTTATTTACAAGAAAGGAAATGTACAATATTTCAAAAATAAAATAAAATAATTTTTAAAAATCAAAATGTAGTTTAATTTTTTATTTTAGTTAAAAGAGAGCTATAAAAACCATATCAAAGTTATTAAAATATCTATCTATCATATTTTAAATTTTATTTATTTATTATCAACTATTCCTATTTTGTGTTTCCATAGCGTAAACTCTTAGCTTTTGGCTCCCTATTACTTGATTAAAAATGATATGTGCAATCGGCTTGCAATGAAACCATGACTGATGTGGTAGGCCGTAATCGGTTCATAAATTTATTATTTTCTCCTCTACTGATTTGGTATGCTCCCATGTTGTCAAGATTATCTACCAGTTATGCAACTCCAATGATACATAGCATTACTCTTACACAATAATGTGCAATGGCTTTTGTGGATATTTATAATATCATTGAATATTGTATAGTCTTGCAATTAATTAATATAGTTCTAAGTTCACACATCTATTCCCAATTGATTTTAAAATAAAAGTTTCATACTTTAGCATAGTATTTGAGAAAAAAAATTTTTTATATTATCTAATATTGTTCACATATGACTCAAAAAATAAATATCACATGAGAGATGTGATGAGATCTATAATCTATATAAAAAATTATTTGGTCTTGCAATTAATTAATATAATCACAAAACCACATCAACTATTTCTAATTAATTTTAGGATAAAGCCTCCTACTTTAACAACTTTGCCAACGTTTGGCATAATAATTATTTACAAATTACAATTGAATAACCTCTTGGAAAACATTGTAAGCCTAATCACATTATGTTGATCATTTTAAGAAAGTTTGATTTAAATACAATCCTTAATTGGTTGTCTAGTATGAATGAGTATTTTGGTTGACATATGTTGAAAAATATAGGATTAATGCACGCTTGGCAAAATGTAATTAGTAAAATTGAAATTTTTATTTTGGTTAAGTGCTTAGAGATGCCTTTACCGTCTAGGTAAGCCACCTATTAAACATTGAGGAAAATAAAATTTGTCTAAATAAAGTATTTATATACCTATCGGCCGTATAGGTTAATGAAGTTGTATGATTATTTTTGTCTTGGGTATGTTTTTCCCCTATTATATTAAAAAAATAATCATGATGTTAACTTAGTGGCATGCATGGGAAAAGTAATAGCGAATAATTATCCATTTTAAAGGTCAAAAATGTTTTATAACCTTAGCCACAATAATAATTCCTACTCCACAATATCACTACCCTTTATAGCTTATTTTAAGATAGCTTTGGAAAATAATTATAGCTCTAGATTTTAATAGTTATATGCATTAAATAAATTTAGCTTGATCGTTTCATTCGGATTGGTAGTCAGATGCTAATGTGTCATAATTTTACACAAAGATAATTTGTATGCAAAAAAGTTAAAATATCATCTACGGTTCGCATGTCAACATATCAGCATCCAAATAACCGGATTTCAACTCCAAATTGGAACTTAATCGGTCAAATGGTAGTAATTTATTGTAAAAAAACTTTTCCAATTCTAATAGCTCATTTAGTATGTGAGAATGAAATGGAATAGAATCAAATCCATTCTTATTCTCATGTTTGGTAGGCTAAAGACAGGGCAATGAGATATTACCTTTGCAATTTTAATCTCTTATCTAGTGTAAAATCCATTCTAGCCCTCCAGTAAGTTTTAAATCATTCTCTTGCATAAGGTTATCGATTTCTAGTACTACCCTCACCACCTTAAGCATGTCCCAAATTTGTTGCACAAATGAATAGATCGAGGAACAGTTTTGGTGAATGAACAAATTGAGGAACATAACAAGAATGGTAGATGAATAGACTGATGAGAGTCAGATTTCGGAGATCCGTCGCAGGACTGAGGATAGGGGTGGCATGGTCTACGATGCAAGGTTGGGCGATCTGGCGGCAATGTTGAGCTTTGGTTGATACCGTCAAAGAGCAGCAATGGCAAAGAGGGGTGATGGCAAGGAAACGAGGAGATGCTTCCACAGCAGTGAAAGGTGGCTCTAGCGATGCTGTGGGTCTAGGGGTATATACGATGGCATGGCAGCAGATTTCAGCATTTGGGCATGTGCTAGTGTGGGCTTCGATCGATACCAACAACGAGATGGACGATAGTGACAACCGTATTGACTTCCCTCTTCTTCTTTGCTTTTTTGTTTTCTTAAGTTAACATAATAAAGGTGGGACTAGTGGTATTTTTTTATCTTGTTTTTTGGTTTCCTGATTTTTTTTTGTCCTAGCACAAAGGGACTAAAGATGATGTTGGTAAATTGGTATTGGAGTTTTTGGGAGAAGATGATTGACAAGGAGATGGTTATGATTGTTGGGCTTGTTAAAGGATATAACTAGAATGAAATTGAAATTAATTGGTATACCATAGGTCGCAACTGTTAGGATAATGTTATATAAAGCAGTGTGTTATCCTAATAATGTAAAGATTATTTTTGATTAATTAAAAAATATTTTGTTACTATTTATTATATTGTATTTTTGTGTTTTCTTTTATGGCTGAGCATCATAATGTCTCATTATTTATCAAAGTTTATTATTGAGTATGTTTAAGATATATACAATAAATTCACTAATTAGACTAAGTATAAATTTGATTCATAATCAGTGAATATAGTTTGACACACTCTATTCTGATAAGATTATAGTGCAGACTATTTATATAGTGGAAGTAATCTAATTTAGGATCACTATAAAGAATTTACAAATAGAGACACTAGTGTGTAAATATACATATTTGATAAATAAATAATTTTAAATATTTATTTAAATAACTTTAATATGTAATAATTCTATTATTTATAAGGTTTAAATAACTATGAATTTTGTGTATTAATTGTTATTTTTAACTAAAGGGGTATATGCATATAGTACAGGGACAGCCCTAAGTCTATAAATACATACGTAGCTGCCTAGGTTAAAGTGTGTGAAATTGTTGACAACAAGAGAGAGAGAGAGAGAGAGAGAGGAGAGGGGGTGACAGCCAGCTCTAATAGAAGTGGATATTGTTGTTCTTTAATCCAAGGGTGATACAGCCATATATTCCTTAAGAAGGTGACAACTAAGGCTAAATGGTGATTGAATCCAAGAATGGCCAGCGACGATCAAATGTTGATCATGAATTCGCGCTTAAAGGAAAAAGAAGAGAGTTCTTATTTTACCATTTCTGATGTTGGTTTTTTCCTTACCCTCTTCATTGAATTATAACAATTGATTTATATTTAGATTTTATTATTTGTTTATAAGATAAAATTTCTTAAAATTATTTCTGCTACGGTTAAGTGTTAATCCTATTTTGGCAATCTAGCAGCAATATGGACAAAAAAATGGCGTTGAATTAAATTAGGTATACAACTTTTGAGTGGGAGATATGGGAAAGGTCAACAACTGAGAGAGTTAGGAAGAGGAATAAATTAGGTTTTTCAATTTAGGGTATTTAAGTAATTTAATAAATTTATTACTTTGTTTACTAAATATAGTAAAGGTAATAAACTATTGCATTTCAATTTTTACGTCAAGGTCATTTTCTTAATGATTCTATTCCTCGCAAAATTTTTTTATGTGTACCAAAAGAGCTATAAGTGCCTTATACTGTTTGTTTGGTAATATATGGAAATGGGATATAAAATTTTTACGTCAAAAAAAGTGGAAGAAAAAAGGGTAGAAAGAAAAAGGATAGAAAAAAGTTTTTTGATAGAGTCGTTTGATAGGTGTAGAAAAGAGGTAGAAAAGACAAACAAATAGTTTTTTATTATTTAATTGGGGAGGAAATGACCATTTTTACCCCTGGACATAATTTGGCAATGTAAGTTAAATTAATGTTGCCTGTCCATGCCCACCCAAATGCTTTTTGACGTTGTTGTTGCCCATATGTGCTTCCAAGCAATCCCAGGCAGTAGATCTATCGCCGGCCTCCTCTTCCTCCTCCTAGTGAGGGAGAGCACCTCAAAGTGCCTCGAAGCAGTCTTAGGGCCACAAATCTTCCACTAACTGCCTCTTCCTCCTCCTGGTTAGGAACCTTGAATGTAAAACCCGCAAAATTTTTAGCTATTTAAGTTCTTACTTAAAGAGTAATAATAATAAAATAATCATAATGTTATTATTAACAATAGTTAGAAAGGATATTTTAGATATTATCACGATAAAAATAAGCACCCAATTTAGTCATTCAAATAGCATGTGATAAGTAGCCGTTATGAATAGTATCCGTCCGTTATGAATGGTATCCGTTTGGACTTCCATAAATAGGTATGAGCATGAGATTTTATTTACAAGAGAGTATAGAAGTAAGAAGAAGAATAATAAGAGTTATGGCATCAAGTTCTCAAGTACTGCCATCCGAGAATAGTGTATGCGATAAAGATCGGCGAGCAATACGACTTGAAGTTACAAAGCTATGCTTTGCTATAGATGAGCTAAATGCTCGTGTCCAATGGATGCAATATAATGCGACGAGACACAGGGAGAAATTTGAGGTTATTCGTGCGACAACCACGACAATGTTAGCCGAAGGGTTGTGCAGCTCTACTGCCGAAGCACAACACGTCCTACGCACATACGCTAATATAATTCAAGAAATTTTACGAAGGCCATAGAATATGATATTAATGTTTATGTTTAGGATTATAATATTTTATGCTATAATGTTATCTTACTTTATTGATTATGCAATTATATTATTTTATCCGCATAAATATTAAATACGTTATAAAAAAATAAAATAATTTCTTATATGTCATAAAAAGTTTAGATGCTATATATTATGTCATTTAGTTTCATAAGCCAAATTACTATGGGTAAGTAAGTATTACAAGCCTTAACTTTGCCAAAAGTATAAAACATAGGTAAGGCCCAAAAAATTTGAATGAGGCAGATTCTGGAGGTCCCATTCAAAAATCCATAACTTTAATTATACAAATCCAATTGACATGAAACCAAAGCCCATTTGTTCATTTATGACTTAGCTAAAACATGTAGAAATTTCAGAATTTAATATGAATCCAATCAATTCCAGAATTTAAAATACTACACATAGGTTTAGTATGAACGGGTAAACATTTTAGTATGACTTTAAAATTCAATAACTTTTGTTATACATATTTAAAAATTATAAAATTGAAACCCATTTGTATATATTTGAGTTAGTAATGCAAAACAATTGGCTATTTGTCCAAAACTTCAAAATTAAAAACGTTATAATTGAATTAGTAGGGAGTACACCAATGTGGACTTTTGATGCCAAAGGAACCTTCTAGGTTTAAAAGTCTTAAAACATTTTTTTAATGGTAGGAGGAGATAACTACGTTTTTAATAAGAGATAATATGAAGAAAATAAAGTATTATATATATTTTAATAATTTAATTTAATGCCAAAGTCAAATTTGTACACTATTTTTCACACTATTACACCTACCATCCTTGCCTATAAGGAGTGTCTTGCCTCTCCTCTTAAGCACAAATCCCTCAAAGCCACACCACGAAATTCCCTCTCAAAACACTCCCTTAAGCCCTCTTAACACTCCAAATACTCTACTCAAATCGTCTTTTGCTTTTGGTACTTACCAAGCGTCGAAGTTCTACGAAAGGTAATACTTAAGATTTTGAAATTTCGAAGTCGCTTCTTATTTATTATGTAGATCTATATGGTTGGTTTTACCACCTCATATATACTATATTCATGGTTGGTTTTACCACCTTACATATGTTATTTATATGATTGGTTGTACCACCTCGTATATACATACATGGTTGGTCTTGCCACCTCATATACATACCTGTGTAATTATTTTAAATTATAGTATTTTATCATAGCGTTGTCATTCTATAATTCAAGTGAAAAGATGAGAATATTAACTTATGTTTTTATTTTTATTTTTAAGGTTCTAGATAGCGGAAGATCGTAAGGAACGACTTCCAAAATGAATTCCCCCGGCAATCGCCCTTCTTCTTCTGCAACCCCAATTGTTAATGCTTCAACCTCATAGCTATCCCCATCCTTATCTCCTCCTGATCTTCCCTTTAGACCCGTATCTAATATCCCCTCATGGTTAAGGTGGAAGACACGTAGGAAAAATAAGCTTATCGAACGTCTTTTCCGTTCACCCAATACAAAGAGTAAATCTTATTCAAAAACTCTCAAAGCATATAACCTAGTTAGTGCACAACTCAAGGCTTACGATGCATGGGATCGAAATAGGAGATGGAACAGCAATAGAAGTGGAAACCCAAATTAATATTCAACCCCACAAGCACGGTATGCCTATTAAAAGATATAAGTTAAAGTATATATATATATATATATATATATATATATATATATATATATATATAAAAGGAGATATGTGTGATATTGAACTTTTCAAGCATTAATGCTAATTTAGTGTTTTGATATTTTTTAAGGTTTAGAACGCGGAGAACGACAAGCGATTGTAAGGGTTTTTCTTATCCCCTTTTTCTTTTTCATTATAATTTATATTTTATTATTATTGTAAGAGACTTTTCTCTTCCTCTTTATCTTGTTTTATTTGGAATTATTATTGTAAGAGTTTTATGTTTCTTATTCTTCTAATTCCATTTTATTGTTGAGAAGATTAGATTAGTCTCTTTTTAATCTCTCTCTTGGTAATCTATGCTATTGATTGGGGTAGATAACCATTTTGATATTCATGGTTATCCTTGTTAACTTTGAATGTTTTATTGAAATTCTATGTGATGCCTCATGTTATGTATGTTAAAGTTGTTATAACCTCTTATGTTTGGACAAAGTAAGTTTATGATGGGTGGTTCCAGAAATACCTCCAATGCATTGGGTAAAGAACATCACTGGAGAGTGTCAATCCAGCTGATAATATGTTATGTTATGATACGGTATCTGGGTGGTTAACCTAGGTCATGATGTTATGATACGATGTCTAAACATAATCTTCCATGTTATGATTTCCTCGTGAAATGTTGATCATGTATGCAAATGTTATATGGTATTTCCTATGTTCGATATCTTCATGATTTTCCTTACCTGCTTATTTTACCCTTACTGGGCTATTTGAGCTCACCCTTTTTATGATTTCTTTTCCAACCCCAGGTAATTAATGGATGGGAAAACTAGAATAAGGAGTCGAGAAATGTTTGAAAATAAAGTTGTGTGAAATTTTAAAGATTCATTAAGTTGTTTGCTCATATGATTTGTTATGTAATAATGGGTTATGGACACTTAGTCTCTAAACCCCTAAACCTTAAAGATCTTGGATTGAAATTTGTAATAATGAATGGTTTGTTTGATTAAATAAGTAATAGTTTGAAATTGATATAAAATTTGTATATTTAATTTCCGCTAATGCACCCGGTTTGGAGGTTCAAATTTGGGGGCGTTACAGTGAAGCTCCTCCAAGCAATCTTAGGGAAGTAGATCTGCCTTGGCTGCCTCTTCCTCCTCCAGATGGAGAACCTCAAAGTTCCTCTAAATAGTCTTATGGAAGCGGATTTGCCGTCGGCCGCCTCTTCCTCCTCCAAGTGAGCTAAGTTGAATAAGAAATTTTTCGAACGAAACACGGAGACAAGTTTTCCACAAATAATTACACCCAATTGGATGTAATAAAAAGTAGTCATTGTAAGTTATTGTATAGACACCTTGTATTGTACATTTTTTATGTGTGCCAAATAGCAGAAAACTTTTTCCCACCTATTTTCTCTACCACCTCAGTTTTCCATGGCGAATTGATACTTACCAAATAGAGGGATAAAGATAATAACATCATTTAGCGAGTTTGCAAGTCTTTTATACATGACATTAGAGTATCTTCAATCATGCTTCCTAAATTTTACTTCTTATTTGATGTAAAAGCAATTTTAGCTAGCTATTTTTAATAATTTATTCCAACCATACTCTATATTTTAGCTAATTATATAATTTTTAATTATTTTTTAAAATTTTAATTTAAACAATTAATTTTTTATCTAACTAATTAACGCTTCATTGTATTAAAATATTAAAAAAATGAATTGGGGGAGTGGCTATGGCTCTTTATATATTAAGAGAAGGTCAATGTTAATGTATACAGTGGATCTCTTGAATTAATGTAGAATACCTAATGATATTTTTAATCCCAAAAGGATCTCCTACTGATTTCATCTCCTTGCCCACTAAAACCCATCTGACATATAATTGGCAACCTTGACAGGTTGCTCCATGTTACTCCCTTACATGTGCCACCTACCCATCCTTTAGTGCTGACATAGAAAACAACAATAGTTATCAAAGATATTGCTTATGAGCAAGTTATATCAAACCAAGCAAGGCAGTTGCTGTCAATTTTTTGTTAAGTGGTATAATTAATGTGTTAAATGACTATACATTGATTAGTAGTACTACATGGCTTTTACTTTGGTACGGTAAGAGCTATTCACTTTATCGTATGTTGCTCTTTGGTAATTACAAAGAGATTATAGGATTGATCCGTAAGACAACATCATCATAGATGATATCATTTAATTACTATTAAGCTATCTTATTTGAGTGGTATATTAATTATGGAGGATTCCTATTTTATCTCTTCTATCTTATAAGTTCTCATTATATATATATATTTTTTACATTACATATATTTTCTATTGTTCAATAATGTATAAAGTTTTGTTGAGATAGACACTTCCTTTGTTTCACGCATGAGTTGTGGCATTACAAATAAGGTAAACCGTCAATTATAAAATTATGTTTTGATGTGAAATATTTTATGAATTGTTTGCCATTAATATTTTTTCTATGTTAGAAAAATCTAGTCATAATTATCCTTTTCTTCCACTAAATCCTCTAATACAATACATCAAAATAGCTCAAAACAACATCGTTTTAGTTTTTTTTATCAACAATGCCAAAACAGGCCCTAGTTGCATCCTTACAGTGCATAGGATTCATGTGCTTATTGAATCATCCTAACATTTATTTACTTTTTGCTTTCATAATTTATAATTTTTTAGTAGATCAAATCGTTAATCTAAAACTTGTTCTACGTCAATTATTTATCATTGAAAAGCACTATAGAGGTGAAACAAAGTTTATGCTCTAATCCCTCCCCCCTAGCCCAGTTCTGAATATACATGCCTAAGCCAAAGTAACCATAATTCACCATTACATAGCATTTTGGAATATGCTTGTTCTAAAATATGGACCTATGGCCATTTGCTATACCATAATCAACATTACAGTTAGACTTGGAACAAACATTTATTGCGCGCTATCAGCGTCACTTTGGCATTATTCATATTAAAAACCAAACAAAACATGCACAAATTGGAAGATTTTATTAAATAATAAAAATAGGACATTATTCTTGTTCTTAAAAGCATAGTTGAGGGTGACAGTAAAAAGCACAATCAGTCTCCTTTGTTCTTGGTATAGCACTAAAAGACTTTATGTGATGTTATCGGGCTATTAAAACACGAATGAGGAGATGCTTAATAACAAAGGAAACATGTCACTGACATGAGTCTATGGGAGGGAAAAGGCAATTGTTTGGTTGAATCACCAAGCTCATTTCAGGCACATGCATCAAAAGTTTACTTCAATTTATCTAAATATTATTTCTGCTTATAGTGTATGAGGTCTTAAAACTAATACAAAGGTTTAGCTGCTCAACACTGAAACAACATGGAATTAAAACAATTGATTGGTTGGGCCCAAAAAACATTCACATCAAAATAAAAGAAGTGATTTTCATTTAAAAGATGAAAATTCACCACCGCCCTCACTATTACCATGGTCCATGGCACAACAATGACTATTAGATTATGAGGACCACTACAATAGCATCAACACCTCAAAGCCAACAAATTGAGTTGTTAACCAAACATTGAAAATAATTAGGCATGAATAGTTTTCTTAAAAATTATGTTGATGAAAACAATATATTGTCAGTCATCCAAATGGAACCTACACATAACTGTGTGGGACTTGATATTTAGCAAATACTAAGAGAGAGTGCACACGTGTGTCCTCATGTCCTTGTCTATTGTATAATTCTACTGAAGCCTCACCCTAGGCTCTTCCAAAGGCAACCAAGGAGCAATCAGACAATGTCACATTCATAGAATGACATAGAAAGTTCTCCGAAGCTAATAATTCATAGTTGATACTAACTGGAAAGATAAAGAAACAACACACTAGGTTGGGCCATGTCTAAACTCTCAAACAATTATTGTTTCTATGCTATTATCCCACATCTCCATAGATGAAGAAGCCAAAGCCGTATAAATAACTAGAAACACCCTGTAATGCTCATCTCCATGATTCAAATTTCCAAAGGAAATGACAACTAATTACCATTGTAATAAAATGAAAATGGTATGGAAATATGATGAATTAATTTTACATGAATGAAATCCGTAACTAATCCACTGGATAAATAAGACACAAAATATACTAATAAGTTGTCGGAGGCATGCAGGGATTTCTATGAATTGAAACCTGCAATGAAAACTTTGGTTGAACTAATTAAATTGTATCAGAAAGAGACAGGCTTGTCTGATACTGAAAATGTGTAAGAAAAGTTTACAAAAGGGAAGGGGACAAGGGGGCCATACATACAAGCCAACAATGAAATATAATGGGCTAGAACTAATGTCAAATGGAATATAATGGGTTACAAAAAGTTTGTATTTTCAATATATTAGCTATGTAGAAAGCCAAAAACTGATGTCAAATGGAAATACTGATGACTTGCCCTCCTAATTAACTAGTTAAAACTCTACATTTGACTGGAAATGACAAGATAGGATAATAATTAATGTTTAATGGATTATTTTTTTAATCTATATCTAAGATTGAAGAGCTTTATAGAAAAAAACACCAGAATATACAACATCATAATTTTATTTTACTTATGCTTAGACAAAATTCATAAAAGGTTGCTAATTAATGTTTAATAGACTGATGTTTCTTTCATTTATAACTAAGAGCTAAGAGCTTTATAACAAATCAAATAAACCACTAAAATATACAAGATCATAACTATATAACTAATAGGAATATTTTATTTTATTCACGTGTAATGATCCATGTTTGGGGTTCTGGAAGTTAACCATGTGATGAAGTGCACATCGAGGGATGTGAATATCAGTGCGACGACGTATGCATCCAATAGCGAATTTTGATTATGAGTGGGCCCAATCTAGAGACAGAGCCCCGAAAAGGTAATTTTGGGATTTTTGTGGGGTGGTCGGGTGACTTCATATTCGTGGTCTTATTTGGAAAAACAAATCTCAGTATAGTGATGTACTCATCAAACGGAGCGTTTTGACAGTAATTGGGCTTGATTTGGAGTCGGGACCCTGTGAGGATAATTTTGATTATTTTAATGAATTAAATGTGGGAGAGTATAAAAAGGGCAGTGAAAATCCAAATCCCTAATTTTCATATATGTTTGCCTTTCTAGAGAGAGAAAGAGGAGAGGAGAGAGAAAGAGATGGGAGAAAGCGAAATTGACGATCCAGAGCTCAAATCGACCAAAGTCGAGGTAGGGATTCGTTCTTCTCACTCCTATGTCGTTGATTATGCTTGTTAGAGTAGCTAAAACATGTGAATTAACTCCTAATTCGTGGAATTGGAAGTATGAACCCTAGAGTTTGAGAAACTCGATTTATGTTGTTTTGGTGGCCTAAGATGACTAGGATGAGTTAGAAAGCCATTTGTGGGATGAATAAGTGCTTAAAATGGAGATTTAACGAGTATAATTGGGTTTTGGGATGAAATTGGGAAGAATGCAGTCGACAGTTCGCGACTGGGGAACTGCTCGAGGCTAGCTTCGAGCAGAAAGTTTCGAGCAGAGTGTAGCGTCAAGTATAGTTTTGAGCAATCTCGAGCAGGGTGTCTTGAGCAGTTGGGCAGTGCAGTTCTGGTGCAGTTCCAGTTGCACTAGACTGGACCATTTATATTGTAACCATTATGCCTCTCCACATTTAAGGTTATACTTAAGTTACAATATAAATACGAAAATACCCCCCATTTGGATTCAAAGAAAAATACTAGAAAATCAAATTTCTACTCCTTCAAAATATTAAAAAAAATGGAATTTAGTGTAAAATCCTAGAAATATGTAATTTTTCCTAATGGTGACTTTTTGGAAAGTGGGGTTAAACCTCTAAAAAATCCCCAAAAATCAAATTATCTTACTTATGGTATGGGGAGCCAATGTTGGGACTTTTTATTTTATGAAAATAACTTCTAGAAAAATTCTCTCTCTTTATTAAGACATGAGGATAGATTTGTGAAGACTGGCCTCTGTTACAGAGAGAGTATGTGAACCTTAGTGGTCATGTAGGCCTGCGAGGCTACCTTGTTAAGCCTGGGAGGTTACTGTTGAGGGCCTGAGAGGCGAGATTTGTTTAGAGCCTAAGAGGCTACTGTTCCTGAGAGGCAATATTGTGCCCGACGGGCAGTACTATGTGTCTGAGAGGCAATGTTTGGAATTACCTGAGAGGTTTTCTTTGATTTTAATGTGTGTACATGATTGAGTTGGTGATGTATATGTAGCATTACACGAGCACATGCCTACACTAGTTTATGAGTTGGAATGGATCAGGGAGACATGATCCCTACTGAGCTGTGATTGCTCACCCCTCCTGTTGTGTTTGTCTTTGTTTGTTTCAGGTGCTCATAGGAGCTAGGAGGCTCACCAGAGGTGAAGACCTTGTGTGTGTTTATTTGTTTTGTTTGATTATGAAAACTATGATGTAGCCCCATGAGGGAAAGACCATGTATGAATGTGTGTTTGTATTGCGCTTTAAAATGAGATTTCTGTATGTGTTATATGGTTTAGGGACGACACTCGTGCTAAGGTCCCTTTCTTGATGTTCTCAACAACCCCTTGTCCCTTTGGGTGTGAGCATGGGGATTCACTAACCGGTTTTTGCGGGTCAAAAATCCGGGGCGTGACATCACGCCAGGACAAACTTAACATGAGGCACCTTATTATCCTTGAAGTTAGATCACTATCATATAAGGGAAGATGAACAATAATTTATTAAAGAAGAGGTTATCTTGGGATAACACTTACTGACACAGTATGGATAGGAAAAGCCGCCTTCTTTATGCGATGCTTGTAAGCTTGGCCCTCTCACTAAAGTTCTTTAGCTTTATACCACACAAGGCCAAGTTAAAACACCACTAGTGATAAAGATTTTATACAAACTGGCATATGGAAAAACACTCAAACACACAGTGCCACTAACTTCTTCATCTATTTGGTGGTTTCCTAAATTATGCCTAAAAGGCAACACATAACCAGTAGGGTAATCTAAAATATTAGCGTAGAGTACTTACCTTGGGGACATTCTCAGGAGGAGAGTTTTCGGGTACTAAGGACTGAGGGGATTACGTGTACTCTATATTTTCTACTTCTTTAATCCTCAATTTAACATTGTCCATATCTAGTGGTACCTCGTGTAATTCAACCTCTCTATTTCCCTTTCCAAGCTCACCTATGGGGGCCATCACCCAATTTTGATCTTTTACTTGAGTCTTCCCTTGAAGGGAAGAATTGGGTATTAATAAAGGATAGTGTTGGAAATACAGGATTTGATGAAGCTGCCAAATTATAGTCTAAGTCTGGAGACTTAAAGAACCGAAGGTCGTAGGATCGAAGAGTCGTAGTTCGTAGAAGTAAAACTGTCACAGGACACGATTGGCGGGAGGCTCGCAGACTCGTAGGGTCTGGAGACTCAAGGCGAAACAGTGACAGAACATTGCGACTCGTAGATCCAGGGTCGAAGGTCGTAGAGTCATAGTACGGAAAAGAGAGCGTTACTGCAAGTGTCAATAAGTTCGGAGACTCGTAGAGTTGAAGAATTCTTAAGAACAGTAACCAAAACTAAATAACTCGTAGACTCGTAGACTCGCAGCCCATAGAACTGTAGAGTCCCCAAAAATACTTAAGTCAATTAACAGAACTTAAACTACCACTAGACTCGAAGACTCGTAAAGTCGAAGCCTTAGAACACTGTTAAGAAAACAGGACTCGTAGACTCGTAGATCGAAAGTCGCAGAGTCGAAGCCTTCGAACAGTGTTAAGAAAATCGGACTCATAGACTCGTAGATTGAAAGTCGTAGAGTCGAAGCCTTCGAACACTGTTAAGAAAACTGGACCCGTAGACTTGTAGGTTGAAGGTCGAAGAGTCGATGCTATAAAGACTGGCAAACAAATGAAACTGTAACTCAAGGGTCATAGAGTTATAGACTCGTAGACTCAAGGGATAAAGTCATTATAAAGAAATTGCCACATTTTCAGGCTCGGAGATCAATGGCTGAGAGTTGTAGCTGAAGGGTCGTAGCCATACAGAAACTCAGTTTATAAGCCTCTGTGAAAGACTAAGTAAGAAAAGCGAAGTTTAAGATTCGTAGAGTCGAAGATTTTCAGAACCACTTAGTCAAATATAGTAAACTGAGAGACCCGAAGGTCATGGACCCATAGAACTAGGGTCGTAGACTCGTAGCTATAATAACAAGTAGATTAGACGGACTTGAAGAAGTCACTCTAAGCGATTATTCGAAGAGTCGTAGACTCACAGAGTCGTAAACTTTAGTTAACGGAGTGACACAAAAGGCTAATCCAGCCTGAACTTTAGCCTCGAAGACTTGAAGATATGAGTCGTAGACTTGCAGAAACACTATAAAGCCTGAAGCAAAACTTCACAACTTCCAACAGGTTCTAACTGAAATCTTCGAGTCACCGAACCTACGATGCATCTACCTCCGAGGCAGACTTATTACAACCCTAAACACAGCCACTTAGCGATATTGTCGGCTAGGGTTTGTACAGCAAGTCTGCGTCGTCCCGAGCAGTTGAGCGCATTAATGACACATTAATTGCTGCCAACTACCACCCACGGATGAACGGCCAAGATCGACTACATGCCAAATATGCAGTATGGGCATCTAATCTGTAAATCAAAGCAGATCAACCCATCCCCTAACATTTTGCATTTTCAGTGGCGGGAAGTCAGTCTGTTGGGATGGACATCATGGCGCACGAGCACTTTAATCTTAAAAATATATCTCTCACGCACTTAACGACAAAATCAAGAGTTTAACCTCTCTCTCAAAAGAAGGAAACACACAGAACACAAGAAGGTGGTTCTGATACACTTGAAATAAATAGTCCTTTGAAGAACCAAAAAATAGATAGTTCCAACAAGAGAGAGAGAGAGACTATGTGAGAATCCTCCTAAGTGCTGTGCGCCGCGTTGAATCAAGAACAAGAGTAATCCATCTGACTATTTACGTACCTCTTGTTCATCAAAGATCTAGCACTTCCATTAAGTCGAAATCTCTGTGTTGTTTGTTTTCCACACTTCGATCTATCATAAACCATCTCTTTCACAACTGAGATCTGTTGAAAAAAGAGCATTTACTCTTACCTCAGTTTTGTCTGATAGCTCATCATCACTCACTTTATCCTCACAAAACTACTATCGTCTTCTCCATAAATACTTCCATCATAGTCATCTGTAGAGGAATCCAAAACCAGCTAACAGTCTAGCTTCCACACACGAAGAAAGTCTATTCACCCCCCCTCTAGACTCACTTTGGGACCTACAGATAGAAGTTTTTAAACTCAAGAAATATGGACTCGAGAAATGTAACTATTAAGTCCCATGTAAATTTATAGGGGGAGTGAAAAGATTTCCTTTTACAATTCTTCAATTAATCAACAACTTCTACGAGAATCAATTTGATTGCAATAAGATATATATGCATAATATAATCAAACAAATACTTTTAAACCACTATATTATTAATAATTGATAATAATACAATCGGTATTGTTAATTTACATAGTATAATATCACCGAATCATTACAAGAAAATAAAAAGAAATCCTAGATTAATTTTCTAAGCAAGCTTGGATTTCTATTACTCTAAACACATGCACTAACGTTCTTTCTTAAAAAATGGATGTGTGTATTGAAGCCCTTTTACAACAGGATGATTGATCTCTCTTGAAGAACACAAGTTTGAAGATTACAACTATCCTTTGAAAAACATTCTCTTAGAGCATTCACACCAGCTCCTTCAAAAATGCATTTTCTTTAAAATTTAGAGCAAGTTTTAAATTTTGGATAAAAAATACATCAGGTCCTTCAAACTCTAAAATTTAGATAATAAAAATAGAAATTGGAGAGAGAATCTCCCATTTGGAGGATTACTATTCATCCTTAAAATATTTTTTTATTAGATTTCTTGATATATGTGTACTTTTAATCAATTATAATAAATGAAGGAGATAAAAAATAATAAATACAAAATAAAAATTATAATTTAAAAGAATAGAGATTGAGATGGAAAATTAGATGTAGAGGATAAATAAAATATATCAAATAATATACTATTTAAACCCTAAAATAGAGATGAAGATTATGGAGCTAGTGCGGATGCAAGGGAAGCTCTCTACTGAAAGCCTATACCTAAGTGTCTATTTATATGCAAGGGAAGCTCTAGGGTTTTATCTTGGAAGTATGTCAATTATGTAGTGTGGGCACTGCCAAAAAGTAATTAGATAAGTTGTCTCTCTTCTTTAATCTTCAACCACTAAAAATTATTCTTGCCTTTTTCAAGACTTATGGATGAGATTAATGCAAGTGCATTAGAATCATCTTTGCTCGCCAATCAAGAGTTCCACAAATTCGAATGTCATTTTTAGGGTTTCACAAGCATTAACTTTGGGTAGGAAAACCTTATTTGAGATATGAATCCGATAAAGAGATACGAATCCAATATTAAATATTGGTCCAAGCCATCTTATATTGTCAATCTAGGTTTTTTTTAGAGCTACGAGCTTGGACAACTTAAACGAATTTGGATTATCATAACGATGTCGGATTGTTTTGACAATTTTGGATTCCTTTGATCATTTCATATTGCTTAACAATTTTGGATTGCTTCATTGAAATCAGATCAAGTGAATGATTTTGGATTGCTCCAATGGTTTCAAATTGGCTTGTCAAGTTCAGATTGCCTTGCCGATTTCGGACTGCTTTGCTACTTTCAGACTGGTTCAACATTTTTGAACTCATTCCTCTCTTTTTGACTATTACAACATTGCTATCTGAGTTTGGACACCACAAACGATCTTGAATTATTTATCCAATTTCGTATTGTGAATATAAACTTGGATCGTCTTTGTTTACTTATTTCTTTAAGATGTATCTTTTGGCTTGGCCTGTCACATCTCTGAATTTAAAAGTTGGATCAAGTACGTGACTTCTCCATGTTCCCACATGGATTAGGGAGGGGAACAAAGGTCACTACATAGGTAAGGGAAGAAATCTCTCCTGGCATATGTGTTTTGGGAACAAGACCCGAGGTAATTCCGAGTCGATGAGACCTACCAAGTACAAATCCATATGGACTGAAGGTCTAAAGCAGATAATATCTAATATAAGGGAGACTGGGACGTCACAAGATCACTCTACGAAGTTGTCCAACCAAGTAGAGATACACAGTCTATCCTACTGCCCTATTGCTAAACTCGTAGTATTAATAACAATAACAACCCAAAAATATTGTGGGAACAACAGTTTTTCTATTCTGTAAGGATACATTTATGTTAGTTCATTTGATATCGGGACAAGGATTGTTAGCATGTTATTATTGAAGAATATTGACTTTTATTACTTGCATATCATGCAGGAATGTATGAATATATCATTGACGCATGATGTACAGGTTGCTCAGTATGTGACCTACAACTTCACACTACCCCTACAGCCCCCAAACCTAGAATCTTACATGTCAAGTATATGTCTATACAAGTATAGTATTCTAACTACCAACACAACCATTACCAATACAATTAAACATATCTCAAAACATTGGTAACAGTCAAGCAAAGGAATTATTCCATATAAGTCACAATTCATTAAAGTAATGAATATCTGGTCTGGTTTTATGGTATGTTCTTTGGTCTAGTGAAAAATAAAGTAAAATAAAAATTTAAGCTTGTATATAAAAAAATAAAAAAAAAAAAAAAAAAAAAAAAAAAAAAAAGGTATGGCCTATTATGTGCTCTATTTTTATGTTTCTTAGTCTATTCATTGCTTTCTATGAATTACATCCTCTTAGTGTCGTTTCTTTTTGTAGTTCCTAATTCGGTTTGCTCAAGGTGAAATTTTAAAAGCTTTATTTCATTTCTTTTACATTTTTATCAAAATGCTCATAAACTTATCATTCTTCCTTTCCAATTCATGATGTTTGAGCAGAGTGTGAACTTGCGAGACTCCTTTACCTAAAATTTCCCTAATAAAGAAACTCTCAAATTCTATATATTTCTTTTTAAAAAATAATTCTTTTTATTTTTTTCTTTATTTCGTTATGAAAAATTAAAATCTTTTCCAACACCTTAATTTTTTTGAATTCTCTTTAGTATGTTGTTATTCTTAATATTCTTAAGAACTCTATAAAAAAATAGCAATCAAGGAAAACCTTCTAATTCCAATTAGGTAGTGGGAGTGCCTAACACCTTTCTCATTCGTAACCAATTCTTGAACCCTTAAACTCTGGTATGCATATCATTTTATTTTTGTACTACTCTTAGAAGCGGGTGTTTCGATTGTACCTTTATTTTTGGTTGGTGGCGACTCTAAAAGCTCATTTATTTTTTTACACCCTTTCTTCAAACACAAAAAAAAAAAAGACAAATCGCTAAATGCACCATTTCTTGGGTGCTTGGATGAATCCAGATGTCTACTGTTGTTAACAACCTTTTGACCCTTCAAGTGTGGGCATGAAGAAGTTACATTATCAATTTTGGGTCTCCTTGAATTTGTGGGTGTGACAGAGAGAGAATGAGACCACGAATCAATTAGGATGGCGATGAAGAATGAACATGGATGACAAATCTCGAGAGATGTCAATGATGAATCTAGAGTGAGAATGAGTGGTCGCGATTAGGCCTTGGAGATATAAGGATATTTTTAGTAAATGGGTTTTTATTAATTTATTGATTTGTGATATGTTTTGGATGAGTAAACGGGGGTAACATGTTTTTTATTATGTGTGCAAACCAAGAGCTTTTAGTAAACACCAATAAAGAAAAAATATGCCATTACACAAGCCATTTGTAGTGGGTTTTTTTTTTTATAAAAAACACTGCAATAATTTTTTGTAGTAGCATTTTAAAATGACACAAGCATTAAATACCTAGGTCAACATTTTGTAAAAACGCCATGAGAAAAATGCCACCTAGGCTAATAAATATTATAGTGGATGTTATTAAATATATTTCTTACAATTTAATATTATTACATATACTACTACTACTAATAATAATAAGGGTAGAATGAGTATTTTATTAAAATTATGATATTAGAGCATTTTCAAAAGGTTGTCTATTATTGTGAATAGTGACTATTTACTTTTTACAATATATAATATTATTTTTTCTCTCTTCACATGAGTTAATAAAAGGAAATAAAATTATTTTAAATAAAATAAAATAAATATTATTTTAATAAGAATAAAAATAAAATGAAGGATAGTATTGAAGTTGAAGCTATAAAATGACTTTCACATGTAAAAAAATTTCTACATGTGAAGAAAAAATATAGAATAGTGTTAGAAATGCAATTATAATTAATGTAATTTTAAAAAACTTAAAATAATGTACATGTAAAATTACTAAGATTTAGTTTATTTTTAATTAAGCAAAAAAAAAATTAAAATATGAGGACAAAACATGACAAACAAAATTCAAAACTAAAATTCTTTTATATATTAATATAGAGATGTGATACTAGTTAAATAATAGTATGAAACAGAAAAACTTTGGTCAATAAAAATTATTTTAAAAGAAAAGTGAAAATGCTGTCATCCGTTACATTTGAAAGCGAGGTTAAAATAAAAAAAAGTAAAGGTTTTTGAAATTAATTATAGAGGAGCTGAATCAGTCAGCTAAGTATAGCAGTGACCAACAGTGACGACCATACAATAATTAATGAAAAGGAGCTATAACCGGACTTCAAATGACTTGTGCACCTCATGTTTGCATAACAAAATAGCAATCAAGGAAAACCTTCTAATTCCAATTAGGTAGTGGGAGTGCCTAACACCTTTCTCATTCGTAACCAATTCTTGAACCCTTAAACTTTGGTATGCATATCATTTTATTTTTGTACTACTCTTAGTAGCGGGTGTTTCGATTGTACCTTTATTTTTGGTTGATGGCGACTGTAAAAGCTCATTTATTTTTTTACACCCTTTCTTCAAACACAAAAAAAAAAAAGACAAATCGCTAAATGCACCATTTCTTGGGTGCTTGGATGAATCCGGATGTCGACTGTTGTTAACAACCTTTTGACCCTTCAAGTGTGGGCATGAAGAAGTTACATTATCAATTTTGGGTCTCCTTGAATTTGTGGGTGTGACAGAGAGAGAATGAGACCACGAATCAATTAGGATGGCGATGAAGAATGAACATGGATGACAAATCTCGAGAGATGTCAATGATGAATCGAGAGTGAGAATGAGTGGTCGCGATTAGGCCTTGGAGATATAAGGATATTTTTAGTAAATGGGTTTTTATTAATTTATTGATTTGTGATATGTTTTGGATGAGTAAACGGGGGTAACATGTTTTTTATTATGTGTGCAAACCAAGAGTTTTTGGTGAACACCAATAAAGAAAAAATATGCCATTACACAAGCCATTTGTAGTGGGTTTTTTTTATAAAAACACTGCAATAATTTTTTGTAGTAGCATTTGAAAATGACATAAGCATTAAATACCTAGGGCAACATTTTGTAAAAACGCCATGAGAAAAATGCCACCTAGGCTAATAAATATTATAGTGGATCTTATTAAATATATTTCTTACAATTTAATATTATTACATATACTACTAATAATAATAATAATAATAAGGGTAGAATGAGTATTTTATTAAAGTTATGATATTAGAGCATTTTCAAAAGGTTTTATATTATTTTGAATAGTGACTATTTACTTTTTACATTATATAATATTATTTTTTCTCTCTTCACATGAGTTAATAAAAGGAAATAAAATTATTTTAAATAAAATAAAATAAATATTATTTTAATAAGAATAAAAATAAAATGAAGGATAGTATTGAAGTTGAAGCTATAAAATGACTTTTCACATGTAAAAAAATTTCTACATGTGAAGAAAAAATATAGAATAGTGTTAGAAATGCAATTATAATTAATGTAATTTTAAAAAACTTAAAATAATGTACATGTAAAATTACTAAGATTTAGTTTATTTTTAATTAAGCAAAAAAAAAATTAAAATATGAGGACAAAACATGACAAACAAAATTCAAAACTAAAATTCTTTTATATATTAATATAGAGATGTGATACTAGTTAAATAATAATATGAAACAGAAAAACTTTGGTCAATGAAAATTATTTTAAAAGAAAAGTGAAAATGCTGTCATCCGTTACATTTGAAAGCGAGGTTAAAATAAAAAAAAAAGTAAAGGTTTTTGAAATTAATTATAGAGGAGCTGAATCAGTCAGCTAAGTATAGCAGTGACCAACAGTGACGACCATACAATAATTGATGAAAAAGAGCTATAACCGGACTTCAAATGACTTGTGCACCTCATGTTTGGTACACATAGCATGGAGATTCTTTTTGGAAACCTAGTTCTCTTATTCTTTATAGGATGAAAAAGAGCTAATAATCGTTTGATGCTTTTGTTGGGTACATTGAAATGGTGATGAAAAGCAGATGGAGAGAAAGAATTAGCTCTCGTGTTTTTGGTACACAGCTTGCCTTTCAGTCGTGGTATGTAATGCAAAGAGTTAAATAAAACGTGTATGACATTAATTAGTTTTTTTCCCATGTAAATAATTATATTAGAATGTGTCTTGCGTTCTTTGATAGAAAATTTCCATTTAAATGATTTCCCACCGATTCTCTTGTTTGAATATGCAACTAGTTTGGGTTGATTGCCTACTTTTTCGTTTTGGTGTTTCTCTAAACTTGTACGTACAATTTTTAATAAATGTCAACACTTTACATCCTAAATAAATATACAACAATGTACACATCATCATGAAAGTTTTATAATATATATTCGCATACTTGTGCTAGTAAGTAAACTATGTAGGAGCTTACTCCAATAGATTGGTTTTTTTAAAAAAACAAAATAATAATGTTAATGTAACAACTTAAAGAGGGTCGTATTTCCCTTATAAAAAGTGGGTATAAAATGCCATTTTGGTATTGTAATGTAATTGAGAAAATCAGTAAAATGTCTCTCCAATTCTGCTTTATGAGACGATGATAGGCGTGGTGGTCAATTGCATGCAACAATTTTCACATGCCATGAATTATTGTTATAAGTTTCGTTTTTGTAATGGTAGATATCAATTTGTGAAGTATCTTTTAACGAATGCGACAGTAAAGCTTCCACAAGTAGTGCAATTAACATTTTTTTAAAAATTAATGCATGAAAAGCTAACAAGGCCATGTGCATTCTATCAAGGTTATAGGCAGTTTGGGGGGTGTTTTACATTTTTGTTGATTAACATTTATTTGTTAATGGAAAACACTACTAGTTCTTTACTTTTTGCTCTGTCAACTCTGTCATGACAGCTTCGAATGAGTTCATCTCTGATATTGAGACACTGACATTCTCTGTCAAGGTTAGGCGAGCCTTTCTATTGCATAAAATAAAACTATATATGTCCCTTCACTAGTTTAATTTTATTCTCGTTATTTTAACAATAATCCAATAAACTATCATTAATCAAGGAGGCGAAAAAGCCATTAAATGGTTAAGGTTGATTAGTAAATCTACAATACAAAGCACTTTCAGTTAGAGCACAAAAAGTCTTAAAAATTACAAAAATTTATGTTTATTTTATAAAACATTTAATAAAATAAATAGTATTTATTTAAATTTAACTAAATACTATTCGCTGTTTATTTATTAAAATACTAATTTTTTTTATTATATTACTGTTGTTTTTTAAAATATAAAAAGTTAAAATAAAAAATGAAAAATAATATTTTAATTAGTTAATGATTAAAATAGAAAAAGTAAAAAGTAAAAAAATTATTACAATAAAAATTTATTATTATTATTTTGAAAATTTTATTTTAAAAAGGCCACAATAAATACTATTCCAAGGTATGCATTTTTTCATATAATTTAAATGGATTAGAATCAATTTTAAAAGTAGTATTATTTTTTTGAAGAAAATAGTAGTTGGTCTACTAATGAATGACTAATGATGGGTAGACATATAAATAGTCTTATTTATATTTTTATTTATTTTAAGGATGAAATTGATCATAAAATGGGTATATTTAATAACACGACACCAACAAGAATTCGGATCCTCAACGGTGGCTTTATCTATGGTTTATAAAATAATAGATTACATAAACAGATCTTACATCGCGTGTAGATAAATTGGTGAGTTTTTTTTTAATTTAATAAAGAAAAATGGTAATATTTTTGTTATAGTAATAAAATCGTAGATAAAACAATCGTTGAGGATCCAGACTCGCGAGGGTATATGTTAAGTTAAGGTAATAGAAAAAATGGCTATAACAAAAACAAGCCAAGTAAGTTTGAATTCTAATTCTTTCTAATAAACGATAAATGTTCAAAATTTGTGATTTGGTAATCTGTGTAAAACTCGTAATTCACAACAAATTAGTGTACAGTTCATCAACAAAAATTCATTATCCAGTGTTTTACTTTATTATTTAAAAATACTTCAAAAAAGAAAAAGCTTAAATGTGCATTGGAGTCCAAGGAATGAGTTTTTCCTTTTATGGAAAAAAACTTAATGAGAGTAAATTTTATGATTCTTTTAATAAATAATAAGAACATCAATGTTGATTAACGAATAAATTGTTTAAAGAACTGAATTTACATCTTACATAGTAAAATCATAACTATTTTTTTAAATAAGTAAATAACTGTACACTTGTAATACAAATATTCACAATTCATACAACATTATCTTTAAACTGGATATATCTTACTATTAAAAAACTAAAGTTTCCTCACACAACAACATTTACCCCCATTCAATCATATAACAAAGTAATATTACATGTAATATTAACCGTATATAAATGTCTTTATTGCTGGTATATTGATATTAATTCTTTTTAAATTTTTTTATTCATACTAATTTAATTACATAGAAAATATTTCCATGCAAATCACCTATCCAATATACATGCAAATAGACTTTTCCTATGAAAATTATTATTATCTTGTTAAAAATGATTTACTTCCATCTACTTTAATTGGAATAAAAAAGAGATAAAATGCCATACTAGATTATAAATATGACCGTGATAATTGTAATAAAACTGTTAATAAAGAATTAGGATCCTCTACTATTACTGTATGGTGTAGTCCCTTGAAACTACATAGTTTTGATATTTTTTATATCAAAACTATAATGTTTTGATATGAAGTTTAAAAAAAAAATCAAAACAACGCAGCTTTAAGAGACTGCACCATACAGTAATTGTTGAAGATCTGAACTCGTTAATAAATTTGTAAATTATAAATGAAAATTTATCTTTAAAAAACACAAAGGGGCACATATTAAGTCAATCAACAAGAATACTGCTTATTAAATTAATTATATAGCTAATTAGTTAATAGAATTAATATTTTATTTTATATAATAAATTTGTTATATTATCTTTATTAAAATCTCATAAAAATAACATATTTTAAATATTACTTTTTTAATTTAATTGGAATAAAAATATACATACGCACAAATAGATTTTACATATCCCCCCTCTCCTCTTGTTGCCCCTCCTGCCTAGAACCGTGTGACATGGCTAAAATATGAAAGAGTTAAATTGATATTTTTCAAATTGCGTTGTGAAAAAATAACTTTTAGAAGTAACATTTAAATAGCTTCTGCTTTGAAAAAAAACTTTTTTTGTAAGCATTTTTTTTAAGTTTATGAAACAGCTTTTACTGTTTCTACTTATTTTATAAGTAGAATCAGTCTTTCAAAAGCATTGCCAAATTGACGCCTTATAATACAGTTTGATTTTAAATTTTAGCTTTAAAAAAAACTCATATTACAAGTAGAAAAAATATAAATATCAAATAATATTTTATTAATATTATAATGTTTATATTAGTTTATGTAAAAATGACAATGACCGTAGAGCAAAATATAATATTTAATAAAATCATAAAAATACACATAAAACTATGCATGTGCCTTAACTCTTATGCAATGCAACCTCAATTAGTTATATACTAATTACGAATATGTAATAAATTTTTAATTAAAATGTACTATTTTATATAGCTAATTAAAATACAACTAAAAAAATAAGAACAATTCATTCTCTGTCTACCGTCAAATTTATATATATATATATATATATATATAATAACAATCGATTCTCATATGCAATTAAATATAGGAAGAAAAGAAAGTTATAAATGATTTTTAAAAAACAAAAAAACGACAAATCAACGCGCAAGAGGTGCACGTGAGTCAAAGCCGACACAAGAAAGCCCCCAGCAAACGGAATAAGCAAATAATGAGACAGAAATCAAATCAATCAAAACGAGCAAGGGGGAAAAGAGAGCGCGGCGCAGTCGATAAACAATTTCATCCCTGTTTTTTTCCCCTGCTTACCTGAAGCCTTAAACCATCCTTCTTTCAAGATTGCTCCCGCCTATTCCTTCTTATTCTTCTTCTTCTTTGACTGTCTTTCAATTTTCTCTGTATTCTTCGTCAGCAGCCTCGGTCTCGGCCTTGCTCCCGCTCCATTTCCCAGACTCTCTGATTCGAAATGGCCCAAAACCCCACTCCAGGTACTTTACTTTGGCCTGGAAACTACGGGTTTTAAGTTTCCCAGTCTCTCTGGTTCGAAATGTTTCTTTTTTGCTTATCGAAATGGGTTTTTTTGTGATCTCCAATCAGTGTTAGAAGTACGGGTTTTAAGTTTTTGATTGTCTTAATTGCGACCTTTTCGTTGTATGTTTCTTTAATGCGCTTTTTTATTATTTGGGTGTTTTGGGTTGACTTTTTACTGTATAAAGATTCATTGTTCTTCCATTGTTTAAAATCTCCATGCTGCGCTTTTTTTTAAATAGTATTAGTTTATTTTTAATGCGAAACTATATTCCTTGATGCATAATGGGTCGGTTCATGGAATCAGAATTTCATATTATAGGATAAGGTTTTGGCAGTTTGTGACTTTATGGTGATTTGGAATCGATTCACACGGTTATGGTCAGATTTCATGCACGGATATAGATTGTGGGATATTTGGAAAGCACACGTTTGGTCAATGGAAAGAAGTTACATATTCTTTGGGGGTTATTGGCAATTGGATGTTAGTTTGGTTCTGGGGTTGCATAGATCATTTTCATTTTTGTATCATTCAATTGTAAATTTAATAAATAGTTAATTAATTAATTTAATTCATTTGATTTTAAATTGTAATTATATTTATTTTAATATTAATGTTATAAATTAAGTTAAATAATTTAATTGGAATTATATATTAAGTTATATTATATATTAATGTTATAAATTAAGTTATTTTTTATTTAAAAAAAATTATGGTTGAGGTGCCCTGTCACGGTCCGGAGCCTCACGACACTTTTTTGTATCATATTAGAGTCATTTGTAATGATTGTACAACTTGTAGAAAGAGTTAGCACTTGTATAGGCGATTTGTACTCTCACACCAACTTGATGTTTACTGGTGCCAGTTGTAAAAATGTCTTACATCTTATATGTAGAGCAAGGCTCTAGTGTTGAAACTTGTATTTGACATTTGTGCTAATATAAGTTTTCTCACTTTTAGGCATTCTCTACAACTTCCATAAATTGTTGTCCATTGTCCCGAACGACTCTAAACATTCACTCAAACTTAAACGGCTTACTTAGTTCGTAAAGTTTCCGCTAAGCGACTAAGTGCTGCACGAGTTAGCTCGTCCTAAGACTAACTCCGTGACAGCTCGCCTCGCCGTACAACTTTGATTCCGTACCGTACCGCTTTTGAACCTTGGTTGTATCTAGTGGAATGCTATTTTACCCTTAATGGCTTCTCAGACAATGAAAGGTTGACTGCAACGGGTGTTTGTTTGGAAGGTAAGGCGCTAGCATGGTTCCAATGGCGCAAACGGGCTATAATTCTACGAGGAGATTCAAGTTTAAGCAATACTTTGGTATCGCTCAAGAATATGACAAAAATGATACAGGATACAGGGGCAAGATTCTTGGTGGAATTGAGCATTCTCGAAGGGACACCCACCAAGTCACATGGCATGATCCCAGGGCCGGTTTAACAATTGTTACACCCTTTTGAGGGGTTTTTTCAAATGGCTATAGGTCTAACTCCACGGCAAGATCTCGAGCATGTAATCGTGTTTAAAGATGGAGCCTCCCCTGTGAGTATCCACCCATACTGTTACCTCCAAATACAAAAGGATGAGATTGAGCAATTAGTCATGGACATGTTGGAGGCTGGAATTATACAACCAAGCGTGAGTCCATTTTCAAGTGCAATTTTATTAGTAAAGAAAAAATATGGTAGTTGGCGTTTTTGGATCGATTATCATGCCTTGAATAAGGCGACAGTGTTGGATAAATTTCCGATTCCGGTGATTGACAAGTTATTGGACGAGTTGTATTGTGTGACACTGTTTACTAAACTTGACTTGAAATCAAGATATCATCAGATTCGCATGCAGCCGAAGGATGTGGCCAAAACTATGTGTCAAACTCATGAAGTGAATTATGAATTCTCGGTCTTGCCATTTAGCCTTACTAATTCTCTAGCTACCTTTCAATCTTTGATGAATAAGGTCTTTCAACCATACCTACTGAAGTTCATCTTGGTTTTTTTTTTATGACATCCTTGTCCATAGTTGTTCCTCAGGGGAACATGTGAGGCATTTGGAACTAATATTGGAGGGGCTACGTGAACACCAATTGTACGTCAACCACAGTGTGGAGACCAACCTGCGTTATTTCATGCCTGATGCTCCTAAGCAATGGGCTCAATGGTTGGCATGGGCAGAGTATTGGTACAATACTTCATACCATACTGCTTCAAAAACTGCTCCTTCCAAGATCTGTATGGGCGGGACCCCCGCATCTTGTACATTATGGGCATCTTACATTGACAGAGGATATGGAAATTGTGTTGGAACCCGCTTCTCTAGAAGGTGAGTGTCCAAGTTCGACGGGCCCACCAGGCATGAAGGAGGTGCTGATTCGGTGGAAAGATTTATTCATCTATGAAGCAACATGGAACCACTTGATGTGAATGACATGCAGTTCTTTTCGTTCCACCTTGTGGACAAGGTGTCTTCTTGGAAGGGGAGTAATGTTGGGTTCTTTTTTTTTTGTTTGAATTTGAATTTGAGTTATTTTAGTTATTTATTGCATTTGAATTTGGGAGTTTCTATTTAGAGTATTTATTGCGTTTGAATTTGGAAGTTTCTATTTGGGGTATTTATTGTATTTGAATTTGGGAGTTTCTATTTGGGATATTTATTGTATTTGAATTGGAGAGTTTTATTTGGGTCATTTATTATGTTTGAATTTGGGGGTTATGTATTTATTGTGTGTGAATTTGAAAAAGGAGAGGACTTGGCTATAAAAAGGGTATCAAGGGAGTAAGGATATGCTTGATTTTGAGAAAAATTCAATTAGAAGGATATTGTATTTGGAGAGACAGCTGCCTCTCGAATTGCAGACCAGCTATTCTGTTTTGTTTCATATTTCATCTACCAATAAATATATTCTTTTGCTCGGGTTCCTATCATGGTGCTCTTGCTAATGTAGCTATTGGGGTGTCAAGGTTGGGACATTCGTCAGCTTTTATTGGCAAGGTGTGTTTTTGAGCTCACTTCTATGACCATTGGGATTACCTATACGCCAATCAAAGATTTCCATTTGCCAAAGCTGATTGAATGGGAAATTCACATATTTTGTCCTGGTTGTGTTTGGAAAACATTCACTATTACAAGGCCTGTTTTGGTTATCATTATAATTCAATAAATAAGCACTCTGAAAATGAATTTTATAGGGGAAACATGTAACAAGTCTTTCGAGTATAAGTAATCTACAGATTATGGCCCAGTTTGGCATTGGTGTTGGGAGGCTGCTTCTGTTTATTTTATAAGCAGAATTAGTAAAAGGTGTTTGGTAACATTAAAAAAAAGTGCTATAAAATAAGTTTATGCTTTTTTTTTCTCAAAAGCAGAAGCAATTTAAAGGTTGCTTCTACAATATGTTTTTTCAAGAAGCAGTTTTTTTTAAAATAATATACCAATACTATCCCTGCTCAAACAGCCTTGCTAGCCATTCATGCTAAAATAAAATCAAACAAACTCCTTCATCGTCGGATCACCTCTGAGAGGCACAAACCCAACAGGCATTATGGCGGCGGCGCAGGGGCTGGACTCTCTTGGCTCTCCGAGGGATCGTACTGCGAAGCCAACTCGAATTTGGTTGGCCTCAGAGGTTCCATTTGGATCACCTCTGAGAGGCTTCATCGTCCTCCGCTGCTGAAATCGTCGCGTGGGCGTCGTCAGGTACTCCCGTCAAGATTCCAAAACTTGGTTCTCCGTTGTCCTCTTTTTATCTCCCAGTTTTTTTTTCTTAATTTGTTTTTAAAAAAAATCGATTATTTATAAATTACGTTCCTGTGAATAGGACTATGCATGGGTGAAACGTGGAATGCTTTTTCTCTTTCTAGAACACATGGAAAAGTAAGTTGTGATAGAAATCTAACATATTAATTCGAATTATTAGTTTCTTATATGCAAGGAATTGAGAGACGCCCATTGTCCAGATTTCAGGGGCAAACCCAGTTGCACAAGAGTAAGCAAGTGATTTTCTTTGATTATTGTTTTTTATTTTTAGTTTCAAGGGAAACAGAGGGGGGTGGGGATGGGGGCGGGGGGAGGGGATCGGGGGGTGGGGATGGGGGCAAGGGGGGATGAGAGCAGGCGGGTGGGGATGGAAGGGGGGAGAAATTTTTAATTTTTTTAAAATTGTAATAGAGGATAATTTTGTCTTTTAGATCTTTACAAGCACTTTTATTTTTAATTTACCAAACATCTATTATCTGCTTTTAAATTCTACAACACTTTTAAAATTATATTTTATCAAACACTTACCTGCTTATTTTAATAGCAGCTTATCTTTTCAGCACAACTAAAAGCAGCTTCTCCTAAAAGCACAGCATTACCAAACTAAGCCTATATTTCTTCCAACAGTGACTTTTCAATCTCCATTGTCTGTACGTCATGTTGGCAAGGATGAATTTGGATACATGCTTTCTGACATTCTGAAACAAAACAATGTCAATAACAATGGTGTGCGGTTTGACCTAAATGCCCGAACTGCCTGCATTTGTCACACTTAGAGCTGATGGTGAGCGCAAATTCCTGTTTTTTCACAATCCAAGTGCTGATATGCTCCTTCAAGAATCAGAGCTTGATGTAGACATTCTTCAGCAGGTGTGTTTGCCATCCTTATTCTTTTTTGGTAAATATCACGCCGCAAATGTCTCAACTATATGTACATAACAATAAAAATATTTTTTGTTTATATAACTTTTCATGTAGACGGGGATCTTCCACTATGGTTCAATTAGTTTAATTGAGGAACCATGTAGGTCAACCTATCTTGCAGCAATGAGGATTGCCAAAGAAGCTGATTGCTTGCTCTCTTACGATCCTAATTTGAGACTGCCTCTATGGCCATCTGCAGAGGCTGCACGAGAGGGCATAATGAGCATATGGGACCAGGCTGATATTATTAAGGTATACAGCATAGTGATACGCGTTTAAAGGCTATATGTAGCTGCTTAACTGTTAGGCTTCTAACCCGATGATTTTTATTGTGTGACCATGAACTTGCACAGATAAGTGAGGGTGAAATTTCGTTCTTGACTGGGGGTGATGATCCCTATGATGATGATGTGGTGCTAAATAATCTTTTTTATCCTAATCTCAAGCTTCTTATAGTTATAGAAGGTTCAATGGGATGCAAATATTATACTCAGGTCGGCAACTCGTTAAAACTTCATTGAGCTTTTCTATTTGCATGCATGTGTCATGCTAAATGTGCCTACAGAGACATACTAGGGAGTTTCAGTTGTGGCCAACGTTGACTGAATAAAAGATGCACCTAATTTGCATGTGATATGCTAAAGGTGCTGGTAAATTATGTGCTGGGTGTTGAAAGTCAGGGTAATTGGTGTGGAGTTTGCATTAGGATGAACACATTGTTTGTAATTGTTTTTTCCTTGTGCACCTACATAATGAGATGTTTGTGTTAATCTTGTTTTATGCCTGCGAATCCTTGGTCCAGGATTTTCGTGGTAGGGTAGGTGGTGTCAAAGTTAAAGCTGTTGACACAACTGGTGCAGGAGATGCATTTGTCGGTGGCATACTGAGCGGCTTGGCTTCTGATCAAAATCTTTTCCAGGTTAGCTTTTGTTGCTTCAAAGATAAAACTGTTTGATTAAAGGTTTCCCGTGGTTCTCTTGGATGAGGGTTCTGGTGTTTGATGTGCAGGACAAGGAGAGATTAAATGAAGCTCTCTTGTTTGCAAATGCCTATGGCGCCGTCACAGTGATAGAGAGAGGAGCAATTCCTTCTCTGCCCACAAAAGAGGCAGTCCTCCAATTGTTGGAGAAAGCTACTCCATGAATAAAAACATGAGCAAGGTTCTGTCT
Source organism: Taxillus chinensis (assembly GCA_023512835.1). NCBI lineage: Eukaryota > Viridiplantae > Streptophyta > Magnoliopsida > Santalales > Loranthaceae > Taxillus > Taxillus chinensis. The sequence goes on from CM042087.1 coordinate 32,577,675, forward strand.
ACCCCATTTTTTGCTTACTCCAATACTTGCCTGTAATTTCTTGCCTCGAATGCTTAATAGTAAGTTTGTATACACTTTTCGTACTCTGATACTATTACATAATTTCACTGCCCAATGCCTCAACCATAGTATTCATTCGAGATCAAGAGACCATGTTGATCTTTTGCTTATTCGAACCCATATCTGTAAGAATTAGGAAAAACCAATTGCGGCCTGAGCCAGAAAAGTTCATGGTTGTTGAGAATGAACTGCCAATGGGTTGTTCTTGTGCTTATGTTGTTCTATGGCATGCTGGGCAACTGAAGATGTAGCCCGATGTAATGTGTAATGGCCTTCTTTTCCTTTGTTTTGTGTTTCTTATCCGGCTGATTGTATTGTAATGTGTAATAACTGCTTATGTATACCAATGGATCTATTTTATTTTATTTTTAAACACCGTTTTAAATAAAGTCTGTTGTTTCTTAAAATATTTTAGCTGTTTTTTATTTTTAAATATAAACTTAATTTTTTTGGATCCAATATATTTTTAAAAAAAATTCCTCTTTCTTATACTTTATTATTTGAGCCCTACTATATTATTCTTTTTACCAATTATTGATGTGAGACTCGATTTTTTTAATTCCTTTTAAAGCATATTCTCTCCTTGCTAAAATATTTTTTTTTTTACAAAATCAAAAATCAAAATCAACTCTAATAAATTTAAAAGTTATGAAATCAAGTATTTATATATTTTTTTTGTCTGAAAACGATTTATTTGTTTATTTTACTTATTAATGATCTATAGTGAATCACTTTTGAACTACAGGTAAAAAAAATTATAATTATATTTCAGATATTATATGAATGTTAAATATTTTTGATTTTCCATAAAAAACTTTTATAGAGATATTTTATTAATAAAATTTAAAAATCAATAGAATAGGCTTCAAAGTTTAACCACTCTCGAGATAATTTTTACAAACTTATTCCTATATTTTATTTTCAAATAAACAAATCATTTATAAGTTTTCTTTAATTATTCTTTATTTAATAAAAATCATTTATTTGGGTAATGTTCAATAATTTAATGGCTAGTAGCTTAGGGCATGTTTGATGTAAGGTTCAATCTTATGTTCTCTTTGCCACCTTTGAATTCTGTTGATCACCAATGATTTGGTATTTACATCCATTAACTTTTTGTTATCTTTTTAGAGTTGACTTTTATTTAGTCTTGTTGACTTTTAAACTTTTTTTATTCTTTTAATGCAATGTTCTTTTGTCACTTATCAATCTTTTAACAGTTTTGTTAATTTAGTCTAATTCAAAATTCAATAATATTTTTAGCTATGAATATAATTAATTGCTAAAAGTTTTTATTAATTTTTATTATTAATGACGTTTAAAAATAAATTATTTATTTTCAAAAACATTATTGTTGTTGGATATGGGTAAGAGTTATTTGAGAAAGATAGTGTATTAGTTAGAGCAACTCTAACCCACTATGTATTATTTACATATAGACATTAAAATTTAATTTTTTTGCTCAAACAGACTCTCTACGTGACTCTTCAGATCTTAAAATTGCTACAGTGACTTTTCACATTTGAACTGTTCATTATTTACATATTATTTTATTATTATTTTTAACTTTCTCTTTCCTCTCTTTCTCTCTCAACACTCTCCCATTGTTCTTCCTCCTCCATGATGCTCTCTCCTCTCTTTTTTCTCTCTATAGATCTGCGACGGAGGAGGGCCTGTGTGCGATGCCAGGCGGGGGTGGGGGCCTGGGCGCGACGCCTGGCAAGGGCGGGGGAAGCGATCACAGCGGTGATGTGGGTCTTGCAACTGCCATAGATCCGCGACAGAGGAGGGCCTGTGCGCGACGCCGGGCAGGGGCGAGGGAAGGGATTGCAGCAGTGACGTGGGTCTTGCAGCTGCCATAGATCTGCATCGTAGGAGGGCCTGTGCGCAACGCCAGGAGGGGGTGGGGGCTTGTGCACGACGCCGGGCGGGGGGTGGGGGCCTATGCGCGATGCCGACAAGGGGTGGGGCTTGTGTGCGATGCGGGCAGTGGGTGGGCTGTGCGTGACGCCGAGAGACGTGATTGTGGTGATGCAGGTGCAGAGACGGGAGTCAAAGCCAAACATTGAGTCAAAGCCAAATAAATTAATATTTTAATAAAAATATAAGTAAATTAAAGAATATTGTTGAAGTTGAATGCATAAAATAACTTTCTACATTAAAAAAATTTCTACATGTAAAGAAAATATACATAACTGTGTTGGAGTTGCTCTTAGGTGTTTCAAAATATATACTACCCAAAAATAAGTAGTAAAGTGTAGCTATTACCCATATAATTTGCCCCAAAATATCCAAGATTATTTCAATAGGGCTGCCAGTACACAACATAATGGGCTGTAAATATGGTAGTGGGATATTATTAGCCACAATGCATGTGGTTCTTTTTTAATCAATGACTAATTATTGGACCACATAGGACAACTAAGATTTTTCTCACAAAAGTCATTACTTCAATTGAGTTAAGCCAGCTCAGCTGAGCCGTACGTTAGGGTCACTAGTCATGTAAAATATGTTCTCGATTTAAACTGGAGCTTGCCAAATATATCCAAGGTGGAGGGGCGTGGGGTTTGACTATGCAGTGGGGCAAACTGAAAGTACTGAAGCAAGGACTTATTGGAGGTCTACAGAAATAGGTGGTGGGAACTATTCTAAAAACAGTTTGACGTGAAAACCCAGGGTTGAGAAAAGTATTGGAACTTCGTGCGAGCGAAACGTACGGAGTGTAGCTAGTGGAACTACCCAAATAAGAATGATGCGCACAAAAGATATTGACATACTGGGAGTTTCATTAAATCGGCTGCCGGTGAGGTCAACCCAAGTTCAATAATGCTTTGAGTGAAATTGAAGCCAGCATTTGGAACTTTTTGCCCCTTAGTACATTTGCCCATATATGTGTAATTGTATACACACATTTTTGGACAATACTATACAGTTCAGACATTAGAGAGGAGGCACTTTAATAATGTGACAAGATTGAGAAAGTTGTCTGTTTGATACAGATGTTTAATGTGGGTCCGTGGGTGCCTACTGTTTCTCTTATTGAACACTACAACAACACATGAGGTATGCATTATTATGGTGGGGCGTTCGGTATGGTGAGTATTTGTTAAAATGGTAAATTTAAATTTAAATTTATTTAATCTTAGAATTTAATTTTTAAAGCAGGTAAGTTTTTTCTTTTAAGTTATTTTTATTTTTAAATTTAAATTTAATTCTAGAGAAAGACTCAAATAAAGTTTTTATTTTTTACTTTTTACTTTTTATTTTAAATTTATTTTATTATCTGGGCCTATCATATATTTTTTTTCTAATTTTTATGGAATTTTTTTTAAAATATCTTCTTTTTAAAATATATTTTTTCATATCAAATAGAACTTATTTTTAAATTATAATTGAACAGAAACTTCAATAGAATACGAAAACATAATACAAAACCATAACTCGTAACAAACAGAGACAAATCCAGAAAGTTCTGTTAGGGGGGTCGAAATGCAAATTGTGTCACTTATGTTTACAAACTGTTACCTAAAACTGCGATTAACACTAAGGGTGAATTTTAAACCAGCAAACCGTTCAAACTGACCCATCAAAATCGTCAAAATCAAATAAAATCAGTTTGGCTTAATTTGAAACCGAATAATATATCGGTTTGGCTAGGTTTAGGTTTTCAAAATCACGGTTTAAACCGAATTGAATAGAATAATATTGTCATTTGTCATTTATTTATTTTATATTATTTATTTTAGATTTCAGAACTTATTTATTTAATATTGATTGTTAATACTTGATATGTTATATTTGTGAATTATATTATCTAATTTTAAAACTTTTAGAATTATAAATTTTATATATATTAGTATTGATGTGCTCACACGCTATTTATTTATTTATTTATTTTATATCTATTTCAATTTCAAGTACTCAAAAATTAATGAACCAAACTGACTCAAATTGATTCAAACCGATAATTATTCAAATTGTTGGTTCGAAACGAACTGACCTAAATTGAATCAGTTCAGTCCGATTTGGTTTGGGTCAAGCAACAAGTTTGATTTCATTTGATTTTGTTCAAACAAAAAAATATCAATTTAATTTGAAAAATAGCTCAAATCGACTTAAATTGAACCGATTTTACTCATAATTAGTACTATCTAAGTCACAAGTAATGACATAAAAGCTCACCTCAAGTCTGAAATTTTTTTAAATTATATAATTCATTTATCACTATTGTAATTAGTAAGGTATTCATCACAAATATTATGAGACAATACATTATATTAATAATTATTTTTAATTATTATATATATATTACAAAATTAGGAGTAGGGGAGGGGGGGGCCCCCCCCCCCCTTTAGATCCATCTCTAGTAACAAACACACATCTCTTCATTACTAATATTTTAAAACATAATTGTAACATATCTTGAACATTGGTATTAGATTAACCATTGTCATATTTAAAATTTGATGAAATTATAACTTTTTCATAATTCTAAAATCTTCCTAGTTCTTATCTATAATCTTACAATGGATTAACTATTGAATTCCCTAAAATAATAATATAATATAAAAAGAGAAAGAGAGGAAAGAGAAATGGATTCAATAAATAGAAAATGATTCTTTAAATTTGAAGAATTTCACAAATTTAATATAACTTATAATTACAAATTTTATTATTTAGTAAGTCCAATATGACTGTATTTCTCTTGCATTCATTAAATTATGCATTTAAATATGACAATAGGTAATTTAATGGCAATGAGATCATTTACTGAATTTTGGCATGACATAAATTTAACACGTATGAAATACTCTTGTAAACCATATATAAAAGCATACCAATAGACATACTGAATGCATAAAATGGATTTAAAATATGAGAAAATATATATACAAACATGCTTTAGGCCTCACGTACACCTAATGTGACAGTATCTCATTGGCTCGGTGATTTAGTTAGGTTCCAATAATGATTTGATAGGGCCTACTAGTGATTTGATATAATAATAAATTGTTGCCACGTTAGGTGTACGCAAAAGGCATGTGCAAAAGCAGGCATGTACGTAGCATGCCATGCCTCTTAATATAGATAACACCAAATGCATGCTAGGAAAACATAATAAATCATAAAAAAAATACAATTATTAAAAGAATGAAAAAGAAATTTTAATATTACCATTTGTTGTTTTAAACCAAACTTAGGGCATGTTTCGTGTAGTATTCTGTTTTATGTTCTTAAAAACTATTTTAAATTTTGAAATGAAAAACTGTTTTCACCCAAATTCAATACATGTTAAAATTAAAATAAATAAAGTTTTTAGTATTTTTACTTATTCTAATTTTTAAATGTTTATAATTGAATTTTCTCACAAGCTAACCGTTAGATTATCATAAACTTTTACAAATATGATAAATACTATATAAATATTCAATCCAACGGTCAATTTTTAAAACAAATAACAAAAACATATCAGAATTAAAATAATCCGCACGGTATGGATTATTTTGTTAGCCGCAGTGAAATCACGTCCTGATTATTTATTAAAATGGTAAATTTAAATTTAAATTTATTATATTTTTTAAAAATTATTTTTTATTTTTAAATTTAAATTTAATTCTAGAGAAGATCCACAAATAATTTTTTTGTGGATAATAATTTTCAATTCATTTTTTTTGTTTGATAATAATTTTCAATTCATTATTTTTCGGGTCAGTTCCACGAAAAGCTAGGTAGGAAATAATTTTCTTTTTCCTCGCCTCTCTGTCCGGCATCAAACTGACAAAACCTAACAATCAGTGTAATGGATCAAAAGTGTTAAGTAAACCTGAGAACTGAACTTTGAGCAGCGAAGCCTGCAAGTCCAAAGCCAATGATCTTGGCAAAATCATGGACATTACCTCCATTATTGTGCATGAATTAAAAAACTGAGAAGGCTCAAGCAAAAACGAGATCACCCTTCTCAACGTCTTATGGCTAGAACTAGAAATTTCTCTATCGAGTCCTCTGCAGCCACCGCCTCCATGACCATCATCACCATCAGAGATCAGGAACTAAAGAGCATTGAAGGACGCAGGAGGGAGAAAGGCATTGAGGATGGAGATGTTGGGTGGCTTCCACATGGTGATACTTTGAATAGCAGTAGCCAAGAACAGGATGTAGCTCTCCATGACGTGCTCATTCTGGAACAACCCTCACAACTAGTCGGCAATCTCCACCATCAGGCACAACCACACTCTCTCCAACTCCTTTATGTCACGGGGTCAGATTTCATGCACTTCTCAACCCATTGCAGCACTTAGCTTCTCTATACATGGTCTGCTAAGTCGAGCCTGTAAAGACTCGTATTTGGGTAATCTTGATAGATAGTCATTCTATGGGAATGTAACTATCTGGACGGTAGTGTAGCCGTCGATGTGAGCATTTTGACTGTACTTGGGCCCGATTCTGAGTCGGGGCCCCGTTTGACCCGACTGTTGACTTTTCGGGGTTTATTGGTTGGCTTTGCGTTTAGGCGATCATTTGGGTGTAATAATATTTGTTTAGTGTTGTGCTCGTCATTTCAAGCGTTTTGACTGTAATTTGACTCACTTTGGAGTTCGAGACCTTGGAGGTCAATTTTTGTGTTGGGAGGTCAATTATTGACTGGGTCAATGGTTGACTAGGTCAGTTAACTGGCAGAAATATAAATAGCAGAAAAAAAAAAAAGAAGCTTTCACTTTACGTTATCACGTTTGTGCGTTTGAGAGAGAGAGAGCTTGGAGGCCTTGGCGATTTGGGTTCGTGGAGCTCAAAGATTCACTTCAAGTAGGTGTCCTTGAACTTCTTATCTCTCTCTTGTTTTGGATCTGCACGAATTTATCATGATTTATGAAATTGAGCATGAACCCTAGAATTTGGGGAAAACCAATTTTGGGTTAGATCTAATGGTTTAGCATAAGATCTGTGATTAAGAACTGTTTTATATCATTGTGGATATATGTTTCTGTGATTTTAAAGTTGATTTACTGTGTTTTTCATGAGGGTTGATAAGTCAACCATGGAAATCTGGGTTTAGATCTAGATTTCTAGAAATCTGGAATTTTATATGTGTTTCTGTTGTTTCTGCGCAATTTAGAGGCGTTCTGAACGCGTTTTGAGGTAGATATCGTAGTTTGTGGCGAAACAGGGGTGTTAGTGCGCGTTTGGGAGTTTCTGGGCGCGTTTCAGACGAAGAACAGGTGAAAACGATGATGAACAGTACCCTGGGCGCATTACTGGGTCGAACTGACGAAAATTCGAAGTTCTGGGTCGAAGGGTTGAAGATCCAAGGTCGTAGTTCGTAGACCCGTAGTTCGTAGGGTCGTAGTTCGTAGACCCATAGTTCGTAGCTCGTAGGGTCGTAGTTCGTAGACCCATAGTTCGTAGCTCGAAGGTTCGTAGTTCGTAGGGTCGTAGTTCGTAGACCCGTAGTCCGAAGGTCGAAGTTCGAAGACCCGCTTCGAGTCTTCGAGGCGCGCTCCGCAGCTACGAGTTGCCGTTCCGCAGCTATGAGTCGCAGCTCCTGTAGTGTAACTGGACACTGGACAGCACTGGACTGGACATATTTACATTATAACCTATACAAGTATTATACTTAAGTTACAATATAAATAACGAAATACCCCCCATTTGGATTCAAAGAAAAATACTAGAAAAATTAATTCCCACTCTTTCAGAATGTGAAAATTGGGATTTAGTGTAAAATCTCAGAAAAACCCAAAAGTTCGTAGTGGTGAATTTTTAGAAAGTGGGGTTAGACATCTCAGAAAAAATCCCCAAAAATCAGATTATCTTATTTATGATATGGGAACCCAATGCCGGGACTTTTGATTTCAAGAAAATAGCTGCTATGGGTACTTCCTTCATAAATCAAGGATTGAGGATTTACTTGTGAAGACTGGCTATAGTTCCAAAGGAAATGTTGAGAATGACATGCCATACTAATGTTAGTATGTTGGTGTGAGGTATTGGGGCATGGACTCCGTGACTTGTTTGGGTTCTCACCGTGATGCACCGATGGTGCTATGTGGTTGACGTGGCAGGCATATGCACCGATAGCAGGCCTGTGTGGCGACTATGGCCGGGCATATTGCGCTGTGGACAGGCTAAGGCCTAAGTTGAGCCGTTGAGCTCATGGAGCTAGGGCTAAGTGCCCTGAGCTGGGATCCCATGGAGGATCGTGGACAAGTTGTCCTGTATGGGCAGGTTGAGTCCTGATGTTTGTTTGCAGGCTGAGTCCTGATGATTGTGCACACTACACGGTGCACGAGTACACTGAGCATATAGTATAGACTTATATATGTTGCATGATGTGGAGTTTTGGGGTCACCTACTGAGCTTGTCGCTCACCCCTACTTGTTGTTTACCCTTTTCAGGTGTGACCCGAGACTAGTGGAGGACTTTCTTCCAGGAGGACGCCCACTACTCTGATGTATGATATAGTTATATTCTGTAGTGTTTTATGTGATATCCCGGACATGGGTCCGTGAACAGTTATATTTGCATACTGTATGATGTTATGTCTGTATGACTGTTTGACTCATTGTATGCATGATGATATATGGGAAAGTACAGGATTACTCTTGGTGTATGACTGTACAGGGTTGCATATTTAAGACAGCACCCGCGGTGTAATCTCCATTGGTGCTAGTCACCAACCCCTTGACCTATCGGGTGCGGGCAAGGGGAAGTCATGTACTGTCACGCCCCGAATTTCCAACCCGAGGAAACCGGCACGTGACTCCCCTTTTACCCACACGGAGGGCAAAGGGGTTAGGATACAAACCAAGAATATTACATTTTAAGCATCCACAACACATTCAAGAAAATAAAGTTCATCAAAACAATCCACAAACCAAACCAGTCTTTATTACAACAAAGTCCTCTTTTCAATCCATCCCCACTGGGGTTACATCAGTTCCCATAAAAACAACATAAATGGTAGACAGTAAAGTAAATATGGTCTTCCACCTTAGGGTCCCACCTAACGCCTGTATGTTCCTGAAAGAAGACACAACATAGAGGGAGGGGTGAGCAACCACGACTTCGCAGAGGGATCATGTCTCCCCAACCCATCCCATGCTCCTAACGTGTACATGAGTGTGTACAGGTGCGGTGTAGTGACAATTAAATGTAAACAAGTAGTATTCCACATTCACAAGGCACGCACCTATCCACAACCATACAGCTTAGCCACATAGGCTAACAAATCCACGACACTTAGGCTTAGCCACACGGGCTAACATATCCACAGCCTCTCCAGGCTTAGCCACACAAGCTAACATATCCACGGCCATATAGGCTTAGCCACACAAGCTAACATTTCCGATCCCAGGCTTCCACGACCACCGGGTTCCACAAGCACAAGATACAAGGTCACACAGGCATTAAACCAAACACGTAGCATACACACTTTCACAGGCATAATACCAAACACTTAGTTCGCACGCCCCCATCAAGCATAAAATCAAACACATACTAGGCATATTCACACAGACATATCCATACAGGCATTTTATCGAACACTTTATATGCACACCATCCAACACCAGAATACACCAAAAACTGCCATTGAAGGCCAACATCCATATAGGAGATCACACCTATATGGATTACATATGTATATATAACAGATATAACCCATAATCTGCCCTAGAACCCTAGGACAGAGGAGGATTTAGGAAGAACAGAACCCTACCTCAAGTAAAACGCAACAACACAAGAATGTCCCGATCCCACGTCGAACGCCGTCCACCCACGAAGCACCGACCACCCACGCAAGACGCCCAGGCAAAGAATCGGGAGCTCTCCTTCCCTCTCTCTCTCTCTCTGCGACGGCTGGTGGAGCAACAAACCCTAACCCTAAAACAGAGGGGCTTCTCCTCCTTATATAGACAACACAAAATCAAAACGACGTAGTTTCGATTAAGTGAATCCCAGGATCAAAACGACGTAGTTTTGATCACACAAGTTAGCACCTTTTCGCACCCAGATAGGCCAAATACTCAGAATTTCAACATGGTCCTTTGGAGAAAGATCATTAGAATGTCAAAACCAAGGGAACCATGCAAAAATATGGCTGCACGCCAATTTGCACGTGAATTCCCCAATTCACGTGCAACTCCAAATGCACTTCAAATGCGCTCAAACTTCACCCCTAGCCCCCTTGCATCATGTAGAAGACAACCACACTTGCACGTGAATTGGACCCATATCACGTGCACCTCACATACACGTCAGTTTGGCCTGAAACTTCTGTGGTAGATAGAGGACATCATTCTAAGCATCTTTCCTTTTGCACGTGAATTCATTGGAGTCCATTTACTAGGTCAAAATCTAGAAAAACTAGAAAAACTCTACTCAGAAGGCAAAACTGTGACTAACTCAAGGTACGGGTCCTTACATGTACCCAGCTCCGGGTTCCCTGGAATTCGGGGGCGTGACAGAGCCTTTAAGGGTTGAAGCGCACGTAGACTGGTTTCGCCCTGCCATCAGGCTCATTAGGAGAACGGCTCCAGTTCTCGATCAATTTGTGTAAGAATGGCCAAATCCCTTGTTTAATGTCAAGTCCTCGACTAGTGACGTGCTCTTTGCACTCAAGCGGGTCGGCACGTTTGAACTCTGAAGGAGCTCCATCCATTCTCCGACACGAACTGACTGGAGCCTTCCGCTGCGCACTATCTACGCTTCAACCTACCCCTCTCCTATAAGTAGCATGAATATATTTCTAAATCGTGCCACTAAGAGACGTCCCGAATCCTCGAGGTGTGACATTCTCCTCCACCCAATCCTCCCAACGTCCTCATTACGGTTGTTGACATCGCTTCCCCGTAGGCTGCGACATCTTCACCTCAACGCCCTCCCGCTCACCCAATGACAACTGGTTGGACATCGCTTCCCCACAGGCTGCAACACCTTTACCAAGATGCTCCCCGCTTGCCTAATGTCCAACGGATAGGAGGCTTCCAAGATCGCTCCGACGCGCTCGTTCATACTCTCTTGCCCAACTCTATATCACACTCTAGGATACTCCACCTCTGTGGATGTGAAGCGTGCAAGACACTATTGGTCGACTCACCTCTGTGAGCTCCCCTCATTGGGATCACATTGTTCGTGAGAGTGCTAGGCAAGTCTTCAGAATACGGGCCGGTTCGGCTTTGATACCACTTATCACAGGGTCAGATTTTTTGCGCCTCTCAACCCATTGTGGCACTTAGTTTCTCTATAGACGGTCCGCTAAGTTGAACCTTTGAGGGTTGAAGCGCACGTAGACTGGTTTTGCCCTATTATCGGGCTCATCAGAAGAACGGCTTCAGTTCACGACCAGTTTGTGTAAGGATGACCAAATCCCTTCTTCAACGTCAAGTCCTCGACTAGCTGCGTGCTCCTTGCACTCAAGCAGGTTGGCACGTCTGAACTCCGAAGGGTCTCCATCCATTCTCCAACACGAACTGGCTAGAGCCTTCCGCTGCGCACCATTTATGCTTCAACCTACCCCTCTCCTATAAGTAGCACGAATACATTTTTGTATCATGCCACTGAGAGACGTCCTGAATCCTTGTGGCATGACACTTAACCACTCACGTCCCATTGAATGCAACTGCCAATTCACCATTGTCAACAGCGACTACGTCAAGCTCTCGAGATGTGTCACACAATTGTGATGGATTTTGTTTTGGGTTTGGATGGATGATTGATTTAATTCGCGATGGTCGGTAACAGTGAGGTAGATAAAGATGGAGGTGGCAAAAATTAACATATGCTGCTTGAGTGTGAAGGTGATGGAGACGCCATCAACCGTGGCTTGCATTAGGGTTCGCACAACGTCGATGACACTAGCTTGGGTTTGTTCTTCGGCCTCCGATTCCACCTCGAATAATTAATCGAGGAAGACAATGATGTGAAGCTTGACATTGAGGGGAAAGTCTCGGTGGAGGATGGCGGATAAGGATAAGTTGAGGACGGAGAGGCCATTGTAGTGGGCAGAGGAGGTCTACCGCTCGCGACAGCCTCCGCTAAATTGAAAGTCGTTGAAGAGAGCCTCCAACTCCAAAGGAGACAGTAGTCTTGCCATCTTCATCGACAATGATTGTGGTTGCCCCATCGATGACAATAGGAGGGCTACGGTTGGTGATACTTTATTGGGGGTCTTGAGCTAGATTTAGGCTGGTGAAGACAAGCTAGTGGGGTTGGAACAACAACAGTGGTTGGATATAGATAAGTACAGAAGACGTAAAAATGAAAACAAAAAGGTATTTTCATTATTACACAATCATGTATCATTTATACAGTAAAAGAATCTTAATTTAAAATTTAAAAACAATCACCAAATAAGTGGAGGGATAGTTTTCCATATTATAAAAACTCGTTAAAAACACGTTTTGCCATAGATGCTTTTCTTATTCTATAATTACTAAAATAATATTCTCATAATTTAAAATAAATAATAACAACATACAGGGTGGAGTGGGGGCTTGGGCTAATGCGGATAAAGGAGCGGTTGCGTCTGATGAAGGGGTGGCAGCAGCTCTAAGTTTGTGGTCTCGACTATGAAAATTTAGTTCATACGACTACTAGTACTAGATTAGTTAAAATTTCAGCTAAATTTATCTACATAGAGCAATATTGGCCACAAATTATACTCAAAATTTTAGCTAAATTTAGCTAGCCTACAACATGTGATTTCAAGTACAATTTGTGGTCAATATTACTCTATGTAGACAAATTTAGCTAAAATTTTAGCTAGTTTACTACTAATACTCTAAAAGGAAACTCTACTCCAAATGATTAGGGCATGTTTGTTTTGCCTGTTTTTTGTTTTCGTTTTCAAAATGTGATAGCTGTTTTAGAGTTTAAAAAACATAAAACTGAAAATAATAAAATATTATTTTTATTCTTTAGGACCTAAAAAGTAAAAATAAGTTTTTGTTATTTTTAGTTTTCTATTTTATGTATTAAAAAATAGCTATCACATTTTAAAAACGAAAACAGAAAATACCCTAACCAAATATATCATAAATTACGTCCATGAAGATTTTGTGCGAAATATACAAATACATTTAAAGATGCCTCCCAAAATGGTTTTTTCATTTTCTCTTGAAGTCTAAATTGACTTTGTTTTGAGCCATACCAAAGCCACAAACAAACAATCATGACGTATTGTGTGTAATATAATATATCAAAGCACAAATACATAAATCCTCACACTGTGTTTGTAGAGAAGTACCACACCCACATCTACCTTTTTTCTTTTTTCTTTCTGGGGCAAAGAGAGGGTATATAGAAGTGTGTGTAGGAGCATTGAGATCGCACTCTTATTTTCTTTTTTTGTTTTCAAGCCCAACTAATATTTAAATTGCCAATCCAATAACAACATACTACAAATGATATATATATTTATCAAGGGCTTGGACCAGCTCTTTTTGGGTCGGTTGTGTCTCTTTTGGTCCTTCAAGGGCCTTCTGTCTTAGCCCAATTGGATGGGATCAATTAGAGACCTAGTTCTAAATATTATGTGGCTTAGTATTATTAAAATATATATAATTCGGTTGTGTTTGGTATTATTAATTTAACATTAGAAATAATATTTGTGGTTAGTTGTAACTGTTTGATAAACATATATATATATCATTTGTAGTATGTTGTTATTGGATTGGCAATTTAAATATTAGTTGGGCTTGATTTAGTTAGTTTAATTAAATAAATAATATTTGAGCTTGACACTGTTAGTTTAATATTATAAATATTATCTGGGTTTGAATTGATTTGTTTTGTTAAATAAATATTGTTAGACTTGTTATTATTTGTTGGCGTTATAATTTTCATTTGTGGTACGTTATTATTTGGCTTGGTAATTTAAATATCCTGAAATGTCATACATCGATTACGGATTATTTGAAATTTCTATTTACTGATTATATGTATAGAATTGGTGGTGGAGCTGGTTGGGTTAACCATGGGTCCCACATAGGACTGGCAAGAGGCCGCAAGTCCCCTATGTGGCTGGTTAACTCAGGTCTCATATGTGGCAGGTTATCGTTAGGGACACTACAGGTCCCACATATGGCTGTCTAGTAATGACTGAGATTCTTGGTGTTGGTTGTGGGAATCCCGTGGATGATTGGATCGTTCGGTGTGTATCTTTAATGAATGAAATGTAATGGGTGTGATGTTATATTTTGTGATTGAATGTAAGCTTATTGTGATAGAGTAGGACACTACACTGGCACAAGCATACACCGATCATGTAGACTTAGGATTCCATGTTATAGGACAGTGAGGAGATGGAGATCACCTACTGGGCATTTGTGCTCACTCCTACTTTATTGACATGTTTCAAGTATCGACCCATTTGCTAGAGGCTGGTCCGAAGCTAATGGTTATTTATTTCATATTTTGTCATAACTTGGTTTAAGAATTTTTGTAAGATAATTGGTTTTATTATTTGAATATCCGAACAAGGGTTCGTGAAAATTATATTAGATTTATAGCATGACTCTGTTATTAATAAATTATTTTCCTTAATTTCATAGCATGTGGAATATACAGGAATACCCCTGATGTATGATTGTACACGTATAACTCGGATAACACCCAATGTGTAGTTCATATCGGTGCTAGTCACCAACCCCTTGACCCTTCGGATGCGGGCATGGGGAAGTCACACTCTTAGTTCCGGTCCTTCCGGGATTTATTTATGTAACTATATAAATGTGTATAACTTTATGAGCTCCAAATGTTGTTATCTCAACCTTAGGGTATCTGAACAATCTCGTCCATTAATTATGACATTATAGGATCAAAGCGATTTGTGTCATATTTAGCGTGACTAAACCCATCAATGGTCACATACAATACCATAGCTAAATAATATAGATCAATCATGGATGCATAGCGTGGAAATTACATGCAATGTAATCTATACATGTCTATTTCCAACTGGTCCTACTGAATTGATATCAAAACTTAATACAATGTAATAGAGTGTATTGAACTGAATACTTTAGTTCTGATTAGAAAATTCATAAATCCATAAGTACATAAAAAAAGTCCAAAACCAAACATAGAGCAATAAAACATAAATAATAAGAACTCCCACTAAAACATGATATCCTCACACAAAATGACACCCATATGAGAAGTATGCTCATGAAAGACCTTGGGTGGCAATCCTTTTGTAATCGGATCTGCTATCATAGAGTTTGTCACAATATGCTCTATGGATATCTTTCCACTCTATACTCTTTCCTTCACAACTACATATTTAATGTCAATATGTCTTGACTTTGAAGAACTCCTGTTGGTGTTGGAATATAAGACTACAGACAAAATTTCGCAGCCATATTCCACAATTAGATGCCTCATAACATGCTACAAATTCTGCTTCCATGGTGGAAGAAGTCATTAATGCCTATTTCGCACTCCTTCAAGATATAGCTCCACCAGCCAATAGATATATATAGCCTGAAGTTGATCTTTTATTGTCTTGACATCCAGCATAATTAGAGTTGGAATACCCAATGATTTGCAAATTATCCAATCTCCTATATGTGAGCATGTAATCTTTTGTTTTCTGTAAATACCTCATAACTCGTTTGACTGCTTTCTAATGATCCATTCAAGGGTTGCTTAAATATCTGCCGAACATACCAACAATATATGCAATATCCGGACGTGTACATACCTAAACATACATTAAACTCCCTATTGCTGATACATAAGGAATGTTTTGCATTTCCTTAATTTCAAGAGTAGTTTTAGGGCACCAATTGAAACTAAATTTGTCTCCTTTAGCTACAGGGGTGTCACCCGGTTTACTGTCCTATATGCCAAACCTTTTAAGAACTTTATTGATATAGCTCTTTTGTGATAATCAAGAATACCTTAAGAGTGATCTCGTTGTATTTGGATCCCTAATACAAAAGAGGCGTCACCAAGATCTTTTATTCCAAAATTATTTGATAGAAATCTCTTGATTTTGTGTAACATGCCTATATTATTTGTGATAAGCAGTATGTCATCAACATATAAAACCAGAAATAATAGTTTAGTCCCACTGAATTTGTGATATACACAATTATCAATAGTGTTTGTTTCAAAACCAAACGAGATAATCACTTGATGAAACTTGTGATACCATTAACGAGAAGCTTGTCTGAGTCCATAGATAGATTTTGTCAATTTACAAATCATATTCTTTGGGTCTTCCAACTCAAAGTTTTTTTGTTGCACAATATATATCATTTCATCAATGTCACCATTGAGAAAAGCTATTTTGACATCCATCTGATGAAGCTCAAGGTCAAAATGTAAGAAGAGCCATGATTGTCCTAAAAGAGTCTTTCGTTGAAACTGGAGAGAAAGTCTCTTTAAAGTCAATTCATTCCTTTTGAGTAAAGCCTTTTGCTACAAGACGAGCCTTATACCTCTCCACATTACCCTGCGAATCTCTTTTGGTTTTAAACATCCATTTACAACCAATGGGCTTTGCACCTTTTGGTAATGGAACAAGTTCCCAAACTTTATTGTTTTACATAGACTTATACTCCTTATTCATGGCATTAATCTACTTTTGAAAACTGAAACCTTGCATGGCTTGATGAAAGTTGATTGGATCATCTTCTATCATTTCTATGGTTTCCTCATGTTCCAAAAGAAATACAATATAATCATCCGGAATAGCATTTCTCCTTTCTCTAGTGGATCGCCTTAATGGCACTATATCTTGAAGTTGTTGAGTTTGTTTTTTATGAATGATGTTTTAATCAACATTATCTAGTTGAGGATCTGAATGTGCTTCTTGATTAATGACAGGCAAATAATCCTATACATTATCAAAAACGATAATAGGAATCGAGATTTATTCCTCCTCAAATACAATGTTCCTAACCTTATTTCTCCCCCAAACTCAACATCCACAAAAATATAACAGTTCCTGTCTCAAAAATATACCGAAGTGTGGGATCATAAAACTTATAGCTCCTAGATCGTTTAGAGTAGCCAATGAAGTAACTGCTCACTATTTTGGAGTCCAATTTCTTTTCATGTGGCTTATAAGGCCTTGCCTCAGCTGGACATCCTCAAATGTGAAAATGCTTTATACTAGGCCTTTTGCCTGTCCAAAGTATAAAGTATTTTGGCAATTACTTTAGCTAGCACTCTATTCAGAATATAAGTTATTGTCTTTAGTGCTTCTCCCCAGAGTGAGTCTGGTAAGGTAGAATGACTAATCATGCTCCTTATCATATCCTTAAGTGTTCGATTTCGTCTTTCAGCTACACCATTCATGCTAGGTGATCCTGGCATTGTGTACTATGGGACGATTTTCACATACAAGGTTTCATTATAAAAGGCAACTGTATCAAGCAAATATAAGTTGTCATATACACATAAAGAACCAGTTCCACAACATTTGTATTTATAGATAAATTGAATTGATTATTTCCAAATGAACAATAATAACCTGATTTGTCCAATAAAGAAACTGAAACCAAATTCCGCCTAAAAGATGGTACAACTAAAGTATCCAATAAATCCAAATAATAACCAGATCCTAATAATAACTTAAAATGCCCAATAGCCTCGACTTTCACCGAGTTCCCATTGCCCACAAAGATGTATCTTTCAGCTTTACTTGACTTTCGGTAGTTCAGGCAACCCTTTTTTAACACGCCAAGCATGATATTTGGTACAATCATTCTTCATATGTCTAGACTTATTACAAAAGAAATAACCTTTAGTATTTTGTTATTGTCTCTTTTGAGTTAGACCTTTAGCACCTTCCATATTCTTTCTCTTTATGCCCTTATCCTTATGGGTAATAGCCAAATGAGCACTTTCAGTTCTATCTTGCTTCAATCTCTTTTCCTTTTGCACATAGTAAGAAATGAGCTCATTAAGAGTCCATTTTTCCTTTTGACAGTTGTAACTGACCTTAAATTGACCAAATTATGCAGGAAGAGAGATTAATACCAAGTGCACAAGCAAGTCATCAGACGACTCGTGTCACGCCCCCAAATTCTAAAAATTACAGAACCAGGAACGCGACTTTCCCATGCCCACTCCAGGGGTCGAGGGGTTAGTGACTGATCCATTCCTGTACAATACTACAACAGGGGTAGAATTGTATACTCCGATGAATTAAATTCAAAATTTATTTTTTTAAAAAAATATGACAATGCAATCAATTCTCATAAATGTCCAGTACCCAAAATTACTCACAAATAAGTTCCACCAAAAAGGTTCATACAACTGTCACGGACCCAAGTCCGGAATAAGAAATAATCAAAATAGTAAATAAGTCCATTAAATGAATCCTACACCAAAGATGTCCCGACCTGCTCCGCTATGGCTCCACCAGCTACTTCCTACAACCTGTAGGAAATAGAAATAACGTAGGGTGAGCACGAATGCCCAGTAGGTAATTCCCATCTCCACCGTCCTATCACATAAAATCCTAAGTCTATATGATCGGTGTATGCCTGTGCTAGTGTAGTGTCATATTTTATCACAGTCAAATTATATTAAATCACAGGATAAGATATCACACTCATTACATTTCATTCATTAAGGGTACCCACCGAACAATCCAACCATCCATGGGATTCCCATAACCAACTCCAGGAATCCCAGTCACTACCAGATAGCCATATGTGGGACCTGTGGTGTCCCTAATAACAACCTGCCACATATGGGACCTGAGTTAACTAGCCACATAGGGGACCTGCAGCCTCTTGCTAGCCCTTTGTGGGATCTGCGGTTAACCCAATCAACTCCACCACCAAATCCACACATATAATCAATAAATAATAATCTGAAAATAAGTATTTAATATATAGCATCATAGGATATTTGGAGCGTGTTTGGTACCTGGTTTTGTTTTTGGTTTCCTGTATTAAAATACATAAAATTCATTGTTGTTGTTGTTTGGCGGATGTTTTTTTTTAGTTTTGGGAAACAATCTGTACCGAGTACAGAAAATCGAAAACAACTTCTGCGTGTTTTCGCGTGTTTTCTCCCCGCTAGCTCCCCTGCGCAACGTCCCCCCTTGACGGCTCCCCACGCCTCCCCTACAACATCCCCGGGCGACTTTTGCGACGTCTCCCTCCCTCCCCTGCGCGACTTCTGCAACGGCTCCCCTGCACGACTGCGACTGCGATGGCTGCCCCCCCTGCGCGATGCCCCCCCGCGACGGCTGCCCCCCTGCGCGATGCCCTCCCGCGACGGCTACCACCCCCTGCGACTACGCTGCCGACGGCTGCCCCCCCCCCGCGCGATGCCCCCCCCCCCCCCCGCGATGCCTCCGCTGCCGTTCTCCTCGCCCGGCGCAACCTCCACCCGTTCGATCCGACCGGCGCAACCTCCGCCCGTTCAATCCGACCGGCACAACCTCCGTCCGTTCGATGGCACGACCTCTCCCAGCGCGGCGCGGCACGATGTCCCCTCTGAAAGCGTAAAACGAGTACAGTTTTACGTAAAAACATACACCAAACAAAAGCACCGTTTTAAATTTTATAAAAAATAATTTCTAAATACGATTTCCAAAAAAATGTTTTGAGAACAGAATACAAAAAACATCCACCAAACATGCCCTTGAATTCTAAGCCAAATAATAACATGCCACAAAATGACAATTATATCACCAACAAATAATATCATGCCCAAATATACATTTATATTATCAAACTGACATTATCAAGCCCAAAGCATATTTAGATGATTAACTAATAACATTTAACCCAACAGTATTTACATTATTAAACTAATAGCAATATCGAACTTAATCAGTATTTACATCATTAAACCGACAATATCAAACCCAATGATATATATAAAAATATAATTAATGTGTGTATGTGTGTATATATATATATACCAAAACGAAGGCTCTGATAAATAACTATTAGTCACGTTTAAGCGTAGATACTCAAACACTTTCCTTTTTTTTAAGTCCAGGCCGTTATACCCGAGGTACTATAAGTTTTTCCATTGGTAAATTAATAGTCCCCAACATGATCTCCTAAACGTTCTAATAGTCTAGATAATTATATATATATATATATATATATATATATATATATATAGCTCTGAACAATAAATATATACCAAGGCATGTTCTAAACTGCAGGGCATGAAGCTTCCTTGGATCGCAGGGCCGCCCCTCTATAAAAAAAATCGTGCGGCAGGCCGAAGAAAACCCATGGCGCAAGGCATGGTGGAAGACCCGTGACAGTGACCACATCACGTAGTGATTAAGCACCCGTCGCGCAAGGCGTAGAAGACCAGGCCAACTAAATATTGTGAGGATAATGTATAATAATATGTTAGAATTAAGGGGAGGGGTATACGAATTCGTTTCCACAAGATGTGTAGTCGAGAGGTGATGGCTACAGGGGGGTTTGATTGGTCACACGCACGCCTCGTGAAGAGGGAGAAAGGATCAGCCATGCATATTGATTTATGTAAATATATCTATATTCAACGTGAATATATATATATATATATATATATATATATATATATATATATATATATCGCATACTATTAAAACAATAGAAACAAAGAAGGATCACCTACCTCTTGCCTTCTGAAGGGATTAAACTCGCAATAACGGTGCTAGGGTTTCTCAAAACAAAGTTATAATAAATAATAAAACCCTCAAACCTTATTTTTAATTAAAATTCGTCCTCCTCTTTAATAATTTTCAAAAAGCCCTCCTAAATTTTATTTTTTATTTATTAACCCTCAATTTAACTCCTAAAAATTACTAAATAACCCCTGAAGGCTTCTGGACCTCAAATTAGGCCCAAATATAGTTAAAACAATTGTATTAATGGCCACATTCTCAAAATAACTTTCTTAACATCAAATATAGATTATAAGTTATGCTAACACATATACGGATCCTTACAGCTCGAGCTTTAATGCCTTAAGTTTAGAAGCAAAATGAGATATTTTCATAATGTACTCCTTTATGTTCCCTTTGCCTTTATGCCGCATAGAAATCAAGCTTTGCAAAAGCATGCTTGTTTATGCCTTATTGTTTTTAGCAAAACGTTTCTCAATTTCAGCTAGGAAGTCTTTAGTTGTAACGATATCATCAGATATCGCACTCCTAAATTCTTTAGGAATGCCGCGCTTAATGATCATGAGACTCATGCAATTTGAGCGATCCCACTTCTCAAAGTTCTTTATAGCATCAGAAGAACTTGTATCCGTAAGAAAATCAGGTCACTCACACCGAAGTGCAAGGTCCAGATCCATACAGCCAAAAACAATTTCAATGTTGCCCCGCAGGGGTAGGTCAGCTGGTGTGCATTGTGCCTAGGAGGCCACGGCGCCCGGGATCGATTCGCACTGGGGGCTTGAGAGAGGGATTTATTTCCCACCCCGTTGACTTACCTGTGGGCAACCCACCAGGGCAGGTGGGACCACCGGGGATTAGTCTCGCGTGGCAGCAGTCCGGGGCAGCTACCAGGGCAGGTGCCGGTGTGAGGGGGCTCGGACGGTAAAACTGGTGCTGAGGGGCCCAGCGGAGCCGAGACTCGTCCTGCTCGATCTCTTGTCGTCTGCAGCAAAGCTTACGGTCTTGTACGAGAGGATACCCTGTTATAAAAAAAAGAACAATTTCAATGTTCTCTTTCCAATCCTTAAAGTTGGTCCCATTAAGTATGGGTATTGAGTTGACATTGGCAGATATAGTATAAACCTTGGCTAAAATAAAATAAAATAACCAAATATGCTCACATTAATAACCAAATAGGATAATCAACAAATTTAAATAATGATAAGTCTCATATCAAGATACCTAACACAACATTAATATCATGTCTTTGGACAGTAATATTAATTGTAAATGATACTCTTGTTGTAGTGATCAAACATTGACAATAACTCATGTCAAATAATAAATCTATCTTTGGATCGAATTATTATTCACATGTAAAATAAACCTTATAATTATCACACGTTTACCACCACAGATGTGTGTGTAGTTCGGCCAAATATTAAACCTTCCTTTGAGCCAGTTAATACCTTGCATGAATTTACACACCCACAAACATTCAACATCCCTCATGAATAATCTACACATTAGAGGTCACTTTGACGACATCTTGCTTCAATTAATCATTTAAAATGATGAACAACTAAATTTAATCATAAATGATTTACCATAAAATATCTGAATTTATGATTTACTAAATAATCTCTGAATTTAAAATTACCACATAATTATGTAAATTTAATATGCAATCAACAATCACCAAAATTAAATCCATAATATAAGGGGATGATACTATTGCATAAGTAATACATTCAACTATAATTCTGAATATATGATTTCTCATTAAAAAAAAGGTAATATGAAGTTGATATTATAATTAATTAACGTAACATTAAAAACAACTTCACCCAATTGCGGCGGCGCCGAATTGAGTCGCCCTTGTAATATCATGATTGGCAAACAATTAAAAATATAATGTATAGTATATTCAAAACTGAATTCGTGTAACACATTAAATCTGAATCCAATCGAAAATATATATTAATTGTAAAAGCCGAATTCGTGCAATATATATTAAATCTATCAAAATATATGTATTAATCGTAATGCCCCCAAATTGTTATATTTGATTTTCGTGATAGATGGAAAGACCATTGAATCAAATATATATCATGACCAAAAATAATGTGGCCATGCTAAATTCATATAATGAAATAAATATAATAATCAATATTAGACGTATTGACGAGCAACAAAATAATAATTGAACCCTTGTTTTTTTTATGCCATTAGTGGGTCAGATTGGTTAAAAACAAAGTTAGAACACAAAACCACAAACACCGATTACGAGAGAAACAAAAACCACAACAAATACAAAAACAACAATTATAATAAAACCACAATCATGACATTTATCAGGTGCAGAGTCATGGATCGGCGCGACAGAAGGTCAGAGGGAAAAAAAATTACACGCAATCTAATTGGGTTTACATCGCGCGTACGAGAGGGAAAATAATTGCAGCTGAATTGAAATTTTCGGTAAATCAAAATGGACAAATAGTTCTGTGATATCAATCGTAATAATTTAAATAACTGTAGGTTTTTTATTTGATTAAAATTTATTTGGTCTGAAACAATAAATTAAAAACGCAACTAAATTTATTATCGAGATTAATGTGTTATGATTTTTCAAATTAGCATGACTCATCCTAGTTTTTAATTTGAGGCTCGTAACACTCTATATATATATATATATGTTTGTCATCATTTAATTAAAAATAACAGTTTAATATCTACATATTAATTTTATAATAATTATTTAAAATTTAAATTAAATTACTTTTTAAAAAATAACACTTATTTACATATTTAACCTTATATCATATAATTTTTTCCAAAAGCCTAAAATGAGCCACCCCATATAATGCCGAGTGCCAATAATACATGCCACACCTGCAGGTAAACATGATGAGTGACAGAGACCATTGCTATGTAACTATTAAATAAGCGGGCACAGAACACACACTCACAGGGGTGGGGAGAAAGATTAATTTCATAGATTCAGACAACCAAAAGTAAGTCATTTTCTATAGACAAAGGGAGCCTCTATTGCAGGAACTGGATCTCAGGTGGAGGAAGAGTAATAATAGCAGATCTTGACAAGCTGACGAAAGTAGCAATACATTGAAACCAAGTCTTTTGCTCAAACTAAAATATCAAAATTGTAGTAGGAGAAAATAATCCAACAAAATCAATGGATGTTTATGAAAAACACTATTATATATATATATATATATCCATAGTACAATAGTGAGATTCAGGACAAACACAGTTCCATCATTTCATCGACCACTCAGATTCCTCGCTTTTATTTTTCTCTGCCATTATTTATTGGTGGTTCTCGGTGGGGCATATGCAGATCTTAATAAAAATGGGGAGCAAAACAAATCAAGTTTGATGTTGGTTTTGGATTATTATATATATATTTTTAAAGGCTGAGTTGATAGCCATGGTTCCAAAAGCATCTCCTCTTACCTCCATTACCTTCGGGCAGTGGCGGATCTAGGATTGAAGTCGAAAGGGTCAAAATTGTGATGGAAAAATATGCCTAAAATTTGTTACAATAAATTTTGGATCACTGTTAAACATTTGCAATAATTAATCTGCATGATTAATTAATAATTAAAATTTATTTATTTAATAAAATTATATCACAAAGCAAAATTATAAATTTCTCATTAATTTACCAAATCATTTTTAAAAGGTTTATATAAAATCGTGTTAAACAAATAATAAATTATCTTCTTATTGATAGACTCATAATATAAAATAAATTAATAATTTTTTATTGCAGAAAAATTAAGCAATTATACATGTAAATGTTAAAACATAATAAATATAAAATTTTCACAAATATATGTATATATGTATATATATTAAATATAATTTAATTGTATAATCCTAAATTTAAAAGTATCATAGCCAGATCATAGATCTAACTAAGTGGAAAAAATCAAAAAATAGTTTTTAAAATAACAAAAGAAATGAGATGAGCATTTGTATGATGCAATAAAAAAAACCTAAACTCTTTTATTAATAAATAAATTTAAATATTCTTCTTGTTAATCATGTAGTTTTTTTTTTATAAATTTAATTATAAAATAATTTGAGAGTCATACAATCTTTAGTTTCATGCCAATCTTCTCTCTCTACTATAAAATACTTTTTAGTATTTTTAGTTAAAAAAACTAATTAGTTATATGATAGATAATTAATTCCCTATCTTCAATGTCAAAAATCCAAGCAGCCAATTAACCCTCTTTTGATCTATTCTTACCTTCATAAAAGCATCACCCATACTACGTTTTTTTTTTCTTTCACATGTAAAGATTATATATATATATATATATATATATATATATATATATATATATATATATATATATATAGAGAGAGAGAGAGAGAGAGAGAGAGAGAGAGAGGGAGTTTGGATTCACTAGTGAGCAAGGACAGTTCATCACTGTGTTGATTTGACTTATTTCGGACTTTATCGATATTTATTTTAAAAATTAATTGTTAGATTGAATATTCATGTAGTATATATTATTACTGTAAAATTTCAAGACGATCTAACGGTTAATTTTTGTGTAAATTCAATTAGAAAAAATATGAAGATAAATAAATAAATTTTAATTTATTAAAATTCATATTTTTTCTAATTGAATTTGCATCCAAACTAACCATTAGATCGTTTTAAAATTTTACATGCATGATACATACTACATGAATATTCAATTTAATGGTTAATTTTTGAAACAAATATCGACAAAATCCGAAATAAGTCAGATCACCACGGTGGTAAACTAACCTTGCTTACCAACAAATCCAAACTCGAGAGAGACAGAGAGAGTCATTTTATAATTTTAATTTCAACACTACTCTTCATTTTATCTTTATTTTTATTAAAATAATATTTCTTTCATTTTATTTTAACTTTTTTTTACTTCTTTTATTAACTCATGTGTGGAGAGAGTAAATGTGGGAAGAGAAAAAAAATAATATTATATATCATAGAGAGTAAATAGTTACTCTTTACAAATTAAGAGTGAATATAGCATTCTTTAAATGTTAAGAGAGAGATGTAGAGTGTATTAAAGCAATATTTTGTGATTTGACTATCTATTTATAGATAATAGAGAAGCTTCTTAAAAATACTCTAAGTACTTCTTTACGAGAAAGGAAATGTATAATATTTCAAAAATAAAATAAAATAATTTTAGAATATCAAATGTAGTTTAATTTTTTATTTTAGTTAAAAGAGAAAGCTATAAAAAGTGTATCAAAGTTACTAAAAATATCTATTTACCATATTTTAAATTTTATTTATTTATTATTAACCATTCCTATTTTGTGTTTCCACATTGTAAACTTTTACCTTTTGGCTCCTTATTACATGATTAAAAATGATACATGCAATAGGCTCGCAGTGAAACCGTGACTAATGTGGTTAGCCGTAATTGGTTCATAAATTTATTATTTTCTCCTCTACTGATTTGGTATGCTCCCATGTCGTCAAAGTTATTTACCAGTTATGCAATTCCTATGGTACGTAACATTACTTTTACACAATAATGTGTAATGGCTTTTGTGGATATTTATAATATCATTGAATATTGTATAGTCCTACAATTAATTAATATAGTTCTAAATTCACACATCTATTGCCAATTGGTTTTAAAATGAAAGTTTCATACTTTAACATAGTATTTGAGAATATATATATATTATATTATCTAATATTATCACATATGACTCAAAAAAATAAATATCACATGAGGAACATGTGAGATCTATAATCTATATCAAAAATTATTTGGTCTTGCAATTAATTAATATAATCACAAAACCACCTCAACCATTTATAATTAATTTTAGAATAAAAGTCTCCTACTTTAACAACTTTGCCAACATTGGGCATAATAATTATTTACAATTGAATAACCTCTTGGAAAACATTGTAAGCCTAATCACATTATGTTGATCATTTTAAGAAAGTCAATATTGATCCACCAAAGCCTAACAATAATTTTGATCTAAATGCAATCCTTAATTGGTTGTCTAGTATGAATGAGTATTTTGGTTGACATATGTTAAAAAATATAGGATTAATGCACACTTGGCAAAATGTAATTAGTAAAATTGAATTTTTTATTTTGATTACGTGCTTAGAGATGCCTTTAGCGTCTAGGTAAGCCACCTATTAAACATTGAGGCAAATAAAATTTGTCTGAATAAAGTATTTATATACCCATCGAGCAATAGGTTGATGAAGTTATATGATAGTTTTTGTCTGGTTATGTTTTTCCCCTATTATATTTAAAAACAATTATGACGTTAACTTAGAGGCGTGCATGGGAAAAGTAAGTGAATAATTATCCATTTTAAAGGTCAAAAAATGTTTTACAACCTTAGCCACAACAATAATTCCTACTCCACAATATCACTACCCTTTATAGCCCTTTTAAAGATAGTTATAAAAATAATTATAGCTATAGCTCTAGATTCTAATGGTTAAATGCAATAAATAAATTTAGCTCGATCATTTCATTCAGATTAGTAGCCAGATGCTGATGTGTCACAAATCTACACGTAGATAATTTGTATGCAAAAAAATTAAAATATTATTTACTATTCGCATGTTAACATGCCAGCATTCGAATAACTGGATTTCAACTCCAAATTGGAACTCTGTTAAATGAAAGTAATTTCTTGTAAGGAAATCTTTTCCAATTCTAATAGCTCATTTGGTATGCGAGAATGAAATGGAATAGAATCAAATCCATTTTTATTCTCATATTTGGAAGGCCAGGCCAAAAACAAGGCAATGAGATATCAAAAATGCTATTTGCAACCGGTGTTGCGTCCTCGCCGCTCAACCGGCTGATGTGGCAATTACCATGTCAGCAAAAATACTTAAAACTTAACACGCAATACACCAAGTTTGAGATAGAGAGAAAGAGAGCAGGAGAGGGAGGGAGGAGGCTCGAGCCGTGGATCTGGACGAGAGGAGGTAGAAATATGGCATAAAATCTGATTTTGGAGGCAATAGAGAGCTTTTTTTGAAAATCCGAGAGCGGAAAATCTCTTATGGGATTTTGGCCGCATAGCTCTCGTCGATACCTACAAATCAAAAAAAGTGCCTGAATCGGACTACCGTACGCAAAGTTATGACCGTTTGAAGTTTTCATCTGAAATTACAGTTGACGGAACCCAGAAACCTGTACATCTGACCTTGAGAGAGATGATCAATGCCTGCTCGAGCCCCTACTCGAGGCCTGCTCGAGGCTTGCTCGATCTTGAGGCTCGAGTAGATCTGCTCGAGGTGTGCTCGAGCCTCGCCTCGAGCAATGGTTCGAACATGCCTTGAGCAGATATGCTTGAGTCCATGCTCGAATCTCTGCTCAAGGTAAGCCTCGAGCATGGCTCGAGCAAAGATTTGGAAGCGTGCCGAATTATGGAAAAAAAAGCTAAGATGGTTTACTCCACGTCCGCCGAAAATGCGAAAGATGCCGCAACGCCGGTTGTACCTAGCATTACTAATATTACCTTTGCAATTTTTAAATCCATTCTAGCCCTCCAATAAGTTTTAAATTATGCTCTTGCATAAGGTTATCAATTTATAGTACTACCCTCACCACCTTAAGCATTTCCCAAATTTGTTGCACAGATAAATAAATCGAGGATCAGTTTTAGAAAATGAACAAATTGAGGAATAGAACAAGAATGGCAGATGAACAGACTGAGGAGAGTTAGATTTCGGAGATGCGTCGCAGGATTGAGGGCAGGGGTGGCATGGTCTTCGATGCAAGGGTTAGGCAATCTGGTGGCAATGTTGAGCTATGGTCGATGTCGTCAACGAGCAGCAATGACAGTGAGGGGTGATGGCAAGGAAACGACGAGATGCTTTGACAACAATGAAAGGTGGCTCTAGCAATGTTGTGGTTGTAGGGGTATATACAATGGCATGGCAACAGTGAACACATTGTTTGTAATTTTTTTTTCCTTGTGCACCTACATAATGACACGTTTGTGTTAATCTTGTTTTATGCCTACGAATCCTTGGTCTAGGATTTTCGTGGTAGGGTAGGTGGTGTCAAAGTTAAAGCTGTTGACACAACTGGTGCAAGAGATGCATTTGTCGGTGGCATACTGAGCGGCTTGGCTTCTGATCAAAATCTTTTCCATGTTAGCTTTTGTTGCTTCAAAGATAAAATTGTTCGATTAAAACCGTCACAGTGACAGAGAGAGGGACAATTCCTTCTCTTCCCACAAAAGAGGCAGTCCTCCAATTGTTAGAGAAAGCTGCTCCATGAGTAAAAACATGAACAAGGTTCTGTCTGCCCCATTTTTTGCTTACTCCAATACTTGCCTGTAATTTCTTGCCTCGAATGCTTAATAGTGAGTTTGTATACACTTTTTTCGTACTCTGATACTGTTACATAATTTCACTGCCCAATGCCTCAACCATAGTATTCATTCGAGATCAAGAGACCATGTTGATCTTTTGCCTATTGGAACCCATATCTATAAGAATTATTGATAAATTTAGGAAAAACCAATTGTGGCCTGAGCCAGAAAAGTTCATGGTTGTTGGGAAAAAACTGCCCATGGGTTGTTCTTGTGCTTATGTTGTTCTATAGCATGTTGGGCAACTGAAGATGTAGCCCGATGTAATGTGTGGTGGCCTTGTTTTCCATTGTTTTGTGTTTCTAATTCGGCTGATTGTATTGTAATGAGTAATAACTGCTTATATATACCAGTGGATCAATTTTATTTTATTTTTAAACATTGTTTTAAATAAAGTTTGTTGTTTCTTAAAATATTTTAGCTTTTTTTATTTTTAAATAAAACTTAATTTTTTTGGATCCAATATATTTTTAAATTTTTTTCCTCTTTCTTATACTTTATTATTTGAGCGCTACTATATTATTCTTTTTACCAATTATTGATGTGTGACTCGATTTTTTTTTAAATTCCTTTTAAAACATATTCTCTCCTTGCTAAAATATCTTTTTTTACAAAATCAAAAATCAAAATCAACTCTAATAAATTTAAAAGTTATGAAATCAAGTATTTATATTATTTTTTGTCTGAAAACGATTTATTTGTTTATTTTACTTATTAATGATCTATAGTGAATCACTTTTGAACTACGGGTAAAAAAAATTATAATTATATTTCAGATATTATATGTATGTTAAATATTTTTGATTTTCCATAAAAAACTTTTATAGAGATATTTTATTAATAAAATTTAAAAGTCAATAGCTAAATTAGAATAGGCTTCAAAGTCTAACCACTCTCGAGACAATTTTTACGAACTTATTCCTACATTTTATTTCCAAGTAAACAAATCATTTATAAGTTTTTTTAATTATTCTTTATTTAATAAAAATCATTTATTTGCATAATATTCAATAATTTAATGGCTAGTAGCTTAGGGCATGTTTGATGTAAGGTTCAATCTTATGTTCTCTTAGCCCACCTTTGAATTCTGTTGATGACCAATTTGGTATTGAAGTCCATTAACCTTTGTTGATATCTTTTTAGGGTGTTGACTTTCATTGAGTCAACTCTAAAAAACTTAAAATACATGAAACAACTAGATAATCATAAAAAAAAACTCGAAAATAACCATACTTAAAATAAGGTTAATCATACTCAACCATATTTAACCTTTGTTTTTAAACTTAAAATTTAAAAACTTTTATCATCAAACTCGATAATCATAATACATAAATTATTCAGGTCCATTGACGTGTTAAAAGCTTCCTATGAAGCTAAATTACATATCCGGACATGCAAAGAGTTAAATAAAAAGTGTATGACATTAATTAGTTTTTTTTCCCATGTATATAAATATATTAGAATGTGTCTTGCGTTCTTTGATAGAAAATTTCCATTTAAATGATTTCCCACCGATTCTCTTGTTTGAATATCCAACTAGTTTGGGTTGATTGCCTACTTTTTGGTGTTGGTGTTTCTCTAAACTTGTACGTACAATTTTTGATAAATGTCAACACTTTACATCCTAAACAAATATACAACAATGTACAGATCATCATGAAAGTTTTATAATATATATATTCGCACACTTGTGTTAGTAAGTAATGTTGGGAGGAAATACGAAAATAGAAGGAAATAAAAATGGCACACCAAGAATTTTACGTGGTTCGGGAAATTCCCTACGTCCACGGAGCTACTGCAGTATTTTCACTATGGGGAGAAAAATACACTGTGTTTACAAACACTCGATCCCAATACCCAAATACACCCGAGAAATTATCAATTTGATAATTCTCTATTTCTCTCACACTTTTCTCTCTCCCAAAGTGAGACTCTTTCTTCTCTCTCTCAAGTTTACTCACACTTGAGGCTTGGGATTTAGGATGCATTACAATGCCAAAGGGGGTGCCTATTTATAGGCTTTTTCTAGCACCCCTATGTTGACAAAACATAGCAATTTGAATACAAATTGCTCACTCCAGCCACCATTTTTGAAGCACTCCAATGTCGACAATCTCCCACTTGAAGACTGATTTCAATCTGTCTTCACACTTGCAGTAGCTCTTTCCAATGCAACTATTCTTGGAGACCAATTAGAGTTGAACACAACTCTAATTTTTCTGTAGTGACTGGTTTGGTTAACATATCAGCTGGGTTCTTACTGCCTTGTATCTTCACAAGTGTCAACACTTCATCCTCCAGCAGTGATCGAATGAAATGATAACGAAGTCCAATATGCTTGGTCCTTGAATGAAATGCTGAATTCTTAGCCAAGTGTATTGCACTCTGACTATCACTGTACAATACATCTGTCTCTTGCTTGAAACCCATTTCTACTAATAATCCTTGTAACCAAATAAACTCCTTGCTGGCTTCTGTCACTGCAACAAATTCTGCCTCAGTTGTAGATAGAGCCACAATCTTCTGCAACTGAGAATTCCAGCTCACTGCTGTAGTCCCCAACGTGAACACATAACCTGTAGTGCTCCTCCTGTGGTCTATTTCTCCAGTGAAATCAGCATCAACATAGCCCTGCAACTTTAGATCACCTTTTCTAAAACATAGACATTTGTTAGTAGTACATCGTAGGTATCTAAGTATCCATTTTACTGCTTCCCAATGCTGCTTTCCTGGATTAGACATAAATCTGCTCACTGCTCCCACTGCATGAGCAATATCTGGTCTCGTGCACACCATGGCATACATCAAGCTTCCAATGGCTGAGGCATATGGAACCTTAGCCATGTAGTCCTTCTCTTCATTTGTCTTTGGACATTGCTCCTTTGACAACTTGAAATGATTAGCAAGAGGTGTCCTCACTGGTTTAGCATTACCCATACTAAACCTTTGTAAAATCTTACAAATATATTCTGCTTGAGATAATTATAAGGTACCTTTCTGTCTGTCTCTGCTAATCCTCATTCCAAGTATTTGCTTTGCTGCACCCAAGTCCTTCATCTCAAATTCACTGGATAACTGTCTCTTCAACCTGTTGATCTCATCTAGATTTGCTCCTGCTATTAACATGTTATCAACATAAAGTAGCAAGATAATAAAACTGGAATCAACCTTCTTAAAGTAACAGCAGTGGTCAGCATTGCATCTCAGATAGCCATTATCCTGCATGAAACCATCAAATTTCTTGTACCACTGTCGGGGTGCTTGTTTTAAACCATACAAGCTTTTGGTCAACCTGCATACCAGATCTTTATTGCCCTCATTTGTGAATCCTTCTGGTTGCTGCATGTATATCTCTTCCTCCAAATCTCCATGGAGAAAAGCTGTCTTTACATTGCTGCTACAATGCTTAAAACTGACCGAATGGTAGTTAGTTTAACAACTGGAGAGAATATTTTAGTGTAGTCAATACCTTCCTTCTGTTGGAAGCCTTTAACCACCAGTCTTGCTTTATATCGCTTGGAGCCATCATGCTCCTCCTTAACTCGGTACACCCATTTGTTTTGCAAAGCTTTCTTGCCGGCCGGTAGCTTTGCTAACTCCCAAGTCTGGTTGGATATAAGAGACTTCATTTCATCTTCCATTGCAAGCTCCCACTTGCTCGCATCATCTACCTGACATGCTTCATGATAGCATTCAGGCTCTCCTCCATCTGTCAGCAGCAAATAATTTAAATACTTCCTGTTGGGTACATGCGGTCGACTGGATCTCCTTAATGTAGGAACTTGATCATGTGGCTCTTCACTGGCTTGTCCTGTAACTTCCTCCACCTGAGGTTTCTGACCTGTTTTGATAGCTTCGCTATCTGGGACATCATCGGGCTCAAAGTAAACAGGTTCAGGATCCACTTGACTAGTGGATTCGGTTGTGTCTCTATCTTTATACAGGACTTTTTCATTAAACACAATATCTCTACTTTTAATGATTTTCTTATTTTGGTTATCCCAACATCTATAACCAAATTCATCACCACCATAACCAACAAATGTGCATTTAAGTGATTTAGCATCAAGTTTACTTCTAGCATTATCACTAATATGCACATAAGAGACACAACCAAATACTTTCAAATGTGAAAGTCTAACCTCTTTTCCCGTCCAAACTTCTTCTGGTATTTTGAACTCTAGAGGTGTTGATGGTCCACGATTGATGAGGTAAGCTGCTGTGTTGACTGCCTCTGCCCAAAACTGCTTGGGCAACTCTGCATGTATGCGCATACTTCTGGCTCTTTCAGTCAACGTCCGGTTCATCCGTTCTGCTATGCCATTCTGTTGTGGTGTCCCTGGCACAGTTCTCTCGAGCTTGATTCCGCTCTCATAACAGAACCATTTAAATCTGGTGTCTTCATATTCTCCACCATTATCTGAACGCAGCCTTTTGACCTTCAAATCGGTTTCATTCTCGACCATCGCTTTCCAACTTTTGAATGTATCAAATACTTCTGACTTCTGTCTTATGAAGTATACCCATACTTTCCTGGAATGATCATCAATAAAGGTAACAAAATAGTGCTTACCTCCAATTGATGAAACTGGAGCT
This sequence comes from Taxillus chinensis, assembly GCA_023512835.1. NCBI lineage: Eukaryota > Viridiplantae > Streptophyta > Magnoliopsida > Santalales > Loranthaceae > Taxillus > Taxillus chinensis. The sequence continues at coordinate 32,611,318 of CM042087.1, forward strand.
GGTCCCCAAACATCTGTGTGAATCAATTCGAGCTTTGATTCCTTTGGGGTTCTGCCTTCCCTTTTGAAGCTGACCCGTTTCTGCTTTCCAAAAATACAGCTCTCACACAAATCAATATCTATTGATTTTACTCCTAGCAGCTTCCCTTTTTGAATGCATGACTTCTATTCCCTTTGCACTCATGTGGCCAAGTCTTTGGTGCCACAGATTTGGGTCGTCTTTGCACTCTGCAATTGTAATGAAACAATTTCCATTCATAGTTGTGTAAAGAGTTCCATGTTTCTTACCCCGTACAATAGTCATGGCTCCCTTTGAAATCTTCCAGGTGTCTCCCGCAAAAGTGGACACGTAGCCATCTTTTGCTAATTGTCCGATGGAAATTAAATTCTTTCTGAGACTAAGTACATGTCTCACATCTTTCAGCCTCCATACAGATCCATTGAGCTTGATCTGTACTGTTCCTTGACCAACGACGTCGCACGCCTGATCATTGCCGAGATACACCTTTTCTCGATTGCCTGCAACATAATCCTCGAATACTTCTTTGTTTGAGGTAGCGTGGAATGAAGCCCCTAAATCTAGCACCCAGGATTCCGTCTTGCTCTCCATAGAACATATGAGAGCATCATCTGATACGACATTTGCACTTCCATGTACGTCGTCTTTCTTTTTTGGACCCCTGCACTCAGACTTAAAATGTCCCAATTTTCCACAATTCCAACATTCAATTTTATTTTTACCTTTGTTGGTTTGGAATTGGCGACCTCTGGATTTGGATCTACCATTCCTCGATGTAGATCTCCACTGCTGAGTGCCTCTGTTTCTGCCTCTACCTCTACTCTCCAGATTTAATGCTGATGCCGATGTGGGAGGACATTCTTCCTTCCTTCTGATCTCCTCCGTCATGATCATGTCTACTACTTCTGAGAATACCATTTTATTTTTCCCAAAAGAAGCAGAAATAGATTGTACCGTTGACTGCCACCCTTCTGGCATAGTACTAAGCAAGGCACCGGCATTCACTTCATCAGTGAAAGTAATTTCTACCGATTTTAATTGGTCTTTGGCCTCATTGAAGGAATTTAGATGCTCTCTAAAATTCCCATTTTCTGGCATTTTTAAGTTAAACAGCTTCTTTATTAAAAATACCTTGTGAGCTGCAGAGGGTTGCTCGTACATATTCGAGAGAGCCTTTATGAGTCCCGCAGTTGTATCCTGGTCTTTGACGTTGAAGGCCACAGATCTCGTCAGGCTTAGACGGACCGCCCCCAAGGCTTTGCGATCTAGTACCTTCCAATCGTCGTCTTTTATTTCCGCCGGCTTTTCTCCCATCGGCAGGTACAAGTCTTTCTGGTACAGATAGTCCTCCATCTGCATTCGCCAGAAACTGAAATTCGTCCCGTCGAATTTCTCGATCTTGTATGAATCCTTCTCGGACGCCATGGCACCTTCTTGAACTCAAACTTACTGTTTCACCGTTTGCGTGAACAGTACCGTATACGCGAGTGGTACGTATACACAACACCGAAATACTCAAGAACAAATCTTTTCTGATGTGACAGATCAGACACAGCTGCAGCCACAGAGCATACTCAGAATTTGTCGAGAGAATTCGAACCCGGAGCTCTGATACCAGTTGTTGGGAGGAAATACAAAAATAGAAGGAAATAAAAATGGCACACCAAGAATTTTACGTGGTTCGGGAAATTCCCTACGTCCACGGAGCTACTGCAGTATTTTCACTATGGGGAGAAAAATACATTGTGTTTACAAACACTCGATCTCAATACCCAAATACACCCGAGAAATTATCAATTTGATAATTCTCTATTTCTCTCACACTTTTCTCTCTCCCAAAGTGAGACTCTTTCTTCTCTCTCTCAAGTTTACTCACACTTGAGGCTTGGGATTTAGGATGCATCACAATGCCAAAGGGGGTGCCTATTTATAGGCTTTTTCTAGCACCCCTATGTTGACAAAACATAGCAATTTGAATACAAATTGCTCACTCCAGCCACCATTTTTGAAGCACTCCAATGTTGACAAGTAAATCGTGTAGGGGCTTACTACAATAGATTGGTTTTTTTAAAAAAACAAAATAATAATGTTAATGTAACAACTTAAAGAGGATCGTATTTCCCTTTTAAAAAGTGGATATGAAATGTCATTTTGGTATTGTAATGTAATTGAGAAAATCAATAAAATGTCTCTCCAATTCTGCTTTATGAGACGATGATAGGCGTGGTGGTCAATTCGTGCAACAATTTTCACATGCCATGAATTAGTGTTATATGTTTTGTTTTTTTTAATGGTAGACATCAATTTGTGAAGTATCTTTTAATGAATGCGACAGTAAAGCTTCCACAAGTAGTACAATTAAGATTTTTTTAAAAATTAATACATGAAAAGCTAACAAGGCCATGTGCATTATGTCAAAGGTTATAGGCGGTTTGGGGGGGTGTTTTACATTTTTGCTTATTAACATTTATTTGTTAATGGAAAACACTACCAGTTGTTTACTTTTTGCTTTGTTAACTCTATGATGACAGCTTCAAATGAGTTCATCTCCGATATTGAGACACTGACATCCTCTGTCAAGGTTAGGCGAGCCTTTCTATTGCATAAAATAAAACTATATATGTCCCTTCACTACTTTAATTTTATTCTCATAATTTTAACAATAATCCAATAAACGATGATTAATCAAAGAGGCGAAAAAGCCATTAAATGGTTAAGGTTGATTAGTAAATTTACAATACAAAGCACTTTCGGTTAGAGCACAAAAAGTCGTAAAAATTACAAATATATTTATTTATTTTATAAAACATTTAATAAAATAAATAGTATTTATTTAAATTTAATTAAATACGCTATTTATTTATTAAAATATTATTTTTTTATTATATTACTATTGTTTTTTAAATATAAAAAGTTAAAATAAAAATAAAAAAATATTTTAATTAGTGAATGATTAAAATAGAAAAAGTAAAAAGTAAAAAATTATTACAATAAAAATTTATTTTTATTGTTTTGAAAATTTTATTTTAAAAAGACCACAATAAATACTATTCCAAGGTATGCGTTTTTTCATATAATTTAAATGGATTAGAATCAATTTTAAAAGTAGTATTATTTTTCTAAAGAAAATAGTAGTTGGTCTACTAATGAATGACTAATGATAGGTAGACATATAAATAGTCTTATTTCTATTTTTATTTATTTTAAGGATGAAATTGATCATAAAATGGGTATATTTAACAATAGGACACCAGCAAGAACTCGGATCCTCAAGGGTGGCTTTATCTACGGTTTATAAAATAATAGATTGCGTAGATAGATCTTACATCGCGTGTGGATAAATTGGTGAGTTTTTTAAAAAATTTAATAAAGAAAAATGGTAATCATTGAGGATCCAGACTCGCAAGGGAATATGTTAAGTTAAGGTAATAGAAAAAATAGTTATAAAAAAACCCAGTAAGTTTGAATTCTAATTCTTTCTCATAAACTATAAATGTTCAAAATTTGTGATTTGATAATCTGTGTAAAACTCATAATTCACAACAAATTAGTGTACTGTTTATCGATAAGGGCTCATTATCCAGTGTTTTACTTTATTATTTAAAAATACTTCAAAAAAGAAAAACTTAAATGTGCCTTGGAGTCCAAGGAATGAGTTTTTCCTTTTATGGAAAAAAACTAAATGAGAGTAAATTTTATGATTCTTTTAATAAATAATAAGAACATTAATCAATGTTGATTAACAAATAAATTGTTTAAAAAAACTGAAATTACATCTTACATATAAATAGAATGGTTGTAGTAAAATCATAACTATTTTTTAAAATAAGTAAATAATTGTACACTTGTAATACAAATATTCATAATTCATACAACATTATCTTTAAACTAGATATATCTTACTATTAAAAAACTAAAGTTTCCTCGCACAACAACATTTACCCCCATTCAATCATATAACAAAGTAATATTACATGCAATATTAACCCTATATAAATATCTTTATTACTGGTATATTGATATTAATTCTTTTTAAATTCTTTTATTCATATTAATTTAATTACAAAAAAAATATTTCTATGCAAACCACCTATCCAATATACATGCAAATAGACTTTTCCTATGAAAATTATTATTATCTTGTTAAAAATTGTCACGCCCCCAAATCCCGAAACCACGGAATCGGGAACGCGACTTCCCCACGCCCACTCCAGGGGTCGAGGGATTGGTGACTGACTCAACCCTGTACCATACTACAACGGGGGTAGCATTGTACTTATAAATAATCCAATGCAACATACAAGACAATAATAAATATATCTGCAAAAATATTATTGGGGTCCAGTCAACACCCATAAACACAAAGTAACAAAATCCAGCTATTCAAGTTAATACAACTATCACGGACCCGAGCCCGGAACATAAATAATCAAACCAATAAATAAATCCATAAAGAGGAATCCTACACAATGAGGTCCCGACCTGCTGCGCTATGGCTCCAACGGCTATCCCCTATAACCTGTAGGAAGTAAAAAAAAAAAAAAGTAAGGTGAGCACGAGTGCCCAGTAGGTGATCCCCATCTCCACTGTCCCTTTTACTCAAGTTCCTAGGTCAATATGATTAGTGAATGCATGTGCCAATATAGTGTCACATTCCAACACAAAATAAATATCATCTAATCACAAAATAAACCATTACATCTTATTTCACATTATTTTAGGCTCACGTCGGTAAACTAAACACCCATGGGATCCCCGCTACCAACTCCAGGAAAACAGATCACTATCAGACGGCCATATGTGGGACCTATGGTGTCCCAAACGACAACCTGCCATATATAGGACCTGGACTAACCAGCCACATAGGGGACCTGCAGCCACTTGCCAGCCCTATGTGGGACCCACAGTTAACCCAACTAATTTCATCACAGAATTCGCACACATAATTAATTAGCAGGATTTCCAAGGGTCGGAACTTAATACAACAGCCCCACAAACATTTAAGTCACCAATCCAATAAATAAAAACCACAATGGATATTTGTATACGTATATGCGTATGTTCTTTTATACAAACTCACTAAACAGTTAATATTGAACCATAGTTAATAATTTAATTTCCAAATACAGCGTAGAAAAAAATTCTAATTATTCACTTGTGCCTATACCCTTAATACTCAATTACAATTAATATTAAAAAAAACAAGTTAAAACTATACACATACTTATATATATAAACTTATATATATATATAAAACAAAAGAAAAAAAGAGAACCCACCAGCCTATTAGGGTTGGCGAGTCAGGGGCGGCACTGACGCCACCGCCCCTCCACCCTCCTTTCCTCCCACCGGCGCGCAGACGCGTGGCAACCCCAAGATGGCAGCAAGACGTCGCTCTCTCTCTCTCGCGCGCTAGCGCACGGGAACCATGCCGCCCTGATCTCTCTCTCTCTCTCGCTGGCGCACGGGAACCACGCCCCCCTGATCTCTCTCTCTCCGACGCACAGCAACCCCGCCGGCGTGGGACGAGCCACGCTATTCTCCCTCCTTGCCAGTGCACGGCCCGCGACATCTAGCTAACGCCACCGCCACTGATCCGTTCCATCCACCATGGCATCCAGCGTGCCCTGATCAATGTTTCACGAGGCGGCGCCGTTGTCGTGTTAACTCTCCTCGTCCAATGATATACATATTGATATATATATTTAGTTAAATACGCATATACATAATATGCATATAGTTTCAACCCCAACCCCTCAAATTTCGCGTTCATACAAATAGTAAATCAAAGAGTCACCTACCTCGATTCAAACTTGAGAGATCAGAAGAACGTAGCTGCTTCAAACCTTGTGTTCCTCTCTCACTAGCCTCTGTGCAAACACAACGAAGTAAGGTTTCCCCTTAAGTTCTCCTATTTATACTTGCCAATTCTTAATAATAATGATAATAATAATAATATGAATAAAAATCCAATATTAATATTAATAACAATAATAATATTTCATTATAAGAATTAATCCTAATTAATTATATTAATAATAATAAAGTCTAATATTTAAAATACTTACACTAATAATCCCTTAATAAAAATAACAATAATCGTCACATTCGTTATTATCAATACCCTATAATAAATACCCACTTACTTAAACAATTTAAATAACCATATCAATAATTATAGATATTAATAATAAACTCAACAAATTAAAATCACTATATTAAATAATAATAATAACTCAACGCTCACGTTGAGGTCATGCTGCCGAATAAATATTCAAACTCTATTCGGGCCTAACTTCCAACCTCACCCAAGGACGGGTCTTTACATCCTCCCCACCTTAGGACTTTTCGTCCCCGAAAAGACAAGTCATCCACTACGAGGCAGCACTACCCCGGCTAACAAAAATATGCACAACTTAGCTCTAATTCAATGCATGATGAAGATCTTGACATCCTCCCCACCTTAGGACTGTTCGTCCTCGAACAGCTCGGGGTGAAGAGCACACATCTGACTCTCCCGCTCCCAGGTCTGCTCCTCCATACTATGGTGACGCCACAAAACTCGGACCAACGGAATCGTCTTGCCCCGTAAAACCTGCTCTCGTCGGTCTAAAATCTGAACTAGTGTCTCTACAACGGAACCATCATCAGCTAGCTCTATCTCACGCCAATCAAGCACATGGGTAGGATCCAGGTAATATTTCCGTAACTGGGAGACATGAAAAACGTCATGAACACGAGCTAGCTCAGGTGGTAACTCTAATCGATAGGCAACCAGTCCCACAATAGCAACAATAGGAAAATGACCCACAAATTAAGGTGAGAGTTTGGACCCTCGCCCAAATCGTCTATGCCCCTGTCGTGGCGAGACTCGCAAGAAGACGCGATCGCCTATGACGAACTGAAGCGGTCACCGCCGTCTATCAGCATATGACTTCTGTCGACTCTGGGCCGTCAACATCCGCTGTCGGATCAGTTGAACCAACTTGGTAGTCTCCTGAACCATATCGGGGCCCAAAACAACTGCCTCCCTTACCTGGGCCCAACACAAAGGGGAGCGACACGATCGCCCATACAATGCCTCATATGGCGTCATCTCTATCGTAGCCTGATAGCTGTTATTGTAGGAGAACTCCACCAAGGGAAGGTGAGCCTCCCAACTACCACCAAAATCCAACACACAAGCACGGAGCATATCCTCGAGAATCTGAATAGTGCGTTCGGACTGGCCATCTGTCTGAGGGTGGTAAGCTGTACTCAAATTCACTCGGGTGCCCAAAGCACGCTGTAGCTACCTCCAGAATTGCGAAGTGAACCGAGCATCCCTATCAGAAACGATCGATAAACGGCACACCATGCAATCGTACTATCACATCGACATAACGCTGTCCCAAAGTCCGGACTGGATCGGTCTCACGAATCGGAATAAAGTGGGCAGATTTCATCAAACAGTCTACAACAACCCAAATAGTATCATGACCTCTAGAACAAGGAAGCCCTGTGACGAAGTCCATAGTCACATGATCCCACTTCCACTCCGGCACAGGTAATGACTGCAACTCACCGGCAGACCACAAATGCTCAGCCTTGACCTGCTGGCATGTCAAACACCGTCGAACAAACTCCGCAATAGCTTTCTTAAGGCCTGACCACCAAAAATGTTGTCGAATAGCATGATACATCTTCGTTCCTCCAGGATGAACAGCCAAATGAGAGTGATGGAATTCCCGTAGAATTGTCTACCGGAGAGAAGATGGAACTATCAATCGACCTTGATAGCGCAACACATGGTCGGAATCCTCTGTCCAATCAGCAGAAAGTACAGCAGTCTGAATTTGATCCCGAAGGACCTCACACTCAACATCCCCCAACTAGCCCTCAATAACCTAACGCCGCAACTCAGGTACTGCTATAACCGCACTCAGCATACCCTGCACTACGCCCTGCACTGGCTGTAACCTTAGAGCGGCTAGTTGCCCCATCATCTCCCATTCCTTGACAGCACAGAGAGCCACTGTGGCCTGACTCTTCCGGCTCAAGGCATCAGCTACTACATTCCCCTTCTCGGGTGTGTGCAAAGGATCAAACTGGAACTGTTGCATATACTCCACCCAACGCCTCTGTCGGAGATTCAAATCCTGCTAAGAAAAGATGTACTGCAAACTCTTGTGGTCAGTATATACCACAAACTTCTCCCCAAGGAGATAGTGCTTCCAACTCTTCAATGCAAAGATCACTACAGCCAGCTCTAAATCGTGCGTAGGGTAGTTCTTCTCATGGGTCCTCAACTGACGGGAACCATAAGCAATTACCCGTCCTTCCTGCATGAGCACGCAACCCAAACCAACGTTAGAGGTATCACAATAAACCTCATAGGGTATACCCTCCTGTGGCAGGACCAGGATAGGTGCTGAAGTCAATCTGGCCTTCAGCTGATTGAAAGCCTCCTCACAAGCATCCGACCAGTCAAACCGCACCCCCTTTCGGGTTAAGCTAGTCATCAGTGCAGCTAAACGGGAGAAGTCCTTTACAAACCTCATGTAATAACCGGCCAACCCCAGAAAACTCCGGATCTCAAAGACATTCGTTGGGCGCTTCCATGACATCACTGCCTCAATCTTGCCAGGTTCCAGTGTGATACCCTTCACTGATACCACGTGCCCTAAGAATTTCACCCGCTGCAGCCAAAAGTCACATTTTGTGAACTTTGCATACAGTCTATGGTCCCTCAATGTCTGCAACACCACATATAAATGCTCCTCATGCTCGCTTTCTGTCTGAGAATAAATCAAGATATCATCTATAAAAACCACCACGAACTGATCAAGATAAGGTGTAAAGATCTGATTCATCAATCCCATAAACACCGTCGGGGCATTTGTGAGCCCGAAAGGCATCACCAGCCACTCAAAATGGCCATATCTGACACTGAAGGCTGTCTTCGGGATATTTGACTCCCGCACACGTAGCTGATGGTATCCAGACCTCAGATCGATCTTTGAAAACCAACAGGCACCCCTGAACTGGTCAAACAAGTCATCGATCCTCGGTAGGGGGTATCTATTTTTCACTGTCACCTGGTTCAACCGTCGGTAGTCAATACACAATCGAAGCGAACCATCCGCCTTTTTGGCGAATAACACCGGAGCACTCCAAGGCAAACTACTCCGTCTAATAAAACCACACGCCAAAAGATCGTCTATCTACCTCTTGAGCTCTCGAAGCTCAACTGGTGCCATCCTGTAAGCTGCCAATCTGATAGGTGCCGTCCTAGGTAGCAACTCTATCGAGAAGTTCACCTCTCTCTCTGGCGGTAATTCAACCAAATCCTCAGGAAACACGTCGGGAAACTGATCCACCACCATAGGTAACACCACCTTACTCTCCTGTTGGGGGTCAACTAGAGTTAGACTGGCTAACTAATGGGTTACATCACCCCACCCCTGCCTCGAGTGCCCTCAGGTGTGAGGAAGGTCACTCGTCGCCTATAATACTCAATCACTGCCTCCACACGGGTCAACCAGTCCATACCCAAAATCACATCAAAGGCGTCAAAGTGCATTACATATAGGTTACATCGGAGGTCAACACCTCCTAGAGTAACCTCACATTCCGAACAGACCTTATCAATCACCACCAAGCCCCCTACGGGTGTATCAACCACAAGGGGCTGATCAACGGTGGTACAATCCAACTATAATCCCTCTACAGTAGAGTGCGCAATGAATGAGTGTGTAGCACCAGTATCAATCAAAATAGTACAAATAGTGCGTGAAATCAAAATCGTACCTCTCACCGCAGCTGGCCCCTGATTCGCCTCGTCAACTGGTGGAACTTCTGCCTCTCTGTCAGTGATAGCATAGTTCCTCCCCTTCTACACACTGCCGCTGGCCTGACTCGTCGTAGCTCGATCATTCTGTCCCTTCTGAGCCTGAGCCTCCCGCTGAGGCTGCTGTGTAGCAGGTCGTCCCTGTACCGACTACCCTGACTAAGCTGGTCTCTGGTGTGGAGCACCGCTCCTATAGCCCTGGTCACGAGGTCGATGTGGCCCCACAACACTAGCTGAACTGGCAGAAGGACACTCTCCTATCCTGTGTCCCAGACCCCCACATCGAAAGCACTTGAGTGGGTTGCCTATCTTCCGCCTACAATCCGCCTCCTTGTGTCCCTGAAGTCCACAAGATCGATATGTCCCCAAAAATCGTGAGGTAGAACTGCTGCTTGAGTTCCCTGAATGTGAAAATTTAGGCACCGGCCTCTTGTCCCCCTGTCCCTCAGACTGCTCCTCTCTTGGCCTCTTTTGGCTAGGCCCCGATGAGCTCCCTGGTCTCTGAGTCCTGATCTAGTTTAAGTCCCGCTCTCCAATAAGTGCCTTGTTAACCGCGTCACTGTACGTGGTCAACTCTATCATGTTCAGTCCCCTCCTGAGTGAAAGTCTTAGCCCATCAATGAAATCCTAGGTCTTATTAGCCTCAACCTTCCATGACTCTGGGGCAAATCTCCCTAGCTCGGTGAAAGCAGTGACATACTCTGTCACAGTCCGACTGCCCTGCTCCAATGTGTAGTACTCCCGTCGCCTCGTCTTTTGCACAGAGCGAGGGAAATACTCCGTGTAGAAGAGCTCCACGAAGTCCTCCCATGCCATCGGGCTCTCGTGAATATGCTTCACAGCGTCCCACCACCTGTGGGCCCCACCTACTAGGAAATGTGTAGCTAAGCGGACCTTAGCCTCTTCGGGCACCTGGATCAGCTCGAAGATGTCTTTTGTCCATTTGACCCATTCCTCGGCCTCATCGTGTCTCGTATTCGCCTTAAACTTCGTCGGTTTCTGCTTCAGGAATCGACTCACCCAGTCGATCGGTACGGCGGGCGGAACTGCCGTAACCGGTGGCTGGCCCTCCTCTAGAACCTCCTGCTGAGGCTACTGCTGTTTCCTCAGTTCCTCTTGCATCACCTCTCTAACCACGTCCCTCATGGTGCCTTGCATGACAACCTGGATTTGGCTCAGTATTTGGGCCCCAATCTGAGCAGCAATCTCTGAACCCAAGGCAGGTAATGGAGAACTCTGTTCTCCTTGTGATTCGGACTGAATAGATAGCTCCTCTGCTGGACCTTGAGCCCTAGTCTTGGGTGTCATTCTGCACCAACACATATAAACAATATCTATTAACTACTGCACACTAGTCAAACAACCAAATTATTTAAACCAATAGGCAGAACCAAGTCCGCCGCATAAATAATGAGGTCTCTAAGCCCCTTATTCTATTCACCAAATTACGTGGTTATTCACTTAGACTTCCTAGGTGTGAACTAGCATGATAGTATTTTCAATTAAGCACAATCAATCACCAAAGAAAAACAAACCACAGATAGCCAAAAGTATAATCAATACAAGCACATCATTAAAGTAGCATTAGCAGATGATTTCTAGTGCCTAGATATGCACAGTCACGCAGCATGTATGCACCCAACCCAAATGCTTCCTAGGATGATCTGATGAACCCTCAGTCGACCCAGAACACGTATAAGGACTGCGTTGATCAGGCGCCCTCCTTATAGTCTTCCAAGTTTCTAAGTGTCTATCAACCACCTCTCACTAACCTAGGTCCACTAAACCTGGCTCTGATACAAACTTGTCACACCCCCAAATTCCAAAACCACGAAATCGGGAACGCGACTTCCCCACGCCCACTCCAGGGGTCGAGGGATTGGTGACTGACTCAACCCTGTACCATACTACAATGGGGGTAGCATTGTACTTATAAATAATCCAATGCAACATACAAGGCATTAATAAATATATCTGTAAAAATATTATTGGGGTCCAGTCAACACCCATAAACACAAAGTAACAAAATCCAGCTATTTAAGTTAATACAACTGTCACGGACCCGAGCCCAAAAAATAAATAATCAAACCAATAAATAAATCCATAAAGAGGCTACACAATGAGGTCCCGACCTGCTCCGCTATGGCTCCAACGGCTATCCCCTATAACCTATAGAAAGTAAAAAAAAAAAAAAAAGTAGGGCGAGCACGAGTGTCGAGTAGGTGATCCCCATCTCCACTGTCCCTTTTACTCAAGTTCCTAGGTCAATATGATCAGTGAATGCATGTGCCAGTATAGTGTCACATTCTAACACAAAATAAATATCATCCAATCACAAAATAAACTATTACATCTTATTTCACATCATTTTAGGCTAACGTCAGTAAACCAAACACCCATGGGATCCCCGCTACCAACTCCAGGAAAAACAGATCACTACCAGACGGCCATATGTGGGACCTATGGTGTCCCAAATGACAACCTGCCACATATAGGACCTGGACTAACCAGCCACATAGGAGACCTGCGGCCACTTGCCAGCCCTATGTGGGACCCACGATTAACCCAACTAATTTCATCACAGAATTCGCACACATAATTAATTAGCAAGATTTCCAAGGGCCGAAACTTAATACAACAGCCCCACAAACATTTAAGTCACCAATCCAATAAATAAAAACCACAATGGATATTTGTATACGTATATGCGTATGTTCTTTTATACAAACTCACTAAACAGTTAATATTGAACCATAGTTAATAATTTAATTTCCAAATACAACGTAGAAAAAAATTCTAATTATTCACTTGTGCCTATACCCTTAATATTCAATTACAATTAATATTTAAAAAAAACAAGTAAAAACTATACACATATACTTATATATATAAACTTATATATATTATATATATATATATATATATATATACACACACACACAAAACAAAAGAAAAAAAGAGAACCCGCCAGCCTCTTAGGGTTGGCGAGTCACGGGCGGCACTGACGCCGCCGCCCCTCCACCCTCCTTTCCTCCCACCGGCGCATAGTCGCGCGGCAACCCCAGGACGGCAGCAAAACGTCGCTTTCTCTCTCTTTCTCTCACTGGCGCATGGGAACCACGCCGCCCTGATCTCTCTCTCTCTCTCTCTCGCTAGCGTACGGGAACCACGCCCCCCTGATCTCTCTCTCTCCGACGCGCAGCAACCCCGCCGGCGCGGGATGAGCCATACTGTTCTCCCTCCTTGCCAGCGCACGGCCCGCGGCATCTAGCTGACACCACCGCCGCTGATCCGTTCCATCCACCCTGACATCCGGCGTGCCCTGATCAACGTTTCACAAGGCGGCGCCGTCGTCATGTTAACTCTCCTCGTCCAATGATATACATATTGATATATATATTTAGTTAAATACGCATATACATAATATACATATAGTTTCAACCCCAACCCCTCAAATTTCGCGTTCATACAAATAGTAAATCAAAGAGTCACCTACCTCGATTCAAACTTGAGAGATCAAAAGAACGCAGCTGCTTCAAACCTTGTGTTCCTCTCTCACTAGCCCTTGTGCAAACACAACGAAGTAGGGTTTCCCCCTAAGTTCTCCTATTTATACTTATCAATTCTTAATAATAATAATGATAATAATAATAATAATATGAATAAAAATCCATTATTAATATTAATAACAATAATAATATTTCATTATAAGAATTAATCCTAATTAATTATATTAATAATAATAAAGTTTAATATTTAAAATACTTACACTAATAATCCCTTAATAAAAATAACAATAATCATCACATTCGTTATTATCAATACCCTATAATAAATACCTACTTACTTAAACAATTTAAATAACCATATCAATAATTATAGAATTTAATAATAAACTCAACAAATTAAAATCACTATATTAAATAATAATAATAACTCAACGCTTATGAGGTCATGCTGCCGAATAAATATTCAAACTCTATTCGGGCCTAACTTCCAACCTCACCCAAGTACGGGTCTTTACAAAAATGATTTACTTCCATCTACTTTAATTGGAATAAAAAAGAGATAAAATGACATACTAGATTATAAATATGACCATGATAATTGTAATAAAACTGTTAATAAAGAATTAGGATCCTCTACGATTACTGTATGGTGCAGTCCCTTGAAACTACATAGTTTTGGTATTTTTTTATATCAAAACTATACTATTTTGATATGAAATTTTTAAAAAAATATCAAAACAATGTAGTTTTAAGGGACTGCACCATACAGTAATTGTTGAGAATCTGAACTCGTTAATAAATATGTAAATTATAAATGAAAATTTATCTTTAAAAAACATAAAGGGGCACATATTAAGTCAATCAATAAGAATAATGCTTATTAAATTAATTATATAGCTAATTAGTTAATATAATTAATGTTTTATTTTATATAATAAATTTGTTATATTATCTTTATTAAAATCTCATAAAAATAACATATTTTAAATATTATGTTTTTAATTTAATTGGAATAAAAATATACATACACGCAAATAGATTTTACATACCTCCTCCTCCTCCTCCTCCTCCTCCCCCCCCCCCCCCCTTGGCCTAGAACCGTGTGACATGGCTAAAATATGAAAGAGTTAAATTGATAATTTTCAAATTACATTTTGAAAAAATAAATTTTAGAAGTAACATTTAAATAGCTTTTGCTTTTGGAAAAAAAACAGAAACTTTTTTTATAAGTATTTTTTTAAGTTTATCAAACAACTTTTGTTGTTTCTACTTATTTTATAAGTAGAATGATGAGAACTGCGTGTGACGTGCGTCACGTGTACGTGTCGTGTTGCGCAAGATATCTACTATTGCTAGGACTCTTATTATATTTACTTTTCCTATCGTATTAGAAGTCTTTCTTTTTTATTTAATTCGTATTAGGGTATTTTAGTATTTTACTTTAGCTTTCTAATTGTAATAGGTTTCTAATTTCTAATTACTAGCTTGCCTATAAATAGGCCTTATCTATGACAATTTATGTATTCAGATTATTGGCTATTGGCAATTATAAACTCTCATATTAGAGGTTTATACTTATTTTGGGCTTTTTCAGTTAATTACTTGAATTGCTTGGGATAGAGTTTGGGTATTCAGTTATCCTTCTCTAGATTGTTATTGAATCTTAATCAATGTCCTCAACAATTTGGTGCTTTCATTGAGAGGTCCTCACTAAGATTTCTCGATTTTATCTCGCGTTCTTTATCAGCAATGACGGAGGAGGTGACAAAGATGAACAAACAATGGTTCGAAGCCCTGGAGCATTCTGTTACAGAACTTTCAACGGCAATGGCGGAGATGGCTTATTCTCAAGATATAACCAACCAGAATATTAACCATCTTCTCACTGCCAGCAAAGGCAAGGAACCAATCGGAGGAAGGCGAACTCATGGAGACGATCGTCGATCACGACGATTTGCAAAGGAGGCTGATGATTCATTAGATGCTACATACAATCCTTAACATGGTCAGCTTAGGCATGGTGGGCGTGTGGAGCGAGGTCCGCTGGTTATTGAGCGGTGGTTGTGAGACGATCCAGTCAATGGAGAGAACGTAGATGGCTAAGAATCTAATGGGATGTCCAACAGGACAAACCATGGACGAAGACCAGTTTATGAACATCGAAGGGGACAGAGGCATAACGTTGATGATTCTGATGGCGATAGACTTCGTGATTGGGGTCCAAGGAAACCAAAGATCGAGTTCCCGCACTTTAAGGGAGGCGATCCATATGAGTGGCTGAATAAAGCAGCTCACTACTTCCGAGTTTTCGAGGTATCCAGAGACAATCGAGTTGTAGTGGCCTGCATGTATTTGGATGCGAATGCCAACAGCTGGTGGCGTTGGATCAAGGCCCAGTATGAACAGGATGGGCGACGGTTGGGATGGTCAGTATTCGAGCGAGAGTTCCTAATCCAATGGGGACCCTCTCCAGTTATCAATCATCATGGGCAACTAGCCAAACTGAAGCAAGACGGCAAGGTTGCTGACTATGTAGAGGAGTTTCGACGACTCCAAATTCTTGTTCGTGGTTGTTCCGACGAGTCTTTGTTGGGTACCTTTATTGAAGGGCTAAAGCCATGGATAGCACGAGAATTGAAGCTGAAGCAACCTCAACGGCTAACTGAGGCCATGAGAATGGCAGAAGTCTTTGAGGGGAGTTACCATAGCGACAAGAAGCTTGCTAAGGAGGATTCTGGAGACACTAGTGTCAAAGCAGAACTTGTGGAAGACTCTCAAGTAGCAAAAGTGCCCAATGAAGGTGGATTCAAGAGGGACGACAAGAAAAGTCGAACACTTTCATATGAAGAGGTTAATGAGAGAGCTAAGAAAGGTCTTTGCTTCAAATGCGGCGAGAAGTGGGACAAGGGTCATCGTTGTCACATTGGGAAAGTGTTTATAATGGACGATTTCGGCTCAATTGATGAAGACAACATCAGTGATGGTGGTGAATTGAGGTTGGTTGAAGTCAAAAAAGATACTTGTGATGTTGAGTTATCTCTTGATGCCATGACAGGAGGATCAAAACCAGCTACTATAAGGCTCATGGCATGGATTGGAACTCATGAAGTTTCGTTGCTTGTAAATTCTGGTTCTACCTATAATTTCATCAACATTGATATCATTGAGAAGGTTGGACTAGAAGGTTCTGTCCTAGAACCTTTTATGGTGAGAGTGGCTAGCGGAGAAAAATTACAATGCGAGAAAATAATTCGAAATGCAAAGATAAATGCTCAAGGAGTCAGGATCACTACTGTTTTGCATGTGCTACCTATGGTGGGAGTTGATGTGGTTCTGGGCACTGCGTGGTTGAAAAGTATTGGCAAGGTTGTTACTGATTATCGAGCCATGAAAATGGATTTCAAGATGGATGGAAGAAAAAGAACTTGGGCAGCTTTATCGCTTACGGAGCAACACAAGTGCGATGCTAAAAAAGGCAAGCAGCCTTGTGGCACTCAATGTTTCGCGGTGGTAGTTGATGGAGATTGGTGTGAAGCTTCTTGGAGTAACTTGTTCAAGTTAGGGGAGCATGATTCAAAACTTTTCCTTGAGGACAAGGGAGTCTTTGAAGGGAGGGGGAATGATTGATGAAAACTACCCGTGACGTGCGTTACGTGCACGTGTCATGCTACGCAAGATATCTACTATTGCTAGGACTCTTATTATATTTACTTTCCTTATCATATTAGAAGTCTTTCCTTTTTATTACTTTCTTTTATTTAATTCGTATTAGGATATTTTAGTATTTTACTTTAGTTTCCTAATTGTAATAGGTTTTAAATTCCTAGTAACTAGCTTGTCTATAAATAGGCCTTATCTATGACAATTTATGTATTCAGATTATTGGCTATTAACAATTATAAACTCTTATATTAGAAGTTTATACTTATTTTTGACTTTTCCAGTTAATTACTTGAATTGCTTGGGCTAGAGTTTGGATATTCAGTTATCCTTCTCTAGATTGTTGTTGGATCCTAATCAAGGTCCTCAATATAGAATCAGTATTTCAAAAGCATTGCCAAATTGATGCCTTATAACACAGTTTGATTTTAGATTTTAGCTTTTAAAAAAACTCTTATTACAAGTAAAAAAAATATAAATATCAAATAATATTTTATTAACATTATAATGTTTATATTAGTTTCTATAAAAATGACAATGACCGTAGTGCAAAATATAATATTTAATAAAATCATAAAAATACACATAAAGCTATGCATGTGCCTTAACTCTTATGCAATGCAACCTCAATTAGTTACATACTAATTATGAATATGTAATAAATTTTCAATTGAAATGTATTATTTTATATAACTAATTAAAATACAACTAAAAAAATAAGAACAATTCATTCTCTGTCTACCCTCTAATTTATTTATATATATATATATATATATATACACACACACACACACAAAATAACAATCGATTCTCACATGTAATTAAATATAGAGGAAGAAAAGAAAGTTATAAATGATTTTTTAAAAAACAAAAAAACGACAAATCAACGCGCGAGAGGTGCACGTGAGTCAAAGCCGACACAAGAAAGCCCCCAGCAAACAGAATAAGCAAACAATGAGACAGAAATCAAATCAATCAAAACGAGCGAGGGGGGAGAGAGAGCGCGGCGCGGTCGATAAACAATTTCGTCCCTGTTTTTCCCCTGCTTACCTGAAGCCTTAAACCATCCTTCTTTCAAGATTGCTCCCGCCTGTTTCTTCTTCTTCTTCGACTGTCTTTCAATTCTCTCTGTATTCTTCGTCAGCAGCCTCGGTCTCGGCCTCGCTCCCGCTCCGTTTCCCAGACTCTCTGATTCGAAATGGCCCAAAACCCCACTCCAGGTACTTTACTTTGGCCTGGAAACTACGGGTTTTAAGTTTCCTAGTCTCTCTGGTTCGAAATGTTTCTTTTTTGCTTATCGAAATGGGTTTTTTTGTGATCTCCAATCAGTGTTAGAAGTACGGGTTTTAAGTTTTTGATTGTCTTAATTGCGACCCGTTTCGTTGTATGTTTCTTTAATGCGCTTTTTTATTATTTGGGTGTTTTGGGTTGATTTTTCACTGTTTAAAGATTCATTGTTCTTCCATTGTTTAAAATCTCCATGCTGCGCTTTTTTTGAATAGTATTAGTTTATTTTTAATGCGAAATTATATTCTTTGATGCATAATGGGTCGGTTCATGGAATCAGAATTTCATATTATAGGATAAAGTTTTGGCAGTTTGTGACTTTGGTGATTTGGAATCGATTCACACGGTTATGGTCAGATTACATGTACGGATATAGATTGTGGGATATTTGGAGAGCACACGTTTGGTCAATGGAAAGAAGTTACATATTCTTTGGGGGTTATTGACAATTGGCATGTTAGTTTGGTTTTGGGGTTGCCTATGTCATTTTCATTTGTGTATCATTCAATTGGCTTTTTTTTCAATGCCATGAAGTGATGTTCAATGGAATTTATTCCTGTTCAATTTTTTATTTTTATTGGAAGGAGGAAGTTCTCTGGTTGTTTGCTTCGGCGAAATGTTCATCGACTTCTTACCGACCATCAGTAGTGTTTCGCTTTCTGAGGCACCTGTCTTCAAGAAAGCTGCTAGCGGCGCTCCTACTAATGTAGCTGTTGGGGTGTCAAGGTTGGGAGGATCGTCAGCTTTTATTGGCAAGGTGTGTTTTTGAGCTCACTTCTGTGACCATTGGGATTACGCCAATCAAAGATTTCCATTTGCCAAAGTTGATTGAATGGGAAATTCACATATTTGTCCTGGTTGTGTTTGGAAAATATTCACCATTACAAGGCCTGTTTTGGTTGTCATTATAATTCAATAAATAAGCACTCTGAAAATGAATTTTACAGGGGAAACATGTAACAAGTCTTCCGAGTATAAGCAATCTACAGATTATATTTCCTCCAACAGTGATTTTTCAATCTTCATTGTTTGTACGTCAGGTTGGCAAGGATGAATTTGGATACATGCTTTCTGACATTCTGAAACAAAACAATGTCAATAACAATGGTGTGCGGTTTGACCTAAATGCCCGGACTGCACTGGCATTTGTCACACTTAGAGCTGATGGTGAGCGCGAATTCCTATTTTTTCGCAATCCAAGTGCTGATATGCTCCTTCAAGAATCAGAGCTTGATGTAGACATTCTTCAGCAGGTGTGTTTGCCATCCCTATTCTTTTTTGGTAAATATCATGCTGGAGATGTCTCAACTATATGTACATAACAATAAAAATATTTTTTGTTTATATAACTTTTCATGTAGGCGGGGATCTTCCACTATGGTTCAATTAGTTTAATTGAGGAACCATGTAGGTCAACCCATCTTGCAGCAATGAGGATTGCCAAAGAAGCTGATTGTTTGCTCTCTTACGATCCTAATTTGAGACTACCTCTATGGCCATCTGCAGAGGCTACACGAGAGGGCATAATGAGCATATGGGACCAGGCTGATATTATTAAGGTATACAGCATAGTAATACGCGTTTGAAAGCTATATGTAGCTATTTAACTATTAGGCTTCTAACCCAATGATTTTTATTGTGTGACCATGAACTTGCACAGATAAGTGAGGATGAAATTTCGTTCTTGACTAGGGGTGATGATCCCTATGATGATGATGTGGTGCTAAATAAGCTTTTTCATCCTAATCTCAAGCTTCTTATAGTTACAGAAGGTTCAATGGGATGCAGATATTATACTCAGGTCGGCAACTCGTTAAAACTTCATTGAGCTTTTCTATTTGCATGCATGTGTCATGCTCAATGTGCCTGCAGAGACATACTAGGGAGTTTCAGTTGTGGCCAACATCAACTGAATAAAAGATGCACCTAATTTGCATGTGATATGCTAAAGGTGCTGGTAAATTATGTGCAGGGTGTTGAAAGTGAGTCAGGGTAATTGGTGTGGAGTTTGCATTAGGATGAACACGTTGTTTGTAATTGTTTTTTCCCTGTGCACCTACATAATGACTCATCTGTGTTAATCTTGTTTTATGCCTACGAATCCTTAGTCCAGGATTTTCGTGGTAGGGTTGGCGGTGTCAAAGTTAAAGCTCTTGACACAACTGGTGCAGGAGATGCATTTGTCGGTGGCATACTGAGCGGCTTAGCTTCTGATCAAAATCTTTTCTAGGTTAGCTTTTGTTGCTTCAAAGATAAAACTGTTTGATTAAAGGTTTCCCGTGGTTCTCTTGGATGAGGGTTTTGGTGTTTGATGTGCAGGACGAGGAGAGATTAAAGGAATCTCTGTTGTTTGCAAATGCCTGTGGCGCTGTCACAGTGACAGAGAGAGGGGCAATTCCTTCTCTGCCCACAAAAGAGGCAGTCCTCCAATTGTTGGAGAAAGTTGCTCCATAAGTAAAAACATGAGCAAGGTTCTGTCTACCCCATTTTTTGCTTACTCCAATACTTTCCTGTAATTTCTTGCCTCGAATGCTTAATAGTGAGTTTGTACACACTTTTTCCGTACTCTGATACTGTTACATAATTTCACTGCCCAAGGCCTCAACCATAGTATTCATTCGAGATCAAGAAACCCTGTTGATCTTTTGCCTATTGGAACCCATATCTATAAGAATTATTGATAAATTTAGGAAAAACCAATTGCGACCTGAGCCAGAAAAGTTAATGGTTGTTGGGAAAAAACTGCCCATGGGTTGTTCTTGTGCTTATTTTGTTCTATGGCATGCTGGGTGTTGGATCAAATCGAGAATTTGGATAATGCGGAACAAACCCTATGTAATTTGACTCGAGATGTTTCATGTTTACCATTAAGTCTGTGCAGATGAGTTAACTCTAAATCTGAACCTACTCATGTGAGGACAAAGCTAAGGACATGATACATAATCCTGATCCGGATCATCATGAGTGTCGTCATTCACTTGGTATATAACCAAGTCATCATCCGGAATAAGGACCCTTCGTGCTGATTAAACACTTGACAAAACGACTAGGAACCCGCGTCTAACACTCAACAAGATTATGTCAATTAATGCGGAGTAAGTTCCTGAGTCTACATCTTGCACGGAGTAAAAGAGACTTGTGAGAGAGAAAGAATCGAAGTTGTCACTCCAACCGGACTAAGAAAAAGAAGACACGGATAAAGAAATCCAAGTCTGTCATTCAAGTGGAGTAAGGACAATTGTTGCAGAGTAAGGACATCAAATGCGGAATAAGGAATCTGAACCATTACTCATGCGGAGTAAGGAAGCGCTGATGCGGAGTAAGCACTCCGGACCACTACTCATGCGGAGTAAGGAAGAGCTGATGCGGAGTAAGCTCTCCGAACCACTACTCATGCGGAGTAAGGAAGCGCTGATACGGAACAAGGATTCCAGGACTTCATTCACACGGAGTAAGCAACCACTAACACGGAGTAAGGATCCGAGCTTCGCTGATACGGAGTAAGGAACCTTATGACGGACTAAGAAGACGCTGCTTCATCATTTCCGAGCCGCATTAATTACAATCAGCTCGCTTCGTCCCGATGTAAGACAAACCCGTTGTAGACCTAAATTACCTTACACGTGGATCACGCAGAGATGTGGACGCGGTCTCAAATACAATTGGAATCAAGCAAAGAATTCATTACAACTTATGCTTCCAATATTTCGAGCTCCACATCCGCAGCAGTTAAAGCTTCAGCATTTTCCGATGAAGAACTTCAATGCTTCACACTGCTCGGAAAATGCAGTTCCAAGATAGATTTCTAGGATGTCTATATATATGCCTGAAGTAATGTAAATAAAGTAATGTGTTTACTTGTACTTATACACTTATAAGCGTATATCTTGAAGAGAGCCAAACACAGAGATTAACTGCCAAGTGTGTGTAACTATAACAGGGTGTTGTGTTGTAATCAGCTAAAACGCTGTTTTGCTTTGTTGTAATTATCTTCAGATAATAAAGCAACATACTTCCACTACCTGGTTAATCTTCCGCACTGATTTTATCCGTTTAACCAGAGTGAGTATCTAAGCCATTAAGAGAGAGAAAGAACTTTCAAAGAGCCTATTCACCCCCCCCCCCTTTAGGCTCTCCGGGACCAACACTGGGCAACTGAAGATGTAGCCCGATGTAATGTGTAATGGCCTTGTTTTCCATTGTTTTATGTTTCTTTTCCGGCTGATTGTAATGTAATGAGTAATGACTGCTTATGTATATTATGTTGACCAGTGGATCAATTTTATTTTATTTCCAAATAAACAAATCATTTACAAGTTTTCTTTAATTATTCTTTATTTATTAAGAATCATTTATTTGCGTAATGTTCAATAATTTAATTGCCAGAAGCTTAAGGCATATTTGGTGTCAGATTTAATCTTATGTTCTCTAAAATTATCTCTCCAAATGGTTCTACTCAAAAGCTATTTTCACATGTATTTGAAAACATGTTTTTTGTTCGGTGTTGTTTTCACATTTTTACTACTCTCTATATTCATTTTTACTACTCTCCATCATCTCCCACTTGATGTGGTCGTGTTCCTCGATCTTTTCGTGGTTGTCGTCTTCAACCTTTTTGTGCTGGTCTCATCATTTCTCTCTCTCTCTCTCTCTCTCTCTCTCTCTCTCTCTCTACATCCTCCTTGCCCCACGACAAGCCCTATTTTACAAGGCAATAACCCAGCATCCTAGCCAAATTGATCCCATCACCAACGACTCACACAAACAACCCAAGGCACCCGCTGCCTCTCACCATCGTACATGCGGCTCAAGCTGCCACTAAATTCAAGGGAGGATTCAAATTTCCGTTTCAATAAAGTGTTGTTTTTAAAAATATTTTTTATTTTTTTTTCCTATTTTAAAATATAAATTAAAATTTTTTATTGGAATCAATTTTTTTCTTATATTTTATAACCTGAGCCTACTATATTATCCTT
This sequence comes from Taxillus chinensis, assembly GCA_023512835.1. Lineage (NCBI taxonomy): Eukaryota > Viridiplantae > Streptophyta > Magnoliopsida > Santalales > Loranthaceae > Taxillus > Taxillus chinensis. The sequence goes on from CM042087.1 coordinate 32,634,597, forward strand.
TTCATCAATTATTGTGAGACCTTTTAAAAAAAACCTTTTAAAACACATTCTTTCCTTACAAAATTAGACTTCAAAAACAACTCTAATAAATTAAAAAGTTATGAAATAAAAACACAAATTTATATTATTTTTTGCATGAAAATGATTTATTTGTTTATTTTACTTATTGATGATTTATGGTGAATCACTTTTGAACTAAGGTAGAAAAAAGTATAATTATATTTTAGATATTATATATATGTAAAATATTTTGATTTTCCACAATAGTGATATTTCATTGATAAATTTAAAAGGCCAATATCTAAATTAAAATAGACTTTGGAATAAACAAATCTTTTAAAAGTCTAACCACTCTTAAGATAATTTTTACAAACTTAGAGTATTCACACTAGCTTCATAATCTTCATTTCTATTTTATAAAATAAATAATATATTATTTGATACATTTTATTTATCCACCACATCTCATTCTTTATCTTTATCTCTATTCTTTTAAATTATATTATTTTATTTTATTTTTGCTATTTTTTTATCTCTTTCATTTGTTACAATCAATCAAAAATGCACATATATCAAGAAATATAATAAAAAAAATTAAATAATGAATAGTAATCTTTCAAATATGAAGATTCTCTCTCCAATTTTTATTTTTATTTTCTAAATTTTAGAGTTTGAAAGACCTAATGTAAGCTATTTTTTTAATCTAAAATTTAAAACTTTCTCTAAATTTTAAAGAAAATATGTTTTTGAAGGAACTGGCATGGATGCTCTTATTTAGAGATGGCAATGGGGCGGGGCGGGGTGGGTTTTGGGTTGCCCCGTCCCCATCCCCGGTAACGAAAATTCGCCCCATCCCCTCCCCGTGCCCCGGCAGGTAATAGATTCCCCACTCCCGCTCTAGTCACAGTCCAAGCCCGTCCCAACGCCCATCCAACCCAGCCCAACACGCACCAGCCCAACCTAGAAAGCCAAAGGCCCACTCGAGCCCAACCCGCACGCAAGGCCCGCGCCCGAGTTTTCTATAATTATTCTTGATTTAGGGTTTAGGGTTTAGGGTTTAGGGTTTAGGGTTTAGGGTTTAGGTCATGTTTGGTACGTGGGAAAGGAATGGAAAGGAATGAAATTTTATTCCTTTCCCGTGTTTGGTATGGAAAAGGAAAAGAAATGACTGATTAACCTAGGAATCAGATACCCTTATATGGAGTGATCTTGACTACTCCCACTTACCAGGTTTACAAGCATCACCCTATGTAGATGAATCAAGTTCACAATCTTGCCCTCTATCATATGCCCCGTGTGCTGCCTAGATCAACACAGGATGGGGCTCGGGTGATGACGCCGCAGGGTGGTGTTGGGCTCGTGACGCCGCAAGGGTGGGTCCTGGGGGGGGGGGGGAGCGGGCGGGTGGTTGGGCGAATATGGGGGGACGGAGCAACACGAGGTTGATTGGGCGGCGTGGGGGCGGATGGTCGGGTGGGGGTCGGGCAAGCGGGGGACGAAGATGTAAGGGTGGTGGTGGGCTCGCAACGCCGCATGGGTGGGTCCGGGGGTGGGGGGGAGCGGGGCGGGTGGTCGGGCAGATGTGGGGGGGACGCAGCAACGCGAGGTTGGTTGGGCGGCGTGGGGGCAGATGGTCGGGTGGGGGTCGGGCAAGCGGGGGGACGAAGATGTAGGGGTAGTACGGGCTCGCGGCGTTGCAGGGGTAAGGTTGGAGTGGGGGGCGGTCGGGTAGATGTGGGGTGACGCGTCTGCTGCGAGGTGGGGGGCGTGAGGGTGGTGCTGGCGTTGGGGGTGCCGAGGCAGGCAGGCATCGAAGGTCTTGAGGATGAAAGATATTTTAATCATATTATTACAAATAAAATTTTCATTCCTTTCAATTGTTATGCCTAACCAAACAAAGGTATGATAATATTTGAATACATTCCTTTCCCATATTAATTCCTTTCCTTTAATAATTTCATTCCCTTCCATCTAATTACCTTGTACCAAACATACTATAAGAGCACTAGTAGTAGACTAGCTAAAAATTTCAATAAATTTATCTATATAGAGTAATATTAGCCACGGATTGTACTCGAGATCTGTATTTTGGCTATAATTTTTGTTAAAGTTACAAACTTCGAGGTAGTAGCTAGCCAAATTTGTTGAAATTTAACCAAATTTGACTAGCCACTGTCTCAAACTTTGTAGTCAAAATATAGATCTCGAGTATAATCTGTGGCTAATATTACTTAATGTAGATAAATTTGTTAAAATTTTTAGCTAGTACACTACTAATGCTCTAAGAGTCTAAGAACATTCCCATCCGGCTCAAGAAACCTAAAATATAGCTAAATATGGCTTAAAAAAAATAAAACCTTCCACATCAACCTCAATATAATAGTAATAAATTTATCTATTAGTATTTCACTCGCTAGATTTGGCGAGTCGTTCAGCGTTCGCTACTTTTCTTTTAAAATAAAATAATATATCTGCATTTTGTTGTTTTGCCGTTCAGCGTTCTGTATTCCCACGAGAGAGAGTATTGTAGGGGGCAGGGGTAGCGGGAGAGAGGAGGGGAGGCAGAGGCACGGTGGTGGGGTAGAGAGAGAGAGAGGGGGGGGGGGGGAGACTATCGGGCACTATGGGTAGATAGGGAGGGGGCAGATTTGGTGCGGCCGACGAAGAGAGAGGGGGGAGATCTAGCATGGCGGGCAGAAGGGGAGGGGGAGACTTGACGCAGCGTGCGTAGAGGGAGGAGGGGGAGGCGCAGCGGGCGGAGAGGGGGTGGGGGAGATGCAACGGGCGCAGAGGGGGGAGGCGTAGCGGGCGTGCGAGGAAGGGAGCCGACGGACGTGAGAAGGGAGGAGAGAGAGAAATATATTATTTAAATTAATATTTTAATTAAAATACTAAAATTATATTGAGCCTATTATTTCATAGCCTAAAATTAAATTGGCTATTATTTATAAAAACCCATTATTAGGTTAAATTATAACCAAAAAGTACTGAGCCCATTGTGAATGCTCTAAAACCATATCCAAATGGTATAATTAAATTTAAATTTATGTTTGACTATAAGTTCTTCGATGAGTAAAAAACATAGCTAAAACAATAAAAAATATTTTTGATTTGCTTAATCAAATCATGTCAATTCCACGTCTGCCTCAGCCTGCGTCGCCCCCTCCCCCATCACCCACTTGCACAGCCTCATCGCCATGACAGTCTCCTTCCCATGGCCATCTCCTCCCCACAATCAGGGATGGCAACGGGGCGGGTCGGGACCGGGTAGTGGGTGACCCAAGCCTGCCCCGGATGAGTTCGGGCAGGGCGGGGCGGGACAAATTATTACGGCGGGTCGGGGCGGTCACGGGTCGGGGCGGGTTGGGGCTGGTATTTAAAGGCAAAACTGTTAAAAAATCTGTTAAAATGTCGGGTTGGGGCGGGGCGGCCAATACCCGTGACCGCCCCGTTATCTCATCGGGGCGGGGCGGGGCGGGGAAAAAGAGCCCGGGTCGGGGCGGGGCGGGCCAGAATTGCCATCCCTACCCACAATCCCCCTCCCTCCCCTGTCGTGTGACCATGCGACCCCACGTCACCACGTCCGTATAAATCTCAACACATGTCCACGTACGTATAAAAATTATTAGCTTTAACCCTTGCCCATGACGTCTAGTGTTGGGATTTACGACGATGGGCGGTTCTACTTTGGCGACAGCGCCATTGGAACACAATAAAAAAGGGTGAGAAAGGAGGTAGATTTGGGCTACGCCGGTGGCAGGTTGATGCCTTTGCCGGATCTGGGGCTTTTGGGCTACGTGTCATGCCCTGAACAGCGAGGTGCTGGCGGGCGTCTCCCAAGTGGCGCAGGTGCGCGCTACTTGCGGAGAGACAGAGTGGAAAGCGTAACTGGTGCAGACGGGATAGGCTCCACGACAATTCATGTTGGAGATCGATGGAGCCCCTTCGGAGTTTAGACGTACCGACTCGGTTAAATGCAGGGAGTACGCCGCTAGTCTCAGACTTGACGTTAAAGAGGAGACTTGGCCATCCCTACACAAACTGGTCGGGAACTGGAGCCGTTCTCCTGATGAGCTCAAGGCAGGGCGAAACCAGTCTACGTGTGCCCTGATCGGTATGGCTTACTCGGAGCATCCTCCAGGGTGACCAAGTGCCGCACGGGTGAAAACCTTGACCCCGTGACAAAGTGGTATCAGAGTGGTTGCGGCCCGTATCCAAAAGCTCGCCGAAGTACTCTCGCAAGAGATATGCGTGGTCCCTGATCCCAAGTTGGGAGGGAGCCCCTAACAAATGGGGGTCAACTAGACGAGGTCTTGCACGCATCGCGTCCACCAATGTTGGCTGCTGAGTCATGGTGGAGTTCCCGATGACGGGACGGAGTAGCGTTGCGGTCGAGAGGAGCGCGTCACCAAATGATCTTGGTTCCTCCGAACTCGACGCAACGAGGACGTTACGAAATCAAGTGGGGGAGGATATCACGCCCCAAACAGCGAGGTGCTGGCGGGCGTCTCCCAAGTGGCGCAGGTGCATGCGACTTGTGGAGGGGCAAAGCGGAAAGCATAACTGGTGCGGACGGGATAGGCTCCACGGCAGTTCGTGTTGGAGATTAATGGAGCCCCTTCGGAGTTCAGACGTACTGACCCGGTTAAATGCGGGGAGTACGCTGCTAGTCTCGGACTTGACGCTAAAGAGGGGACTTGGCCATCCCTACACAAACTGGTCGGGAACTGGAGCCGTTCTCCTGATGAGCCCAAGGCAGGGCGAAACCAGTCTACGTGTGTCCCGATCGATATGGCTTACTCAGAGCATCCTCTAGGGTGACCGAGTGCTGCACGGGTGAAAACCCTGACCCCGTGACATACGTCTGTATAATATGGTTTTTTTTTTCTTTTTCAAGGATCTAGATAGGTGATGCTTTTGCCGGATCTAGGGCTCGGATTAGTGTTAGGGTTGGGGCCTGTTCAAGCAGACGAGATTGGTCGCGGGAGAGGAAGATTTTGGACGAGCGACTTCAACTTGTCAGTCGTTATAAGTTAAGGATAAATTTGTAAAATTAATAGTTAAATAAAAAGTAAATAGTGTATTAAAATGATACTATATAAAATTAAATGACAAATAAAGATTCAACGGAACTATAATTATTGTTATTTGACTGATCAAATTTATTGAGTACTTTAAACTAGCTATTTATTATTATTTTTAATTAAAATAATTAATGCCCTGCTAAAGCTCCTCATCCTTCCTCCATCAGAACAAGGGCTTGATAGCGTCGTTCGGGGTGATCAAGTCGTTGGTTTGGGCGTTGAGGGCAGGGACGCCGATGGCGAGGGAGAATACGACATGCGCGCTCCTCCATCTATCATAGATCAAGGAGCACAAAGCAATAATCGGGCGATCGAGAGCGATTTCGCTGCTACTAAGGCTGCTAGAGAGCGGGAGCCTTCGAGGGGAGGAAGGATGCGTTGACAACATTGTACTCGCTATGCTCGGCAAAGCCGAACAAGTTGATCGATGGCGGTTCAAGCGGGGATCATGAAGCCCCTAGTGGAGCTCACGGCTGATTTGGGGTCCAAAATGGTGGACAACTCGGTGTTCGTGCTAGGCTTGATAGTGACCACTCAAGAGGTTAGGCTGCTTGGGTGGAGTAAGGTGGGATCCTAGTGCTGGTAGAGATCATGGAGGTTGGGTTGTAGTGTCAGAAGGAGGCTGCCGCTGCCATTCTGTTCCGAGTTTGCGAGAATTACGTTTTGTATCGCACCATGGTGGCGCGTGAAGGCGCCATTCCTCCCTTGGTCGCTTTGTCCCAACCAAGCAAAGAAAGAGGTCAATAAAATCATGGGATGTTGGGTGTTTGGTTAAATGGTGTTTTAAAAATAATATTATTTTTAAAAATAATGAGTAATAAATTTAAAATTATCTATGAGTAGTAAAAATTAATTCGAATACATTGGTTTTTAAAAAACATAACTTAACCAAATATTAGGGCTCAGCAGAACCGACAAACTGATTTAACCCGATAAATCGATTGACTAAAAACCGAATAAACCGATGTTTATTTGGACGGGTTGATTAACCTCTCAACTCGACCGAAAACTGAATGAATCAATTAGATAAATAGTGCAACCCACCCAAACCGACCGACGAACACTTTTGGATGAGAATTTTTCTTTGACACAATAAGAAATATAAAGATTTTATGAATTAGAAGTGAAAGTCTGTTGATTGCAGACTGACTAAGTTTAATTCAAAGGTATTTTTGATGATGATAATTTATTTGATTTGGTTTATTGAGATTAAATATTAGTTTTTTAGATTCTAGTTTGTGTTGATGTTGTGAATTTAAGGTGAGAAATTGATACTGGGGTTGAGTAGGAAAACTATTAATCCGATTTAACCCGACAAACCAACGGATAAAAAATTGAATAAATCGAAAACCGAATAAACCAATTTGGGTGGGTTAAGCAATCTTATCAACCCGACCGAAAATCAAAAATTTAGTTTAACAAAATAACGTAACCCGTTCAAACCAACCGATAATTTCCCCTACTAAACATAACATCAAGTTAGTATTTTTTTGTCTTCACCAATTTATTAATATTTTAAAGTAACATTAAAATTTTATTGAGTCGTTATTTACAAACTTAAAGTTTAACTAATTAAATTTTATAAAAATTAATTTCACGGCTGAATTTTAACTAAAAATTTTGTTAATTCTGTGAGTGCTCTATATGTAGTGATTCATGAGCAGGGATGTAAAATGGGTATAGATTTGCAGCCAGGCTCATGGGCTTGAGGGCCAAATTTAAGCTCGTTTAAAACACAGAACTGAACGGACGAGCATGTTACACTCTATCCATGAGATCAACTAAGCGCCAGCAAGCCGTGCTGTTTTGTAGATATTAAATAGTAATAAATAATAAGAATATAAAGATAATTAGAAATGCAGATGCCCATCAACCGTCTTCTACTCCAGGCTCAGACACAGGCTCGCCTGTGCATCTTCGCGTTCAACAGGGCTAGGTTTTTATCCTCCTATTCCGCCGTCGCAGCTACCGCAATCATGTTGGCGACGGCGGCAAATTCTCCTCCAGTGGCCAACAAGGTGGAGCATCGAATGGAGATGTTTGGAGATGTGAGGATCGACAACTACTACTGGCTTCGCGACGATTCTCGCTCGGACCCTCTCGTCCTCTCTTATCTCCAACAAGAGAATACCTACACCGACTCCTTCATGTCCGGTCAGTCAATCCACTCACGCCTACTGTCCCTCTCCGTACCCACGCTTGCCAGCAATGTTCGATTCACTTGAGCATGCTTTGTCTTGGATGCGCACAATCTTCTCTTTACTCAGTTTAACTAATGTAGGCTTATTGGCTGTCCTTCGATACTAATTACCTGACGCTTCTTTTGACTTTTAAGTCACATGCAAATTTATGTCTCAATCTACTACTTGTGTCGTAAATTTGTATCATTGACAAGATTCTAAGGTTAAATTGCCTGTTTATTATCTTAGCACTCCATGGTTTGCTGTGTTTGTCGGATCAGATTGGTAGAATAGGATTTGGTTTATGGTGTTACATCCAGTGATCAAACACAACATTAGAACGTAGAAGATAATGTAACCTCGTATTTTTAATGGTGAACTTCTATTCTATGTTAAATGGCTGCATTCGTGAAAATTTTACTAGAAGCCAAGAAATTTGAGGAACATATATATGAGGAGATTCGGGGGCGAATCAAGGAGGATGATATATCTGTACCTACACGGAGAGGGGACTACTACTACTACACGAGAACTTTGGAGGGCAAGGAGTATGTTCAGCACTGTAGGCGCCTTGTACCCGCTCATGGCACCCCACTCTCCGTCCATGACAGAATGCCTATTGGGCCTGATGCTCCTCCTGAGCATATTATACTGGATGAAAATCTTAAGGCTCAACAACATGCATATTATAGCATTGGCGCTTTTGAGGTTAACTACCTGTACCAACTCAGCTCCTCCAACCCTTCTCCCTTTCTTTGATTTTAATTATAAAACGTTAAATTTTATACATGTTTCTTCTTGTCACTTCCCTTTATTTCTTTCTTTCTCATTTTAACCACTTTCCTTTTTCTTTCCAGGTCAGTCCAAATAACAAGTTAGTTGCTTATGCAGAAGACACTAAAGGGAATGAGATTTATACTATTTACATCATGGATGTTGAGACTCAAGCTTTGGTCGAGAAGCCTATAATCGGCACCACATCATATGTCTGTTGGGCTGGTGATCAAACACTAGTTTATATCACAATGGATGAGATTCTTCGTCCAGACAAGGTATGTTTGTTTCAGCTAGTCATCTATGTGTAGAGTTGATTTTTTATTTGATTTATTGGTGGAGCCCTTTTGACCCTATATACACAACCCTCGTGTGCATGTACAAAACTACCCAAAAATTTATATCTTTTCTATATTCTTGTTGTTTATTGAAAAGTTATATGTTGGAACACAACAAGCTATTTGTTATTAGTCAAGAACTTCTTCGATTTGAGTTGGAGACGCATCACTTTTACGTTTAATTTTTTATGGCAGTTATTCTGACTAGAGGATTTACTGTAACAAATCAGCGCATTAACTCTGGTGCAACAAACTCCCTCATAATCTCAACAACTCATACAATTTCTATCCTATCCCTAGCAACGGCCTGATCTCCACAATTTGTAGTCAACATATCCAAGTATTTTATATTGCAACACCTGACCCTACGAGGTCTAACATCCCCCCCCCCCCCCCCCCCCCCCCCACACACACACACACACAAAGAGAGAGAGAGAGACCTTGCCCTCAAGGTCAAAGAAAGTCAGAAGACTCTACATTTGCTCAGTGGATTCTTCTTATGTCGGTAAATATTTCCATTGAACTAACACTTCAGTGTCCAACTGACATCTCTGACGCACCCATCTGAAATCTCAGATATCCAAGGGCTCTAGTATAATGGACCCCTTGCCAGAGACGGGAGGTGTTGTGCTATGGGTTACCTCGTTGTCTCCTATGTGTTTTTTGAGACAGTAAACATGGAACATAGGATGGATCTCGGAATGCTACGACAAAGCTAATTTGTAGGTTATAGCACCAATCCTTTCTAGGACTTGGTAAGGCCCAAAGTACTTGTTGGCAAGCTTTTGATTAGCACGCTTAAACACCGATTGCTGTCTGAAGGGTTGTAATTTCAGGAAGACCCAATCGTTAACTTCAAAACTATCATCGTGACAGTGGCCATCAACTTGTTGCTTCATGCGGTTTCTAGCACTTTCCAAATTCTGTTTCAAGACTTCAAGTGTTTAAGCAATTACCTCGTGTGCCACTGCACTCCCTGGTAAATAACTGGTAAGCATCAGTGCTGGTTTGATCTCCCATACAGAGCCTGAAAGGGGGTGAGCCCGATTGCTCGGTGGAATGTTGTGTTATACCAAAATTTTGCCCATGGAAGATGGTGTCACCATTGCGCAGGAGCTTGACTAAAGAGGCAGCGAAGATATTGCTGCAGACTTTGGTTCACGACCTCAGTTTGCCCATTGGTCTCTGGATGGTATGCAGATGACATTTTGAGCTGTGTTCCTTGAAGTTTAAAGAATTCCTGCCAGAAATTACTAGTGAATAGGGTTTCTTGATCGTTGAGGATGGGGCGAGGAATTCCATGGTGTTGAGCCATGTTGTCAACGTATGAGTGGTTTATACCTATAAAATGGGCATATTTTGTTAGGCAGTCCACGACCTCTAAAATGTTGTTCTTTCTATTGGAGCTCAATAACCCTTCTATAAAATCCATGTAAACATCCTCCCACACTTGCGCTGGTATGGGTAGAGGATGTAGGAGGCCAGAAGGTGACCGTGAATCAGCCTTGTTGTGTTGACATGCATCACAGGCGGCCACATAATTCTGCACATCCTTTTTCATACCATTCCAATGAAAAGCCCGAGCAACCCTTTTCCACCTCCTCAAGACTCCAGAGTGACCACCTATCTTTGACTTTAACATAGACTCTAGTGGTATGACCACACACTTTTTATACCACAACAGGTTATCTTTCCATTCATAAGCAGGCATCTTGTTAGTTTGTTCCTCCATGTGGCTTCTTACATCAGAGACCCATGAACTTTTAGAGGTTTCTCTCTTAATGTCCAGCCATATCGTGAATTGAGGCTGTGTGATGGCTCACAGAGTTGGTGATCCATTTTCTCTCGATAATGAGTTTGTTGAACTATTCTCCCTACTTGGCATGTACTTGATTTCATACTCATAGCCAAGTAACTTAGTAACCCGCTTTTGCTGCTCTGGGGTAGAAATCTGCTATTCTTAAAAACGTAAACCATGCTGATCAATCACTATTTGGAAATTCCTGCCTAGGAGATAAAGGCTCCAACAACGAATTGTCTCCATGATGGCTAGCATTTCCTTGGAATAGATGGATCCGACTTCTTTTGGGGACCCAAAGCTTGGCTTAAATAGGCCACTGGGCGGCCTCATTGAGATAACATCGCCCCTATTCCTGCATCTAAAGCATCGACTTTAATGATAAAAGTTTCATTAAAATTAGACATAGCTAATAATGGGATAGCGGTCATCGCGGACTTAAGTTCATTAAAAGTTGTTTCTATCCTCTTATCCCAATGGAATTGCCCTTTCCTCAATAATTGAGTTAATGGGGCTGCAATAGTACCAATTTGTGCACAAACTTGCGGTAATAACTGGTCAGTCCCAAGAATCCTCTAAGTTCAGTGACAGTGGTTGGTCTAGGCCCCCTCTTCATTGCTGCAATCTTGCTTTCATCCACATGCACTCCTTTATTGGAAATAAAATGCCCCAGGTACTCCACCTTGTGTTGTCTGAATGCGCACTTAGAGCATTTCAAAAAATTGTTGAGTTTGCAAAATTTTGAATACTACTCTAATATGCTCTAAAGTTTAAATGCACTTCCCATGTTCGGCTATATATTAAAATATCATAAAAAAATACAAGGACAAACTTATGTAGAAGCGGCTGGAAAATGGCGTTCATCGTTGCTTGAAATGTTGATGGGGCATTACAAAGCCCAAATGGCATAACCAAGTACTCAAAATGCTTGTTGTTAGTTCGAAATGCTGTCTTATGCACATCATCAGGATGGACTTGAATCTGGTGATATCCTGCCCTAAGATCAAGTTTTGTAAAATACTTAGCACCATACAGCTCATTGATCATGTCATCCAAACGATCCTTGATTGTGGCTTCATTTAAAGCCCTATAATCGGTACAACACTGCCAGGAACCATTATTTTTCTTTACCAGCAATACAGGATACAAAAAGGGACTACAAGTAGGACGGATGGTCTCATTTTCTAGCATTTAAGCCACTCAACGCTCAATCTCGTTCTTTTGGAAGTGTGCATACCTATAAGGACGAATGTTGACAGCCAAGACTCCTTCCTTCAATGGGATTTGGTGATCAACTATCCTGGACGGGGGTAAAGAACCTGGCTCATCAAAAAGAGTTGCAAATTCCTTCAAAAGGCAAATAATGTCCTCTGGTGCTTGGAGATTCCTACCTTCCTCACCATTGGCTTCTTTTACGATGTTACAACGTACACATTCCATATTGGGATTACCATAATAGGCATTTGTACGCATTCATAGATATACCATACTGGTATTACCATAATAGGCCTTTGTATCCTATATATATAGGTTGTATGTTATGCATTCAAAATATGAAACATATTACCATTTCTTCATGGTTCGAAGTCGCGGTCGCGGACGTCGTCGCGTCGCGGTCGCGGACAACTCGTTGCATCTCGGGCGAGATACAACTTTAGGCATGAAATAATATTCAAATAAATAAATAAAAATCAGAAAAAAATCAGAAAAAATGAAATCATTATATTAGAACCATCAAACAAGCAAAATAAATTATTTGAATTGCATGTTATGACTTCAAACATAAAAAAAGACGCTAGAGCATAGTTTTTTATTGAGAAGTAAGCAAATTTTATTAGGAAAAAATTACACAGAGTGCTCGAAGAGTAGAAATACAATAATAAGCTCAAAAGAAGTACACATTAACATCACAAATGAAAAAAACAAATAGTACACGCCCGAAGCAAACATTCACTCCCTCAAACGACAGAAAAAATAAGAGAAAGATCGGTAGTAGACCGCTTCCGATCATCAAACACATGCATTCCGCTCTCGTCAAAGACTTCGAAGAAGATAATGAGAAATAGCCCGCTAAAGTACCGAACGTTGCCCCATGCCCCCTATCCAACACAAACAATTAATGTAACATTAAAATAAATATATAATTATATTTTGCATGATTTATAATTTAACATTTCAAATTGTCATTCAAGTTCAACTTTTGTTGTATTTACTTGACAAAAGAATAGGTGAACACATACCTTTTTCTTTTTAATTATATGTGGAGTGGCGGTGATGATGAAATTCTCCTCCTTCTTCAGGTCCAAAGAAGAATGCAAAAGATAAGCCTGCACCTGTTTCTTGTGAAGAGTAGTCACTAGAATTCTGTGGATATATTGGTTGGTAAGGTGGATAGTGCATCTGTGTACCACTACCACTCGAGTTATAACCTCCATCAAATTGACCCATTGATGACATTCGATCAAGATATCCATAACCACGACCACTACTACTGCCATAGGAATAAGATTCGCTACCATGGTGAGGATGTCTATCCCGATCATAATAACTACTAGGTCTATGATGGGTGTGGTGATGATGATCTCTATCACGATCTCGATGAACTCCACTAGAAGTAGCACCGCTACGACTACGAGATCTTCGCAATGGGGGTGATGACAGTGGTGAGGATGATCGCTCATGTTCTAAATTCATGCGACCCATTTCAACATCAAGTGCAGGACCCATGGAAACTAGTTGACCGCCCTGTCTTTGTCGCCTCCGCAAAACTTCCTCATATGCATAATCAGTTGAATCATCGCCTTGACTTGGATAGGTAGTTATCCGATCCCAATACCTCCTCGTGCTTCAAGTGGATCAAAGTCCTGCTCCAATAATCTTCTTGACCCATGATCTCGCATCTTGTGTGGCAATGAAATCATCATTTCCTTTTTGCCATGTCTGAGTTTCAACTTGGGTTGATTCTAGATAACCACCACCACCACCACGACCATCATCCTCCTCACCTTCATCATAACCAACAGCACTGCCACCATATCCATATCCACCACCACTAAAACCCTCACCTCCACCTCCACCTCCACTATCAGTGGATTCATTCCCACTTCCAGAATTTTCCTCTTCAGAATTTTCCACATAAATTCCTTTTCCATGCCTTGCTTGTGAATCCCTAGTCTCTTGTGCACGCCTGCTTGTGCCAATGTCCTCTCTATACTCATCATCCCCACTGAACTCTTGAATACCATCTTATAACCATTGATCAGTAGGACTTAGCAATGGTTGTTCAGACTCTCGAATCCATTCATCCAATATGTCTTCATCATTAAAGATATGGTTCAGGTCAATTGGATTGTAGTAGTCATTATCGTCATTTTTATTCAAGAGGTTTCTTACTCGAAGACGCAAATTATAGTGCACATACACCAGTTGCTCCAACTTTTTCATAATGCCCGATTTCGAATTTTGGTATGGATTAAGGCAAATGTGCTCCAATTTCTTTCGCATCCCGATGAGGAACATGTTTGGCTAAGTACTTTAATTGCAATTTTTCTCAAATTTGGAGCAGATTCCCCATAATTATACCACCATTCAGCTACAAATATAATTTGTGCACAATATGTTAGTTTTTACATTTAAAAAACTCTATGAATTCAAAATAAAAAAATATTACTCTCAATCTTATTTATTTCAAACCTGGAAGACAAGTAGTTCTTGATTGTTTGGTTAAAGTTTCTCCAAATTCTCCCCTTGCCTCTTTAAAGATTTTGACCTGCAATTAAAAAATTATTATTAAGTTTAAACAGATGTCGTAGTATTATTTGTCATTTCTTATAAATTACATTAATCATACTCACTTCATTAAGTGCCTTTGCTTGTATTGCGACATCAGGTTCAAGACGTTTAATTACAACTTTTAAACCCTTTCTAACCTCTTCATCCTCTTCAAAGTTGTTGTTGTATTGACATGCCGGGTTTAAAAAGTATGCTGTCATAATATAAGAAAATTAATAAATATGTGTTAATCTAAATACTTCTTAGAAATATATATATATGTATAAAATTAAACTATTTAAATAAAATACCTGCTGCATGCAAGTCTGTGTGGAGCTGAGTATCCCATCTTTGGTCAATAATTTGCCAAATTTTTTTCCAGAATTTGCAGGCGATTTTAATTGCCAACTTTGCCCTATCCATGCAATCGTAGATGACAGCCAAAGTTGGTTTTTTATCACTGTCAACAACTTTGAGGACCCTAATGAGTGGCTCCATCATAGCACGAATAGTCTCAGCTCGTTGCCAGAATTGTTCAGTAAGAATGAGAGTAGATACCTCTGTTCTCAATCCCCTTCTCTCACGGTTGCGTGAGTATGATAGCTCTTGCCACTCATGAGATGAAAACATTCTCTTTAAAGCTTGTTGATGTCTCAATAGGCTCTCAATAGCTATGTATTCAGTGGCAAAACGTGTGATCCCCGGCCTAAGGATCTCTCATCACCCGTGAACGTCCTCATTAGGTTAACAAGAGCATCATCATATATATGAAGCTCGTGATTTTACGGGCATCGTTGATCACAACTTTTACGTTATTCATTTTCCCAATATCCTCCAAGATATCAAATCAATGCGATGAGCGGCACATGGAGACCAGAACAAGTGTTTCCTCTTCGCATCAATTTAAGGCCTGCCGCCTTATATGAAGCTTCATTATCTCGTGACAATTTGAACAACATATTGTTCACCTACTTCCTCCACTACCTTGTCCATAAGCCTATAGAGGTAGTCGGCCGTTCTTGATCCTGCATTAATGTTGTCAACGGATTTATGAAAGACCATTTCACGATCACAATAAATCATAAAGTTCGTGATGGGGTGTTTGTTTTGCGATGATCATCCATCACACATAATTGTGCAACCATATTCCGGCCACTTTCTTTTCATAGACTCAAGATAGCTTTTCAACTCTTCTACCTCTTCATTCAAGAAAATCCCAGCAATTTGATATCCTGTAGGACCAACCACTCCTGGGCCACACTCAGCTATGGTATCTATCATGACTTGATAGTAAGGACCACTGTCTGCTGCATTAAATGGTATTGCATTGAAGTAAAAGAATTTTGATATTGCTTTTCCCATTTTCTTTGCCTTCTCTTTAAAAAAAGAAGTCTTTAACTTTTTTTGCTTTGCATCTTGTGGCCTATACATGTAGGGATCAATACCTCTTAATTCGGCACCTGAAGTCTTACGTGGATCTCGTACACTGAAAGTACGGCGAGGGGGGGCAGGACCACTTTCAGAAAAACCACCTTGAGAAGGCCCGGCACTAAACTGTGTAGGTCGAAGAGGATGACCTGCAATATCAGATGTAGAAAACCTGCGAGCATCATTCTCATAAAATGCAGTCCTTCGACTCTGTTCCATAGCATATCTCATTTGTTCCTGTTCTTGTCTCGACATTTCATCTCCCCAATCACCACAATCAAAATCATCAATGTAATGTCGAGGTTGGCGCTCAAACTCGGCCTCGTCCCGTAAGCTGTTTACTAGCTGTTCTTTTTTTCTTTTTTGAGCCTCTCTCATCTGTGTAGTCTTACTAAGAGCTTTCTTCATCATTTGTGAAATCTCTCTAGGACACTTCGTGCACACCGCTACCTCACCCCGTACACCAGCAAGATGTTGTTTCAAACGTGTGATTCCTCCACTAACAACTTTGTAACAATAATTGCACCGAATTTTCTTTTTATCTTGTGAGACAGCTGTACCATGTTCCCAGCCAATATCTGATAGCTTATTCGACATCTTAAAAAGAAAAATAAAAAAACTTAACTACTTAAAATATAATTATAATGGTCACTAAAAAACATATATGTCATTGTAGAGTAAATTAAAAAAAACTATTTATAATTAATAAATTTACTAAATAACACAACTGTTAAATAATATAACTCTTAAAATGTCTAATTATATATATATAATTTAAATTTACACCATATTAAATATTCAGCAATCAATATTAAATGTATACCATAATAAATTTTTATGATATTAAATATTCATCAATTAGTATTAAATTTATACCATATTAAATATTTTTAATTTAATTTATATCATAAATATTTTTAAATTTACAGCAGTTTGTATTAAATATTCTTAAATTTAATTAAATTATCTAATTATATATATAAGTCCTCCAAAAATATCTATTACTTAAATTTATTAAAAAAATATATATATCATCATAAATTAACTTAATTTACACATCTATTGTTAATTTATATGATAGTAAAACTAAATAAACTTTACATCATATTAAATTTATATCATATTAAATGTTTTTACTTTAATTTATACAGTAATAAATATTTTTCAATTTACAGTTTGTGTATTAAATATTTTTAATTTCATTATTATATATTTTATTTTAAATTTAAGGACTAAATTTAAAATAAGTTTATGTAATTACATATAAACTTAAAAATAAGTTTTTATGTAATTATATAAATAAACTAATTTATAAGTTTATTTATATGATTAGATATAAATATTTTTAAATCAAACATATAAATAAATAGTTTACATATAAATAGTTTTAATTAGATTTTAAAACATATAAATCAGTATAAATATTTTAAAGAATTTAGTATTTGAACAAATAAATACTAAATAAATTTAGTCCTAGGGTATGTGTTACATAAATTTAGTCCTAGGCTATGTGTTAAATAAATACTAAATAAATTTAATCCTAGGTGTTAAATAAATTTAGTCTGCCTCGGTGTGATAAATAAATAAATGTATGTGTGTTAATGGAATTTAACTAAATAAATTAAATAAATAAACGCTAACACACACACATCGTCTAAACGCTACGCTACGCTAAATAAATAAATAAATGTATGCGGTGTAGTCTAAACGCTACGCTAACACACATACCTCGAAGGATTGCGAAGAACGCAGTATCCGACTCGGCAGCGTCGGGCGGCAGCGTCGGCGACACTCGGCAAGCGAGGGGTCGGCGGCGGCAAAGAAGCAGCGGGCGACACTCAAGCAGCGGCAACGGTCGGCAGGCGGCGTGCGTTTCCCGTCGAAGAAGAGAAGACGAGGAAGAAGAGGAAGAAGAGAAGATGAGGAGGATTGGCCGTCGGCGTGAAAGATTTAAAGAAAATCAGACGAAAAAGGAGTGGAGGAGGAAGAAAGGTAATTTGATTTTTTGTATCAATTATTTCCGTTTATCACGGACGAATTTTCGTCCGTGATGCTGCGTCTCGGTTTGACATCGCGCGATACGTTTCTTCTCGCCCGAGATCTCGGGCGAGACAGGCGAGATGAAGCCGACGCACGATATCTTCGTACCGGAGTGAGATCTCGTACCGGGTCCTCCCGATACCGAGCTGACTCGGGCGATACGTAGCGGTATCGCCTGATACTTCGAACCGTGCATTTCTTTAACATGGTATTAGAGCCTTAATAGCTACGCCAGACGTATCCTTCCCTGCAAACGATCCTGGCTGCTGACAGTAACGAAGACGCAGCCACACAACTCCTCTGTGTCTGACAACGGCGCTCGGTGACGCTCGACCTCTCTGGTGGTGACGCGTCGTTCGATGAAGGGTTGATGTCTTCACGGTCGTTTGGACGTCGGCTACTGCTGGTGGTAGGCGACGACGCGTGATGAAGGTGCCCGACGACTCGTGACACAGGCGCCCGACAACGCACAGCGAAGGCGTCCGACAATGCGCGATGACAGTGTCCGACGACGCGCGATGACAGCGTCCAGAGCTCGCGTTCGACGAGATAACCCCACTGGCACACGATCCAGAGCTCGCGTTCGACGACTGGCGCACGATCCAGATCTCGTGTTCGACGAGATAGCCCCACTGGCGCACGATCTCGGTGACGCAAGATGTTCTCCTGTGGGTTTGTCGCAATCTCGGTGACTTGCTACACAGGTCACGCTGGTGATTTATTTTGTGTTAAATATTTTAGGATTTAATTGTCTGCTGCTGTTTCGGTATATTTTGCTATTGCTTCTGTTTTAAGCCATGAATACAACTCATCCATCGCCTTTTTAATTGGCTTCAGTGAAGTTAGATGGATCCAATTATGTGCCTTGGTCTACAGCTGTTGAGGTTTATGCTTTGGCTACTGATCAAGCACCATATCTGTATGCTGATAGCCCCCCGGTTGGTTCCACTATGGAGGCCAAAGCTAAATGGACCAAAGGCGATGCCATCCTTCGAACTCAATTGTGGAATAGCATGGAACCACGGTTGGTACCTCAGTTTATGCCGTGTAAATCTGCCAAAGGTATTTGGGATAAGTGTGCCTTAATGTACGCTGGCAAGGATAATCTGCAGCGTGTCTGTGATACATGAGGGGAATTATTTGATCTCCAACTTGGCGATCAAACTCTACTAGAGTTTTATTCCACATTTACATCGCTTCGACAGCGACTTGATACTTTTTTACCACCCACTATGGAGGTCGATGTACTGACAAAGCGACAGGAGGACATGTTTGTTATGTTGTTTCTTAAAGGGTTGGGACCCTCTCATTTCGACCTCAGGCGTCAAGTCATTTGTGAGCGGTCTCTTCCATCTATTGATGAAGTTTTCTCGCGAATTCTTCGCTACACTGCGGAAACGAAGGCTTCACTCACTCCTTCTGTTTCTTCTGAGTCATCTGTCATGGTGACACATGTCCCTGGGGGCCAACGTGGTCGGGGGTGTGGTATACGTGGTCGCGGCGGTCGAGGCGATCGTAATCTGGGAGTCGTCGCTCGTGGTGCTTATGTTCCACCTGGTGGACGGACACAACGATTCTGTACACATTGCAAAAAGGTTGGACATACAGAATCCTATTGTTATACTCTTCATCCTGAATTATGCCCTGCACATATGGCATATGCTGGGGTTAATGAGTCGACCCCTGCTATGGAGGTTACTACAGAGTCCACGTCGTCTACATTTGGACCAGTAACACTGTCACGTGCTACTTATGATTCTTTGGTAGGCGCTGCCCAAATGACTAAGGCTTCTGCAACCACTGCTGCTTTGGCATCTCAACCTACAGGTAGTTCTTCTTGTTTACTTTCTTCCACACCTGATGATAGATTCCGGTGCCACTCATCATATGACTGGTAACTCTACCCTCTTGTCCTGTTTTCAAACTTCACCACCCACTTCATCACTTCCTGTTACCTTTGCTGATGGTTCACAAACATTTGTCACAGCACCTGGAACCACTCAATTAAGTCCCTCGCTTTCACTCTCGTCCGTTTTACACTTACCACACTTACCGTATAACTTGATATCTGTTAGTTCCTTAACTAAATCACTCAATTGTTCTATAACCTTTTCATCCTCTGGTTGTGTTTTTCAGGATCTGAAGACTGGACGGATGATTGGTGGAGGCACTGAAGCTAATGGCCTCTATTATTTTAATAAAGCTCTGTCCTCTGCAACCGCTGCTACGTTTGCCCAAGATTCTTCCGATGTTTATCGCTTAGATTGTTGTTTAGGTCATACTTCCCTTCGCACTCTCCAGTCAATCACACCATCTGCTGTGTCTGTTAAGACTCTTCCTTGTGAAAAATGTGAGTTAGGTAAACATCATCGTGTGTCCTTTCCTTCCCGTCACATCAATCGGGTAGACAAGTCCTTTGCCTTGGTTCATTCAGACATATGGGGTCCATGTCCTGTATTAGCTTTCTCTGGTTTTAGATATTTTGTTACCTTTGTCGACGATTATTCTCGTATGACTTGGTTATACTTACTAAAAGATCGAACTGAAGTCTTTTCTTGTTTTCAGAAATTTTATTTTGAAGTGCAAACACAGTTTCAGGTTTCTGTGAAGTGTTTGCGATCTGATAATGCAAAAGAATATTTAAGCTCCTCCTCAGGGTTTCAACCGTTTCTTGTCTCTCATGGTATAGTTCATCAAACCTCTTGTTCTTATACTTCTCAACAGAATGGAGTTGCAGAATGGAAGAACCGTCATCTACTTGATATTTCCCGTTGTTTACTAGTACATATGCATCTGCCTAAATATCCGTGGGGATTTGCTGTTCTTATTGCGTGTTATTTGATTAACCGTCTTCCCTCTTCTGTCCTTCATGGCTGTGTTCCTTATTCTATTCTTTATCCTAGTAACCCACTTTTCTGTCTTCCCCTTCGTGTGTTTGGGTGTATTTGTTTTGTGCACGGACAGATCTTGGACCTGGTCGAGATAAGTTGGATCCCCTAAAGTTTTGGTTGTTATTTTTTTTCTTGTCATCGGGTTTATGTTTCTCGTGATGTCACTTTTCATGAGTCTTTGCCCTATTATTCATCTTCTTCCTCACCCAGCAAAACTCCTGCTTTGGTGCTTCCTACTCCTGTTTCTCCCATTCCTGAAGATGAGTTTGCCTTTCCTAACAGGAGTTCTCCACCTTTGGATCTGTTTACTGGGCAAACGTATCAGCGATGGCCACCTGCTTCACTTCCCGAGGTTTCTGCCCCCTCGATCGACGTCCCGTCTTCTGGTCCGCCACCGCCTCTTGATCTGCCTATTGCCCAACGTAAAGGTACTCGTTCCTGTGTTGGTCGCCCTCTTGATCGGTTTGTTTCTTATACCGGTCTTTTACGCTCTCATTATCCTATGTTTGACTTTGTCACCACTGCTCGATTGTCCCCATCCTTTTCTGCTTTTGTTTCTTCTCTTTCGTCTGTGGATGTGCCTCGCAGTGTTGCAGATGCTCTCGCTCATCCTGGGTGGCGCCGTGCTATGGAAGATGAAATGCAGGCTCTTGTTACTAATGAAACTTGGGTTCTCACCCCGCTGCCTGCTCATAAGCATGTTGTGGGTTGTCAGTGGGTGTTTACTGTGAAAGTCCATCCTGATGGCTCCATTGAACGATTGAAGGCTTGCTTGGTTGCTAAAGGCTACACTTAGGTTTATGGTGTCAATTATGATGACACGTTTTCTCCTGTTACCAAGATTCCCTCTGTTCGAGTGTTCATTTCATTAGCTGTTCATTATGACTGGACTCTTCATCAACTCGACGTCAAGAATGCATTTCTCCATGGCGATCTTGCTTTTTTTTGGATAAGTAGTGAAATTTATTAAAAACCAAGTACACAAGAAGTGCACAAGAAAAAGAATACAAACAGAAGACGGGAAAAAGCCCAATCCAACGAGGCTAAAAGGAACAAACAGAAATAACATCAAAAAGAGAAGAAAGACACAAACGCCTAGATCCAACCAAAAAATCCCCAAGGCATCGGAGAAAACAAAGTTTAAGCTCATCTAAGCGGCTTTTGCAACCTTGAAAGAGACGAGCATTCCTCTCCCGCCAGAGACACCAAAGAATGCAATGAGGAATGGCGCGCCAGACCGCAGATTTGCGGCCCACCCGCCCCTGCCAGGAGGAGAAAAGCCCAAGAACACGAGGAGGCATCACCCAAGACAGACCAAACAACCCCAAGACGAAATCCCAAAGAAATCGAGCAACGGGACAATGAAGAAGAAGGTGATCCACGGACTCCCCGGCGGCCTTACACATGTAACACCAACTAGGAAGTATCATCCCCCGCCGACGCAGGTTGTCCGCAGTCAAAATCCTCCCCAAAACCGCCGTCCAAGCAAAGAAAGCCAGCCGTGGAGGGACTGGAGCCTGCTAAACACTCCGCCAGGGGAAGCACCCTGAAAAAACAGGCAACCGGGCAGCATAAAAAGACCGCACACGAAAGCCCTGAGCCCGAGCAGGACGCCAACATAAACAGTCCGGACAACCGTGGCGCAAGGGGGCAGAATATAACACCTCAAAGAAAGAAGCAAAAGCCTCTAACTCCCAATCATGAGCAAGCCGAGAAAAGGTAACCTCCCACTGCACCTCGGAGCCATAATCCGAGTAGAAATCAGCCACAAAGCCCTCACGAGCAGCAGCAAGGCGGAACAACTCAAGATAAGCCACTTTCAAGGGCACATCCAAGCACCAGGCATCCTCCCAAAAGCGGATGGAAGAGCCATCACCCACCTCAAAAGCCACGAAAGAAGCAAAGGACTGCCAACCAGACCGAATAAACCGCCAAAGACCCACACCATGCGGACCACGAGGGGGATTAGAGGTCCAACCACCTCCCAAGGCCCCATATTTGGCCATAATATGGGGCAACCACCTGGGTTTGTTGCTAGGGGGAGAATCTGGTTTGTCGTCTTCGCAAGGCTCTCTATGGGTTAAAACAGTGACCATGAGCCTGGTTTGGCCGTTTCAGTACTGCTCTTGTTTGATTTGGACTGTGACAATGTGGCGTTGATCATTCTGTGTTTAGCTCCTCTTCTGCTGCTGGTTGTGTTCTCTTAGTTGTATATGTTGATGATATTGTTATTACAGGTAGTGACGCAGTCGGCATTTAACGTTTGAAGCGTTTCCTTCAAGTTGAGTTTTGCACTAAGGATCTCGGTCGATTGCGGTATTTCTTGGGGATCGAGGTGGCCTAATCAGGTCATTCTATCTCTTTGTGCCAACGAAAATATGTGCTTGACATTCTTACTGAGGTTGGCTACTTAGGAGTTCGACTGGCTGATTCGCCTATGGATCCTGCTGTCCGACTGGATTCAGAACATGGTGATTTATTATGTAATCCTGTGCAATATCGGCGCTTAGTTGGGAAGTTGAGCTATTTGACTGTTACTTGACCAGATATTTCCTTTGCCGTGAGTACTGTAAGCCAGTTCATGAGTGCTCCTCGCATTACCCACTGGAATGCAGTCTTACGGATTGTGAAGTACTTGAAAGGGGCACCAGGACGCGGTCTTCTGTTTACAAAGCAGCATGACCTCAATATTCACGGTTATTCCGATGCTGATTGGGTAGGCTGTTCGATCGATAGATGGTCCATTACTAGGTATTGCGTGTTTCTTGGTGGAAATCTTGTGGCATGGAAGAGTAAGAAACAACACGTTGTGTCGAGATCTAGTGCAGAGGCTAAATACACAGCAATAGCACATACAGCAGGTGAACTGACATGGTTGACCATGTTATTATCCGAAATTGGCTTATCTTCTTTGTGTTCCTCAGTGTTGCATTGTGATAGTCAATCTGCTATCTATATTGCATCCGATCCAGTGTTTCATGAAAGGACAAAACATATTGAGGTTGATTGTCATTTTGTACGGGAAAAAGTGCAGAACAATGAAATTGAGCTTGCGCACGTCCATAGCGAACATCAACTCGCTGATATCTTTACTAAGCCCTTGTGGGGTACTCGTGTACATCAACTTTGTAACAAGTTGAGGCTTTCTGACATATATGCTCCAACTTGAGGGGGAGTGTTACAACGTACACATTCCATATTGAGATTACCATAATAGGCATTTGTATGCATTCATGGATATACCATACTGGTATTACCATAATAGGCTTTTGTATCCTATATATATAGGTTGTATGTTATGTATTCAAAATATGAAACATATTACCATTTCTTTAACATACGATTACAGCAAATAAGATTTCCCTCCATCATTTGCCTTCTCCAAAGATTGTGTATTAATTCCTGTAAAAAAAAGAATCCTTTTTGCTATGATGCACTACGTAGTGTTGGTGGTACAACCGTACAACCCGTGTTGCTTCCACATGCCCTTGTCTCCGTCTTCTCATGACATGTTCATCCTTCATCCTTGCAACTCCGATAGCTTTATACAATGTCTGTGGTCTAGTCATGCGCACCTCATCTTCAATTTCATCTCATAGTCCTCCAAAGAAAGTTTCCACCAAAGCTGACTGAGGCCACCTAACAACTCTGTTGGCCAATCTCTCAAACTAACATTGGTAGTCTAATGAGAGTGCCAGTTTATTTTACTCAAGACAAGTCTTCATTGAAGTATTCGTACCTTGTTGGCCCAAAATGTGTTATGATCGCCTGTTCAAACAGCTCCCACATAATCATTAGTCCCTCGTCTTCTTGGACCCGCTTGAGCCACTGCCACTACTGGTGGCCTCACCCTCGAGATGGAAGGAAGCTAGAATAGCCTTCCTTTCTTCCACAGTTTCTTGAAAATCAAAATATTGAGAAGCTCGACTAATCCACTCGATTGGGTCATTACTAGAGAACTTTGGAAAATTCATTTTAATGAACCGTGAATGATTGGGAGGGTATTTAGCGTCATATTTGTTGGATCCTCCACGAAATGGGGACCCTTTTTCGCTGCAAGTCTGAACACACCTCTTGTAGTTCAAACTCTAGCTTGTCAAGTCCTTCCTTATTGATCCTCATGGCGCAATGCTCTGATACCAAATTTGTTGGAACACAACAAGCTATTTGTTATTAATCAAGAATTTCTCCGATTTAAGTTGGAGATGCACTACTTTTACATTTAATTTTCTATGCCAGTTACTCCGGCTGATGGATTTATTTATAGCCAATCAAACATTCTTCCTAAAAAAGCTCAACTACTCCCTCAATAATCATAACAAATCAGTGCATCAACTCCGGTGCAACAAACTCCCTCATAATCTCAATAACTCATACAATTCCCATCCTATCCCTAGAAACAGGCTGGTCTCTACAATTTGTATTCCAAGTATTTTTGGATTGCAATAAATGACCCTACGAGCATGGAAGGAAGCTAGAATAGTCCTTCGTCTTCTTGGACCCGCTTGAGCCACTGCCACATAATCATTAGTCCCTCGTCTTCTTGGACCCGCTTGAGCCACTGCCACTACTGGTTGGCCTCACCCTCGAGATGGAAGGAAGCTAGAATAGCCTTCCTTTCTTCCACAGTTTCTTGAAAATCAAAATATTGAGAAGCTCGACTAATCCACTCGATTGGGTCATTACTAGAGAACTTTGGAAAATTCATTTTAATGAACCGTGAATGATTGGGAGGGTATTTAGCGTCATATTTGTTGGATCCTCCACGAGATGGGGACCCTTTTTCGCTGCAAGTCTGAACACACCTCTTGTAGTTCAAACTCTAGCTTGTCAAGTCCTTCCTTATTGATCCTCATGGCGCAATGCTCTGATACCAAATTTGTTGGAACACAACAAGCTATTTGTTATTAATCGAGAATTTCTCCGATTTAAGTTGGAGATGCACTACTTTTACAGTTAATTTTCTATGCCAGTTACTCCGGCTGATGGATTTATTTATAGCCAATCAAACATTCTTCCTAAAAAAGCTCAACTACTCCCTCAATAATCATAACAAATCAGTGCATCAACTCCGGTGCAACAAACTCCCTCATAATCTCAATAACTCATACAAGTCCCATCCTATCCCTAGAAACAGGCTGGTCTCTACAATTTGTATTCCAAGTATTTTTGGATTGCAATAAATGACCCTACGAGCAACCCCCCCCCCCCCCCCCAAGCCCTTAAGGGTCAAAGTCGTAAAATTGACTCCTTGTCATGTACCTGAGTTTAGGTTTCAAGCTTTGCCACATCACATTACTGCTTTAAATTTTTATGAATCATATCTTGGCTTTCATTTACAGGTTTGGCTACACAAATTAGAGACTGACCAATCAAATGACTCATGCCTCTATCACGAGAAGGATGATATGTTTTCCCTTGATCTTGAGGATTCTGAGAGTCAAAAATATTTGTTCATTTCGTCTGAGAGTAAAAATACAAGGTTTGTGTTCTATCTTGACACATCAATGCCTGAAGATGGACTTAGGGTTTTGACTCCCCGTGTAGAAGGAATCGACATTTCAGCAAGCCATCGTGGGAATCATTTCTTCATTAAAAGGAGAAGTGATGAGTTTTTTAATTCAGAGATACTAGCATGCCCATTGGATAATACATCCATGACCACAGTTATTGTTCCCCACAGGGAAAGGTAATTTTCCCTCCAAGTTATTGGTTGCAAAATCCGTTTGTCTGTTATGTAGTGATTAGTGAAGGCTCTGGTTAAATGGATTTCTACATATTTTTTCTTATGGTAGGTCAACCTTAATTTTTCTTTAATTTAAAGGTTTAACTATTTCTTAGCTATAGGAATTGCTTTAATTTTTTTTGCAGATGGATTCTGTGATCATTACTGCAATGTAAAGTTTGAAATGATCATTTTGCAAAATATTTTTGCCAAGTTTCGAAGATGGATTCCATGATCTTTAGTGTTTTGATTTTTATAACTTTTACAATCATGTTCTTGTAATTAAAACTTAATCAATTTTGGTTTTGTGGACAGTGTAAAGATTCAGAGCATGCAACTTTTCAATGATCACCTTGTATTATATGAGCGTGAGCAAGGTCTGCCGAAAGCAACAGTTTATCACCTTCCAGCAGTTGAAGAACCTCTTGAAAGCCTTCAAGGAGGCCGTAGTGTTGATTTTGTGGATTCCATATATTCATTGGAACCATTAAAAACAGAATCACAGTTTTCTTCACACATTTTACGATTTCTTTATAGCTCAATGAGGACACCGCCTTCTGTATTTGATTATGATATGAACACAGGCATTTCTGTTCTGAAGAAGAGTGAACCAGTGAGCTTATATGCTTCTTCATTTTTTAGTCAATGTTGAAACAATAGTAGTATTTTTTTTTTTTGGAGTTGTCAAAATACTATTTGGTTATTAAAATTGATATCCTCATATTAATGTGTTTAAAAATAGAATGACATTATTTCTATTCAGGTATTGGGTGGCTTTGATGCTTCCAATTATGTGACTGAGAGGCAATGGGTGACAGTTTCTAATGGCGTCTATGTCCCTATATCAATGATATATCGAAAGAATCTTGTGAAGCTTGATGGATCTGATCCATTACTACTGTATGGCTATGGTTCTTATGAGGTACTATACTTTTGCAACTGAATCTGCATTTTAAAATATAAATCTCTATTGTGTTAATTGGATGTGGTGTTCATTTTCTTAACTAACAATTTTAACTTTTAAGAGAACAGTAGTACTAGTTTGCAGAATAGATTTTATGTCCATGTCTTTGACTTGTCCTATCATTATAGTCAAATCTCATTGTGTCTTAGTAGGATGCTATAACCAAGATATATTAGTTTGATAAGATATTTTGTAAATAAAATAGCTATCCTTTTAGCAGGCATTTTCCATTCCTTTATACTTTCACTTTAAATGCATACACAAACTGAGCATCCATTTGACACATTGTTTTGTATGCTTATTTTGCCATTGCATGTAATTTTATTCTCTTTTGATTTTTGTTGTTCAATAGGTATGCATTGATCCTGATTTTAAGGCATCGAGATTATCTTTGTTAGATAGAGGTTTTATTTATGTAATAGCTCATATTCGTGGAGGTGGTGAAATGGGAAGACAGTGGTACGAGAATGGAAAACTTTTGAAAAAAAGAAATACTTTCTCAGATTTTATTGCTTGTGCGGAGTATTTGATAGAAAAGAAGTATTGTTCAAAGGAAAAACTTTGCATCGAGGGACGGAGTGCAGGGGGTTTGCTTATTGGTGGTGTTCTTAATATGCGACCTGATTTATTCAAGGTCGCCATAGCTGGAGTACCATTTGTAGATGTTTTAACTACAATGCTTGATCCAAGCATTCCTCTTACGACCTCAGAATGGGAGGTAACCTTGTCATTATAAATTCTGGAATGTTAAATTTTATCAATTGTAAAACTAGTGAAAGCTGTGTTGATGATATGTCTTGAGATTTTAAGCTGAATGTTGAATATGATAATTCAGATAGTATGATAGCACGTCATGTGTCCATTTTTTATAGTCCGTATATTTCTTGCATGCATAACTTGTTTATCATTCAGGAACTTGGTTTGCATTCATTAGCAAGGAAAGATTATTTCATTTAAAGTTCTTGTGGAGAATGCAGTCCATTGTGTTATTCATCATTTTGAGATATAATTGTCATGTTGCTTCAACTTATATAGGTGTGCTGTAATTGATGTAAATTAGCATTTAACTCATGTAATATTGTGCAACACCTAAAAGATCTATAGATGAATATGTGCTATTTTGGATAAGTAAAAGAAAACTTTATTTACTAACAAGAATATGGCGAAAGTTACGTAGAAGTTAGCACAAGGAAACGGAATATCCAACATCCCATCCGAGCATGAAATATAACATAGACATAGATATAATACTTAACAGAAGACAAATAAAAGATGGGCATAGTACTTAATAGGTAAGTTGTAAGCATGGGCACAAGCAATATATGTACTAGTATGTGTATTATTTTGGATTTCTTTTGCTATCTCTCATGTCCTGAACTGTTGCTGAATTTATAGTTTGAGTTAAATCAAGAAAAGAAGCTCTTACATGATTTCTTTGTTGCACAGGAATGGGGTGATCCCCATAAAGAGGAGTTTTATTACTATATGAAGTCATACTCTCCTGTTGATAATGTATGCACCAAAGCCCTCATTTCCATAAATCATTTATACTAGCCAGCTGTAATGGCTCATATACTTACACCTTCACCCACACCCGTATCCATCCATCTTAATTAATAACTGAGCCAGGCAGCTCGGTTGTTTATATTTAAATTTCATCTTTATTTTTTCCCAGATTCAGGCACAAAACTATCCTGCCATTCTTGTTACAGCTGGTCTAAATGGTGAGTTTAGAGGTTGTTTATTCATAATTGTGTGTTCAGTGTTTTTTTTTTTGTTTTTTTGTCATAAATACTGTTGTTTCTGCTGCAAGGCCTAGTCAATCAACTAATATGCATCTCGTTGAAGTTTTAATGTTGATTAGCATATAGTAATGAACAGCCAATTAAACGCAGGACTTACCTCTGAATATGTATTTTTTGTACCTAGAAAAAGAAAGTGCATTTACGAATAAAAATGAGTGTATGTTTGTGTGCATTTCAATTCTACATATAATGTAGAAGGCAATAGTGGGAACTCAATTAAGTCCTTCCCTGCATTTAAGAATGAAATTGTATATTTGTGTGCACTTCAATTCTTCATATAGTCTAGAAGATAATAGTCTGGAACTCCATTAAGTTGCTTCCCTGCTACATAATTTTTTTATTTGGCTTCCATTTGGACTCATGCTTATGGTAATGTTAGGAAATTTCGTTTCATTCACTATTTACTTGTATTAGATAACTTTTAGGTGTTGCTTCTTTTGCTGCCTCAGAACAAGCTGGAGCCATCAATTGTATTTTGGTCATATGTTCCACTTGGTGCCAACCCTTTTCTGGATATAAGATTTATTTTATGGAAAATTATACTTTCAGGTGTGGTGCACGCGCATCATGTCTACATCAACCATTTAAAACAAATCCAGCCATTTTTCAATGGCTGGATTGTGCTTGGTGTGCGCACTTGCGCTTGCACCAAGCACGGCCCTTATTTTATTTCATTTTTTGTTTATTTACTGTACAACTTGGCCTCGGAGGCTAAATGCTGTTAGGAAATGTGCTAAGAACCCACATCATTTGTATTGTTACCTTTGCATATAGAGAAGCAAACTGATAACACTACCAGCATATTTTACATGCTCTCATGCGGGCACACACATCTTAAGGTTTATGATTTTGAACCCTCAACCTCAGGATTGGAGTTCCAATACTATCATGGTTTGGGAATGGGTGTTCAATGTGTTTTAAGCAACATATTATAGTATTTGGCCTTCTAAAGAGTTTATAGGCTATTTTTAGTTCTTAAAAATGCCCAGCAGCCCCGACCTTTTGATTCATACAAAAAATCAGTGTACATTTTGTTTACATTGAATATGTGCTCTGAAAACAATTCTCTTACACTGCAGATCCACGCGTCTTGTACTCTGAACCTTCAAAGTTTGTGGCAAAGTTGCGGGACATGAAGACCGATAGTAATATACTATTATTTAAATGTGAGCTTGGTGCTGGGCACTTTTCAAAGTCTGGAAGGTACAGTAGTATTATTTCTTTTCTCTTTTAGTTATAAAATAAAAAATATGAATTTCCATATTTTAGAGTTTTTAATTTTGTTTTCAAAGAATTAGTAAAATTCATGGGGAACTTTGGTTAGTGTTGGTTAATAGTGTAATAATGATGATTTGTATATTTCTAGATTTGGAAATAAATAAAAATTAACTGTACAAATAAGTCACTTGGCACCTCCTGTTTGTCACCACTTGTCAGTTGTAATGTTTAGACTGATTTTTCTTCCTGTTTGATTAGGCTTCTAAGCTACTTCTAAGCCCTCAAAACTGCCTGGAAGTCCCTTTCTTTTTTTGTTTTTTTAAAGTGTTTGGTAATCTGTTTATAGTTTATGCTTATTTTTATGAGTTAAAAATACTTATAAATTTAGAGGAAAATATTAGTTATGACTTAAAGTTCATTTTTAATTCAGAAAAAGTCAATTATACCCTTAAAAACTATTATAAAATTTAACTTTTATACTTTTATTAGTCTTTTTACTCGTAAGTTATAAATACCTATGCTTTTTTCGACTTATAAAAATAGTCATAAGAATCTTATTTTAAGAAATTGTAAACATCTTATAAGTTCCTTATTTCATAAGTCTAATCAAATAGATCTTTTAAATTTGCAATCGGATTTTTTCTCTCTTGTTAAATGAAAAGGTAAGAGTAACTCTAAGAGAGTCTTTATTGTTTACAAATAGAGAGTCAAATATCAAAAACAAGCATAAACAAATTCTTCATTTGACTCTTTACATGTACAAAATGTTACAGTGACTTTTCATTTTTGAAGAGTTATTATTTATTTTTCACATCCTATTTTATTGTTTTTTATCTTCTTCTTTTTTCTCTGAAAGTTTGTTATATTAGAAATATAATAAAAATTATTATTGAAAATAAAAATAAAGTTAAAATAAAGAGTATTATTGAAAATAAAATATATATTATTATTGGAGATGCTCCAAATATACAAATATGATAAGCTATTCTTTTGCTAAGTGCAGGTTTGAAAAGCTCCAAGAGGATGCATTTAAATATACATTTATAATGAAGGTCTTAAACATGGTTCCTGGGCTTAGCAGTGTGCATAATTAATCCGGGTATGGATGTTTCTGACCATGGTGCACATGGTGATCAGTAGCCCTGCATCCCTGCTTCTCATAGATTTCGCATCTTGCTTAAAATTCATGACAAACGCCCAAGGTTGTACGACACATTTGGACAGCGCAATCATTACAATTGCCGAAGGTTCTACAAAGTGATTGTTGGCAAGAGCAATCAGTTTTCTTTTTTCTTTTCCATAAATACGCTCCCATCTCGTGCAAGCTTATCAATCTATCAGAATGAATAATGATAGAAATATAATTGAAGCGCCGAGGGTTCAAGAGAAGTGCAATGATATCAATTTGGTAATTTTCATATTCAAGCTTTATTTGTAGTGTAAAATATTGAAACATAATGCCAGGATATGATTTATGATTCCAAAGATGCTACGAGAGTATGTTTGTCATAATGTCTTTTGTTTATAAGCATGGTGTATGAAAATAAGTGTTTATATTTATATATACGTGTATATGTTTTTAACAAGTTAAAATTAGTCTGTTAACAATGTTAGTATTATGATGTGTTTATTTGTGTATTTTAAAAAACACCCCTAAACACCAGCTACAAAAATTAAGAAATTGCATCCAATTAACTGCACAACCTATTTGGATTAGTTTTCAAAATCAAGAAATTATCAAAACTATGATATATGAGTTGGGAATAAGAAGTGGTTGATTTAAGGGCAGCCATTAAAAAAAACTTAAAACTTAAGAAGTGTTTCTTCTTGGCATTGCATTTATATTTATGCATAAATGTTCAATAGGGATAATAACAAACTCAAACATTAAGTAATAATCTGTTAAAGACCATTTTAAGCCGTTGAAGGATGCCCTCCTATTCTATTATTTCGAGTGTTTTTTTTTTAAATTAAAGTATTTTGCATTAAGTAATTTTTTGAACTTGGTAATTTCTCTCATTCTTCTAATCAAATCTGATCTAATTTTACTATCATTGTCATTTACATTAGGTCGATCCATTAGACTGAATGAGTCTCATTGCATTAGGCTAATGCCGTCATCTCGTTTAGAAGTTGCACGAAAAAAATTAGATCTATATGTGAACTGTAGGGGAGTAGTGGGGATGGAGTGGCGGAGGTGGTACAATAGAGAGGAATAGAAGAATGCGGTGAGGGTGGTGATCTAGGCTATGGTGCACGATAGAATGTGGAGCATGGTGAGTAAGATAGGAGTAAGAGTCTAGAAGCTCTCATGAGGCATATTTGAATTGAAGGTGAGAACCTCCTGAATGCTGTAGCTCTCACAGCCATCTCTACTCATATAACCCATACCAAAACCAATTTTTCAAATAAATATTGATATTATTTACTAAACAATAATAGTAATTAAAAAATTTGTAACTCTGAATTTTAAAGAGCGCGTTGCTTTGAAATAATCTCGTTGCTCCCTCTGACGCTGGACTTCATTACATCAAAATACACCACGTAAACATGTTGATGTTGATCTCCCCTATTCCAACTCACATGGGCCACGTGGGCCACACGTCACATTTCTCCCGCTTGATCCATGCGGACCAAACCCGTTCGTTGTGGTGTTGGTTTTTTGGAGCCGTCCCACCACCATCATCCAAACACCCCTCTCTCGCTCCGGCGATAAATCCCATCACCCCCCTCGAACCATCATCCCTCCGCCACCCCCCCTCCCCCGCAGTGCAACCAAGATCCAATGCGCGCGCACTTCCGCTAGCGCGCATATTCTCTGTCTCTGTCTCTGTCTCTGTCTGTGCGTGAGCGTGAGCGTGTGTGCGTGGAAATTCAATTGTGGCTGGTTTTTGCTGCAATCGATGATGGCTATGAACACTTCGTTGCTCCACGAGATCGGACCCGACGGTCTCGCTCGCGAAGCTCCGGTCATCGCCTACACCGAAAAGGTTCGCTTCCCATCTCTGATCCAAAAATCCCTCATCTCCCCACTACCCTCCCCTCCCCTCCCTTCCCTTCCCTTTCAACCGCCATTTTGGTTGGTTTCGTGAATTTGCTCGCTGATTGATTGTTTGTCGTTTGGTGATTCTTGCTGGGGTTCGCTGCGTCAGATTATAGAGGAGGAGCAGCTTCAATTGCGGAAGTACGTTTCCGTTCCCTTCTCCGTTTGGATTTTCATTGGAATGCGTTGACTTGAGACATGTTTTCAGTATTTTATTTTGGTTGAAGAACACATGCCTGCAAAAAAAAAAAAAAGGGAAAATAGATCTACTAAATCAATTTACTATAATTTTGCAGAATCTGATAATGTGGTAGTTGTTTTTTTCTTCCTTTCTTTTTCTGGCCCTAAATTTGCGACTAGACTTTGCGGAGAGTGGCAATTTTGCATTTCTTATCTGCTGTCTAATCACTTACATTTTCGCCTGATTTTTCTCTGCAGATATATTCAAGAGAACTATACTAAAATTCGCGATGTTGAACGCGAGCTGTCGAATCTTACACTGGAGATGAAGCTCACTGCAGGGCCGAAGAAGGCTGGTTAGTGAATCTGCTTGATTTATTGTCATTTTGAAAATATGGGCTTCTTTGTTGTTGTGTCGTGATTGAATATTTCTGTTTCTGAAGCACTCGAGCACTTGCGGAAGAAAATTGAGATCTCAGCTGAGAAAATCCATGTTGCTAAGAATAAAGAAGAACAAGCGCGGAAGGTTTGCCCATCGTAATGTACCTTATATCATTGTTTTGTATCTGTGTAGCCATCATAAAGGGTGTTTCATTTTGTTCTATATAGTCGTGTCTCTATGTTAGTCCCTGAACACATTAAAATTATAGCATGCTTTCCCTTTAAGTATTCAACTCTACTTGTGAAAAAGCACTCTAGCAAGCGCATCTGTAGGTTTGTTATCTTCTGCATTTCAAAAGAGCACCCAGAAGGGGGAGTAAGTAGGGTATAAAAAATTATTAATACAGAAAAGCATTTTCTTGCAACTGCTCCTGAAGGCTACTGTGACTGGATATCCATTTGCTTCTTTCCGGTTTTTAGATTTTCTGTTCACAACGGTGAAGCAGGTTGGTGGTGTTGAACCTGGAGAGGGGTCCAATAGACAGGATTGAAGTTCATAGTTTTATACATATGAACTGAAAATTTCTAGGCTTGTAGTATCTTGCAGCATATGAGCTGCTGACAGCCATGCACCAACTGTACCCATATTTCTAAAGGCACCCCTCTCTTTCCATACAAGTTGTTACATGGTAATGACATGTAGCACTATTATTAAGTTTAAATATTTTCTTTTTTTTAATCTTTTAATATACATAAATTCCATACCAAGGCTAGGCTACGGCTACTAGGCATCTTTAACCTTTCTTATGTTCTAAAAAATAGCCTAGGCGGCAACCTAGGTGGAATTAGGACCCCAGCTGTCATGATCGGGGAAACACGGCCTTATACCATTTTTTATGCCTGGACCACCTAAATAGCTACCTGGACTGCCTAGACGGCATTATTATTATTATTATTATTTTGAAAAAATCATATAAATTAAAACAATCAAGATGTAAAATAGAAAATAAAGAAGAGGACATTGTATTTGAAGATACAGATGAGGGTATGGCTTTTGGGATAGAAGGCCATGATGATGTGAAAGGGTTATTGAGATTTTGAGATGTAAAATTTATCATGTTAACCATAAATTTGTTGTATTTTATGTTACTTAGATAATTAATGAACTATTTTTTTAATTATATTTAAAACATATGTTTGTAATTTCAATTTATTGACGTTATGTTATATTTGTCATATTTTTGTGTTAGTATTTCATTATTTCTTGAAATTTTTTTTACTAATATGTGAAGAATGTCTGTTTAGATGCTAGACAGGCTTTAACTGCCTAGTGTTCTTTAGAACCTTGAACCTTTTAGTCACTCTTATGGCATGTTTGTTGTGTGGGAAAGGAAAGGAATTAGATTGTATTTTTTTTCCGCATTTGGTACAAAAAAAGATAATGAATTAAAATTCCCATGGGAATCTTGTACTCCCACATAAGGGAAAATTGATTCCCCCACCCTTTCGTCCAGTTTATTAAGGTTTCCTTATTTACTAAGGTTCCCTCGCATAAGGAAACTTTTTTTCTCCTATTTTTTTATTCATCCCTCTCTTTCTCTCTCTCTCTCTCTCCCCTCTCCGCTGCTGCTGCTGTAATCCCCCTCCCCTGTGCGCCTCTCCCTTGATGTAACTCCCTCCCCGATGCAACCCTCTCCCCCCTTCCCGACGCAATCCCCTCCACGACGTGCGCTACACCGCTGTTACCCTCCTCTCCCTGTGCGCCTCTCACCTACAGCCGCCGCTGCAACCCCCCTCCCCCGAATTAACCCCCTTCCCCTACAACCCTCTCCTCCTCTTGCACTCCTCCCTGATCGAAAATCACAAGAGAGAGAGGGTATTTTTTTGTTTAAGAGAAAAATTATTTAATAAATTTTAATCGAGAATATTTCAATAATTGATTTATTACATTATCTTACTTGTTTTTGCATACCAAACACGAAAAAACGTAATAAAAAATTATTCCGTTTTTCATGTTAATTTTATTCCTTTAATGATTCTATTCCTTTCAATTTCATTTCTGTGTACCAAACGAGCTATTAGTGTATCTACGTCATTCATTCTTTTCTTTTAATAATTGTCCTGCTTCACTCAAAAGAATACATTGGCTTATTGGCTATAAGCATTGATAATAAAAATGTGTTGTAGTTGGACTAGTTGAAATATTATCATTGTGTGCATGTGAAATCATTGTTTACTCATTACTGTACACATTTGAATTTTCTTGCAACTCTGGATTTTGTCGATATTGTAGACCACTCAATTTGGTCTGTATTTGTTTATCTGCTCTTGATTGAAATATCAAACTAAGAATCAGAGGTGTGAAGGGAAATATGAGTATGAATTAAGATATTTGGTGCTACATGCAGATACCTTGTAATCCTCCATATATTGTCATTTTCATTTCATCATGAAATTATGTGGAACCTTTATTTGTTTTGCTCCTGCTTCAATCTTCAAATGAAGGGTGCATTTTTGTATGTATTTTAGGCCTTAGAAGCAGCATCAAAAGCTCTGAAGGATGAGGAAGAGACTAAGCAGAAATTATGCGAAGATTTAAACCGCCTGGTACATATTATTCATATTATTCTTTAATCTGTGTAATGTCATATTATCATTCTAAAAATCGTCTTGACAAGTTTCTGTACAGGTCCAAGAAAGCAGTAATGAACAATTCTCTAGGCTAGAGGAGCTAAAAAGGCGGCTAGAAGCTTTGAATCCATGCAGAGTGTCTGCAGCCATTTTCCCAGTAAGTCCTCTTTCCATTGATACATGAGCAATCAAATTTCTGTGAGTTTTGGTTCAGTTTAGGGATGGCAACGGAACTGGTTGGGATCAGATAGTAGGTGACCTGAACCCGTCCTAGGAAGGTTCAGATCGGGTAGGACTAAAAAGTGCGGTGAGTTGGGATGGGATTGTATTGGGACAGGTTGGGATAAGTATTTTAAGCTAAAATTGCTTAAAAATATTGAAAAAAGTTGGAGCGGGACGGGTTGGCCAATATCCGTACCAATCCGATTGTCTCTTTGGGTCAGGCTAGAATTGTCATCCCTAGTTTGTACCGGAGACCATATGTTATCATTCCTTTCAATTAAATTTATATTATAATTTCAACTAGAAAATATTTATTGATTGCACTATTATCACATTATGTGTGTCAATTGTCATAATAGCACTACATTGTATAAGCTGTCTCTTAAATCATTTGATGCCCTATTTCTTTCGACTTTATTGATCATCTGATGACTCAAATAACCCAGTTGATAAGTCATTCAATATGCATATCTTCATTTATTTATTTATTTGTATAAACATCTTGATTCCTGAACAGTGGAGGAAGTCAATTAGACATTCTTCATCATATTTCTTGACACTGGAAAACAGTCATGCTATGCCCGAGTCCATATTCACAAAAATAAACAGTTGATAACTCATTCAATATGCAGTCTTCATTTATTTATTTATTTATTAGAACATCTTGATTCCAGAACAGCAGAGGAAGGCAATTAGACATTCTTGATCTTATTTCTTAAGTAGAAAACATTAATGCTATGCTCCATATTCACAAAAATAAACAGTGAGGCTGGCGTGGTTTGCTCATTAAATATTGTAAACAATATCTTATAATCTTTTTAGCTGCAGTAAATTTTTATGCCATATTAGCTTTCATGTTTAACTTCCATGTCCCATACATAGACATAGCATTTTTTATTAGTTTCTTCCAGTTTTTACAAAGCAACTTTAGCCCCTTCAAGCGACAAGTTTTATGATGGAATGATATTAACACAAACATGATGTTAACTCGTACATTTTTGTCCAGCTGCAGTTATGCTTATTTAGATTCTTTTAAAAAATAGTGAAAAGAAAGTAATTGGCAAAATTAAGGTTAACAGAATGCTCAATGTCCAAAGTATGAATGGGAATATGAATTTAATTGGCTTGCTTTAGTTTCTTCGTGTGAATGGGAGCAACTGGACGCCCTATCTATCGTGTCATTTGAATATCTTAGTATAACTATCTGCAGCCATAGTCTAGAACAAACTTCTTACCACTAGAGAAGAAATTTGAAGCAAATGATTTCATGAAAACAAATGGTTACTGTCACATTTTCAAATTTCATAAAATCCAAAATCGAAAACGTAACTCTCTATGCCATACCGGAAGGATTAAAAGGTCGGTTACTAGCACATAAAGAAATTATACCACAAATGCTATTTTAATACAAAACTGTCACATGAACATCTTACATCATGGGTATATATGTATATTCTTAAATGAATTATAATCAATAGAAAACAATCATTGTCATTTAATAATAGTATGTCCTCAATACAATATAACTTTCTTAAATCTTTGTTTGAATAACAAATAACCAAATAACAATTATGTTGTTACAATAATACTTCATAAATTGTTCATCAAATAGGAAGTAACTAGGAGCTATCTCATGGGACAACCTCTAGTGATCTGTTGGTACCTAAAAAATATGATAATAATATAGGAGTGAACACGTATGATCAATGAAACCTATAACTCCACATCACTCTATGACCCAATCAAAACTTAGAATTTTATATGCTCAGTGTATGTTTATACCAGTATAGTGTACTAACTATCCATATCTACATTTAATCACATTCAAGATATATATATCACAAGCAAACATTAGTAGAGAAGACTGTTCCGCAAACCACTCAGTTCATCAATACATCACGAAATCATAATAATCACACAACACATAAGAGCAGTTAATATTTATAGTAAGGAAATCATCTTCTAATTCACTCTATCAAGGCAGGCAACTTATTCATATTCATCATGTTACAACACGCCACAGTATCTTACCAAATTAACCGCACGGGATTGGGGGCACGTCGATCACCTATCAGCAACCAATGCCTTGTCACATGGTAATAGACATGATGGGGGCGTGTAGCCTATTTTCAGCAATCAAGTTTAGCATACATAGGTGATAGAGGCGCATAGGCCTCGTATCGACAACCAATGCCCACATACTATCAAATTATAGGTCACGTCACAACCAATTCCAAAATAACTAAAGTATACCTAGCTACTAATGGCTTCAACCACAATCATGTATCATTTCAAGTTAATAAAATTTCAAACAGTTAAACACCAATATAAATTATTGTAGTTCCAAACAACCCAATTGGCCCCCAACCAATTCAATTTGGGTAACCTGGGCAAACAACCCACAAAATTGCACAACATAGAAAGTTTCAATCGGCCAACCGGCATTGGGTGTGGCCAACAAGGCCAAATGCTAACATCAATCAAGAATCGGTTGTAGTTGGCATATCATCCGCTACGGCTGAGAGAGTTCAAAATGCACACATACAACTAGATAAAATCCGGCTGCGGCCGATGCACCATCCTTTGAGGCTGGATGGGAGTTTCTCCCCCAATCCACCCAATTTTACAAACTGCAACATGCCAAAACCCGAAATTACTAATTTTCCAACCCAAAACACCATAAACAAGTCAATATAACACCTCATATAAATGAAACGAACTTCAGATACATTCCCACATATTACATAAACCATTCTAAATAAAAATCTATCCAAAACTAGGATGCATATTTCAAAACTTGCCTCATTTTTATTTTCTAAGTACCTTTCAATTTAATTAGTTGTTTTACACGAAACCAACATAGAAATGCTAAAATCATCATTCTTAACATTACAGTGCCTTAATTTCGCCATTTAATTCCAAACTCCCAATTTATATGGTTTAACGTAATCTTACCTATTTCTCATGATTCATGCAACTATAATCCCATCTTACAATGTAGAGGGGTAGAATCACCCACCTAAGTTTATCCTTGAAGATTAGATCGTCCCAATTGTTGAATTCCTTAATTCCTTCTTTCTCTTCACCAAATGCTAGAACGCGAAACAAAGAATACATAATCCTTTCTTTTTTTCTTTTTTCTTCTTATTCTTTTTTTTTCTTTTATGTATTTTATTTATTAAATTTTAAAAATTCATTAATTCCACTAAAATATCAAAAAAAATTACTTTTCCGTGTCTCGAACTCTAAATCAGACTCAATTACAGTTAAAATGCTTGTATCAAGAGGCACATCACCGTGCATGTATTGTTATCCTTAAATAATGATCAACTTATAAGATCACTCAAATACATGTTCTTACCGATACATGCATCAGAAAACATGAGGTTGTTAGTCTCCTGTTACTAGATGAATTGTAAATGCGGAATGGATGTGTGGTTTAGGTAGTCCATTATTCTGTCTCCTTGTAAACCAGGATTGGCCCTCGATTCTAATATGAAACTCAAATTGATTTTTGAAAGCATGCTATGAATTTCCATGATGTTCCACATTCCCTACACGTGCATTTTAAAAAAACTTTCCATAAGCATCTGCTCTTGCATGCACTTCACGTTGCTAAAACATAGTGCTGTCACTTTTAGGAAATAGTACCTGCCCAGAATCTAAAAGCTTCATCGGTCCCACATACGGCGGAGGCAGCTAGTGGAGAAATGAAAAACATGCCCAATCAGGGAAACCGCGGAATTGATAAGGTTATGAATGGAAATGATAATCAGCTGCCCTCCTTTGAGGGTGAAGAAATGGGAAAGAAGAAAACTCGAACACAAGGAAGAGGAAGGGGGATTGGGGCTGTGCCAAAGGGCAGGGGATCCGGAGGATCTGGCTGGACTGGTGCTGGGTTCGATGTTGACAGAAATTGAGAGCAAGCAACACTTGAAATTCATGTTTTCGGTTTTGATGCTTGTTACTGTAAACTTCACTGCTGCCCGGCTCTGGTAGGGTAACATGTTTAGTCCAGCTTACCCCTGTTAGTCGAGATTAAGTATACCTTGCCATTGTTTTTGGCTTGTTGATACAACAATATACACCCTTGTAACGCTGTTCAGTGGCTAGCTACTTAATTGTCCGGGTTATACATACTGTTCGTTCTATCAATAAAGGATTGAAAAGTTCAAGCTCGTTCGCTGCTACCCGCTTTAGTATTTTTCGTAGATCTAGAAAACCTCTTACTGATATGGGGTTGTACATTCAAGCAGTAGAGCCTTTACGACATTGAAGAGGGAAAAAAACGGATTATAATTTTCAAATTTAGATTTTAAAAATAATAATTTTTTTAAAAAAATTATTTTGATTTTTTGGTTTAGCTCTTGAAAATTACAAAAACATGAGCGTCAAATCAGTAACACGACTGACTCAGAAGCAAGTCAAGCAGTACATCATGCTAGAAGTGATAAGTCTATTATTACTGAACATTCGAGTTGGATTCATTTGCTGCTGAACACAAAACTCCAAACATAATGGAATGAATTCTAGGGATTTTAGAAACATGGTTGTTAATGTTTGTGGTATTTTATAAGCTTCGATAATTTGGGATATTGCTTGCAGATCTACCTTGTTTAGGTAAATTGATTGTCTATGGAATATTTGAAGTGGCGATATAATAGAATACATATACATATATTTATACAAATAATAATAGACTTTAAATAAAAAAATATTTAAAATCTAATAATTAAAATTTATCTAACAACATTATATTAAAGATAGTTTTGTTTTAAATTAATTAATTATTTTATATTTAATATTGATTTTATTGAATAAATATTGATTAGTACTGAATTATTGGTAGGGCAATGCTATATAGTTAAGTTGTGCAAGTTATTCATGTAAAAACATTCTTATTGTACTTGAATTGATATTAATTTTTTATTAATTTATTTTTCATACTACATGTATGAGAGTAGGCATTTTCTTGTTGTTTTGTTATTGGTATTTTGAAGATAATAGCAATTGTTACCTTTCACTGCGAAGCACCCAAATATTCTATTTTTGGCCAGCTTCCCACCATTATTTTCTAATATCTCTCTGAAATTTCACGGTACCCCAAAAGATTTACCCTTTGCTTGGCAAAATAAAGAAAAGAGGTGAAAGAATTTGATATGGAAAAGGTATAGAAAGAAAATAGGTAGAAAGAAAAATGGTGGAAAAAATAGTTATTTGGTTGGGGTGGAAAAGAGGTAGAAAATATATTTTTTATAATTTAATTAGAATTAAAGAAAAAAATAAAAAAGTAATATGATGTGAAATATCAATTTTACCAATTTATAAGATTATTAATAGTGGGATATTAGGGGCAGTTTTGGAAATAAAATTTACTGTACATTTTCTCCCTCTTCGCCATTTTGAAGAGGAAAACAATATTACACATTTCAATGTGTCATCACATATTTCCATGCATTTTCCATGCTTTTTCCATATGTGCCAAGCAAGGGGAAAAAAAATTTCTGCCTATTTTTTATATGCAAGTCTTTTTTTCATAGCAAACAAGCAAAGCCTTAGGCTTAGTAGGAAGGGCAATACGAGGTACAACCGGGGTTGCGTAACCTTTGAGTAATCGTGACGACGTGATAGCCTATCAATTCATTCGGAGGAAAGAGAAAAAAAAAATTCATAGCTGTCTAATTTCTTACAATTATATAAAAATGACGCAAGTCAATTATACAAATATTTATTCTAACGAAAAAGATCCAAATCACTTATTAGTTTCCGAAACACCGTTCGAGTCGAAGATCTATCAAAAACCACTAAATGTGACTTTGAAATACGTAACCAGTACAAAAGGGAAATGAAAGCGCCATTAGAAAACTCAAAGAAAAAAAAAACCTTTGGGCTTACAGAAAGATGTTTCTTTCTCGTGTTTTCCACGTGAAGGGCCCTAAATGCTTTAACAACTGCTAATTCATTAAAGTGGTTGGCGGGAGTTTCCAAATGCAGGTGTGTCTCGTGAGTCGTGACTCGACTTACTGCATGTTGTTGCGCAGTCTTAATGTCGGACACTAATTATTTTTTAAAATAATATTATTTTTAAAAATTATGAGTTTAAATAATTTTTTAATATTTATAAATAATTTTATTTATACATTGTATTTGACCATTGCCGGTGCCTTTAGACTCTGCAGTTATGGATGATTCACTAATTTATTATTTGGAATACCTGAATGTTGTGCGCAATGTTTTTTTTTTTCTCATA
Source organism: Taxillus chinensis (assembly GCA_023512835.1). Classification (NCBI taxonomy): domain Eukaryota; kingdom Viridiplantae; phylum Streptophyta; class Magnoliopsida; order Santalales; family Loranthaceae; genus Taxillus; species Taxillus chinensis. Next base: position 32,677,320 of record CM042087.1, read on the forward strand.
TTTCATCTTTTTTTATATTCTGACTAGGCTAAGGTGTTTGAAAATGTATTCATTAATATTTATTAATAACGAATCTTAAATTATAATATTCATGAAAGCTGATGAAAAAAATTATAAAATTTATAAATTCACAAAAAAAATCTAAATGTTAGACTTGTCTCAAAAAATATACAATTAGTTAACTTTTATTTTATATTATTTTATTTAATATATTTAAATAATTAATATATGTATTTGGCGGTAATATTATAATAATAGTAATAGTAACAATAATAAATAAGTAAACATATGTTTTTATTTAATAATTATTTAAAATATATGCTTATTAAATTGTATTTAATAAAAATATATATTTAATTATATTTAATAAAAACAAATTTATATGTATTTGGCGGTAATATTATAATAAGAGTACGATTGAATCTATTAGTCCACAAATTGACTAAATCAAAATATATTAGTTTTTTAAATTTTCAAACTAATAAATCAAATTAATTTTAAAAATCATATATTTTGGTTTATATAACTTAGTTCGGTTTGATTTAAAAACATATTTTAGCACTAATACATGGTTCATTTTCAAACCATTTGATTTTTGATCACCCCTAAGTGGATTTAAGCAAAATTTTAAAATGAGATCTTTTTTATTATAACTTTAACTGTGACTAAGTAATTGAAAAAATTATTTTTTTGGGAATAACCTCCAAATTTGAAATCCTGACTTTAGTGCCGCCTTACCCATATGTATGATAGAGCTTTCGAACTGCCACCAATGTTTTTGTTTATCGTGTAATGTGAATTGTGATGTCATTTTGAAATTTGAATGGTACTAAAATTTTAAAAAAAGTTATATGAAAATTGATAACGACCACTCACGGCAGGCTATCACTCCAAGCCCACAACTCTTCAAGCATGGGGGCCCATGAAAACAACGACATTTCATCGCCTTTCGGCCGCGACATGTATCACAAAGTGTTCGTATTTATACCAGGAATGGTCATTTCACCCGTACTAATGTTATGTGTTATTTATTTATTTTGATAGGAATAACACCAATTCCAATAACATATTTTAGTGACTAATATAATATAAATTATATATAGTTAAGGTTATTTTTAAAATTAATCTATATTTATATCTTTAAATTATAGTTGTTAAAATAAATGCTCTAATGATATTCTTTATTTTACTCTATTTTTTTTTTTAGGTTTCCACTTAAATACTAATTACCACAAAAAAGTGGCTTCGTTTCACGCATTCATCAACCCGGAGCCTTGTGGCAATCTAAAAGTGTCAGGTGAAGTGGTGAACCATGTAAAAAAACAAACATAAATGGCAATACTCTTTGAGCGCATCATCTTTTGATCCTCACATGTCACGATACCATATTTATAAATTGGGATTCAAAATAACAAGAGCGCCCTAAATAAATCAACCCAAGATAGATCAAATTCCAAGTGTTGCTTCACCAACGCCCGTCGCATAGCCACCCGTGACATTTGATTAATTAATTATGACATTAATATTTTATATATATGTATGTGTGTAAAGGAAAAAAAAAGAGTACAATAATCTTAAAGGGTGTAAAATTAATATTAGTTATTGAATCTCATTTAATTTGATATTGGGGTGTAATTAAAACAATCTATTTCTAAAAATAATCTTCTCATTTTTCTCTCCCACGTGAAACTAATTCGGCATGACCTAGCTAACGATTGACCTCTCCTTTTCTCCCCTTCAATCTCACCAGAGCGAATTGGTGTAGAGGATTAGATTGGGTTCTATCCTGTTTTTAATTCTATCACACTCTCTTAAGGCGAAGACATCATTGCACCTCACTAGTGTCTCTGCAAACATGAAGACAAGGAGGAAAAGACTTGCCTTGCTATCTTTTCTCGTAGACCTCAAGACAAGGAGCAATCAGTACGTTTATCCCATGAAAAACTCAAACTCTTTACAACAATATCTCTTTACTTCTACCTTAGTTCCATTTAGATTGTCAGGATTTGAAATGAATTATGATTTTATGAGAAATTTGAGTTTAAAATAAATCATGCTTTTTTGAGATATTATAAGAACTGTGACTTTATTTATTGAGAGATTTAAGGGCACGGTATCTAGATTTTGTTTGTTTTTTTGTTATTATTTATACTTTGACTTGTTTAAAAGAATGCAATATCATTTCAATGAAACCCAAATTTTCAATTGGTTGATTTTTTTTATCTCAATTTTTTATTGTTCTAACAAAATTGCATTATTTTGTATGTAACGATATGGTAGTATAAAGGGATAAAATTGATCTTTTAAAGTTCGATCATTCATTATATAACATGTTCAAGTTCAATATGCTGGAGTGTATTAAAGAAAAAATAGATTCCTTCTACAAGATATTAAGGAAAATTTTTGAAGATTAATTAGAAGATGTTGAAGCATACTTCAAAAATCACATAGAGGGAGGGCAAGCTAAACAAAAAGCCATCATAGTGAGTGAGTTCTTCCTAATGTTACATGTAATGTGCAACATTGTTATGAGGTGTAAAAGAAAAGGAGAGGAAGAGAGATATTCATTGTAAAAGAGATTATAATGGATGTTGATGTCGCTACTTGATTGAGAAAATTTGAAGGAATTTCCCTCATGGGACTATTGTAGAAGTGTCAAGTTTCACCTGATCAAGTGGGATATGGTGTGTAGTCCTTTTTTATATAGCGGCCTAGCTATTAAAAATCTATGGCGCTTTAATGAAGTCCTAATGGGTAAGTGGTTATGACCATTTGGCGTGGAGAAGGATGTTTTTGGAAAAAGGACATCATAGTGAAATATGGTTCTCAACCAGGTGGGTGGGTTTCCAAAATCCTTAGTGGACCTCTCGGTGTCAATTTATGGAAGTTAATCCATTCAGGATGGAACACGTTTTCCATATTTATTATGCTTAAAGTGGGGCATGTGTCTTTTATTCATTTTTGGGATGATATATGGTGTGCTTTTGAGGATGGTCTATCTTGAGTTATATCAAATTTCTTGTATTATTGATACTCACGTGGCTGGTTTGATACACTTCCGACTGATTGTGGGCTTAGTAGTGGGAGTTGGAAGTGTTCTCCTCATTGTTTGATATATTGTACTTATCAAATATCATAGTTCTTAAAAGGATAAGATGTGCTGGGTTCCAAATCAGTTTAAAGGCTTCAAGTGAGGTCTTTTTATACCATTTTTCATTATGTTTGGCTCGACTATTTTTCTTGGATTTTAAAGAATTTTAATCCAACAAACAAACACTAAGATCTAAACATGAATTAATTAATTTAATTTTGCTAAGAATGAAAAGATGAAACCAACCTAAAGAGTGGTAAAGCAAGAACCTTTTCTTTTCCCTCCAAGAATGAAGTCACAATAAACCTTTGATCGTCATTACAACTTCCTGGATGCAATCACCACTTAATCTTCTCTGCTATTTACCTTTTCAAGGAATATAGGATTGTTGTACCCTTAAATTAAAGAATAGCAACACTACCTCTGCTAGAGTTAGCCGTCATTTGTCTCTCTCTCTTTTGGATGTCTATGATTTCACATGCACACTTTAACCTAGGAGGCTATGCATCTATTTATAGGCTTAAGGTTACCGTTATGCTATTACACATACGCCTCTTCAGTTAAATAATAATACACAATATTTATAATTATTTAAACTCTTTAAATAATATAATAATTATACATTAAAGCTAATTAAATTAATATCTAATACTATTTATTTATCAAATAAATAAATAATCATCACATTAAATGGATAAAAATATTTAATATTATTTATTCAATCTAATTAAATAAATAATCATGTCATATATATTTAACTCTTAAATATATATTGACATACATTAAATAATTAGCTCTTAAATATAACCAGAGAATTACCTCACAATAATCCAATACACTATACAAGAATAAACAGTGCTAGCTAGAGGGACCAAATGGACCTACTTAATCGAAGCTCTAATAAAAAATATTTAATTAATTAATATCATTAATCAATTAAATTATTATTTATTAGTTTTAGTTCGAGTCATTATCAAAGTCTAAAACTACACTCTAAGATTAAGCAGATATAATTACCAGAATTCACAACAAAGGATTTGTCCATCAATATAACTGATTATCATGTGATATGATCCTCCACTATGATATTCATAATTAGATATTGGTATCAATAGATTCCGTTTAATATCTCTAATTATATCTTTGTTTATGTATTACCATTAATTCTTCAATGAGTGACCTATTCATGATCTAATCATTAATTAAAATTTATAATAAACTATATCCAATATAGTTACAAGCGATTGATTCACCTAAGAATCTCGAATTAAACAACATGAGAATATCATTACTTTTCATATAACGAAGCAGTGGGTTCTACACACCTGACTTGACGCTACCAATATCTATAATATTATATCTCCAAGATAACGAGGTATTTGAAGCTCAAAGACTCTCACTTATTGATAAGTCAGAAGATACAAATTATAGACATGGGCTGATCAAATGGTCTATATTAAGATCAATTCATAAATTAGTCATCTAGTGATATAATATAAAGTTCTTCATATAATGCAATGGATATTAGTTGAAGAACTTATTCTATTATGGTCCTATTCAATATGTATAAATACATACTAGTGCTACTATTTGTAAACTCTTTACAATGATCCTAGATTAGATTACTCTTATTATGGAAATAATTCGCACCACAATCTTATCAGAGTAGAGTATCTCAAACTCTATTTACCGATTGTAAACCAATTTTATACTTAGTCTAATTAGTGGATATATTATATATATCTCGCACATACCCAGTAATAGACTTCAATAAGTGACAAAATATCATGATGCTTAGCAACATAAGAAAGCACAATATTGCAATCTAATAAATATTTAAACAAAATATATTTCAATTAATCAGAAATGGTCTTTACATAATTAGGATTACACATTACTTTATATATCACTATCCCAATAGTAATATTTTATAGAGTTTGAGACCTTTTTCCTGGTTGCTTTAGGAGTGTGGGTTGGCACTCTATGATTTGGCGGGTTATTCCTTATTGCATCTTATGATGTCTTTAACGTAAAAGGAACACATGGATTTTCAAGAACTGTGAGCTCAGTATAAAGACACTTAAGTCTTAATTTTTTGGTTCTCTTATCGATTGGATGTTAGTTACTGGTTGTTATAGATTATTATTTGTGTTTAAGCTCATAGATTTATGTTGCTTTTGAGCTAGTCATATCTTTAATTTTGCTCCATTAAGCTAGTTATTCTCTTATTATTGTGCACATCTTTTGAGCTCGGACTTTTTAATAAAGTTCTTTTTATATTAAAGAGGTTATAACCTTTGTAGAATAGTTGGAACTATTGATAGTAAATTATTTCAGTGTAGGTTGTAGCCTCAACACTATAGAGCAAGTTTTATTATAACTGAACCACATAAATATTTGTGTCCTTTTATTTTTACCTTCTATTGATTAATAGATCTCAAAGTTGATGTAACAATAATCAACAAATCATCAATCCTAATCTAAAAAGAGACTTTAAGTAAACCTTCTAGCTGGAGCTAAAAAAGGTGCCTAACATATGATTGTATGAATCATTGTGATTAGTAGGTAGCATTAGATTTACAATAATTGAATCATGCAGAGGTTTATCTGTTTATGTTGAATGGACACTAAATCTTGATTGTAGCAAAACAATCTAGTGTGATTTATTATAATTGGTTATAGTCAAGAGTTTGTAAATCATAGTTTTGAATTTAGAAGTGTTTAAAATGTAAAAAAAAAAAAAAGGTGTGATAGATCTACTTTCTCTCTATTTCATATACAAAGTGTTACTGAATAACTTGAGAATTATCATATCTTAACTTTGACTTTGACTTTTAACTTTGACTTTTAAGTGACACACACGCACACACGCACACACACACGATATTTCATGGTGAAAATGAAAATTGCTTCCAAAACATTTTTGTTGGCATGCCTGTAAAGACCGTTTAATAATTCATTTTAGCCTTAGAGCATGTTCAGTATTGTTTTTGGTTTTATATTTTTTAAAAATGTTTTTAGATACTATTTTTTTTTGACAAATTGGATACACTTTTTTGTTTGGGGGTTGTTTTCTATCAAATTGTTTTCTAGTTAAATTGTGGGTAGGAGAGGAGGGCCGTCGCAAGTGTGGTCACAAGGGCAGGGGTGGTTGTCGGTGAGGGGAGGGGGGACTTGATTGTAGGGGAGTGTTGCCAGATTGGATAGGGAAAGAGGTCGCCGAAAAATAGAAAACAAAAAATGAAAACATTCAAAATGTGTTTTCATTTTTTTCATTCGAAATCAAATTATTTTTGAAAAAAAAAATAAAAACAATCTCCAAACATAAAAAAGTAGTATGTGTTTTCTGTATTCAAAAACAGAAAATTAATTTTGAGTATAGCTACCAAACACAACCATAGTTTTAAAGCTTCACTCGAAGTTATATTTTGTTGTAGTATATATATCCTTCTCCCTTTGAACCCATCATACCTTGATAGTTTAAATAGTTTGAGATGTTTTTACCTAATTATATTTAAAAATATAATAAAATAATGAATCATAACAGTCATCTCTAGCCGAATATGCTTGGGTGTTCCAATGTATTATAAGAGTTATATGAATGAACAAATATTGACACCAGATACATAAATAATTTTACAATTTTAAATTATTAAAATGCAAGTTCAATATACTTGCGGGGAATATAATGCAAACCAAAGTGTGGCTAGATACAACTCATATATTATAAATTTATAATACTAGAGGAGTTTTTTTTGTGCGAGGTCAATTTGAAATACACACATATATATAGAGTTTATTAGAACGACGACATGAGATCAGCTTCTTATCATGAAAATTTTAATCTGTACCATTAGATCTTGTAACTAACAATTCATATTAGACTTTTATTTAACTGTAGTTTCACTATAATAAATCTACTACAGTTAAAAGTCTAATCTGACTATTAAATTTTAATTTAATAATTTATATTAAAGATTTTTAGGGTGACTCACATACGCTAGTAACATAACTATATATATATATATATTATATACTATAATACGTGAGGAGAATGAAGAAATCTTAACCGATACGGGAAAGAGGGAAAAAAAAGTAGCAATCAGAGAACGAGAGCTGGCGGTGTCCTGGGTGGCATTGCGGATCTGCTCACGTGGAAGGCCCACGTGACGCTGTGTCCTGGGCGGCGTGGCGGCTGCCGCCGTACGGGAAACAGCCCTCCGAAAACCACGACCGTTTCCCGTACGAGGGCGTCCATGATCTGCCTCTGCACCTCCGCCACGATCTCCTCCACTTCACACCCTTCACCCGACTGCGGCGCCGCCTTGGACCACCGGCTCAGGTCGCCCTCTACCAGCGTGTCGATGTCTTCCAGAGCCTTGCAATCCGCCGACGGGAAACTCCTGATTTCGCGGCACAGAGCGTTGAGCACCGTGTGTCCACAAAAACCACCGCCCACAAACGCCAAACATCGTCGCCTCACAGCGACGTTACTATTCACCGGTTTCAAAAGTTCCTCGACCCGACTGAAAAGCAGCCTCTGGTTGCCCCTCCGGCAGCTCTGCTGCCTGGCTCCGTCGCCGGCGGCAGCGATGATGTAGCTGGACGCTTCGAGAAGTTCAAAGATTGAGGTGTCTAGAGAGCGGGTTGGAGAGAGGGTGCTTGAAATGGAAACTCGGGTCTCTGTGCGTATTCCGGAGTGTCTTAGCACCGTAGCAATGTACTCAAATTCGGCTCCAGCGGGTTTTGACTGGTCATCGGCGGGTTGGCTTGGGTATCTAGCCGGCCACTGCGACATCCGTACTCAAATTGAATAATAGAGAGTACAGACAAACACATCACACACACGACACACGTCAGATCAAATGAGGATAGCGTACCACGAAAATGGACGGACATCATCCAATTAATTAAACCCACAAAAAAATGGGAAACAATAATGTCCTCCTGGTCTTGGGCAGGTGTGTTTTGAGTGTTGGGGGAAGATTTCATTTTCATCGTACCTGTAGTCGGTGAGGTGGTGTGGAAGATTTCTTGCTGATGAGCTCATTGCAGATCGGCGCGGCCTCGGAAGGGCTTGCAGGTTCTCTCACGGACGGCTCTTCCGGTGTCCTTTTCAGGCGGACGGATCCGAAACGTTTTCCGGCGGACTTCTCCCATTTCTTTCCTGCCGATTTTCGCCGCTGCTTTTGTAAAGCCCTTTGCTGTGGTTGAGATCTGGGTGGCTTCGACAAGCATTTGATAGCCGAGTGTGACTGGTTTTCACCAGACGCGGCGAGCCGCACATGACTCACGTGGGGTGTTCGATATTTGGCCGGTAAGACAGTTGCCGGGGCTGGCATGCTTGGCCTTGGACTTCGATCTTCGACCACGCATTTAGTCGAGGTGGCCTTGTCTGATTTCTTCGATTTGATGGGGACTCTGATCGCAACTAATTCGTCTCCTCTGTTCTTCTCTCTAACGGTGTTTGTTATGTCAGCCCCAAACCTTCTCCGGCTCACCACACTTTCCTTAACTTGCCTCACAATCTGTCTCGTGTGCCCCACGGGGCTCCTCGTCTCGTCTCCCGTGGGTTTGATGACGCAACCCCTCCCCCCCAATTCATAGCTAAAACTGTTGTTGTTCTCTCTGTTGATCTGCAGTGAGAGCCTGGGGTGCACGTCCGACCGCCTTCCCGCCGACGTTCGAGGGGACTCTGGCAAGGACCGCGTGCCGCCGCAGTTGGAGACTCGGCCCTTCCGCGTCTGTTGAAGCAGTATTGATTTTCGTTGCGGAGTAGATACCACGCCGCTGCGAATGGACGGGGATGGAGATTCGGGGATGAGATCGAGACCCATCAGTCTAGCTACTAGATTTGGGGTCTTTGGTCCTGGGGAAGAGCCGCTTTCTGATGACAAATCTGCATCTCTTGTCCGCGTTACTGCTGCTCTGCTGCTGGTTACTACTTTCAGGGCTGTGTCTCTTCTTGTCTTTGTTTGGATTCTCATCTATTATAAGTCAAAACAAAAACAAAATCATCATTGTTACCATGATTGCTATGTTTTTGGAATTATAGACAAGGAGCCTTGGGAAATGGGTAAGCAAAGCAGTTGATGACATCGGGCACTCCAGAGAAACTTAACTGGATTTGTCTGTAGGCCTTGCTGTAAATCTTTTTCTAGGATAGGGGACAACGAGGCTGCTTCGATTTCCAATATTGTTTGGATGCTTTTCCCCGCAGCTTCGACATGGGATTACAAAATATCCATCATTTCAAATTTGAAAAATAAATAAACAGAGAGAGAGAGAGAGAGAGAGAGCGAACCTTTGGGGGGCTCTCGAGGGAGAAGAGAGTTGGTGTTAACAGATCTGTGGCGAGGTTGCAGACAGAAATGGAATGGGTGGAAATCAAGGAGTTGAAGGGCACTAGTCATGCAGCCAGAGGGGCTGTCCACGTCTCCGCCGCCACTGCCGTCGCGGTGTCCTCTCTCGGTGGATGTCCGCCTAATAGTCCGGTACCATTCTCTGCCCATGATAACGTGGTCCTGTTTTGCTCCTACCTAGGATTGTGTTTCTAACAATTAGTAGCAGACAATATTCAAAAGGAAAATGAGTGGAAGCCAAAAAAGGGGCGACGGGAAAACACGTTCGAAGAAGAAAATGGGTTCAAAATTTAGGCTAATGGGGTATAGATGACGAAGTCTTGAAGTCGGATCCATCATGGAGACAGACTACTGTGTGTCGGGTGACCTGGTCACTATTTTTGTGCTTCATAAATCTCTCTCTTTGAGTCTTTCTCTCTCTATGGCAGTGCCCCATTGAGAACTGATGTTGCCAATGCTTGCGCTACGTGCTAGAACCGATAAGAGCTAACAAATTAAAAGTTTAATAAATTTATATATATGAAATGATATTAATCATAAATTATACTTATAATTTGTATTTTAATTATAAATTATATTAAAATTTTAAATTTTGAGTCATGTGTTTAAAATTTTAAAAGAATTATAATTAAAATATATATTTCCAATATAATTTGTGATAAATTATATACTTTAACTACTCTAATATGAATTGTTCAAGTAATATATACTTTAATTACAAACTTTTTGAGGGAATGTAATTTTTGTGTGTACCTATAATATATATATATATATATATATATATATACTGTCAGGAGTACGTTCCTAATTTATGATCATTGACAACTCAACTAATTAATTACGACATGTAAAAGGTACTTGTATGGTTGTAAGTCTGTACCGTAACGTTCAAAATAAACTAATTACTTGCAAAAGGGCTTGACCAGAGGCCGCAAAACGACTTGGGGCCGCGGATGCTAATAGGCATGTTTCGAGCCCATGGGTCGTGTGGCTCGTACTAACCCACCATTTAATCAACCCCCACCTAATTTTGCAGATCGACCATAGGCCGAATTGCCAGCTCTAGCATCAGCTTCTTCTCACTCCTCTTTTTGGAAAGAAAGAAAAAGAAGAAGAAGAAAACATTTGCCTCAGACTTTTATCTACAATTCAATTTCGTGTAAATCAGATATTTTCTTGTGGGCAAGATTCAAAACAGGCAAAGCACAAAGTACAGGCAACAATGACAAAGAGATATCCTTTGAGTAAAAACATGTTCTCTTATTGTTAAGTTCGATAGAATTTCTATTGACCTCATGAAGGTTGAGAGAATCACAGAAGTGAGTGAAAAAGAAGAGCTCGAGAACCTCATACTTGACTGAGATGAAGAATGGGAAAAGAAAAACCTAGAAAATGAAAAATGGAAAAAGAACATGTAAGACATTTAGAAATACAAACAATAATTTCCCCATAAGTAGAATATTTTGAACTCTGGTGTGCAACAGTTGTTGAAGGGTTAGGTATTACATTGAGGATTATTTTATTTGCAAGTAATTTATATAAATAATTCACTCATAAATACTTTTTATGCCATTGGATTAATATGATTTTTTTAAATAATATCACACGAAAATAAATATGTCCTGAATTACATATCTATAAAAATATAACCACTAGATAACCCAAAATTAATACGAAGAATAAAAGATTATCAATATATATACTTGAACAATGATACATTCAGGTAGATTATGCAAATAATTCTTGTCTTGACACATTCATATATTGTTACTATATTAATATATATATATAAAATAAAAAATTATAATACTAGTCCAACAAATGCAATATTACTGCACATATTATTTACAAACCTACCTTCAATAATATTTTCTTATATACCTTCTCTATCATTTAATATATTAGTTTGATAATGCTTTTGTAAGGATGTTTTTGTTTATAAAATAAAAAGAATCAACAAAAATTGTTTGGTAAATTTTTTAAAAAGTATCTATAAAAAATATTTTTGCTTTTTTATCCTCCAAAAGTAAAAGCAATTAAAGAATTGTTTTTAAAAGTTACTTTTATAGGAAGTAGTTTAAAAATAATTAAAATTTTAATATTATCTCACTGAAAATGTCATTACCAGCTGATAGAAACCTCTACTTGTGTTCTTTGAGAAGGTTGCCTGAGACTTGTTTCTCTAAGGGTTGCCAGGTGGCGCAAGGATGGGTGGCACAAGTAGGGATGACAATTAATCTAGCCCACCCGCCCCAATTCAAGCCTTTTTTACCCACCCCAAAGAGACGACAGGGCAGGCACAGATATTAGCTGATTTGTTCCGATTTGATTTTTCATTATTATTTTATATCTGATCCACCTTGCCGCTCTATTTTGCCTCGCTTTCCCTTAAACTCACCTCCCCACCCTCCCATTGCCATCCTTTTAGGCATAAGAGAGGAACGTGGGAGCAGGAATTTTTTCCTTTGGGGAGGGGGAGGGGGGTGTTTTTTTAAAATAATGTTTTTAAAATTATAATACAGTCAAAATTATATTTTTATCTTTTAAATTCTTATAATAATTTAATTATTAATTTATCAAAATATTTATCGTATACTAACTTGTTTATCTTTATAGTAATTTTCTTCTAACACAATAAAAAATATTTTCTTTTAAAAGTATAATATTAATAAACTAGCTAACTGTTTTTATTATTACGTACGAAGTGATGAGATCACATAAAAGAAAAAAGTAATAAATAAATAAATTGCTCACAGTCGAGATTTAAGCAATTTTCAATCGTACATTTTTCTTAGGTGGATGCATTATTATATAATACAATTCCTACCGCCCCAACCACCTCGACAAAAACAGCCAGTCATGCAGGTCACCTTCAAGAAGCTTAAGAAAGCATATAATAATCACTGTCAAAAAAAATGATCTTCAAACTTTTTTTCTTTTCTTTTCCTCAAATAGAACGACCGCCTTGAATGGAATGGAAATTTTACGAGCCCATGTGAGGAGTACATTTATTTGATTCGATTGACAAACTTATAATAATAAGAAGGGAAAAAAAAGGGAGTTAGTACTGCACCTTGGCTCTAATTATTTATTACACAAAACAAAAAATATACATATGCATACACAGATTATACATAATCGCATTAACAATAGTATGTCTATTTGACGCATTTAGGGTAGCCCAATCATCAATTCGGTTTGCACGTTAAAACGGGTTGGCCTCCGTGACTTGTCGGCGTCCTATGTCACATAAAACTTAGGAAACATGAGGATTAGAACAAAAAAGCAATGGGAAATAAAAACAAGAAGGAGATGTATTTTTAAATAAAAGGAATTATGCATGAATCAAGGCGGTAACATAACATTAGGTTAAAAAGTACTAGATTTAACCCGTGAGGGACGCAATCTAATCATGGGTGGTCTGCCATTCCCTCTTGTTATAAATGCAATTGTCATACATTTCACATGTTAAATGAAATTCTAATATAAACAATGTTCTAAATTTAAAATATTACATAAAATATGAATTCAAAAATACACTAATACATATAAATAGTATTTAATTTGTATAGGATACTTAAATTGGATTAATATTATTTAAAAAAAAATCATACGAGTGTGTCATACCTACAAATAGAATACCTTATAAAAACATGTATAAAAATTACAGGAAAAAAGAGATTAGAATAGTGTGAGAGTAAAATCATTTTCCCACAACATTGAAATTTTGGCGCTCCCTTAGAATTCCCCAGGGATCTAACTTAAACTAGGGCGTGAATAGGCTTAGTAGAGTCGACTGTGAAGCTAATTCTCAATGAATTTATTGAATACATGACTCCATCGCATTCAAATCTAATACTATAATATTAATTGTAATCTAAAATTCTAAATTATAGTTAATATTAATAATTAACAAACTAAACTAAAGTGCTAGTATATATATGCCTCAAATAACACATAATAATTAATATGAATATATAAAACAAATAATTAAATATTAAGTAGCAGTTGAATCAGTTGACAGTAAAAAAAATATTCATATATACTTTATATTTTTCAATAGTAGGTTGGTGAATGCACGCTCCTAATTGGCTAATTCATACTCACAATCTGTACGTTCGCATGCGCCCAGTAGGTCTGAGCACATAGCGATATTAGCAATGACAAACAACTATGTGCGAGCAGGCCTCATTAGCAATATTATAGGCACCTGCATAACCAAGACGACCAAATTACCTTTCCTCGAAAACCCCAAATCCCGAACCCAATCCTTCCATTTTATTTTTAATATAAGTGACGTGTGCGCACCTGACTATTCCTGAGGATCTCCGATACGGCGATACCTCACCAACTCACCAAATCATATAAAACGCAAGCTTATGCATGAATAGATGACCGGCAACATTAAGACGTACCCCAATAGTAAACATATCCCAGTAAAGTCGTCCCTCAGCCACCACACCATTATCCATGCATCAATCCCTGAATCCCTATCACGTACGTTGATCTTGCACCTGGGGCTGGGGTTGCGTGCACCCAAACCCATGCCTTATGAGCCCCCCGCTGAATTAATTTCTAATTATTTCGTATGAATTTTAGAACATATTTTGGTATGAAATTTGATTTTTGAATTCTGATTTTTACTTCAATTCTAATTTGAAAATAATTTTTGTTTAATAAGTCATAGGTTTTTAAAAAAAGTTTTTTAAAAAAATTAAATCCATAAAAAATAAAAAAAATGTTACAAACCCATAAATATAAAAACATTAAAATAAAAAAAAATTCAAAAACTATTTGAATCCCATACCAAAATTGAATTTAAATTAACTTTTTTAAAACAGCTATGAGAATTATCTATTTTGAAATTTCAATTCTAAAATTAAACAATTTAAAATTTATCTAGACCCCCCACTTTTAAAAGTAATCAGTGAATTTATTTGAACCAAATGTAATCTTGGGCTTGATTAGTAGTTGTCAAAACATGTTTCTGTTTTTAAAAATAAAATCTAACAGAATGTGTTTGATATAACTGTTTTATGAATAAAATTATACTTTATTTAAATCACAAATTTAATTAAATATATAATTTTAAAAACATCTTTTAGTTATTTTTTATTTTTAAATTTATATATAATTTTTTTTAATTCTCTTTCATCTACTTTATTATATAAGTCCACCATACTTTTTTTATATACTTTTTGAAGAACATGATTTAAAAAAACGCTGTTTTAAAATACATTTCTCCCCAACCAAACACAATTTGTTTTTAAAATTTAAAATTGAAACTCAACTCCAATAAAAACTTAAATTATAAAACCAAAATAAAATTTAAAGATGGCTAATTCTACAATCTATAACAATTTTAGTATTTTTAAAATTAGTTCGAAACTAAATTTATTTCTTCAAAGATGGCTAATTCCTCTGGTTAAGAGTAGGCAACAAATATCCGCACCCGCTGGGCTTTGGGCCTTTTGTTCCTTTATCTGGCTTTACGTGGGCAAACTTTACTTCTGTGTGGGCCTTATCTTTAGATGGGTTAAACTATCCTCTAACCTATGTATATTTTTTATTAATAAAATCATTAAAAAAAGGATATTCTTACCTGTTACCTCGCCCGCTATCCGCTCCGCCCTCGCTATGTGGGATGGGTTATCCCGCCCAATTAAGAGCAGAGAGTGATAATAGGTAACGGGGTATCCCGCCCCACCCCGCTTAATTTGATAATTTTTATTTATAATTTTATAATATTTCAAATAGTATTATTTAATTATTATTTTAAATTTTAAATTTTTTGAATGATATTTATTATTATAAAATTAAATTATTTTTGATAATTTTTTGGTTAAAAATGATATAGAAATTTGATTTAAGGTAAAATTATTCAGGTGAATAAATCTAATAAAAAACGATAGCAAGATATGGACGGATATAACCTCATTCGTAAATACATTAAAGAACGGAATATCCTGCTACGCCTACATGTGGAACAAAATTTTAAAATTTAATCTACCGCCTAAGCGAGGGTGGGAGACAGTAATAGGCTAATTCTGATCCCAATAGAACCCGAATCACCCATATCAACTGCTTCATGGAACCTCTAAAAGGCAAACTTGTCTTAAAAGAGATCAATAGAGACCGATGACAAGGAGTAGGGGAATGAAGCCTCTCCCACCTAACCCTATCATAGGACGTGATATCTCACCCCGCCTACACATGAAGCAAGATACGATTTTAAAATTTTACTATCTACCTAAGTGGAGGTGGAATACGATAATAGATATAATAGATAGAACCCACCCCTAAGTTATAGCGGCAGCTTTTACTTGTCCGTGTGGCATATACGGGGCTTGGAGTTGGAACTAAAATAAATAAATAAATATTCGGTGGGCTTGTTCAGAGTCTCCATGCAAATTTTCCATTTGTTGCAGAAGAAAAAAATATGAATTAATTAATTACTACCGGAAGAAGAGGAAGGGAAGTCTACTAGCACCTTTTCACGCAGCCTTGCATTTTCCTCTAACAGGAGTTTCTCCTGGATTCGAGAGGAATAAAGCATTAGAAAACGTGTGCATACACACATATATATGAAAAACGAAAGGTGGCGAAGACATCATATCTTTCATGCAGTCCCAAAATAAGTGGATCCCATTTTCTACAATTTTAAAAATAAGAAAAATTATATATGAGACTCAACCATACCCATGTGTCTTCCACTAAATAGAAGCAACTTCTTCCACGAAATATATGTTAAAGAGTTTTGGAAAAAGAGTTTATAAGTTTTATTTATTTATTTTCAAATACTCATAAACAGTTTATGTAAAAGTAATCTCCCCCATATGGAGCTATAATCATAGAAAATTGTAGGATGAAGCCAAGAATCAACTTACTCTTGCTTTAAGTTGTTCTGTCTGATCTTTAAATAACTGCGCCTGCAGTGACAGTAGCAAGCCCCGCATGGCCATCGGTTACATTTCCATGCCAAAGATTTGGGGGGCACGAAGCCAACCAATTAGATTAATAACAAGAAACAAAAAACTGTAAAGTTTGCTTTTCTCAGCAATCAGTGGCGTATTCATCTTCATACTCTGACCTACCCGTAAATACCAATTGACGCTACATGGCACGTGCTATGGGGGTGTTTGGGGGAATCTATATAACACCCACATAAAATATTTAAAACGTTTCAGGACAGGTTTTAAATCCGTTTTTAAACTTGGCAGCACCTTTTGTTTTTGTTTATAAACACTTGATTATAAAAATAAGAACTGGCCCAACACTGTGTATGTAACAAAATAAGACCCAGACAACCAAGGAGGCTAAGAAGTCAAGTAACAGATCATCATACTTTTTTCACTCTGATATTGTGTAAGCTTTGCTCCAGCTGGCTGCTGATCCCATCAAGTTCCTCAAGGGAACATGCCCCCAAGCATTGTCCCAGCAGCTTCCTACAATTCGCTCTGGTAATTAACAAAGTTGTATCGGAAGAATAGATTTTATAACGGTAAATTTTAGATGGCGTTAAAACCTTTTGGAAACTTCAATGTGCTTAATCTTATTAGCCATAGTTGCTGTCTCCCTCTTCAGATGCTGCATACAGAGACAAATTTGACTGTTGTTTAGCAATTAATTGGAAATGCATTAATAGATTAGCATACAAGCTCATATCAAGCTCATATCATAGAGTAATTGGGAAGAGGGCCTGGCGGGTGTTTAGTACCCTTCAAATAAAATTTTGAAAAACAAAAAACATCGGTTTTGCAATATTTTATTGACATAACATGTATAGGTTACCATAAGTGAAATGTGCAAAACTAGGTTCTACCATTTTAAACACAAAGTAATTTTCAAAACTTGATCTTCAGCTGAAATCATAATTTTATCAATTTTAGTTTTCAGCTTGGTTTTAATATAGCAGTCAAACATATCCTTTGTCTCTAACCTGCATGTGTTGTTCCATTTCTGTGCTCATTTCTACTGGTTCTTTTGAAGACTTTTGATATCTCTGAATCGTTTTTTGCATGCTGAACATTCAAGAACAAAAAGTAAATAAAATTAATAATTGCGCTAAAAGACATCACTTATCATTGCCCATACTTTCAAGTAAATTAAAAACCTCTAAAAATAACATTATTAATGCTTAGAGGAATTTGAACTTCAATATATACTAAGGGTATAATCGAAAATAGGGTTAAACCCATATAAAAGCTGCTACCGTGGTTGTTGTATGAATAACAAAATAACAATATCTTTTCTTCGTCTTCTTTCTATGTTTGCTTTCTCTGTACAATACTTTAATATGGTATTATAGTAGAACAATCACAAACTTTGTTTTCTATTTTGTTCTTAGTTCTTTCCTATTTTCTCTTTTCTTTTGGGATTTGGATTCACTGGTAAGTAACGTCAGCTCACCACGGTGGTGAGCTGACTTATTTCGGATTTTGTTGATATTGGTTTCAAAAATTAACCGTTAGATTGAATGTTCATGTAATATATACCATGGCTGTAAAATTTAAAGGTGATCTAACGGTTAAGTTTTATACAAATTCAATTAGAAAAAATATGAAGATAAATAAATAAATTTTAATTTAATAAAATTCATATTTTTTCTAATTGAATTTGCACAAAACTTAACCGTTAGATCACCTTTAAATTTTACAGCCATGATATATATTACATGAAAATTCAATCTAACGGTTAATTTTTGAAACCAATATCGACAAAATCCGAAATAAGTCAGCTCACCACCATGGTGAGCTGACGTTGCTCACCAACGAATCCAAATCCTTTCTTTTGTTAACTTTTTCCATTATTGGGCTCTGATATGACTTGTTCTGTTATTTCTAATGTGAGTTATTAAAAGTTGACATAGTTGATTGTATTGTCATTGTTATCAACTACAGTCATTGTTATCAACTCTATATTGTGATTGTTGAGAGTTGTATTCTTCTTCAAGTGACACCAAATAAAGGAAGAGATAATCATTTATTCAAGATCAAGATACATCATCTAAAAGAGAAGGTCTAAAGAAACAGATTGAGGTAAACCATTCCTGAATCGTACAACTTGTTGTTGAAACGTGCAAGAGTTTTTTAACTCCAAATTGTACCATATGAAAGAGGAAGTCAACAAAGAAGCATATTGAGGTGAATAGCTCCTGAACCATATAACTTGTTATTGACATGTGCATAGATTTTTTAGCTCCGAATTACATCAAATTTTACCCATGGATAGAGAAATTCAAGATCTATAAGTTTTTTTTATCTTGAGTCGTTTTAAGCTTTGTAGAGAAAGTTTTAGGCACAATACTCACACTAGACATGCAAACACAATCATGGATACGTGAAGGGTGTTTTAGCTCCAAATTTCACGACATTTCACCAGTAGATAGATGACTTCAATATAACTTTGGTTTTGACCTCAAGTGAATTCGAGCAATGTAGAGAAAATTATGGTTAAAATACCAACATCGACACATGCAGATCACAGTTCACCAAATGAATAATTGAGATCTATTTGTTTTTAAAGAAGTGATCTAATGGGTAAGATTATATTGAATAATAGATTAATGGTGAAAATCTGAATGATGTATTAAGTTAAGAGAGAGGCTCTAACCTAGATCCATGGGCTGAAATTAAATGAGAGTTGATTGTCGGTTATATGAGAGGAGTTTAGGGTTATATAAGGATTTATTAGGGGTGTTAAATGGGCGTGCCGGGCCCAACCCGCATGGGGCCGGGCCTAAACGAGTTGAGCCCGTTTAGGCCTGCTTTTAAACGGGCCAAAAAATTCTGGCCCGGCCTAGCCCGCTTGCGGGGCGGGCTGGCCCGCGAGCCAGCCTTTATTATAATAATAAATAATAATATTTATTATTATTTTTATTACTACATATATTAATTACGCAAATAAATTTAACAAGTGTCATATAGCCTAATGGTTGTGTTGTTTATGTCTTTGATGAGGTTTTGGGTTCAAGTTGCACCTATAGCATATTTTGCAAAGGATTTTTAGCATTTTAGGAGAGGTATGCTGGGCAGGTCAGGCTGCTAGGTGGGGCGTGAGCGGGTTGGATTGTTGGGGTGGGAGGGGGTGTGGGCTGGGCTGTGTGGGGTGAGCTTGAGGGTTGGACCTGTATATGTTATGGCCCACGGGCTAGCCCGTAACCGTACGGGCTAAGCCCGTTTAAACCGCGGCCCGTGGGCCACAAATTGTTTAAGCCCATGTTAAAACGGGCTCAAATTTAACTGCCTAGCCCGGCCCATTTTACGGGCCAGCCCGCACGGCCCGCGGGCTGGTGGCCCGTTTAACACCCCTAGGATTTATATACCTAAATTTTGTTCTAACCTATTGTGTGAGATATGGAGAGAGCTCCAGAGCTTTTTAGTTAACAATCTATGAAGAAAAGTGAGTTATAGTTGTAGAGACTCATGTTTAGGTCCATGAGTTAGTTTGTATTAGTAGATGTCATTATTTGAATAGTAATTTGCTCGGCGATACGAGCGTTTTGACAGCAATTAGGTTTAATTTGAAATCTAAAACCCCGAAGAGTTAATTATGTAATTTGTGTGCTTATTAAATAAATAAATAAATAAATAAAATATAAATAGGAGAGAGAGGGGCTCCTAACATATTGTCATTTATGATTTGGAGAAAGAGAGAGCGTAAAGGAGAGCCTAGAGCTTGGAGCGTAAAGCTTGGTTTTTGGGTTGATTCAATATGTGAACTCATTCCAGGTAGGTGATTCTAATCTTTGCATCTTTCTTATGCTCCTATCTTCCTCTAGCCTTAGGGTAGAGAAAATGTAGCAACAAGCATGAACCTTAAGTTGTAAGATTTCGAGTTAAATGAGAAATTGATGAAATCATATGTTATTTGAGAGTTGAACATTGCTATTATTTCTTCTAAGTATTTAAGAAATCATTTTATGGGTTTATACATGCTTGAAGACAGAATCGAACTGATATAACTGGGCTATAGGGCAAAACTAGGACGAACACAATCGTAGGGTTACTTCTGACAAGAAGCTCCAAGCTTGCTTGAGGCTTAAGTGTCAAGCTAGCCTCAAGCAAGGTATCGAGCATTAGGGTCGAGCAGGAGTGTTGAGCTAGGTAGAGCATCGAGCAAGCTCGAAGCTATAGTTTTGAGTTGGGTACTTTGAGCAACCAGTTGTGAATAGCTCGAAGCCTAGGAGTGTCGAGCTTGCCTTGAGTAATATCGAGCATCGAGCGTCGAGCGTCGAGTAGTTGGATAGTGTTGTCAAAAACCCGTGTTTTGTGTATAAAACAAAACTTTATGGTACAGAATATTATTGTTTACTTGGTATGATATGTTAATTGGTATGAATATGATTATGAGTGCAGAACCTCATAGCATTCATGTGCTTGGATGTTGGTGTTTTGTTGGTTTGATTAACGAGTTAACCGAGGTACCATATAGGACTTGCTAGAGGCCGAAGTCTCCCATATGGTTGGTTAACTGCATGAGGTCCCATATGTGGTAGGCTTGGCACTGCATTCCCACATATGGATGGAAGGCTATGAGAGCCTTGCTATGTGTTGGCTTGATTTTGATGTAACAGTGATTGATGTATTCTATGATTGTTGTGAATTCATTTGAATTTCGTAGGACATCACACGACACACTAAACATGTAGCTCTAGATGTTCGTTTTGGTAGGGTGGTGTGGAGTTATAGGTCACATACTAGGCATTTGGGCTCATGCTATATTATTGTCATGTCTTTTTTTAGGTTCCGATAGGAAATAACCATCAAACTTGCTCTTGAGCAGACTAAATTTCATTGATGTAGGGAACTTTCCTTCTTTATTATCCTACTGACTTATTGTTTTGCATTATTATTTTCTTTCTTTCCGAACATGAGTCCGTGACCGTTGTATTGTTGAGAACCTTTTTCTTAGTTTTCGGTATGAGTTATTGACATGATATTTATGTGCTATGATTGATATTGTTCTTTTAATTACATGTCATTGAAAATGTACAGGAATACCTATGTTATATGATTGTACAAGTTCATTTAGGGTAGCATCCACTATGCGAGCCCCTTATGGTGCTAGTCACCAATCCTTTGCCTTCAGGTGCAGGCTTGGGGTAGTCGTGTTCTCAATTTCGGATCTCTTGGAGTTAGGGGTTTGACAATAGTGATTGTAAATTAACCGAAGATCAAAATCCAGTCACAAAGAGTGTGTTCTAATCATTCAAGAGGTCAGAAGGAGAAACCCTAGAAGAGGAGGGTTAGTCTACAACAACAAAAGCTTCAATTTGATTCTCTTAGGTTAGTGGTTCTATCTGCTTGTAGTTAAGTTATTAAAATAATGAACCTGATTGTGTTTGATTTGAGAAATCATCTGTATACTCTTTGTATAGCTAGAACCATTAAGGTTTAGCTATAATTGTGTTGATTGTAATTGGGTAATGAACCCAAGGACAAAGACCCTAAAACTTGTATTTGAGATAGTGAGCTTTGGGTAGCAATGTGCTATCCTGAACCGCATAGTGGATATATTGTGGTTAACAAATTGTTAATGTTGGAAAAAATATGATTTGTTAAAGCTGTCATGAACATTTTTAAGTCTGGAGACTCGAAAACCCAAAGATTTACAGGGTCAAAGAGTCAAAACCTTGATAACAGAGAATGGATACTACGCGTTCTTATGTTGGTAAACTCAAAAACTCGAAGGTCGTAGAGTCAAAGGGTCGAAGATAATGGATTAGTAAAAACTAACAGAACATAAGATGAAATTGAGATTCAAAAACTCGAAGAGTCAAAAAATCGAAGATAGTTGATCATAGGAAACTGTCAGTATATAAGATAAATCTAAAACTCGAAGACTCGAAAGTCATAGAGTCAAAGGGTCGTAGAATCAAAGGGTCAAAGATAATGGATCAGTAGAAACTTACAAAACATAAGATAAAACTGAGAATCGAAGACTCGAAGATAGTTTATTAAGGAAAACTATCAGTATATAATAAATCTGAGACTTGTAGACTCGAAAGTCAAAAAGTCAAGCCTCAAAGCTAATCATGGAAATTAATCATTCAGAGTTGAAGCGTCGAACGATGAAGAGTCTAGATTCGACTTGAGAAGTTTTGAATTGTGTTTTTGGTCTATTATTTCACAGTTTATGATATTAGATGTGGTGTGTGTTCTTAAGCATGAGATGCCAGATTTAACATATGATTTATGTTGCTTGAAATTGTGATAAGTTATGTTGTCATGATTGGTTGTATCTTTCTTGGAAAATTGGTTCATACTTGAGTGTCAGAGAGGCTAGAATTGAAAACATGAGAGGCTAGAACTAAAATCTGAGGGACTGAAGCTTGAGAGGCTATGAGCTAGTATAGAGCTTTTAAGAACCAAATAAGAAACAAGTAGTCATCAAATTAAGGACCACGATTAAACTTCTTCTTAACGACCTTTATATAAAAGTCTAGAAATGTTCGGTCAAAAGACTTATGTATTTTTGTCAATCATATCATCAAGATAATGCAGGCAATTGACCTAATTCAGGGCCGGCCTTATAATTTGGGTGGCCCTAAGCGTAATACTACAATAAGGCTCTTGTAGTTTTGATAAAAAAACTTCATTGTTGGAGGATTAGAAGAATTACATTGATGAGCTTATTTATGGATAATACTTTTAAAAAAGTTTATTCATGGATCTGGGTAGTCGTTATCTCAATTTCAACAACTCAGCTGTGATCCTCTCCTCTCAATTAATTCGAACTTGTGGAACTGTGGGAGTCTATCTAGGTAGTCGAAGACTGAATAAGAAAAGTAAAGAGATGGTGATATTTAATTAAAAAAATATTCATTAAATATGTATTTTTAAAAATCCATGCTCAGCCCATGTATGTAGGGCCCTTCCTTTAGTAATTGATTCAATTGAAAAAAGATGAATGGTAATTTTTGGAGGCCCCTCAAATTTGGGGGCCTCAAGCAACCACTTGACCCGGCAAAAAGCCAGGGCCGGCCTAGAACTAATGTCTAGGCCATAACCAATCTAACTCAATTCCCTCCCCTGCCATTGGAGACCTTTCCATAGCCTGTACTCTTATCTGCCAAAGGTCAGACTATCAGGAAAACGCAATTCATGCTACTGAAAAAGAGTCCAATAAACAACAGCCATTATTAATCATTGATTAGACAGTCACTCTCATGTCTCAATATATTTACTAGCTACCATAGTTGGAACTACGTGAGTTATCTCTCTGACAAGGTTAAAGCACCTCATTCATTTTGCAAGAGAACTTGCAACGGGATATTGTCTGCGATCCTATATGTTGGCGCACTCTGTCATGTAAGTTGAGCGATAGAGTGGACTCTCGCTCATAATGCAAATTGTCTCTACGAAAATCATTTTACAAAGTTCTTCTAATGCTCCTCCATATCCTTTAAAAATTATCTTCTAAATATTTTCAAAAAATCATAAAATTTTAAAAAGTAATCAAGTGATGAAAAAGGATTCTATTTCTTGGCAAAATCATTTTAAAAAATTATTTTCTAAATGGAACTCTGCGTTTTCACAAAACAACAGATAGAACCATAATTTGTTTAAAGTTATGTGATTAATGATTATATAAATTTATTAAGCTTATGATAATTAATAGAACTAGTACGTAATGTTCTCCTATTGTTGTTGTTGATAAAGGCCACACTAGTATAATATGCCTAATTATCCAAGGAACCCTTTGTGTCTTGCAAGGGTATGGAATATGGATAAGGCTGTTAACTAGTTGAGTCCAGCTGAGTTTCGGCTTAAACAAACCGAACTCCTTCAAAATTTCATGAAAATCCAAACTAACCTTTGGGTCAAGCTTTAGGTCAGACTTGAGTCTAGGCTCGTTTAGACGTAGCTCAGACTAGTAAGCTTGTTTTAGTTTTATTTGGGCTTTGCCCCGCCAACAAACTCAAAATACTGTGTGTTTTGCGCTAACTAATAAAAAAATATTAATACATTCATAATTAAATCATTAAACATAATATTAATATGTTAACATAACAAGTTAATAATATAAAAATATTATTCTATATTGATCCGCCTAAACAAATTAATTTATATATCGAGCCATTTGTTAAATTCAAACTCCATTTTGGCCTAAGATCATTAAAATTATACTTAGATTCACATTTGAAGGGCAACTTGGCTCCCTAAGATCATTGGCATTGACTTCATCAAATTTGCATTAATTGATGAATGATGAAAAAAGTCTTGTATGAGACTCAAAATCTTTTATGTGAGCTACACTAAACATAGTTTTTTGGGATACACTATGTACTCGCCAAGTGTCCCGGGAACCGCATTAACTGCAAATTTAATCCCTTCTTCTCTGATGTAAACACTCTTGTCGCACGAACTCTAGTGGCATGGTCGATAGTATTGGTGCCTCCTGATCCATCTAGTCGTCCAGTATGCACGAGCCCCAAGACCCCAAGCTGCCTAAGCAAGTCGATACAAACCAGAAGACCGTGTAGATCCAGTGTCGATCGACAAATTTGACATCCTTGCAGCATTGCCCAAGAATGATCAGGCGGCCAGCCGTATACCATGTGTCTTCGACTCCAATGAAGGTGTTGGTACTATCAAGGGCAACGAGCAGCGAGGGCAGGGGGAGAAGCAGCATGGTTATAGAAGTCGACGGAGATCAGGAAAGAGAGGAGGTAGAGGAGGCGATCCTACTGCCGCATGAAATGGTGGCAACGAGGGGTTACAACCGGTCGCCATTTATCACGAGCTTTTTTTTGTGTTGTTGATGAATCTAAAATGAGATGTTTAATAGTCTTTAAATTTATAAAAAAATAATAATATTTTTCATTTAAATTTAGGAATAAATTGGCCTTTAGTTTTTTGTTTTTTTAATAACAAATGTAATTGAAGGTTTAGAAGACTAAAAAGATAATTAAGCACACACTGACACAAGGATCATCCACCATACTCTTCTCATCAAATGGATCTTATTTTTTTAGATAGCCAAAAGCCTTGACTAGTCGACAGGTCCACTGTGATAATAATATTGAATAATAACAAGGTCAGAGTGGGACTTTCCGAATGTGTCAGAGCACCAAAAAACAAACCTCCATTTTTGAGAAACGGGTTGAAGGGAAGGAATTTTGCTTAGCTTTGAATTCGATTATCATAAGATTTTAAATAAATTTTCAGAATCGAATAATTAGAACTCGATATATTAAAAAATATTTTAAAAAATAAACAAACAATCAAGTAAATAAATAAATAAATAAGAAAAAGGTAGGATGGGGGGAGAAAAAACGCACTCTGCAGAACTGGAAAACTCAGAGACCCTCCCGGACTGCGCGAAGATGATGAGAGCCACCTCGGCGTCGCAGAGGACCGACAGCTCGTAGGCCTTCTTGAGAAGGCCGTTCCGTCGCTTCGAGAACGTCACTTGCCTGCTTGTGGAGTTTTCGATTCGCTTCATCTGAACCTTCCCTCTCACCATTTCCTGCTGCTGCTGCTGTCTCCCGTGGCCCTACAGGTACGTCCCAAAAACAAAAACCAAAACCAAAACCAAAAAAAAAAAAAAGGTTATATATATATAAATTTTTATTTGCGTATAGCCCAAGCAAAGAATCTGCCCTGGGACAAGTAAAAGAACCAAAAAAAGAAAAGAAAAAAACACCACCTAGAATCAAATATATGCGCTGTTTGATTGGAGTGGTGTTCTGCTGCGAAATTCAGAACGAAATAAAAATAACACCCCCTAAGAAAGGTGAGATTTTCAAGAGAATCGATCAAGGCAGGAAGCCCCTGAGAGATTGAGAAGGAGAGAGAACGCTAACAGCGGTGACAGACAGTCAAGCCACAGGGTACCCAAAACCCAGGAAAAAAAAACATACAAATCGAATTGAACAGAGAGGTCAGAGGTCACTCAAATCCCATTTAGAGGTCCCTTTGTCTTTTCCTACTCCAGTCTACTACTTTTATTTACGCAGTGCCCGCACGCTAATCTTATACCAGATCAGGAGAGAGACTATCATCCGATTTTCGTGGTAAAAAAGAGAAGAAAAAGACAAAAGAGGGAAAAAAACAGAAGAAAAACTAAAGTAACGATTGTACCCAGAAAAGGAATGTTCGAATTCAAATAAAAAAAAATAGAGCTCCAACAACAATAGACCCCACTGTTTTGGTGCGATACTTACCCTATTTTGGAAATATTAAGAAAGAGGGAGCTAGGGAGTAGGGAGTGGCAACCAAGTCAAGAGCAGAAAACAGGTTTAGAAATGTTTAGGACTTTAAAAGGTTTGAATTTTAAATCTAATTCAAAAATGTAATCCCAGCATATATTCAGATGAATATAAGTGAGTGGTAGAAACATATAGAGCATCAAATGATGAATTGAGTCCTCGGCTCGGATGGAGGTTGTCATCAAATTATCTTTATTTTGGATCATTTATTCCATAAATATAAAGTAATCGATTTTCTCGTTAAGGGCACAGAGCCGAAATCAACATCAGCGTGGGAGTAGACAGTCTAGATTGGCGAACCCGCGATGGACAACGCAACGGAGGTGATGATGACAGGAATAGTCAGTCACCTCCAGACAAGCCCAACAGAGACACGCGCACACACCGTATACGTGTGGCTGTCCTTTTTCCACGGGTCTTTTCTTTTTCTTTTTTTCTTTCGACTCAGGTGAGATGGATGCTACACGGCTGGGTGGTGTTCGTGGCGGAATTGGATGGGCACAGATGCTATTCCAATCAAACTTTTTATGGATTTGATCCATTAGGATTTTTAAGTTTGAGTTCGAGGTTTTGTTTGATTTTAGTGGCCGGTGCTTTTGCCTCATTATTGTGCGTACCAAGCTAAGGAAAATGAAATGGAACAGCATCCCCTTTGGAATGAAACCCAAAAAAGAAAGGACTAGCATCACCCAATATGCAAATAGGTAGGGGTGCATTCAGAATTTCATTTCCGGAGGGTCTTGAATTGAAACATGACGGTAGAAGCCTAGTGCAAAATTGGTTGTTGTCTTGGTGACTCGGTCTCTGTGCTCCGACAGTCAACGCCTCACTATAGGGTAGGAGTGAGATCAGTTCGGTCAGTTTATATATAATTTTTAAACTAAATCAAAGATATTTGATTTGAAAAAAATTCAAACTAAAATCGATCAATAAAAGTTAAAAACTATCAGTCATTGGTTCGGTTTGGTGCATAAAGTTTAGTTTGATTCAACAGTTTGAATCAATTTTTAAATTTTAACAGTAAATTAAAAAAATACATTCATTTTAAACATCATCACCAATAAGCTTTTAAAGCACAAGAAAAAAAATAGTCTGAAAAACATTAGACATTAAGAAAATGAAATATAAATCTGAATCTAAAATGTCACTGTCTAAAAACCTAATAAATAAAACCCGAGATATGAGAAAAATTATCAAGTTCAGATCTTTCTAAACAACATATTAGGAGCCGCGAAGGATGTATAAACCTATCAAACTATATTAAATCTAATAATTAACGAACATCTAAGCACGTTCACCACAAGATAGTATGTTCAATCGGTTCGATAACCGAACAGTCAAAACCGTAAACCGATCGAATACAATCGGTTCTTAAAAAATAAAAACCAAATAAATTTATTTTATTTTATTTTATTTTTCGATTCAATCAGTTCAGTTTGATTTTATTTATCGGTTTGGTTAGTTCTTATTCCTATGGAGTCACTAGAAACTTGTTGATAAATAAAAAATAATCATAAAAAAATAAAAATAAAACTTTTATCTTACTTTATTTTTATTATGATAAATAAAAAATAATCATATTTTTATCTTACTGAAATTTAGCTGGATAAATCAGCCATTTGCAATCAAATGGAAATATGATGTAATATATTAACCATTTTTTCAATACATTACGTAATATTGTACCACATCATCATTGTATCACCATTGTACGAATAGGCAAAAGTGACCAGCTTTTCTACCTTTGTCGTTCATCTTCTATGGTTGCCAGTTGCCGAACGTCGGGAAAATATAAATCCATATATTTTCTCCACCCGCTCAATTTTCAATGGATGATGTGCAAGCATCTCGCTGGCTTCAATTCTTGTTTATTTTGTTCGGAAGCGCATGTGAGCATATCACGGGGCCGGGCCGTACGTTCATCTTTTGTTTTTTCTACTTTTGTAAAAAAATAAAAAATAAAGACAGCATGTACGTGAGCTACGCTAGGTTGTTCTATGGTCATAGAATATATATATATATATATAAATTATTTATACAATCAATTCGAAGGATCATTGTGAAATGATAATTGATCATGTTTTTTTTTCCACTGAATTTATAAACTATCAGGTTCGTCACGATTATTATTTAACTCCGATTTAGATGTAACATCTCTCTCTCTCTCTCTCTCTCTCTCTCCTCTCTTTAATATATATATATATATATATATATAGATTATCAAAAGGTTGTCCCGCCGCGCCCGGCCTGATATATAACATGACTGCCTCTCGACGTTGATTTGAAGTTTATGCTTCAATTGTTAAATACAGTGTGTGATGTGCCGACCTCCACCATCTTCCCACACGTTTTGATGAAACTACAATTCCAAGTGTCCAACCCTAATGGGTCGAGAGAATGGAATGTATCATTTGCGCGCGAGGATGGAATGTATCACTTTTGAGCTACGGTGATGAAACGTTTGACCCATGTAATATATTAATGATTGAATCCAATGGCCATTGGTGAAGATGTAGATGGAATCTTTAATCCCATGGGCTAGCAGGGTTGACGGCAAGGTAATCATGTGCTTTTTGCATCTCGAGGACGAGGATGCTTGATGTATACGATGCTTGATGTATATGCTATCACTACAAAAAAAAAGCATTTTAGCGGCGGTTACCTAGTGGCGGTTAATAAAAACCGCCACTAAGTATTACAGATAGAGGCGGTTTTGAAGATGCCACTAAATTTTGAACGCTTGTGGCAGTTGTAAGAGTTTTCGATTTTTATAAAAAAAATTATTTACCTTTGTGGCGGTGATAAACCGCCACAAAGTATGAATTTATTTTAGATATTTTGTGGCGTTTAATAACCACCGCTTTTGCAAATTAAAACGGCCAAAAAACATATGATTTCATTTTCCCTGCCCCGCTCTCATTTTTTCACACTGCGCGAACACACATATTGACCCGCGCCTCCAAATTTTCGCTTAACACAACCCTAGCGCCGAACTGCTGAACAAACTGAGGAGGTCGTGACTTCACTCATCCCTGACCTTTAGTCATCCCTATCGCCGGTACACTTCTTCTCCCTGCCGCTGCAAATCCCTCTTCAGAGATCGATCCCTGCCCGACCTCTTCACTCATCCCTGACCTCGTCAGTCATCCCTATTCCGAGATCGATCCCTGCCCGACCGCTGCAAACTAGAGCTCACTCCCTGCCGCTGCAAGACCGATCTCCCTGCAATCGCAGCTCTCTCCCAATTGCTACAAGACCGATCTCCCTACCGCTGCAAATCGCAGCTCTCTCCCAGCTGCTACAAGACCGATCTCCCTACCGCTGCAAATCGCACACCTCTCCACGCTGCTACAAATCAAAGATTTCTCCCTGTTGCTTCAAATCGAAGGTCTCATCCACCCATCACTTATATTGCCGGTACACTTCTTCTTTCTCTCCCTGCTACTGCTAGAGTAAGCTGACTTTTTTTTTCTTTTTTTCCCATTAAAGAAACATACAAGGTTAGCTTAATTTTATAATTTCAATTGTAAAATGTTTATTTTTAATTTAATCTCCTTGTCAATTGGGCATATGGTTTTAAGATTCAGCATTGGTATTGAATTTTGCGGTTATGTTCCACTAACATGTAAGTGCTTGGGCTGTGTTTTTTTATTATTTTTGTTGGATTTTGGTTCTAATCTATCGTTAGTATTCCTGGCATCCTATTTCCCCTGTTGAGGCCCCATTAACAATAGGCATAGAGTCTTGGGTTATATGGAATTTGCTTAGGTGCATATTGTGGATGTAGTTTTTATCTTATGATTAAAAATCAACCTCACACAAATACATATAAAGATTCTGTTTCTACACATATCCTGCTCTTATGACAATATACACAATGCAAATGCATCCTTTATTTGATTGTCTACTTGAAATAATTTGTGTTTGGTTCTTTGAACAGATGAAAATGGAGTTATAAAGTCAAAGGTTATGAAAGTCTCTGATGTGTTTCAGCTCCCCATGAATCAAAAGATTATTGTTCCTTTTGGTCGTTTTTTAAGCCCAATAAAAGATGCGGGTGGCCTATATGGGGGAGTATTAGGACAACTTGCTGCAGATAGTTGTGTTTTTCCTATCAATCACAAGACTTGGAGGAATGTTCCAAAGGATTATAAAACTGAATGTTGGGAGAAGATGCTTAAGGTTCGGTATTTATTTGTCTTGTTACATATAATTTTTGGAATATTATTAATTATAAATATATTTTTTCAGAGTTCGATTTTTATTTAATGATGAAGTTGTGGCAAAGAGGTATACATTACTCTCTCTTGGCAAACGGTGGAAAGAAAGTAGGCGTCATTTGTATAATGAATATGTAGATGAAACAAAAAGTAGAGAAGCAAACGTAAGTAATGTTCCACCAGGTGTTTCACGTGATCAATGGACAAGTTTCTTTGATATACGTCAACTACTTGGAGATAAAGGTATTATTTTCTTGTGTACATTTTTTTTATTTCAAAATTATACTTATTATTTAAAATTATTTTTTAGGAGTTATGCAAAAAGAATGCTGAAAATCGAAAGAAGCAAACTATTCCACACACTTGTGGTTCAATGACTTTAGCAAGGAAAATTGATCAAATGGTAAGTTTGACTGAAACTTGTAAATTTATATATATTGTCCATATTTAATAATATGATTTATGAATACTTAGGAAGAGGAGACTGGAAAACGAGTGAGTCGGGGAGATGTATACATTGTAACTCACAAACACAAAGATGGCTCTTATGTGAATGATGAAGCCAAGGAAATTGCAGTAAGTCTATTTTGACAAATTCAAAGTTGCTCTTACGTTTGAATGCAGCTACTATTGGTTTGAATTCATCAGTCAAAACAGTAGTCTATAATGGTAGTTTCTGATAAAATTTAGGAATTTCGATATATGGTGTACATGACTACCTGGTTTTTGCCGTTGCACATAATCGTAGGGGCTGCCCACCCTACGGCCCATAGCCCAATGAGTTTATTTTTATTTTAAATCATTTTAGCACAATGTACTGGACCCTTATATTTTAGAAGCTTAGGGCTCAATTCTTTCGCATCTGTCAGCTTATAGAAATTGGGAAGGCTGCACTCACGTTTTTGCTGGTCCAATTCACTGGCATTGTGATATTCGCCAGTATCTCCTAGACAGCAACTGGGAAGGCTGCATTCATGTTTATTTGTGTTGTTTTTGTTACAAATATTGTTGCTATTTGCTAATTAGTTTTTCTCAGTGGAGTGGGCATTCTCTGGCATTATGTTTGTTGTTTGCTATTAGCATATGGAGACTATGTACGTTGTAAACCTTATATAATACTGTTTGCTGTTTATTTTTGGTCAGTGGATTGGACATTCACGTTTACTGTTAGCCTATGAATATTATTGCTTTATGGGTTTACTGGGCACGTTGGAGATGCACGTTAGACAGTAACTGGGAAGGCTGCATTCATGTTTATTTTTGTTGTTTTGTTACAAATATTGTTGCTATTTGCTGATTATTTTTTCTCAATGGAGTGGGCATTCACTGGCATTAAATTGTTTGCTATTAGCCTATGAAGACTATGCATGTTGTAAACCATATATAGTACTGGTTGCTGTTTATTTTTGCTCAGTGGATTGGACATTCACGTTTACTGTTATAGCCTATGAATATTATTGCTTCATGGGTTTACTGGGCACGTTAGACAACAATTGGGAAGGCTGCATTCATGTTTATTTTTGTTGTTTTGTTACAAATATTGTTGCTATTTGCTGATTATTTTTTCTCAATGGAGTGGGCATTTACTGGCATTAAATTGTTTGCTATTAGCCTATGAAGACTATGCACGTTGTAAACCATATATAGTACTATTTGCTGTTTATTTTTGCTCAGTGGATTGGACATTCATGTTTACTGTTAACCTGTGAATATTATTGCTTCATGAGTTTACTGGGCACGTTTGCTGTTCACGTTGGACATTCACGTTTTCTCTCTTCATTTCTGTGTAATAATTTACTTATGTTTTTCATATCTAATATGTCATATTTATTGATGTAGGAGAAAGTTTTAGACCATTTGTCTCAGAGCTCATCTAATTCTGCTGAAATTTCTCCAAATGATGCACTTGGAAAAGTGTTAGGAATAGAGCATTGTGGAAGGGTTCGAGGATTGGGATTAGGAGCTTGTCCAACAAGTGCATTTGGACCAAGTTCTGCTCGATTTAGTGATTTCAATTTCTCTTCTCATTCAACTACTACAACAAATCATGCTTTGGAAGAAGAGGTTGTAAATCTGCGAACTCAACTTGAGTCAAACTTGAAAAGACAAAAGCTAATTGAAAATGCTTTATTGAAATACCTTCAAAATCGAGAAGGTGTCGTTCCTGAAGAGTTTTCTACTGTTATTAGCTCCACGGACACAGGTATGTTTTTTATAAATGCTTTGTTTTAAACTTGAATATACGAAAAAACTTTCTCTAATTATTTTATTAATATTGACATATTTATTCTATATTATGATATTTGTTTTTTTCTTTTTATTTTAGGGAGTTGATGGGAATGCACTTACTCAACCTATTATTTTGAATCAAGTTGATCACTTGTTGGAAGAATGTTATCTTTTTATCCTGGACTTGTCCAAAAAACTAGCTCAAACACTTGATTATGTTTAAAAGTATATGGATGCTGGATTTGGATCAATATGTTGATCACTAAATTATAATAATAATGGGGGATGTTTTTATTTGAATTTTTGTCAATATTTTTATTTATATGTATTTTATTCTTCAATAACAAATTATAATAAAAACGGCGATACCAAAATGTCGGTACGAGCTGTAATGCGATGTCCTTACTGGCGGTTTACAAATGCCACACAGCAAGGGTATTAAATTTATTAAATCCATTAAATTTTATCGAATTTATTAAAAATTGAAACCGTAGTGGCGGTTAATAAACGCCGTAACATCTAAAACGGCATCGTTAGTGGCGGTTTATAAAACGCCACAAAATAATTGCGCCTGAAATTAAAAACTTTAGGGGGGGTTCTTAACCGCCACTAAATCCCAATAATAACCGCCACTAAAGCTCACTGTACTTAGTGGCGGTTATTCCGGCGGTTAGTTGAAAACCGCCGCTATGTTTGTCGTGGCGCTCACTTTTCTGGCGGTTATTAAACCGCCAGAAAGGACTCTTGTGGCGGGTAATAACCGCCACTAAGGGAACAATTAACCGCCGCAAAAAACCTTTTTTTTGTAGTGTATGCGCGCATGCAAGCGGCAATGAAGGCTTATAATAGGTTCACATAAGTTTATTAATAGAATTTCTTTATTTGTTGTTATTACTTCTCTATTCTTATTTTTCAATGTGCATGGGATTGTTTCCCCCCATTATTACTCCCACATATATTTAGGGATATGTGGCCATTCTTAGTTAATAAAGGAGGATGCAATTAAAAAATATTCATTTTAAATTTAGGGAGTGGCTCTCACCATCCAGTAGCCCATTATCCCTATATCTCATCCCTATCATATATTATCCTAGGTCTAATATTAGTAATATACTTAATGGTAATGTCCACACCTGAATTCGTCCAAGCGCCATGGAACAACCAATTTATTATTTTTGGTGGCTAAATAAGTTGGCAAAAAGTAAAAATGGTGATTTTTGGAGTCACCATTAACAACCGAACAAATAAAAGTATGGTTAAAACAACTTGCCATCAAAGGTAATAAATAAAAAAAATAGTCCGGCACAACACTATGAAAATTTTTCTATAAGCTTTATTTCACTCTTGCTTGTAACATTCTTTACGTAATATTCTTTTTTGTGTTAAAGATATATGTTATGAATAATCATAACATTTATTATTTTATAATAATCTTATCATAAATTTTTTTAGTATGTTAAGAGTGATTAGCTCGGTGAGAACACACTCATAAATTAAACATCATGAATGAAAAAAAATACACAACCTATTTTATTATCGAGCATCTCCAACACATTCCTTATTATTCACATGTAAATAGTAAAATTTTAATTTTGTACTCTAACAGACTTTTCACATGACTCTCCTAGAAATGCTACAGTAATTCTTTACATTTAAAGACTTACTGTTGATTATCTACATATTATTTTATTATTATTTTAAGTTTTTTCTCTCTCTTCACTCATCTCTCCCATTCTCTCTCTCCTCTGCATCTATCTCTCCTGTGCCGCCACCCTCTTCTCCCTTGCTCTCCCACTTTGTGCGCGCTCTCTCTCTCTCCCCTCCCCCTACCCACTGCGCCATCTCTCCAAGGCCGCGCACCACCTCCACGGCGTTGCTAGGATGCAGATTTGGTCCGACTCAGCCAAGCACAGCCCCAACGGCATCGCTAGGAGGTAGATCTACTAGCTGTTCTCCCACCTCACAGTCGTTGTCAATGGTTGCCGTTCTGCCCTCTTCTCAGCCATCCTCTCTCCCTCCTTCGCCACCGGTTTCGGCCTCCGGCCACCTTGCTGCATCACGGGATGGGCTTTCCCCCCGCCGCCTCTCCTTTTCTGGCCACCGCCGCGCCTTCTTCTTTGTGCGCGGCCTCTAATCCACAACGAGTTATTATTAATTTTGTCGATAAAAATACTTTTAATGATGATGATGTTGTTCCTTCTAGTTTTTCGTCCATGGTATAGGATGTTGATGCTGGTGTTATGGTTGAGGCTGGACAAGACTTTCTCCCCCACCATCCTACTTCATCGTCATGTATCAGGTCTCGTGAGTAGGAAGGGCGGACGAAGAGAATAGAATAAATTATTATTTTAATAAAAATAAAAATAATTTAAAGATTATTGTTGGAGTTGAAGTTGTAAAATGGTTCTTCACATGTGAAAAACTCTTTACATGTAGAAATAATTTAAAGACTAATGTTGGAGATGCTCTTATATTAGAATTTGAAGAATTTTTGGTTTAAAATTAATTTACCGTAGAAGATGTCACCCTTATATTTTTATTAATTAATATTTAATTAACAACTTCTGTAATTTGTGATATTTCTAACAAGATATTACATTTGTTGTTAAAAAACTTACAAAATTATGACATTGGAACCGAACATCTATGTAAATAAGTTATGAAGCTCAATGAGTTCGATAAATTCCTTTTTTCAACTATTTTGGACCCCCAAGAACCAAACCAAAACATTTGTGGTTAAATATGATCACTTACGAAAGTAATACATTAGCAATTTATTTGGGGCTCCCATTAACAATATCAGTGATTGATATAGTTTTGTATGTTTTGATAAATTGAACAAAAAAATGGTAGCCTCCAGAATATTTAAATTTTGTATAAACTTATGTCTGCCTAATGTCTTAGTGTTTGCATGACATTCTTTTGCGTTTGATTAAATTGATACATTTGATTTATTTTTTTTTCATATGGTTATAATGTGTGCTGGGAGACTTATCATTTTTTTTCAAAATATATTTTTATTTATTTATTATTTTCAAACAAGGGACTTTTTATTTATTTTTATAAGTTTACCGACGAACAGAAAGAATTAGGATCTATAGGTAAAATAGTTTTCATAAAATTAATTTTCACAAAATAAACGCAAAGCATTAGAGTAAATGATTTGTGTTTATGTAAATTATACTTTTTTTAAAATTTTGATTAGGAATATAAAACGGCTTAAGTAAGCCCGTGAGCTTACGGGCTTGGAGCGAGCCAAGCCGTTCAAGGCTCATTTCGTTTAAAAAACACAGGCCTACTCTGGCCGAGCCTCTGAAATCATTTGATCGCTTGAGAGCTCACCTCTAAAGCTTTTAGTTTTGTCAAAATTAAGGACGTAAAACGGATTGGCTCGCTCCGACCCGCAATGGATCGGGCGCCTGGTCCGTTTAAATTCTGAGTCAAAATTTTTTACAAAGCTAAAAGCTTCAGAGGTGGGCCCTCAAGCGGAGAGGCCCGACGCAGCTACGGTGCCTTCGTATTGTGTGAGTCCACCCTAGAGTCCAGTCCAGCTGCCCGGAGAAGAGAAAATTGGATCGATGACTCCAATGGGGGAAACCGAGGAATCCAAGAAGAAGAGAAAAATGGGAGAAAGGAGGAGAAGGACGACGACAACCGATGCAACGAGAAAGCCCCAATGGCCGCTCGTGAGGCCAAAGCCTAATCTTCAGATTACTCGCCTCAAAGACTTCGATCTCTTCACTGTAACAATCCCCAATCCCACCTAAATCTGCATGCTACCTTTTTTTTTTAATTAATTCCTGTGTTATTTTTCGTTTTTTTGTAATTTGCCTTTCTTTTTGTTCAATTCCACATGAACGTTATGATTCTCTACCTAATTTGTTGGTTGGTTTTGCTTTCGAATATGATTGAGTTTTGCGTACGTATGCCATCTAAAAGGGTCGATGATACATAATCTCAATTGTAAGATGATGTTTGCGATTGGGTTGATTTTGTTTTGTTTTTTTTTTAATGTTTTTTTTTTTTGTGTTTTTTGGTTTAAAAGTTGATGTTTCCATTATAATTATTCTAGTCATTTTAGATATGTTTTTCTTTAAGAGAATTGGAGAACTAATTATAATAAAAGCAATATCATTGCTCTGTCTATTTTATGGCATGACAGCTTTAGTATACTCGTAAATATGCATGCTTATTAGTTTAGGCGATCAAAATGGTGGCTGTAGATGTGTAGTGTCGTTGATTTTCCAGAAGGTAACATTTATTTTATTGATATTGATAGATGAAATACGATATATAAAAATAGTTGGTTTGTTGTTTGAGAGGCAACTGTCTCTCCCACTATAATTAACCTACTAATTGAATTCTCCAAATAAAACATGTCCCTCAATCAAACCCTTAAATCTTATTTAAAACCAAAACCCTTAACCCCAAATAAAAAGATAAATCTACCTTCTTGCCTGTGCCTAACATAAGTTTTCATGGGCCTGGGCCTAACATATTGAACATTGAACACATGCATGCTGAGGTAGTGAGATAAGGCAGGGTGGCTTTGATGTTATTAGCAATTTTAGCTCTAGATTGAGTGGAAAATGTTGGTGTTTAACTTTGATGTGGAGGCATTATAATGCTATCTTGAAATTTTGTTGGAATTTTCTGCTAGACTTCTTGTGTATGTGTTTGTGTGTTTAAGGACAAAGATACCTTATACTCTTCTTGCTGTGACGCGATATGTGCTCTTTTATATACAGGTGCCAAATTTCCTCACATCAGCTGAGGCAAAGGCATTCATTAAAACTGCAGAATCAATTGGGTTTGCTCACCAAGGTAGTCTTGGGCCAACAAAAGGAGAAGCCTACAGAGATAATGACCGAATTGCTGTGAACGATCCATGTCTTGCCGATACAATATGGGTATCTGGACTTGACAAATTATTTTCTGACATTAAAATTTGCGGTAAAATTGCTGTTGGTTTGAACCCCAATATCAGATTCTACAGGTAAGCAAGTTTCCAACCATGCAGTTTGGGCAAGGCTTTTATTCACTCTTACGAAGACAATGACTGCTACATACTAGTTTCACAACTACTATTAGGCAATAATTTAAATTTTATTTATCTGCTTCCATTTGCATGTGTACTTAATCCTGTTAGTTTGAACAAAAATGATCTACTTCTCTAGGTACAAAGCTGGTCAGCGCTTTGGACGGCATATTGATGAAAGTGTTGACCTTGGAGGTGGAAAGCGCACTCACTATACTTTATTGATATATCTTAGTGGTAGTTGCAATTCGAAAGCCAAACGTGATTCAAGTGATGATTGCAATTCTTTGTTGGACCATCTAGTTGGAGGAGAGACTGTCTTCTATGGTTCAAGAAACAGTGTTGTTGCTGAGGTATATGTATTCATTGTTAAATTTGTATCTTTTTTTTTTCAATCTTTAATTTTATTTGCTTTTAGATTATTAATAACTTGTGGTGTGCATTCCTATCGTTGCATTTGATTTGAATTCACAGGTAGCCCCTATTGAAGGTATGGCTTTACTTCACATTCATGGGGATAAGTGCATGTTGCATGAAGCTCGAAATGTTTCCAACGGTTTCAAGTATGTGTTCCGTTCGGATGTGGCATTTGCATGAAGAGTTCTAAGCATTTTAAACAGAGGTGGGCGGGCAGCTGCTTATGAATCATATGCTTTCAACAGAATATTTGGACCTGTTTGAGGATTCGGTTCTCTTTGTAGTTTGTGCTTTTTGAGAGGTGATTGCCTTCCAAAAAAATTGCTAGAAGGGCCAAGAGAAAGATCTGCTGGCTGGTGGTGACGTCCCGTTTAACATTTGCTTTAGTGTAGTTAAATGCCGTGTTTGATACCTTGATGGACTTTTAAAATTTTAGTCTGATTTTAAACTCCATTTCATATAAATTATGTTACTTCATTATTCTTTTGTTACTGAGTTGCTCTATTCAAATCTGACATAAAATGAATAAGATATGAGACGGCGACTTTCCCACTTGTCTGTTTATTGCTTTCTCTTTTTAGAACCTGAAGTTCTTTAGCTTCAGTCAACCAGTACAGTTTCTAACAATCCAAGCTGACATTTTTCAGCGGTTAAAAACAATTTTTTCGGGGTGAATTGCCAACATTTTAGCCATAGTTTAGGCCATTGAAAGGAGTGCTTTACATTTATTGTGACAGAGGACTGTTTTCGGGGTGAACTGATAAGAGGATTGGTTTTATTTGGAAACAAGGATCAAGTCACCAAATAATAGCCCATAGCATCATTTATGGGGATTGAACAAATCAATCCTGCCCAAAATTGTTTCTCAAACAATAACGCAATCATCATAACAATTACAATATATATATGGGATATAGAGAGAAAAAAATAAAAACAAAGAACACAATGTTTTTTTGCATGAAACCTAAAATAAGAGAAAATCACAAGACATTTATCCCAATAAAAAATTGCCCTATGAAAAGGATAAGTATAACTTACGGAGATAATCCGATTCCAATTTATATTTATTCTTTTTAGTTTCTTTTGCTTCTCTCATGTAGTCACAATTGTTTTCCTTTATCTCTAATCCTTTTTCCTTATACGCTACTATTTATTACTGCGACAATAAAATTATATAAATATCTTGAAGAAGAGAACACTATTCATGTGAGCGACCCAAGTCCTCAAAGCTTGCTGCATTGGCACTATGCAGCCCATATGTTGAGAGTAGCTCAACGTGTGAGGTTTGCCCAACAATATCCCCCACCCTACCTAGGTGGAGTGTTCCATTAGGCTAGCATGTGATTTGTAAAATTTAAATTTGCTCTTCACCAAAGACTTGGTCATTACTCAGAGCTATTGTCATTTGTGTGAACCTTTTCTATATCAAACAACTTCTTTTCAATTATATCACAAATCCAATGATATTGTATATCAATATGCTTAGTCATGGAGTAAAATTGTGGGTTCTTGCTCATGTAAATTTCACTCTAATTATATAGAATAATACAAATTTATGTTGTCCAAGGCTTAATTCTCTAAAGAATATCTCTATCCACATTATCCCATTTTCTATTTTTGAAAGGGTTATATACTAATACTCTACTTATGTATTGGATAATGATACACTATTCTACAATTTCTATTTCGACAAATTGCTCTTGTATAAAACATCAAATACCCAAAAGGGAATTTTATCGGTTGCCCGATGTTGCCTATCTAGATTAAATAGAAATCTACTCACTACTCTCACTACGTGAGTTATATCTAGCCTTGTACACCATGATATACTTTAGATGTCCAACTGCTAGAGCATATGGTACATCCTTTGTGTACTCTACATTTTCCTTGCTTCTACGACACCAATCTATACTCAACTCGAAGTGGCTAGCCAATAGAGTACCTATAGATTTTGGTTTGCTCATATTGAAGTACTTTTTCAATATATATATATATATATATATATATATATATATATATTGGTATATCCTTCATGAATGAAGTCATGCCAACCAAAGCTATTTTCCTTTACTAACTAATATAAGATTGGAGTGGGCTGCCAGGAAGCCTATGCCTTTATAATCTATCCCCTGATAACACCAACTGTTGTGAGATTGGAGTCAATTATCAGGAAGCCCCTGTCTTCATAATCCACCTCCTGAAACAATTTAGCCAACATAGGTAGTTTCAAACCCGTTTGGGGCATCTAAGACTAGTATGATAATAATATAAGTCTATTTTAGTGCATTTTCAATAATATTTTGACGGTTTAAAATTGTTTGGGGCTTGTTTTGGCACCTTTGGTGTTATATCGACTTGGGCGTGGTTGTGAACCTTATTTTTGCTATTTTTTGAGCTACATGGCTTTGTTGAGGCTTAAATCCTACCACGATGTGTATTATGGTTGATTTATAGAGTTTTGATGTGTTTCGTTTGGTGTTTGTCAATGGATTCTTGAAACGTTGGCATGTGTTGCCTATTGGGAAGTTGGAGGTAGGTGGCATCTAGTGCCCCCACATACTATTGGCGGTTTGGTATAACTATAACAAACGGGAAAAACCACAGAATAAGGTCCAGCCGTGACACATAGCCACAGTAGCCAACCTACCTAGCCACTAAAACTCTTCACGACAGTTAAGGATGGCAATGGGGCGGGGCGGGGCGGGTTTTTGGTCACCTTGTCCCCATCCCAGGTAAGGGAAATACTGTAAAGACCCGTATTTGGGTAGGGCTGAGAGATAGTCTTTCTTTATTGCTAATATTAAATCTATAAAACAGTAAATAATTGAAATTGGGAAAAACTATTATAAAAATGCATTAATTCAACAAAATATTAAATTAAAGCCCATAAATTAAATGCAAATTTAATAACAAATTACGCAGTTATCAAATTCCCCCACACTTGAACTTTGGTCGTCCTCGAACAAATATTAAAACTTAAGCACCAAACGAAAATTATCCAATCATGCAAATTCAAATATACAAAGAGAACAACTTGAATATCACGAATTGAGTTCTAGTATAGACATAGGTGTGTGAGCTCAAAATTCATCAACTTCTTTATTCTTTCAACCCATCTCTCATTCATGACACTTAATCAAGTCACACAAATATGCAATTATCAAGCAGTTGGCTAATATTAAGCATACCCAAAAATTAACCAAAGTTATTCCATACTCCAAATATCATGTCATCATTCATACACATACTTGAGTGAAACAAATGGGTGAAGATTACTGGAGCTAAATAAGATATATGCAATGGATTGGCCAATCACTTTTTTTTAAAAAAAAATTCTCTTTTACTTTTTTTTAAAATAGGCCGCCAAACTTACTTAACAATAACCATCTATACCACCCATGTAGCGGAACCATCCGGCAGCTCCCAGATTATGGCGGATCTTAGGGTACCAGGTTTAAAAGCCCTTCAGGATAAGTGCCGAGTGATATAGCATACTTCGCAAGTCAGCTAACCTTTTTTCAATAACGCTCTTCTTTTAATTAATAACCTTACAAGGTTGCATTTTATGCTCTCCCTTGATGGATTATTCACTCTCTTTTTTTAAATATCACACTTTTACATCCACAAGCTTAGCTCATATAAAACCCAAATGCAAGAAAAAC
Organism: Taxillus chinensis; assembly: GCA_023512835.1. Taxonomy (NCBI): domain Eukaryota; kingdom Viridiplantae; phylum Streptophyta; class Magnoliopsida; order Santalales; family Loranthaceae; genus Taxillus; species Taxillus chinensis. The sequence continues at coordinate 32,719,554 of CM042087.1, forward strand.
TCAAGTATCCACAAGCCCCGTCCCCGCCCCATTACCCGTCGGGTATTTAATGTTTGGCCCCATCCCCGCCCCGTCGGGGCACGAGGCGGGGCGGGGATTCCCCGCCCCACTTGACGGCTCAAGCCCATCCACATATAAGCCCACCCACGTGACACTATACGGCCGAAGCCCAGCCCACCCAAATGCCGCCTCTAGCCCGCACCCCACCACCCAGCCCAGCCCCCAGCCCGCACGCTAAAAATCCTAGCAAAATATTACAAGGACTGAGAATCGAACCTAAGACCTCCCCCTTTACAGTAACTCACTTAGCCATTAGGCTAAATTATCTTTGTTATACATACTAATATGTTTAACATATATACGCATAATATAACAGAGAAATAATTGTAATAATAATAATAATACTATTATTATTATCATTATTATTATTATTATTATTATCACTGATGATAATATTATTAGTATTATTAGTAATGATAAAAAAAGAGTGTATGATTTATTTTAAAAATAATAATAATTACAAACTATATATATTTATATTAGAATAAAAACTAAATATACTATTAATATTTTGATATAAAATACAAATTAATTAGATTCAAAATTAGTTTTGAAGTTATACTATATTAGTTCATACTAATATACTATGTAATTATAAATTATATCACTTTCTTATATTTATATATTTGTATTTTATATTAAAACATTACTATTACTTTTAATAAATATTTATTTTTATTTAAATATAAGTATATATACTTTATGAGTGATATTATTTTAAAATAAAACATTTACTTGTTACTTTTATTAGTAGTAGTACTATTTTTGCTACTAATATTATTTTTAAGTTTGATTTTAAATATATACACTAATTATGTAAATATAGTAAATAATATTCATTTATGATATATATAATATTATCGACAAACTTTTTAACATCAATTATTAAACTCCAAATATTCAATAATTATCATATTACTTATGTTATATATATAGTTATATATATGCATGTATAAATTCTAATCAATAAGTAATAATTTAAATAGCGAGTAGTGATAATCTAAATAATATAATTATCATCGATAATAAGTGATAATATGAGTAGTGATAATCTAAATAATAAAATTATATATAATGGTTATCATATTACTTATGTTACATATATATAAAAACTCACACTTAATCATATCACATATAATATAAGTAGTGATAACCTAACTAATAAAATTATATATAATAGTTATCATATTACTTATGTTACATACATATACACACACACATATATATATATACATATATATATATATATACTCACACTTAATCATATCATTTAATATAATTATTAATCATATCACATATAATAAACAATACAATAGTCCGAGAAATCATATTTTTTCAACTTATTTCCCTCAATATAATTAAAATGATTAATAATATATTATTTATTAATTTTAACCCAAATATAAAATACATACTATCAAAAATCAAAACTCACTCTCACCGTGTATTTTATATTATATCAAAATGGTTAGTATTGTATAAATAACTAATAACATTGATTCTGTTGAGGACCTTGATTAGGATCCAACAACAATCTAAAGAAGGATAACCTAATACCCAAACTCTAGCCCAAGCAATTCAAGTATTTAACTGAAAAGCCGAAAATAAGTATAAACCTCTAATATGAGAGTTTATAATTGTCAATAGCCAATAATCTAAATACATAAATTGTCATAGACAAGGCCTATTTATAGGCAAACGACTATCTAGGAATTGAAAACTTAATATAATTAGGAAACTAAAGTAAAATACCAAAATACCCTAATACGAATTAAATAAAGAAAAGTAATAAAAAGGAAAGACTTCTAATACGATAAGGAAAGTAAATATAAGAAGAATCATGGTGGTAAAAGATGTCTTGCACAACTCGATGCGTGCATGCGGTCTTTATCATTCCCCCACCCTTCGAAACTTCCCTTGTCCTCAAGGGAAAATTGGGGAAACTGTTCTACATCCAAAGTAGAGCGTCCCATTAATCCCAAAAACCCATAATCCTTTATAAATTTCCTAACTTCCTTCCTTGTGTGAATCTCTTGTCTCACTGTCACAAAATTAGGCAATTGCAAAAACAGAAACGGAGCAGATCTTGCATCTATTGTGAGTTCTATCCACATCTCTGGCTTGTGGAACACTTTTGCAAATAGGGATAGTCTAGAGTTATAATAAAAAGTCGTGGTCCTTTGAGCGTCGATCGGTCCAATTATAAAGGCTACGTTGTTGGGAATGATTAGGAATTGGGTGCACCTTGCGTCAAGGGTACCGCCTAACTGGGCATCATCGAGGACAAAGATCATGTTGTTGAGAGTCTCTTCAATGGTGAAGGTCTTGTTGACTTTGATTTGGACATCACTCACCACGGTAGAGGAAGCCAGAGGAATCAAGAACTCTGAAGTTGGAGTTGGGTCGCCAATCCCTTTAGATAAGTCACCAGATGGGAACTCAGCCTCAAGTTGTGATCCTTGTAAGCTCTGAAAACATGGTTCATCTTCAACGCTTGAAATATCTTTCACCTCCTGTGAAGTTTGTTGTGACCTATGATCATCTCCTTGAGTTCGTCTGCATCTTATAGGATCTTTTCCCTTGTATGCGAATAATCGATCAATTTTCTGATTAATTCTGTCTTGGAATCGAACCATGTTTGCTAAAGTTGTCGAAAGCTCTATCATGGAATTTTCCAGGGCTTCGAACCGTTGCATGTTCGTCCTTGCCGCCTCCTCCGTCATTGCTGATGAAGAATGCAAGATAAAATCGAGAAATCTTAATTAGGATCTCTCAATGAAATCGATAACTCAATGAGAAATCTTGATTAGGATCTCTCAATGAAAGCACCAAGTTCATGGTCTAGTGGACTTAGGATAGTGGGGAGGGATAATTACTTTTGAGGCTCTCAAGAGGCAGTATAGGACATGCCTGATCACCGTGGTTCTATCTGGGTTTCTGGGGTGTACTCAGGGGTAGTTAGACCAAGGAGTAAGACATTTGCATTTGGGTTGGGGTGCATACATGCATTGGCATTAGGGCACTAGTTTAATTTCAATATAAATGTTATGATTTGGAATGTTGTGTTGCTAAAACTTTTTGCTGCGAATTGTTGTTGAGAATTGTTGCTGTGCAATTCTGAGTGATTATCCTATATGTTTACATGTGAAAAGTTACTTGAGTACCTCATGGCCCATGGGGATGAGGGTGTATAGAGCCTGAGAGATGCTGACTCTAGTCTTGTTTAATATGTAGACTATGCCTCCTAGGAGAGTAACCCGAGCTACCCCAGCTGTAGAAGATGAATCTTCGCACGTCTTGGGACGAGAGAGAACAGCGAGCAGAGGGCGATGATCCCCTGGAGCGGATCGTGGCCCAAGTCCGGGCCTTAAGTGAGAACGTGTAGGGAATGCGTGAGGATCTCAGGGGGGAGATCCTAAACGAGGTACGTCAGGAGATGATGGCATGACAGGCAGTGCCACCCTCTCCACCCCGTGAGGCAGGACCTTCGCGTAGGCAAGAAGGGCCGATGAGGCAGGAAGAGGGAGATGTGGTGACACGGTTCCGAAAGGAACACCCACCAAGGTTCAAGGGAGGAGCTGAACCTTTAGCAGCAGAGCATTAGCTGCGACAGATCGAGCATATATTCTCCTTTCTCTGACCCCAGGAGGAAGACAAGGTGAGGCTGGCAGTCCGACAGTTGGAGGAGGAGGCATTGGAATGGTGGCTTAGCGTTTCAGGAAGTCGGGACATGGAGGCCATGTCCTGGAATGAGTTCCTCCAGATGTTCCATGAGGAGTTCTTCCCCGAGTCGCTGCGGTGGCAGAAACGGAAGGAGTTCAGCAGTCTTAAGCAGGGATCACGTACGGTGCCAGAGTATGAACGAGATTTTAGAGGGCTGAGTCGATTTGCTCCAGAAGCGATTTCAAGGGAGGACCTGAAGGCCCATAAGTTTACCATGGGACTCAGGCCTGCCCTGAAGCAGAGAGTAGAGATGCTGCGATTGAAGACTTATGCTGAAGTCGTGGATACAACGAAGATTGTGGAGAGAGGATTAGAAGAGGGGAGGCAGGCTCATCAGGAGCGGCTGGGACAGAGTACGCGTGATAAGCAGGGGGAAACCAAGAGACAGAAGGTTGAGCCTGGGAGTGGGACTCTTCCCAAGGACAGGGGTCAAGCTTCAATGGCTCCATCCCGATCCCGTTACTTTAGAGGACAGGGAGGCTTAGCTGTGAGTTTCCCAAGCGGGTGTACCTGTTGTGGCCAGTCAGGGCACGTCAAACGTGAGTGTCCCAAGCAGCACCTGACGTGTCACAGCTGGGGGAAAATAGGACACATCAGCGCGGTGTGTTTCAGTAGAGGGAACAACCAGGGAGCTAGAAGTTTAACACAATGAGGCAGGGGTGGGACCCAATTTCAAGCCCCAGCTTCGAGGCCGGCACGTTCTTGGGAAGCCAGTCAGGATGGTTCCAGCTATACCAGACCACAGGGGGAGAGATAACCACAAGGAGGTTCGGAGGGGCGTCCAAGTGGACCCCAGGCAGGGATTAAAGGAAAGGCAGTAGAGGCAAGTGGTGGGGCTAGCCTGGGCAGAGTGTTTGCGCTTACCTCAACACCAGCTGAGAGGGAGGACTTACCATCACACTCCGAGGAAGGTGGAGCCGGACCTTCGGTAGTTCGAGGTACTATTTTAATATCTCACACTGTTGTTGCTGTACTGTTTGATAATGGAGCTTCGTGCTCCCTGATTGCTGAGTCCTTGGTTGAGAGCCTTGGACTTGATTGTGTGAGGGCTGAAAGACTTCTGAGGGTCGAGTCACCAATGGGAGGTGTGGAGTCAATTTACCGAGTTCGTCGTGAGTGTGTGCTCACGATAGGAGATGTTGAACTCTCATTTTATTTGTACGTGATGCCCATGAGAACTTTTAGTTTGATTCTGGGGATGGACTGATTGATGGCCTTTTAGGCCAAGATTGATTGTTATAGACGACGAGTGTCGTTTATTTCACCCACAGGATCTTCCTGTACCCTAGTGGGTGAATGAGATAAAAATGCTGGGAGAGCTGGACCGACGAGGGAGCTATAGGGTAATATTACCCATAGACTTGCCACTCTAACCATTGAGGAGGAAGGTAACTTAGAGAAAAGGGTGTAGCCAGATGTTGTTGAAAATTTCCAGGATGTGTTTCCTGGGGAATTGTTGGAATTGCCCCCAAACAGAAGTATTGAGTTCACGATTGAGCTTTTGCCAGGGGTGGGACCCATCTCACAAGTAGCATACCGGATGGGACCTGCCGAGTTGCGGGAGCTTCAAAAGCAAATAAAGGAGCTTGGAGATAAAGGTTTCATTCGCCCAAGTACCTCACCTTGGTGTCACGGGGTCAGGTTTCCTGCGCCTCTCAACCCATTGCGGCACTTAGCTTCTCTATCCACGATCCGCTAAGTTTAGCCTTTAAGGGTTGAAGCGCACGTAGACTGGTTTCGCCCTGCCACTGGGCTCATCAGGAGAACGGCTCCAGTTTCCGACCAGTTTGTGTAAGGATGGCCAAATCCCTTCTTCAACGTCAAGTCCTCGACTAGCGGCGTGCTCCCCGCATTCAACCGGGTCGGCACGTCTGAACTCCGAAGGGGTTCCATCCGTTCTCCTCCACGAACTGCCTAAAACCTTCTCGCTGCGCACCATCTACGCTTCAACTAACCCCTCTCCTTTACGTAACACGAATCCATTCCTGAATCGTGCCACTAAGAAACGTCCCGCCAGCACCACGCTGCTCGGGTCGTGACATTCTCCTCCACCCAATCCTCGCAACGTCCTCGTTGCGCTTGTCGACATCGCTTCCCCGCAGGCAATGACATCGTTACCTCGACGCCCTCCCACTCGCCCAATGTTAACAGCTTGGACATCGCTTCCCTACAGGTTGCAACACCTTTACCAAGATGCTCGCCCCACTCGCCCAATGTCCAAAGGATAGGAGGCTTCCAAGATCGCTCCGACGCGCTCCTTCGTACTCCCTTGCCCAGCTCTGTATCACACTCTAGGATACTCCAACTCTATGGACGCGAGACGTGCAAGACACTATCGGTCGACTCACCTTTGTAAGCTCCCACCTTGGGATCACGCTACTCGCGAGAGTGCTCGGCGAGTCTTCAGGATACGGGCCGGTTCGGCTCTGATACCACTTTGATACCACTTGTCACGGGGTCAGGTTTCCTGCGCCTCTCAACCCATTGCGGCACTTAGCTTCTCTATCCACGATCCGCTGAGTTTAGCCTTTAAGGGTTGAAGCGCACGTAGACTGGTTTCGCCCTGCCACTGGGCTCATCAGGAGAACGGCTCCAGTTCCCGACCAGTTTGTGTAAGGATGGCCAAATCCCTTCTTCAACGTCAAGTCCTCGACTAGCGGCGTGCTCCCCGCATTCAACCGGGTCGGCACGTCTGAACTCCGAAGGGGTTCCATCCGTTCTCCTCCACGAACTGCCTGGAACCTTCTCGCTGCGCACCATCTACGCTTCAACCAACCCCTCTCCTTTACGTAGCACGAATCCATTCCTGAATCGTGCCACTAAGAAACGTCCCGCCAGCACCACGCTGCTCGGGTCGTGACATTGGGGTGCACCAGTTCTGTTTGCTAAGAAGGCAGACGGGTCATTACGACTCTGTATTGATTACCGGAAGCTGAATCAAGTGACGGTCAAGAACAAATACCCTTTACCACGGATCGATGATTTATTTGACCAGCTGAGTGGAGCACGGTGGTTCTCAAAGATTGATCTACGTTCGGGATACCATCAGTTGAGGGTCAGGAAGGAGGACATTCCTAAGACAGCATTCAGGTGCAGATATGGACACTATGAGTGGTTAGTGATGCCTTTTGGGCTCACGAACGCACCGGCGATGTTCATGCATCTGATGAATCAGGTATTCGCCCCATACCTAGATTCCTTCGTGGTGGTATTTATTGACGATATTCTCGTGTACTCTAAGACACGAACTGAGCATGAGGAGCACCTGACCGTGGTGTTGCAGACACTACGAAATCATCAATTGTATGCTAAATTTAGCAAATGTGACTTCTGGATGCAAGAGGTGCATTTTCTTGGACATGTGGTATCCGCCGAAGGAGTTAGAGTAGACCCAACCAAGATTGAGTCGGTATCATCTTGGAAGAGGCCCACAAACGTTTTTGAAATCCGCAGTTTCTTGGGTCTGGCGGGGTATTACCGGCGTTTTGTGGAAGGGTCTTCTCGGTTGGTAGCACTGATGATAGCCCTGACACGGGAAGAAGCCAAATTCGAGTGGATAGACAAGTGTCAGCAAGCTTTTGAGGAATTGAAGACTCGTCTGACTACTGCACCGGTGTTGAGTCTACCGCAGGAGGGAGTGCCATACGAGGTGTATTGTGATGCATCTCGAGTTGGATTGGGATGTGTCCTGATGCAGGAGCACAAAGTCATAGCATATGGCTTGCGACAGCTGAAGCCCCATGAGCAAAATTACCCAACACACGACCTGGAGCTACCAGCAGTTATTTTTGCCCTAAAGTCTTGGCAACATTACCTTTTGGGGGAGAAATTTGTGGTATACACTGACCACAAAAGCCTACAGTATATCTTCACCCAGAGAGACCTGAATTTGAGACAGAGGAGATGGGTAGAGTACCTGCAAATGTTTGATTTTACACTCTCCTACACGCCTGGGAAAGGGAATGTAATTGCCAACGCGCTGAGTAGGAAGGGAAAAGCTGAGGTTTCCATGAGAGAATGGAAAATGATGGAACAGTTAGCAGTGCTTCAGGTACAGCCTGATCTTTGTAGTGGGGAAGCAATCCTGTGTCCTATCACTGTGATGCCAGAGTTGTATCAACGTGTCCGTGATGGACAGTTGGGGGACGTGGGCTATGAAGTAATCCGGGCCTAGATAGAGGCCGGTGAGATATCAGAAGAGTGGACAGAGGGAGCTGAACATGAGTTGAGATTTCAGGGGCGCCTGATAGTATCGCCCTTCCTTCGAGAGGATGTGATGAGGGAGTTTCATCATTCCCATTTGGTGGTACATCCAGGAGGGACAAAGATGTATCACGCCGTGCGAGCACAGTTCTGGTGGCTGGGACTGAAGAGAAGTATAGCAGAGTTTGTTTCCGGGTGCCTTACGTGTCAGCAAGTGAAGGCAGAGCACCAACGACCTGCTGGTCAATTGCAGCCTTTGCCTGTGGCTGAGTGGAAGTGGGAACATATTACCATGGACTTTGTGACAGGACTTCCTACTACTTCAGGGAGGAAAGACATGATTTGGGTCATTGTAGACCGATTGACCAAATCAGCCCATTTCTTGGCTATTCGGGAGCGAGACTCCATTGGGACGTTAAGCCAGTTATATGTTGATGAAATTGTCCGATTGCATGGAGTACTTGTGTCTATTGTTTCAGACAGAGATGCACGGTTTACCTCACGATGTTGGAGTGGTTTACAAGAAGCATTGGGGACAAGACTTAATTTGAGTACTGCTTATCACCCCGAGGCTGACGGTCAGTCGGAGAGGACTATTCAGACACTGGAAGATTTGTTGAGAGCTTGTGTGCTTGATTTTGGAGGATCATGGGCTTCTCACCTTCCCCTGGAAGAGTTTGCCTATAATAACAGCTACCAGGCTTCCATAGGAATGGCCCCATTTGAGGCTTTATATGGTAGACCCTGTCGGTCTCCATTGTGTTGGGCAGAAGCTGGAGAGGCAGCTATGTTGGGACCTTAATTGGTCCAAGAGGCTACGGAAAAAGTACAGCTGATTAGACAACGCCTTCTTACAGCTCAGAGCCGACAAAAGTCTTATGCAGATCACCGACGCCGACCGTTGGAGTTTTTGGTTGGAGACCACGTATTCCTTCGTGTTTTTCCCACGGAGGGGACATAAGCGATTTGGAAAGGGGTCTAAGTTTTCTCCTAGATACATAAGCCCGTTTCAGATATTGAGTAGGGTCGGACCTGTTGCATATAGGTTGGCATTACCTCCCAGTTTGAGTCGGGTGCATAATGTCTTCCATGTATCCTAGTTGCGGGCATATCATCCAGATCCCACACATGTGTTGGACTGGAGTACTCTGGATATTGAGGAGGATCTGACGGTTGTCGAGGCACCTATACACATTTTGGATAGGCGCGAGAAGCAGTTACGAGGAAGGATTATTCCGTTGGTACGAGTACTGTGGAAACACCGAGGTATAGAGGAAGAGACTTGGGAACGTGAGGCTGAAATGCGTACTCACTACCCTGATCTGTTCGAGGACGAACAACCCTGAAGGAGGGGAGGAAGGCAAGGCAACAAGTCAAACATCAACATATTAGGTACTACTGATTATTTTTACTGTTGTACATTGTGTTCATTTGTTGTGGTCGTTTCCTCATTCCAAGTTTTTTTTTCGAGGACGAAAAGTCTTTAAGGGGGAGAGGATGTAAGGACTCGTGTTTGAGGGGTTCTTGGAGTTAGCCTTAAGTAAGAAACCTTGTCTTAGAGAATGAACATCAGAACAGTGATGTGCTAGTCGAATGGAGAATTTTGACTATACTTGGGCTCAAGTTGGAGTTCGAGGCCCTGAGGGGTATTTTGGGAATTTCACATATCGTAAATAATATTTATTTGAGGGATTTATTTTAAATATTTGTTGGGTTTAATGAATTGGGCTGTTGAGCTTAAGAGATGGGTTAGAAAACCTTGGCCTTTAGGCTTTTAGATGTTGGGCTTTTAATTAATCAAAACTACGTCGTTTTGATGTAGGGATTCACTTAATCAAAACTACGTCGTTTTGATTATGTGGGAAAATATATAAAGAAAAAGGGGTTAAAAATTAGGGAATTTCTCATTTGCAAACCCTAGCAGCCGTTAGGGAGAGAGAGAGAGAGAGAGAGAGAGAGAGAGAGAGAGAGAGAGAGAGAGAGAGAGAGAGAGAGAGAGAGACGGCCAGAGAGGGAGGGAGACGATCCAAGGCCGACGATCTGAGGTTCCTGCTGACGACGGGAGACCGGAGGCATCGAGGTAGCTAGGATACAATGATTTGTTGTATTCCCAAATTCTTGAGGTAGGGATTTCTTGATCAACCCTTGAAACTCTCTCGCAAAATTCTAGATTTTACTTGTCATGGATGTGATGATGAGTATATACCTATATATATAAGCGCGTGTTGGTTTATTGTGAGATTTTCAATAGATATCTGAGGGAAAATTGATTTGGATGGCCTGGGTATGTCTAGATGGGTGGTTAAGCATGAGTGTAAAGGCTGGAATTGAAAATAGGCCTTGTATCCTAGGTTTAACGCCTAATAATTTACAAACTAACCGGAATTGGAGGTGGGTTCTTTAGAGAGAAGTCTTTAGAATAACAAAATAAAGAAAACTGTGCAGAAACATGGTTGCACGCCATATCCCTAATATTAACTAACATATAAATAATTAATTTATATATTTAAAATCTAACATATAAATAATATTAGTAGCAAAAATAGTACCACTACTACTAATAATAATGAGTAAATATTTGATTTTAAAAATAATATTACTCACAAAGTATATATACTTATATTTTTAAAAATAAATATTTATTAAAAGTAATAGTAATATTTTAATATAAAATACAAGCATATAAAATATAAGAAAGTGATATAATTTATAATTATATAGTATATTAATATGAACTAATATATAACTTCAAAATTAAATTTGAATATAATTATTTTATATTTTATATCAAAATATTAATATTACATTTAGTTTTTATTCTAATATAAATATATAAACTTTGTAATTATTATTATTATTAAAATAAATCATACACTCTTATTATTATTATTATTATTATTATTATTATTATTATTATTATTATTATTATTATTATTATTATCATTAATGATAATAATAATAATAGTATTGTTATTGTTATAATTATTTATATGTTATATTATAAGTATATATACTAAATATATAAATATATATAACAAAAACAGTTTAGCCTAATGGTTGAGTGATATGTTGCCTACAAGGGAGATCCTGGGTTCAACTCCCCATCCTGGCAATATTTTGCCAGGATTTTTCGCGCAGGTTAGCGGGCCGGGGCAAAAAATTATTGCCCCGTACCCGCCCCGTTACCTATTAAATTCAAAAAATATCCGCCCTGATGGGGCGGGTACGGGTAAAATTGCCATCCCTAATGACAATGATGGCTATGCCAAAATTCCCTTTTATATATTCCTCCTACAATTTCACACTTATAGTCATGTAAACACTCTAAAAATTCAAATTTTACACCACAAATACCAAAATAGGCCATTGTAAAGCAACTTATGGATTAGACAACCCTCAAACACAATTGAATATTTCATGCAACTCAATTCATATCAAATTACACTCAAATTTAGGTTTTTGATCCAGAACATGCTTAAATTTCAAATTTACAAATTTTAACCTCTATAACTTGTTGTTTAACATGTAATTTTCACAAACAAAATAACAACAATGTTCTAAACACCACATAACCATCAATCTGATCAATTAAACTCAATTTCTCAAATCCTAATATCTAAGGTTCATATTAATTTCTCAAATTTCATATAACCTAGGCATGATTGATCCAATAAAATGACATAGAGATATAGAATGACTTACCTAATCATCGAAAGATGGACTGAATCACCCTAATTCGCCAAATCTCTTATTCACTTTTCTCTTTGATTATATAATATATTAATCTAAAATCTAATAATTATTATAATTGTACCAAAATTAGAAAATTAGCCTCTCACGACCTGAAATTCAAAATCAGTCATAATTACAATTAAAACACTCACATCAATGATCGCATTACTATCTAGATGTTATCAACACTATTTATGGACTATCTCAATACCTCACTCAAATTCGGGTTTTTACAAACACGTAGTCTATGAATCCCTAAATCATAAAGAACTTGGTTAAGACTCAATGTACAATATGATGGTTTGGACTTTATGATTAATATATGATTGAATTTATATCAAATTGTGTATTTAAATTTACTAATGCCTATAGTCTAGAAGGACCAAATTTGTGGGCATTATTTAATGACATTTGGTTTTTCTATATATGAAAGATTTTATGAAATAATTTTAACTTGTGTTTGACTTATTTTGTTCATAATTCTATTTTTTAAAAAAACAATTACCAATTTAAAATTAGTTTAAATTAATTTCAAAAATAATTTTACTTTAGTTCTAAACAATTATAGTTTAAAAATAATTTTATTTTGCCATATTTCTGAATTTTAAAATTTTTATAAATTATACATCATAATTTTTAAAAATATATATATTTATCTTTATTTATTTTATCTTAATCAAGGCGACATCAGATTGAATAAAGAACTTTTTTTGTATTATTGTTTTAATATAAACTGAATTCAACTCAAGCTATATACTTTTTTTTTATCGATTTTTTAAAGTGCCTAGTCAAACAATTCATTTTTATAAATTATAACTAGTTTAATTTTATAAGATGAAATTAAATATTTTAATTAAAATAGTAAACCTTCCCCACTTTCGTTCCTCCCGCCGCGCACACATCTCTCCCCTTTCGTTCCCCCCACCGCCAACACAGGTCACTCCACATAGGACTGCAAACGAACCGAGCCGAGTAGTAAGGCGTTCGAATGTGTTCATTACTATTCATTAACGAATTGAACCGAACATAAGTCTTAAACTATGACATTTACGAACAGTTCACGAACATTATTCTATTATTCATGAACGGTTCATGAACATGTGTTCACAAACTTGTTCATGAACATTTACGAACACAATTACAAAATCATAAAATTTGCAAAAAAAAAAAATCATACCATAAACTTATCCTAAAAGTATAATTAATTAATTGTTAAACTTTGTTATCTTTGTTTGATATGTTTAAATAATTGATATATATAGTTCATGAAAATATTATAATAGTAGTAATAATAAACAAATAAGTGAACACATATTATTTTTATTTAATAATAATATAAAATATATATTTATTAAATTATATTTAATAAAACTACTTTTATACATGTTAATTTATTTATTAATTTCTCATTCATAAAAAATTTTTATGAATACGAATAATATTCACGAACTGTTCGTGAACGTTTGTGAACATGTTTATGAATATAACAATGGTGTTCGCGAACTGTTCACAAATGACATTATAATTATTCCTTAACAAACGAACATAAACGATCTTTTACCAAGTCAAATGTAAGCTTATTCATGAATGTTTGATTCATTTACAATCCTAACTCCACTCCTTCCCTTTTGCGTTTCCTGCGCACAGGTCCCCCCCTATGCACATGTCCTCCTGCTCGAGCAGAAATCAATGCATGTTCCTCCTCCTCTCCATGGTTTAGGTCTTTCAGATCCTCTTCGGCAGCCTTGCTTATGGCATTAAATCCGTCGTCCACACTGCCACCAGTCTGAATGTGCTCGTCTCCTCTGCAAAGGATGGGTATGAAGATGTATGACAACGATACAAAGGAAAAAAAACTGGTGGCTACGGCGGAGACAGAATAAAAAGAAGATGACAAAAGAATGGTTAAAATTTATTAAACAATAATTTGGTTAGTTTTGTTGACAAGCTAAATTTGACTAGTTATTTAACTATAGCAAAATATGACTGAAATGATTATCTAATGATTTAGGTATATTTTTAGTAAAAGTAAAAATAAAATCTAAATATATATAGTTCTTTTTTTTTTTTTGCTTTAATAAGCAAATATGATAAAATTCCACACCAGTCCTTGTCTTGTCTCGATCTCTCCCCCTCCCCATCCCCTGTTCGCATTTCCGTTTTAATCCCACCCCTCCCCCGTCACTATCTCGCTCCTTTCCCCTCCCCCATCCCCGTCTCGCTCCCTCCCCTTAACCATGGCCCTTGCTCGGTAAGATGATGAGACTGAGGAGCACACCCACAACATCACCATCAACACTGAAGTAGATCAGTGTCATTCTCATCGTGTTTGATGCCAACAGTCCTGCCCCAGACTAGAGGGGCGACGATCCCCCCCCCCCCCCCCCCCAAAAAAAAATGTCCCTCCTCTTTCAACCTAAATTCCATTAGGGATTTGGAATTTGGGAATATACAAGGCAGTGGTAGATTGGAAAAAATAATTGTTAAACAAAAAAATAAATGATGTATCATTGAAATACCATTAGTTAAAGTCTTACTGTACCAAGTTAAATATAACTTTAACTAATTAATTTAATTTGCTAGGGTTGAAAATGCTCCTAGCTATTCTCAGCTAAATTTTAACTTTTATTGAGCTAAGTGAGTACTTGCTTTTTTGTGATAATCAATACCGATTAAATGATCAATACTGATTAAATGATTGACAATAATTTTAAAAATTAATTCTAAAATAGTTATATAATTTAATATTTAAAACCAACTCAAGCCGCATTTATTTTCTTATAAAAACTTTCTAATATTTATTAAATATAATCTTAAAATATTATTACTCGATAAAAACATATATAGGATCGCATTTTAATTTTTTTTAATATAATATAAACTAATAGTAAAATTAAAGTTATTATTTAAATTAGTTGTCGGATTCAACATAATATAATAGCAACACGACCATACATCACGTGATTCACTCGCTCACGCTCCCTATTTTTATTTAAAAAATCAAAGAAAAACAACAATTAAAATAAAGAGGGAAAAAAGGAACAGAGGTTAGTACAGAATCCGAAACAATAAAACAAAGGTCAGTCGCGAACACGAGGACAACTAAAATTTCGTGTCCAGGTTAATGCCGAAGTTAAATTAATCAAACGTGTCGATTTATTTTAATTAAAAAACACGTGTCACCTCGTGCTTCGACCATGGACCCACGATAGAGCAGCAGAGGGTCGCATGATTTAACACAGCTGGCACTAGCATATGGGCAGTGAACGCGTGTCATAATTATAACCGTCCATCCCGGTTGCAACACGTCGTCTTTTAAAGGCCACGATCATTCGGCCCTCGGGCGATTCATCAACATCGCCACTGTGCTGGGCTTTTCGCATCGTTACCCCACTTTTGCTTATCCAGAGTGAGATCCGCGTCACACGTGCAAACAGTCGGATTCACGTGGAAGCTTCACGTCCTCAAGTTGATCAGAGCATCTTTTTAATATTTTCAGAAATAAAGCATTAACCGTTTTAAAATAAAATAAATAATTGAACTCAACAAAAATAATAAAATCAATACACTCCTTATTTCATAGCTCCAAAAAGAAAGTAATTATATATTTTTTAAAATAATATTATATTTTTTTCATGAGTTATTATAATTTTAAATTAATGTAAAAAAACTAAAATAAGGAAGAAGAAAGAAAAATGATGGAATAAATATTATTTTAATAAATATATATAATTAGAGATAAAATTTTAAAACTAATTTGGGAACAAATTAAAATTACTCTCTTAAATTAAAAATACTCGCTTAAGATTCATATTTTATGCAATATCACAATGATTGTTTGGTACGTTTGAAAGGAATTTAATTAGCATGGAAATGAGAATAATTTATTATTCTACTCATGATTGGTATATAATATCACGTATAAGGTCTTTTTTTTGACAAATTACAATATTAAGTCCCCTCTCCCCATTGCCGAAGAAGGCAAAGAAGAAGATCATGGGCGAAGAAGACAATAAATTTAATGAAGGATAAATAAAAGGCAAGGTTGTAAAGTTAATTATCCTATGTAAGATAATAAATATAATAACTATGATGAGTGTAGGTAATCAACATTACTTTATTTAAGATAATAAAACATTATATTTCCTTGGTTCTACAAAACGTGAGAATGAGAATAAATTTATTTTATTATATATATTTTATTCTTACCAAACATGCATATTATATTAAAATATTTCATATATGGATGGCAACGGGGCGGGTCGGGACCGGATAGTGGGTGACTCGAGCCTGCCCCGGATGAGTTCGGGGCGGGCGGGCGAGACAAATCGGTGCGGCGGGTCGGGGCGATCACGGGCGGGGCGGGTATTTAAAGGCAAAACTGTTAAAAAATCGTTAAAATGTCGGGGCGGGGCGGAGCGATCGGTACCGTGACCGTCCCATTATCTCATCGGGCGGGGCGGGGCGGGAAAAAGAGCTCGGGTCGGACGAAACGGGTCGAATTGCCATCCCTAATTTCATATTAAAGAAATCGTACCACATTACGTTGATATATTATTGCATGGGTAATGAATCCCTCGTTAGACATGACATTAATTATAACCAGGTGAGGCTTAGTGACTCTTATCTGCCATATAAGAGCAACTCCAAGAGGCTCTCTATTGTCTACAAATAGAGAGCCAAATGCAAAAAACAAGCTCCAACAAACTCTTCATTTGACTCTCCACATGTAGAAAAAGCTATAGTGACTCTTCATTTTTGAAGAGTCACTATTCATTCTTCACATATTATTTTAATATTTGTTATTTTCTATTTCCTTCCTTCTCTCTCCAAATGAAAATTTATTATATTAAAAATATAATAAAACTTATTATTTTAATATAAATAAAGTTGAAATGAAGAGTGTTGTTGGAGTTAGAAGAAAAAAACACTCTTCACAAATAAAAAATTTCTACATGTGAAGATAAAATACATATTATTGTTGGAGATCTTCTAAGTACACAATAATAAAATAGCATTTCACGGCAATAAAGGACCCATAATATGGCAATATCCAACCGCCTGATAGTTACGCGATGACGAGGTGAAATCTGGAGTTGAGAAACATTTATTTAGCTCACATTTGTATTTCAAACTTGTATTTATTTAATACTTGTCAGGCAGTTTGAAGGATAATGAAACGCCAATGCCTCCGGGCTCCGGGAGTACGTCTACATCAGACTTCAATGGGGGCTTCATGTATTTAATATTAAATCCAAAATTGTGGATAAAAGAATATCTTCAGTTACTTATTTGGGTGATTTAGTCCAGCATGGAAAATCGGCACGCTCTTTATTTATTTGTTTTATTTATTATATATAGACATTGGCGGATGTTGGGTAGGTTGCTGTGATTACTTAATTCCATCGCCATATCATAAATAATAATATTAATCATAAAAAAAAGATCCACACATAAAAAGGTAAATAAAATTTTTAACCACATGGTAAAGCCATTTTCTGGTTCTCAAATCCCATTCTGTTTCTTTGGACAACTGACAGCACAAGCCTCTCCGATGTTTCAGGGTATGAGGGTAGGACAAAATAACCAAGAGAACGGTTTGCCAAAAACAACCTCGGATCTACGCAATCCAAAATCAAAGATGCAGAGCTTTTCCATATTCATCTGCACCGGCAAGTCTATTGATTGATTGATGTTGCGTAGGATTTAGAGCATGGATTTTCATGGGCACTTGCAGAGCAACAATCCATAAATTGAAAACCTTCAGAGACATCCGGCCCTCCTGAGTAGAAGTAGTTACCATTCTCCGCCTCCGTCATCGCCGCCGTGTAATTCGGGATGGCCCCACCAAAGAAAGGTTGCGCCGCTGCCGCCGGCGAGAACGGAAACGCCCAAAAGTGCTGAGGCCCGTGGGGAATCATGTAGAGAGCACCGGCCGCCGAAGGCACCGTCGCCGCAGCCGCCATCGGTTTAATGGGCGCGAGACCCGACGCGACGGTGCCGTCGCTGAGGTCGACAAAGTCGCTGTTCGGGGACAGTCTGCTCTTCTTTCGAAAGGGGCAGTCGGGGCCAGCCGACGGCGTCGACTGCGTCGGAATCTTGTACGCACCGCCGACGGAGACGGCGATGGCGGGGACAGTTCCGGTGCCCGTGGCCTGGATGATGGCCGGCTCGGCGCGCTCCAGGAGCCACCGGATGGTCTCTCCGTCGGTGCGGTGGCCGAGCTCTTTGGTCAGCTGGAAGACCCGCGCCGCGCAAGCCGCTGGCATTCGTATCCTCCGTCCGCGTCCCTCCACTTTCGTGTGGCGGTCCTTCGTCCTCCGAGACGGAATCTTCACCACCCGCATCAGCGCCTCCGCCGGCTGCGGCTGCGGCGACCCTCCCACCGCCTCCTCTTGCTCTTCTTTCATCTGGAAGATGACGGCGTCCGTCGTCGCTGGAATCGGGGCCGCCTCAGCCTCATCGTAGCAAGCGCTTGACGGTGGCGGAGATGTATGGAAATGTAAAACCGTGGCAGTGTCGAGGTCTTGAATAGTGTGCATCTAACAATCTGAAGCAAAAGTACAAAGAAACAAAAACAAAACAATCAAAACCCAGATTTTAAATAAGCAAAAAACATAACAATCAAAACCCAGATTTTAAATATGCAAAAACCAAACAAAACAATCAAAACCCAGATGATAAATGAACACAAAGGGGGGTTGACTTGCTAATTTGAAGAGCTTAGATGCAGAACAAACAACAGTAAATTTTAAAATAGACTCTGTTCGATATAGCAGAGACTGAGAGTAGACCCTACGTTGACTGGGAAAGTAAGATCTATCTTGATTTTGAGGATAAAATTATGAAGGAGGGCCTGTGGCTGTGGGGGCGGCAAATGGAGCGGAAGAACAAACCCTAGAGCTGTAGGCATCCGACTGCCCCACTTATGCGATACAGAGGGACCCTCACGCCTTATATATGACAAATGGACGGTTCCAGCCTCTCCCACTACTCTTGGGTTCTGGGGATGGTGACACGTCATCCATTATTTGTTTCAGGCTCGGTCCTACACTAACACACGCCTTAGCATTTACTTTCTTCTTTTTTTAGTATACAAACCTGAGCATTTGGGAATTTGGTTTGATTTCCACATTTAAGAGACTAAGTTATTTAATAGCCTAAACAGTGAGTAGTACGAAAAATTATTCACTACCTTAGCAAATAATAAGCATCAGTGTTGATTTTCATGATAGTGTGCACACCTATAAATATGGATGTTGGTAATTTCCTTTGTCCATTAATAATAAAGAAAATATTATTAACTTAATTTTATGAAAATTCTATTTTGTGGCTCATTAATTTTGGCAATAAACTCATGAACTAATAACATATTCATTTATTTTAACAATAAATCCATGAACTAATAGACTCATTCATTTATTTTGATAATAAATCCATGAACTAACATATGTTATATTCTTCTCCCCACTTTTGGAAAGTGGGGTTAGACATCTCAGAAAAATCCCAAAAATCAGATTATCTTAGTTATGATATGGGAACCCAATGCCGGGACTTTTTATTGCAAGAAAATAGCTGCTATGGGTATCTCCTTCCTTAGTCAAGGAATGAGGATCGACTGGAAAGCTTGATGTATGTCATGGTGTGCACGAGACCAGATATTGCTCATGCAGTGGGAGCAGTGAGCAGATTTATGTCTAATACAGAAAGCAGCATTGGGAAGCAGTAAAATGGAACCTTCTTCTCCTTTTTCTGTCAAGTACGACTCCAATGATCGTGTCACTTGCATCACACATTAGCTCAAAAGGCAAACTCCACTTGGGCAAAGTTATGATCGTTTGAAGTTTTTGTTGGAAATTATAGTCCACCTGGAGATAGCTACAATTCATGGAACGCAAAAAATCCGTAGATAAGAGATGATTAATTCGGTTTGACGATTCGGTTCAAGGAATAACAACTTTTCCCGAACCGAAGACCTATTTTCCGAACGAAAATCTATAACTACTCCACTATTATTACTACATGTTGAAATTGTTATATGATGGATAGAGTAATATAAATTAAGCGTGTTTCTTTTTTTGATACGATTCTTCATTAAATCTATTCTCCTAAAGAAATAACATCTTAAATTCTAAATTGAGAAGAAGGGCTTAAAAACTAGCAATCAAACATAAGGAATTGACAAGAAAAAAGGGCATTCAAGTTTGATCAATTTCACAAATTCAATAGCAATGATTGAAGGTAATTAAATTGATTCTATTTTATCGTGTTCGCTTAAAGATATGTTTATATGATAGAGAGCATAATTAAAATATATAATATACTCTACGATAGTACTAATATTGTTATTGTACGAATGCAAGTTATAACTATCATAATATTGTTATAAATTTGTTGACATGACAATATCCCTATGCCTAATGGTTAGGGAGAGGGGAAGGCAATTCCAAAAGGCCACGATAAAGTAAATTTGTACAATTACTTAGCATTAATGCTAGGCATGTCTAGATGAATTTACATTGTGGCATGAGGAATGAGCATGTTTTACGTATTTTGTGGGATTAATCTCCTTTGGACATAGACATGGTTACCATTGGGGTGAAGGAGTTAAGTAGAGAAGAATAACAGTCATATCTTGTAAAGAGTGTTATAATAAATATAATAATAGGAATTAAATTATCATAAATCAAAAATACCCCTTTAACTCCGCACAGTTGGGTTGTATTGTTGACCTCCCTAACCCCGCCTCTTTACATCTTCACAATTAAAGGAGACTTTGAAGAGTTCCGCGATGGCAATACATGGAACAATGATAATGGTGCACAACCTAGACTTTACAAGAAAGAGGATACAACCGCTTCAACAACAACATGATAGTGAAAACATCCTAGTGATAACATGACATTAGGGATGGCGATGTGAAATAGTGATTTGATACGGTTGGGTTGAGTTGGCATACGGTAAAAGATTATTGTAGTTTGTCCGAATCGGATTGCCGACCATGGATTAGAATGGCGCGATACCATATAGTTGGTTGGAGTCAATAAAGCTCAATTTAGATCGATAATGGCACTACAAAAGGTTAGAGATATAGCGACGTTTCCAAAACGCCACCATTGATGGTCAAAACGCCGGTATATATTTACACCAGAAAAACCGAAAACACTGGGGTTGCGGCATCGCGATATCTATTTCCCGGCGTTTCCGTAACACGCCGCTATAGGATGCAACAAATGCTGGCGTTTATATAAACGCCGCTATAGTTTTTGCGTTGTCGACGTTCTTAGCAAACACAATATTCATTTTGTTTTTGACAAGTTTTAAATTTAACAAACCCAAGGGAAGCTACCAACTAGAACACGAGCAACCTATATTTTTAAGATATAAAATCTTCACGGAACAGAGAGAGATCGATCGTAATATGTAAACGCACCCTATCAACAACAAATCAACTTATCATAAAAAAAACGTAAACGATATCACCACAAATGTATTAACAAAAACACCCCCTTCATGATATCACCAAAAAAAGTGAAAACGCGGAGGAGAAAGAAATCAAACACCACCATAGATAAATTTAGTACCTCAAAATAAATTGCAACAGAAATGATTAGATCGGAGGAGAAAGATCAAGACACAAACAGATCGGAGGAGGAAGATCAACACACGAGCAGATCAGAGGAGGAAGATCAACACACGAGCAGATCGGAGGAGGAAGAAGATGAAAACACCACAGATGGGCAGTCGACAGCGCCGAGACCTAGGGCGAGTTTGTCACACCCCCAAATTCTAATCACAACAGACCGGGAACGCGACTTTCCCGCACCCACACTACAGGGGTCGAGGGAATTAGTGACCAACCAAAACCTGTACAACTCCACAATAGGGGTAGAATTGTACTTCCGATGTGTTCCATTCAAGATTTACTAAAATGGCACGACAATGCATTCAATTCCCACAAACATCCAATCACGAATTAACACATAAAGGTCCACCAATAAATATCATACAACCGCCACGGACCCAAGTCCGGAAAATAAAATAATGAAACAGTAGACAAAGTCTATGGAATAAAATCCTACATCCAGATATCCCGACCTACTTCGCTATGGCTCCATGACTACTCCCTACAACCTGTAGGAAAAGAAAATAAGGTAAGGTGAGCACGAGTGCCCAAGTAGGTGATCCCTATCTCCATTATCCCATTACAAAGAAATTTCCTAGGACTATATGAATAGTGTATACTTGTGCCGGTGTAGTGTCACATTTTATGACAATTAAATTTCAATTAAATCACGGATAAGACATCACATCACATCTCGGTCATTAAAGGTTCGCACCAGAGAAACCAACCATCCCATGAAAATTCCACTACCAACTCTAGGAATTTCAGCTACTATTAGTTAGCCATATGTGGGACTCGTGGTATCCCCACAACCAGCCACAAAATGGGACCTGGGTTACCAGCTACATAGGAGACCTGCGACCTTTTGCCAGCCTATATATGGGACCTCAGGTTAACCCAACCAACATCACGACCACACCACCGCCAATTCCCACACATCAAAACAACAGGAAGGGCTAATTTCAACGACCAACATAAGAAGAAACATTTCGAGTATTTAAAGCACCAAGCCAATCATAACGTGACAATTCTAGTACCAACAAGTAATAACAGGTTTAAATCACATTGATATCATTAACCAACAGCATTTGTGCCAAACAAATTTAAACTTACGGGACCCAATCTCTTAAATTCACAAATTCACAACCTTATATAATTAAATTAACACAATATACATATCTATAAATATATATATATATATACCTATTTATATAAATACACACATACTTATCTATATAGTTATTTAAATATATCTCTCTCTTTATATATATATACACACACAATACACACGCGTGACGCTCCTCCCCTCTTCACAAGAAACGCACGCAGCGCCCCCTTCTCTCGGACAACGACAACGGTACAAAGCCACCGCCCCACCCCCCTAACTCAAATGCGCGGCAGAGTTGAGCCCTGCCGCCGGGCGGACCGACCGAGCTTCTACGATAGAAGCACCCGCGCGCCAAAAGGAACCAGGCCCACATGTTTTTTTTTTTTTTCTAAAAGGTGATGATATGAGATGTTAATAATAGATAATAGGAGAATAGGTTTAGAGGTGCGAGACGACATCCGGAATCGATGACCCCTTTTTTTTTTCTTCGTTTATGCAGGGTCGCCGGCCACGAAGTAAACACGCAAGAGGTGGAAGGAGTGAACACCTTCCGTTTGGGAATTGACCGGTGAGGAACGACCGAGCGTAAACTTGTATCTATATAGATATTTTATATGCAAATAAAACCGACATGTATCTCTCACACAATCCGTGCAATAGAATAACGAGGAGTCAAGAAACACCTACCTGAATTCAAACTTCAGGAGTAATCAATAACGCAGTACTTCAAATCTGTGCTCCTCCCTCACTAGGCTTTGTGCAGACACACAACGCACGTAGGGTTTCCTAGTTTCTCTTATTTATACTACCTTTATAATAATAATAATAATAATAATAATATTATTATTATTATTATTATTATTATTATTTATAAGCTTATTAATGATGATATTAATCCAATAATAATATATATAATGATAATAATAATAATAATACTAATAATAAGATTAGTAATTATATTAATAATAACAATTCATTATAAAATTAATCCCAAGTATTAAGATGATTATATTAATCATACTAATATTATTATAATAATAACCCCAAATACATAAATAATCATATTAGTAATATGATTATTAATAATAATATATATTATTATAATTATTCTAATCATAATTCCCCCCAAAATGCCAAAGCATAATAATTCTCTAAAATGCCAAAGAGCTAAGGCCACGCTCTGAATAGATATTTTCCTCATTATGTTCGGGGCTAATTCCAATTACACTCATGTACGGGTCTTTACTGAGTTCGAGACCGAAGGCTATCCAGGGTTTTTTTCTTTTCGTGATATGCCAATCGATCGAGAGAGATAATATTAAAGAGATATTTATTTTTTAATACTAGAAGCAATGACGGTGTTTAATGAACACGCCGTCACTGGTTAACTTGTGGGGGCGTTTTTTGCACCGCCGACTTAGATAGGAAGCTATGTCGGCATTCGTTTACTTAAACGCCGCCATTGATATTGTTTCGTGGCGTTACTTGAAAACGCTGCCATACCTATTCTTTGCCGGCGCATTTATAAAACGTCACCCCTAAAAATGCCAGGCATATAATAATTTTCCTGTAGTGTAGGTCATTGAAAATGGATGGAAGGATTTAATGAAGGGTGAGGAGTGATCTTTCGGATGAGTCGAAAAGTGTTGATAGAGATTGTCAATGGTGTGATTGGTTAAAGGGTCGAAGATTTGAGAACAAAAGTTAGGTCGTTGTAGTTGATGGAGTGGGATGCTAGATTTGGAATGATGATTTGGGAGAGGGATTTGTTTAGAATTGAGATGAAGCAAGTTTATTAAAGCTGATCAAGAATGAAGAGGATGAATTTTCGTTTGAATATGATAAAAACCAAGCACTAGTGGTTTATTATAGAGGAAATAGCAAAAAGAGCTCGGACATAAATAGCATAAAGGAATTGTGATAGAAATATTTAAAAATAAGTTGAAATTAGAAATAATCTAGTTTTCTTATTTTAAACCTTCACATTTCCAATTTTACCAAGTTAGTATTTTCAAAATATTGATTAATTACATACTATCTTATAAAAATCTAAACTTTTAATCTAGTAATCATTAGAACGTAAATGTTGTATTTGTGTTTTGTTAGAATTTGGGAGTTGTTCATAAAAATAAAAATGAAGACATTTAAAGATTTTTTATACTTTTTAAAATAAAATAAAAATAAGACATAAACAAAGCAAAAGTAAAAACAAAAAAGATAATAATATTTTTCTTAGAAAACAAAAAGCTAGAACTCTATAAAAGCCTTCATTTTGTTTTTGAAAAATAAAACTTTTCATAACTAGATAATGAATAAAAAACAAAAAAAATTCATAAACCTTAAAGTAAAATAATAAAAAACCTTAAAATGTTAACATTTTTAAAAACATTAAAATTGTTAAAATAGAAAACTTTTAAACTTTAGAAATAAAAATCTTTAAAATTGAAAAAACTTTAAAACCTTAAAAGTAAAAAACTTTTAACAACTTAAAAAATTAAATAAAAACCCAAAAAACGTTTAAAACAAAAAAAATTAATTAAAAATAAAAACTTTAAAACTTCAAAAATAAAAACTTGAGACTTAAAAAAAATAAAAAGCAACAAAAAAAATTGAAAACCCTAAAATACTTAGGAATAAAACCTTAAAGATTTTTAGGAAAACTTTAAAAAAAATTAGAACCTTAAAAAAAATTGACACTAAAAAAAAATGAAAAGGACGAAAACTAAAAAACCAATGACAAGAAAAATACATAAAAAATATAAAAACAAAAAAATACAATCTTTTAAAACCGGTCCAAGTAATGCAAGGTTAAATAATTAATATTTAATTCTAATTTTTTAATTAAAAAATAAATAGTAAAAAATACCTTTGTTATTTTTCGGATAATCAGTCCTACATCTCTTTACTAGTTTCATAATTACCTTTGAGCATTTAATATTTGTTAATGCTGAAACAATTGTGTAGTAGGCTTTACTGACTCGTTGCTTGGGAAGAGTCTCTCCTTTGGATCAGTCATGTATTTGTTTTCAGGTGGATCTTAATAGCCTGTCTTCATTACCTTCACAACTTCTATTCCCATATAGATCTGAACACCTAACATCCGTGGTCTCCGTATTTGATAATTGTTCTCATAAGAGCATCTCTAATAGTTTAGTTATATCAATAGCTAAAGTTATATTTGACTAAAAAATTGCTCCAA
Source organism: Taxillus chinensis (assembly GCA_023512835.1). NCBI lineage: Eukaryota > Viridiplantae > Streptophyta > Magnoliopsida > Santalales > Loranthaceae > Taxillus > Taxillus chinensis. Next base: position 32,745,204 of record CM042087.1, read on the forward strand.
TGATTAGTTATATTGTTAGCTAAATTTAACGTTAGCTATAATTTTAGGTAAATTTACCTAAGTTTTTAACTTTTAGCTAATATGCCACATCAGCATTAACATCTCAACTCTTCCAACAACCTAAAATACCCTTTGCGCTTTCTCTCTCCAACACCTTCCCCCACCCGTGCTCCTGGATGGCATTCCATTCCTCCCTGCTGTTGCTATCATTGTCCTGGAGGAGGAGATGATCTTTTCCAACATCAGCATGCAGCGAAGTTGAGGCATGATCCTTGCGCATGCAACAACATTCATTCACTGACACTACTCATTAATCAATTAATTGTGAGATTTGGATTTGTTTGGATTCAATAATTTATCATAATTTACTGCTCCTTGTTGATAGTGGATAGAAGAAAGAGGATGATGATGGGTGAGGGTGGTAGTAGAAAAAGTTGATAGTTGAAGTACACAACACAAAGAATTTGATGCCCAAATACGATGAGCGGATGAGGAGCGCATACGCAATGGTGGAGTTCAGCAGGTAGAGGCGGCGAACAAAGACCAAGTTGAGAGATTTGAATCCAGTAGGACGATAAGCTGGAGTTCTTAGTCCATGATATCGATTCCGTGGCTTCCCAAACCCTGGAACTTAACCTTTACGGTGACAACAAGAAGTTCAAGTCTCCAAGCGGGTGGCATGTGCAAGAGTGTGACCTAGGAGGGTTTTGTGAGGATAAGATTGGAAAAATAAATTTAAGCGAAAAAAATTCAATGTACTATTGGAGATGTTATTAGCTAAAGTTATTTTGATAAGTTAAATATAACTTTAGCTAATGAGATTTGGCTTAAGCTATTGGAGATGCTACAAGGAATGAAAATTATATTTAAAATGCTTTTTAATGCTATACATGAATTATTCATCTTATATATATATATATATATATATATATATATATATAATGCCTGAGTTGCACTTTGGCATTTAAAAAAAACTATATTATAACATCTTTTGACAAGTGAGCTTCAAGACCGAATAAGTGAAAAAAAGTTATAATTTTTCAAAAAAGTTTTAAGAGAATGATTTTTATAAAATATATTAGAAAAGAATATAAAAATATAAAATATAATTTCAAGCATATAATAGACGACATCATGATATAAATTTTTATTAATTAAATAATAATAAAAATAATTATAAAAAATATTTTAAGCATTACAATAATTATCAATAGTCTCGATTTGGAGTCGGAATTTAGTTATTCGAATGCTGACATGTTGACATGTAGATCGTAGATGATATTTTATGTTTTTTTCATATTAATCATCAGTTGGTGAAATTATCACACATCAACATTTGGTTGCCAATTTGAATGAAATCATTTGACTACATTTCATTACCCATTATCAATAGAAGCTCCTCTTTCAATCCCATTTGGAGTTCAGATTTGGAGTCAATCCGGTTATCCAGACGATGATGTATTGGCATGCGAGATCATAGATAATATTTTAAGTTTTTTTGCATATCAATCATTTGCGGTGAGATTGAAACATATCATCATCCGTTGACAATTCGGATGAAATCATTCGGTTAAGTTTCAGTTTTTTGGTGTATTAAATGCAAAATATAAAATTTAATATATTTTATTTAGATAATCTCAATTTTTGATTGGATGAGTTAGTCGAATTGGAAACCAGTAGATAATGCTTTAATTTTTTTCACATCAATCGTCATCGATAAAAAAACTTTATTTTATTTAGGCATCTTTATTTCTATTTTTAGTGCAGCGTTTATGTAAACCAACTTTTCATATATATATTTTTTCAAATAAAACTTTTTTACTGGATACATTAACGAATTAATAACCGAATAATGATGTCACAATTCTATTCACCAATAATTAGTATTTTTTTATAATATTATCAACTATTAGCATGCGCTTAATCCGACTAACTCATGAAAAAAGCGAAATTGATATTTTTTGACGAGTATATATACAGTAGCTGTCAGAAAATTTCTGAAGTGCTGGACTAGACCACTTGATGGTCGGTGATGGCAGCGGAGACGAGGCGGCGGCTTTTTTTCTTCTCTCCTGCTCCCCTTCCTTTTCATGTCACTGATCACTCCTTCATTCGATAAATAGAACAATGTATAATAGATCATTGTAGATCTGTTGGTCACCACCAGGGATCAACTTAGGGAGAAGTTCACTAATATAAGAGCTATCTCCATTAAAATGATCAACATTAGGGGTGTAAAACGGGCCAGCCTGGCCCGGCCTGCAACGGGGCGGGCTTAAACGGGCCAGCCCGTTTAGGCCCGCGTTTTAAATGGACTGGGCAAGGCTTGGCCCGGCCCGGCTCGCAGTAATCTGCGGGGGCCCGCGGGCTGGCCTGTTTTTTATTTTTATTTTTGATTTTTTGATTTTTATTTTTTTAAATTATAAAGTAATTAATATAATTTATCAAACTAATATTATTTCAATTTTTTTTATACTTATTCATCTATGAAATTAAATTACTCAATTAAAATTATATAACATAATATATGTATTAAATTTTAAGATATTTATAGATAAAAAAATAAAAATAAAAAATAAAAAAAAGCCGCAAGCCCAATTTACAACCCGCACGGGCCGGGCCTAAATGGGACAGACTTAAACGGACTAACCCGTTTAGGCTCGCGATTTAAACGGACCGAGCTTTGCTCGCCCGCCCGCCCCAAACCCGCAAGCCCATGGGCTTTAGCCCGTTTACACCCCTAATCAACATATCGACTAATATTAAGATTTACCAATAGACTCAAATTCCGAAAAGTCAAGGCCACAAACACTAACGATTGTTCGGCACTACAAGATTCGAATATTGAACCAAACGTATCAGAATTTTCACTGTAATCAATAACTGGAAAACCAGTGATGATGTTATTCTCACTTGAAGGCTGAGTACTCTGACAAACAGCGCAGAGCTGTAATTCCTAAATGATTCGAGGTTTGAACAGTCAGCGTCCGGCGAGCACTATCACAGATATCAAGTGTTTAGACATTTAATTAATGGAGAACTGTCAGCCGTAGATGCGGCCGTACGTGCTGGTGATTCAGAGTAATGGAGAACAAGTGGTACAATGCTTATCAATATGATTATTGTGTAATATCTTGCACACGAAACAATATATGTTTTCCGAACCAAAACTTACACGTAACACAATCTAATAAGTAGAAATAAATTCATACATCGTTAATTCAGATCATAGGCACATCCGTTTCATTATTTATGTGCCTACTACTCTTTCCTTCCCATCCCTTTTGCAAGCCTCTCCTTCACCATCTTCTCTCCCATATACCTGTTAAATATAATATATATTAGTTCATATTTTTTACTCACGACTTATGAAATAAACATCGACATAAACAAAACAACAACAATAATACTAACTTTAAAAAAAAAACAATAATATAAAATAAATAAATACAAATGGGAGGCGGGACAATTATTACCTTCCAAGCATCATAACAGTAGCCTGAGGATTGGTTCCAGGGGTGCTAAGAAAGGTGGATCCATCTACAACTCTGAGCGCGTCGACGCCCATAACCCTGTACTCGGTGTCCACCACCTCCCCCACACGGCAGCCGCCATGGTAGTGCCATAGTGTAACAACCGTATCCTCACAGAAATGCTCTAGGGACACGGCGGCGCTGAGACGCCGAGGCCGCAGGTTCACCGGCAGTGCCACCATGGAGGCAAAAAGTGCCTCTGCAGTGGTGTCGGGGAGCAAGAACTTCGAAAGTGCTTCCGAACCGATGATTTTCTTGATGGTGGACATACCCTCGACACACTTTCTGAGGTCTTCGGGATGCTGGAAGTAGTTGAACGTTATGGCGGGAGTGTCGTTGGGGTCGCGATTCCGAAGGCGAAGGTGGCCGTAGGAGAGGGGGCCCGAAATTTTCTCGAGGATGATGGCCCCAGGAAGATCCACAGAGGGGAAAGTGGTGTTCAAGACATCGTACGCTCTGTTTATGGCTTTTATGGTTGCTGTTTTGGTGGGAGAATCGGGCAATAGGCTAACCTGCAAGTCCCAAATGAAGACAAATGAAATTAAACAATCACGTATCAATCTATTCATTGATGGGACATGATCATTCTTCAATTCATGAATAGGCCATCGCTAATTAAGAATCAGTATTTCAGACTACACACACACACACACACACACACACACACACACATATATATGTATAAACCAAAATTCCACAGCATGGAAAGTGTAAGGGAAGGACCTGATCGAAGGCCATCGCTAATAAAGCCCCAATGCCACCAATGCTGAGCGTGCTTGCTGTTTCCACATAGTAGTCATCGGACTGCTGAATGCCCACTGTTTGAATGAGGGAAACCTCGAGGGGGCGGAGAGAAAGAAGGATGACGGCGTTGGTGGGATTATCAGCCATTTTTTGGCCCACCATGGGCTGGGCCAGTATCACTTGGATCGATTGGGCTGCAAGCTGATCCACAGGTCCAATTCCGCTCAACATCAACACCTGTGGGCTCCCGATGGCTCCCGCTGATAGCACGATCTCGTTCGCTTCTCCCGCGTTCAGAAATGCTTCGTGCATTACCCCTTCCACGTCCTCGAATATCACCCCGGAAGCTCTTGGTCTTGCATGTCCTGCATGCATCAGTTTAATCAATAATAGATTAAACAAAGTGAGTTTTGTTTTGTTTTTTTTTTAAATTATGAAGGGTTAATATATTCATTGAGTTACACACACACACACACACATTCTACGGAAATTTCGGAAAGTAGGAATTGAATTTTGCATATTGCTTTGGGTGGTATGTCGTGCCTATCTCCTCATTCATTGTGGTGTCCCCAGATGGCAGGGTACAAAGTCGTGGACTAATCTGTTCAACACAACGATATGGGTTTAGTACTCCAAAAGAATGAAGCACATCCACAATTTTTATATTGACATATTTTATTCCACTAATAGTGCGTGGCAGCAGTACAGTGGTTGACAAGGACTTAAAATGGCAATGCATTTATTGTTTGACAATAAGTTCGTGATGTTTACAAAAACGGGTGAAATTAAATATTGCTTCGTTGTAAGTACGACCTAAATAACAATTCATGGAGCCCCCCGGCCGGCCGAATGGTAGAGTACACGTCGTGGACTTACTCGTTAAACACAATGACATGACATGAAATGGTTTTAGTACGCTGACTTAATAAAGAGTTAATGAAGTGCATCCACTGGTTTTGTGTAACCATACTTCATCCCACAACCCTAATTAATGGTTCCGTCAACGGCCAGATGGCAGTACACTGGTTAACATGTGTGACTTAAATAAATAACAATGCATTTATTGTTTGACAATAAGTTCGTGATCGATGTTTAGAAAATGAGGCGGAGTATATTTTTGTGCCCACGAAGGAAATGAAGTTATTATTTTTTTCTAGATAGTTTTCAGAAATTTATATTTGAAATTTGTTAAAAGTAAAAATAGAAATTATAATAGGTGAATAATGATTGGCTTGCCAACACACACACATATATATATTGAACAACGTGACAAGATTTTTGAACCTTACTTACCAGTTTACCAGGGGTCTTGGCGAACAGTAACTTGTGAACAGTGGCATGCAGTATTAAACAACATTACACGGCATTAATTAGATGGGTGTAACAGGTGTCCTTACCAAGGGTGTTGTCGAATACTATCTTGTGGACAGTGGCATGCAACAAAACCGTAATCCTAGCCGGATCTGCATACTCGAGTAGATCTGCGGCTGTGTGCCGACGACCATTCCGATCAAAGATGGTGCCACCAACCTTGGTTCCCGGCAGGTGGTTGTACGTAAAGCCATTGTCTGGCCCCACGCCAACCTCCAACAGAGCGTCCTTCACCGCACCCTGCCACTGCATCACGTCCGGCTCAAATGCCACCTTTTCCTCTGCCCACTGGTAGGCCTGCCCCACCAGCGTCGGGTCCCACCCCGTCCCCGCCACGTACGCGTCGCTCGCTCGAGTGTAAAACCCTGCATTGATGGCCGAGCCCCCACCGAGGACGCGCGGTCGGTGGTTGAACACGCCGTCCTCGGAGACGAAGAGCTGGGACGGCGACGTCCCCTTACCGAAGTCGAGAAGGTTGTTGGCGAACGAGCCTATGTTTTCCACGTTCGGGCTGCCGTACGGGGCGCCTCCCCGTTCTAGCACCAGGACGGTGGCGCTGCCGGATAGAGTGGCGGCGATGGCGCACCCGGCTGTTCCGCCGCCGATGACGATGTAGTCGTATGTGGCCCTCGCGGGTGCCGAAGTTGCCTCGTGTAGGAATGAGTAATTTGGGGCTGGAAAAAAAAGGAATTAAAATGGGTAAATGATACATACTATATATAGTAACGCAACGCGTATTTAAATATATATATTTTAATTAAAATTTCACTGATTCATTCACTTCTAGTTGAGTGATTCGCATGCATGCACCTTTTTCAGAGTGACCAAAATGGTGCCCAGCGATAACAGCAACGACGCAGACAAATCGCCAACTCCACCATCCCAAACTCATTCTCGGTCGGCCTCCACCCATCTTCAAACCAGAAATCGCAGTCGTCTAATACACGTACAGACGATTGAAGCAAATTAATGATGAGAACCCGAAGGTGAACTGATTTTTGTCATCAGTTGGGTGCAGAGGGTCCTATACTGCTTTTTGGCTGCGTTGTGTCTGATCAGACTTATAGCTAGTAGGTGATGGTGGGAGATTTAATAGGTACGCTGTTACCATCTACTTCCACTTCTTCGGTGCGTGCCTGCGTGGCTGAGGATGTGTGTAATTTTATTTGTATTTTCAGTTTTCATTTATGAAGGCATTTTTCGGTTGATAGATGGGAGCGGAAGATATAATATATATTATATATATGCTTTAAATGCTGTCGTTATACCTTGACACAAGAAAGGGTGAAAAGTCGAGGTTCATTTACACGCATGTACAAAAGCATTGTCTTGAATCCGGACGTCATAGTTTTTTTTTATACCGAACAGCCCTTACGTGTTTTGCCAAATTAGTCATTATTCTACTTTTTTTTTTTAAAAATCACACACAACTAATAATATATATTACTGATATATGCAAAAAGAGCACAATTAATAAGCGTACAATCTCATTAATCATGATATTTATTTTTATGTATGGTAATGATAATTGTAGCAGGTAGTAACAGTATATGAAATATGAATAGTAAATATATATATGTTTTTTATTTATTGATATATATATATATAACTTTTTTGTAGGGGCCGCATTTTATTGCTTTAAAACTACTATTATTATATAATTTTAAAAGCATCGGCTGCTGATTTTAAAATTAGTTTAAATTGGACTTGTAGCAAAAAAAAATAAAAAAATAAAATGCAAAACTTGAACTCAGTTAATTAATTAAATAGGTATTGTAATAATAATAATAGAACATTAATTATATATATGTATATGCACAAGCAGGGGCTATTGTGGCGTGAGTTTCATGGTGACAGTAACACTACACAGTCTACACATACATATGGTTGCTACTATTACAGCACTGCATTGATCGGACAAAGCATTAAGTGCGCTATTATTATACACCTAATGTTGTTCGGCGTGATGGACATTAGAACAATATTTTCGCCTATTTTGGAAATTGGAATGATCAAAAGTCGGGTGTTTGTTTGGACATTCAAGCCGTGACAACAAACTTGGCAACTAGGCTAACAAAATTCTTTTTGGGTAGTTGGGGAAGGTTTGAGTTGGATCGATCACTTTCCCACCTACAAGTTTTGGTCAGTGACGTCTCAACGCTTGACAGGAACAACAATGAGCTAGCGCCCAGCAGTGGCCTCCGAGTGCAACTAAGATACGGACTAAATTGACACAACGCGAGCCACAAGCTTAGGAAGCCCGCCCCGCACGTCCAAAGGAGGAAATGATTTGTTATTGTTTATTACCGATTGAAGTAGCTTGTAAAAGTTATGAGATGACTCACGGTCACGGATGTGTGATTATTTGTTGTTGTATATTGTTTGGTAATTAAATTGCTATTGAATAAAACAAAAAAACTTTAAAAGGAGATTGAAATAACAAAATAAAGGCCTATTTGGTTACTTGTTTTCATAGGTTTTGATTTTTAAAAAGAAAATCTAACCCGTAAATTGTATAGTATTCGGTATTTTTTTGAATAAGATTTATTTTATTAAAATTAAAATTTGAATAAAATATTTATTTTGAAAACCTTTTAATTTTTTTTATTTTTAACTTTTAAATTTAAACCATTCAATTTATTATTATTTTAAAAAATTGACTCTATTTTCTCTATACTTTATTAAATGGGCACACTATATTCTTTTAAATAATGTTTGTGGCACTCGATTTAAAAAACATTCTTTTAAAAATATATACCATCTTCTACCAAGTAAAATTTATTTTTAAAATTCAGAAATCAAATTCTAACTAACTTCATAAATATTCAAATCACGAAATCAAAACAAAAAAAACTAAATGTTCTCTAAGAAATCAAAAAAATTACATAAAAACTCTAAATGAAAAAATTGAAGGGCAAAGTTAGACTTCCTTTTATAGCCTTCCCCTCTCCATTCTTTTAGTTTTTTTGGATGTGAGACTCTTCTCATATCACAATGTCCCATTTGGAGATATGATGTGTTTTAATCATATCATTATGGGATGGGGTTTCACACCACACACAATTCTGAGAATCATCTAACTTTAATAAGGTATTTGTTACATTTTCTTTGTTATGATTTTTTTTGCATATATATATACACGCTTCCATCTTTTATCACATTACAAATAAAATGATTTTGAACGCCAATATACTTCTTGTAGGAATGAAATACTAGATTTCTTGCAATGTGTAAGGCACTATGACTATCACAATACATTCGAATCTTCTCCATCTTCAAACTTTTTCATGAATATTCTTGTCTAGATAGCTTCTTTACATGCTTGTGTGGCATTCATATACTATGTATTTATTGTTGATGGTGCTAAAATCATTTATAGTTTACATGCCTAACTTACAATTCATTTTATATTCATAAACACAAAATCAAAAGTGGATATTCTCTTTATAGATCACTAGCAAAGTTAGAATCAACATATTCTTTATTTAATTTAAATACTTTACAACATAGAGTTGAGGGTTTGTTTGATATAGGATAGAATACTCTTGACATCATGTTGTTGAGTCTCTAACCTCTTGTAGGAAGTCCTAAAGAACAATCTCACATCATTCATGACAAACATTGAGGTCATCCTAAAGAGAAAACTCATGTGCACTTTGTTACAACGCGTTTTAACGGGTTGCGATCCGTTAGAAACAAAGCTGTGCGGGTGAGGCCCAAAGCGAAAAATATTGTGATAGTGAGTATCCTAGCCGAGGTTCAGCACATATCAATACTTTTAACTAAGTTTCCTTACATATTGACTACCCACTCTTAGTGTATGCAGAATGTATGGTTTGACACAAATAATGCCAAGTATTAAGCTTCTCACTGCTTATATATACAATATTCTAAAGATCTTCGCGTCACACCTTTGAATTCTAAGGAACTTGAAACCAGGAACGTGACTTTCTGTTGCTTGCACCCGAACGATCAAGGAGTTGGTGACAAGCACTAATAGATATTATGTCACGCCCCGGATTTCCAACCCGAGGAAACTGGCACGTGACTCCCCTTTTACCCACACGGAGGGCAAAGGGGTTAGGATACAAACCAAGAATATTACATTTCAAACATCCACAACACATCCAAGAAAGTAATGTTCAATAAAATAATCCAAACCAGTTTATTACAACGAAATCCTTTCCAATCCCATCCCCACTGGGGTTACATCAATTCCAATAAAAATAACATAAATGGTAGACAAGAAAGTAAACAAGGTCTTCCACCTTGGTGTTCCCACCTAACGCCTGTAGGTTCCTGTAAAGAAAACATGGTAGGAGGGGTGAGCATCCACGGTTCAAGAGGGATCATGTCTCCCCAACCTATCCCATGCACCTAACATCTACATGCCTTGTGTACAAGTGCCGTGTCGTGATACAATTATTCCACCAGACATAATTACGAGGCTATAGCGACAATTACAATCATACACAAGCTGGTACATAAACACTCCCGGGCTTCCACGGCCACCGGGTTTCCAAGGACAGTCCCGGGCCTCCACGACCACCGGGTTTCAAGAACGGTCCCAGGCTTCCACACCCACCGGGTTCCACAAAACGATCCCGGCTTCCACGGCCACCGGGTTCCACAAAACAGTCCCGGGCTTCCACGACCACCGGGTTTCAAGCAAACACGCAGCACACATGGCCATACAGGCATAACATCAAACACTTAGTATGCTTAGTCACACAGGAATAACATCGAACACTTAGCATGCATATATTCACAAGCTCATAAACCCAGCCACACAGATATAATCTCACACATAATATGCACAGCTTCACAGGCATAATTTCAAACACTTAGCGTGCGTGGCCTCACAGGCATTACCTCAAACACGTAATATGCACAGCCTCACAGGCATAATTTCAAACACTTGGCAGGCATATATACATATATCCAAACAACACGCCATTGAAGGCCAACATTCATATAGGAGATCACCTATATGAATTTACATATAAATAATATAACAAGAACGATATCCAACGGCTTATTCACCAAAGGGCCTAACCCCGGATTACGTACAAGAAGACAGAACCCCTACCTTAAAGAAGATCCTCCTTGCTCCCGCGTTAGATGCCGTCCTCCCCACGCAAGATGCTCCAGCAGCAACCAGCAGTTCTCCCCCTTTCCCTCTCTCTAGCTCTCTCTCTCTCTCCACGACGGTTGCAGTGGCTGAAAAACCCCTTACCCTAGAACAAGGAGTCTCCTCATCCTTATATAGGCCTCCCACTATCAAAATGACGTAGTTTTGATTAAGTAAAACCCAGGATCAAAACGACGTAGTTTTGATCACACAAGTTAGCACCTTTCCGCACCCATATAGGCCAAAATACTCAGAATTTCAACATGGTCCTTTGGAGAAAGTTCCTTAGAATGTCAAAACCAAGGGAACCATGCAAAAATATGCCTGCACGCCAATTTGAACGTGAATTCCCAATTCACGTGCAACTCCATATGAACTCCAAATGCTCTCAAACTTCACCCCTAGCCTCCTTGCATCATTTAGAAGACAACCACACTTGCACGTGAATTGGACCCATATCACGTGCACCTCACATACATGTCCATTTGGCCTGAAACTTCGTGGTAGATAGAGGACATCATTCTAAGCATCTTTCCTTTTGCACGTGAATTCATTGGAGTCCATTTACTAGGTCAAAATCTAGAAAAACTACTCTCAGGATGCAAAACTGACTAACTCAAGGTACGGGTCTTTACATCCTCTCCCCCTTAAGACTTTTCGTCCTCGAAAAGAAATGACATACGAGGAAAACAAACACAAACTACCCATTTGCCACCCGGCAAGCCACCACACCCAAATGGGTCATACACCGCATACAGCACAACAACACATAACAAAGTACCACCATAATCCATAACCACAATAATGCATATAACACATGTCCGCATGTCACGAATACACATCTCAAAACACATCACAAATAAGAACACATGTCTTTAAAAGACAATACAAATACACCAAATCGTACACAACTAATACAAGAAAACACAAAACACATCACACCCTTGGCCAACACCACCTCCCACGCTTAAGATTGTTTGTCCTCGAACAAGTCCGGTCGCTGCTCACGCATCACGGACTCACGTTCCCATGTCTCCTCCTCAATGCCACGGTGCTGCCACGAGACGCGAACCAAAGGAATAAGCACGACCACGCAAAAGCTTCTCTTGCCGATCTAGGATACGGATAGGGGCCTCAATGACGGACATGTCATCCTCAATGTCCAACGTCCCCCAATCAATCACATGAGTGGGGTCAGGGTGATACTTCCTCAACTGGGACACGTGAAACACGTTGTGCACTCGACTCAGCCGCGGTGGTAACGCTAACCGGTAGACTACAGGCCCTACACGAGCCAGAATCGCAAAAGGACCAATAAACCGTGGAGATAGCTTGGAACCTCGCCCAAACCGTCGATGTCCACGACGTGGGGAAACACGAAGGAACACATGATCACCAACAGAAAACTCCAAAGGTCGCCGCCGCTGATCCGCATAAGATTTCTGCCGACTCGAGCCGACAACAAACGCCGACGAATCAACTTGACCTTCTCGGTAGCCTCTTGAACCAATCGTGCCCCCCAAGAGAGCTGCCTCTCCTACCTCAGTCCAACACAAGGGTGAGCGGCATGGCCTCCCATACAACGCCTCAAAAGGAGCCATCCCAATGGATGCCTGATAACTGTTGTTGTAGGCAAACTCCACCAAAGGAAGGTGAGTTGCCCACGAACCCCCGAAATCTAACACACAAGCCCGTAACATGTCCTCCAACGTCTGATTCGTCCTCTCTGTCTGGCCGTTAGTCTCAGGGTGAAAGGCTGTACTCAAGTGAAGCTTGGTCCCCATAGCCTCCTGCAAACCCGCCTTGAAACGGGAAGTGAACCTCGAATCCCGGTCGAGACAACCGATGATGGTACTCCATGCGATCTCACAATCTCGTTCATGTATAGCCGACTCAAGGTCCCAATGGAGTCCCGCTCGCGAACAGCAAGGAAATGGGCCGACTTTGTGAGTCGATCCACAATCACCCAAATCATATCCTTCCGCCCAGTGGTGGGTGGAAGACCAGTCACAAAATCCATCGCTATATGGTCCCACTTCCACTCCGCTATGGGCAAAGGCTGTAACATGCCCGCCGGCCGCTGATGCTCAGCCTTCACCTGCTGACATGTGAGGCATCGCGAAACAAAGGTGGCCACATCGCGTTTCATCCCAGGCCACCAAAAATGCCCCCGAAGCGCATGGTACATCTTCGTACCCCCTGGATGCACAGCAACTCTAGATTGGTGAAACGCCCTTATCACCCCATCCCTGAGGGAAGAAGCCACTACCAACCGCCCCTGAAATGACAACTCATGCTCAGGACCCTCTGTCCAGTCCCCAGATAGCTCCCCAGCCTCAATACAGGCACGGAGAACCTCACACTCAATGTCACCCAGTTGTCCCTCTCGGACGCGCTGGGTACAACTCGAGCACAACCACCAAAGGACTCAGGATTGTCCCACCATCATGAGCAACAGGCCGCAGCTGTAACGTCGCCAACTCGCTCTATCGCCTTCCACTCTCTCACGGCCACCTCGGCTTTCCCTTTTCTCGCTCAACGCGTCGGCCCACAACATTACCCTTGCCCGGGTATAGGCAAGAGTAAAGTCAAAGGTCTGCAAATACTCCACCCATCTCCTTTGCCTCAAATTCAAGTCCTTCGAGTAAAGATGTATCGAAGGCTCTTGTGATCCGAGAACACTACAAACTTTTCCCCCCAAGAGGTAGTGCTGCCAACTCTTCAGGGCGAAGATAACGACCGCTAACTCCAGATCATGAGTAGGATAATTCTGCTCATGAGGCTTCAACGCCTTGACCCATAAGCTACCACACCGTGCTCCCGCATAAGCACACACCCTAAACCAACCCTGGACGCATCACAATACACCTCATACGGAATATCCTCCCTAGGCAACCTCAACACAGGTGCGGTGGTCAAACGGGTTTTAAGAGTCTCAAACGCCGCCGACACTTGTCGGTCCAATCAAACTTCACGCCCTTCCGAGTCAACGCCGTCATAGGAGCCGCCAAACGGGAGAACCCCTCGACAAAACGACGATAGTACCCCGCCAAACCAAGAAAACTACGGATTTCAAAAACGTTGGTTGGCCTCGCCCACAATGCCACGGCCTCAATCTTGGCCGGGTCCACCCTAACTCCCTCGGTTGACACCACATGGCCAAGAAAGTGAAGCTCCTGCAGCCCAAAACTCACACTTGCTAAACTTAGCAAACAATGCTGTCCCTCAAGGTTTGCAACATCGTTGCCAAGTGCTCCACATGCTCCCTCTCGGTGTTGGAATACACCAAGATATCGTCGATAAACACCACCACGAACGAGTCTAAGTATGGGGCAAAGACTTGGTTCATCAAATGCATGAACACCGCTGGCGCATTAGTGACCCGAAAGGCATCACTACCCACTCATAATGCCCATACCTGCACCGAAAAGCCGTCTTAGGGATGTCCTCCTCCTTAACCCCGAGCTGGTGATACCCCGACCGTAAATCTATTTTGGAAAACCACCGGGCCCCACTCAATTGGTCAAACGGGTCATCTATCCGAGGCAACGGGTACTTGTTCTTCACGATCACCGAATTCGGCTTCCGTAGTCAATGCGGAGACGAGCGTGCCATCGCCCTTCTTAGCAAAGAGCACCGGGGCACCCCAAGGTGAGGTACTTGGTCCGATATACCCTTGGTCCCCCAACTCCTCGATTTGCCTCTGCGAGCTCCCTCGGCTCGGCTGGTCCCATACGATACGCTACTTGGGAAATCGGACCCGTCCCCGGCACCAACTCAATGGTGAACTCCACACTCCTCTTAGGTGGCAAACTCCTCAACCGCTCAGGAAAAAACATCCCGAAATTGGTCCACAACAACGGGCCACACCCTCCTTTCCACCTTACCCTCCTCGGCAAAGGTCAGGGCTGCTAACCTGTGGGTAATGGCACCCCACCGGTCCAACACCGGCCCGGCCCGACTCGCCTCACAATCCCACTCCCCCTGCAGGGTGCAAGAGGTCCCTGCAGTGTCACAAAGGTCACACGCCGCCGATAACAATCTATCTTGGCCTGGAAAGCCATAAGCCAATCCATACCCAAGATCAGGTCAAACGTTCTCAAAGGCATCACATGCAAGTCAAAACTCGGCTCCACCTCGCCTATGGTTAACACACGGTCACGACACACTCGCCGTACCTCAATCATGCCTCCCACCAGGAGACTCCACAACTAGGGGCCTCGCGGCCTCCACACAAGCTAACCCCAAGCCGTCTATTACAAGCTCGAGCAACAAACGAACATGATGCACCCGTATCGAAAAGAACAGAAGCTAATGTACGGGAGATCAAGGGGTACCTCTAACCACCGATGGTCCTGCTCCACCCTCGCTTGGTGGGGATGGTAGCTCGGCCTCCTCCGGGTACGTCGCCTCCAGCGCAAACACCCTCCCTTGGCCCGTCCCACTGGTCGGCTCACTCACTGGGCGCTTCCCGCCAAGGCGCCTCCAGCCTTCGGTCTGCTCCGCTCTCGGCCTCCCCCCGAGGCCGGGTCCGATTCGATCCTGCCTGACTAGCCGGCCACCGACGAGCTGGTCTCTCTCGCTGGTGCACGAAAACCGGCATCACTCCTTGTCTTGGATGTCATGCCTCCAACTCCATTGTTGCCACTCCGGCAAACCCGGCTCAGATGGCCCTCTCGTCCACAACGATGGCATTTCCGGTCCCTCTTTGGACACTCCTTCCTCAAGTGGCCTTGCTCCCCACGCAGCGGAACAACCGCCGGGGAGACCTCCTCGCTGGACCGCCCTGTCGGCCACCGCCAAAGCTAGACCTCCCCGGGTTCACCAATGTCTGTCCCCCTGCTGCGGAAGGAACTGCTATCTCTCTCCTCGGTCTTGAGCCTGTGGACCCTGCATCTCGATCGGGCCCACTCTGCAATTGGCGACCCCGATGGGCCTGCCTCCCACCATCCGGCTCTCTCTCGGCTATACGGGCCGTCTCCACGGCCTCGAGCATAGGTCCTCAAGCGTAGAATCGCCACCCTCTCCCCTAAGGGCTGGCCTAAGACCCAGAGTGAACTTGTGGGCCTTCAGGTCCTCCTTTGCCACTGTCTCGGGGGCAAACCTACTCGAACTCCGGAACTCCCGCTCATACTCGGGCACCGTCTTTGATCCTTGCTTCAGGTGCCAAATTCCTCCCTCTTCTGCCATCTCACTGATTCCGGGAAGAACTCATCATGGAAGAGTTGCAAGAATTCCTCCCAAAACATGAGTTGCACTATATGGCTCCCCGCTACACTCGTCCACCACTCCAAAGCATCCCCCTCCAGCTGCCGAATTGCCAGTCGCACCTTATCCTCCTCCCTGGGCAGGAGAAAGGAGAACACATGCTCAATCTGCCTCAACCACCGCTCGCCTACCACAGGATCTTCTCCCCCCCTTAAATCGCGGAGGTTGTTCCTTTCGGAACCGTGTCACCACGTCATCCTCTCGCACGGGTCGGTACACCACCCAGCAAAACTCTCACGCTCACGAGGCAGCCCTCCTACTGGTGGTGGTGGTGGCACCACCGTGTGTTTGCCATCTCACGGCGCACCTCCTCCCGAACGTCCTGCCGGAGTCCCTCCCGTAGCTCTCGTACCTCCACCGGATGCCTTCTTGTAGCTGTGCCAGTAACAACGCATGCCCCCCCAACGGATGGCCCCGCACCCGGACCCTCATGGGCAGATGACTCATCGGCCATCGCCCCTGACGCACGTGTCACTCTCCTCGGTGGCATTCTTACTACATGAAGTAAGAAGCACAAACGTCGAACGCGTTCGACTACTAACAAGTTGACTACCTCTACCCCATTATCAAGTCAAGCCGTACATGGCATCACACACATTGTAACCATTGCATCAATCAATATTGTACACAAGACACCATCCACATTGTAGTCATACCCAAGGCATTCCAAGAATTTTTTTCTTTCGAGTTGCACTTCACACATAATCATATGATTTTGTCCACGCTTAGCATACATCACAAAGAAATGCAACTAGTGCCCTAATGCCAATGCATGCAAATCCTACCACAAGACTGGACTACCCTAAGTACACCTTGGAGGCTCAAAGAGGACCATGTTGATCAGGCATGTCCCTCCAGGCTCCTCCAAAGGACTCAAGATAACCAAGTCCGCCCACTACCCTAGGCCAACTAGACCATGCTCTGATACCATATTGTCACGCCCCGGATTTCCAACCCGAGGAAACCGGCACGTGACTCCCCTTTTACCCACACGGAGGGCAAAGGGGTTAGGATACAAACCAAGAATATTACATTTCAAACATCCACAACACATCCAAGAAAGTAATGTTCAATAAAATAATCCAAACCAGTTTATTACAACGAAATCCTTTCCAATCCCATCCCCACTGAGGTTACATCAATTCCAATAAAAATAACATAAATGGTAGACAGCAAAGTAAACAAGGTCTTCCACCTTGGTGTTCCCACCTAACGCATGTAGGTTCCTGTAAAGAAAACATGGTAGGAGGGGTGAGCATCCACAGCTCAGTAGGGATCATGTCTCCCCAACCCATCCCATGCACCTAACATCTACATGCCTTGTGTACAAGTGCTGTGTCGTGATACAATTATTCCACCAGACATAATTACAGGCTATAGCAGCAATTACAATCATACACAGGCCGGTACATAAACACTCCCGGGCTTCCACAGCCACCGGGTTTCCAAGGATAGTCCCGGGCCTCCACGGCCACCGGGTTTCAAGAACAGTCCCGGGCTTCCACAGCCACCGGGTTCCACAAAACAGTCCCGGGCTTCCACAGCCACCGGGTTCCACAAAACAGTCCCGGGCTTCCACAGCCACCGGGTTTCAAGCAAACACGCAGACACATGGCCATACGGGCATAACATCAAACACTTAGTATGCTTAGTCACACAGGAATAACATCGAACACTTAGCATGCATATATTCACAAGCTCATAAACCCAGCCACACAGATATAATCTCACACATAATATGCACAGCTTCACAGGCATAATTTCAAACACTTGGCGTGCGTGGCCTCACAGGCATTACCTCAAACACGTAATATGCACAGCCTCACAGGCATAATTTCAAACACTTGGCAGGCATATATACATATATCCAAACAACACGCCATTGAAGGCCAACATTCATATAGGAGATCACCTATATGAATTTACATATAAATAATATAACAAGAACGATATCCAACGGCTTATTCACCACAGGGGCCTAACCCCAGGATTAGGTACAAGAAGACAGAACCCCTACCTTAAAGAAGATCCTCCTTGCTCCCGCGTTAGATGCCGTCCTCCCCACGCAAGATGCTCCAGGAAGAACCAGCTTCTCCCCCTTTCCCTCTCTCTAGCTCTCTCTCTCTCTCCACGACGGCCGCAGTGGGCTGAAAAACCCCTAACCCTAGAACAAGGAGTCTCCTCATCCTTATATAGGCCTCCCACTATCAAAACGACGTAGTTTTGATTAAGTAAAACCCAGGATCAAAACGACGTAGTTTTGATCACACAAGTTAGCACCTTTCCGCACCCATATAGGCCAAAATACTCAGAATTTCAACATGGTCCTTTGGAGAAAGTTCCTTAGAATGTCAAAACCAAGGGAACCATGCAAAAATATGCCTGCACGCCAATTTGAACGTGAATTCCCAATTCACGTGCAACTCCATATGAACTCCAAATGCTCTCAAACTTCACCCCTAGCCTCCTTGCATTATTTAGAAGACAACCACACTTGCACGTGAATTGGACCCATATCACGTGCACCTCACATACATGTACATTTGGCCTGAAACTTCTGTGGTAGATAGAGGACATCATTCTAAGCATCTTTCCTTTTGCACGTGAATTCATTGGAGTCCATTTACTAGGTCAAAATCTAGAAAAACTCTACTCAGGAGGCAAAACTGACTAACTCAAGGTACGGGTCTTTACATATTACACTATGGGTGCTGTCACAATTATGCAAATATGTACAGTCATACATAAAGGGTAATCTTGTATTTTCCTATAAATCATTATGCATATATTATATCAAATAGTTATGTATATATCATATTACAATAAATGTACAAATATAACTGTCCATTGACCCATGTTTGTGATACAATATATAATCAATACATAATACAATACTACATCATACATCAGAGTAGTGGGCACGTCCTCCTAGAAGAAAGTCCTTTAGTAGTCTCAAGTTACACCTGAAATGGGTAAACAACGTACAAGGTAGGGGTAAGCTACAAGCTTAGTAGGTGATCCAATAACTCCACATCGCCCTATGCCATATAGATAAATTTATACTACATGCTCAGTCTACTCATGCTGTGTAGTGTTCGTAATCATCAGGATTTAGCCTGGATACAACATCAGAACCCATCCTAGCCACAACAGGATAGGAGTTAGCTTGTCTACAATCCCCATTGGGATCCTCAACTCGGGGCACTCAGCTCTAATACCATGAGCTCAACAGCTCAACCTATGGGGGGGGGGCATAGCTACCAATCAACACAAGCTCAATTGCTAAATAATATATTAAATCAACCAGTAAATAACAGGAAGTAGCCACCCTTTAGGCCCCTAAAAATTGTGAGGAACTAAATCCAAAACTATATTCATATTATCTAACATGCTATGCTAAGCAAACACCAATATCTAATACTCTTAAAAAGGCATTTCAAATCTTTGGAGCTAAACTGCGAAGATGAAGAGAAAAATAGCATAAAAAGGCTACTGGTTGACTAAAACAATAATATTTCAGTTGACCACCTCTTACATAACCACTTTGGTCGATCATAGGTGGAAACAAAGTTGACCTCATGAAATCATATTAGGCTATGATTAGCTGACCACTTTGTAGCCATATTAGGCTACAAAACAACTTAAATAATTAAGGTTTCAGGCTTAATTTTGATTTTTCCCCAATTTCCTAGGGTTCATGCTAACCTCATGAAATCATGCTCAAATCAGACATATATAAGTATAATCAATGATAGAAGCTAGGAACACCTATCTAGAATGGTTTCTATAGATCCAAGAAGCTCTAATTGCCCCAAATGCAAAGATTCAAGCTTCCTCCACAAGTACTCACTCTCTCTTGTTTTCCCATGCACAGACGGATTGCATGACATGAAAACTCTTCATTTTTATTTTCTATTTATATTTCCTGCCATCTAGTCCAATAGTAAATCCCTACAAATAATAATTGATCCCTTGGGGTCACGACTCCAAATTGAGTTCAATTACAATAATAATGCTCAGAATGATGAGCACATCACTATCTAGATGTTTTCCCAACCCAATTAACTGCTCAAAAGTAAGGTTAACTAACAAACCCCAAAAAGTCAACCAATGAGCTTTTTAAGACTTCGACCTAAAATCGGGCTCAAGTATTGCCACACTTCTCACATTAACGACAACATTATCGTCCAGATATTTTCAGCTGCATATAATTGCTATCTCTTAGCTCTACCCAAATACGGCCCTTAAATTCTATTTTTTTATTCAATGGTAAGACTTCTGTTAAACCCAAAAGATGAGATTTAAGTAAACCCTTATGGTTAAAAAAACATTAGAAGGGATTGAAGTTGAGCAAAAGAAAAAGTTGATAGTATAACTCACGAAAGTGACTTTGTATACTTAGTTAATACTTAGTATTAAATTGGTTAGAAAAATAAAAATAAATATTTGTGTCTTGCATTAAAGTTGAGTTTAGTTTTGAAAATACAAAATAATTAGAAACAGTTTTTAAAAATAATTGTGGTACCCACATGTTGGATCCCATTTTGTCTGGGATGGACATATTTTTTCAAGTTTATCTTTCTTTCGTGTCACCCTTGTTTGCCACATAATTCTGAAAGACGATAGAGCCGTGACTGCTGAGTCGAGAATGCCTAATTTTAGTTACTTATTCAAAAGGACCTTCAAATGGAAAAGAGCCAGTCCCAAGCAATAGAAAATCAAATTTTAGGATTAACACCTTTGAATGCACTTAATTTTTAGGTCAAATGATGAAGTTATAGTCAAAACAGTATTCAAATCGTTAACGACAGTCAAATGATAATTGACCTTCAAAATGACACTTTGGATCAAGTCATGAACATCATTCTATTACTTTACTCATTATTTTGAGAATTTTGATATATATATATATATATTGCATATATTCACTCCTTGAGCATTTTTCAAAAAAAAAATCAAAAATATCTTCTTTTTTGGTGATAAAACAGTTTCGAGACACATAGTACAAACCTAGCGCAAAACTAAGACCATTTTAAAATAAAAATGACATGAGGACGCTCGTCAAAACACCCTAAGTCCAAAAATAATTTTCTCATGATTTTTTAAAAACTCGAGTTGCCTTTCCAAGTCCAAAACCTTAAAACATCAGTTAAAAACTATTCAAGTCAAAAATAGGAAACCCTAGCCACCACTTCCTTCTTTTTAACCTGTGTTCAGTCCACATGTCATCCTCTGATTTGTTCAAGCCAAATAAGATAAAAAGAAAAAGAAAAGAAAAAAAATCCATCGCCACACATGTTTAATTTAACCTTATCTCTTCATGTTTGTCTTCTTCTATGTCTTCTCTCTCCCACGCTATCTCCTTCCCCACGTGGCCACAACATTCGAAGGATCACAACAGAGTCCAGCCAGCCATGCCCTACCAGCGATACTCTCGCCTCATTCCTCTTCTCTCCTCCTAAACGGTGAGTTCTCTACTAGCAATTTTTCTTTTTACTTTCTACCACGCAATTTTAGGGAAAAGATACTTACGATGCTAATAAACAGATTATGAAAGATGAAACCAATATAAATATCAACAATTATAATGGCTTAAAGAAAAAATATCTCGATTTTGTTTAACAATTATTAATAAAAAAATTGTCCGCCAAACCTTTTTGCATTTTTTTAAAAATATTTATCAAAATGTAATAATAAAAATAAAAATGAACGTTCAACATACGGTAAGTGTAAATAATATTTTGAACGTAATTAATTAGCAACTGAAATCATTTTATTCATTTTATACGTGAAACTATCCATTGTACACATGGATCAATTTAATTTACACATTTTGGATGGATGAATTTATTTGACGCGACTCTTACAAAGGGGTGACACAAAAAACCATAATAAATTACAAATCAATGAATCGAAACAACCACACAACACAAGCCAGCGATGATATGATATCAGTCTGAGATCATGTGATAACTATATGTATATATATGTAGGTAGCTACTTCTTCCCTTCCGTTCTACGCCAGACGCCTCTCTTTCACCATCTTCTCTCCAACATATCTGTCAAATATAGTTATACAGATAAATAGATGCAGATCTAATAATTTGTACGCGAAACATAATTAAACATAATACTAATAAAGTTGAAGACGGACGAATAATTAATAATTACCTTCCAAGCATCATGACAGTGGCCTGGGGATTAGTTCCTGGAGCAACATGAAACGTGGATCCGTCTACAACTCTGAGCGCGTCGACGCCCATAACCCTGTACTCGGTGTCTACCACCTCCCCGAGACGGCAGCCACCATGGTAGTGCCATAGGGTCATAACCGTATCCTGGCAGAAGTGTTCCAGGGACACGGAGTCGGTGACGCGGCGCGGCCTCAGGTTCATAGGCAGTGCTGCGATCTTGGCGAGAAGTTTCTGCGCAGTGGTGCCGGGGGCCCGAAACTTGGACAGCGCGGCGGAATTGATGAGTTTCTTGATGGTGGTCATACCCTCGACACACTTTCTCAGGTCCTCGCGATTCTTGAAGTAGTTGAAGGTGAGGGCGGGAGTGTCACTGGCGTTGCGATTCCGGAGGCGGAGGTGGCCGTAGGAGAGGGGGCCGTAGATTTTCTCGAGGATGATGGCGCCGGGAAGAGTTGAAGAGGGGAGAGTGGCGTTTAGGGAGTCGTATGCTCTTTTTATGGCTTTTGTTAGCAGTGTTTTGGTGGGAGAATCGGGCAATTGGGTAACCTGTTCGGTGACGGTCTTCAAGAAAGACCCAATGCCAGTGATGCTGAGCGAGCTGCCTGATTCCACATAGTAGTCGTCGGACTGCGCAATGCCCACAGTTTGAACCAGGGAGGCCTCGAGGGGGGTGAGAGAAGGAAAGAAGATGGCATTTGTTGGGTTGTCAGCCATCCTTTGGCCCACCAAGGGCTGGTCCAGTATCACTGGGATCGATTGGGCCGAAAGCTGATCCACAGGCCCGATTCCGCTCAACATCAACAGCTGTGGGCTTCCGATGGCTCCCGCCGATAGGACCACCTCGTTCGCTTCTCCTTCGTTCAGAACTACTTCGTGCATTTTTCCCGCAGAGTCCTCGAACATCACCCCAGAAGCTCTGGGTCTTGCATGTCCTGCATGCATGCATGCATTAATTATTATTACCACACACATATATATGGCTAATTCGTACCCAAAAACCACAATTGATGATAAATATATATATAAAGTCGTCGTCAGCTAGAAATATATATAATTATTGTCATTAGAGAGATGGATGCCCTTACCGTTACGATGTGTGCTGTTGAATATTATCTTGTGGACTGTGGCGTGCAACAAAACAGTAATCCTAGCCGGGTCGGCGTACTCTAGCAGATTGGCGGCAGTGTGCCGACGTCCATTTGGATCAAAGATGGTGCCGCCGACCTTGGTTCCTGGCAGGTGATCGTACGTAAACCCATTATCCGGCGTCACACCCACCTCCAGCAGACCTTCCTTCACTCCACTCTGCCACTGCTTCACCACCGGCTTAAATACCACCTTGTCTTCCACCCACTGGTAGGCCTGCTCCACCAGCTTCGGGTCCCATCCAGCCTCGGCCACGTTCTTTTTGCTTGCTCGCGAGTAAAACCCTGCATTGATGGATGTGCCGCCGCCGAGGATGCGCGGTCGGTTGTTGAACACGCCGTCCTCGGAAATGAAGAACTGGGACGGCGAGGCCGCACTGATGTTCAAAAGGTTGTTGAAGAAGGAGCCTAGGTTTTCTATGTCTGGGTTGCCGTACGGGGAGCCGCCTCGTTCTAGGACCAGCACGGTGGCGTTGCCAGCGAGAGTGGCAGCGATGGCGCAGCCTGCGGTTCCTCCGCCAATGACTATGTAGTCGTAGCTTGCCGTCGCAGGAGCCGAGGTTGCATCGTGTAGGAATGAGTAATTTGGAGCTGGGGGAAGGAAAGTAAAAGCTAGTTTACATGTTGCATCATGCAGTAAAATGCTAATATTGATTCATGTTAAAGGTTCGTACGTACCTTTTTCGGAGTAACCAAAGGAACACAAGAGTTGCACAGCAATGACAGCAACGCATAGAAATCGCCACCCGCACAATTCCAAACCCATTGTGGGTACGTCCACCTGTATTCAAACTAAGCAAATTAAGAGTTTCAGGAGTACTACAGCTAGGGTGCGTACGAGGCAGAAGATTGATGATGATGATGAGAATTGATAGGTACGCTGCTGCTACCTATATGGCCTCTTATATATAGGGTGCGAGGCTAATTAAGGCATGTAATTTTATATTACATTTTTCAATTGTGAACCTAACCCGGTCAATAACCGCGGGCGAATGATGAGAGTGAAGAGGATGAAGGGCGTTATTATGTGAAGGCAGACAAAGAAATGTCTAAGTTTGTTCATTTACGCGCATGTACGAAGCATTATTGTCTCCTGGTTCGGTTCTGATGTATTATTAACAGAAGCAGTTACAACAATTGACTTCTCTGGATTGGACCCCACCAGTTGCTTCTTTCGAGTGTTTTACTAGAACATTAGGATCGTTCGTATTATCAATCCGATACAATTAATGCCAAAGAAGGGGGGTGCAAATTCAACAATTTTTGAGCCAAACAATGTTCTAGTTATTCTGGTTGTCATCCAATAACAGACGGATATAGTTGACTTGACTTTCTTTGGATTCGACACCCAGGGTTTTACTTTTACCCGGAGTTAGAGTCGAGCATATGGAAATTTCAACGCAGTTCTAATATATATATATATATATATTAAAATTGTTCATCTAATCCGCTGGAGTAGCTCTAACCCAATATATATGACCTCGTCAATATACATTCTTCCATGATATATATATATATATATATATATATATATATATATATATATATATATAAAATTGTGTTTAAGTTTGCCGTGTGGGACACGAGCTAGAGATGCGTTGTGAATGCTTCCAGATGAACGCGAAAGAATAGAGGTGTACTTACCAAAGAAAAAGACGTGGGGTATTCGGTAAGACTCGAGGTTGGTCCTTTATTTTAAACTATCAATATTAAAAGCATAATATAAAATTAGAAAACATATTAAATTATCTATCTTCATATTAAACTATTAATTTAATTTTTTACTAAAATTTTAGAAATAATATAAAATTTAAATATTTATATGTATTTATCCAAATTACAAATTAAATAAAGCTAGAACAATAAATAAAATACATAAAAGCATTTCCTGTGTCTCATAAAGGTTAAGGTAAAGTTATATTTATTTAAAAATCTTCTCCAATGTATTAGTTAAATGCATAGTTCAAGTAAAAAAAAGAAAGAGTAAATTTTAACTTTTGCTTTTGCTTTAGTTAAACATGTTATGTCATAAAAAAAATCATAATTATCACATATACCTTCTCTCCACTCATTACTCTTCCTTCCCCCACCCAAAGTGTCTTCGTATACCTTGCGTTTCTCGTCCCCCGTCGCACACCCCCGGTGTTGGCCTGCTCTCTATAGCTGGAGAAGCCCACGCTGGCCGCGTTTGTGTTGCGGGCGTAGTTGGAGAAAGTGTTCTTGGGGACGTTGGCGTCCCCGGCGTAGCCGGTGAAGTATCGTTGGGAGCATTGCCTCCTTCACCATAGCTGGTGAACCTGAAGCCCACTACATTTGAGCCGCCGGCATAATTAGCAAAACCGTCCGCCTTGAATTCGCTGCGGCCACCGGTGGATCTGGAGGCGTAGCCGCTGAAGGAGTCGAAGACGAAGTTGGCGTCGCGGATATAGCTTCGAAAGTTGTCGAGGATGGAAGCCACATTGCGGATGTATCCAGCGAACGAGTCCATCGGGAGGTTGACTTCGGTGAAGTAGGTGGCGAAGGAGTTGGTGTGGGCGAGTTTACTCTTCGCCGATTCCACAGGGCTCATCGGGGAGGCTTTGGAGAGAAGGAATTGGGGGGACTGTGGCAACCCACGAGCGATCTGTGTTTTCCAGGAGTGAATCGGTGGCTTTGGAAAATTAGTGATTTGAGATTTGGAAAAGGTAATGCAAGGGTAGGTTGGAAAAATTAATTATTAAATAAAAAATACATGATGCACCATTGGAGTGTTATTAGGTAAAGTCTCACCGTAGCAAGCTAAATATGACTTTACCTCATTTTAGTTAGCTAGAATGATTGGAGATGCTTTAAGATAGTCAAAAAAAGTAAACAAGTTGAATGAGTATCCCTATTTTGTATTAAAATTTGGAGGCACAGGCACATGCATCACATGTCCGCCTTAGCACCGACCTTGAATTGAACTAACACAACAACTTAAAGGACAAATTACCTGGAAGTATTACCATTTCAATTAAAAAAAAGTAACGATTGAACTTTTTTACATAATATTTTTTAATCTTTCACACACACAAACACATACACACGAATATATATATATATATATAATATTTTTAAAAAATGAGATCCAACAAATATTTTAATAGATTAAATATTTATTTAATTGTAAATCAGTTATAGTAAATTATTTATATTTCAAATCTGAACCATTAGATATAAATTCAACAAAAAATTGAATGATGATGTTTTAGAAAAGTTGCTTTTACATAAAATTATTTTAAAAAGGAAAAAAACTTGTTTTGAAAAAAATTACTTTGCAAAACTTTTGGAAGAAAGAATCTTTTATACCCTTTACTAATAAGTCGCTTATCTCTAACAGTGTCTCCCATGGTATATTGCTCAACAAAGATGTTAGGTTATCTTATTAAACCCGACCAAGTCAAAAAAGGCTCCTCAACTAAATAGCTAGATTTAGTGAATTCCTCAGTAGATTGTAAGATCTCTAGCTCAAGCAAAAAGATCCCTTACCATAATGGAAATGAATTCTTTAACAAGTTAAGGGAAGATGCTAGCAAAAAGGAATACCATCGGTTTAAGCTCTCCCACAAAGATCAAGTAAACTATTCAATGCATAAACTTAAAGACTATATATTTTAAGTTAGCCCCAGATCCCATTTTGTATTTCATTTCCACCCTAGACATCGATTGTGTTAGGGATAATTAAGCGAAAAAATAGAAAATATAAAAGTATACAATACATAGGAACACTAGATTTACACGGTTTACCCTAGAATAGGCCTACGTGTATGGGCACCGACAGAACAAATTCACTATATTAAAGAGAAGTACATATTATAGATTATTAGATTACTAGATATTCGGATGACACAAATTATAGATAGCAAAAACACAAAACATATGGCGGAGAGAGACAATTTCACCCACAAACTGCATAGCTAGAACATAATAGAACATATACCCTGAAAACAGATTGTTACTAAATATTGAAGCAGTAAAGATAGTACAGATCCCAACAGGTGTCAAACACCTGTGCCAGAGGGAGGAGACAGACCTTTCACGCCGTCGCAGAAGGGAAAACAGAGTTGGGTGTAGGTTTGGCGGGTTGGCACTACACAGAGAAAGAAAAGAAATCGACGCATTTTATATGTATAGATTTTTAACTTACTTTCCCTTTTCTTTTCTTGCTTTGCTTTTACGACAACTAACACATCTCCACCTTAATGCAAACCAAAATATCTCAACAAAATAGTATAGTGATAAATCTATATCTACCGCTACTAGCCTGCCACGGGCTAAATCAAGCTGTACACATTGAGCAAGTCAAGATAATGCTTAAACTTGCACGGTGGCACTGGTTTAGTAAACATATCTGCTGGTTTATCTTTGGTATCGACTTTCTTCACATTGATTCTTATTTCATTACGAATGAAGTGATATCTGACATCAATGTGTTTAGTCGTCTCATGATACACTTGATCTTTTGCCAAACAGATAGCTCTCAAGCTATTACATAATATAATTGCTTAGTCCTGCTGCAAACCCAAATCACTAACCATTCCCTTCAACTAGATGCCTTCTTTAGTTGCTTTTGTCAGTGCCACATACTCAGCTTCAGAAGTTGACAGAGCTACTGATGGTTGTAAAGTAGCTTTCCACCTGACAACAGAACCGCATACAGTTATAACAACCCAAGTCCTCCGTAGTACGATATTGTCTGATTCAGGGCCCAAGCCCAATCCCCGGTTTTGTTCTTGGCAGTGCCACATGCACCCCAAAAGGCCTCGTGCCAGGAGAGGTCTCCATGCCCTCTTAAGAGGCACGCTTCGTTCTCCACCCCAGCCGATGTGGGACTTGCAAAGTCCTCAGACTCTACAATCCACCCCCCTTAGGAGGCCCACGTCCCCGTGGGACTATGACATATTGACCCAGTCCCCAGCTCTGATACCATGTATACCAGCCCAAGTCCTCTATAGCATGATATTGTACGATTCAGAGCCCAAGCCCAATCTCTGATTTTGTTGTTGGCATTGCCACACGCACCCCAAAAGGCCTTGTGCCAGGAGAGGTCAACGCCCTTTTAAGAGGCACGCTTCGTTCTCATCCCTAGCTGATGTGAGACTTGCAAAGTCCTCAGACTCTACAACAATGATGCCATAACTAGTCATGGACCTTCGTCCATCCAAAATAGCTGCATAATCAAAATTTGAATAACCAGTAAGCATGCAATTTTCACTATCACCATACACTAGGCCAACATTAGATATGCCTAGAGATACCTAAAAATTAGTTTCACTGTCTACTAATGCTCTCTGCTTGGCTCACTCATAAAACAATTCACCACACTAATTGCTTATGTAAGATCTGGTCTAGTGCACACACCATAACATATATTAAATTTCCAACTGCATTGACATACAGAACTCGAGACTTATACTCCTTTTTGGTTTCTAACTGAGGTGCAAGAGCTCCTAGTGTTGGAACACCAGAAGTACCCCAATAATCAGAAAAAAAAATCAATAGTCACCTTAGTGATGTGAATTGCAACTTTAAATTGAAACCACTTCTGCTTTTCAAATACATAGTGCTCACAGAAACCCAAATCAATTGTCTGATGGCCTTCAAGAAGACTATACTTACTCAGAATTACCATATCCTTTTCACTCATATGCCTAAGATACATATGCCATAATTTGGTTTGATCTGATGAGTCGGAGGATGATACAGCTATAGAACTAGAAACTGTAGTTCCTTGTAGGATATAGAAAATATTTTGCTTAACTCCCTTCATTACTATTAAGGAACCTCTAATTACCTTCAAGACTCCACCTTCAAATGAACCTTTGCAGTCCAACTGATCCAACGTATCCAAGGATTTGAGAATTTTCTTTAGCTATAGAACAGGTCAAATATTGGTGAGTGCTCTGATGACACCGTCATGTATTTGAATCTAGATCGAACTAATACCTTTTGTACTACACACGGTATCATTACCCATAATGACGTTTCTACCATTGATTTTCTAATATGTTGAGAACCACATCCTGCTTCGAGTCATATAATAAGAACAACCTAACTTCATCACCCATGTATCTATCGAGTGAGATTGATAAACAACGATTAAAGCCAAATCAGATTCAAATGAGGTATTCGTCTCTGCTACAGCTGCAACCTTTTCTTTAGCATTTTTTTGTTTTGCTTACTTCTTTGGACATTGATCTTTTTAATGTCCATGTTCCATACAGTAGTTACAAATATCTGTACGATTGATATTACCTCTACTTCTGTTATTGTTCTCACTAAAAGTAAAATGCTTTATACCAACAACAATTTATACTTATGGTTATGAGTCAATTGCTAAAAAATGGTCTATATCAACAGAAATAAGATTATCTGTGGTGATAGATGTGTTTTTCCCCTTTTTTAATTTTTCATCGACAACGTTTTTGCGTCCTTTCCTTCGATCTCCAATTTTTCGACCTTTCCCTCCATATGCACCTTTGCCCTAAATCCCTTACTTCAATTTCCTAGACTGTAATCAACCAACACATATGAGTTTGTTAGTGTAATCGACTGCCCTTTCCTCGCCCTTACCCTAATCCCAAATTGTTTGCTTTCGTCCGTATCACATTCCTTCTATGTCCTTCACTAGAAACGCCAGCACCCTCACATCGATAACTCCACCTGCAAGGTCACCGTACACGTGCTTGAAACCTCTAAAGTGAAGGTGCGGTGTACTTCTGGCCATGCTTAGAGACCACACTGGCCACGCGGTCTAGGTCTTGGAGCTTCTCGACGTGGTTTACACACCCTCTGCCCTGAAGATGTCGAACCGAAGCCTCGACAAGGGTGACTCGTTGGGGCACATGACAGTTGACACGTCCTCAGCCTTAACGATGTAGAATCGTAGCCTGGAGAGCTCTGTATCATACATGCCCTTGCCTCTAGTCTATGAGACTTGGGAGAGGGATTAGGGCCTTTAGAAATGGGTGGGGTATTTCTGGCGGAGATCCATGGTGGATCTCACAAATATAAGTTTTCGGAGAGCCATGTTGCCCTCATCGCCAAGTTCGTCTCTCGTATGTGTACCCTCTCATTCTCTCTTGCTCTTTTTTCATTTTTTGTGATGATTAGCGACCAAGTTAGTGCTTTAAACCGTTGTTGGAGTTTCATTAATTATAATCTTAGCCTTTCTATCTGCTTGCAATTTTTTTTGCCTTTTTGTTTAAACAATTGCGGTCCAAAGAGCCTTTTTGTCTCACAAATATAGTTGTTGTGGGAGTTTCACTAATTATTTTGGCAATGGGTAGCCTTTTTCTCTCATACCAAAATTTAGCCTTTCTGTTTGTAATTATTTATCTAATACAAGCTCTTCTCATTTTAGTTGGAATTTCTATGAGACTCTGAAATAATCAAGATAAAGGCTCAAGATTTGAAATCCAAAGAGGTATGAAGATCCTTTTAGTTCTTGATAGGTTTGATTTGCACGTAATATTTATTTAAATACTGTTAGATTTCAAGCATTATTTATTTTAATGGGTATTCATAGCTTTTGATGGATATTTGTTCAACATCTGGTGTCAATATCTATTATTAATAATGTTTGTAATTTAGTGTTGTAATAGTTAGATAATGATTATGTTTAATACAAAATTGTCTGTTTTCAACCATTGTTGTTTTTCTTTTGATGATGAAAGATCCTTCATGTTAGAGGAGAAGTAGGTCATCACAAACTTTGTCCTGTAGGTTACCCTTCTTTGTTGAGATAGTGCATCACCATCAATCATAGTAATCATCAAGGAATATGAGTTTCTTTTTGGATTGGAATTATCGATTAACTTAATAATAATTTGAATAGAGTTGGTGGTCCAAGATAGGTAGTTATGAAGTCTATTAATTTAAGGTACTAACATGGGAATACTATATAATCCAATTAACCAAAAGAAAATGACATTAGGGGTAAACAATGATTATTTGTTACACCTCAAAACTAAACTCTATTCACAAGACAATAATTAATGTTAATTATGATAGGTTATTTATCCATAGTTGACCATCAACCTAAATAAAGATAAAATCAATTAATTCTATCAATT
This sequence comes from Taxillus chinensis, assembly GCA_023512835.1. Classification (NCBI taxonomy): domain Eukaryota; kingdom Viridiplantae; phylum Streptophyta; class Magnoliopsida; order Santalales; family Loranthaceae; genus Taxillus; species Taxillus chinensis. The sequence goes on from CM042087.1 coordinate 32,776,683, forward strand.
TGAGTCCACTAAAATAAGGATAAAACAAATTAGTCAATCAGGGATCAATCATTTAGTCAACCCTATTAAGGTTGTATTAATTTATGATTATATGCTTGTATTTGGTTATTTTAAGAGATGGATTTGTCATTTAAGTATCAATTAATTATATAATTAGTCAATTGAGCATCAATTAATTAGCCAGCAATGGTTTTATTAATTTCCAATTATTTTTATACAACCACGAATAACACAGAATAACAAGCAATAATATCTCCTTTCTTATCCTTCTTCCCTTCCTGCATTTTAATATTTATATTTGGTGCTTTCATTTCCTTCTCCCCCCCAATGCCAAGCACTCATTCCTAGGAGCTTGAGGGTCAACTTCAAATCATGACTCAACAACACACTGACGCATCCATTGCTATATACCAACTTAGGCAAAACTAATAACAATCCCACCAAAAATTCCAACAATGACACTAATGACTGATTTTTATCGTTTTCATGTTATGTGCTTGTCGCAAATATGCACATTTACATCCCAAGGATGATGAGGCTTTTGAGCATTATAATGCATTTTCTATAAAGCAGCTTGATGAGGTATATGTTCTTTGTTAATATGGAAAATGATAACTTTCCTTGAATATCTTGTTTACTTTTTTGTAACATTTCCTTTATAAATTATACATTTCATTGTTTATTGTGTTGTTATTGTATGACTTTTTTTTTTTATTTTTGCTCGTATTAAGGTAAACTTGTTGTTTTTCTTTTATCTTTGAATGCCATGATACTTTAAATAGGGTTATAGTTTGTAATTTGTTAAATAACCTTTATCACGTGTGTATTTATTACTAATTTTGTAAGCAAACAAAATTGGAAAAATAAATTTTATTGCTACTGGAAACGATCTTGTGGATAATAACAAACAGGCAGATGTAACAATTGATCTTTTTTTTTTTTTTGCTTTGGACATGGAAACTGAGGCAACTTTTGAACGATCATCAAAACTGGAAAATAATCTGAGCTTAAGCTTGCTTTCGAGATTTCCATATGTGGATGACTAGTTAGTTCATTTAGTTGGATTTTTGTTATAAGATAAGTAACATCTGCTGAAAATTTTAACTTAATTTTGTAGCATTATCACATGCATTTCACCTATTTTTAGGTTGGATGCATGTGGTATGAATATATATACAAACTGGATAAGGTGACATACAACAGTCTCCATCCATACACATCATGGATTCCCATAACGTGCATTATTCTAGATGATAAAGCAGCTTCATTGAGAAATCATAAGAGTTTCCATTTGTGTCAATGCCAAAATTATCTGCCCCTATTTCAGTTAATTGAGGACAAAAAAATGGGGACTAGAAGAGACAGTCATCAACCACCAACAATAAAGTAGACTTGTATGTATTATATATGTGCCACACGTTGCCTATCTCCATAGGTAACATTCAAACTTGTCCAAGATAGAATCATAACAGTGTTATTATTTTAATTTATAATACAATTAAGGTAGTTTGACAAGTGGAGAACTAAAAACGACTTGTGAGTTTTTGAAACTGATTATAGCTTTTATTCTTGCCAATTTTGGAAAAGTGACAGCGAAGACAACCAAAAGAATATGTTTTAATCTAATTACATCACATGACTTTGTGAATATTATTAAAAGAATGCTTAACAATATGTTTCAATCTAATTTTATTGACATCAGGGTTCTTCATGGTCTAGCCTCATTAGAGAGGCTAATATTAACCTTGATGACTATGCTGATGCATAAAGCTCTGCTATGTTGATCTGCCTCTTCATGGATATGCTTCTGGAACTATTTTACATGTGAGCATTCTATATTCTAAGTTCTTTTATGTCCGTACAACCTTTATATAATAACCTTGTAATGATATGGTTATTCCTATAAAATTTAATTGGCTTTATTTTGCTTTTATCTATGTGTTTTAGCTTTTGAAAAATTCTTTTACTTATCTTATATACCTCACCATGTTTTCTTATAGCCATTGGTTTGTCTTAGATATACATTTAATATATACACTTTTTATTTAGCATTGTTTTTTGTGATCCTAAATTGTATTGATTTATTATAAAAATTTTATCCTAAAGGTTTGATTTTATTATTTTTATGTCAAGTAACCATATGACTATTGACTTCAAAAATTGGTTTCAGGTGATCCATAAAAAATCTAGACTCCCAAGTGCAGCGACAGTCTATTGGATGGCAGTAACACAACCTCTAAGCCGAAGCAGCTGGTTCTCCTAGCAACAGGTTCGACGATAAGGGCATGGAAGTAGATGGCATGATTTTGTTTCCAAAAAAATACAAGATCAATATGGCAACACAACATTGTGGCAAATGATGCAATGACGTTGTAGTGACGTTTTAGCGATTTCATTTCCAACAAATGAAAAAAGTGAAGGAAATGATCATAGTGATAATTTAGATGCTTATTATGGATAATTGATGTAGTTGATATTATGATTACAATATACATTCTTTTGTTATTAATTTTTTTATGAATAAAATATTAAATTTTATTTGGACAAGTTGTTTTGTGGTTGATTTATTGGTTTTTTATATAAGCAAATTATATATTCAAATTTAAATGCAGGAACTATCAATTAAATCATTTAATATATTAATTAAAAGGAATTTGATAAAAATTATTGGTATACAGATGGACATAATATGTTTGTACAGATAGGGTCTATACTGACTGATAAATTTGCCGTTGAAATAAATCATAGACCTATATTGATAGATTGATGTTGGTATAGACCTTATACTGACGAGGTTTATGTTAACAAAAGATCATTTCGCCGGAATAGACCATGGGATCTATATCAATGGATGATTTGTCTGTCGAAATAGACACTGGGTCTATATAAACGGATTGGGCATCGATAGAGACCCTATATTGACGAGGTTTCTACCAACAGAAAGCCTTTCCATCGGAATAGTCCCAGAGGTCTATACCAACAGAAAAAGTATTTATACCGACTAAAAAATTCTGTTTGAATAGGTTTTTTGCCTTGTAGTGTCTTATACAACTGACAAACCCTGAATTTATCAGAGTTCATTACAACCAGGCCACTAAAATTATCAGAACTAGTTCTTGATGCATTGTGACGAAGCTCACGTGTATAGAGTGTTAATCTGACTTCTTCTAAACTAATTATATATTTCTTTTCTAACAACAAATGAATTCACAGAATTTTCATATGAAGGAGGTAAATAGACAAGTAATATAAAGGTTGTATCCTCATCATCAATTTCATTGACATCCACATCCAACAAATTCATCAAAATTGAATCCAAATCATCAAGACGGTCTTTTAAGGTTTTACACCTTTATCCATTCGGAGAGAAGTCAAACGTTACTTTAATAGTAACTTATTTATCAAAGATTTTGTTATGTAGAGACTCTCCAACTTTAGCCACAGATCTGCTACAGATTCTTCATCTGTGACTTCATAAATAATTTCATATGACAAACAGAGTAAAATTATCAAATGAGCATTCTCCTGTATGATAGCCAACTCAAAATCTTCTACTGTCATAGATTATTTTTCAGTGAGCGGAGCTTAGACACCTTGTTGTTTCAATAGCATATTCATCTTAATGTGTCACAGACTGAAATTATTTTTGCTAGTGATTTTTTTTGATATTTATGTTGTGCAATGATATCTTTGATCAAAAAAAGAGTCCCACAGACAAACCAACAGCTCTGATACTAAATTGTTAAAGATAATTAAGCAAAGAAACAGAAAACAGAAAAGCACATAACACACAGAAACATCGGATTTACATGGAATAGGGCTATGACCACGAGCAGTGGCAGAACAAATTCACTATATCAAAAAGAGTACAGATTAGCAGATTGTCAGATATTTAGATGACACAAATTATAGATAGCAAAAACACATAACATATGGTGAAGAGAGACGATTTCACCCACAAACTGCACCACCAAAACAGAACAGAATAGGTGCCTTGAAAACAAATTGCTACTGAGTACTGAAGCAACACATATGATACAGATCCCCACAGGCATCGAATCCTTGTACCTTAGGGAGGAGAAAGACCCTTCAAGCCGCCATAAAAGGAAAAACAGAGTTAGGTGTAGTTTTAGTCGGTTGGCACGCACGAGGAAAGAAAAGAAATCAACACCTTTTATATGTATAGATTTTTAACCAATTTTATTTTTCTTTTCTTGTTTTGCTTTTACGGTAACTAATATATTGTATTGTCAGCCCTAGATGTTTTTTCATTTCATGTCGGCCCAAAATGTCATTTCCATTTCATCTTGACCCAAAATGTCAATTCCATGTTAGCTTTAGATATCGTTTCATTTCATGTTGGCTATAAATGCCTTTTCATTTCATATCGGCCTCAACTAGCATTTTTGTTTCATGCTATCCTTAGATGTTGATATCATTCCATGTCGACCCAAGATGTTGATTGCATATTGATCCTAGATGTCATTTTCATTTCATGTCGATCCAAGATATCAATTGTATATTGGCTCGATGCCATTTTCATTTCGTGTGAACCTAAGATTGTCGATTGCATATTGGCCTCAAATGTCATTTTCATTTCATGTCGACCCAAGATGCCTATTATATATTAGACCTAAATGCGACTTTCATTTCAAGTCCACCCAAGATGTCAACTTCATATTGGCCACAAATGCCAATTTCATTACATATCGACCCAAGATATTGATGAACATCCTGTCTAATGCCTAACGTTGTCATTTCCTTTACTATTTGGAATGATTAATTGTTGATTTTTAGTCACATATGGTTATTTAATTCATGGCGTTTCAAATTATATCTTGAAAGTGTTGAGAGAAAATATAGAATAGAAAATAAAAAGTTAAACAAAGCAAAATTTTATATGGTTCTAAAAATTTCATACGTCGATGAAACTACGGTATTATTTTTACTACAAAAGAATATATTAATTCGCAAACTCTTAATCTCAATATCTAATTTCACACGAGAATTTATCAATTAATAATTCTCAAACTCTCTCTATCTATCTCATACCAATGCTCACAAAACATTTTTGGGATGAGATTATATGCTCATGGGATGCCTATTTATAAGCCTTTTTATCTCACTGTTGTTGGCTATCATTTTGAAGAAAGCCAGCCGTTACTAAAAAAAAGTACTGTTGTTCCTCATGGTTTAGCTGCCGCAAGTTTTTACAGAAAGTTGAATAAACATACAAATAAAATTTATATTTCTGAAATTTCTTTCAAATATCCTAAAATGATATGTTGCTTGCTAACATTTTTTTTTACTTTTTACCACACATTTTTTGGGAAATGATATCTACGACGTTGATTAACAGATTACGAGAAATAAACCCAAGAAATAAAGGAATGTGGACAATTATAAAATGGCCAAAGGAAGAGTATCTCGATTTTGTTTAACAATTATTTATAAAAAAAATTGTCAGCCAAACCTTTTTGCATTTTTTTAAAAATATTTATCAAAATGTAAAAATAAAAATAAAAATGACGTTCAACATACATGCGGTAAGTGTAAATAATATTTTGAACGTAATTAATTAGCAACTGAAATCATTTTATTCATTTTATACGTGAAACTATCCATTGTACACATGGATCAATTTAATTTACACATTTTGGATGGATGAATTTATTTGACGCGACTCTTACAAAGGGGTGACACAAAAAACCATAATAAATTACAAATCAATGAATCGAAACAACCACACAACACAAGCCAGCGATGATATGATATCAGTCTGAGATCATGTGATAACTAAGCACGTCTTTCTCCATATATGTATATATATGTAGGTAGCTACTTCTTCCCTTCCGTTCTACGCCAGACGCCTCTCTTTCACCATCTTCTCTCCAACATATCTGTCAAATATAGTTATACAGATAAATAGATGCAGATCTAATAATTTGTACGCGAAACATAATTAAACATAATACTAATAAAGTTGAAGACGGACGAATAATTAATAATTACCTTCCAAGCATCATGACAGTGGCCTGGGGATTAGTTCCTGGAGCAACATGAAACGTGGATCCGTCTACAACTCTGAGCGCGTCGACGCCCATAACCCTGTACTCGGTGTCTACCACCTCCCCGAGACGGCAGCCACCATGGTAGTGCCATAGGGTCATAACCGTATCCTGGCAGAAGTGTTCCAGGGACACGGAGTCGGTGACGCGGCGCGGCCTCAGGTTCATAGGCAGTGCTGCGATCTTGGCGAGAAGTTTCTGCGCAGTGGTGCCGGGGGCCCGAAACTTGGACAGCGCGGCGGAATTGATGAGTTTCTTGATGGTGGTCATACCCTCGACACACTTTCTCAGGTCCTCGCGATTCTTGAAGTAGTTGAAGGTGAGGGCGGGAGTGTCACTGGCGTTGCGATTCCGGAGGCGGAGGTGGCCGTAGGAGAGGGGGCCGTAGATTTTCTCGAGGATGATGGCGCCGGGAAGAGTTGAAGAGGGGAGAGTGGCGTTTAGGGAGTCGTATGCTCTTTTTATGGCTTTTGTTAGCAGTGTTTTGGTGGGAGAATCGGGCAATTGGGTAACCTGTTCGGTGACGGTCTTCAAGAAAGACCCAATGCCAGTGATGCTGAGCGAGCTGCCTGATTCCACATAGTAGTCGTCGGACTGCGCAATGCCCACAGTTTGAACCAGGGAGGCCTCGAGGGGGGTGAGAGAAGGAAAGAAGATGGCATTTGTTGGGTTGTCAGCCATCCTTTGGCCCACCAAGGGCTGGTCCAGTATCACTGGGATCGATTGGGCCGAAAGCTGATCCACAGGCCCGATTCCGCTCAACATCAACAGCTGTGGGCTTCCGATGGCTCCCGCCGATAGGACCACCTCGTTCGCTTCTCCTTCGTTCAGAACTACTTCGTGCATTTTTCCCGCAGAGTCCTCGAACATCACCCCAGAAGCTCTGGGTCTTGCATGTCCTGCATGCATGCATGCATTAATTATTATTACCACACACATATATATGGCTAATTCGTACCCAAAAACCACAATTGATGATAAATATATATATAAAGTCGTCGTCAGCTAGAAATATATATAATTATTGTCATTAGAGAGATGGATGCCCTTACCGTTACGATGTGTGCTGTTGAATATTATCTTGTGGACTGTGGCGTGCAACAAAACAGTAATCCTAGCCGGGTCGGCGTACTCTAGCAGATTGGCGGCAGTGTGCCGACGTCCATTTGGATCAAAGATGGTGCCGCCGACCTTGGTTCCTGGCAGGTGATCGTACGTAAACCCATTATCCGGCGTCACACCCACCTCCAGCAGACCTTCCTTCACTCCACTCTGCCACTGCTTCACCACCGGCTTAAATACCACCTTGTCTTCCACCCACTGGTAGGCCTGCTCCACCAGCTTCGGGTCCCATCCAGCCTCGGCCACGTTCTTTTTGCTTGCTCGCGAGTAAAACCCTGCATTGATGGATGTGCCGCCGCCGAGGATGCGCGGTCGGTTGTTGAACACGCCGTCCTCGGAAATGAAGAACTGGGACGGCGAGGCCGCACTGATGTTCAAAAGGTTGTTGAAGAAGGAGCCTAGGTTTTCTATGTCTGGGTTGCCGTACGGGGAGCCGCCTCGTTCTAGGACCAGCACGGTGGCGTTGCCAGCGAGAGTGGCAGCGATGGCGCAGCCTGCGGTTCCTCCGCCAATGACTATGTAGTCGTAGCTTGCCGTCGCAGGAGCCGAGGTTGCATCGTGTAGGAATGAGTAATTTGGAGCTGGGGGAAGGAAAGTAAAAGCTAGTTTACATGTTGCATCATGCAGTAAAATGCTAATATTGATTCATGTTAAAGGTTCGTACGTACCTTTTTCGGAGTAACCAAAGGAACACAAGAGTTGCACAGCAATGACAGCAACGCATAGAAATCGCCACCCGCACAATTCCAAACCCATTGTGGGTACGTCCACCTGTATTCAAACTAAGCAAATTAAGAGTTTCAGGAGTACTACAGCTAAGGTGCGTACGAGGCAGAAGATTGATGATGATGATGACAATTGGTAGGTACGCTGCTGCTACCTCTATGGCTTCTTATATATAGGGTGCGTGGCTAATTAAGGTATGTAATTTTATATTACATTTTTCAATTGTGAACCTAACACGGTCAATAATCGAGGGCGAATGATGCGAGTGAAGAGGATGAAGGGCGTTAAGTTTATTCATTTACGCGCATGTGGGAAGCATTATTGTCTCTCCTGGTTCGGTTCTGATGTGATGTATTAACAGACGCATTACGACAATTGACTTCTCTTGATTGGACCCCACCAGGTGCTTCTTCCGAGTGTTTTACTAGAACATTAGGATCGTTCGTATTATCAATCCGATACAATTAATGCCAAAGAAGGGGGGGGGGGGGGGGGGGGGGGGGGGGGTGCAAATTCAACAATTTTTGAGCCAAACAATGTTCTAGTTATTCTGGTTGTCATGCAATAACAGACGGATATAGTTGACTTGACTTTCTTTGGATTCAACACCCAGGGTTTTACTTTTACCCGGAGTTAGAGTCGCGCATATAGAAATTTCTACGCAGTTCTAATATATATTAAAATTGTTCATCTAATCCGCTGGAGTATCTCTAACCCAATATATATGACCTCGTCAATATACATTCTTCCTTGATATATATATTTAATAGTGTTCAAGTTTGCCGTGTGGGACACTAGCTAGCGATGCGTTGTGAATGCTTCCGGATGAACGCGAAAGAAGAGAGGTGGTGTTCTTACCAAAGAAAAAGAGGTGGGGTATTCGGTACGACTCGAGGTTGGTCCCTTATTTTAAACTATCAATATTGAAAACATAATATAAAATTTAAAAAACATATTAAATTATGTATCTTCATATTAAACTATTAATTTAATTTATTTAATTTTTTACTAAAATTTTAGAAATAATATAAAATTTAAATATTTATATATATATATATATATATTTTATCCAAATTACAAATTAAATAAAGCTAGAACAATAAAAAAAATACATAACATAACTCAAAAAAGTAAACAAGTTGGATGATAATCCTTATTTTGTATTAAAATTTGGAGGCACAGGCACATGCATCACATGTCTTCCCTAAGGGCAAATGACCGAAAGTATTAACATTTCAACTAAAAAAAATAAGCGTTCCACCTTTTTTACATAATATTTTTTAATCTTTAACAGACACACACATTTAGAAAGATTAAATATTTATTTAATTGTAACTCAATTATACTAAATTATTTAAATTTTAAATCTGAATCATTAGATATAAATTTAATAAAAAATTACATGATCATGTTTTAGAAAAGTTATTTTTACATAAAATTATTTTAGAAAGAAAAAAACTTGTTTTAAAAAAATTACTACGCAAAACTTTTGGAAAAATCAATCTTTTATACCCTTTTACTAATAAGCTACTTATCTCTCGCAGTGTCTCCCATGGTATATTGCTCAACAAAGATATTAAGTTATCTCATTAAACCCTGCCAAGTCAAAAAAGGGCTCTTCTAGTGAATTCCTCAGTACATTGTAAGATCTCTGGCTCAAGCAAAAAGATCCCTTACCATAATGGAAATGAATTCTTTAACAAGTTAAGGGGAGATGCCATCAAAAAGGAATACCATCGGTTTAAGCTCTCCCACAAAGATCAAGTAAACTGTTTGTAAGGATCCGTATATGTGTTAGCATAACTTATCTATATTTGATGTTAAGAATGTTATTTTGAGAATGTAGCCATTAATACGATCGTTTTGATAATATTTGGGCCTAATTTGAGGTCCAGAAGCCTTCATGGGTTATTTAATAAATTTTGGGAGTTAAATTGAGAGTTAATAAGCAAAAATTAGAATTTTGAAGGGCTTTTTGGAAATTATTAAGGAATAAGACGAATTTTAATTAAAAATAGGGTTTTGGGGTTTTATTATTTGTTATAACTTTATTTTGAGAAACCCTAGCCGTCGGAGGAGAGTTCTTAGTATTCTTCGCGTTCTTCATCGTTCTTCGCCGATTCTAGACCGTTCTTGCGAGTTTAATTCCTTCAGAAGGCAAGAGGTAGGTGATTCTTGATTTCTCGTTATTCTATTGCACGAACACAAACTGTTAATATATATATATATATATATATATATATATATATATATATATATATACACATAAACGTTTGGATATGTATGTATTTATATAAATATATTCATTTACGTGTATATATATACGGCTGGGCGATTGTTGCAGTGCGACGTGATTCGACCGGTTCCGAATCCTTGGACGAGCTACTGCACCTGTTATCCCTTTTATCATATTCTAATTAGTTATTATTAATTTCTACCCGTACCAGGCCAGTTGGCCTGGTTTCTTCCACGCGGCAGCAACAACACACCAGGCTGTTGAATGACAGCCTGGTTAGCGTCTCCATGACGGGGCGGCGGCGGCTTATTCGTTCCTGCCTCCACAATCCGTTCGATCCAATGCACCACAAGGGTTTTGTTTTATTTTATTTAATTTTCTCTTAATCAAAAAAGGGGGCATCTTTACATGCGTGGTTTTGTGGCAGTGAAAGAAAAGGGCATCTTTTTTTTAGTGTCAGATTTTTTAAAAAAATGAGGGCTTAATTGATTATGGGAATTAAGTCGTGCTTGTCAATAGTTAATATATGTGGGTAATAAATTCGTGCATTAAATCCGTATATTATTATGAAGTCGTGCATGGTATTATATATGTGTATTTTGATAATTATCAAGATATATAGATAAATTTAATTTGATTTGATTTAGTAGTAAAAATAACATATTCATTGATACCATTCCAATAGCAAGGTCAAACAAGAATTATGATATTGTTAGTTTAATAATGAAAATAGTGCTTGGGTTTGATATTATAGTTTAATAATATGAAGTATTACTTGAAGTTTGATATTATTAATTTATCATCTAAAATATTGTCGGAGGCTTGACATTAATAGTTTGATATTAGAAACATTGTTTGTGGCTTGATATTTATAGTCTGACACTAGAAATATTGTTTGTAGTTCAATGTTAAAAATTTGGCATTTAAATGTTACTTGTATTTAGCTTAATATTACTTAATTGATATTTAAGGTGTTGGATGTTTGATGAATATTTATATATGTATGTATATCTATATATATTATTTGTGGTTAGCGCCGGATTGATAAATTAAATATTTTGTAAGGCTGTTGTATTGAATTTTGACTGTTGAAATATTCTATTTATTGATTATATGTGGAATTGGTGGTGGAGTTGGTTGGGTTAACCGCAGGTCCCACATAAGGTTGGCAAGAGGCTGCAGGTCCCCTATGTGGCTGGTTAACTGAGGTCCCATATGTGGCAGGTTGTCGTTATGGACACCACAGGTCCCACATATGCTATCTGGTAATGACTGGGATCCTTGGAGCTGGATGTGGGAATCTCCTGGATGGTTGGATTGTTTGTTGTGTACCCTTAATGAATGAAATGTAATGTGTGTGATATTATATTTTGTGATTGAATGTAAGCTTATTATGATAAAGTAGGACACTACACTGGTACAAGCATACACTGATCATGTAGACTTAGGAATTCATGTTATAGGATGGTGAGGAGATGGAGATCACCTACTAGGCATTTGTGCTCACCCCTACTTTATTGACATGTTTCAGGTATCGACTCATCTGCTAGAGGCTGGTCCGAAGCTAATTTTTGTTTGTTTTTAAATTTTGTAATAACTTGATTTATGGATTTTGTAAAACATGATTGATTTTATTATTTGAATATCCGGATGAGGGTCCGTGGAAGTTGTATTGAATTATAACATGAGTCTGTTATTAATAAATTATTTTCCTTAACTTCATAGCATGTGGGAATATACAGGAATACCCCTGATGTATGAATGTATAGGTTTATCTCGGACAGCACCCAATGTGTAGTCCATATCGGTGCTAGTCACCAACGCCTTAACCCTTCAGGTGCGAGCATGGAGAAGTCACACTCTTAGTTCTGGTCCTTCCGGGATTTGGGGGCGTGACACTGTTCAATGCATAATCTTAAAGACTATATTTTAAGTCAGCCCAAATCCCATTTTGTATTTCATTTCAACCCTAGACATCGATTGTGTTAGGAATAATTAAGCAAAGAATCAAAAAATAAAAAGAAACAATACACAGAAACACTAGATTTACGTGGGTCACCCCAGAATTGGGCTTAGGTTTGGCGGGTTGGCACTATACAAAGAAAGAAAAGAAATCGACGCCTTTTATATGTATAAATTTTTAACTTACTTTCCCTTTTCTTTTCTTGCTTTGCTTTTACGACAACTAACACATCTCCACCTTGATCTAAACCAAAACTCTTCAACAAAATAGTATAGTGATAAATCTGTATCTGCCGTTACCAGCTTGCCATGGACTAAATCAAGTTGTAGACATTGAGCAAGTCAAGACAATGCTTAAACTTGCAAGGTGTACTAGTTTAGTAAACATATCAGCTGGTTTATCTTTGGTGATGACTTTCTTCACACTGATTCTTATTTCATTACAAATGAAGTGATATCTGACATCAATGGATTTAGTCCTCTCATGATGCACCTGATCTTTTGCCAAACATATATCTCTTAAGCTATCTAAGAATACAGTTGCTTAGTCCTGCTGCATCCCCAGATCACTAACCAATCCCTTCAACCAGATGCCTTCTTTAGTTGCTTCTGTCAATGCCATATATTCAGCTTCAGTAGTTGATAGAGCTACTGATGGTTGTAAAATAACTTTCCAACTGGCAACAGAACTGCCTACAGTGAAGCCATAACTAGTCATGGACCTTCGTCCATCCAAAATAGCTGCATAATCAAAATTTGAATAACTAGTAAGCATGCGATTTTCACTATCACTGTCATCATCGGATTTCGTCTGGGAAGGAAACCACTTTTGGGGTGCGGTTCCCCCCAACCTTCATCCGAATGGTGATGAAAATATAGAGTCATCACCAATCATTTTTGGGTGCGATTGGTCACCTAAAAGGAAATTTAATCTAAGTTGCTAGGGATGAGCTCGAGAGTTGATTACGTGTAGGGAAAAACTATCACCTCCACAACACCCTTTTGGTACCTATTTTAAAATTTGAAGGCTTCTAACTTGTTTTAACTATTTGCCTAAAATTAACTAGTCTAAAAGTGATGTTGAAATTTCATATGGCCTCAAGGTTTACTCTTTTTATTTTCCTAAGTTGTTTGTTGAAATAGAATTAAGTCTAATTTTTTCTAAACATCTAAAGGGAGTCTTAGCAATTTGATTGATTGAATTTTTTTTTAAATTTATTTATTTATTTATTTTATTAAATTCAATTTAGTCCTAAATTGCAAAAGGGAACCCTATGGTTTATTCTAAGCAAAAAGTTAAGACTTAAATATAAAGAAAGGCCGAAGTTGAATTTATTTATGTTTAAATTGCACGCTATAAACATCACTAAGGGTAAAAATTAAATAAGAGAAGGTAAAAAGCGCATAAAAATCTAAGTATTAGAAAAGTTTTAGACACATTTAAAATTAAACCTAAGGTATCAAAAAAAATGATAAAGGAAAACAAAGATCAAGTGTTGAAAAACCTATGTATTTTAAAAAGTCTAAGTACTTGAGAGTTTTTAAGAAAAGGATTTTTTTTTTAAGAAAAAGGTTTTAATATAAAATATTTTTTTATATTATTTATTTACAACAAGAGTTTTTTTAAAATTTAAGAAAGTTTTTTTTGGCACATGAAAAATAAAAAAAAAGATAAAAATAAATAAAGGAAACAAAAAAAAAGTGATGTGTGTGATTATGAAATCAAATAAAAAACTCACTCTTTTTTTTTCTTTTGTTTTCTCTCTCTCTTTTTGTTTCTTTCCTTTTTTTTCTTCACTCATTTTTGTTCTCTTTTTTTTTTCACTATATCGATGTACAAATCATATTACAAGGCTCAATGCCTACAAAATTACAAGTGACCCGAGGCTAACATTATCCTAATGGTCAATAAATAAAATAAATGAAAGTGACATTTAAAGAAAACAAACCCAAAAAGCCATATCACAAGGGAAACCCGTTAACACTACCGGAAACAAAAGGAGACATCTCGATTCTTGACTGGAAGGAGGCCTGCGAGATGCGGGTTAAAATCTTCAACAGGGTAGTAGATAGAGGAATAAACTAGACAAATATTTTTATAAATAAACCAGACATGTGCCACTAGAAAATGCAACCCCAATAACCAGATGGACAAATCAAACCAACGATCAAGAGACATGAAAAGCGCAGGAACTGGGCTAGACAAGAACCCGGTTTAACACGAAATCCAGACAAAACTCATGTGTAAAACTCAGAAAACAGAATACATTTGAAAGTGCAAAAACCCAGGTGCAATCAAAATACAGATTAGTCATTCACACAGATGAATTTCTTTGCTTTTAAAACCATAAAAACGTAGGGTGACAACACAAACCATATGGACAATAGAAGTTTCTAAAACCACACCCAAAATAAAATAAAAAAACAAAAAGAAAACATTTGGACAGAACAGAAGCCTTATGGCTAAAACAATCATGCCCAGGCAACACAAAGCTATACCTAGTGGGCATATGAAGAGTGCATAGACCAACAAATCTATGAAGAACACAACACAACAACAACTCATATGAAGAGCAAATAACGCACATAGACAACTTATATCAAAAACAAGACAACACACATAGACAACTGATATGAAGAACATATAACACACATAGACAACAGGACCAACGATCGACAATATGGGTATACAAGGCTAACGATCGTGAGACGAATAAGACATAAGGTGAGAGAACGGGTATCAGGAAATAAGACAGAACAATAGGCCAAGAACCAACTATGCTCAAAGAAAGCCTTCTTCTTCTTCGAACGAGATCCTTAATGAAATGGGTGTCTTCCTCTTCACCGACCGGTTGACGCAGGGCACTAGGGTGTCTTCGCAGAGGCCGTTTGGAGCCGCATGATGGAATCGGGCGACAGTGGTGGTCGAGGGCTTTGGTACCGGCTTTTGGGGAGGAGAACGGGTGATGCGTCGTGGGGCTGCATGGGTTCAGCGGTGAATAAATAAAAAATGGTTGTTCTTGGATTGGGGAAGAAAAGGAGAGCATGTAGTGACGATGATGGATAGGGTTAAGCTCCACCGTGGCCGGCGAGCGAAGTGCTAGCCAAGGGGAGTGGGCTCTCTGTGTAGGTTGGGGAGAAGATAAAGCGTTGTATTCTTTTGGAACTTTGATCGAAGGAGAAGGGGAGAGACGTTTTTGGTTTTTGGAATTGGAGAGAGGTGGATTGGGTTTCTGGAGACCGATAGATAAAACCAAATGGTCGATCGGGTGTTCAAAGAAGTGGTGGACGAAGGTTTTATTTTTTGCGGTTGTTGGGCTATGGTAGAAACCGATTGATGAAGGCAATGAACCAGTGGGGCAATTTCCAGTTTGAATTCAAGGACGAAGAGACTCCGCAGTGGCCGGTGGTGTGGGTTCCGGCCAAGGGGAGCGGGGGCTCTTTGCTGGATTTGCCGAAGGAGATGGAAGAGGTGGTGAAGGATTTGAAATGTGTGTTTTTTTTATTTGATTTCTTCACCAGAGAGAGAGCCCACACACAGGTGATCGACCTCAAGGTTTACATAAGCAATGGGGTTAGGGTTTGGTTTGGCTGGTGGATTGGAGGCGTGGAATTGGTGATGGGTTAACGGTGAGGTTTGATCTGAGAGAGAGGAGGCAACCATGGTTCGGACCATGGTTTGGTTTAGCGAGGAGAGCTGGCACCAGTATGAGACGCTGGTGGTCCTCCGAGATCCCGACGTCTATGGCGTGGATCCGGCGATGGTGACGAGCGGGGAAGGAGAGAGGAGGAAGAAGACAAATGCGTTTGGTAAGAAGCGATAAGCCCGGCGCGCGAGAAAGAGGAAGAGACAAAAGTTGTGTGGCTGGTTTTTTTTTTTTTTTTTTTTTTTATTTACCTCCAACCAATGTAAAGTCGACACCTGGCCTTTAGTGGGCGGGAAAAGAAAAAGAAAAGCAGTAGATTATTGTTTTTGGGTTTCTAACTAATGTCTTTCGGTTTTCGGGATCTGTTGGACGACCCAGGCTTTAAAACATCTCGAAAAAGTTGTTTTTGGACTCGAGGCATCATGATGAGTGATCCCGTGTCAATTTTATTTGAAAACGATCTTGTTTTTATGACAAGCCTATACTGTAATAATTTATTACCGAAAACTTATTTATTTTTTATGTTTTTATCTAAAATGCTCCAGAAACAAATATATACAATATGTATGTCAAAATTCTTAGAATGACGAGTAGAATAGGAAAATAAGGTGCGCAACCTGATCTGGAATGCCATTTGAAAAGTCAATTACCGTTTTGACCCTTGATGTGGGCCTAAGCGTTATTTTGACCATATCTTCTTAGTTTGACCTCAAAATCGAGCGTGGACGAAGGCATCGATCCTCGAATTTGATTTTCTATCGCCCAATACTGACTCTTTGGCATTTGGAGGCCTTTCTCAAATAATTTCTTTAAATCGGGCATTTATGGCTCAACGGTCATGACTTTGTTGTTCTGCAAAATTTCAACAGATTTAGGCGGCATGGAGGAAAATTGAATTTGATAAAATGTGTCCAACCCGGATAAAGTAGGGTCTAACAATCATCATAAACTAGACCAACATTAAATATGCCTAGAGATACCAAAAAATTAGTTTCACTGTCTGCTAATGCTCTCTGCTTGGCTCTCTCATAAAACGACTGACCACACTAACTGCTTGTGCAAGATCCTGGTCTAGTGCACACACCATAACATATATTAAATTTCCAACCGCACTAGCATACGTAACTCGAGACATATACTCCTTTTCGGTTTCTGACTGAGGTGTAAGAGCTCCTAGTGATAGAACACGAGATGTACCCCAATACTCGAAAAAAAAAATCAAGAGTAACCTTAGTTATATGAATTATAGCTTGGAACTGAAACCACTTCTGTTTTTCAAATACATCGTGCTCACGGAAGTCCAAATCAATTGTCTGATGGCCTTCAAGAAGACCCTACTTACTCAAAATTACCATCTCCTTTTCACTCATATGCCCAAGATGCAAATGTCATAATTTGGTTTGATCTGATGAGTCGGAGGATGATACAGCTACAAAACCCGAAACTGTAATTCCTTGTAAGATGTAGAAAATATTTTGCTTAGCTCCCTTCATTACTATCAAGGAACCTCTAATTAGTTTCAAGACTCCACCTTCAAATGAACTTTTGTAGCCCAACTGATCCAGAGTACCTAAGGATATGAGATTTTTCTTCAGTTATAGAACATGTCGAACATTGGTGAGTGCTTTAATGACACCGTCATGTATCTGAATATGGATTGAACTAATACCTATTGTTTTACACTGTATCATTACCTATAATAACGTTTCTACTATCGATTTTCTCATATGTTGATAACCACTTCTTGCTCAGAGTTATATAATAAGAACAACCTGAGTTCATCACCCTTGTATCTATCAAGTGAGATTGATCAGTAACAGTCAAAACCAAATCAGATTCAAATAAGGTATTCGTCTCTGCTACAGTTGCAACCTTTTCTTTAGCATTTTTTTCTCTTGCCTGCTTCTTTAGACATTGATCTTTCTAATGTCCATGTTCCTTACAGTAGCAAATATCTATACGATTGATATTATCTCTACTTCTATTGTTATTCTCACTAAAAGTAAAATGCTTTATACCAATAGCAATTTATACCTATGGATACGAGTCCATTGTTAAAAAATGGTCTATATCAACAGAAATATGATTATCTGTGGTGATAGGTATGTTTTTGCCCTTTTTAATTTTTCACCGACAACATTTTCTCGTCCTTTCCTTCGATCTCCAATTTTTTGAACTTTCCCTCCATGCGCACCTTTGCCCTAAATCCCTAACTTTGATTTCCTAGACTATAATCGACCAAAACATGTGAGTTTGTGATTGTAATCGACTTCCCTTTCCTTGTCCTTCCCCTAATCTTGAATTATTTCCTTCCGTCTCGTATCACCTTCCTTCTATGTCCTTCGGGAAAAACGCCGACGCTCACATCGACAACTCCACCTACAAGGTCGCTGTACACGTGCTTGAAACCTCTGAAGTGAAGGTGCGGTGCACTTCTGGCCATGCTTAGAGAACACGCTGGCCACACGGTCTTGGTCTTGGAGCTTCTCGACGAGGGTGACACACCCTCCGCCTTGAAGATGTTGAACCGAAGCCTCGACAAGGGTGACTCTTTGGGGCACATGACGGTTGACATGTCCTCAACCTTGAAGATGTAGAATCATATCCTGGAGAGCTCTATATCGTACATGCCCTTGCTTCTAGTCTATGAGACTTGGGAGAGGGATCAGGGCTTTTGGAAATAGGTGGGGTATTTCTGGTGAAGATGCATGATAGATCTCACAAATATAAGTTTTGCAAGAGCTATGTCGCCCTTGTTCACTAGTTCGTCTCTCATATGTGTACCCTCTCATTCTGTCTTGCTCTTTTTTCAATTTTTTTGATGATTAGTGACCAAGTTAATGCTTTAAACCGATGTTGGAGTTTCACTAATTATATTTTAGCCTTTTTGTCTGTCTGTCTGCAATTGTTTGCCTTTCTATTTAAACAACTGCAGTCCAAAGAGCCTTTTTGTCTCACAAATATAGTTGTTGGAGTTTCACTAATTATTTAGGTAATGGGTAAACTTCTCTCTTATACGAAGTTTTAGTCTTTATGTCTGTAATTGTTTATTTACTACAACCTCTTCTCATTTTAGGAAGAATTTCTATGGGACTATGAAATAATCAAGATAAAGGCTCAAGATTCAAAGTTCAAAGAGGTATAAAGATCTTTTTAGTTGTTGATAAATTTGATTTGCACGTAATAGTTATTTAAATATTATTAGATTTCAAGCATTATTTATTTTCATGGGTAGGTACGTGCTGCTCAAAGTTTTGACAGAAAATTGAATAAACATACAAATAAAATTTATGTCTGAAATTTCTTTCAAATATCCTAAAATGATATATTGCTTGCTGACATTTTTTTTACTTTCTATCACACATTTTTAGGGAAATGATATCTACGATGATTAATAGATTACGAGAAATAAACCTAAGAAATAAAGGAATGTGGACAATTATATAATGGCCAAAGGAAGAGTATCTCGATTTTGTTTAACATTTTTTACTAAAAAAATTGTTAGCCAAACTTTTTTGCATTTAAAAAAATTATGAAAATATAATAATAAAAATAAAAAGGACGTTCAACATGCATGCTGTAAGTGTAAATAATATTTTGAACGTAATTAATTAGCAACTGTAATCATTTGATTCATTTTATACGTGAAATTAACTATCCATTGTACACATGGATCAATTTAATTTACACATTTTGGATGGATGAATTTATTTGACGCGAGTCTTACAAAGGGGTGACACAAAAGCATAATAAATTACAAATCAATGAATCGAAATAACCACACAACACAAGCTAGCGATGATATGATATCAGTCTGAGACCATGTGATAACTAAGCACGTCTTTCTCCCTATATGTATGTATATGTCGGTAGCTAGTTCTTCCCTTCCGTTCTACGCCAGGCGCCTCTCTTTCACCATCTTCTCTCCAACATATCTGTCAAATATAGTTATACAGATAAATAGATGCAGATCTAATAATTTGTACGCGAAACATAATTAATTAGGAGGTAATAATTAAACATAATACTAATAAAATTGAAGACGGACGAATAATTAATAATTACCTTCCAAGCATCATGACAGTGGCCTGGGGATTAGTTCCTGGAGCAACATGAAACGTGGATCCGTCTACAACTCTGAGGGCGTCGACGCCCATAACCCTGTACTCGGTGTCTACCACCTCCCCGAGACGGCAGCCACCATGGTAGTGCCATAGGGTCATAACCGTATCCTGGCAGAAGTGTTCCAGGGACACGGAGTCGGTGACGCGGCGCGGCCTCAGGTTCATAGGCAGTGCTGCGATCTTGGCGAGAAGTTTCTGCGCAGTGGTGCCGGGGGCCCGAAACTTGGACAGCGCGGCGGAATTGATGAGTTTCTTGATGGTGGTCATACCTTCGACACACTTTCTCAGGTCCTCGCGATTCTTGAAGTAGTTGAAGGTGAGGGCGGGAGTGTCACTGGGGTTACGATTCCGGAGGCGGAGGTGGCCGTAGGAGAGGGGGCCGTAGATTTTCTCGAGGATGATGGCGCCGGGAAGAGTTGAAGAGGGGAGAGTGGCGTTTAGGGAGTCGTATGCTCTTTTTATGGCTTTTGTTAGCAGTGTTTTGGTGGGAGAATCGGGCAATTGGGTAACCTGTTCGGTGACGGTCTTCAAGAAAGACCCAATGCCAGTGATGCTGAGCGAGCTGCCTGATTCCACATAGTAGTCGTCGGACTGCGCAATGCCCACAGTTTGAACCAGGGAGGCCTCGAGGGGGGTGAGAGAAGGAAAGAAGATGGCATTTGTTGGGTTGTCAGCCATCCTTTGGCCCACCAAGGGCTGGTCCAGTATCACTGGGATCGATTGGGCCGAAAGCTGATCCACAGGCCCGATTCCGCTCAACATCAACAGCTGTGGGCTTCCGATGGCTCCCGCCGATAGGACCACCTCGTTCGCTTCTCCTTCGTTCAGAACTACTTCGTGCATTTTTCCTGCAGAGTCCTCGAACATCACCCCAGAAGCTCTGGGTCTTGCATGTCCTGCATGCATGCATGCATTAATTATTATTACCACACACATATATATGGCTAATTCGTACCCAAAAACCACAATTGATGATAAATATATATATAAAGTCGTCGTCAGCTAGAAATATATATAATTATTGTCATTAGAGAGATGGATGCCCTTACCGTTACGATGTGTGCTGTTGAATATTATCTTGTGGACTGTGGCATGCAACAAAACAGTAATCCTAGCCGGGTCGGCGTACTCTAGCAGATTGGCGGCAGTGTGCCGACGTCCATTCTGATCAAAGATGGTGCCACCGACCTTGGTTCCTGGCAGGTGATTGTATGTAAACCCATTATCCGGCGTGACGCCCACCTCCAGCAGACCTTCCTTCACTCCACTCTGCCACTGCTTCACCACCGGCTTAAATACCACCTTGTCTTCCACCCACTGGTAGGCCTGCTCCACTAGCTTCGGGTCCCATCCTGCATCCGCCACGTTCTTTTCGCTTGCTCGTGAGTAAAACCCTGCATTGATTGATGTTCCACCGCCGAGGATGCGCGGTCGGTTGTTGAACACGCCGTCCTCGGAAATGAAGAACTGGGACGGCGATGCCGCACTGATGTTTAAAAGGTTGTTGAAGAAGGAGCCTAGGTTTTCTATGTCTGGGTTGCCGTACGGGGAGCCGCCTCGTTCTAGGACCAGCACGGTGGAGTTGCCAGCGAGAGTGGCAGCGATGGCACAGCCTGCGGTTCCTCCGCCAATGACTATGTAGTCATAGTTGGCCCTCGCCGGAGCCGAGGTTGCATCGTGTAGGAATGAGTAATTTGGAGCTGGTGGAAGGAAAATATAAGCTAGTTAAATATATAGATTCAAATAATTAAAATGCTAATATTGATTCATGTTTAAGGTTCGTAGGTACGTACCTTTTTCAGAGTAACCAAAGGGACACAAGAGTTGCACAGCAATGACCGCAACGCATAGAAATCGCCACGCCCACAATCCCAAACCCATTGTGGATCGTCCACCTGTGTTCAAACTAAGCAAATTAAGAGTTTCAGGAATACTACAGCTCGGGTACGTACGAAGCAGAAGATTGATGATGATGAGAGTTGATAGGTACGCCAACCTATATGGCCATTTATATGTAGGATCTGTGGATGGCGTATGTAATTTTATATTATATTTTCAGTTTTCAATTGTGAACCTAATCCGGTCAATAACCGGGGGCGAATGATGATGAGAGTCAAGAGGATGAAGGGCGTTATTATGAGAAAGCAAACAAAGAAATGTCCAAGTTTCTTCATTTACGCGGATGCACGAAGCATTATTGTCTCTCCTGGTTCGGTTCTGATCTTTTAACAGACGCAGTTACGGGAATTGACTTCTCCCACCGGGTGCTTCTTCCTGGTGTTTTACTGACACATTAGAATCGTTCGTATTATCGAACCGATGCATTATCCATCTCAACTACAATTTAACCGATTAAAAATATTCTGCTACAAACGTATGTATTTTCATCCTTTCCATTTAAATATTTTTTGGTCATCGATACACAAATAAATAAATTTTAATTTTAATTTTCATGCTAATTACTGACAATGACAATGCCAGATGCCATTAGTACGCACCTCTATTGTCGTGCCGCAGCATTTCAAGTGCTCTATTATTTTAAATAGTTAATATTGTTTGCCGTGTGGACATTCTAGCGATGTAATGTGAATGTTTCGGGAAGAACGCGAAAGAACGATGGTGGGGTATTTGGTAAGACATTGAACCTGGTAACTTGTATGCAAACCTAATAATTAGTCAAATTCAACAATGTTTTAACGACCAAATTGGTATGAGGATTTACTTTCCTACAAATAAAAAAAATTAAAGATTTGGTCAGACACGTCCTTTACGTTTGGAAGACCTACTAACATTTTTTTAAAGAAAAAAACATATTTGACACCAATATATATATACGTAACATAAACGGTCACTATTAGCAGGCTCGGCCCTAAAGTTTAAATGGCCTTAAACAACATCTACAATTACTTATAAACGAAAAAATAATATATTGAATAAATGTAAAAAATATTTTAAGAACAAACTGACAAAATCTACCCATAATATGGAGCAAATGGGATTTCAAACCTCTTACTACCGATAATCAAATGAAATTTCCATTTGGTTCACTCCTAAACTTATAAACCTCTTTCTTAATTTTTTTATCAAAAAATCAAGACACCCATACAAAATTGACCTAATTTTTGGGTTTAAATCAATGTTCAATTTTTAATAGTTAAAATCAAATTAGTGATTCAATGTTCAAACCAGGGGCGTACATGTGGCTTGGTACACTAGAGGTAATGTATGCTACGACAGATGATGGTTGACTGGCCGAGGGAAAGCCTAGAGAGGAGAGAGAGTCAATGGGTTGATGGAAACCAAGCGAGTTACAAATGACAGTAACCGAGGGAGCTTTGCGCATTTGCCGCTTTGCCGAAGGCCACAGGCCAAAAAGGGATAGGTGGAGGCTAGAGAGGGAGGGTTTGGGACAACACAAAGAGTCAGAGATTACTAATAGGAGGCTGGACCAGCAACAAGTAATGGCCATTGGGAGAGATGGTCTAGCATCGATTCGGAATCAGAGAAGAGGGATGAGAGACAGGAGGCTAGGATGAAATGTCAAGGTTGAGCGTAATGTTAGGCTCTCTTTTTTTTGCCCAAAAAATAAGAAGCCTCAATTAATGCCCTTGGCTGTAAAAGCTTAGGGCCGTACTAGATTATCAAAGGACTCAATGACTATTTATCAAAATGTCACTATACATTTTCAATATTATTGAGAGAAATTTTAGGTTTATGTGGGTATTAAGTTGTTACAATGTTTTCTTCTAAAAATATTTTACATTTTATAGCAGTTTTAAATTGCCACAAAATTAGATACAGTACTTTTATAAATACTTTTGTTTTGTAAGGATTTTAAACTACTACAAAGGTGAGATAAAAAATATAACACAAACTTATTTTTTTATTTTTGTTCCAATTCTACTTTTACATCGCGTCGTTTCTTTTCACAAAACACAATTTAGCCCTAGTGCCAAAGTTCCAAAGAAGTGAGGAGATCATGTGAGCTTTCTTCATCTGATATATCCTATATTACCGATCGTACAACACTTTTTCTTGCTTTCTTCACTCATCCCTATTTGTTTTTTCCCACTACAGCCTAGTTATTTCCATCGTAAATCGACACCTTTACCTGCTACTGAAAATCGGAGACCTCTCCCCGTTATACAATTAAATTCAAATTGTAGGCCTCTCCCAACTATAAGTTCTCACCAGTACACTTCTTCATTATCCTATTTAGGCTATTTCATATTTTTAACTCGATTAAACCCTAAAAACCTCATTTCTTCACACTCTCATTCTTTGTTTAGCACTTCACAATCACATTTCCTTCAATTTCATATATAATTACTATTATTTAACTCAAGTCATCTCTAGTTAGTTTATCTAATCTGACTACAACACAAAATGGTTCGATTGTATATAGTGGGGGAGGATCTTTCTGTTTACAATTTTTATAATTTTGATTATAGCACCTCCTTGTCTAATGGCTAAGAGGTGACTGAGTCCGTTGCAACAATTATTTTATTTGACTGAGATATGGAATTAATAGTTTATCCTGGCATCAACATTTACCTATTTTAAGGTCCTTCATATGATTAATCTCATTTAAAAATTGCCTAAGATGGAGAATTGTGATTACATATATGTGTGTGTGTTTATAATTTTGTAAATTTCAATATTATGTTGGTTTTTAGTTAAAGCTTAAGCCCATTTCATTGCTATGCGCTTGATTAATGAACTTATATAATAATTCATGCAAAATTTTGCAATACCTGTACTTATTTGAAATAATGAATGGACGGTTAGTCGTTACATGATTATAATTTTTATATCATCTCTCATATTACTATAGCATGTTAAGTTTTAATGCCATCTTCAACTATACACTATCTTTTAACAAAGATAAAAGTGGTGATTCTCAATCCAATTGATTAGAAAATTCAAAAATGAATCTTGTATCCTTTCACTTTCTCAATGTTTTTTTCAAATTTGTTGAACATACTTTCACTTGCTCAATGTTTTTTTAAAAAAAATAATCAATTTGCTTCCTCCCTTTTGTTATATCATCTTCCCATTCTCTTCATTTAAATAATGAAATGGGTGATAATAAGCCAGAGCTCTCCAATTCTTCCCCCTTCACCTATAATTGTATCCAAATTCATTGTATTGAGTAAATTTGCCGTCAGAATTCATAGTTTGAAAATTTTTTATTCAACAAATTACATGATTAAAAGCTAGGGTTTCCAACTCTCTGACCACCCAACTCAATTTATCTTATTTTGGGCTAAAATAATTCAGTAAGAATATTGAATATTATATAAAACACATGCAGGTGCCATTTTCATTATTTTAGGAGTTTCATTTCCCTTGTTTATTATAGTCGGCGCCTTGGAATGAGCCTACAACTTAGAAACAGGAGGAGTGCTAAAATTGAATTAAAGCTTCTAGGAAATACACCGCATGACTTTTTGGAACCCAGAAGTATCACATAATTGACCTTAGCTCTTTTCAACGTGGATAAATTGGATCGTCTCCCCTTCCTTATCTATAAAAGAGGCTTGGCTTATGGAGAGATGGGGGGACACTTTGAGGAAAAAAAAGAGGGAAACGAATACACGAAAGAGAGGGGGAGAGAGAAGGAAAATAACCCAATTGATCCTTCATCCTCGATACGTTCCACAATTCCTAGATCTCTTTACACCGATTAATAGCCATTTCAAAAACCTCTCTCAACTTCCTACGTCATCAACCATTTCCTACTTATCTCACCTAGATCCAATCAAATCCTAGCATTCACTCCCCAATTCGAGCAAAAAAGAAAAAGAAAGTGGTGCCTTCCGTTCATCATCAAAGCATTCAAATGGTGTCACCACAAGGAGTTTTGAAGAGAGAGCAAGCGAAACTTTATTTTTGTCAACCTTTATTATTGCAGGAATATAGGGGACAAGCACCAATGGGGGAGAAGCCAGACTTCAGGGGAGATTAGCCTCTTTTTCAAAAGTTTTATTACTCTTTGGTCATGGTGAGTGACAAATTCAAATTATATATACCCCCAAGGGGGGGTCGGCCAAAGCCATACACCCCCCCCCCCCCCCCCCCATTTTAAACTATATATATATATATATATAAAACTATAGTTATGTATGTAGTTATAATTAGAATTAATTATAATTACTAATATGTTTTATTGTCTCAAAGTATTTGAGATGAGCATGCTCCTAAGAGCATTGATAGTGTAATATCTAAATATTTTAATAAATTTATCTATATGGAGTAATATTGGTATTAAATATTATACTTGACTACAATGTCGTTAAAATTTTAAATTTTGAATTACTAGCTTACCAAATTTAATTAAATTTGACTAGCAATTGCCTTGAAGTTTAAAAGTATTTTGAAGTTCAAAATTATAACAAGATTTGTTACCAAAACATAGATTTTGAGTATAATTTGTGATCAATATTGCTCTATTTAAACAAATTTATTGAAACATTTAGTTATTTCACTACAAATGCTCTAAATGCAATAGTGATAATTGGATTATTTGATTTTAAAAAATTATGACTTGGTTATAAGAATATTTAGTAAGCTTTCTATGCTTTCATGTCATTAATTGTGACTTAGATGATATTAATCGCTTTCTTGAATAATAATTTTTAAATATGAATTATACAATTTGTATCTCACCCTTCCTAACTGAACATTCTGGATCTGTCCTTGGTCATGGTGTGATCACAGCCTATTTCCCCATTGTTTATTTAAATAAAGGAGCTAAACATTTTAAATAGAAATGTAGATCTCATTACTATATAAGATTTTATTTTGTCACAATAACTCTTTTGTTTGTTTTTCACGTGGGAGAAAAAAAGTAAACCCAAAAAACTAATTTTATTGAAATCTAAATAACTAGAAAGACCTAAGTGACTCAAAGATTAAGTAATTAATGCTTATACCCTAATTTTTTGAGCCAAAATCAAACGTGACAGTAATTTTATTTTAATTAATTATATTCTCAATTACGTTTTAGTATGTTTTTTTTTTCAAAATCTTTGCCACAAGGGACTTTTGGTCCCCCATCCCTTTCTTTCTAAATAAAAAATATTCTTCTAAAGCAATAATTAATTATGAGTAAAAAAATCCTAAAACAAATAGAAACTCACATGCTAAGACTTGATAGTAATATTTAGGTGTTGTGAGCGTCACACTTCCATACTTGTTACCGGCTCCTAAACCTTATTCTACGGACCCATAGATCTCTTAGGTGACCAATTATATAGTAATATTTGGGCGTTTTAATTTGTTTGTTGGTGACACTATCTTTGTTTTTTTATTTTTTTCATCATGTAATATTTTGTACAAGTCATTGTGTCTCGATAACTTAAGGACCATATTCAGTGTCGTTAAAAACTAAATGGACCCGGACAATACCAAGTAATGACATTATCAATAGACTCTCTTTTTTCCACCAATTCTATTCAAAGACTTGCAAATTGATTACTTGTATCTAAACACTAAAAAAATCCCTTTATTAGTAGTGAGGGTTGTCTGTTTTTGTTTCCATAGAAAGAGCAGGATGAGCCAAACTAGTCAAGTAATCATGCATGAGGGCCATTTGATCACTGTTGCACATGGTAATGAGTAATTGTTGAGCTATGTTATTATTTGCAACATTTATCTTCAAATGTTTGATGGTTAATATCTTGTCTAATATCCAAGGTTTTCATTTCTTTTACTATTTGGAATGATTAATTGTTAGTTTTTTTAATCACATGTGGTTATTTAATTCATGATGTCGCAAATTATATCTTGAAAGTGTTAAAAAATATATAAAAATAGGAAATAAAAAATTGGAGATAACCAAATTTTACGTATGTAGTTCGGAAAATTATGTCCACGAAGATATTACATTATTTTTACTATGATTTATAAAATCTCAGTCTCAATCCTCAATTACACACGAAAATTTATCAATTGATAATTCTCTATTTTCTTCACACTGTTGCTCACAAATTTTGTTGAGACTAGATTATATGGTCATGAAGATGTCTATTTATAGGCTTTTTCAACTCACCGTTGTTGACAAACATTGCTAACCAGTTTGCTTTTATTGAAAATAAATTTACGTGAGCTATCATTTTCAAGAAAGCCAACTATTGCTAAAACAAAAAGGAACCTATTACTCATAGTTTTGGTGTCACAAGTTTTGATAAAAAGTTAAACAAACATACAAATAAGATTTATATTTCTAAAATTTCTTTCAAATCTCCTAAATGATAAGTTATGGTTTCTTTTTACTTTTTACCACACATTTTTAGGAAAAGGATACTTCCGCCACTAATTATCAAATTAAAAGAGATAAAGCCAACCAATAGTGGAATATCAACAATTATAATGACCTAAGAAATAGTATCTTGATTTTGTTTAACATACAATTATATTATTAAAAACATTATTGGCTATTTTTTGCATTTTTTAATATTTATAAAAATATAATAATAAAAATAAAAAGGAGGTTCAATATGCATATCCTGTAAGTGTGAATAATATTTTGAATGTAATTAATTAGGAAAAAGTCTATATGCAATTGATGTTGCGTCTTCTTTGCATTCTCGGCTAATGTGGTAATTGTCATGTTAGTAAAATTACTTAGAACTTAACATGCAACGCACTACATCTGGATGGAAGAAGATAGAACACAACATAAAATCTAGATTTAGAGACGAAAAAATGTATTTTTTAGAAATCTGAGAGTGGCAAACCCCTTATGGATGTTTGGGGTCTGTACGTCTCGTCAATACCTACAAATCAAAAAAAAAAAAGAAGCTTAAATCGAACCATTGTGTAAAGTTATAGCCGTTTGCAGTTTTCGTCAGAAATTATAGTTGACAAAACTCAAAAACTCATATCTGACTATGAAAGAGATGATTGTGCCCCTGCTCGAGGCTTGCTCGATACTCGAGACTTGCTTGATGCTCGAGCAGGGGGCTTTAGCATATGTGCTCGAGCCTCAAGTTTGAGCATGCCTCGAGCAAAGGCTCGAGCAGGAGCTCGAATCTCAAGCTCAAGCATTCCTCGAACATGAGCTCAAACAATTAATGATTTGGTAGCACACCAAATCATGGAAAAAAAATTATTGATGTAGTTTCTTTCACGTCAACCGATTACATAAAGATACCACAACACCGATTGTATGACAACGAATCATTTTATTATCTTATACGCCAAACTATCCATTGTACACATGGATAAATTTAATTTACACATCTTGGATGGATGAATTTATTTGACGCGACTCTTACAATGGACACAAAACCATAATAAATTACAAATTAACCACGCAACACAAGCTAGCGATGATATGATATGATTGATATCAATCCGAGACCATGTGATAACTAAGCACGTCTTTCTCCGTATATGTATGTATATGTTGGTAGCTACTTCTTCCCTTCCGTTCTACTCCAGACGCCTCTCTTTCACCATCTTCTCTCCAACATATCTGCCAAATATAGTTATACAGATAAATAGATGCAGATCAAATAATTTGTGCGCGAAACATAATTAATTAGGAGGTAATAAACATAATACTAATAAAATTGAAGACGGCCGGACGAATAATTAATAATTACCTTCCAAGCATCATGACAGTGGCCTGAGGATTAGTTCCTGGGGCAACATGAAACGTGGATCCGTCTACAACTCTGAGGGCGTCGACGCCCATAACCCTGTACTCGGTGTCTACCACCTCCCCCAGACGGCAGCCACCATGGTAGTGCCATAGGGTCATAACCGTATCCTGGCAGAAATGTTCCAGGGACACGGCGTCGGTGACGCGGCGCGGCCTCAGGTTCATAGGCAGTGCTGCGATCTTGGCGAGAAGTTTCTGCGCAGTGGTGCCGGGGACCCGAAACTTGGACAGCGCGGCGGAATTTATGAGTTTCTTGATGGTGGTCATACCCTCGACGCACTTTCTCAGGTCCTCACGATTCTTGAAGTAGTTGAAGGTGAGGGCGGGAGTGTCACTGGGGTTGCGGTTCCGGAGGCGGAGGTGGCCGTAGGAGAGGGGGCCGTAGATTTTCTCGAGGATGATGGCGCCGGGAAGAGTTGAAGAGGGGAGAGTGGCGTTTAGGGAGTCGTATGCTCTTTTTATGGCTTTTGTTAGTAGTGTTTTGGTGGGAGAATCGGGCAATTGGGTAACCTGTTCGGTGACGGTCTTCAAGAAAGACCCAATGCCAGTGATGCTGAGCGAGCTGCCTGATTCCACATAGTAGTCGTCGGACTGCGCAATGCCCACAGTTTGAACCAGGGAGGCCTCGAGGGGGGTGAGAGAAGGAAAGAAGATGGCATTTGTTGGGTTGTCAGCCATCCTTTGGCCCACCAAGGGCTGGTCCAGTATCACTGGGATCGATTGGGCCGAAAGCTGATCCACAGGCCCGATTCCGCTCAACATCAACAGCTGTGGGCTCCCGATGGCTCCCGCCGATAGGACCACCTCGTTGGCGTCTCCTTCGTTCAGAACTACTTCGTGCATATTTCCTGCAGAGTCCTCGAACATCACTCCAGAAGCTCTGGGTCTTGCATGTCCTGCATGCATGCATGGATGCATTAACAATAATCGATCACATATTTCCGTAATATTGCCATATATATATATATATATTCGTACCCAAAAACCAAAATTAATGATATGTATATATAAAGTCGTCGTCAGCCAGAAAAATATATGTAAAATTATTGCCATTTTAGATTGAACAGCAGTACACCACATTAGATAGAAGGATGCCCTTACCGATACCATGTGTGTTGTTGAATACTATCTTGTGGACTGTGGCATGCAACAAAACAGTAATCCTAGCCGGGTCGGCGTACTCTAGCAGATTGGCGGCAGTGTGCCGACGTCCATTCGGATCAAAGATGGTGCCGCCGACCTTGGTTCCTGGCAAGTGATCGTACGTAAACCCATTATCCGGCGTCACACCCACCTCCAGCAGACCTTCCTTCACTCCACTCTGCCACTGCTTCACCACCGGCTTAAATACCACCTTGTTTTCCACCCACTTGTAGGCCTGCTCCACCAGCTTCGGGTCCCATCCCGCCTCCGCCACATTCTTTTCGCTTGCTCGCGAGTAAAACCCTGCATTGATGGATGTGCCGCCGCCGAGGATGCGCGGTCGGTTGTTGAACACGCCGTCCTCGGAAATGAAGAACTGGGACGGCGACGCCGCACTGATGTTCAAAAGGTTGTTGAAAAAGGAGCCTAGGTTTTCTATGTCTGGGTTGCCATACGGGGAGCCGCCTCGTTCTAGGACCAGGACGGTGGCGTTGCCGGCCAGAGTGGCAGCGATGGCGCAGCCTGCGGTTCCTCCACCAATGACTATGTAGTCGTAGCTGGCTCTCGCCGGAGCCGAGGTTGCATCGTGTAGGAATGAGTAATTTGGAGCTGGTGGAAGGAAAATAAAAGCTAGTTAGATTTAATTAGATAATTAAAATGCTAATATTGATTCATGTTTAAGGTTCGTATGTACCTTTTTCGGAGTAACCAAAGTGACACAAGAGTTGCACAGCTATGACAGCAACGCATAGAAATCGCCACCCCCACAATCCCAAACCCATTGTGGATCGTCCACCTGTATTCAAACTAAGCAAATTAAGAGTTTCAGGAGTACTACAGCTAGGGTGCGCACGAAGCAGAAGATTGATGATGATGATGATGATGAGAATTGATAGGTACGCCTGCTACCTATATGGCCTCTTATATAGGGTGCGTGGCTAATTAAGGTATGTAATTTTATATTACATTTTCAGTTTTCAATTGTGAACCTAACCCGGTCAATAACTGGGGGCGAACTAATGAGGAAAGTCAAGAAGATGAAGGGCGTTATTATGGGAATGCAGACAAAGAAATGTCCGAGTTTGTTCATTTACGCGCATGTACGAAGCATTATTGTCTCCTGGTTCGGTTCTGATGTATTAATAGACGCAGTTACGAGAATTGACTTTTCTGGATTCGACCCCCACCAGGTGCTTCTTCCGAGTGTTTTACTAAAACTTTACACAATCGTTCGTATTATCAATCCGTTGCATTATCCATCTCAACTCCAACGTATGTATTTTCATCTTTTTCATTTAAATATTTTTTGGTCGTCCGTACACAATTAAATAAAGAGTAATTTATGTTAGAAGTTTTCTAAATTTGGGCTACGGTAAATTGTGATTTGTTGATTAAAATCGGGCTGTGATACAAAACAATGCAGTGTAAGCCATATAAGATTATTTATTTATTAATGGGCTACGCACATCTTGTCTATATTTTAATATGGTTTTACGGCTCAGTGTAGGCCTTATAAACTAATGAAGCCCGTTGATGGATAGGGCCCATTAGGTCATTGCGTGACTAGGTCCCTCCCTCTGTTCTCTATATATATTGGTGTAACCCTAACTCATCCATCGAGTTGAGCCGTCAAGGAGAGAACAAAAGGGAGAAGACTAGTCGCACACATAGCGTTCATTCTTGATCTGCTATGGAGAAAACAGGTAAGTATTATACTGTAATATTGATTAACATACATGATCTTGGGTATTCATATTATTATTTGTTACAATTTATATACAATCGCAATTGTATAATGAAACAAAATCATCATGAGCGTATAAAGACAAAAAAAAAAAAAAACAACCGTCCCCACTTCTATTTTAATTTTCATGCCAGATGCCAGTAGCATGCGCCTCTATTGTCGTGCCACCGCATTTCAAGTGCTCTATTATTTTAAATAGTTAATATTGTTTGCCGTGTGGACATTCTAGCGATGTAATGTAAATGTTTCGAGAAGAACGCGAAAGAACAATGGTGAGGTATTTGGTAAGACATTGAGCCTGGGTAACCTGTATGCAAACCTAAGTCAAATTCAACAATGTGTTAAAGACCAAATTGGCACGAGGATTTAGTTTCCAGCAAAAATAGAAATAAAAAATTTGGTCAGACGCGTTTCGTTTACGTTTGGAAGACCTATGATATAGTTAATATTTTTTTAAGAAAAAAAACATATTTTATGCATATATATAGATATATATACACACGTGTGTGCGTGTATATATATATATATATATATATATATATATATATATATATATATATATATATATATATATATATATATATATATATATATAATGCTGTTAAACATAAATAGCCACTGATGGCAGGTCGTGGAGTTTGGGTGATATTAAACAGAGCCTACAAGAAAATCCCTTTAGGGTAATATACTTATGGAAAAAAATCTGATGAATAAATATGAAATTTAAAAAAGAAACGGACATTATCTCTTATAATACGGGGCAAATCAGAATTTTATTGGGGGTCCAAATATCTTACTATTAATGATCAATCAGATTTTCAATAGGTTCACACCTAACCTCATAAACCTCTTTCCTAATTTTTTCTATCAAAACATCAAAGTACTAATACAAAATCAAACCTAATCTTGGAGATCAAATCAATGTTCAATGTTTAATAGTTAAAATCAAATTAATGATTCAATGTTCAAACTAAGGTTGTAATTGTAAGTAGGGCCGAAAGCTTACATGCGGCTAGGCAGATTGACAAAGGGCGTGTATGCTATGTATTGACGGATGACGGTTGACTGGACGAGGGAAATCCCAGAGAGGAGAGGGAGACATGGGCCGATGGCAACCAAGCAGGTGACGGACGTTGTTGGCTGAGGGGGCTTTGCACTTGTTGGGATGTTTGTCCCATATCGCTCAATGACAAGAAAGTCGAGGCATATATAAAAAGAAAGAATGTTTTAAATGTCACGATGCATTTTAAAGTCTTGCGAGCTGATGTGATGAACCCAAAGCGGGCGGTATCATGACACATGATCGGGCCTTTGCCTAGACCCAATTCTAACAAACTGGTATCAAAACCTAATTGTCCTGTGGTTATTCCTATTAAGTGTTTCGTGATATCGAAAGTCTTCTCGGCATGGTGTGATCGAGCAGTGTGTCACATTAGTGCGGTGGTATTTGGTTAATATCGAACTAGTTTGATCTCTCCACGAGACATGGATTGAGGGGGAGTTGTATGAAATCCTCAGTTTTGTTAGACCCCATTTTGCCCAGGTTAGATAACTGTTGCATTCGGCAAAAGAAGCTTAAGAATGAGGACCATTTCTGTTAGACCTCAAAATATCCTCAAACCAACACCAAGTGATAGAGGATGAAATTTGGAGACTAATGCACTCGATTGTACTCAATTCCAACTTAAAATAAAGAAGTTATGGCTAAAACAGTTTTGGTCATGAAAAATCAAGCTTGCTAAAAGATGGTCAGTGCCCATAGTCAAACTGGCAAAAAATGCGACCATGCAAAATTATCCAAATCATTGATTTAGGCGAATTCGGACTTCCCCAAATCATTCCCCCAAGGCGTCATATCTTGGCATTTTAGGTGTGGAAAAAGGTAATTAAAAGTTATAAAAAAAAAAACTAGAGTATTATGGGCAAATCCGGATCATCTTGGTCTAAATCCGAAATATAGTGGTCAAATCTGGAACACTATGATCAAATCCGAAACATCCTGTCCTTACACCGAGACTTTGAAAGGCTTGGATCCTTATACCACAAATTCATTGATCCGAAATAAGCTTCATTGATCCAGAATAAACTTCATTGACCCAAAACAAGCTTTATGGATCCAGAGTAAGCTACAATTGATCTGAAACAAGCTTCATTGATCTAAAGTAAGCTTCAATTGATCCGGAGTAAGCTCCAATTGATCCGGAGTAAGCTCCATTGATCCGGAATAAGCTTCATTGATCCGGAGTAAGCTCTAATTGATTCGGAATAAACTTTGTGAATATGTTTGTTTAAGACTTGAAGATATTGTTTTAGAGCATAAAGGTCGAATCTTGAGAGCTGGAAGTTATAGGGTAAGCTCAAGATATTTTGCTTGTTTTTCTTTCTGCTTGGGTTATTGTTGCTTATGGGACCTTTGAGAGGTTTTCGTAGACTGATTTAGTGGGCTTTGAGCCACCTTTGATGATATATGTTAACTTAGTATGAATTATTTTATGAATTTTGTTTAGACTGCTATTGGTATATTTGTACAGGGGTACTTTGAGACAGCACTCACAGCGAGTGTCTATTGGTGCTTGTCACCAACCCCTTGGCCCATTGAGTGCGAGCATAGAGCAGTCGCGTTCCCAATTTTGGGTCTCCTGGAATCGGGGACGTGATAGTTATGATGTAACCCGATCACAATGGGATCCAACACTAAGATAGAAAATTGTGATTATATATGTATATGTGTGTTTATAATTTTGTAAATTTTAATATTATATTGGTTTTAAGTTAAAGCTTAAGCCCGTTTTATTGTTATATGCATGATTAATAAACTTATCTTATAATACGTGTGTAATTTTTGCAATACTCTTACCTATTTGAAATAATGAATGGGTGGTTAGTTGTTACATGATTATAATTTTTATATCATCCCTTATGTTACCGTAGCATGTTGAAGTTTTAGTGACATCTTCAACTATATGTTATCTTCTAACAAAGATAAAGGCAGTGAGTCTCTATCCAATTGCCTTCCCCCCCCCCTCGAAAATTCCCCTATATACCAGGTCATGTCATTTAAACAGGTTTTAGATATACGTCTTGTAAAGACTCGTATTTGGGTAGTTTTGAGCAATAGTCATTCTATGAGAATGTAACTATCTGGACGATAGTGTAATCGTCGATGTGAGCATTTTGACTGTACTTGGGCCCGATTTCGAGTCGAGGCCCCATTTGACCCGATTGTTGACTTTTCGGGGTTTATTGGTTGACTTCGCGTTTGGGCAGTCATTTGGGTGTAATAATATCTGTTTAGTGTTGTGCTCGTCATTTCGAGCGTTTTGATCTGAGAGAGAGGAGGCAACCATGGTTCGGACCATGGTTTGGTTTAGCGAGGAGAGCTGGCACCAGTATGAGACGTTGGTGGTCCTCCAAGATCCCGATGTCTATGGCGTGGATCCGGCGATAGTGACGAGCGGGGAAGGAGAGAGGAGGAAGAAGACAAACGCGTTTGGTAAGAAGCGATAAGCCCGGCGCGCGAGAAAGAGGAAGAGACAAAAGTTTTGTGGCTGGTATTTTTTTTTTGTTTTGTTTTTATTTACCTCCAACCAATGTAAAGTCGACACCTGGCCTTTAGTGGGCGGGAAAAGAAAAAGAAAAGCAGTAGATTATTGTTTTTGGGTTTTTAAATAATGTCTTTCGGTTTTCGGGATCTGTTGGACGACCCAGGCTTTAAAACATCTCGAAAAAGTTGTTTTTGGACTCAGGGCATCATGATGAGTGATCCCGTGTCAATTTTATTTGAAAACGATCTCGTTTTTATGACAAGCCTATACTGTAATAATTTATTACCGAAAACTTATTTATTTTTTATGTTTTTATCTAAAATGCTCCAGAAACAAATATATACAATATGTATGTCAAAATTCTTAGAATGACGAGTAGAATAGGAAAATAAGGTGTGCAACCTGATCTGGAATGCCATTTGAAAAGTCAATTACCGTTTTGACCCTTGATGTGGGCCTAAGCGCTATTTTGACCATATCTTCTTAGTTTGACCTCAAAATCGAGCGTGGACGAAGGCATCGATCCTCGAATTTGATTTTCTATCGCCCAATACTGACTCCTTGGCATTTGGAGGCCTTTCTCAAATAATTTCTTTAAATCGGGCATTTATGGCTCAACGGTCACGACTTTGTTGTT
Source organism: Taxillus chinensis (assembly GCA_023512835.1). Classification (NCBI taxonomy): domain Eukaryota; kingdom Viridiplantae; phylum Streptophyta; class Magnoliopsida; order Santalales; family Loranthaceae; genus Taxillus; species Taxillus chinensis. The sequence goes on from CM042087.1 coordinate 32,813,307, forward strand.
CTGCAAAATTTCAACAGATCGATGCGGCATGGAGGAAAATTGAATTTGATAAAATGTGTCCAACCCGGATAAAGTAGGGTCTAACAATCATCATAAACTAGACCAACATTAAATATGCCTAGAGATACCAAAAAATTAGTTTCACTGTCTGCTAATGCTCTCTGCTTGGCTCTCTCATAAAACGACTGACCACACTAACTGCTTGTGCAAGATCTAGTCTAGTGCACACACCATAACATATATTAAATTTCCAACTGCACTAGCATACAGAACTCGAGACATATACTCCTTTTCGGTTTCTGACTGAGGTGTAAGAGCTCCTAGTGATAGAACACAAGATGTACCCCAATACTCGAAAAAAAAAAATCAAGAGTAACCTTAGTTATATGAATTATAGCTTGGAACTGAAACCACTTCTGTTTTTCAAATACATCGTGCTCACGGAAGTCCAAATCAATTGTCTGATGGCCTTCAAGAAGACCCTACTTACTCAAAATTACCATCTCCTTTTCACTCATATGCCCAAGATGCAAATGTCATAATTTGGTTTGATCTGATGAGTTGGAGGATGATACAGCTACAAAACCCGAAACTGTAATTCCTTGTAAGATGTAGAAAATATTTCGCTTAGCTCCCTTCATTACTATCAAGGAACCTCTAATTAGTTTCAAGACTCCACCTTCAAATGAACTTTTGTAGCCCAACTGATCCAGAGTACCTAAGGATATGAGATTTTTCTTCAGCTATAGAACATGTCGAACATTGGTGAGTGCTTTAATGACACCGTCATGTATCTGAATATGGATGGAACTAATACCTATTGTTTTACACGGTATCATTACCTATAATAACGTTTCTACTATCGATTTTCTCATATGTTGATAACCACTTCTTGCTCAGAGTTATATAATAAGAACAACCTGAGTTCATCACCCTTGTATCTATCAAGTGAGATTGATCAGTAACAGTCAAAACCAAATCAGATTCAAATGAGGTATTCGTCTCTGCTACAGTTGCAACCTTTTTTTTAGCATTTTTTTCTCTTGCCTGCTTCTTTAGACATTGATCTTTCTAATGTCCATGTTCCTAACAGTAGCAAATATCTATACGATTGATATTATCTCTACTTCTATTGTTATTCTCACTAAAAGTAAAATGCTTTATACCAATAGCAATTTATACCTATAGATACGAGTCCATTGTTAAAAAATGGTCTATATCAACGAAAATATGATTATCCGTGGTGATAGGTATGTTTTTGCCCTTTTTAATTTTTCACCGACAACATTTTCTCGTCCTTTCCTTCGATCTCCAATTTTTTGAACTTTCCCTCCATGCGCACCTTTGTCCTAAATCCCTAACTTCGATTTCCTAGACTATAATCGACCAAAACATGTGAGTTTGTGATTGTAATCGACTTCCCTTTCCTTGTCCTTCCCCTAATCTTGAATTATTTCCTTCCGTCTGTATCACCTTCCTTCTATGTCCTTCAGTAGAAACGCCAGTACGCTCACATCGACAACTCCACCTACAAGGTCGCTGTACACGTGCTTGAAACCTCTGAAGTGAAGGTGCGGTGCACTTCTGGCCATGCTTAGAGAACACGCTGGCCACACGGTCTTGGTCTTGGAGCTTCTCGACGAGGGTGACACACCCTCCGCCTTGAAGATGTTGAACCGAAGCCTCGACAAGGGTGACTCTTTGGGGCACATGACAGTTGACATGTCCTCAACCTTGAAGATGTAGAATCACATCCTGGAGAGCTCTATATCGTACATGCCCTTGCTTCTAGTCTATGAGACTTGGGAGAGGGATCAGGGCTTTTGGAAATAGGTGGGGTATTTCTGGTGAAGATGCATGGTAGATCTCACAAATATAAGTTTTGCAAGAGCTATGTCGCCCTCGTTCACTAGTTCGTCTCTCATATGTGTACCCTCTCATTCTGTCTTGCTCTTTTTTCAATTTTTTTGATGATTAGTGACCAAGTTAGTGCTTTAAACCGATGTTGGAGTTTCACTAATTATATTTTAGCCTTTTGTGCCTGTCCTGCAATTGTTTGCCTTTCTATTTAAACAACTGCAGTCCAAAGAGCCTTTTTGTCTCACAAATATAGTTGTTGGAGTTTCACTAATTATTTAGGTAATGGGTAAACTTCTCTCTTATACGAAGTTTTAGTCTTTATGTCTGTAATTGTTTATTTACTACAACCTCTTCTCATTTTAGGAAGAATTTCTATGGGACTCTGAAATAATCAAGATAAAGGCTCAAGATTCAAAGTTCAAAGAGGTATAAAGATCTTTTTAGTTGTTGATAAATTTGATTTGCACGTAATAGTTATTTAAATATTATTAGATTTCAAGCATTATTTATTTTCATGGGTAGGTACGTGCTGCTCAAAGTTTTGACAGAAAATTGAATAAACATACAAATAAAATTTATATGTCTGAAATTTCTTTCAAATATCCTAAAATGATATATTGCTTGCTGACATTTTTTTTACTTTCTATCACACATTTTTAGGGAAATGATATCTACGATGATTAACAGATTACGAGAAATAAACCTAAGAAATAAAGGAATGTGGACAATTATATAATGGCCAAAGGAAGAGTATCTCGATTTTGTTTAACATTTTTTACTAAAAAAATTGTCAGCCAAACTTTTTTGCATTTAAAAAAATTATGAAAATATAATAATAAAAATAAAAAGGACGTTCAACATGCATGCTGTGAGTGTAAATAATATTTTGAACGTAATTAATTAGCAACTGTAATCATTTGATTCATTTTATACGTGAAATTAACTATCCATTGTACACATGGATCAATTTAATTTACACATTTTGGATGGATGAATTTATTTGACGCGAGTCTTACAAAGGGGTGACACAAAAGCATAATAAATTACAAATCAATGAATCGAAATAACCACACAACACAAGCTAGCGATGATATGATATCAGTCTGAGATCATGTGATAACTAAGCACGTCTTTCTCCATATATGTATATATATGTAGGTAGCTACTTCTTCCCTTCCGTTCTACGCCAGACGCCTCTCTTTCACCATCTTCTCTCCAACATATCTGTCAAATATAGTTATACAGATAAATAGATGCAGATCTAATAATTTGTACGCGAAACATAATTACTTAGGAGGTAATAATTAAACATAATACTAATAAAATTGAAGACGGACGAATAATTAATAATTACCTTCCAAGCATCATGACAGTGGCCTGGGGATTAGTTCCTGGAGCAACATGAAACGTGGATCCGTCTACAACTCTGAGGGCGTCGACGCCCATAACCCTGTACTCGGTGTCTACCACCTCCCCCAGACGGCAGCCACCATGGTAGTGCCATAGGGTCATAACCGTATCCTGGCAGAAGTGTTCCAGGGACACGGAGTCGGTGACGCGGCGCGGCCTCAGGTTCATAGGCAGTGCTGCGATCTTGGCGAGAAGTTTCTGCGCAGTGGTGCCGGGGGCCCGAAACTTGGACAGCGCGGCGGAATTTATGAGTTTCTTGATGGTGGTCATACCTTCGACACACTTTCTCAGGTCCTCGCGATTCTTGAAGTAGTTGAAGGTGAGGGCGGGAGTGTCACTGGGGTTACGATTCCGGAGGCGGAGGTGGCCGTAGGAGAGGGGGGCCGTAGATTTTCTCGAGGATGATGGCGCCGGGAAGAGTTGAAGAGGGGAGAGTGGCGTTTAGGGAGTCGTATGCTCTTTTTATGGCTTTTGTTAGCAGTGTTTTGGTGGGAGAATCGGGCAATTGGGTAACCTGTTCGGTGACGGTCTTCAAGAAAGACCCAATGCCAGTGATGCTGAGCGAGCTGCCTGATTCCACATAGTAGTCGTCGGACTGCGCAATGCCCACAGTTTGAACCAGGGAGGCCTCGAGGGGGGTGAGAGAAGGAAAGAAGATGGCATTTGTTGGGTTGTCAGCCATCCTTTGGCCCACCAAGGGCTGGTCCAGTATCACTGGGATCGATTGGGCCGAAAGCTGATCCACAGGCCCGATTCCGCTCAACATCAACAGCTGTGGGCTTCCGATGGCTCCCGCCGATAGGACCACCTCGTTCGCTTCTCCTTCGTTCAGAACTACTTCGTGCATTTTTCCCGCAGAGTCCTCGAACATCACCCCAGAAGCTCTGGGTCTTGCATGTCCTGCATGCATGCATGCATTAATTATTATTACCACACACATATATATGGCTAATTCGTACCCAAAAACCACAATTGATGATAAATATATATATAAAGTCGTCGTCAGCTAGAAATATATATAATTATTGTCATTAGAGAGATGGATGCCCTTACCGTTACGATATGTGCTGTTGAATATTATCTTGTGGACTGTGGCATGCAACAAAACAGTAATCCTAGCCGGGTCGGCGTACTCTAGCAGATTGGCGGCAGTGTGCCGACGTCCATTCTGATCAAAGATGGTGCCACCGACCTTGGTTCCTGGCAGGTGATTGTATGTAAACCCATTATCCGGCGTGACGCCCACCTCCAGCAGACCTTCCTTCACTCCACTCTGCCACTGCTTCACCACCGGCTTAAATACCACCTTGTCTTCCACCCACTGGTAGGCCTGCTCCACTAGCTTCGGGTCCCATCCTGCCTCCGCCACGTTCTTTTCGCTTGCTCGTGAGTAAAACCCTGCATTGATTGATGTTCCACCGCCGAGGATGCGCGGTCGGTTGTTGAACACGCCGTCCTCGGAAATGAAGAACTGGGACGGCGATGCCGCACTGATGTTTAAAAGGTTGTTGAAGAAGGAGCCTAGGTTTTCTATGTCTGGGTTGCCGTACGGGGAGCCGCCTCGTTCTAGGACCAGCACGGTGGAGTTGCCAGCGAGAGTGGCAGCGATGGCACAGCCTGCGGTTCCTCCGCCAATGACTATGTAGTCATAGTTGGCCCTCGCCGGAGCCGAGGTTGCATCGTGTAGGAATGAGTAATTTGGAGCTGGTGGAAGGAAAATATAAGCTTAAAATGCTAATATTGATTCAAATAATTAAAATGCTAATATTGATTCATGTTTAAGGTTCGTAGGTACGTACCTTTTTCAGAGTAACCAAAGGGACACAAGAGTTGCACAGCAATGACCGCAACGCATAGAAATCGCCACGCCCACAATCCCAAACCCATTGTGGATCGTCCACCTGTGTTCAAACTAAGCAAATTAAGAGTTTCAGGAATACTACAGCTCGGGTACGTACGAAGCAGAAGATTGATGATGATGAGAGTTGATAGGTACGCCAACCTATATGGCCATTTATATGTAGGATCTGTGGATGGCGTATGTAATTTTATATTATATTTTCAGTTTTCAATTGTGAACCTAATCCGGTCAATAACCGGGGGCGAATGATGATGAGAGTCAAGAGGATGAAGGGCGTTATTATGAGAAAGCAAACAAAGAAATGTCCAAGTTTCTTCATTTACGCGGATGCACGAAGCATTATTGTCTCTCCTGGTTCGGTTCTGATCTTTTAACAGACGCAGTTACGGGAATTGACTTCTCCCACCGGGTGCTTCTTCCTGGTGTTTTACTGACACATTAGAATCGTTCGTATTATCGAACCGATGCATTATCCATCTCAACTACAATTTAACCGATTAAAAATATTCTGCTACAAACGTATGTATTTTCATCCTTTCCATTTAAATATTTTTTGGTCATCGATACACAAATAAATAAATTTTAATTTTAATTTTCATGCTAATTATTGACAATGACAATGCCAGATGCCATTAGTACGCACCTCTATTGTCGTGCCGCAGCATTTCAAGTGCTCTATTATGTAATGTGAATGTTTCGGGAAGAACGCGAAAGAACGATGGTGGGGTATTTGGTAAGACATTGAACCTGGTAACTTGTATCCAAACCTAATAATTAGTCAAATTCAACAATGTTTTAACGACCAAATTGGTATGAGGATTTACTTTCCTACAAATAAAAAAAATCAAAGATTTGGTCAGACACGTCCTTTACGTTTGGAAGACCTACTAACAATTTTTTAAAGAAAAAAACATATTTGACACCAATATATATATACGTAACATAAACGGTCACTATTAGCAGGCTCGGCCCTAAAGTTTAAATGGCCTTAAACAACATCTACAATTAGACCTCTCTAGGTAATATACTTATAAACGAAAAAATAATATATTGAATAAATGTAAAAAATATTTTAAGAACAAACTGACAAAATCTACCCATAATATGGAGCAAATGGGATTTCAAACCTCTTACTACCGATATACGTCTTGTAAAGACTCGTATTTGGGTAGTTTTGAGCAATAGTCATTCTATGAGAATGTAACTATCTGGACGATAGTGTAATCGTCGATGTGAGCATTTTGACTGTACTTGGGCCCGATTTCGAGTCGAGGCCCCATTTGACCCGATTGTTGACTTTTCGGGGTTTATTGGTTGACTTCGCGTTTGGGCAGTCATTTGGGTGTAATAATATCTGTTTAGTGTTGTGCTCGTCATTTCGAGCGTTTTGACTGTAGTTTGACTCAATTTGGAGTTTGGGGCCTTGGAAGTCAATTTTTGTGTTGGGATGTCAATTATTGACTGGGTCAATGGTTGACTAGGTTAGTTGATCAAAAATATAAATAGCGAGAAAAAAAAGGAAGAAGCTTTCACTTTACGTTTCACGTTTGTGCGTTGAGAGAGAGAGCTTGGAGGCTTTGGCGATTTGGGGTGACTTGGGTTCGTGGAGCTCAAAAATTCACTTCAAGTAGGTGTCCTTGAACTTCTTATCTCTCTCTTGGTTTGGATCTGCATGAATTTATCATGATTTATGAAATTGAGCATGAACCCTAGAATTTGGGGAAAACCAATTTTGGGTTAAGAACTATTTTATATCATTGTGGATATATGTTTCTGTGATTTTGGGGTTGATTAATTGTGTTTTTCATGAGGGTTGATAAGTCAACCATGAAATTCTGGGTTTAGATCTAGATTTCTGGAAATCTGGAATTTTATGTGTTTCTGTTGTTTCTGCGATTTAGAGGCGTTCCGGACGCATTTTAAGGTAAATATCGCAGTCTGTTGCGTAGAATGCGTGTTTGTGCGTGTCTGGGGGTTGCTGGGTTGATTCCAGACGAAGAACAGGCAAAAACGACGATGAACAGTACCCTGGGCGCGTTAGTATTATACTTAAGTTACAATGTAAATAACGAAATACCCCCCATTTGGATTCAAAGAAAAATACTAGAAAAATTAATTCCTACTATTTCAAAATGTGAAAATTGGGATTTAGTGTAAAATCTCGGAAAAATTCAAAAGTTCGTAGTGGTGAATTTTTGGAAAGTGGGGTTAGACATCTCAGAAAAATTCCCAAAAATCATATTATCTTAGTTATGATATGGGAACCCAATGCCGGGACTTTTGATTTCAAGAAAATAGGTGCTATGGGTACTTCCTTCATAAATCAATGATTGAGGATTTACTTGTGAAGACCGCCAGCCCAAAGGAAATGTTGAGAATGATTTGTCATACTCATGTTAGTATATTGGTGTGAGGTATTGGGGCATGGACTCCGTGACTTGTTTGGGTTCTCACCGTGATGCACCGATGGTGCTATGTGGTTGACGTGGCAAGCATATGCACCGATGGCAGGCCTGTGTGGCGATCGTGGCGGGCATATTGCACCGTGGGACAGAGCTAAGGCCTGAGTTGAGCCGTTGAGCTCGTGGAGCTAGGGGCCGAGTGCCCTGAGCCGGGATCCCATGGAGGATCGTGGACAAGTTATCTTGTATGGCGGTGAGCCCCGATGTTTGTTTGCAGACCGAGTCCCGATGATTGTGCACACTACACGGTGCACGAGTACACCGAGCATATAGTATGAACATATATGTGTGGCATGATGTGAAGTTTTGGGGTCACCTACTGAGCTTGTCGCTCACCCCTACTTGTTGTTTACCCTTTTCAGGTGTGACCCGAGACTAGTAGAGGACTTTCTTCTAAGAGAACGCCCACTACTCTGATGTATGATACAGTTATATTCTCGTATTGTTTTATGTGATATCCCGAACATGGGTCGTGGACGCTTGTATTTACATCTTGTATAATGTGATGTCTGTATGATTGTTTGACTCCTTGTATGCATAATGATATATGGGAAAGTACAGGATTACCCTTGATGTATGATTATACAAGGTTGCATATTTGAGACAAAGACCCTGGTGTAGTCTCCATTGGTGCTAGTCACCAACCCCTTGACCTATCGGGTGCGGGCAAGGGGAAGTCATGTACCCGGTTCCGGGTTCCCTGGAATTCGGGGGCGTGACACGTCTTTTGCATTACACAAGATTGATAGGTCACTCCCCCTCCCCTCCCCACAAAAATTCCCCTACATGCCAGGTCATGACATTTAAACAGGTTTTTAGATATGCATCTTTTGCATTACACAAGATTCATAGGTCACTTTACACAGTGCAATTATAAGAGTATCTTATTTTTAATATTGGTGATGAGAAAAATTTTACACTACAATTTAAATATATTTAATAATTTGTATGTGCCTTGGTTTTCCTTTCTCTATTTAGTGGCAACTGAGTACTGTACAATGTATGATAACCTCAAACATTATATTTATCCAATGAAAAAATAAAAATAAAGAAAGATTTAAAAAACACCCAGTTTTCATTTGATATTTTATGCAACTTGAAGTTTCAATTTTCTTGAAATCTTAAACTTTTAAAAGCCCACATCACATGATACAGCATGTTTTTTTGATCCTTTATAATGATAGGTTTTGGATCTATAATATGGTAGTAGATAATGTTGGGAAACACATGATTTGTTGAAGCTGTCACGAATTTCTCTAAGTCTAGAGACCCAAAGATCCGAAGGGTTAGAGAGTCGAAGTCTTAGTGACGAAGAACTGACACTGCACGCACTTAGGTGGCTAACTCAAAGACTCAAAGGTTCGTAGGGTTAAAGAGTCGAAGCCTAGAAAATAAAGAACTGATACAGTGCACTGATATATTAGCCTACTTGAAGACTCAAAGACTCGAAGGTCATAGAGTCGAAAAGTCAAAGATAATGTAATAATGGACACTGACAGAACATAAGTTGAAACAAAGAGTTGAAGACTCGAAGACTCAAAGAGTCAAAAGGTCAAAGATACTTTATTAGAGAAACTATCAACACATAATAAATCTGAGACTCGAAGACTCAAAGGTCAAAAAGTCTAAGCCGCAAATTCTTAGTCATTCGGAATCGAAGAATCGAAGACTCAAAGAATTAAAGACTCATATAGCAACATACTGTAACTAGCTAAGCGAAATCCTCAAAGAGTCGAAGACTCATCTTACGTCCGCAGACCTAGAGAACCGAAGGGTTATAGAACAGCAGACTTGGCCACCTAAACGAACTGAGCCTAACTTAAGGACTCAAAGGCTCAAAGGAACATAATCGAAGACTCGTAGCACGAGAGATCTAGTAAATGTTAAATAAGCATTTCACGAAGACTCGAAGAACCGAAAAGTCAAAGAATCAAAGAGTCAAAGACATTTTTTTGATAAGTAAGTCAAATTTTATTAGATGAAAAAGCGCACACAAGATGCGCGTGAAAACAAGCTAAACAGAATTACAACAAAAAGACAAAAACAAACTCAAAAAGAACAAACATGAAGAACATCCCACAAGGAAGAACATCGGACACCACCCAAAATAGACATCCAATCCCCCAAACAACAGGAAAAAAAAAGACAAAAAAAAGCTCGGAGAGAGGCCTCTCTTGATCCTCAAACACCCGCTCGTTCCGCTCCCGCCAAAGACACCATAGGAGGCAATGAGGGACTGCCTACCACACCTCCGAACGCCACCCAACACCACCTAGCCAACACGCAAACAACACATAAAGAGAGGAAGTCATCACCCACTGGATACTGAATAAGCCCAGGACCATATCCCACAACCCCCGAGCATACGAACAATGCAGGAAAAGATTATCTGCGGACTCCAATGAAGCCTTGCACATGAAACACCTACTGACAATAATGAAACCCCAGCGTCGCAAATGATCAGTAGACATAATCTTACCCAAAACCGTTGTCCAAGTGAAGAAAGCAACCCTGGATGGCACCCGAGCTTTCCAAATACTCCACCAAGGAAAACTCACAGTGCGGACAGGAGTGAGAAGGGAGTAAAAACTTTGGGCATGATAACCTCGCTCCTGATGGGGACACCAACACAACTGATCTACCTCAAGCCTCATCGAAGGAACTGAATACAACATATCAAAAAAAGAGTATAAAGCCTCTAGCTCCCAATCTTGCGCAGCGCGCGAAAGTAACACCTCCCACTGCAAGGAAGTACCCCGAGGAGAACGAAAATCAGCCAAAAGGTGTCGGGATGGCACGCCAGATGAAATAGCTATGGATACACCAATTTCAGGGGAAAATCACCACACCACACATCATGCTAGAAGTGGATAGAAGCACCATCCCCCAACTCAAACAACACAAACCGTGCAAAAGAATCCCACCCTACGCAGATAAATTTCCACAACTCCATGCCATGAGGACCACAAGGTACTAAGGAGATCCAACCCCCTCCGACAACCCGTTATTTGACCGCAGTCACCTCCCGCCATATATCCCCCCGCTCCGCTCCAAATCGCCAATGCCATTTCTCGAGAAGAGAAACATTAAATCTACACAAGTTCTTAATGGCCAAGCCACCATGAGAAAGAGGACAACACATACTGTCCCAATTAACCAAATGGACCTTTCGCACCCCCACCTCGGATCCCCAAAGGAAATTCCTTTGGATCCGCTCGAGCCGAGCAGCCATAGCTGCAGGAAGAGGAAACAAAGAAAGATAGTAGGTCGGCAAGTGGGAGAGTGTGCTCTAAATTAAAGTGAGCTGACCTCCCTTGGAGAGGTAAATACGCCCCCACTCGGCCAAACGATGCTCTATTCACTCAATAATAGGCTCCCATATAGTGACAGTCTTAAAAGAGGCCTCCAACGAAAGACCCAAATACAAGAGGGGGAGCTGCGAAGTCTGACACCCTAAGATATCTGCCAACTCCCACAAAAAAAAGGCACATCCTCAACCAAGACTAGAACCGTTTTACAAAGATTAATCCGCAACCCAGACGCTACCTCAAACCACACAAGGATAGACCGCAAATGAAAAATATGCCCTGGATCCGCCTCGCAAAATACGAGAGGATCATCAGGAAACAAAAGATGTGAAACGGCAAGTAAACCCCTATCCGGACCGCCAACGGAAAAGCCAGAAAGAAGCCCAACCCAGGTGGCCTTGCCCACCATGCGACTAAAAGCCTCCATAATAAGAACAAATAGTAGAGGCGACAAGGGATCCCCTTGTCGAAGGACCCGGGAAGTAAAGAAGAAACCACAGTGGTTGCCATTAACAAATATAAAAGAGTGTATTGTATTACTTAACCTACACAAATACATGCTACAATCTAGATTCAAAGAACCGAAGAGTCGAAAACTCATAGGATTAAATGGTGTCGGAGCCAAGCATCTTAGCACCAAACTATAGAGCTCGATTCAAAATTTTTGAGTCACCAAATCTTCAAGTTTCAAACCTTCGAGGCAACCACACTTCAAGGCAGACTCAAAACACACAAAATAAACACTTAGCGAAACCATCAGCTAGGGTTTGTGTGGTTTGACTATGCCATTTTCAATAGTCAAAAGGCATTTATTGTTTAATTGAATATCACATTAATAACTGCCAACTACCACCAGCAAATGAATGGTGAAGATCAAAAGTTCCAGTATGAGCATGCATCAAGCAATATGGACAACGGACCACGAAATACGAACAACTGTACTTCCCGCAATTTAATGGCAAGAAGTCGACTATCAGGGATAAAAAGACATGCGTGCATGCACTTAAACATTAAATTAATATATCTCGCAAATGGAGCGGAGTTGGAACTCCAATGCAAAGATATAATCAATTCTTATATGCAAAAAAATGGATAATAATTCTGAGAGTTCCAACATTGAGAGATAATGTGAGCTAATACTTTCAATGTGTTGTGCGCGTGAAGAACAATGAACAAGATCATACAATCAACAATCATTCATTAATCCTTCTTCAAAGATCCAGCACAACCTTCTTGTTAATCTCTAAGTTGATCATCCATAATCAATAGCATTACTGAAGAATATTCTCAAAACCGTTTAGTCTCTCTCGCATTAACTTTAGTTGGATTACTATTGACTAATCTGAAGCCCTTAATGATGAGATCATTAAATCATCCCAAGATCTATCTCGTTAACTCATTATCTCTATTTACTCTTTCGTCTGCTTCTCATTTATCATTGAACCATAGTCATTCTTTCTAAAGATCCTTATGTAACCTTAAACTTCCGCGAAGAGAGACTATTCATCTCCCCCCTTCTAGACTCACTTTGAGACCTATAATTGGTATCAGAGCAGTTCTTTAACTTTCTGTAGAGATCCTTAATGGCGAATTCTAGCAGTACAACTCCCGCTCTAGCTCCATTTCTAGTTGAAGAACAAAAACCAAGTCAAGCTCCCATACTAGAACCGATAGGAGAGCAAGAGCAAGAACAACCCTGCACCAACAGCAACAAAAAAGAACAAGAAGACTTTTTTAATATTCTCCCTGGCTCATCATCACAAGTTTCATTATGCACACCCGCTCGTTTCCCAAAGTGGAAAGCAAGAACGAGAGCTCACATTGACAAGCTTGACACCTTTCTATAGAAAGTCATCAAAGACGAACCTTATACTCCAAGAGGTATCAACCTTTGATGATGAAGAAGAAGAAGGAGAAGAAGGCCTTGATATGGATAACTCCTCAGATAAAGAGGTTGTTTTCCTTATCAGGAAACTACTAAAGAAAAGGGAAAACTACAAAAGGAATGTTAAGTAGTCATCCTCTCCCTCTTCAAAGGGAGAGGACAAGGAAAAACTATAGTGTTATCACTGCAACAGGCCTAGTCACTTCGCTATAGACTGCTACAAGCTGAAGAGGAGAAAAAAGAGGCAGCTGAGCAGAAGAAAATAAAGAAAGGCTCCTCAAGCTCAAAGAAGGGTGACAAGAGGAAGAAGACTCTTGTCACCAACAAGTTTAATAGTGACACAAAGGAAGAAGAAGAGTCCTCAAATGAGGAGACAAAGGAGAAAGCCCTCATCTGCTTCATGGCTGACACCTCACCTCCAAACAAGATAAGAATTTATCAACAGCTCTGTATCAACCTCCAATGGTGAAGAAGAAGAAGGTGAAGAAGACCTTGATACAGATAACTCCTCGGATAAAAAGGTTGCTTTCCTTATCAAGAAACTGCTAAAGAGAAAGTGAAACTACAGAAGGAATGCTAGGCAGTCATCATCTCCCTCTTCAAAGGGAAAGGACAAGGAAAAACTATAGTGCTACCACTGCAACAGGCCTAGCCACTTCGCCGCAAACTGCTACAAGCTTAAGCGAGAGAAGAAGGAGGCAGCTGAGCAGAAGAAAATAAAGAAAGGGTCCTCAAGCTCAAAGAAGGGTGACAAGAGGAAGAATGCTCTTGTCACCAACAAGTTCAACAGTGACACAAAGAAAGAAGAAGAGTCCTCAGATGAGAAGACAAAGGAGAAAGGTCCTAACTGTTTCATCGCTGACACCTCACCTCCAGACAAGATAAGAACTTATCAACAGCTCTACATTGAATTTGAAAACACGTATAGAGCTTACAAAAAAATGGATGAATAATTTCTCCCCATGAAAACTAATAATATTATATATGAAAAACATGTTAACCTTTCTTGTGAATACAGGGACACTACTCAATGACTAGTATCATACCTCTTTCCTCTTTAATAATCTCCTTTTGTAAAATATTATATTAAAGAGCAATACTGCATAAGAACATTGATATTTTTTTTAAATAAAAATAAAAATCAATCTGGTGAGATATTTCTACCCTTCAACCAACTCCAAGAGACTCTCTATTGTCCATAAATAGAGAGCCAACAACTTCTTCATCCCACTCTCTACATTATAATTTGCTTCAGTAACTCTTTAAAAATGAAGTGTCACCATTCACTCTCTATATAATATTATATTATTTTCTCTTTTTCTTTTTCTTCCCTCAATGGCGTTGTCTAATTCCACATGTCCCTTATTGGAAAACCTTGATCCCTCACCACCTCCTCATCCTCGTCCTCACCAGAGAATGACCATAGCTTACGCTTCAGCTGCCGGAGGACCCTTTGTAGGCGGTGCAAATCTGACATGTCAACAGTCACCGCCGCATGATGCACAAGCCTTCAATTCTCATTCGCAAGGCTGCAGTAGAGCAACAGGAGAGAGAGAAGTGTTTCCAAGGGAATTGTCGACCTTGGTCCTTAAACATAAGGATTAGATTATAAGTTTTTAAAAAAATTATTATTTTAATAAAAATAAAGTTAAAATGAATATGATTTTTAAAGTTGAGAGTAAAAAAATTTTCTTCATAAAGGCACTCACAGCTGTTTTCCTATCATTTTTCCTAATTTTACACATATAAACTACGATATATTTTCTTAATTACTCTTTATATAATTAAAATAATATTTTATATTATTTTTTATTTAATAATAATTTTTATAGTTTAATATAAAATAAAAGTAAATGTTATAAAAAAATATAAAGAAAATAGGTGAGAATTTTTTTTTATATAATTTAATAATTATAGAAAGTGAATAATATTTCTTAATACGTTTAAAAATACTGTATAAAATCTATAGAAAAAATTAAATATAATACTCCTATATGAATGATCTTATGAATTTTATTTTATTTTTTAAATTTAAGTAAATCGATTAATATAGAGAATTTACTCTAACTCTCGTTGGAGTTGCTGTGCACAAATTTTTCTACGTTAAATTATAATTTTTGTTAACCGTTCGACGTTGCACGTTTCATACTACTAATGCACCGACACTCCCTCTCCCGACCCATTGATTCAATGCACATCTCGCGCCTCTTCAGCAGCAGCTCCTCGGCGACCCGACAAACATTACTGCGAGTGAGCAAGAATGCAACCTCCGACATCGCCGCCATTCAAGAACTCCACGGCCACCTAGTCAGGCTCCACCTGCACACAGACCCAGCTTCAATGGCTGACGTCATCCGCTCCTACGCCCTCTCCTCTCCAAATCTGCTAAAAGCCCGCCTCGCGTTCGACCACATCGAACGGCCCACATCGCTCGTCTGCAGCCACATGATTCGTGGACTCTCTCAGGGCGACCGACCCATCGAAGCCATCTGCATGTACGGGACCATGCACCGCCGAGGACTGCCCATGAACAATCTAACGTCGGTATTTGTTCTCAAGGCTTGTGGTCGGACTTCCAGCCTCGTAAATGGCGAGCAGATTCATTCCCGTGTTTTCCAATCGGGGTTTGCCTCCTTCCTTTACGTTTCGAATGCTTTAATTCACATGTACGGTTGCTGTGGGCATATCGGATTTGCACGGAAGGTATTCGATAAAATGCATGAGAGGGATCTTGTTTCTTGGAACTCTTTGATTTGTGGGTATTTCCAGAATGACAGGTATACTGAGGTGTTGGCTCTCTGTGATGCAATGCGAGCGTCTGAAGTGAAGGCCGATTCGGTCACGTTGGTGAAAGTTCTTATAGCTTGTGGCCATTTAGGTAATACTGAATATATGGATTCTACAGTTAAGTATATGGAGGAGAGCAATATTGATTTAGATGTTTATTTGGGGAATACTTTGATTGATATGTATGGACGCCGTGGAAAGACTGAATTGGCACAGCGGGTGTTTGATAGAATGGCGGATAGAAACATAGTCTCTTGGAATGCAATGATCACAGCACACGCAAAAGCATGGAATTCGGTGGCAGCGAGAAATCTGTTCGATCAAATGCCTAAAAGGGATGTTATCTCTTGGACTTCTATGATCACATGTTACTGCCAAGCGAACCAATTTTCTGATGCAGTGAGGCTTTTTCAAGAAATGATGGCCACTAAAGTGAAAGCCGATGAGAAAACAGTAGCCAGTGTGCTCTCCGCTTGTGCTCATCTTGGCATGCTGGATGTTGGAGTGGCTGTTCATGACTACATTCAGGAGAACAGTGTGAAGATGGATATATATGTGGGGAATGCTTTGATAGATATGTACTGCAAGTGTGGGATTGTGAAGAAGGCATTGAAAGTTTTCCAAGAGATGAAAGCAAGGGACTCTGTCTCATGGACTTCAGTTATTTCAGGGCTTGCTGTGAATGGTTTTGCCAATGACGCAGTTGACATCTTCTCCCAAATGTTGTGTAAAGGTATCCAACCAACTCATGGAACATTTGTTGGGATTTTACTAGCTTGTTCTCATGCTGGATTGGTAGATAAAGGAATAAGTTATTTTGAAAGTATGGAAAAGGTTTATGGGCTAGTTCCAGAAATGAAACACTATGGGTGTGTGGTTGATGTCTTGAGTCGATCTGGTCAGTTAGACAAGGCATACAAGTTCATCAAGAAAATGCCATTCCAACCTGATGTTGTAGTGTGGAGGATATTATTGAGTGCTTGTAAGGTTCATGGAGATATGGCCCTAGCAGAGATTGTCACAAAGAAGATCCTTGAATTGGATCCATGTGGTAGTGGTAACTATGTTCTTTTGTCGAATGCTTATGCAGGAGCAGATAGATGGCATGACGCCACCAAAGTAAGAGAAAGGATGGTCATTATTGATTCACAAAAACCTTCAGGGTGTAGCTCTATCGAACTTACTGGTGTCATGTGAAGTAAATTTCAAAAGCCTTGCCTTGTGTTCGTTGGCTTCCACACTGGGGAAAATGTACTTCTGATTAACTGAATAATGGACTTTTACAAAAACCGGGCCTTGCCAATGGTATTGACCTGATCATGTCAACTGTAATATGATATTTGTGACGTCCGTTACATACACATGGTTGGACCGGAGCTCATGTGGAAATTCAGTTTGTGGAGGGAATAGCAAGGCTAATGATTATTTATGGCATGTTCCGGACAGTCTCAGCTTTTTATTCTTCTGATGATTACGGTTGAAGGCCTAATTATGTGACAAGAATGAAGGTTGGAAATTGGAATAGAGTAAGGTTCAGACGTCATACGTTGCTTTATCTATCGTGGCTAAGATAACAAAGGCTCACCGCTAACCACTAGGGAGGGACCCATGTTACATGGAAAGCTTATGGAGTTGGCTCTTCTAGGGTCATATCAGCGTGGGATCAAATAAGCAGTATTCCAATACTTTTATTTCTAATTTGTCTGTAGTAATTGAAGACAATTCGATCTGAAAATAGTTTCTTGATAAATTAAGAGGGAGGGAAAAAAAGTCGTGTAATTGGTTGTTCATCTTCTCCATGGGTGCCAAAAGAGGCTGTTGAAGGGAGTTAAGACCAAGATCTCTAGTCAGGGATGAACATTCGAATTAAAGGCTTGCACAACAGAACCCCAACACAATTCAGAGAAGTGAAGATTGCGGCAACTCTAGATGTTCTTCTGGTGCTAAATTAGTAGTATTTGTCGCTATTGACATGCGTTTTATTGAATTATGTGAGTTTTTTTTAGGCAAGTATATACGTGGCAATGATGTTGATGTAAATTGATAGGCCTGAAATATAGCATCCCAGCAAATACAGAAGAGTTTATTTATTTAATTAGTCTCTCTTCTTGTCTTCAACAGCGCATTAATGCTTCCTGGTAACTACAGGTTAAACATGACTTTAATGGCATTACCACCCCCAGCACTAACTTCAAAGGCTTCCTCTACTTCCTTTTGTGTGAATCCAAACCTGTGAGTTATGAGTGGCTTGACATCGATCCTACCAGTCCTCAGAAACTCAATGCAGAGAGGCCATGTATTCTGGTATCGGAATATGCCAATGACATCCACCTCCCTGTCACCCACACCCAACACCGAATCTCTCTTTATTTATTCGTTTTTTAGCAAGGGAATACGAAGAAATAACATGAAGGAAGGAATTACCTAGCTGCAGCTGGAATTAGAGGAAGAGTCATTGAGGTCTGGCCCATTCCCACTAGGCATATTTTTCCACCTGCCTGAGTAGCACTCAAAGCGGTAGACGTGGTTTTGTTGAAGCCAACACAGTCGAAGCTCACATCAATCCCAGAACCCATAACCTTCTGAATTCTTTCCACTTCTACACCGACGTCCTGCAAATCATTTTCAGAGAATCCATTGCAGACTTGTCAAGTGAATGACTTGTTATCAGGCAATGATGGTTTTGGTTGAGAAAATAATAAGAACCTCCATATTGGTTGAAACTAGAATGGCTTCATCTGCCCCAAGACTCTTTGCAAAAGATAAACGGAGATCATCCACATCTACAACGAGTATTCTGGGAGCTCCGAAAGCGCGAGCTGCCAGCATGGTCACAAGGCCAATGGGTCCTGCTCCCATGATGAGCACATTTGTCTCGGGGCCAATGTTTGCCCTCCGACAGGCATGGACGCCAACACTGAGGGGCTCACACATTGCCCCTTCTTCCAAGCTCACATTGTCAGGCAGCTTAAAACATAGATCTGCAGGGTGCACCACCTAGTAGTATCACACACAAAAAAACAAGTTTTCTCACCACCTTCTAATGTTAATTTGCTCAACTTATTAAATGAGCTTGTGTGTGTGTACCTTATTGGCAAGAGAGCCGTTGGTTGGAGGGGAACCAAAGAACTTCATCTCTGGGCACAGATTGTAGCGGCCAACTTTGCAGAGGCGGCATCTTTGGCAACTGATTCCAGGTTCTAAGGCTACCCGGTCGCCGACAGCAAGAGACTTTACTCCGCTCCCGACTTGTTCTATGATCCCAGCACACTCATGACCAATCACCATAGGCTTCTTGACAATGAAATTTCCACATCTCATATGCTAGTAGCAGAAAACCAAGAGTCGTGAGAAAGAGAAAAAGAAGAGGAGCCTTCAAATTAGTGTATAACGAATGCCATGTTGAAATAATTTTTCACCTTGAAGTGATGAACATCACTTCCGCAGATACCGACAGCTTTTAGCTGGACTTTAACATCATGGGGGCCTAAGATCAGAGTCCATTTTATAAGATGTTTAAATTCCTTTCATTTCATGGATGTTTTATTTGTTTATTTGACAAGAAGAGGATAGGATATTACTTCCCACCCACATTCAACAGAAAGTTTTAGTAGGAAATAAACATAATAAATAAATAAAACAGCTATTGATGCAAGAGCATATTAGATTTTACCGAGTGGGGGCAGATCATAGGGTTGGATTTTAAGTGTTTTGATACCAAACAACCAAGCAGCCATGTTCTGATCTTCCCCATTCCTGGATTGCGAGTGATCCGTCATTATCTCTCTTTCTTGACGGGCTTGATCTTCAATGTAGTGAGATAGGAGTAGAGTGAGTGGATATGTTTGAGGGTGAGGACCGTGCATCTCAATTAATGCGGCACGATTCAGGAAATATTCAATAATTGCTTGTCGAAAGCAATAACTTTTGTTTATTGGTTAGCCAGACCCACATCACCAATAATTGTTACTTTCTTATGCCAAATCTAGTGTATGTATAAAAGTCAGAGTTTTCTTTGTTCACTTCAGGTAAGGTTTTCACAATGGACAACCACAAATCCCCAGACAGGCTACAGCAGTAAAACATTCGGACGGTCTTTAAAATTGATTTTACTAAATAATAAAGCATCTCTTCCAACTGGATTTGAGGGACCTATTTTGGATGGCCTATGCTCGTCGCAGCTATTTTTACAATCAATGCTTAAGCCAAAAACAAAAACAACAAAAACCGTACACACTCTGCATGACTACGAAAAATCGCTTGCAGCGATGGCATTTGGTTTCTTATTGTACGCAAGCTGAACAACTATCACTTCGCGCTCTCGTATATTAATTCCTCCCGCGATAATATCACCCGTTACAGACTTAAGTTAAGGACCCAACACACCGTATACATCGGCCAATCCAAAAAATACATGGGAGAAAAAAAAACACAGAATCAATTGTTTCCTCGATAGTACATCAACGAAATTCAAGTAGCCCACTTCCATACTCTCACTTCACCAGTTCCGTCTCCTGTAAAAAACAGGCCACCAGGGCCAATCTGGATGGCACGAACCTCCTGTTTCGCAAATACTTTACCCCTCTCAGAAAACCTACACCACCCAAGGAAAAATTTCTCCATTAAACCAAGCATATAACAAATGTGGATTCAGGAAGCTGGCAGCTGATGACACTCAGCAGTTGATATCTACCAAACTTCTGGTTCACAAAAATAAGAGCCCCAGCATGAGGCAGCAGTTTAAAAAACTCACGAGGGAAGGTCATACACACGAACAGAGTTGTCATTACAAGAGCACATCAAGACTGGCTTTGCCTCCAAATCATGCATCCCACAAAGGGAAAGCACGCCCTGCAGCAGTTGAAAAATATCATGTCAAAATAAGATTGATTTTGGAAACGTGGATGAAAACAGTCGTATACCAACACGAAAAAAAAATAATAATAATAATAATAATAATAATAACAGAATAAATTTAAGCATCAATATAGTCGTCAAAGATGGCAAGGAGTTGCTACTTGAGCAATAGGAGCAAAGAGCAAGAAATTATCTTTAAATACTTGTTGGTTCTCGCTAAATATTATGCACAATTGGACATTGCAGTAAATGTAATATAAAGGACGGGATTTACCAAAAAACTTTATGGGGAAAAAATGATGGTATTGCAACTAATTATTTTGCCCTATGCAAACTAATAAGTTGATAACACAAGATTAAATTTTAGTTCAAATCAATCGTGGAAAAAACAATTTTACTTATCCCAATATTTTTTCATTATAAGAGTCACCAAAACTCTCACAGATTCAATCTAGAGCATAGAAGTTAAAGGCGCACCTAGAGAGGCGCAAATTTGGCACCTCGACTGGGAAAAGCCCAGTGGCTTGATGAAGCGCATGCCTTAATGCGCTTAAGGCTCACTTCAAACCAAGCAAAAAAGCAAAGAAGCATATGCTTGTTTGAAGCTAAGTGGTTTTTTATTTTTTTTGGGTTTTTGATGCGAAAATGGCACTATAAGAGGGGAAATGAAATTCAAAATCCCTAATTTAAGTACCCAATCTGCCGCTTCTCAACATCGTCGCAGCTTCCTTCTCAATTGTGTACATGACATCAATCTTATTCATCAGCGTTGGCATTCTTGGATTTGGCACCATTCTCTGCTCCCGTCATTCTATCTTTCTATCTTCTCCGCCCTGCCAGGTACACTCCTCACCACGCAAACTGTCATCCCTGCCATGTACACTCCTTTTGTGTGTTTTGTGTTGGATGTGCTGGATCAAGTTTATGTGTGTTTCTGTGTTTTTTGCTACGTTTGATTCAGCAGGATTATTTTTGAAAATATGATTATATTTAAAAACTATGAACCCAAATGATAGATACTAAACATAGATACACACTTCTTTTCTATTGAGTGAGTGAGTGTCTGAAGTGTTAAAAGTTAACACTAGAACTTGTCAATTTTTTAAATTTTGTTTGGTACCCTATTTTGTAAATTAAATAAAACAAATGAAATTGTTTTATTCCTATTGAAGGAATTCTACAAGAGACAAAAATGTCCCAAACTAAAGGGCATAATTCTAAAACTTCAAAATCTAGGGATAAAGATCTCAGGTGAAAGCATCCAAGATTGGCAAATCCAACTAACAAAAAGTTCTAAAACATGTAATTTTGTTGAAAAACTACAAAAGGAGGCATTTTTAGACACAAGTTATTGCAATTAAAAAAAATGTCTAGACTATATTAAAACGGATATAAGAGAGAAAAGGAATTGATGAAAAACATGCCATTAGAAAATGCATTTTCCCCAGTAAACAAAAGAATATAATCTCCTCTTCAATTAGCTCTCATTTAGGAATGGGATAAAACCCCCTTGAACATGCACCCAATGGAAATGTTTTTCACCCCCCAAAGACGAGCAAAATAATGTTGAAATATATATATATAATTTAAAAAAAAAAAACCTACTCAAGATAATGAGGCGTGTCAAAAGGAAATGAGACAGTTTGTGATGAGTCGATGACATAGTGTCATGGTTGTATGATGCAGGGATAGTTTTCAATGCCATTATATATGAAAATTTTAAAGTGACGTGCAAATCAATTGCACAATGTGGTCCAAGTAGCCAACTTATCATGACGTGCGAGTTCCCCTCCTCAAAAGGCAAGTATATAGAACCAATGAGTTGTTGACTAGTCATATAAAGGAGATTGATGAAACTGGATTTTCGATCATGTGTGGATAAATGGGAGAGAACATTATTCAATTTTTTTATTAATTGCTCTAGAGGAAACATGTTTATTGAATCCATTGATTCTTCATATTCCATTAAAAGCATGAAAAAGGTGAGTTAGAGATAGTGCATCAGCTGATGTAAAGACTCGTAAGATTTTAGTTATTTATCTTATTGGTAATTCACTAATTCATTTCTAAAGTTTGTAATATTTATGAAAAAAAAAAATTATTTTCTTCAAGAAAATTTCTTATAAAGAAAATGTTAGAGGCAAAATATCCACATATATGTTGGAAACCTTGTGCAGCCTTTGTGTTGAATTAATATCAAAGGACATATTTAAGATATCTCAGTTGAAGGGTGTCTTCACAAAAGTTATAGCAATGACTGGTTTTATATGCACGATTGAGTGTGGTGAATATGCTTAGAAAATTCACCGATGAAAATGAGTTGCTTAGGTCAGCAAAGGCTCGACTTACAACTGCTTCCATTACATTGAAGAAGAAACTCGAGGAACAAAACAATTTGAGAAAAATGTTTGTTTATCTAAAGAATGAACGAACAGTAAATGGGCAAAAGAACCACAAGATAAAAGGATCAAAAAAGTTCTTGTGATAGCTTCATTATGGAACAATGTTGTCTATACATTGAAAGTAACAAACAGTAAATGGGCAAAAAGAACTACAAGATAAAAGGGGCACAAAAGTTCTTGTGATAGCTTCATTATGGAATTGAAAGTGACATACCCAACTTATCCATGTAATTCGATTGGTTGATGGTGTGACTAAGCATCCTATGCATTATATTTATGAGGCAAAGAAGTTATTCAAGTTGTTTTTAATCATCATTCATCAAAGTATGATAATATTTTCACAATCATAGGGATGGTTAATGCAATTTCACCACACTTTGCATGCAGTGAGTAATTTCTTAAATGTGAATTTATGTTATGCGACGAATAACTGTTATAAAGAAGTTATGAATGACTTATAGGCATACATGCAAAAGTTGACACCAGACACTAACAACCAAGATAAGATTTATATGGAGTTAGAGTTGTATAAAAGAGCACAAGCTTTATTTGGTGCATTTTCATGCATAAGGCAAAAGTTTAAGGCATATTTATTTTAGTTATTTTCTACTTTTGTTCTCAAAAATATGATAACTGTTTTAAAATATAAAAAACTAAAATAATAAAAGGTTATTTTTAACTTTTATGAGACCTAAAATGAAAATAACTTTTTATTATTTTTTATTTTCTATACCCAAAAACAAATTTTGAGAATAAAAAAATAAGAACTTGTTTGATAGGTGTTTTCAAAAGATGTTTTCCGTATTTAAATACTGAAAATATCTTTTTTTGTTTGGCTAGCAAATTTGTTTTGGGTTTTCAAAAACAAAAGGTTTTGAGAGCAAAAAAAATGAAAGAGCGTGTTTGGTTTCTTCATTCATTCTCTGTTTTCTGTACTTAAATACAAAAAATATCCTATTTTTTTTGTTTGGCAACAGTTTTTTTTTTTTTTTTTCGAAAACAAGTTGTTTCGAGTGCTAAAAAATAAAAACACTTATTTGATGTTTTCTAAATGTTGTACTATGTTTTCGCCAGTTTTCCGAGGAAACCGCTGCCACCGCTGCGCGAAGTCCCCCCTGCGTGTGCGGACTACCCCCGGCGTGACGCTATCTCCTCTGGCGCAACCTCTCTCAGCGCAAATCTCCCACGACACAGATCTCCACTTCCGGCGACGTCCCCCCGCTGCAGATCTCTCCCACCCCGTTGTGCCATCCCTATGCGACACCCCCCGCACGAGTTCCCCCCCATTCCCCCCCTGCACGACTTCCACCTCCCCCCCCCCCCCTTCCCCCTCCACCCGCACGACTTCCCACCCACCCACGCCCTCGCCCCTCCACCCTGCACGAGCTTCCACCTATACCCCCTGCACGAGCTTCTGACGAACGAAAAACAAAAGCAGAAAACAGCAACCAAACAAGATAAACGAAATTCGATGATAGTTTTTAAAAATATGAATATCATTTTTCGGAAACCGAAAACAAAATACCAGTACCAAACATAGCCAAAACATCTCCACGATATTTTCACTTGTTCTCAATTTGTTTTTAGTCAACGTGATGCCCCTCATCCGGTGCATGTCCCTAAAATGGCATCAAGTATTTTCCAACTCTTACTTTCTAATAAAAGTCAACTATTAATTCATTTGTTATATATTAATACTATTATAACACAACATAATAATTATCATACAAAGTTTGCATAATGACATGCACCATTGCATGGGGTTATTTTGCTCTAAATTTGCAATATTTTGCTATAAAAGCGTTAAATCTCACTTGCAATGCAAAGAGTTGTGAGCGAAATTAAAATGTCTTTAAACAAGTAAGTTTCAAATTAAATAACTAGTAATTCTTTTTCCATTTCGAGAATGAATTTTAATTTTAATACATTTATTTATTCATTGTAGCATATTCATAGCAAAAAAAATAGGACAGCGCAAGCTTGCCTTGATAAGTTACTTTATGGGAAAAAAATAGAGCATTAATGAGACAAACTCTCACAATACTATTAAATATTTTTGGATAACCTAAATAATGAATGAAAAACTAACAAGGCAGATAAGGATATGACAGTAAATAATGATGTTTTTGAGAATGATAATTTGACTTGAAAAAATGTTAATAACTTAGTACCAATATTAGTACCAAGTGTTTGGAATCCTAACCACACAACACGATAACCATAAAGAAAAACCATCAACATCAAATGTAGTGAATTCCAAGTTAACATCAATGCACTTGAAATCTTGTTCTAGAACTCCAAAACGAGTCAATTGATGAAAATGATGAAGAGGGAACAACTCAAATGGCTAATGTTTCAATGAATGTTGATTTTCAAGATAATACCAATGTTTTGTGTTGCCTCACATGGCTTATGGAGATAATGAGGAATAATGACCTCTAATAACTATGATCTAGAGTAATGCAAAATTGCATTGGCATATTATAAGTCTCAATTAGGAGTGTAAATTGACTGGTTTCGAAGGTATTAATTTAACTCACGAGCTAAACCAATTTGACAAGTTAAAAAATATTAATCAATTTAACCAAATTTTTATTATTTTGGTTTAAAAAGATTTTTGGGCAGTGTAAGATCTATATTGATTTTGTTTTTAACTAAAATATTTTGCATAAATTATAATAATATAATAATTACAGTCATAAACTAGTATTATAAATAAATGCAATCCTAAAATTAAAAAATAATTATACAATAGTCCATTGTCTTAAATGCAATTCATATAATATACGTATTAACGTATATATAACAATTATTTGCTTTAATGTATCTCATTAAATAAACTCATAAATTTTAAATTTTACTTACACCTACAATGAAGAAATTGAATAATATAAAATTTAAGTTAATGAAAAAAATATTGGCATGATTTATTTTGTGCAGCCCTACAAGTCATTACTTGATAAGTATATGCTCTGTAAAATTATTTCACATCTTGCATATAACAATTTTGTCAGTTTGAACAATCTCGAATCTGTGTTCAATTTTTGACCCGACTTTTAAATGAAAATCAAAACTAAAACCAATTTGACCAGTTTTAAATTGGTTTGGACAGTTTTAAACAAATTTGCTTTAAAAAAAACCAACCAGCTTAAGAGGTCACCAATTTTCAGTTTTTACTTACATCCCTGGTCTAAACAGTACGTTTGGAGGTGACAAATGGTGACTGGCTAGGACTCTTGCAAGGCACCTCAGATATAAGAGTTTTCTTTAAATAATTCATTTCAAATGTAAATCCAAATTGTTTGCACTCAAAATGGCAAACTGGCCCATGCACATGCAAGAAACTAACAAAAAGATGCCAAGACTCACTTAAGCGACACTTCGGCACTTGCGCGATAGTCCAACACTCTATTTTTACTGTGCTTTGAATATGGGAGAGAAGTAGACGCTTTGGTCAGAAAGAGGACACTTTGGCGATGCTTTAGACGCTCAGGGCGAGAAATGAGCAAATCATACACTTCTGCCTTTTTTAAAACAAAAAAGTAGATTTTTTTTTGTGGGCACACATTAAAAACAAAAAACAAAAACAGACATAAATAAACCTCTCACGTGTGCAAGACAAAACCAATCTCTAACTCTTTTCTCATCTCTGGGTCCGCAGCTCCTAGGGAATAAACCCTAGCTGGATGGATGACTACTGTGGCAACATCAACTAGCGACAGATATGGTGGCATGAGGTGACAATGATATCAGCATTGACAGCATCATCAACAGGAGATGGTGACGGCAACAACATCAATAGGCAATGGCAACAATTGCATCAACGAGCAACTGCTATGACGATTACTCTGCTCTAATGCTCCCTTAAACCACATTTGTTGTACAATGAGACTAAACTCTAACAAAGCAATGATCTAGATTAGCCACAAAGAATTCTTTTTTATTCTCACCTTCTCATTCCCGATGGTTGCCAGATTCAATAAAAACGACTTAGTGGATCATTCTCATGCAGATCATCAAACATATTTGCAAATTCAAATATTCAATTAATTCAATTTTTTATTAAATGCAATAATCAATTTTAATTTAATAACTACAATAAAATTATTATTACCAAATAATGTTTAAAATATTTCCCTCCATATTAATTTGGATAGTAATTTAAATTTATTAATTATTATCATTAAAATTTTAATTGGTAAATGAAAATTATTTGGCTTGTTTGGAATTTTGATTGATAATTTGAATATATTTTTATCATTGAAATTGGATTCATTGTTAAACCTCATTTTATCTGGACTAAATATTAATATTTTGTTGCCTTCGTTAAAAGGAACAATGAAAAGCAATATCAATAGGCTAGTAATATTATTGATTTGTTGTAACTTATTTATGACATATTACTATATTATTAGGCTAATAATGTTATTATAATTTAGTAACTTTTCATATTTACTATATTTTGTTTGGAACTATGTTTGCTAATAAAATATTAATTATATGTAGTTATATATTACTTTTCAAATAGTCTTATAATTTTATTAGTTTTAATTATATTACGCTTTGAGAGAGCTTTACTGGGTGCTTTATTGCTAAGGCATTTCAGCTCGCTCGAATGACCTTGGTTCAGTCGAATGTTTTGACAACTATAATAAGGAAAATGAAAGCCTAACAAGTCCTAAAATATTTTGAAGTCATAGAAGTCAATGAAGCCGGTTCAAAGCAAATAATATTATCCCATGCCCTTGGTCTAGTCTTACAAATGGTATCATAGCTAGGAGTCTCCTGGCCATATCATTAGTGTCTTGCACGAGTACAACCCCCAACATTAATTGGAATCTCAATTTCAAATTTGAAGTAAAGGAAAGTTATAGGAAAAATTTTCATGTCAATGGATAATGGGTAGCCACGCCCATGCATGATAGCGACTCCAATTTCACAAATAAATTGTGGTCCAGTAAAAGAGGCGTTAGTAGATTAATAAGTGCGGCTTTAGCCCATGATATAATCCGATGTATGACAAAGAAGAGATTATTGTGGAATAATTGACAAAAAAAATTGATTTATAAGAAAATTGCAAATCTAATAAATTATAACGCGTTTTAAAGTTGTACGAGTCGAAATAACTCCCGAATGGATAATATTATAACACAAACAAATTTGTACCTCAATCGGGTCCCACATCCATTCCTACTGTAGCTCCCACAAAAAATCATGGCTAAAGCTAGTAAGTTCTAACCACAAAATGCCCACGAGGGACGGCCTGCCACAACGCCAAATGCTGCCCCACACCACCCAGCCAACTGACAAACAACGCGCAAAGAGACGAAGGCATCACCCACGAGATGCCAAAAAGACCCAGAACCATATCCCACAAACCCCTAACATAAAGGCAATGAAGGAAAAGATGATACATATATTCCGGCGAAAATTTACACATGTAACATCAACTAACCAGAACAAAGCCCTAGCGCCGCAAATGATCCGCAGTCAAAATCTTCCCCAAGACGGCAGTCCAAGCAAAAAAGGCCACCTGGGAGGGAACCTGTGCCTTCCAAATGCTCCGCCAAAGAAAACACTCAGTCCGGGCAGGCAAAAGCACAAAGTAAAAGCTCCAAATCAGGAACCCACGCTCCCGAGAGGGGCGCCAGCACATCCTATCTGCGGCAAGACGCGCTAAAAGAATCAAGTACAAGGTAGCAAAAACAACACCTCCCACTGCATATAAGTACCCCGACGACAATGAACATCCGTCACAAAAGCCTCAAGAGAGCGGGCAAGACGAAATAGCTCGGGATACGCAAGCTTAAGTGGGGACTCACCACACATCATGCCAGAAATGGATCGTAGTCCCATCCCCCAACTCGAACACCACACACCAAGAAAAGGACTCCGACCCCTGACGGATGAATTTCCACAACCCCGTTCCACGGGGACCGCGAGGCATCAAAGAAATTCATCCCCCACTCGCGACCCCATACTTGGAGGCAATAACCTCCTGCCACAGCACCCCCTACTCTGCTCCAAAATGCCAAAGCCATTTCCCCAGGAGAGCAGTGTTAAAACGACTCTAATTCCGAAGAGCCAAACCACCAAAAGGGATCCTGGGCACACCAACCACGGAGCCCCACAGGAAATGCCTCTGGATGCGCACCATGCGCGAAGCCACAGTCGCGGAAAAAAGAAACAGGGAAAGGCAGTAGGTTGGCAAGCTAGAAAGGCTGCTCCAAAGCAAAGTAAGCCGACACCCCTTGGAGAGGTAAAGGCGCTTCCAGCCAACCAACCACCGCTCCATCCGCTCCAGAACCGGCTCCCAAATAGCAAATGTCCAAAAGGACGCCCCCAAGGGAAGCCCCAGATACAAAAGGGGAAGCTGAGCAGTCGAGCATCCCAAGATATCAGCCAGAACCCTCATAGAAGGCACCTCACCAACCAGAACCATCATAGATTTGTTGAGGTTAATCCATAGGCCCGAAACAGCCTCAAACTAGACAAGGATGGACCGCAAATGAAAAAGATGGCCTAGATCCGCCCCGCACATCACAAGAGTGTCGTCCGCAAAAAACAGATGAGAGATTGCGAGTGACCCTATGCTTGGACCACCAACCGAAAAACCGGAAAAAAGACCAGTCAAAGAAGCTTTCCCCACCATGCGATTGAAACCCTCCATAACAAGAACAAACAGCATATGCGACAAGGGGTCTCCCTATCGTAGGCCTCGAGAACTCGAAAAGAAGCCGCAAGGGTGGCCATTGACAAGAACCAAAAACCGAGCAGTGAAAATACAAAAGGAGCTGCCACCTAGCGGAGAAGCCACACCGCGGAAGGACATAGAGAAGAAACCCCCATTGCACATGATCGTAAGCCTTCTCCAAGTCAAGCTTACACAACACCCCCGAAAGGTTAGCCTTGATGCAACTATCAAGGCACTCGTTCGCGATGAGATCCGGATCTAAGATATGCCAACCATGCACAAAGGCACTCTGCACGAGAGAGATCAGCTTCCCCAAAACAAACTTCAACTGATTAGCTAGGAGCTTATCTATGATTTTATACACGCTCCCCACCAAATTGATAGGCTGAAAATCTTTTAGGGCCTTCGCCCCCGACTTCTTTGGGAGGAGAGCTACAAAAGTCGCATTAAGGCTTCGCTCAAATCCACAATGCTCCTGAAACTCCGCACAAACACCCAATACATCACACCGCAACACAACCCAACAATGCTGAAAGAAAGTCAAAGGAAACCCATCCGGACCAGGGGCCTTATCCCCCTTGCACCCTCACAACACAAACAACACCTCCTCCTCCTCAAACGGCCGATCAAGTCACACAACATCCGCCTCAGAAAGGGCATCAAAAGAAAGCCCATCAAGACGAGGACGGGGACGCTTCTCCTCCCGAAAGAGTCGCATAGTGCTCCCGAATAACCTCCTAACCGAAAGAGATAACACCATCAATGTGCATCCGGCTAATGGTATTGACATGCCTATGAGAGTTACACATGCAGTGAAAGAACTTGGAATTCTTATCACCCTCACTCAACCACAAGGAGTAAGATTTCTGCCGCCAAGAGATCTCATCCATCAGAAGCACCCTCCTCTCCTGGGACGAGGCCAAGGTAGCTTTGCACAACCTCTCCTTTGATAAAGGCCAAAGCAAAGCCAACTCATCGAGAGCGCCCAAAGTCACCAGCAAAGAGTGCTTTCGAACACCAATCTAGCCAAAGACAGAAGCATTCCACAGTTTCAAATCCCCCTTCAACAACTTTAACTTTAAGGAAAGCACGTGGCTTGGAATGCCCTCCACACGATAGGACGCCCACCAAGACTGCACTCTGTCCACAAAACTGTCAGCTAGAAGCCACATATTCTCAAACAGAAATGGACGAATGCACAAAGGCGAAGGACCACACTCCAAAAGAATCAAAAACTGATCAGACCCCCAACAACTAAGCCTCGACTAACGGAGATGCACAAAACGCCCCGCCCAATCCACAAAAACCAAAAACCGATCAAGTCAAGAGAAAGCAGACCGCTGACGGTTATTGGACCATGTATAATCCCTACCAACCAAAGGGCAATCCACCAAACCCACGGCGACGAACAAAATCGAAAAACCCAAGCATCAAGGGAGCAAACCCTATTGAACCCGTCTTTTCAGACGGCACATTGAAATCCCCCCCGATACACAATGACACCCCCCACCAGCTATGCAAACCCGCAAGCTCATCCCACAACAAACGACGAGCACTGGCAATCTGAGGACTATACACCCTAAAAAATATCCACACACTTTGGTCCCCAACCGACTGAAACTTGCAAGAAAACGAAAACTGACCTACAGCATCATCTAGTTTGCATACAACACGGCTGTCCCACATTAACAGAATGCCCCCTACTGCCCCCACAGGCCCAAGAAAGATCCAATCCACAAAGTGACCTGGCCACAAAAGCCGCACAAGGTCCTCCAACACAAACTCCAATTTAGTCTCTTGTAGGCAAATAACATCTGCCTTCCACTCCTAGAACAAATTGCTAAAGCAAAGGCACTTCGCCCGATCATGCAGCCCGCAAACGTTCCACGATAAGAGCTTCATACTCATTGGGATAACTAAAGATCCCCTCGAACAGCCAAAACAGTCCCCGGCCCCGCCCAGGAAGGCCGAGAAACTCTTGCATCATAATTAATCAAAGATGCAAGTCCGCGAAGCTCCAAGGCACACTTGGACCCTGTGCCAGCAAGCTGCCTACAATGGGCATCAGCCTTGCGAGCTCGATGCCAAGCCTCAATGTCGCGAAGCAAATCCGACACAGCATCTTCACACCCTTAAAAAGTCACCCCCAAGAGCTTACGTACCGATGGCCTTATGATTCCGTAAGACCCAATTTGACGCCACCGGGCAGCAAGGGTGCACTGCAAGAGCTTCAAGATGATCACCAATAACTCCCAACGGAGCCTCCCTAGCCTACACCACCAGAACACCAGCAGAAACCAAACTATCCTCCCCCACCACAGAATCTAAACAGCCACCACTTCTAACTGAGCACAGCCCTCGGGCGATACAGCTCCCCCAGCATCAACCTCCCCCGACCAGGGCGAACGAGTTGCCCCCCAGGGAGCAGAACCCCACCCGAGTCACCAACATCCATCTGCCACGACCAAAGCCCCCATCTGAGTGGCCCCCGCCCACACCCCTGGCCGACCGGGCGCACTCACCGATGAGGGACCGCATCAATCGCCCTCCCCACACTCAAAACGCCACGAACGGGGCAACCCCCATGACGGCACCCCCTTGTTAGCAGCAACATGCTCTAGTACCCTCGAACCATCCAGGTCCAACGCCCCCTAGCCCACCCAGAGTGGGACGAGCGGCCACATCTGCTCAGAAGCCCCTTCAAGGGGAGGCGCGGCAGGAGAAGACACAGGAGCCCCGACCTGCGTCGCAGAGATCACGAAGGCGTCAACAACGATCCATTCTCCCCATCGCCCAACGCCCAACTTCACCCAAACGAACACGTCGACAGAGCCCCCACCACTGCTGTCATCCAGCCTCTCAACAGTAATGCCACCGGACGCCACGTGCAATACATCCTGGCATCGCATTTAGAGGCGCGCATCAATACCCGCACAGAACCGCACGCAGAGATGCGAGCCGGGTCTCCCACCTTGTCACCGACACCCCGACAGCTCCCAAGCCCCACAACAAGCAAACTCCGCAACCCAAGCCACCCATGAGCGTCAAGGCCAGCAGAGATGAAGAGTCCCCCACGACCGAGACGAGCCAATGATAGAAAATGATATGAAGCTTCCATTGCGATTCCAGTGCCATTGAGCCAGGTAGATCGTAGCACCTTCGCGAAAAGACCGCACCTCAAGCTAGGCCAAAGGAAGACCGGCCAGCTCCCCCAACACTCGACCCAGCCAAGACGCCACATCCCAACCAAGCGAGACAGCACTGATCCACATCCGACTGCACTCCACGATCTGAATCTCCCGACCAAGCTCCTTCACCTCGAACGACTTCGATTCCACCCGCAGAACGCGAGAAGAGGAACGCTCGCTAGCTCGAACGCCACGCCAACGCCCGCCATGATCGGACCCCATCCAGCAATGCAAGGAAGAGGCGCGGTGCAATCGCCTCTGTGTCGCCCTAAATCGTTCGCGTGTCGCGTGTAGTACATTGCCTCTGTGACCCCGTCCTGATTATTCTCATTCAATAAATAAATAGCTTTTAAATTAAAATGGATGAGATAGGACTTGGTAGAACCCATTGCCTGTATCAATGACCCCATGTGACTTCTTGTTTTGTTTTTTTAGGCACTTCTTAAGATGAAGGATTAATGTGTTGCCATATTCAACTTGGTTCATAAAAGGGTGTGAGTCAAAGAAAATCAAATTAACAAAACAAAGAAAGAAGTTTGGATATAACTTACATGCTCTTCATTGTGTGTGTATGTTACTTCCAAGTTTCCACTTTCTGTAGCAGCCCACACCTGCAAAAAAAGGACAATGTTAAAACAATTCAACTAGAAAATGCAATAGTAGATAAAAATGACAAAACTAAAGTCACAAACCTTAACTGTTTTGTCCAATGAACAAGACAAGAGAAATTGATCCCAGCAAAGAACTGACATCACAACTGAAGTATGCTCGTTTAGGGTTTGTAAACACTGTAAATTCTCAAGGCTCCAGACCTGAAAACAAGGGCAACATGAAATGAAAACCTGAACCACTGCTACTAAATATTTTCTGTGTTTCTTCTAGAATTATTTTTCCAAACAAATATTATAGTAATTTAATAAAAACTATTGACATAGAAATTAATTTGATTACTAATTAGACTTTTTTTGAGTGACCATTAGGATTTTATTTTAATAAATTATAATCTTGCAAAATATAATAGTATATTTATTTTAATGCTACAATAATACTTCAAAGCCTCTCTTTTGTTTTGTTTTTTTGAAGTTAGTATATAATTCTAATCATTTATTTTGCTTGTTTAATAGTTCTAATATGATGATTTAATTTTTTCTGATTTTCTATTATTTTTATTTTTAAAATTGATTATTATTTCATGCCTAAAGTTGCATCTCACCAAGATGCAACGAGTCATCCGCAACCGTGACATTCGCGACGCAACGGCGACTGCAACTTCAAACCATGAAAATAATACAACTCGTATCAAGACCAACTTACTTTGATAGACTTGTCCATGGAACCTGAGTAAAGGCGATTAGCTCCAACAACTAAAGAAACAACTGCTAGAGTGTGGCCCTTGAGTGATGCAGCTGGTTCAAAACAATTGGTCACCACATTAAATTTCCAGGCCAATATAGTTCCATCCTGCAGAAAATGATCTACCCTTTAAAGAAACTAAATCAAAAGCATGAAAAAAATTCCAAGCCAATATGGTTCCAGAACACGACAAGATCAAAAGCATGAAAAATTCATAAATTTCTTTATTGTGGATACTAAGGTGCCTGCTCTATCTACAGATTTCTCAGTAATTAAAATAAATGATTCTGGTTAACCAAATCCTCAAAGAAGAAGCTGCAGAAAAGTCAGAATCCAAGGCAGTGATTGTTTTACAAATCCTTCTATGAAAAATCTTCCTCTAAAATGTTCAATGAAGCCTTGCAAATTGAGGATCACTCCTGAAACCCCATTGCGTATAGATTGAGCAGAAGAATTGAAAATTTATCTATTTTCAATTAAATCAATTACCTGGGTACCAGCAAAGAGCAAATCATTACCCGCGACTAAGGCATAAACTTGACCCACAGGTCCATTAAGACTGAGATCCAAATTATTTTGGGTGTTCCAAGCCTAAATTGAGAAAAGCACAAGAACAGCATTACCAAAAATTCTGTACCTTAACAACAAGATAAATCAGAAGATGAACTACCGAAAAACAGGGTGGGCAAGTTTGCCTCCCACTTTACCTTAACAACATTAGGTAAACCTACAAAAACCCATGGGCCTTCACTAATCACGCATCCAACTTCACCACCCACATTAATTGCACCCACACACTACAAAACACAGAGTCCAAAATACCTTAATAAAATCAGTTCTACCCCATATTTGCCCCATGAATTCTAATTCAATCAAACCAGAATTTAACAACCAAAAACAGTATACAACCCACAAACCTGCCCAGTTTGACAGTCCCAAACCCTAATAGTTTCATCTGAACTGCCTGAATAAAGTTTATCAGAACCAGATGGCAGAGCAATCCCGCTAACAACCTGAACACAACAAGCGCAGAATTACATCACTCTAACAAATGAAAAAATGGCCAACCAAAATCCAACAATCTCAATCCCATTTGGGCAACAAAACAGTGTATTCAGAAGCGCATCGAATTAGCCACTGCAACTTCAGAAATGCATGGAACAAAAAGCCAACCTTCTGGTGGCCTTCGAGACGAGTCAACAACGAGAAGCAGTCTCCAAAACACCACGAATGCACGTACCTGCACCTATCCCCAAAACTACAGCTCCCTTGAACCCAATAATTACACAGTTTCTCAGTTTTCTTCAAGGGGACCGAACCTCTACCACCCTGAACTCGACCCCATGTGTGATTCAAATTGGGTTTCCTACGATTGGAACTCGAGAAGCCCGGGTCCTCAAACGATCCGTGTCTCTTGGCGGCCATACCGCCGTTGACGGCGGTCGGTGGGGACGGGAGCTCTCTGTGCAGGAAGGGACATGGAAACCGGGTACAATTTCCGGCGCGCCACTGAAAGCAAACCTTCTGTTGCTTTGCGGCGTCGGTGGATGGTCCTCCGCCGCCGCCGGTTCCGCCAAGCCTGTGGTAGACCCGTTTGTTGCGATCGAACTCCATACGGGCGATCACGGCAGGAAGGAACAACGATGAGAACTGGGATTAACTATAACAGATAAAGAACGGCGACGAAGCATTGTTAGAAACCCTGGTTTTGTCAACTTCGATTCGGTTTTTTTTCTTTTGAAATCAATCGAAACCCTAATTGATTGTACCTCGGCGAATCGAAACCCTAACTAGCGAAGCCCTGTGGCTCTCTCCCGACCGATACTATGATCGAACTGCAACAGAAATCTAGTGACGTAAGCTTCGCCGAGGCCTCTCAGAGACGGCGACGGCAATCAAGGTTTACAAAATTTTAGGAAACTAGTCTAGATGGAGGGAAGGACAGAGACCACTGTAAATATAATGACAGCATAAACACAAGTATACGGGTACCGTACGGGCAGCAATATTGCATAATGATTATTATAAATTTCTAAAAAATTAAGGTTATAGGAATACGAAATAAATGTTAAATTTTTATATTTAAGAATTTATTATTTATTTTTAATTATTTTTTTATAATTTTTTAATATATATTATTATATTTATAATATTTTTATTGATAATAATAAATAAAATGATGAGAGAGAAAATAATATAAAATAAATTAAGAAATAAATATTGATAGAAATATAGAATGAGATGTTTGATGTTTTTGAAAAATAAGTAAATTATACACTATTGATCCCTAAATAGAGATAAAATTATCAAAATTACTATGAATGCTCTAACTTACGTTTGACGCAATGTTTTTTTTAAATTATTATTAGTAGAATAGTAGTGGTAGTAATACTGTTAAAAAGAAGGTCATTAAAATGGTTACTTTGTAAAATAAAATGAGAGACAATGCAAAGGATTCTGTTTTTGTATAGATATGTATAAATAGCAAGCATGAGAAAGGAATTTTTCACTGTTAGTCTTTCTTTTTTATATATATTCGAAAAGGAAAAAGAAAAACTCACAATTATATCTCATCATCATTTTGTATGGCTATTTAAATAATAAAATGATTCATTATTGTAATTATTTTAGTGTTTCTAGAGTCAAATAATTTGTGGTTCCAACTTAACCTACTTTAATATTAATTGGTAGTCTATTATAGTGTGTCTTGGCCTATTATGTCCTTTAGAAAAAATCTATTTTTTAAAATTTCTATGTCAATTCTTTGTGTTTTTCTTACTTCAAACCAAAATTCAAACAATAAAAGTAACCTAAAACTACAAGTTTAAGCAATTAAAAATGAAATTAAAACTTTTTTCCCTTTCTTTTTTCACATTGTTTTGCTTTATTTTTGTGTTACTATGTACAATAGCTATGCATTTTGGGTTTTTCTACTTCCTAAAGTTATATTGGTGACACAATAAATGTCTACATTCGTGTACATGAAGCGTGCAAAGATTAACTCAAGCTTTGAACACCTTCTTTTCTCTTTTTTAGACCATGATTAGCTTTTCCTTCGTGCAACTCTACTATAACTACTATTTAGGGCAATTCTAGTCCCTAGTATCCTTGTTGTGTTCCTTTTAGATGTGTAGTAAGTGAAATGGAAGGCCTCTACAATGTTGAAGTGAAACCCACCCTAAATGTAACCCTTTCTCCCTCTCAAAGCTCTCTATACTCTTGTTCCTTTTTGTGTGGACTACAAAACCATCGTCAAGAAAGTCGATCTCACGTTAGTCAAAAACATGGGATGGATCCTGATAATACTTCCTCATCTGGAGACATATGGAAAATATTATAAAGTCGCGTTAACTCCAGATGACGAGGCCAACCAATAAGCAACTAGTCCCATTATTGTAATAATCTCAAATGGCCTTATAAAAGTGTGGAGAGAGCATGGATCCTCTACCAAACCTCTCATGTCCTCGTCATAGAGAAACTCATATGAACATATTCATGTCCCAAAGTCTTGAATGGATCTGTTTCTTAAATTTAAATAAAATGAGCAAACTTTGTTAGTCGGTCCACCTGTAACCCAACTAATGTCATGGCTTCTATAATAGGGAGACCGGTAACAAAAATCATGGTCACATGATTCCATTTCCACTAAACTACCGACAAAGACTGTAGTTATTCGATTTTTACCTATTGGAAAATTAAACATCTTTGGGCATAACCAACACTTCAAGCCTGACTACCAAAACTGTCTCCTTAGTGCTAGATATATCTTAGTTCCACTAGGATGCACAACCAATCTCAATTGATGAAACTCTTTTAAAATGTCCTCTCAAAGTGACACTGAACCCCTAAATCATAATACATTATCTGCATCCTCAGTCCAATCCATTGGCATATCCGCATGTTGTATTTTGTCATAAATGACCTCACACTCAATATTCCTCAACTAGTTTTCTATAGCTCGTTACTATAATTCAAGAATGGCTACAATGACACAAAAAATACCCACTCCACCATTATCAACTGGCTATAAATTCATAACGTCCAAATGTCCCATCATTTCCCACTCATTGATAGCATAGTGGGCAACAACGGTAATACTTTTCCCACTTAGAGCATCGACGACCACGTTGCCTTTACGGATGTATAAAATATGTCAAATTGGAATTGTAGAAGATATTCTACCCATCATCACTGCCTGAGATTTATATCCTTTCAGGAGAAAATGTATGTATTATAAACTCTTGTGGTGAATATATACTACAAACTTCTCCCCAAAGAGGTAATAATGCCAACTCTTAAGTGTGAATATCACGGCCACCAATTCTAAGTCATAAGTTAAGCAGTTTTGTTCATGTAGTTGTTGGAATACTAGAATAAGGTTAACAGTTAACCGTAGCGAAAACGGATTTTATTTTTTTTATTCCAACAAACAAACAACAAGATCTAAATATGAATTAATTAATTTAATTATGTGAAGAGCAAAAAGAAGAAACCAATCCGAAGATCGGCAAAGTAAGAACTCTCTTTTTTTCATCCAAGAACGAACTCACGATCAGCCTTTGATCGTCCTCGTAGCCTCTTGGATTCAATCACTAAGTAGTCTTCTCTGCTATTCACCTTTTCAAGAAAACACAAGGCTGTGGTATCCTTGGATCAAAGAATAGGAACACAACCTCTGCTAGGGTTAGTTGCCACCTCTCTCTCTCTCTCTCTCTCTCTCTCTCTCTCTCAATGATTGCACACACGCACATTTACCCTAGGAGGCTATGCATCTATTTATAGGCTTAGGGGTACCCAAGTGCTATTATGCATATGCCCCTTCAGTTGAATAACAATAATACATATTATTTAAATTCTTTAAATAATATGATTATTATGCAACAAAGTTAATTAAATAAATATTTAATATTATTTATTCATCAAATAAATAAATAATATAATTATTCATTTAATCACATTAAATGGATAAAATATTTATTATTATTTATTGAATCTAACTAAATAAATAACCATGTAATATATATTTAACTCTTAAATATATTGTTGGTCCCTAAGAGCCTAGAGTGGTGGTGAATGGGCTCTTTGAAGATTCGTTCTCTTCTTTATGACATGATATTAATACTGATTGAGAGATGTAATTCATGCGAAAGATAATCAGATAGTGGAAGTATTTTGCTTTATTATCAATCTGATAATTACAACAAAATATATAAGTAGATTAAGCTATTTGCACAAGCTTTGTATTTACTGAAAGAATGTATCTCTCTTAAGCTTACGGTAACACTCTTAAACTTGACTATTACGCACACGTTATTAAGTATTACAATTTCAAAGAACAAACACGCATACACCAAAAAGCACACTTTACAAATATACAAGACTCTGTATTTATAGACCTTTCCTGAGTAGACATTCTTGGAACTGGACTTCCCGGGTGTTGAGTTGCATTGATGATCTTTTCGGAAGATACCACTGCTTTAATTGCTAAGGATGTGGAGCTCGAGATTTGGAAGTATGAATGCATTGAATTGCTTTGTGTAATTCCAATTGCATTAAAGATCATGTCCACGCATTCGAGTGATCTACATGTAAGATGATAAATGTCTTCAACGGTTTTCTCTTACATCGGGACACAATGAGTTTAAATTCATTTGGATGCGCTGAACTGATATAACGAGTAAGCAGAGCAATATCGTCTTATTCTGTCGCAAGGTTTCTTACTCTCTGTTAATGAAGTCCTTGGATTCCTTACTCCGTGTCAATTTAGTACTCGGATCCTTATTCTATCGCAAGGTTTCTAACTCTGTGTTAGTGAGGTGCTCGAATGATTTATTCCGTATCAAGGTTTCTTATTCCATGTAACTTGAATGCTTGGATCCCTTATTCAATATATGCGATTCCTTACTCTGTATGAATACAAAGCTCGAATGCTTATTCCGTGTTTTTTCTTCCTTACTCTGTGCAAGTAGAAGACTTAGATCCTCATTCTGCACCAGTGATTCCTTACTCCGCATGAGTGGAAGACTTAGATGCTTACTCCGTACCTTCTTGTCCTTAGTCCGCGCGAGTGGAAGACTCGGATGCATACTCCGTGTTTTCTTATCCTTAGTCCATGCGAATGGAAGACTCGGATGCTTACTCCATGACTTCTTGTCTTTATTCCGTGCTAACGTTCCTTACTCCGCACTAACATTCCTTACTCCGTATCATGTAATAGCTCAGTTATTTACCAAGACATTTGTCGATACTCAATGATCCGGACCAGATTATGTATTCTGTCCTTACCGTATTGTCATGAGTGTTTGTCGTTTAAGCTTATCTTCTGCAACATTGTTAGAGATAAAGAAATGAGAGATCACAAACCAAATTTACAAAGGGTTTAATTTTGCATTATCCAAATTCTGGGTTCGATCCAACATATATATTGACACATGCTAATTAATTAGCTCTTAAACACAACTATAAAATTATCTCACAACAATCCAATACTCCATACAAAAATAAATAGTGCTAATAAGAGGGACTAAATAGACTAACTTAATCGAAGCTCCAATAAATAATATTTAATTAATTAATCTAATTAATCAATTAAATTATTATTTATTAGTTTTATTATGAGCCACGATCGGGGACTAAAACTACACTCTAAAATTAAGCAAATATAATTACAAGAATCCATAACAAAAGATTTGTCCATCGATATAACTGATTATCATGTAATATGATTCACTACTATGATATTCATAATTAGACACAAGTATCGATAGATTCCGTTCAACCTTTCTAATTATACCTTTATCCATGTGTTATCATTAATTCTCCAATGGACAACATATTCATGATCCAATAATGAATTAGGAATTATAAACTATATCCAATATAGTTACAAGCGCTTGATTCACCCAAGAATCCCGAATTAAATAACATGAAAATATCATTACTTTTCATGTAGCGAAGTAGTGAATTCCACGCACCTGAATTAACGCTCTCATTATCTATAATATCATATCTCTAAGATATCGATGTATTTGAAGCACTAAGCCTCTCACTCATTGATAAGTCAAAAGACATAAATTATAGACATGAGTTAATCAAACAGTCTGAATTAAAATCAATCCATAAATCGATCATTCAACGATAGAATATAAAATTCTTCATATAATGCAATGAAGATTAGTTGAAGAATTTATTCTATCATAGTCCTACTCAATATATATAAATACATACTGGTGATGTTATTTGTAAACTCTTTACAATGATCCTATATTAGATCACTCTCACTATAGAAATAGTCCGCACCATAATCTTAACATAATAGAGTATCTCAAACTCCATTCACCGATTGTGAATCAATTTTATACTTAGTCCAATTAGTGGATCTATTGTATATATCCCACACATACCCAGTAATAGGCTTCAATAAGTAACAGGATGTTATGATGCTCAACCACATAAGAAAGTAAGAGAATGAAATCTAATATATACTTAAATAAAATATATTTCAATTAATCAGAAATAGTCTTTGTGTATTTAGGATTACATATTGCTTTATATAGCACTATCCCAACAGCAGCCTCAATTGCCATGATCCATAAGCTATTACTCCTCACTCTTACATTAGTAAACAATCCAGGCCAACCCACAAGGCGTTGTAATAAACCTTAAAGGAAACATCTTCTTGTGTAAGTATAAGAATGGGCACTGAGGTCAAATGAGCCTTTTGTTCCATGAAAGTTGTCTAACATGCGTCAGTCCATTGGAACCAAACTCCTTTTCAGTTTAATTATATCAAAGGTGCTGCCAACCTAGAGATATCTTTCCATGAACCTCCTGTAGTACCCTACCAGGCCAAAGAAATTACAAATATCAAAGATGTTTGTAGATTTCTTCCATGACATCACTATTTTAATCTTTACATGAACTGCCATAATACTTTCTACTGACACCATTTGCCCAAGAAATCTCACCTTTTGTAACAAAAAATTACATTTAATAAACTTCACATAAAGCTTATGGTCTTTCAAGGTTTGCAACACAATTTGCTCATTGTGCTCGCTTTTGAATTTGGAATAAACTAGTATATTATTGATGAAACTACAACGAAGAGATCCAAATAGGGAGCAAATAACTGGTTTATTAGGCCTATAAAACTAGTTTGTGCATTTGTGAGTCCTAAAGACATTACCAGCTCCTCGTAATAACCATACTCATAACTAAAAGCTATCTTTAGAATATTAGTCTCCCAAACCCACAATTGATGATATCCCAACCTCAAGTTTATCTTTGAAAACATTATGCTTCTCTAAACTAGTCGAACAGATCGCTAATACTAGGTAAAGGATATTTATTTCTTTACCTTCACTTGGATCAATTTTCGGTAGTTAATGCATAACCGAAGTGAACCATCCACCTTCTTAGCAAATACGACTAGAGGTGAGCTACTCCATCTAATGAACCCATGTACCAAAAAGTCATCCACCTACCTCTTCAATTCTTTCAACTCGGTTGGCGTCATTTTATATGCTACCAATCTGATAAGAGATGTTCCTGTGCCGACTACAAACTCTACATCCCTTTGTAGAGGAAAGTCAACTAAGTCATCCGAAAAGATTTACGAAAATTGATCTACTACTCAGAGCAAAACTGTTT
Source organism: Taxillus chinensis (assembly GCA_023512835.1). Lineage (NCBI taxonomy): Eukaryota > Viridiplantae > Streptophyta > Magnoliopsida > Santalales > Loranthaceae > Taxillus > Taxillus chinensis. The sequence continues at coordinate 32,856,023 of CM042087.1, forward strand.
GTCCTCTCTTGAAGTATCCACCAATGTTAGATTGGCCTACCAAGCCTTACCTGTCCATTCATCCAAGAACTTCAAAAGGGGGAAAACATAGAAGAAATTGTAGAAAAAGAAAAGATTTTCTATTATCCTTGATGTCATTTGCTAAACATTGAAGGCCATTGTGAAGATTGAAGATTGCCTTGCAAACCATTAAAGGTCGTCACTACTAAATGCCAAAGGCTATTAAAAACAATGGAGGTTAGTGTAGCCAAATGCCAAAGGCTACCACTAAAAAATTAAAACCGACCCATGATTTTTTTCCTTCTTTGTTTCCTATTAAAAATTATATATTATATAAATCTTCGATTCCATGTAATTTTCCTAAAAAAAACATGCTTGTTGTATGATCTTATGTTTTTCATATAACTTATTTAAATTCTTCAAATATTAGAGCTTTAGGGAATCTAGTTAAATAAGCAAAAAAGAGCAAATTACTTTTTAAAATAGCTAAATAATGAATTATTTTCAATGAAATAAATTAAAATTCAAATGAAACCTCTCGTGACTATTTCGGTACGTTTGGTACCTCTCAGATCACATTTATCAGTCCCATAAAATGTAGGGCCAGAACAGACACAAAGATGATCAATAGTGCACTTCCCTAATAAATAACAATAGTATTAGGAAAGTTGAAGCATGTTTGGTTGGAATGTTTTCTGTTTTCGTTTTCAAAATGTAATAACTGTTTTCGGATATAAAAAATTGAAAATTCAAAACAACAAAAACTTGTTTTCATTTTTTATGTCCTAAAGAATGAAAATAATATTTTATTGTTTTCAGTTTTATGTTTTTTATACTCGAAAACAGCTATCAGATTTTAAAAACGAAAACAAAAAACAGGTGAAACAAACATGCCTTGGGAATTTGTTTCTCCAAAATTTCGACTGTTGCCACTAACAAACAGAAAAACGGAGGTGTTATATCAGCAAAAGAACACATGAACAGCAGCGGTATGGAACGAATATATTGTATATGATACGACTTTTAATTGCATGGCCAGTTTCTTAGTGTTTTTCACTTCCGAGCACTTATTGCAAGTTGAAGGCAACCCCAGACAACGTCAAACTACTCTCGGCTCAGCTAGCAAGTTTAAAAGCATCGATGAAGAGACCGTAAGTGAAACCCATCTTGAAATTGTTAAGGAGAGCCACTGGGAAAGTAACTTTTGGCCTGCTGTAGTAGAACTTAGTCACATACTCTGTGAGAAGTACACACAAAACTGCAGCAATAACATCATTGACCCCTAAAGCCCCAAACGAAAGGGAAATCGTTTGTGCTACATAAAAGCCACCCAGTAGGGAGATTCCACCAAACAGTGCCCTCCGAGAAGGGCTTTTAAAATAGTTCCTTGAGAGCTCTGGCACAACTCGTATAAGGTCAACAAGCCTCCGGGGTTGTCCATTCTCTTGCACGCCTCGCACACAAAAAACCCTGGGAGCAGATCTTGATGCTCTGCTCTTTCCCCATGGCTGGAAGACCTTAGGTCTGCAAATGCAGCTTAATTGGTGGCAGCCTGTAGGGTTCATACTCATCAGATGATTCATATCCCAATATATTCGGCACAAACGAGAGAAACCTTACTGCAAAAAGATGCAATTGATGGTTCATAGATCCCTTGAATAAAAGCAAGAAGCATATGCACACACATGTGCACGCACAAGCACAAACACATGCACTAGAAGTGCATATAGGTTGGGGAAAGGGGAGCAGAAAGAAAGAAAAGTCCCGAATCTGATAGCATAGTAAGCCAGTAGTACCACCTATAAAAATACAAGGCCGTTTTGATAAATAATAATAATAATAATACAAGTTGGTGCTTATAACACTTGATTATACGAAGAACATCAGTCATCTATGAGAATTGGTGATCATTCATGGGTGACTTGCCCTCAAGATATCTATAATATACAGCTTGCACACTTTTCCATAAGTACATTTCATGAATCATATCATTTCATTCCCAAAAATGAAAATTTGAAGAAGAATCCAAGTGCACCGTGAAAATGAAGTCAGAGAAAAAGCAAATTATGATTTGAGATTGAGGCTCAAAAGGAACTTAATCGATAAACGTATCAAAGATTCCAAAACACAGCCAAGAAACAGAGTGTGTATTCTTAAGTAGTGATTTCTATCAACAGCCCAGATACGAGGTGTTCATTAACCCAAAGAAAAGCTCTTAATAAACATAAAACTTCTTATAAATATGGTTACCTAACATTAGAGATGTTTTATAAGCTCCTTCAAGCACTCTATGAACATCTTCTACTACACATTGTGTGAGTAAGCATATTGTCCTTATCTCCGTATTTCAGCGATAAATGTTCCCACATTTCCATTGGTGTTCATTCACTATCAAAAACAAGTTTTCAAGGAAACCAAATTGTCTAATTATAGCAAATTAAGCTCATAGTCGATCCTGAAGAGAAAAGATTCTTTCAAAAATAATAAATAAAAACACCATAGATCAAAGAACAAGTGAGAGACAAGGGGGGCACCGTAGGCTGGTGTTGGTTCAAGAGAGAGACAGAGGAAGGCGCGGCAGCGGCTATGACTTCGAGAGACGGGGCGGTGGAGGGCTTATGGCTCAAGAGTCGAAAGAGAGAGAGAGAGAGAGAGAGAGAGAGAGAGGGTTGAGTTCACGGACGCGAGGCAGGTCGCCTTGTCGGACTAGGGTTTCTCTGTCGAGTCGTCGGCGACTGTAAATGTGGATTTTATTTATTTATTGCACTCGTCAAAACGACTACCAAAAACCAACACAGTTTTAATGATAACATTGATTATTTTGTTGTCTTCCCGTACGATGGCAACTAGCAATTTTGGCTCGAACCGTTTTGTTCCGGCTCGGGCCTTTTTTCCTGTTTTGCTTTATTCTGATGAGATAATAGGGCGGTAATGACCGTTCGGATTTTTATTTTAAAAAATATTTAAACAGGTGAACCTTAAAATACTTTAAATAGGTATTGGCTGTTCTAACTCAAACTCATTCAAAATAAGTTAAAATCACCCACTATTTAATTTCGACTCGCCCATTATCATCTCTAATGACAACATTGATTATTCATTCCATTTCGATTTGACCGACAAGCCATCAAATCTGACTTCCATTTCAATATTATATTTTGATCCATTTTAATTAGGGGTATGCATGGGTCGGAGAAAAGGTTAAATCATCAACCGATCCATCCTTATCGAGCGACTAATTCTTTCATCTTTCAACCGTTCCATCAACCTCAATAATCGACAGATTTATTAATATTTTGGCGGGTACTAACCGGCGGGTATGGCGGATAGAGCGAGTGTCAACTGTCATTTACTGGTATATAATTAAACGACGTATACTGAAAAAATTAAACGTATAAACTCTAAAATAATTATAATCAAAAGTATATTATTTTATTCACTAAGTATTTATAATTACATATGATGAAATATGTCAGATTTATGGATTACAGCATCACAACCTCACAATTATAGGCATTGCACCGCATAGCTCTCACCTCTCACAATGGGAGAGACAATAATGAACTAATGTCTAAATAGATGATAGAGTTTACTTTAATTTTATAATGGAGTGCGGCGGGTCGGGTTAATAGCGGGTTTGAGCATTCTCACCCACCAACCGATCCAACCCACCAAAAATTAAAATTTTCAACCAACCCACTCATTTATATAATTTTTATTCGCGGGTAACGGATAGATTCGAATTGGGTCGGATGGATAAAGCGGATTGGGCGGATAAATGCACACCCCTAATTTCAATAATACTCAATCCAACCCAAAGATCCACACCAGAACAGTCATAGGCCCGAACCGATAAGATCCAAAATTTGTTTAATGTACCAGTATTCGGTATTCGGATCACATTAAAACTTGTTTTTTTTTTAATCAAATAAATATACTTAATGTTATAATTAGAATGTTAATTGTATTTATAATATATTCTTATAAATATAAAATTATGGTTATTAATATTATACAAACAAAAAACTATTCCCGACTTCTATTATTTTATAATCTCTATTCGTATTTAAAAAGAGAGTGAACTATCAAAAAGAGACACAAATTCAATTTGTGCGCAAGAGTTTTGTTGCACGAACCATTTCTTTCTTACTGAAGTCATCACCTTAATCATTATCCACGGTAAAGTATTCGTGTCTCCATTATCCTTGGGGAATTAATGCATCAGTGGTTGAATATATATTAAGTTGAATATTATCATACTCATATTTAGTTTTTTTAATCTTAAATTCGCAGTAGGATACAAGGATGTGTAGCTGTTAAGACTTTCTGGCCTGTAGAGAACGCATGCCACACATGTGGGATATTGTGTAGCTAGATGATTTAGTTACCGTGCCTGGTAGGTTAAGGTTAATGATAGGGCAAACATTCACGGCATGCATGCTTGAAAAATTACTAGGGCGTTTAATATGTGTCTTTGATTTTATTTTATTTTTTGGTATAAAAAGTAAAATATTTTTTTAAAGATTATTTTTTAAAAATAAAAATACATAAAAAATTTAAAAAATATGATGAGTTCCGATACAAAATTTAATGCAAGAATAATAATAATAATAATAATAATAATAATAATAATAAATTGAATTTAATACAAAAATAAAATTTAGATTTAAACATAAAAATAATTTAAATATATTTTTTAAAATAATTATTTTATTTAAATTAGAATTTAAATAAAATACCAATTAATTCAAAAAGTAGGCATACCAAACAGAATTTGTCACCCAAAATTTGTTTCTGAAAACAAAATCATATTTTGAAAACAAACAACCAAATATACTTGGTGTGTTTGATCAGTTATTCTTAAAATTAGATTGTGTTTTTTGTTTAAAAAATCAATTGATAAAATGATACTTTGTTCAAATTTTTATTTGAATAAAAATATATGATCATGTTTGAGTGAAGCAATTTTCACTTGTATTGTATATTTAAATATTGAAATTGGTATGTGCTTGGCGAGTGTTTTTCGACTTTAAATTCAAATTTTTTACTGTTTAAACAATACCAAACTATGTAATTTGGAACATAAATACAATGTTTTTTTGAATTTGGTTCTATATTTTTAATAAAAGTGGTGAAATTTATGTAATTATTTGTCGGTATAAATGCACCACAATGGCCTCCCCAATCTATGATCTCCTACGATTTTTTGCAAAAATCCTCACCAAATCCCTCTCTATCACTTCTCATTAATCGATTAAAAGTTTATACTACCAGTGGGTGCAGTGCATAAATTAGCTCAAAAATGGGAGAGGGTAAAGGGTTTGTTTAATATGAAGTTATTTATAGTTTTTGATTCAAATCCAATGAAGAATATGTCACGCCCCTGAATTCCAAGAAAACCCGGAACCAGGAACATGACTTCCCTTGCCCGCACCTGAAAGGTCAATGGGTTGTGACTAGCACCAATAGAGACTACACCGCGGGTGTTATATCAAATATGTAACCTTGTACAGTCATACATCAAGGGTAATTCTGTACTTTTTCATACATCATCATATGATAAGTCAAACAGTCATACAGACATTACATCACAAACATTATGCAGATACAATTGTCCCCGGACCCATGTCCGGGATACAACACATAATAAAATACAGAATACAGTATTATATCATACATCAGAGTAGTGGGCACGTCCTCCTGGAAGAAAGTCCCCCACTAGTCTCGGGTCACACCTGAAAAGGGGTAAACAACAAGTAGGGGTGAGCGACAAGCTCAGTAGGTGACCCCAAAACTCCACATCATGCAACACATATAAGTCTATATTATATGCTCAGTATACTCGTGTACCGTGTAGTGTGCATAATCATCAGGACTTAGCCTGCAAACATACATCAGGACTCAGTCTGCCCACACAGGACAACTTGTCCACGATCCTCCATGGGATCCCAGCTCAAGGCACTCAGCCCCAGCTCCACGAGCTCAACGGCTCAATTCAGGCCTTAGCTTGTCCCCAGCCACAGCGCAATATGCCCGACCACAGTCACCACACAGGCCTGCCATCGGCGCATATGCCTGTCCCGTCCATAGTGGCCATACAGGCCTTAGCCTCATGGTGAGAACCCAAACAAGTCACAGAGTCCATGCCCCAATACCTCACACCAACATACTAACATTAGTATGGCATGTCATCATCAACATTTCCTTTAGAACTGTAGCCAGTCTTCACAAGTAAATCCTCAATCCTTGATTTATGAAGGAAGTACCCATAGCAGCTATTTTCTTGAAATCAAAAGTCCCGGCATTGGGTTCCCATATCATAAATAAGATAATCTGATTTTTGGGATTTTTCTAAGATGTCTAATCCTACTTTTCAAAAAGTCACCACTACGAACTTTTGGGTTTTTTCGAGATTTTGCACTAAATCCCAATTTTCACATTTTAAAAGAGTGATAATTAATTTTTCTAGTATTTTTCTTTAAATCCAAATTTTGGGGGGGGGGGGGGGGGTATTTCGTTATTTACATTGTAACTTAAGTATAATACTTTGGGTATACGTTACAATGTAAATAGGTCCAGTCCAGTTACACTGCAAGAGCTGCGACTCGTAGCTTAGAACCTGCGACTCGTAGCTGCGGAATAGCGACTCGTAGCTGCGGAGTGCGGAACGGCAGCGCACCTCGAAGACTCGAAGCGAGGCTACGACCTTCGACCTACGAGGCAACGAACTTCGACCGTTTGGCTATGAACTTCGACCCTTCAGCTACGAACTACGAGGCTATGAATTACAAACTACGAACTACGAACTACGAGACTATGAACTACGAACTATGACCCTTCGACCCAAAACTTCGGGTCTTCGTCATTTCGACCCAGGAACGCGCCCAGGGTACTGTTCATCATCGTTTTCACATGTTCTTCGTCTGAAACGCGCCCAGAAACTCCCATACGCTCACTAACACCCCTGTTTCACAACAAACTAGGATATCTACCTCAAAACGCGTCCAGAACGCCTCTAAATCGCGCAAAAACAACAGAAACATGTATAAAATTCCAGATTTCCAGAAATCTAGATCTAAACCCAGATTTTCATGGTTGACTTATCAACCCTCATGAAAAACACAGTTAATCAACCCCAAAATCACAGAAACATATATTCACAATGATATAAAACAGTTCTTAACCATTAGACCTAACCCAAAATTGGATTTTCCCAAATTCTAGGGTTCATGCTCAATTTCATAAATCATGATAAATTCGTGCAGATCCAAAACAAGAGAGAGATAAGAAGTTCAAGGACACCTACTTGAAGTAAATCTTTGAGCTCCACGAACCCAAATCGCCTCAAATCGCCCCAAATCGCCAAGGCCTCCAAGCTCTCTCAAGCTTTCTCTCTCAAACGCACAAACGTGATAACGTAAAGTGAAAGCTTCTTTTTTTTTCTGCTATTTATATTTCTGCCAGTCAACTAACCTAGTCAACCATTGACCTAGTCAATAATTGACCTCCCAACACAAAAATTGACCTCCAAGGCCCCGAACTCCAAATTGAGTCAAACTACAGTCAAAACGCTCGAAATGATGAGCACAATACTAGACTGATATTATCACACGTAAATGATCGCTCAAATGCAAAGTCAACCAATAAACCCCGAGAAAGTCAACAATCGGGTCAAACGGGGCCCCGACTCGAAATCGGGCCTAAGTACAGTCAAAATGCTCACATCGACGGCTACACTACCGTCCGGATAGTTACATTCCCATAGAATGACTATCTCTCAAGACTACCCAAATACGAGTCTTTACAGAATACATCTTAGCTAACCAACTAAATCCCTTTTTTCAATGGTATTGAGTTCATGATCATAAAGATATAGGAGATACTAAAGATTTGTGTGCATTTGATGGCCGGTCAGAAAATGGAATTAAGAAGATGAAGTATATGTTTAACCACAGGTTGTTGGTGATGTTATCAAATGCTGTATGGATTTAGATTATGGTGAGATTGAATTCTACAGGAATAATGTCTCACTCAGGGTAGCTATTTTGGGATTTGCAATATAGGGCCTATAATAGGATATTAACCTACAATTTCTTTCTCTCATAGTGAACATTGTAAAATAAATTTTAAGGGTCGTCCCTTTAAAGCTTCTTTTCCCATCAGGCTTCTCCCTTATCGAATTCCTTTGCTACTGGTCTATTGTAGTGCTTATAGGCTATTAGAAATACAATCCAAAGAGAGTACAAAATTATCCTTTTGTTGATAAATTGAGAAGTTTGAAGAGGTTTATTCATTTATAAGAACTTTTCCACCCTATCTCACATGCAATTAGGCTAGGTTTTGGTATCTTTAGTGCCACCAAAAGACACAATTCTAAAGATAATGACCATAATTCATACAAGTTATTTTTCTTATGCTAGATTTTGGCATCTTTAGTGACCAAAAAAAGACAACTATAAAGATAATAAACATAATTTATATCAACCCTCTTATTATATTAGGTTGTGGTATCTTTAGTGCCACCAAAAAGACAATAGATAATGAATAGTCAAACACTGTACTATGTCAATTCAAATCAACAGGCATCAAACCAATAAAGAAAAGTTGCACATATGTCATAGGTTATGACACTCCTAAGACTCCACATGGAGATACCATGTTAGAATTTGTTAGATAAAAATTGTTTTTAGTGAAAAACTAACAAAAAACCACTGGGATTATCCTAAAATAACGAGAATCATCTATTCACCCATCTTTAGACTTACTCTGGAACCTACACAATCTTCTCAGTTGCCTAGTTTTTGTTTAAGACATTTTTGTAAAGACCCATACCTAGGTGTGATTGGAATTAGCCCTTGAGCAGTGAGAAAAAAAATTCATTTGGCAGTGTGGCCTTAACGTTAGCATTTTAGGTTATTATTATTATTATTATTATTAATATAGTGATTTTAATATGTTGAGTTCATTATTAAATATTATTATGATTATTAAAATAAAATAATTAATTTAATATGTTTTATTATTATCTTGGTAATTAATATGATTATCTAAGTATTTGGATTACCATTATAATAATTAAGATGGTGATTATTATTATTATGTTATTATTGTAAATATAATTATTTCAACATTTTAAATTTATTATTATTAATATTATTATCATTTCTAATATAATTATTATAATATTTAGAGTTATTAGTATTTTAAGGTTATTATTATTATTATTAGTGGATTAATAATATATATATATATATAGGGAGAGTAGCATATAAAGGGGAGACCTAGGGTGAAACCCTACGAGTCATTGTGTGTTGCACAGAGTTTAGTGAGGGAGGAGTTGTGGATTGAATCTATCGTGTTCTTCATCTTCCAAGTTTTAATCCAGGTAAGTGATTCTTGATTATCAATTATACTAATGCATGAACGCATATTTGTTGGGATTAGTTTATGTTAAATCTTTATATGTATATATGAATTAAGATATATGTGTATGGTTATTTTTGGGGTACTTGGCTTCCACAAATTGTGGTTGTTGCGATGGCGACAAGGTGTCATGGCTGTGCAGTCGGAAGGGAGGCGTTAGGGCGTCAATTTCGGGTGGTGTCGCGGCCGTGCGGTTGGAGGAGAGGTGTTAAGGGCACCGACTTCGGGCGTCGTGGCCGTTCAATCTGGTGCGCCGCGTGGAGATGTTGGAAGAGAGGGGCGGCGGCGTCAATGCCGCTCCCGTGGGATTGGTCTCACACACCCTGCGCGCCGTGTAGCGGTGAGGGGGGGGGGGGTGGCAGTGGCCTCTGTACTGCCGCCGGGATTTGTCTGCGCGCTGGCGTGGAGACGACGAGGGGGAGTTGTCTGCGCCCCCGGAGGCTCTCACCAGTTCGTGACTGGTTTGGTGGGCTGGCCCCCTTTGGACCGGCCCACTTTATTGGAGCAAGGAAAAATATATATATATATATATACTTATATATCTGCTAGTTGAATATATATATATGTATATAATAATAATAATTTATATTAATATCGTTAGAGTTTCGACCATACTAGTGATTTGGAATATAAACTGTTGGGGCTAATTATATTAATATTGTTTGGCGTTGATACTGTTAGTTGATAAAATAAATGTAGATTTGAGTTTGCTATTACTTGTTGGCCTTAAAGTTAACATGTATGGCACATTACTACCGGTTTGTTGATTTGAATGTTTCGTGTGACTAATGTATTGAATGCTTTCTACTAGAGAATCGTTTATTCATTATGGGTGTAGAGTTGGTGGTAAGGTGGTTAGGTTAATCGCGGGTCCCACACGGGACTGGCAAGAGGCTGCAAGTCCCCTATGTGGCTGGTAACTCAGGTCTCATATATGACAGGTTATCATTAGGGATACCATAGGTCCCACATATGGCTGTCTAGTAGTGATTGGAATTTCGTGGATGGATGAATGGCCGGTATGAACCTTTAATAATTGAAAAGTGATGTGGTAATTTACCTTGTGATCTAATGTAGGCTAACTGTGTTAGAATAGGATATTACACTAGCACAAACATACACTGTTCATATAAACTTAAGACTTTATGTATTAGGATAATAGTGATGGGGATAACTTACTGGGGCACTCATGCTCATCCTACTTTATTTCTTTTTTTCCTACGGGTTGTAAGGCGTAGCTGGTGGAGACATAACAGAGCAGGTTGGGATATCCTTGGTGTAGGATTCATTCTATTAACTATTTGTTTGCCATTTATTTGTTTTATTTCCCGGACTTGGGTCCGTGGCAGTTTTATAAACCTAATTGGTTGACCTTATTATGCTGACGATGTGGGTGTTGATTGATTTTAGTGCTATTAACTGCACTGTTATACTTATTTACTTGCTTGAATAATTTTACTGGGTCATTGGTAAGTACAATTCTACTCCTGTTGTGGAGTTGTACAGAATTGGGTTGAACACTAATCCCTTCGACCCCTGTAATGTGAGCGTGGGGAAGTCACGTTCCTAGTTTTGTGATTTTTAAAATTTGGGGGCGTGACATTTTTGTAGAACTTTTACTTGAACAACAAAGGATCATATCATAATATACCTATGGAAGTTTCAAGCAAATTATGAGGTTTTTCCTAGTTTTATTTTTGTTTCATTGTACATTGTTATTAAAAGGATTTGTTGTTCGGGACATCTATGAGTGAATGAAGTGCTTTGGACTTGATGATGTGTCTGATCTGGGATTTCCTCATAAGCGTGGCAAACAATGTTTTCTTATGGGTTTGCTTCTTAAAAATGATCCTTATCAGGTTGACATATATGGGCTGGAATAGGGCCCTTCACCCATCTGTTAATTTTTCATATTGTAGATGATGAAGAAGTAAAAGAAGTTCGATGGGAGAAAGGATGTATGGATAATGAAGCATAACCACTTATGCTTGAGGGAGGCACGACAGCAGGGGGAGAGAAGAGGGGGGGGGGGTGTACTGATTTAGGATCGGCTTTTGTGTGAGGGAGGCTCGACGACGATCACAAGCTATTGTGGTGGAGCGAGTCCTAGAACAAGCGGCAAAGATCATGCATTGGAATAAGTCCAGATCTGCTCACGTGATGAGTATTGTTCACGACTTGAAAAGGATACTGTCATGATGACTGGTCACTCTGAATACCAATTCCAAAAACAACTACGAAAAAAATGTGTACCAATTTTTTTTTCAAAAAAATAGTATTTGAATATAATTGTTAAAAACGCTTGCTGAAAACATAAAAATGAATACAAAACCAAACATAGCTATATGTTTTCAAATCCTAACATAATTTTATTATGTTTTCATTTTATTATGAGATTCAATTTATTTTTTTAAATATTTTGTTTTTTTCCTCTACTTTATTATTTGGGCTCGTCATATTCTTCTTATTTTTTTAAATTATGAGACTTGATTTTGAAAAAATATATTTTTTTAAAGACACATTTTTTATTAACAAACAAAATTTAATTTTTAAATTTCAATTTTAATTTCAAATTCTAATAAAGTACATGAAGACATAAAACCAAAATATAAAACTAAAAATAAACACCCTTGTATATTTATTTGTTATTTTAAAATATTTCTAGCCTATTAAAAAAAGAAACAAACAAACATTAATGATGTCGTGATATTGAAATTTTATTCTATATGACATTAGTTAGGTTACTTTATATATATATATATATATATATATATATATATATATATATATTCATTTTACATAAAAAGCATGAGATTAGCTTTTTATTGTAAATTTTTTAATTTGAAATTTTACAATTAAAATTTCAGATTAAAATTTTATTTAATTGTACATACCTAATTACTAGTAAAATTATAATTAAATAAAAATTTAATATTAAATGATTTAAATTAAAGTTTTTAATTTAATATTATGTTATTATTTTAATAAAACTATGGAGAGAGAGACGATAAAAGAAAAACAGTGAGTATAATGAGATTAGAGCCATTCAAATTGTGTTCAATGATTCAATGCTCTCCTTGTCTCTTCTGATCAAATTGTGTTAAATGCTCTCCTTGTCTCTCTTTCTTTATTTTAATAAAGTATAAGAGGAACATCAAAGCCATAATGGAAAGTGGAATCCATCTCGTCGATGACAGCGATGTGTGACTTGTGTCCGGATTTGTGAACCAGCGAGAATGGAAGGGCGTTATGCCATTGCACAATATAAATAATAAACAATAAACGAGCTAAGCTACGACCAATAATAGGCCTGATAGTTGGGAAATTGAGAGGTTCAGTTAGAAAAGGACAGAGACTTTGAAACTGATAGCAGCTGGCAAATCCCAACAAGCAACACTAGCAGTAGGATTCGTGGCTGTGTAAACATTAGGAGAGGAGAGGAGAGACCAGGAGAGCCCACAAGACTCCACTTCCCTCTCCTTGTCTCTCTCCGAGCCGGGCGTGGTTTGCTGAATCTGTTTATACATATATCGAATTTCATGATCTGCTGAGGAATTTGGATCTGGGTCGGCCTTGTTCTGCGAAATCTTTGGTGGGCTTATCATCATAAATTCTATTTTGTTTTTTTAGCAACTGGGTATTTGTAATTTTTCTGTTAATGTTTTAAAAGCACCGCACTGGTGGTGGTTTTGAGTTGATTAGGGTTTTTAATCTTGTTAATCTCGTGAACTCATTCCATATATGTAAAATTTTAATTCGAGCAGCAATTTTTTTTTTAAATGATGCTTGGATGTTCGAATGGTCTACTTAAAACTTAAGACGCAATCTGTCATAAAATTCAGCGTGGGAGTTTTTTTCCCGCTTTGTGCTGAGTCTGGTTTGAATATTTGCTGAGTTTGGTTTAATTTTAATTGTTTTCAGATCCAGTGTTGAATTAAAGAGGTTCTCAAATTGGATGTGATTTGAAGATTTGCTCTAATTAGTGTGATTCTTCTGACACATGATTGTCCAAATTCGTGGCATGGCTAAAGTGTCACTTTCAGACGGTGTCCAGTACCTATGAGGAGCCTTTTACAGTACTGGGACCAAAAGGTGTGGTATTAGTGTACGTTTTTCTTTTGAAAATTTTGGTAGCGAGAAGCTAGACAATTACCATAGACCTTGAAATCTCGATATGAGATCTTAGCTTATTAGTGTGTGTTCTTGGATTAACTGGGTTTCAAAATCTGGGATGGCTGTTGCTAATAGCAACTGTAGCAGCAGCAAATTGTTGACCCACTGCACTTGTTACAAAGTTGCAAGCTTGACTGAGACCATTTTGGACTCAAAGCAGATCTCAAATTTAAAACAACGCTACATACTTGGAGAACAGTTGGGTTGGGGTCAGTTTGGGATTATCCGGGAGTGCTCTGATAAATTTACAGGAGAGCTATTAGCATGTAAATCAATTGCTAAAGACCGATTGGTCACACTACAAAATGTGGAGAGCGTGAAGCTCGAGATTGAAATAATGACGAGGTTATCTGGACACCCCAATGTTGTTGATCTCAAAGCAGTTTATGAGGAGGAAGATTTTGTTCACCTGGTAATGGAGCTTTGTGCTGGCGGGGAGCTTTTTGACCTGTTGGAGAAGCATGGGAAGTTTTCTGAGTTTGAGGCTAGGCTTCTATTCAGGGATTTGATGCAAGTGGTGATGTATTGTCATGATAATGGTGTTGTTCATAGGGACTTGAAGCCAGAGAACATCCTTTTAGCCACAAAAGACTCCTCATCTCCTATCAAATTGGCAGATTTTGGTCTAGCAACATACATCAAGCCAGGTAGGGTAGCACTATTCTTTGTACAGCTTTTTAACTATTAAATTTGTGATATGATATTATTGTTTTTATTCAGAATGGTTAATATCTATTGTGTGGGTTTTTCTTAAACAGGACAGATTTTGCACGGGAAGGTAGGGAGTCCGTTTTATATTGCACCTGAGGTGTTGGCTGGAGGCTATAACCAGGCTGCTGATGTGTGGAGTGCAGGGGTCATTCTATATATTCTTCTCAGTGGAGTGCCCCCATTTTGGGGGAAAAATAAATCTCAGATATTTGAGGTTGTCAGGGTTGCGGATCTGCAGTTCCCGTCAAATCCTTGGGATCAGATACTGGAAACAGCAAAGAATTTGGTCAGGGGGATGCTCCATAGAGATCCTTCTAAAAGACTTACTGCACGGCAAGTTCTGGGTAAGTTCATCACTGCCATTTCTCTGCTTAATAAATTTTAGGTGGTGCAGTGTGGCTTTGTGATTTGGGGCGAAAAAAAAAACTATACAAAATCACAACTCATGCCCAAGGAACATAAAAACATTTGGTAGAATTTGTAATTAGGTCACTTACATTTTTTTTTACGATGATATTACATTCAAAGAGGTCAGATTCCTCCATTTTGCTACTACATCATTACAAAAAAAAAGGTTGATGGCTTGATGCTGTGCATGTAATATAATCAATAATGACAATAATGATTGATGCTGCACCTTTTGAAATTTCCAATCAGCAGTCATTTAAAATGTCTGGATAACACAAACATTTGAATGCTCTTTGATTCTTGTGATACAAACTTTTTAACGGCTTAGGTGTGCGGGAAGAATTTTTTGTTTGTTTTCTGTGGGAATCTCCAATGGTTATCATTACGTTAAAAAGTTGAATTGTCTTTTGTCTTCTGCAGATCATCCCTGGCTAAGGGTCCCTCTACAACCTTCTGATGAACTTTCTATACAAGAGCACTTAAGTGGTCGAGAGATGCATTTTGGTGGAACCGATTTCCCTACCTCTCGCATGACCAGAAATCAGGACATCAGTTTCAGCTCTGGGACACCCATGATTTGTGATTCCCAATCAGCTTCCTTCCCTTGCAAATCATCATTATCGTCTTCCCCAGTGGAACCATCAATGCCTTGCTTAGAACCTTCTGGATTTTCTTTCCTTAACGATGGAGATTCTATTGGACTGGAATTTTCTGCACCCATTATCTCCATGCCAAGCTTTGCATTCTTTAGCAAACCTGAGGCTGGCCAAAGAACTGAGCCCCCTGTTGTAGCCAGAGTTGATCCTATTTGTCAAGGTATTTTTCTTATTACTGTAAAAATTTTAACCTTGTCTTGAAAGTTAAGTTGGGTGGCAGAATGAAGGTAAGGGATTTTTTTTTTGTTTTAAAAACAGGGCGGTAAAAAAAATTATCAACCAGTTTTGAATTTCATCTCTAGTGACTTTGATACAAACAAGGTTTAGGGTTTTATGATCTCTCTAATCTTTTTTGTTTCCCTCAGATTTCCAATTCTTTCACAGTATCAATCCTGAAATGTTCATCTGAAATTGGTTATTTACATTTTGATGCAGAGTCAAGTTTGGGAAAGCTGCTTATGTTGCCTGGAGCCTCCTTATGCATGGAGCCCAGAGGAATCGAGTTTAAAAGGTCTGGAGGAGCAAGTGGATCCAGGGCTTTGGGTGTCCACAATAAGAGGAACCGCACAATTGGGCCTGGTGAGCTCGAGCAGCTTGATCTCATAGTGACCGAATCGGTTATCCGGTGGGCATCCTGCACCCATCTCCCAACTGCCCCTAGATCTTCTCTCGTGTGTTAGAAAAATGGAGCACCTGATAATAGATGAGGCGGTGAGATTGATCGATGTCCTCCAAATTTTATGCACAAAATCTCATAGAAAAGGGTTTGTCTTTATTGTGTCATGTGTTGTGTAGGCTTCTTGCATAAATTTGGTTCTTGGCGGCAGCTGTAGGTTTGTTTTTTTTTTTTTTTTGGCTTCAGATAGCATGCTGTGAGGGGTGTGATGAACTTGAATAACTCGTGATTTAAACTTCAGTTCTTATTGGTTGTCTCTCGATTGACAGCATGTACGTGAAGATTTGCGATCGATGAACAGACGTGTAAAGTTGAAAGTTTGACAACTTCTGTGTTTCATGTATGACGAGTCACTCTATTTCACGTTTTCTAGCTAGCAGTTTCCAGCCTTTTCCTCACACAATCCGTCTCTCTCTCTCTTTTCTTTTCTTGGTTGGACCTCCGACAAAAAATGCAAGCCATACAACATGACACATTTCCAATGCCTCAAGAACATATTCATATCCCATGTTCTCAAAATAAATAAAAAGAGAAAAATGCAAGTGAAAGTGCCATTTAACTCATATCCCCTCTTCTCAAATTAAAAAAAAAAACAATTAGGCAACTGTACAAGAGGTACATGCACCATTTGGCCTCCATAGGGAAATCCCCTGGAAGTAATGGTAAGGCAGCCAGCCTCAAGTTCAGACTGTGGACTGCCCACGAGGCAACAGAAAATGATGACTCCAATGGAAACCTTTTTGCGTCCATAGGCCCGAAAGCACCCCAAATTCCGCTATTAACTAGCACAGTGTTTTTAGGACTGCCACTGCCGCCATTCCTGAGAATTAATATACTCCCTGACCAGTCGGGCATGCCAATTTATGAAATCTTTTTTTATTTTTTTTAGCAAGAGATTGTTTCCTCCTAACTTCCAGGGTCACAAGACTGTTATGACTAGATTCATCCCTCTATATATAAAGTGCATAGGCCCTTCAAATTCATGGGTTGAAAATTTACCATGACCTTGCAAAATCTCATCTGGCAACTGTATTTTGCATGGCTCTTATTACGATATACTGGCGTTTAGCATTTTAAATTTTAATAAGTGATTATACCAGTTAGTTAGTTGATTAGTTGTACTGGGTACTGACTCTCTGTTTTCTATATAACCACCTGTATCGTCTCTCTGAGATACAGATCGATAATAATAGCTCCAGGAAGTGCTTTCTGCAACTCTCATTTTCTCTTTCTTTCTCTTGTGGAGAAAGTAAATCATCTCCAATGTAAATCAGAATATACATATGGAATATATATATACACATCTCGATTATGTTCTTAAACCATATGAACATATATATATATATATATATATGAAAGCGGAAGCAATAAGACAGAAACGATATAAATATCTCCAGCCATTGCCTTTAGTATTTGATTAGAGATTGTACTCTGGTCAATTGAATTGGTCGTTTGAAATTTCAATTGACTACCTTCACAATTTCAAGATCGCATTCTGGAACCTTTTGGTCATTTGAATTGGTCATTTGAAATTTGAATTGACCATTTCAGTTGACCACGCCTAATTTCTTCATATCAACATTCGGACATTCTGGTCATTCAAATTGGTTGTCTCAAATTTGAAATGACCACCTCCAATCTCTGTAGAATGATTGACTTTGCTTTTTCCAGTGGCTTTGATTGATTCAATGAAATCAAATGCCTTTCCTTCTTGTTGATTCTATAATTCCAATAGCTAGTTTCCAAACCTTTCTTTCAATATTAGATGGTGTAATTTCTCTAGAGAGCAGGCTTGGTGAACCCACGTATTAGACACACAAGAAACACATTTTTCCTTGAATATTTGTTTCAGCCATCATGGATCAAAATAAATGTGTTATAATAATAGTGTGGGAGGTTACGAAAAAGGGGATAAGAATTAACCGTTTCTTATTCATGGATTTAATTGCTCAAATGAATTATTATGTAATTACTAATCAATTACAATTATCACCTCATGAAACGGCTCCAATGAATGGATCACATTTAAACATAATAATATTGACTAAATTATTGTTTAATGTCAACATCTCTTTCGGACATCATTTTAAGATTTTTTGAGATGGCTTCTTGTCGTTGATGATAGTGACGCAAAAAGGACAAATATATACAGATGTAGCGCTGTGAAGATAATAATGCAACATGAACGCCATCGATAAGAAGCAGGCGGGTGAAATCACGGGGCTCATTGACACAATCAAATTATAAAACCATTCTATAATTAACTCTCAACGGACTTAAAAAAGCTGAGCTAGCATGCATCCACCCGGGCCTTTTGCGCTGTTTATTTCCGTCCTTTTTACAGTGTATATTTCAAGCAAACAAGACGATGTAATAAGCTAAATACTGATACATCAGGTTGGAAAGGAGTGGCTGCACTGATGTCAAAATACTTTACGAAGAATTGTATCATAGAATAGGTAAACTGGTACCACAGGAATGAGCATCCTTACCATCATGAAAACGGCACATTCCCACTCATCTTCCCACCTTCATTCTTTACCCTGCTTGTTTAAGATTACACCTTTTATCAAACACAATAAGACCAAACATAACAATGCCTAATCCATGTTGTAAATATTAAGCAGGCATTCCAATAAACTCTAGTGAACCCATACATAATTTTAATCTAACAAACATCAAATGTAACATCAAGTGTTTCCCTTCCGCAACACTATGAATCTGAAGAATGTTCAAGCACCATAAACTTTTATATTAACTGGCATTATAAGATACATGCAAATTGAAACATCATTTAGCAGCCTTTGGTTGTCAGTGAAATTAGGATTTTTGTTTTTGGTTGTTAGTCTTTGTTTGTTATTCGTGAGAGCTTCTTGCACCGCACCAGATTTGCCTAATTGCCTCTTAGTCTTTATTTGTTATTAAAATTAATACATGAACAAAAGCGAAGTTATTTGATTGGTAAGATTAGAACCCTGGATCTCTCTGACCCCAGCATTATCCATTAGCACCTTAGGCAGCTGCATCAAGGGCATCATGATTAAAATCATGATCGAAGAGCATAAATAAGGAAGAAGTTGCCCGAACAATGGGAGAGAGAGAGGATAAACCCCAGTTAAAGCTTAATTCAAGAAAATGGTGTCCACAAATCATTTATAGATTATTATCACATGCAGAAATTGTTGCTGATGTTGTAAGAGACTTCAAAATGTGTAAATCCAGTGGAAATTCATAACTCAGGTATTTGTCCCCTGAGCAGGAGGTACGTATATTGGAGCAAGGTAAGAAAATGATTCCCTTGGAATGATAGACCAACAATGAAACTTAGGCATCTAAGAAAACAATATTAGAGTTGATTGTTAACGGTAATTTAGAACATAAGAATTACGGAGTGAGGGATGTAGAGACGAGCTTTGTGGAATGGGGTAGCAAAAAGCGATGGCTAAAAAAAAAAAAAAAAGAAGCGTTAATTATATTTAAGTTTTCACTAAATGATCATCATAGCGAAGATCAAAGTCACGTCAGCATTCTCCAAACCATTTTTTCAGTGAATAATGGACGTGGTTATTTTTAGTATAGCATCAGTCTAGATCAACTAAACCATTTCATATTTTCCACTTAAACATCGTTCATTCTATTTTATAGCTCACTATATCCCACAAATTTGACGTCCCTGATGCTCCAATACTTAAAATAATTATGGATTCTGCGCAGGAGAAAAATTGAAATGTCAAGAAGGACCAAAATAGACAGCAAAAATTGCAGATAAATGTCAAACAACCATCCAGAATTTTAAACCAAAAGATGCATACAAGTGGTATCCACAATGTTACAAGATTACAAATACATTGTATGTTTGACGACTTTAGTACTATCTTCTCCTCTGTGACAGCTGACAAAACTTCAAAAAAATCAAGGTGTGAATTGAGTACAATCTTCAAAAAAATTGCCTGAAGTAGCTTAATTAAATACATCTTACAGCTTCTAGAGAATTCAAGCCTCAAAAACAAGCTAAGAAATTGATATCAGCAGAACAACAACCCAAAAAAAAAAAAAAAGAAAGGAAAAGAGGGTTACAAATCCCCACAACAGCAGCATACAATACATTGTCACAAAGGAAGCTCTAAACCGAATATGTGATCAGTCACCCGGCACCGTAAAGCAGCTCCAACACCGGCAAATGCACATTTTGAGTATCGCAGGTGTTGCAGCGCTGCAATGGGGGACTATTTCTATCTCCTAACTCCAACTGAATACGTCATGACTACTGATCCCTCCACCTTGGACAGGGACTAGGGAAAAGACCTGACGGGGACAATGGGAAAAAGGCACCCGGAGACAGCGGAGGTTGAGGCACAGAGCCTAAAATTCCCGGTTGACCAATGGGTGAAAATGGAAACAGTGGGGTCAGGGGTGGAGGAAACTGATACCCAGGAGAAAGCAACGGCATGGGCGAGCGTGGCGATAACATATTGAGGAAACCAGGGGACGGCAAAAGGAACTGAGAAGCCGGGGAGGGTAAGGCAGCAGGACCATTCATCTGAGGAGAAAGGAGAGCAGGCACAGGTGGGGTTGGAAGTTGAGCAGATGGAGGGGGTTGAGCTCTAAACTGAACTCCAGGTTGTGGGATTTGAGGCTGATGATATGGAGGGGTTTGCCTGGGCCCTGCATCGAGAATAGAACTCTGCAGGTAACGCATGTAAGCTGAAACAGGAGACTCCATTGTAGGCGATGATTGAGCAAACAGGGGAGGTCTGGTTATGCTACTGCCAGGAGCTGGAGCTGGAGCTGGTGCTGGAGCTGGAACCGGAACCGGACGGGAACTAGGAATATGGGTTCGGTCGAGGGGCGTTAAAGGGGGAGGTCGAATCTTCTGCAGCCTCATACTGGGGGGCTTGGGCAGGTTTTGGGGAGGCCTAGACAAGGGTTCTTGGGAACGCAAAGGTGAACCTGTCAGTTGCTGAACAACGTCCCTGAAATCACTCTTGCTGATATTGTAGATCTGAGGCTGAGGTTGTTGCCTACCCGCAGCGGATGCTGTATTAACATTGGGCTGGTGAAACGGACTCTTCCTTATATTCTTGCCCACTTTGTTCACCCCCAAATGTTCTTCATACCTGTCCTTCGGTAAATTGGAGTTCTGCATGCTCGACTTTAAATGCCCACAAAAACTCTTTTCAACTCCTCGAGAAAACACCTCCGCAATAACAACACGAGATTTCAACCAGCAAAAAAAAGGGAGCCCAAATCGAAAAACTTAGCAGTGTGGCACTATCTGCATGAAGAAATCAAATGGTACGCCATGTCGCACGACAGAAGCTAAGATCTAACGTCCAACAAAACCATCACAAACCCACAAACATAGATTTGAGTGAGAAATTAAGCCTTGGATTGAGTCTCCTGTGTCCAATTCCACCTCTCTCAACCTTGTTTACTCAACTCCGATCGCTGATTCTTCTCTCTCTCTCCACCCTCCCTTTAGTCCCTTATGTAGAAGGAGGACCAGGAGCTTGCGGTTTGAAGACGGACAAGCAAAGTTGAAGACGACTCGAGGAGTCCACTTTCTAGCTGGCCTGAGCTTGGAACAGTGGGTAGCGTGCGAACTTTTCAACGACGGATGAAGCGATAGAGATTGGTTAATGGTGTTAGGTCGGTTCGGATGAAATTAAATATAAAAAATTCAGCCATTTCGACGTGACAAATACTTCCCGCAATCATTTACTTATGACAGGCCCTTTTTTTACGTTGGATTGGTTGGATTACCGGTAAAAATTTGAATAATTTTAGTATTAAATTGTTAATTTAATATTTATTTTAAAAATTAATTATTAGATTAAATATTTATAAAATTTTTATAGTTATTAATAAATTAGAAAAAAGTTAAATTAAATTTAATTTATTTTAATTTAGATGTTTTCTAATTTAATTTACGCACAAATTAATTGTTAGATCACCGTAAAATTTTAGTTATATACATTATATGAATATTCAATATAATGGTTAATTTCTAAAATAAATATAAACTTAATACCGAAATTTTGTAAATTTATACGATGGTAAGCTAAACTTGCTTTCCACCAAATTCAGACTCCTTTACTATAGCAGTAAAACCATCCTTTTTCTAATTATTTTTCAAAGATTTTAAGTTTTAAACTAAAAATTTTAATATATAAATACATACCATAGTAAAGGTTTTTAATTATTTTCAATATTATTAAGATAATATTTTTTATTCTTATTTTTATCATTAATTTTTTACTATTTATTTCCAACTAATTTATATAAGACTATTTTTTATAATTTAATAAAAAATAAATAATATTTTTCAATATATGAAAAAACACAAAACATTTTTGTACCATTTTTATGTTTGTATAACCTATTGTGAGAGAGATAATTAGAGTCATTATGTATTCTGAAATAATTTGTATGTTTCCTAGTGTCAAACACAAAAATAACATTAAATCTTTATGCAAAGCAAAATTTTAATTTTAATTATTATATTTATACTTGTAAAATATTCACGTAATACACATTCTAATATAACTTTTTTCACTTGTCATGTGCTTTAACGCTTTCGGTTTCCTTGCCTCTTATTTAACTCATACAATAATATTTATAACTTTATTAAACAGGTAATGCTACATACAACCGAGGTTGGGTAATCTTTAAGCCAGGGACGGATCCAAAAAATTTGATTAGGGGGGGGGGCGAAATATAAACTGTGTAATCTACATATATTATTTAAAACTATGATTTGCGTCATCTAAGTTAGGAGTGAAACTCTAAACCGCTAAAATCGATCTAAATTGACCTACCGAAATCACCAATTTAATTTATCAAACCGATAAAACCGAACAAAATCGAGTTGGTTAAGTTTGAAACCAAATAATATTATTAGTTTGATTTGTTTTAAAATTTCAAAACCATGATTTAAATCGAATTGAACTAAATAATATTGTCATTTATTTATTTTCTATTTTTATTTTATGTTTTTAAATTTATTTATTTAAGATAATTTGTTAATACATGATGTGTTATGTTTGTGAACTATATTATATAATTTTAAGACCTTTAAAATTATAAATTCGATATATATTAGTATAAATGTGCGCACAAATTATATTTTTATTTTATATCATTTTAACTTTTAAAAATTAAAAAATTAAACAAACCAATTCAAAATATTTGAATGAACGTGATGATAAATGGTCTAAACTAACTTGCGCTTCGAAGTTCTATGTAGTTTGAGCCTTTGTATGACCCTTGACTTTGCCTCCTCCCAAATAGTCAACTTTTTATTCTAGAACTCTGAATGGATGCTTAGACAAACATGCGAGCAAGTAGGGGTGGGCAACGGATACCTGCCCCCGCTACCCCACCCGCTACCTGCTCCGCCCCCGCTATGCAGGGCGGGTTACCCCGCCCAGGCAAGAGCGGGGTACGGTTTTTAAACTTGACACCCCGCCTCAGGCAGGGACGAGGAGCGGTAATAGGTAGCAGGCTATCCCGCCCCACCTCCGCCCCGCCTAATTTTAATAATATTTATTTATAATTTTATAATATTTTAAATATTATTATTTAACTATTATTTATGATTTGTGATAGTTTTAAATGGTATTTATTATTATAAAATTAAATCATTTTTGATAATTTTTAGGTTAAAAATGATGTAAAAATTTGATTTAAGCCAAAATTATTGATATGAACAAATCTAATAAAAAGCGATAACAAGATGTGGGCAAATGAAACCTCATTCACAGACACATTAAAGACCAATATATCTTGTCTCGCCTACATATGAAACGATATACAATCTTAAAATTTAGTCTATCACCTAAGCGATGACAGGAAGCGGTAATGGGTTGATTTCGCTTCCGATAGTACCCGAATTACTCATATCAACTGTTTCGTTGAGCTTCTAAAAGGTAGGGTTGTCTTAAGAGAAAGATTAATAAAAGTCGGTAGCAGGGAGCGGGCGGATGAAGCCTCCCCCCACTAACCCTGCCATAGGACGGGGTACCCCACCCCTCCTACACATGGGGCGGGGTACGGTTTTAAATTTTTTTTACTCACCTAGGCGGGGGCGGGGTACGGTAATAGGTAAACCCTGCCCCCGCTATGGCGGGTAACACCCCTACGAGCAAGTATTGGAATTGACATTTGCTTTAACTCTCTTCATACTGAAAAACTTCGTTTCGAGCCTTCAAAAGAATGTGAAGATGAATGGTCTCACTCCACTCTCTTTCCTGTCACTGTGAAGATGACAAATGTTCTTATTCCTAAATTGACAAATATTGTTCATTATATTGTTTGTTGCTTTTTATTGCCAACAATTACAACCCAAACTATATATAGCTCAACATTTTTTGCATATGTTCATTACCATGTGATGTGAATTGAGAAATAGTCATAAACAAATCAATATTACAAATGTAAAAACTTGAAGGAGCAAGTTTTTCCAAGTCATAACTAACTTTAATAAAGATAATATTAATCAGGTGAACATTAGATCCCTTGCAACTTAATGACTATTTTATAATTAGATAGTCATATTTTAGGTCATTATCCATGTGATACCAAAATAATATAAGACTGCATTTTGTTTCTTAATGGATGCATAATAATTTTTTGACAAATATTTTTATTTATATTTTGATTCTTTTAATTTTATGAATTGTATACATTGTCTTTTTTCCCTCGTTCACCCTTTAAAAAAGTCAAAGTCAATGATTATTAGTTAAAATCAATATCAATGATTGCGTTGAAAAAATAAATAATCCATGACAATACAAAACTGAACAATGTTTGCATTAAAAGAAGTAATAATGGGTCTTCTTGCAGATGATAAAAAGCTATCAAATAAGTTAAAGGATTTGAGTAACTTCATCTTACCCTCAATGATTGGAAAAAATTATTTTTCTAGAGTACTATGTGATTCGGGAACAAGCATCAATTTGATGCTCTTGTTCGTTTATTAAATGTTAGGCCTTACTGTAATGTCCCGTATCAACTGGAGAGAGGAATGAAGTCTGGCTCTTTTCCATTGTAGACGGGTTTTGGGGGGCCATCGATAGAGACGAAATTGGATTGTGTGCATGTCTCGAATGTAAAAACCGTGTGATAGGGGGCCATAGGTTGTTCATACATAGCCAAAGCAGATAATATATGTACAGTAGTTGTTAGGCCGGGTCGTCACACTTACAGTGTTGAAGCCTGTCACGCCCCCAAATTCCAGGGAACCCGGAACTAGGAACATGACTTCCCCTTGCCCGCACCCGAAAGGTCAAGGGGTTGGTGACTAGCACCAATGGAGACTACATCGCGGGTGCTGTCTCAAATATGCAACCCTGTATAGTCATACATCAAGGGTAATCCTGTACTTTCCCATATATCATCATGCATACAATGAGTCAAACAGTTATACAGACATCACATCATAAACAGTATACAAATACAACTGTCCACGGACCCATGTCCGGGATACAACACATAATACAATATAAAATACAGTACTCATACATCAGAGTAGTGGGCACGTCCTCCTGGAAGAAAGTCCTCCACTAGTCTCGGGTTACACCTAAAAAGGGGAAATAACAAGTAGGAGTGAGCGACAAGCTCAGTAGGTGACCCTAATACTCCACATCATGCAAACATACAAGTCTATGCTACATGCTCTGTGTACTTGTGCACTGTGTAGTGTGCACAATCATCAGGACTCAGCCTGCAAACAAACATTAGGACCCAGCCTGCCCACACAGGACAGCCTGTCCACGATCCTCCACGGGATCCCATCTCAAGGCACTCAGCCCTAGCTCCACGAGTTCAACGGCTCCACTGAGGCCTTAGCCTGTCCACAGCGCAATATGCCCGGCCATAGTCGCCACACAGGCCTGCCATTGGCGCATATGCCTGCCACGTCAACCACATAGCATCATCGGTGCATCACGGTGAGAACCCAACAAGTCATGGAACCCAAGTCCCAAATCCACAACCAACATACCAACACCAATATGGTCTTAAGATGTACCACACTTCCTTTAGAACTATAGTCAGTCTTTACAAGTCGATCCTCATTCCTTGACTAAGGAAGGAGATACCCATAGGAGTTGTTTCCTTGAAATAAAAAGTCCCGGCATTGGGTCTCCATATCATAAATAAGATAATCTGATTTTGGGGGATTTTTTTGAGATGTCTAACCCTATTTTCCAAAAATTCACCTCTACGAAAAATTGGATTTTTTTGAGATTTTACACTAAATCCCAATTTTCACATTTTGAAAAAGTGGGAATTAATTTTTCTAGTATTTTTCTTTGAATCAAAATGGGGGGTATTTCGTTATTTACATTGTAACTTAAGTAATACTTAAATGTGTAGATGGGTATGGGTTACAATGTAAATAGTCCAGTCCAGTGTCCAGTTACACTGTTAGAGTTGCGACTCGTAGCGCGGAACTGCAATGCGCCTCAGAGACTCATAGCTGCATAGCGCGCCTCGAAGACTAGAAGCGGTTCTTCGATCTTCGACCTTCGAACTACGGGTCTACGAACTATGACCTTACGAACTATGAACCTTCGAGCTACGAACTACGGGTCTACGAACTACGACCTCACGAACTACGAACCTTCGAGCTACGAACTACGGGTCTACGAACTACGACCTTACGAACTACGAACCTTCGAGCTACAAACTACGGGTCTACGAACTACGACCCTGGATCTTCGACCCTTCGACCCAGAATTTCGGATCTTCATTATTTCGACCCAGTAATTCGCCCCAGGGTACTGTTCATCGTCGTTTTTGTCTGTTCTTCGTCAGGAATCAACCCAGCAACCCCCAGACGCGCACAAACACGCATTCTACGCAACAGACTACGATATTTACCTCAAAATGTGTCTAGAACGCCTCTAAATCGCAAAGATAACAGTAGAAACACGCACTAAATTTCAGATTTCCAGAAATCTAGATCTAAATCCAGATTTCCATGATTGACTTCTCAACCCTTATGGAATATGCAATTAAACAGCCCCAGATCACAGAAACACATATTAAAATTGATATAAAACAGTTCTTAACCACAGATCTTATGCTAAACCATTAGATCTAACCCAAAATTGGATTTCCCCCAAAACCTAAGGTTCATGCTTAATTTCATAAATCATGATAAATTCGTGCAGATCCAAAACAGAATCAAAATAAGGAGTTTAAGGATACCTACTTGGAGTGATTCTTTGAGCTCCACGAACCCAAATCGCCCCCAAATCGCCAAGGCACCAAGCCCCAAGCTCTCTCTCTCTCTCTCTCTCTCTCTCTCTCTCTCTCTCTCTCTCTCTCTCTCAAACGCACAAACGTGATAGCGTAAAGTGAAAGCTTCTTCTTTTTCCTGCTATTTATATTTCTGCCAGTCATTGACGAATAACTGACCTAGTCAATCATTGACCTCCAAGGTCCCGAACTTTAAATTGATTCAAATTACAATCAAAACGCTCGAAATGACGAGCACAATACCATTCAATTAATATCACACCCACATGACTGCCCAAATGCAAAGTCAACCAATAAATCTCAAAAAGTCAACAATCAGGTCAAATGGGGGCCCGACTCGAAATCGGGCCCATGTACAGTCAAAATGCTCACATCGACGACTACTCTACCGTCCAGATAGTTACATTCTCATAGAATGACTATATCTCAAAATTACACAAATATGAGTCTTTACAAAGCCTACCAAAATTTATATACAAATGACAAATAGGTTTGTGAGATATCTAATGGGAATTATGGAAGATGTGTTAGTCAAAGTTGACTAATCTGTATTCCCAACAAAATTTGTGATTGAGATGGATGATGACTAAGGAGTTCCATTGATCCTTAGGAAACTATTCCTTGTCATTAAGAAGGCTTTGATAAATGCTCACAAAAGTGAACTAACATTCGAGAACGAATCAATTCCAATAAATAGTCTAATTTGGTTAGTTTGTTTTTATTTTATTTTTGGTTTAGGGTGTTTTGTTTTATTTTTGTAAGTTTTATTTCAAAAAGGTTTCTTTTCTATTTATCGAGCCACAAGCACTAGTAGAGGGCAAACACAGTTTATTTTTCTTGATTTAACTCTTATAGTCTTCTTTGTTTTTCATGTTTATTTGCATTGGGAATAATGCAATCTTTAACTCAGAGGGCGGAGGAAATTTAAACACTTGAACTGTTTAGCGTAATTGATATAATTCTGATTGATGTTTTATGCTTTGTTTGAAGAAAGTTTAGAAATCTCAAGTAATTGAATTATGTTGTCATATTTTGGATTAATTTTTGCATATGTTGAAAAAATAAAAAAATTATTTATTTTTGTTGCATTGGCATACTCCATGATTTGATTATTGAGTACTAGAATACGTGATCCATGGTTTTGACTTGTAATTTATGTTTGAAATTGATGCTTGGTTTGATGAAGTACCAAAGGTATCATACATTTATTCATGTCTTGAACTTAAGTTTTTATGCAAACTTAGCTTGTGGTTCTAATTCCTTGTTTGGTAGTGTTAGAAATTCAATGAAAAATGTAGAATGCATAGAAAAAGACATGACAAATCCATTTTATGTTATTTGGCAAGTGATAGAAAATGAAAGGCGGAAAGAATATATATGGAAAATTATGAAAAATATAAACTAATTTTACGACGATCAAAATAGTGAGATTTCATATAAACAACTATCAAAATTATAAAACTATTCTTTTTCACCTATTACATAAATTTACATAATTATATTAATAAAGTTAAAAATGATATTTTTAATGATATTATCTTTTTATATATTTTTTTCTAATTTCAATTAAAATATATAAAATTATTCTTTATCTCTTTTTCATCTCAACCAAACAACATTTTATTTTACCTTTTTTTATTCACCTTTTTTCTTTCCATATTTTTTCACATAAAATTCTTTTATATCTTTTCTATCCTTTACCAAACAAAAGGTAAAATAGAATGAGAGATTCATACAAGGGTTTAAAATGGGGCATTAATGTTAGACTTGTTAGCCTACAAAGTATGCTACATTATTTGGGAACAAGACTTTTCTAAATTTAGTACAATAAAACATCATGACTTCAAAGTTGCCATGGGGTAGATACCCGCTACAAAATCCTATATTGATTTTTTAAGAAAGTAAATGCGTTATTTTAGGTAACTTGCCGCATGCTTTATTGCTTGAAATTTGGGAATAGAACAACGGGCACACCATAGATATACATCAACAATATTAAACTATTGATAAAGATTTATATGAGCATCCACACGAGATTTTTTTTCTTCATCTTTATTTTTGCAGGATATACAGTAGATATTTAGAGATTTTTAAAAAATCTTACACATTAGCTCCTCCATTTCTATTTCTATATAATAAAATAATATTTCATAAATAATTATTTATTAATTTTTCTCTCTCCATCATTTCCCATTATACTTTGAATTCATAAATAGCCATCATAATTAACGTGCAATGAGTATATTTTTAAAAGTGAAGATATGATTTATAGATGAACAGTGAATCTCTAAATATGGAGATTCACTGTAGTAACTATATTTTTAAACTCTAAAATTTAGAGTTTGAAAGACGTGTTGTAGAGTAGTTTTTAGCCAATATTTAAAATTTTTTCAAATGTTTTAAAAAAATTCATACTTGGAAGAGTTGGTGTAGATGCTCTAGATAAAAAAGTTTGTTTGTAATATATTTTTGAATATTTTCGATTGATATTATTAGTATTTGAAATATATTTGATAATTTTATCGTTGCGTAAAATTTAATTTAAAATAAAATTATTTTAATATAACAAAATATACTAAATAAATACACATACGCATTAAAAAATTTATAATAAAATAAACATTATTAATTTGAATATAACGGGCTTTCGTTCATGTTATTTTAATTAATTTTTATATAGAAAATAAGCTCATGCTATTCTTGTTTTTAAAATTCAAATGACGAGCAATCAGACGCTATTATATAGTATAAAATCAAGAAAGGGGGAGACCTCGCATGGAAAAAGCGGGAATCCTGGCGCGCCATCGCTGAGACTGGGCAGGAGACGTTCTAGCGGTGGGGCGTGGAAGCGCGTGAGGAGATATACGATGACGAGGTGAGTTTCAATTTTCATGGTTCATCCTTATTTATTCATTCTAGTCTGTTACTGAGACGACCGATCAATTGGGTGATTGCACTTGGGTTAAAAACCTGACCCTAGCAGATCTCATGAAGACACCCCTCCTATATAGTATTTCTGATTCTAGTGCAACTACTTTATATGATGTCCACAAGGATTCTGGTAATCTCAAGACAGTAACCCACCATTTTTTGTATTGTGCTGTTGTGTTTTGTTTTGTTTCTTGTAAGAAAAGACAGTAGCCCACTTTTTTTTAAAGCTTCTTTTTTCATGTTAACTTAACATACTTGCTGCTTCATTGTGGGTCGATGTTGTTATTATGTTCTACATTTGTCCGTGCATGATATTTTAGTTCCTGATTAAAAACAAAATCAGTTCTAGTGTTCAAACAAATTATTGTGGAAATTATCATTAGTTTTGAATTTGGTAATAATAATAATTGTTTAGTATTATTATCATCATTGATAATAATAATAATAATCCATAAAATTTTGCTTGCTCGTTTTGGCTGCAGTATTTCTAGGGCCAAGCATTGCTAGTTGATAGCTCTCTGGACCTGCCCATCTGTCGGGAAAAGAAAAAAAAGCTTCTTTTACGTGTAGGCTTCTTAAGCGGTCAAAGGTGTAATGGCTTGGTGGGAAGGCGTTGACGAAGGCCGCCTTCTTATCACTCCAGGTGATTTTTTTTATTTTTCTCAAATTTTAAGGTCGCACAAATTATTTTATTTTGTCTCTGTAGCCCTACGCACTTTCAGAGAACAAATGTTTCTGCAATCTGCTTTGCATGAAAATGCATTCTAGGTGTTGGTATTATGAGGTATGATGGATTGTGATTTGCATGTTTATGAACATCCTAGTCTTTGTGATGCAAGTGCTACTTTTAGCTAAAGTCCTCCAACTCAAACTGTGTGACCCCATAAAATACGCAACCTTTTGTTCAGAACATATGTAAATAAGTACAGCAATTTTGTAAGAGCTGTCATTTTTTATTAAGATTCTTGTCCATATTCCCTAAAGCCACTAAAGTCGAGATTTAGGTACACTAAAAAAACAAACTAATTGTAAAGGAATTGTGGTTGTATTAATTGAGAAATGTAAGAGCAACTCCAACATTGCTTTGTCTATTTATTTTCAGAGACTTTTTCAAATGTAGAGAGGTATTTTACACATATAACTCTAATAATATTCTTTAATTTACTTTCATTTTTGTTAAAATATTATTTTAAAATATTGAGTTGGCTTTGTTTTAATTAAAATAATCCTAGTTGAGACGGTTTCTTCGATCGGCATGGTGTTGTCGTCGCCTCTGCTCTCCCTTGACTGTCCCAATTCTTGTAGAACATGAAACTCTGCATTCTATTTTGAATCACCTAATGCACGAAGATGCAGCATAACCCACAAGGGCATAATAGTGGCTGTCAGGAGGTGTTTTGGGCTTCGTAATATATGTTGCATAGTGTGTTAGAGTTTCCTCATTTTAGTGCTTGACTGCTTGTATGTTGACTAAGTGTGTTAGAGTTGCTCTAATGGTATGTTAACTCCCATCAGTGTGTTAGACTGATGAGTCAACATAGAAGCACTCTGTGGAGGTGTTTTGGGCTTCATAATATATGTTGCATAGTGTGTTAGAGTTGTTCTAATGGTAATTATATGGATTTCAATAGAGTAGGATGTGTGGATATAATAGTCTTGTTTGACAGGGCTTTGATCTATTCAAGGGGCGAGTGAGAAGATATCATTGAAGAAGTCCATTTTTGTGCACATTGATAGGAGTCGACATACAAGCACTAAAATGTCAAATAATATGATTAACTGACATATGCCTGTTGGACAGATCTGTTTGGTTTGTTTTCATGTATTGTATTCATCAACAGCGCATTAATATGGATGGCATATGTGCAAAACTTTTTGTTGTTGTTGTTGATGATCCATTTTACCTTATCAAGATCTACAAGTTGGAAAATGGAAAATTTTATATGTTCTTTAATGCTATGGATTTTGGAAAGTCTAAACACTTCTGCATACTGCTTAAAACTTGAACCAAATTAAGTGCGCTGTTATATTTTTGTGTGTGCACATTTGTGAATATAATTCCTTCCTCGGTGTACAATTCTCAGAGGCATAATCATAAAATTCCAATGTTAAGTTGTGAATATAACCATTTTCTATCTCTTTTGTTTTAGTCAAATTTATCCATGTATTGTTTTATAACCTGTTAATACCATGCATTGCTACTTTTAGATCCTGATGTAACTGGAAGGGGTGTTGGGAACTTGTTATCACTTCGTCATCCTAAATCTGGTATGGAATATATGTTTTGTTTTACCACAACAACAATTTAGTAATTTATTTTACAAAAAAATCAAGATTTTGTATTTTCATATCCTTAATTTGTCTTGCACATATTTATATTTCTTATGGAATATTTTGATTGTTCAAGCCATTGCTGAAAATTTAGCTAGATTTTCTTATATGGTTTGGGCCTAAAATTTAGTTCATTTTGTTTGTTGAATTGATGATCTAGTCCAGGTTCATAATTGTTTATTTATTTATTATCAGATGTTTGACTATGTATATACTTTTAACCTCCAGGAAATTCGTCATGCTATCTCTTCATCAATGAGACTTTGCAGGAACTTCACTGGTTCAAGCAATCATACAGATCTTGGTTTATGGGAGATTATATCTGTGAAGGTAGACTTGTACCAAGGTGCTATTGAATAGTGAATGGTTGCGTATTTCATTTAACCATTCATCAATGAGACACAAAGGTGTCTAGAAGTGATGTAATCATGTACCCTTGCAACTGAGAAGCTTATATATATTACTCAAATGAATTGTGCAACATTGCTGTGTGTTGTTATATATAATAAACTGAATATGCATATGGATTGTTGAGTTTGCATTAGATTCACTGAAGGAGTTCCAATTACATGGACTTGACTTTTTGAATTATTTTACTCTTTTTTGGTTTCCTGGACAGCAGAGCCCTATCTTTTTGATTTTATTTTTATTGATGGTGTGCTTTGAAATTGAATTAAGTGAAAACTGATGAAATGCAGGTAACTAACTAATAATGTAAAAGTTTTTGGTGCAATAATTTAGAACAAATGCAAGGGGTCAATTTGTGGCCTGTTTATTAAAATATCATGCAGTCATGGATTTTTTTTGGTTGATTTTTCATTCTCATCGAAGTAACAAACATCTGCATATGATATTGTTGATAAGCTTTTCATCATTTATCATGATATGAAAACTCTTTTTTTTAGATGGTAGCCTGTATACTGCTACTCAAGTTGATCCAGTTTTTCTTATGCTGCCCATTTTTGAGGAGGCTCGCATGAAGGTAGAATTATCATTGCTGTTGCATTATTCCTAAATCTGGGATCAGTTCTTACATTTTGTCTTCCTTTCTCTCATTTGTTGTGATGTTGGAACATAAGTGTTTCTTTTGAAGTCAGTCCCTTTTTTTTGGGCTGTTACATGCTTCAAGTTCTTCCCTGGTAGGTGTATCATGAATTTAGAGTTACTATACCAATTAGAGTCTTGTTTTTTATTGTAGCCCATGTATTTTCTGTACTCTGGGCTATGGTAGGTTCATCATGTATGATGAGGTAAGAGTTACTAGAACATGTTGTTGATGGAGAATAAATGTTATTTTTTTGAGTCCCAATATATATATATATATATAATATATATATATATTGTTGTTACATGCATCAAGTTCTGTTTTGGTAAGTGTATCATGTATCATGAGTTGGTTCCTATACCTATTAGTCTGTATTTTATTGAGTCGCCAATGGATTTTCTGTACCATGGGCTATGGCATATGAATATATAGTCATGAACCTATGAATTAGTAGTATACAATATTAGATAATGAAGTTCTTTATTGTACTGATCTTTTGCGTAAATAAATGTTTTAATTAGGAAATAGACATTAATATTATTTTTGATACGGTATCATTCTAAATGTGACACAGAAACTGGAAGATCCAGGGAAGTTCAGGCCGTTAGATGATATAATCTATGTTGATGGTTATCCTGGATATAGGCATTTGTTGCCTATCATAGAGAAATCAATGCAGGTGGTTTGTGAAGTCAAAGGTGTGCATGTTTTACTCGTAAACTAGCTGAGGCAGACTCTTTTTGACTAAGCAATTTTTTGAATGCTTATTATTATTAAACAGAATAGTCTTAAATTGTTGGCACATCATTTCTGTAGGGAGGTTCCTTTTATTGGGCTTGTAGTTATAAGCAAACTACAATGCATCCTTGCATTTGCACTGGTTTTATTTGATGGGAGTTTTGACTTACACAGATTAATGGTCTTAACTTGTTTATTGACTTGTTCAAAATAATGTTTGTAAAACTAGTTATATTCTTCGATTGAACAGCTATATTCCTGCAGCAGGGCCAACCACAATGAAATACAATAAAAAAAAAATTGGGATTTTTTTTAATCCTCGGTCCATCCATGATCTGTCTTTCAAGTTTCAACTAAAAAGTTCACTCATGTTCTGTCATTTTTCTTTTCATTGTGGCTCTTAATGGGCAATACTTTTGTAGTTGTAGATCTTGTATCAAATATTAGGGCACCAGGCATTAAGAACAATAAAATGGTAAACTGAACACAATTGTTCAGAATATTTGTGATTAATATTGGACATTGCAAGAATTTTGAGTTCTTGAGAACTTTTTCTCTACATTTACTACAAGTGATTCAGCATGTAAAATCTCAGGCCACATTCTGAACTATTATTCTGGATCAAGACATAACATAAAATTTATTAGTCATGCAACCATACCATTGTAAGATTTTATTTTATTTTTTCTACCTTTACTATGCAAAATTTTAGCGATTGGTTAAGCCTTTGAATGAAAATTTTAGATGTATTGACTAGATTGTCTTTCTTTTTGTTGATCTTACAGAAATGGGATCCGTGAAGTTCTTTAGGCTTGATGACACAAAAGTTTTGGCTTGGTTGTACTTTAAGGTTTGTGCTTTCTTATATTTGGAGTCAATTACAATCAATCATTATTCTCTTCAGTCTTTGTTCTCCCTAAAACATTTAATATTATTATGAGCAGAGTAATCAGAGGGAAACCTAAGTACAAGCAATTGAAGGAAACATGATAATATATTGAATTTCTCATTTTTGTTTCCCAATTAGTGTTGTTGGTAATTAATTTTTTTTTTGTTTTGCGTCCTTAAAAATTCAATATATGCTATCATTGTTTTGGTTTCATATGATAGCTGTTAGTTGTAATCATTTATTCATGCATTTATTTTATTTATTTGCTTTTCTTTCATATTTCCAGTTGATTGTTTCTTTTGTTATTACATATATATATATTTTTAATTTTCCATCTTTTCTATAATTGCAGGCACAACAGCTAAAACAGATTTTATGTGAAGTTGACAAAAATTATGCTGCCCAGGATGAGAAGGAAACATGTATTATTTTTTCTCTCTTTAAGTTTATGTTTTCTGATATTTTGTATAGTCTGTAATCTATACATATTTGGATTTTTGTTTCTAATAAATAAGCTTTAAGAAAATGTGGAAGAATATGTATGTGCAATCTTTATCATCACCAGTTTAGAACGGAAGTCGTGAAATAAAAAATTGAATCCCCCTCTGATATATATTTATTTCATTTGTTTTCAGTTTTAGTTTTCCATTATTATATATATTGCACAGAGGAAAAAATAAGGGAATGGTATTTCAAAGGAATTATATGAATCTTTATAAAACATGTGGAGGGATAGAAACAAACTTTAAAACCATGGGGGTAGATGAATGCAACTCATATGTAATTAAGTGCAAGGCTGATCCAAATGGGAAGTTACAATCCTCATTTTTTGTTTAGGAAGATTTTTGATGGTATGTTATTGACAAAGTGAATTAGGATTGCCCAAGGTAAACTTGTATCAGATGCCCAAACTAAGTTGGCGGGCACTGCAGGCTTGGGAAGAATAGGACATATTGAAGGAGAATTATTAGCCATCTTATGACCAGTTGCCATGGAAGGAAGGTTGTTATCAATAACATAACACACATGTTGAAGTTTAGTAGACATCAAATGGACAACCTAGTGGTTTTAGAAACTGCAGCATCGGCCTCCTGCTACTGAAAGATGTCAGATTTTAAAAAAAACGAACTTGTACAATGCTTGAGTACTGCATGCTAATCACGAAAGTTCTGGTGTATTAATTCTAGTCGGATTTTTTGGGGTGTGAGTATTGTTTATTTATTTATAAATTATTTTCTGCTTCCTCTCTGAATTTCGGCTTCTATTGAAAATTTAGGATCCAGAGAGAGTATGGGTGGTTATAAATTTTGTCATGAGAGAACGCTGTAATCCAGACATAAATAGAATAATAAATTATAAAAAACCCAATGGAATAATAAATTAAAGGATGATGCTAACATGCTGCTCCTGTACCGTAGCTTGTTCGTGCAAATGTTTTCATGGGTCATTGTGCTGAATGCTGACATTTCTATCAAGTTTCCATTGTGACGTGAAATCTCCTCTTTTTGATGCTGCAGGGGCTGCTGTAGTTTCAATACTGGGGGAGTACGTAAAGGATGAGCCTTGGTTAAAGCTTCTGTGTAATCATTTGAAGTGAGCCTAATAAACTTATTTCTTTTCTGGTTGTTAGTTTTTAGTTCCCTATTATTATATTTATTATTTTAAGTAACTCTTGACTTTTCCTTTTTGTTACATAAAGT
The DNA here is from genome assembly GCA_023512835.1 of Taxillus chinensis. Taxonomy (NCBI): domain Eukaryota; kingdom Viridiplantae; phylum Streptophyta; class Magnoliopsida; order Santalales; family Loranthaceae; genus Taxillus; species Taxillus chinensis. The sequence goes on from CM042087.1 coordinate 32,892,969, forward strand.
ACTAAATGGGTTGGTAATGTCTTATGCGAATCCAACTTATGATATAGTAGTTCTCCCCTTTGTTTCACTTATTGGGCCTATTTTGATGCTGTTACAGGATTAATATACCGAAGGCAGCTACCGAAGCTCAACAACAGGACATGGAAATCCTTCCCGCTTCAGCAGAAGATAGTCATGGGTCCTCAAATTTCATGAAGGTACGTGGAGATCCACGTGTTGTAACATCTTTGCATATTATGTAATGTCTGAGGCTCTTTTTGTTTTTTCTTTTGGTCAGACTTGGTCCAAGCTTTTGCCTAACACTAATTATTTTTGGGTGCCCCCCATGCAGCTGTTGAATATCATTGTTTGTTGATCTGATTATCCCTTGTTTCCTTCACAGGGAAAGAAGGTGCTCCAAAAAGGAAGCGCAAAGAATGGAAAGCAGGCTAAGAGGATGAAACCAGAGTTGGATTCAAAAAACATCAAAGATATGTTTTCTATGGTCCTGAGAAAGAGAAGCTGAGCCAATCTAAATTAGGCCAGCAAAAATCTCAGTGACAAGACTGTAGTGGAGATGGATTTGAGGAATCTGCTTAAGGCTGCCCCATGGATTGGGGAATCTGATATTCAGTTACATATTATTTTTCTGTTATCTTTGGTTTTTTTCTCGCCCTTGTCACTGCCGTCGCTGCTTCTTTTTCTTATTTTGCTTCACCACTAAATCAAATTCCACACCCTAAAGTTCAATCAATTCAAATCTAAGTGAATCCAATTTTCCAAATTTCATACCAAACCAATTGACCCTCAAATTCCCAAATCCATGAACACTCCAATGACATCCCCCAATTGATGATCAGCAACAACACCAGTAGAGATCATCAACAAAAATGTTACGACAACAAGTCAAATCCTTGGCGATCATGTCGTTTGGACAAAGATGACCATTCCGGGCACTTTGTTGGTGATTCGGGAGGTCTGTGTCTACAAGATCCTGCTCACCAGCGCGTCTACATGTGTTGTGAGTGGTTGCAGTAAAATAAGATCTGGTGCCGAGTGCTGGCGAGATAAAATATAAGTAGTTAGATTTTGAAAAAAAAATTAACTAAAAAGTAGTTATCCAATGTGAATACATTTCAAACAAAAATTTACCATTTAAACAGTTTATTTAATCCCCATTCTAGTTCATCTCATGACCGTTTTTATGTTGTAATTGCTTATTTATGTACCGTGTTTAATATGCATACATTCTTTATATAAATTGTTGGACTTAAAAGTTCTTTAAGTTTACTTGTAGGCTTATCAAAATTTGTAACAAAATTATGCTCGGTTTGACATTAAACAAGTAACAAATTAAACTTTTTGGGTCTAATTCCTATTAGTATTAGGGTAGCACAATAATAACCTAGCTAAATTATTTTATTTTATTTCTGTTTCATTAGTGCTTGTTTCATTATAGTAGGATGTTTCATTAGTCATTTGTTTGTTTTATTAGTCATGGTGGTTGTAGCAATATGTTGAATATGTTGATTTGTTCTTGAAATCTAAAATGGATTTATTTTCATGAATTCAAATATAAGAAGCATAAACATGTACACATCACATGATGAAAGGATTTAACCAAACTTTAAACCTATCTTATTTATTTATTTAATAAAATGCCCAATAATATTTATGTTTACGTTATCGGTGGTCAATGAAATTATATCGTTACAATCCACACTTCTATGCAATTCAGAGTTTTTTAAAACTAAAACTTAAAAAAATAGGAAGAATGAAAAAAAGAAAAAGAAAAAAAAGGTTAAACAAGAGATCTTTTGGAAATAGGCCTTGCATGAAAGTTCAGGAATACAAATTTAACTATTTAAGACATGTATTTAAAGCTAGACCTCAAGTTAAGAAGTGTCTTTTAGATCGAAAGTTCACCAATATAAGTACTAAACTGAACTTATGACCCAATGAGAAAGTTACATTATGATGAAAGTTTATACAATTTCAAGATTACAAGTTAAAAATAACTTTTGAATTTAAAATTTGAGCCAAGAAAAAAATCACAAGTTTGATGCCCAATCTTAAAATGAAAATTTCATTGTTTCACAAGTTCACACATTCTTAAGACTGTAAGATGAAAAGAAAGCCTTAAAATTATAAGTTTTATATTCAATTTAAAAACTGCAAGTTCATGCTTAGCCGTAAACCACAAGTATGATGTTAAGCCTTAAATCAAAAATTTGATTTAAACCGAAAGTTTGAGTCAATCCTTAACCGAAAGTTGCATTATTCGACAAGTACACACTAAGATGAAAATAATGACTTTTAAATTGAAAGTTTGAGCCAAGGAAAGAGATCGAAAGTTGGATGCCTAATTTTAAAATTATATGTTTGATGTTGGTGTTAGTTTGATGCCAAGTTTTAAATTGAAAATTTGATGCCTAACTTGACTCTATGTCCTTGCATTCCTATGCCTCCATAGAAGTATGACTTATGCTCATTTTGTAGGGCAGCAAATTCATTTCTCATACACACACAAGCAAGCACGCACAAACCCCCCCCCCCCCCCTCTCGCGCGCGCGCACACACACACACGAAATAATTAACATTAAATATGTGATAATAAACTTTGTATGGTGGAATCAAATTAGGTCATTGCTAGTATAATGCAAATGATATTGTATGGCTATAGTGGTTAGAAAGGCACTAGTACAACCATACAAATATGATTGTATGAATCATAAGTAAGTAAGTTACTTCACAGAAAGACGTGTTCTAATAACTATATGGCAGTAAGTGAGAGTCTATTAGCGAGCCATAAAAAACATATAAACATGACTAAAGAGTTAAACCTATAAACTTTTGAAAATGTATGGATCTTGATAGCATTTTAAATCAGTATAAGTTTTCATTTGTTCTCACTGGGGTGTGTCCCTACCCCCTATAGGTGTCTTAATTTTTTTTCTTTCTTTTGATGCTGATTTAATTTCTAGTAAAAAATTAAGGTTTATATGTTCTGCTAAGTAATTTTCCTTTGGTTTGGGAATGATAACAAAAGTGACTTTTATGGAAAGAAAAATTATTGATATGCTAATAAAAAAGGGCAAGAATGATTTGATTTGTAATTAAAATTGATATATTAAAGTCATATGATATAGTTTCAATATGGGTAAAATGGTAACTTATTTTAGGGTATTAAGTGTGTTAGTTCCAAAATGTCAACATTATTATTATCATAACCTAAAGGATGAGTTGTAAATTAAGAAAAATAGTAATATCATCAATAGCGTTCAAAAACATAAGAATAACAAAAATACAAACAACACTAGTTATAATACGTATCAAATACTAATACAGGAGAGCAGCAGCGTAAATACGAGGAAAATAAAGAATTTCTTCATGGTCATATCAACACTGTTTTGTTTTCATACGGTTTTTAGTTTTCAAAAACTAAAAACGAGTCCCATGTCCGAATTTTTTTTGGTAAGCACAAGTCAAACGCGATTCCAAGTCTTGTTTCAAATCCAGCCCTCCGGCTGTTTTCCAAACCATACGGTGATTTGAAACTCAATTCATAATTTTAATACCTTTTTTTTTCATCAAACTCCGGTAGGAACCGATCTCTCTCTCTCTCTCTCTCTCTTTGCGCCTCTCTCCTCTCTTTTTCTCTGCGTCTCTCGCCGCCGTCGTCGCTCGATCGGACGGGAAAGAAGCCGGCGGCAGGAAACCCGATCGGGAGGGAAACCAGTGGCGGTAGATCTAAGCGTCGGTAGGAAGGCCAATTGGGAAAAGAGCTCGTGCAGATCTCAACGTCAGAAGGGAATTGGCGGCAGGAGACCGATGACAAGGGAGGAGAGGGACGAGGAGGGAGGCGGGTCGATTTCCTCTGTTTTTATAAACATAAATTTATATATAAAATTAAAACCAAAATCAAAATGTACTAAACATATTTATTTTTACAATTTTAATTTAAATCAAGTTTCAAAATTTTTATATGAATGTCAATGAAAATCCAAAAATAATGTCAATTCTCTTGTAAGTGGCTCCGATGAGCTCGCAAGTTAATTTAGGCTTGCCCCATAATATTAATCTCCTTGTTTTTCTGTTCTATTTAACGTGAGACACACGACTTTCCATTCTTTCACACTTCACATATTGAAACATACCTATGAAATTGAGTTCTCTCCTTTGTCTCTCAATGCATGCACCTGATTCAATCATCTTAAACATACCTCCGGTTTTGTATTTTAATCTAGTACCAGCAGCATATTGCGGGATATCCCGCTCATTCACACCATATTTAAAAGACTTTCGATATAATAAAATAATTTTCTAAAAATAATTTAACTTTGATAAAAGCATAATAAATTTGCCTATAATATTATTCGTTTTAAATGAAAAAGGGTTTTTTTTTTTTGAAATGAAGTGAGACTTAAAATGGGATATATATATATATATGGTTTGGTTACTCGAAAAAATAAACTCAAGTATATGCGAAGTTGGATCGTTATTATAATTGTCATGGTTTTTGCCGGTGGAAAAAAACATAATAAATAATGAGTGTAAATGTAAATGGAAGTAAATAAAAAGAAGAAGAAATGTGGAGGGTAAAAAAGGAAGAAAACTAAGAGAATGCAAGAAAGAGGTTAACAGTGTAGAAACTGCCACCAAGCTGGACGCTTACTGCTACAGGTACAGGCCGGGTGGCGGTTAACCGTTCCCACCTCATACTCCCGCTTTTATCTCTTACCTCTGAACATAATCATAGGTTGGATAAGAGAATATAAGTCGAGACTCAAAGACATACAAGTACTGAGCATAAATATTTGTGTTTGCTTGGAAAAAAAAGAGAGATAGAGAGAGAAGGCATCTCCCGCAGACCAGGCCACCTTGAAAGGGACACACACGTACACTGACATACACAGCAGGGTTGATGAGCAGCAGTGCTTGTTTGTCGTCCAACTTAATGGGTTACCATCAACACCACGTAGCAGAAACCGATGAAGAAGAAGACCTTGTCGGCCTCTTCCTCCTCGACGACTTATCCGCCGATGATTCAACCGCCAATAACCACCTTTTTTCTCCGGAAGCCACCTTCACTACCACTCCTTATAATCACAACAACAACATTGTCAATGTTGATGTCAATCCATTCCTACACCCAGTCCCATCCCCATTCGATGCTCCTCCTCCTCTTCCTCTTTGTATCCAACCCCAAGACCATTACCACTTCGCAAAGCGCCTCAAATGCCTCCCATTTCCCACTTCCTTAACTTCCCCGTCCTTGTCGGCGCAAGAGGAGTGCGCATACAATATGATTCCACCACTGCATTCGCTATTCAACTACGGCACAGACGCTGCTAGTGGTGGAAGGACTGGAGAGAGCGGCGCCTCCCACGAGGAGGAGGTCGTCTCTGGGGTGATGATGGATCATGCACTTGGTAATGGTAGCAGTAGGGCGGCAGCGGCGGAGACAGTGACGGCGCAGAGCAGGGCGGCGAGGGAGAGGAGGAGGAAGATAGCCGAGAAGACTCAGGAACTGGCCAAGCTTGTCCCTGGTGGTCCCAAGATGAACACCGCCGACATGCTTCTCGCCGCGTTCAACTACCTCAAGTTCCTCCAGGCCCAGTTCCACATCCTCCACTGCTCCATTGATGCTGCCTGCTCATTTCCTCAGGTTATTAATTCATTACTACTATTCTTTTTAGTAGCTTTTTAATAATTATTACAGTATTTTTTTTTTATTTTGGGATGCTTCTTTATTTAACCGCCACAGGGATTACCTGGTTCCCTTGTTTTGGGTGGGGAGAGAGAGAGAGAGAGAGAGAGAGAGAGAGAGAGAGAGAGAGAGAGAGAGAGAGAGAGAGAGAGAGAGAGAGAGAGAGAGAAGTTAGGAGAGTTTGTTAGACCGTGTAAAGGAGTGGAGAGTGGGAACGAGAAAATTTAGGAAAGTCAGTTATCAGAAGCACGGAAATTAACCGACACATGTACTTCTGTACCACGTTATGTTTTTTTATTATTATTAAAAAATCAGAGAAAAAATAAAGTAACATTTTGGTATAGTTTTTTAAAGGTGAGGGAATAATGTGGTAACTTTAGGCACATTAAACAATGTAGACCAATTGTATAGCCTCAATGTACACTCGAAACGATGGTGAGAAGAGCACAGTAGACGAAGGTGAGGGTGGGTTGCTTTAGGCACATAAGCTAGGCCAATCGTACAGCCGCAATGAACACTCTACACAACGGTAAGAACAGCTCAATGGACGAAGGTGGCGGTGGGTAGCTTTGGGCACATAAACAATATAGGCCAATCGTATAGCCTCAATGGACACTCGACACAATGGTAAGAAAGCTCAACAGGTGAGGGTGGATTTTGCTATGGGACTTGCCACCACTTGAGAATTGAAACCAGCATAAAAGAGAGATCGAGGGCAGCATATATATATATATATATATATTGATGGTGGTGGTTACTAACGTCAGCATAGGTGTCAACTGTTGCAGGAGACACAGAAGAACAAGAAAGAAGAAGGTGACGCGGGAGAAGATGGGCTGCAATTAGAAGCGCTGCTGAAATCTGGGGCAGTGCAAGAGAAGCTGTATGCGGAGCAGAAGTGTTTGGTTCTGAAGCGTACTGTCAATCTCTTGGCCAAGTACTCCCATTATTTCTTCCCCTCAGACCCTTCCATCTCCTACCATCTCAATCGCCTCATCATCCCATCCGACGGCTGAGAAGTGTTCTCACCCCATCCAAGTGCTGATTGTTTCCCATTCTAGATGTCATGATGTTTGGTTAAATTGTTTATTTGTTGTTCCATCTCTAGGATTATATTTTGGTGCATTTTCTGGTTTTTGGTTGTAAAATAAAATTATTTTTCGTGACGGATATCCATGCATTCAATTCTCACTGTTAAAGCTTAAACAGAGCAGCGAAGGATTCTCATTCTCTTGCACTATGAGGACCAAGAAGTCAAAACTAAAATAGTAGAAGCAGTGAAAATTTTCATTCACTTTTACTTAAGTGATACTTCAGAAACCATTTCAACTGTTTCCTAATCATTCAAAAGCAGCTTGAGAGGAGATGCTATACAGCATTACTCTCAAAAGTAAAGACCACCAACACTCCACGGACACGTTTGTCAAATAATCCCCTACTTATCACGGGATGCTTGACTCTCCATCTATAAAGAAAAAAGAAAAATTTATATAATAGAATTACTCAATTTCTACCTGATCCCAATTCGCTGCATAAATTTTATGTTGGTAACAGTATCATTATGAAGAGTACCAAATTTCTTGTATCCTACCAACGTTTGCATTGTCATCAACTTAGCTTCCAATCTTGGGACTGGATTAAGCTTATGTTGTTCCAATTCCAACTTCCTAGTACATCAAACCAACTCACATAAATATCAATCCCTTGAAGTTGGGGAAAAAGAATAAAACAAAACAAAACAAAACTAGTATCAGTACACAAAAAGCAGTTACACAACATAAGTGGAACAGAACAAACTGATACAAGAATAATTGGCTTCTTGAGGATGTGATAAATTCAAATTCAGTCCAATCATAATATCGTAAAATATGCAAAAATACAAAGTTCAAAATCAACTCATTCACAACTTTTATATTTTTTTACTCTACCATCAAATACGGGAGAGATTGGAATAAGTAATGTCACAATAACATCAGATGAGAAAGAGGGAATACCCATGTGGTGAGAATCTTCGAAGCATGAGAATGTAAAGTACACCACACAGACAGAGCATCTCTGGTGTATGAAACAAGGCATCTAAACATTTTTAGCCTCGCAAATCCCCAGAACAATATTTTTATGAATTATCTTTTTTCTTTAAGCCCTAGAAATGGGTAACTTTCTAAAAAGAAGTTATGTACTCTCAGTTTCTCAGCATTGTAGATCCAATTCTATTTGTTGACTGCAATAAGCTGTATCCTGTAACCTTCTTTATATCTTTATGTTCCATCAATTTCTTTACATCGTTGGCACAGTCCCACATACCAGCACCAGCATATATGCCTGCTAAAGCAATGTAGCTTGCTGAATTTTCAGGTTCCATATTATAAAGATGCCTGGCCGCTATTTCTCCAAGAGAAACATTATTATGTGTTGCGCATGCTCCTAAGAAGGCACCCCAAAGCGAGGCATTTGGTTTAAAATCCATTTTACACACAACGTTGTAAGCTTCTTCCAACTGTCCACCTCGTGCAAATAGATCTACCATACAATTATAGTGCTCAGCTTTAGGGATGATATTGTATTTTCTAACCATAGTATTGAAGCAACCCAACCCTTCGCCAATCAATCCAGAATGGCTGCAAGAGAAAAGAAGGCACAAGAATGTGACATCATTGGGTTTCAACCCATCATGTTCCATCTTCCTATATAAGGCCATTGCCTCTTGTCCATATCCATGCTTTCCATATCCTGCAATCAAAGATGTCCAGGAAATCACATTTCTCTCCTGTATCTCATCAAAGGCAAGGTTAGCTTCTTCAATCCATCCAGATTTTGCATACATATCAAGAAGAGAGTTGCCCATAACCACATCAAACCTAGGCAGAGATTTTAATGCAAGGGCATGGACCTGTCTTCCTAGGTCTACTGAAGCTATACTAGCACATATGTGAATCATAGAGCATAATATTGCATCATCCAATACTGGAAACATCCGATGTATTTCATTGAAGAGAAGCAGAGCGTCTCTCTTGCAGTTAGCCTCACGTGCATATCCAGATATTAATGCAGTGCAGGATATTAAATCTTTCTTTGGCAGGTTTTTATACAGATAATCAGCAATTTTGATACCCCCACATTTTGCATATGCATTAACCAGGGAACCAGTCAAATCATTCCATGATCCATACCCAAGATGGATGATGAATCCATGTACTTGGCTGACATTGATGATATCAGTACCACTAGCTGCAGCTTTCAGGACACTTGCTATAGTAAAGCAATCTGGAAGCAAACCTGTAAAATCTTAGCATTTTAGATAAATATATGCATATCTAAAAATAAAAATGAAGTAAACTAACTATAAGAGAACACTTTTCTTACAAATTCCAAGAGAAGGAATATGAGTGAGAATCCCACCTTTAGCTAAGGGAAATTTTGTTCACAAACAGATTTGTATACAAATTAATATACATACCTAAAATATGAGCAAGAAAACCACAATAGAATGTTTTCTCCTTGAAATATTTAATCAAACAGATTTTAAGGCTTACTAATTTGATGGTTGAGGGTAGGAGTGTAAATTGGCTGGTTTAGGCCAGTTTTGGTTCAATTCACGCGCCAAACCACTTTGACCAGTTTCCCAATATCAAATCCACCTCTAAACCAATTGGGATCATTAACACTGAATGATTTACTATTTTCCTGGATATTCTTGTAACTAGTTTAGAAATATTCCAAGCAATCCATGTTGCTTGTTTTAATAAAATACTATTAATACATTGATTTTATTTTTATTTTTGAACATTACCTGGAACGAATAGCTCTTTTTCTTATGTCAAATTTAAATGGAAAAAAAGCTCCAACCCATTCATTGTTCTTTTATGGATGTTCTTTATGATCAGCCATATTAAATGGAAAATTTTATTCAAGCAATATTTGTAATTTGTTTTAAGATAATATTATTACTACATTTTTCTTTTTGGAACGTTATGTGGAAAGAACAACCCTTTTGGAACAAATACTGTATTAGCGTAGTTCAATATCCTTGCACTACGTTTTTGTATAATGGTTCAAAATGTCACCATTCCCAAAATGAGAAAAAACTGAAATGAGTATATTAACTATGACCATATTAGTAATAAGTTGACGGGAAAATTTAAGAAATTGAAGAATCGGAACAGTTTAAAATTTTAAAGCAACTGCATCATACCTGTTCTAAGCATTGTCCGATACATTTGAAATGACTCAACAGTAAACATTTGTGTAGCATATCCACTGATCATTGCATTCCAAGAGACCAAATCCCTTTCTGACATGGTATCAAAAATACAGCAAGCATCCTCCATCTTTCCACACTTGGAATGCAAATCAACCAATGCACTCTGCACAAACAGATTCTCAAGAAACCTACCTTTTTGAATACATCCTTGTATCTGCTTCCCTATATTCAAACACCTCATACTAGAACATGCCCTCAACACACTACCATATGTAAACTGGTTTGGCTTAATACCCACACGTTGCATTGATGAGAAAACCTTTAGAGCTTCCTTCAAGTGACCATTTTGAGAATACCCAGAAAGCAAAGCAGTCCATGACACAACACTTCTGTCAGGCATTCTGTCGAACACTTTACGAGCAGCAAGCATATTGTGCAGCTTGGCATAAAATATTATCAATTTGGTACCCAAATGTGGATTTAAACTGAACCCATTTGCAATGAGATGGTGATGAATCAATAGGCCTTCTTTCTCTGCCTTGGCATCTATACAGAGCTGCAAAGTTTTCATATAGGGAGAATATTCTAGGGGAAATGGAGCTGAGATAATTTGTTTCACAGCTTCTAGTAACCTTTTCATGTTGCATTCCCCTGTTAAAAACCACAACCAATCACTTCAAAAACAATTGTTCTGGTCACCACTTAATACCTCTTCTTCATCCGTTTACCTAACCGCAGCCAAACACTTCAAAAGCAAAAATCTGACAGTCTCTGGGCTTCACCTAGTCTCCCTGAGCGTAAGCAGAAAGCATTGTGTGCCATGTGAACTCGTCTCATTTCGGCATTGTGTCGAACGTTCGGCTGGCATGGTCGAGTTTCCTATATTTACAAAGAACATTAACAAGCTGCTGATTACATTCCCGGACGAATGGTTCGAGACTCTGTGGATGCAAATTACCTCTTTTTTTTTTTTTTTTGAGAAACTAACCAAACAATTCCCGGACGAATGGTTCGACGTGACCCCCTGGCGTCGAGGATGACCAAACGCCGAGAAGTTTGGCTTCCAGTGTCCACGTCTCTCTCTCCGCCCTCCGGTTCGTACTAGTCCGGTGGCTCAACAGAACACCCTCGAGTCCGGCGATCACTGCTCCAGCTTCGTCCCACCCTCCGGAGACCTCTCTCTTTAGAGACCAAAATGGCGAGTTGATGCAGTTGAATAACGGAGGGAGAAAAGGGGATGTTTGAGACGTAGGCACAGATCGCAAACCCGATCGCTTGTGGTGTGGTGTGTGCCTTATCCAATTGGCATGAGAATTAATGGCGTCTTAAACTACCATTGGTTGCCGCTCAAGCAGTGAGAATGGCGTAACCGTTGTAAAGAGGCTCTCTTCCTTAAAACCCACTCGATCGATCGGATTGCCTGCCCGTTCGGACAACAAAAATAAGGAAAGAATCCTAAAAGCCGAACATCGTACCTGTTCCAAATTTAAAAAAAAAAACGCAAACGTCGAGTTTCCTTTTCCAGAGGCGGCCCAACATCGTACCTGTCCCAAATAAACGCGCCGTTAGTTGAGTTTCCTGTTCTGCATCTTCTTTATCTATTTATACGGATTGACAGTAACCTGTTCCCATCAACCGATATCTCTCCCACTTGGAACCTCCACGTATCCTCTCTCTCTCTCTCTCTCTCTGTCTCTCTCTTCCTCCATTTACGTTTCTTCTCTCAGACAGCCATTAGTCCAGTCCACACATGGGTCGTTACGGCAGCCTTATTTTGGTGACTCTGTGCTTGCTCTTCGACACCTCCCGCTGTTGGGAGTGGTTCGGTTCTTCCTCGAGTAGCGAAGCGGGCCGGAACTCGTTCCCAGGCGGTGACGATGGCGGTGGAGTCGGGGACGGCGGCTCGATGGTGGCCGAGTTCTCCATGACTAATCCATCCAACAACAAAAGGGGGCTGGAGAGAGTTGAAAACGCCAAGAAGAAGCTTGCCACCGCTGCAAACTCGTGTTGGGTCAAGGCCTATCAAGCTCTCTTTGCTGGCTGTGCCGAGATCATCAACAACGAAGAGAAGCGGCAGCGGCTGGCATGGCACCTCAGCGACTGCTTCCAAAAGGACTCCGGTGGAAGCCCCTTCCCGGCGTGCACCACCCCATCACCCATCGGGGACTGCCTCAAAACACTGAAGGAAGACGCTCGCAGAACCTATCTTGAATTCTACCTCGAAGCCAATTCAATATGCCATGAGTTACAGTTGAGTAACACAAACAACCTATAATATAATCTTTCATAATGTCTGATTTGCCTTATGATGAACATTTTTTAAAAATTTAATTATTTTTTGCGGGGGCAGGGCTCACGCATTTAGGCAACAGACGGAGAGGCTGGTGAATGGCTTGAGGAGATCGTCTGAATTTGCTGAAGAAAAGCTTGAAATCATAGAAGAGAAGGCTGAGAATTTGGTGCTCAGTTCAAAAGAGATCCATGATTCTCTGACCTCCATTGATATTCGTACCCGACAAGTGGCCGAGGCCTCCAAGAACGTGGAAGATCACATTGAACAGGTGCTGCACCATTCGCAGGCAGTGTTCGAGCAATCTAAGGGAATTGCGTCTTCACAGTCGGAGCTTCGGGATGGGCAAAACAGAATGAAGGAGAAGTTGGAGGAGGGCATGGCTGCGCTGGATGACTCTTATAACAGCTTGGGTCGAGAGATAGACATTTTGAGGAGCGAAGCTGTTGAGATTGAGAAGGAGATAAGCAGAGTTGGGACTGTCATGTCCTCCAAGATGGAGAATCTGCAGACCAAAGCCGACGACATCGGGCTAATTGCTGGAATCTCCTTGGATAAGCAAAAGGAACTTCTTGATGCTCAGTCCACGGCTCTCGAGGGACTGCGCTTCTTAACCAAGTTTCAGTCTCAGGCTCTTCAAGAGAGCCGCGACACCCTGCAACAGCTGACCGAGTTTGGGCATAAACAGCAAGAGGAGCTTCTTATGCGTCAAGGGCAGCTTCAGCAAGCCCATGACCATCTAGTTGAGAACTCCAAGTCAATTTTAGCAGCGCAGGTAGTGAAATTACCGTCCAATTAAACTTTTACCGCCTACACTGGCTATGCTAATTAAGTTGCTAACTTTGGGTTTCGTCCATTTAAATAGGAAGCTTTTGAATCCAAGCAAGCCACCATGTTCGTTGCTCTTGAAAAGCTCTTCACCCTGCACAATGCTATGCTTGTCGAATCAAGATTAATCAAGGCATTTTTTGTTTACTCCATATCAATCTTCATCCTCTACATGTTTACCAGCACGAAGCAAACATACAATGTGAGACCAAGGCTATATATAGGTAAGCATGTACGTTATCCCTTCATATTCTAACTGCATAATCTTTTGATATAACTTTTTAATGATTTATAGAAATATGTATATATGTGTGTATATATATATATATTCAGGGCTTACGGTTACATTCTTGATTGAATGCTCACTACTCCGGCTGGAGGGGGACGTTATTGAGCAAAGGAAATGGATTATAAGCACAATCAGGTTTATCTATGTGCTGGGTGCCTCTCTGCAGCTGCTATATGCCATTTTCACGTACAGGTAAGGTTGAGAGAGTGAGTACAAGTGTTTCTGGGGATTAAAAAGATATGTGGTGTTTAATTAGCGCATGACATTTTAAAATTGTGCAGAGATTATGAGGTGATGAACCATAAGATGCTGCTATCACTGATGGACAAGGTTAATGGCATGCCTGGAAGAAACAAAGAGGCCGAGTCCTGGGAGAGCGATTGTGATGACGATGTGAATTGGTCTTCATGGATAGATTCTGACTTGGCAGAAGATGTTGATTCGCTTAAAGACCCCGACTTTGTACTTCCAGATCGAGTTGGGGATAATTTCTTGCCAAACACCACTGCAATTACAAGAATATATGATCTCCGCCGCCGCTAGGGTAACAGGCTCCTCTTTTGCTAGAATAGCTGCTGGTCTTGTTGTAGACTACAGATAACAAACATAGGTTATGTCTCTGAGAGATTGAAGGCTCTTTGATTCTCATAAATCCCATTGTAGAGACGGCTTGTAAATATTGAAAACTTAAAAGAAGGCTTCTAGCAGCAACTCTTTTGGCTTCGAACGGCTTGTAAACATATAAATGTGTATTGACTTAACTTAAGATCAACTCTTTATTATTTGTAAATTGAAAGTTAAATTTTAAATTCATGCATAAACTAATAACCAGTTTTCCTCTCTATAACTTATAATCAGTTTTAAATTTATAAAAATAACTACGTTAACAAATACTTTAAAATGCAGTTTTGACTTAAAGAAACAAAAAGTACTTTATTTAAGATTCGCTCCGCCCTTCCCCTCCTAAAATAACCAAAAGAGTACTTTAAAAAAAAAAAAAAAAAAGGCGAGATCTAGTATTGTTTTTGATTTTTTATTTAAACAAAAATATAAATTATATTTTAAAAAAAATTGTCAAATTAAATGTATTTTTTTTGTTTGGGGTTATTTTCAGAATTGATATTTGTGGACAACATCACACTAGGCGCTAGACCAGCACAACATAGTATCACGCCGAACGAGCACGCACAGGACCGCTGATCGCAGCAGATCTGGCAGTGGCCGTGCAAGGAGGAGCAGATCGGTTAGGGAGGACACGATCATGCGCGGAGGAGCAGGCGGTCGTGCGGAAGGTACAAGGTGACGAGGAGGAGCAGGGGGCGGGAGGAGCATATGGGACAAAAGTGAAAACAAGTAAAAGTAACAAAAACATGTTTTCAGTGTTCAAAAACAAAATGCGAAAACATTCTACAGACAACAATTGTAAGGTTTTTCTGTATTGAAAAACAAAAAACTGTTTATGAATATAGATGTCAAACATAAATGTTGATATTTCCTTGTTTTGGCAAGTGGCATTTATAAAATGACCTTTCCCACCATGTTAGCTACTGTGATCAATAATAAATTTGACATTTATAAAGTTTCAAATTTAAACATAGCCAAAACACATATTTCAAATATAAATTGTGATAAATATCATTGTAAGTAAATTTATTAATATATTTAATTATTCCACTATTGCTGCTTCAAATGTTAAGAATTTTTTTTAAAAAAACCTAATTTGAAATCTTAAAAAGATGGAAAACTAGATGGAAGATACTAATGAGACAACTATTTATCAGGTTTCGTAATATACATAAGTAAGCCTATTTACATGTAAATTGTATAGGTAATCAACGCAGTAATATCATCTTTGCCGTTAAATTAGTATGAAAATAAATTAATAAAAAAAATTAATATTAATTCAATAACAATGGGAGTATGCAAGCATGAATTACCTTCGTAATCTAAGCCAAAAAAAAAAATTAAAGGCCCATTTGGCACGAGTTTTAGTTTTTATATTCCATTGAAGTTCGTATTAAATTCTAATATAAAAATAATTTATGTTTATTATGAGAAAAATATATTTTTTAAAAATAAATTTTTTCTTAAAATTAGATCACATAAAAAATGAAAACCAAATTAGTTTAGAGGAATGAATATGATTATGAATTACATTGGGAATTACTTTCCTCCTTTTCATCTATTGGAATCTTGATTCAATTAAATTATCTTAGAGTTTCAAGCTCTCCACTTACAATAGACCCCAAACCCCTTCAACAACATCAGTTCGTTACCATGCAATAGGGTATCCTCTAGTCACAGACATAACTACATAGACACACCTTATAGCATTATGGCTTTTGGCCGGAACCACATAAAGATGAAACTCCTCTCTCCTAAATTTAATGGCGAAGATGCAAATGGTTGGACATACAAATCAGAGTACTGCATGTGGAGAAAATAAATCATCTCCAATGTAAATCAGAATATACATATGGAATATATATATATACATCTCGATTATGTTCTTAAACCATATGAACATATATATGAAAGCGGAAGCAATAAGACAGAAACGATATAAATACCTCCAGCCATTGCCTTTAGTATTTGATTAGAGATTGTACTCTAGTCAATTGAATTGGTCATTTGAAATTTCAATTGACTACCTTCACAATTTCAGCAATCTGCATTCTGGAACCTTTGGTCATTTGAATTGGTCATTTGAAATTTGAATTGACCATTTCAGTTGACCACGCCTAATTTCTTCATATCAACATTCTGGACATTCTGGTCATTCAAATTGGTTGTCTCAAATTTGAAATGACCACCTCCAATCTCTGCAGAATGATTGACTTTGCTTTTTCCAGTGGCTTTGATTGATTCAATGAAATCAAATGCCTTTCCTTCTTGTTGATTCTTCAATTCCAATAGCTAGTTTCCAAACCTTTCCAAACGACAATTTTGATTTCGAGCTGCATCAAATGGATGTGAAAACTGCATTCCTCAATGGTGATTTAGAGGAAGAGGTTTATATGAAACAACCTGAAGGTTTTTCCTCTAAGGATGGTGAACATTTGGTTTGTAAGTTAAATAAATCCTTATACGGATTAAAACAAGCCTCCCGCCAATGGTATAAGAAGTTCCATGAAATAATTACTTCATTCGGTTTCGAAGAGAAGTGTACTACATAATGGGTCCAAGTCCCATCTTTACCACATGATCCTTGAAACTCTTAATTTGCATGTCTTTAGTCAAGGGATCAGCTATCATCAAATCAGTGCTAATGTGTTCAATGATCACTTTTCTTTCTTGAACACGTTTTCTCACGACTAGATACTTTATGTCGATGTGCTTATTTCGACTTCCACTTCTATTATTCTTAGTCATGAAAACAGCAGCTGAATTATCACAGTACATTCTTATTGGCCGATTAATAGAGTCAACAACTCTAAGCCCGGATATGAAACCTTTCAACCAAACACCATGTGAGGTAGCCTCAAAACAAGAAATAAACTCTGCAACCATAATAGAACTGGCTGTCAAGGTTTGCTTTGCACTCCGCCAAGATACGGCACCATCAGCTAGCATGAACACATATCCTGATGTGGATTTAAGTGAATCATTGCAGCCACCGTAGTCGAGTCCTGAATAGCCTACCACTTCAAGATTGTCGATCCGTCTATACATAAGCATGTAATCCTTAGTTCCCTTAAGGTACCTCATCACTTTCTTTGCGGCCTTCCAGTGATCGATCCCTGGATTACTCGATATCGTCCCAATACTCCAACCGCATATGCAATATCAGGTCTGGTACAAACCTGAGCATACATAATGCTACCAACTGCTGAAGCATATGGAACATTTTTCATCTGTTCCCGTTCAATGTCATTCCTGGGGCATTGATTCAAACTGAATCGGTCACCCTTCACAATTGGTGCTACATTTGGTGAACAATCTTCCATTCCTGAATCTTTCAAGCACTTTGTTGATATAGACCTCTTGAGACAATCCTAAAATGCCTCGAGATCTATCTCTATGGATCTTAATACCAATGACATAAGATGCCTCTCCCATATCTTTCATATCAAAGTTACTTGAAAGGAATTGTTTCACTTCACGTAGCAACCCTTTATCATTGGTTGCAAGTAAAATATCATCCACATACAACACAAGAAAACAAACTCTACTCCCACTAACCTTAAGATATATGCATTCATCCATGATATTCCCTTCGAAACCGAATGAAGTAATTATTTCATGGAACTTCTTATACCATTGGCGGGAGGCTTGTTTTAATCCGTATAAGGATTTATTTAACTTACAAACCAAATGTTCACCATCCTTAGAGGAAAAACCTTCAGGTTGTTTCATATAAACCTCTTCCTCTAAATCACCATTGAGGAATGCAGTTTTCACATCCATTTGATGCAGCTCGAAATCAAAATGAGCTACCAATGCCATAATCACGCAAAGAGAATCTTTCTTTGAGACAGGAGAAAAAGTCTCCGTATAGTCGATTCCTTCTCTTTGAGTGAACCCTTTAGCAACGAGTCTTGCCTTATATCTCTCGATGTTACCAAGTGAGTCTCTTTTTGTCTTGAAAACCCACTTACATCCAATGGTTTTTATACCATCAGGCAACTCGACGAGATCCCAAACTCGATTAGACGCCATAGAATCCATCTCATCTTTCATAGCATTCATCCATAAGTTTGAATCTGTAGAACTTATGGCTTGTGAAAACGACAGAGGGTCATTATCAACTTCAACATTACAATCCGATTCTTGCAAGTACACTACGTAGTCATCAGAAATAGCTGATCTCCTTTCACGAGTAGATCTCCTTAATGGAACTTGTTTACTTTCATAAGGAACTGGTTCCTCGTTTACAACATGATCTATCGGATTTTGATCAACAGATTGTGGAATTTCTATATTTGATTGTCTAACACTTGGTTGAACTTGAGGAGTGTGAACAACAATCAACCTATTACTTGATTCAGAGGGTGGAACCGCACAGTGGTCATTTTCTTGGAACAATATCCTGAAATTGATCACTCCCACTGACCAAATCATTCTCAAGAAATTTAGCATTTCTTGATTCCACAATTCTAGTCTTATGAGACGGACAATAGAATCTATAACCTTTAGACTTTTCAGCATATTCAATGAAATACCCACTAATAGTCCTTGGGTCAAGCTTCTTCTCTTGTGGGTTGTATATTCTTACTTCCGACCAGGACATCCCCAAACGCGTATATGTCGCAAACTCGGTTTTCACCTTTGAATAACTCAAAAGGTGTTTTAGAAACAACCTTGGAAGGAACTCTGTTTAATATATACGCTGCCGTCTTAAGAGCATCAATCCACAAAAATAATGGAAGTTTAACATTACTTCTCATGCTACGCACCATGTCAATTAATGTCCGATTTCTTCTTTCCGCTACACCATTTTGGTCTGGGGAACCAGGCATAGTATATTGGGCAACAATCCCATGCTCTTGAAGAAATTTAGCAAATGGACCAGGTGCTTGTCCGTTCTCAGTGTACCTACCATAGTACTCTCCACCTCGATCTGATCTCACGATCTTAATGTGCTTACCACTTTGATTCTCTACTTGACCTTAAACAATTTAAAGACATCTAAAGCTTCATCCTTTGAATGAAGTAAGTAGAGATACATATATCGCGAATAATCATCTATGAAGGTGATAAAGTATTTCGGATCACTAGCATTCATGTCCGGACAACAAATGTCCGTGTGTATGATTTCTAATAAGTCAGAACTCCTTTTGGCACCTATTTTGTGTTTATTAGTTTGCTTTCCTTTAATGCAACTAACACAAGTATCAAAGTCATTAAAGTTTAGAGTATCAAGGACACCTTCCTTTACCAATCTTTTAATTCTCTCAATAGAGATGTGTCCCAATCTCCTGGGATATAACAAGGAGGAATCCTCATTCATAATACATCTTTTTAAACCAACACTAACATGCATAGAATTATAGTAATTGGTATCACTTTGCAAGCCAAGCTTAAATAAATTATCGACAATGTACCATAACCAATAATTTCAGAATTTCGATAATACCGAATCCGAGTCGCAAAATTAAAGGAAAATCCAAAAGGTAAAAGTCCAGGATACGTAAATCAAATTCCTTGCAAAATTAGGAACATAAAATGTTCTATCCAAACGCAAAGTGAAACCAAGATTTAAAACCAAATTGCATGTTCCAATGGCTTCCACATGTGAAGCTATCTTGTTGCTGAATAGATAAGTCTTTCACCGTCCACCTGGCTTCCTTAGGTTTGTCATACCCTGTAAGGTTTTCGTAACATGGATTGTAGTCCCAGTATCAATCCACCATGTATCATGATTAACACTAACCATATTAGATTCATAACAAACAAATGCTAGAAAATTACCTTTCTTCTCAAGCCAAGCCTTGAACTTAATGCGATCCTTCTTCATGTGTCCCTTCTTTTTACAAAAGTAACACTTTGACTCTTTCTTTATGACTTGGTTTACATGAATCTTTCTCTTTTCCTTTTCCTTAATGTGATCCTTTTTCTTCTTTGAAAAAGAAGTTGTGGTAAGGTTCACCTTTTCGCCTTCTTCCATTAACAATCTACCCTCCTCTTGAGCGCACATGGTCATAAGTTCATTAATTGACCATTTGTCCTTATGTGTGTTATAAGATATCTTAAAAGGGGCATATTGTTGAGGTAGAGTGCACAAAATGAAATGGACTAGGAAAGATTCTGACATGGTAACTTCTAAAGTCCGAAGTTGAGCCGTATATCCCTCATGCGCATGATATAATCACGCACTCCTTTAACCTCGGTGTGCCTCATGGATGAGAACTTCATAATCAAGGTCCTGGCGAGAGCCTTATCGAGGATGCAAACGCTCATCGATGGCTTGAAGAAGATCCTTGACTTTACCGTGTCGAATGACGGAACCTCGAATGCTAGCACTAATATGAGTCTTTATGAACATAACCGAGAGACGATTAGATCGCTCCCACTTTTCATAAAGATCAACCGCATCCTGGAGAACTATTCTCCGTTATGCTAGGCGGTTCGTCTTTCCGAATAAGCATAATCAATATCCATCCACCCTAAATGCAGTAACACTCTCTCCTTCCACACCTTGTAGTTATCATCTCTTAATTCAGGAATTTCACATTTAACATCGAAATATTTCCAGGTAAAAAGTACTCGAAACAAATAAATATGCTTATTAACAAAGTTTAAAAATTTAACTTTATTCACAATTTACCAATGTAAATTATGCTGATATGAATCTAGTGACATAAAACTTGCCTGTGGGCTAAAGTGTATTCAAGTTAGATTCATAATATTACTTTATAGTGAAGCCATCAAATCAATATTTCTCAATCCCTGTGGGTAAATTAAGAAACACAATCTAATACCACACCCTAATTAACCATACAAATATAATAAAATTTCCTGTGGGCATATCTTATTATATTACATATGATTAATTACAACTAATGTCTAGTATCCACATGTGATTTCAATATTAAATTTCCAAGAGTTAGAGATGCTGTGGCAATTCCCTAACTAATAAAAAATTTAAATCACTTGACATTTCACTTTATTATATACCGATCTTTATGTATATAGAACTTATATATTCATTCCAAAATATAAGAATCATATAAGTCAAATTATAACATTTACTGGCATAACCGAATGAAAACTAGCTCCTCTCCTCGGATAAAAACAATAAGACGTGAGTCCACCAAAAATCAATATAATCAAATTGAATTGAAATGTTATCAATTAATAAAACCGAATGATAACTAATTTCCAAGCAAGGCAGAGATTATAACGTCGCTCTGATACCAAATGTGGAGAAAATAAATCATCTCCAATGTAAATCAGAATATACATATGGAATATATATATATATATACATCTCGATTATGTTCTTAAACCATATGAACATATATATGAAAGCGGAAGCAATAAGACAGAAACGATATAAATACCTCCAGCCATTGCCTTTAGTATTTGATTAGAGATTGTACTCTGGTCAATTGAATTGGTCGTTTGAAATTTCAATTGACTACCTTCACAATTTCAGCAATCTGTATTCTGGAACCTTTGGTCATTTGAAATTTGAATTGACCATTTCAGTTGACCACACCTAATTTCTTCATATCAACATTCTGGACATTCTGGTCATTCAAATTGGTTGTCTCAAATTTGAAATGACCACCTCCAATCTCTGCAGAATGATTGACTTTGCTTTTTCCAGTGGCTTTGATTGATTCAATGAAATCAAATGCCTTTCCTTCTTGTTGATTCTTCAATTCCAATAGCTAGTTTCCAAACCTTTCTCTCAATATTAGATGGTGTAATTTCTCTAGAGAGCAGGCTTGGTGAACCCACGTATTGGACACAAATTAATACAATATTCTATAATGCATTTTCTCTAACCATCATGGAGAATATACAAAAAATGTAGCAATAACCGTGTGGGAGTTACAAGTCAAGGGGAAATGAATTGCCAGCCTTTATTTCATATATTGATTGTCAAAATAAATTAGCATGGCAGTTACCACACTATGACAATCCCATGAAACGTCCAAAATAAATGGAGCACATTAAGTTTGAATAAATAATATTGACTGAATTATTATTTAATGCCAACACTGCATTCAACGAGGCGAGTAGTCAATTTTGGGTACATATGGTTGTAGGATCATAACACACATACACACACGAGAACAAGAGAAATTTACGTGGTTCAGCCAGAGTAGCCTACATTCACAAGAGGAACGAATTGTTTCACTATGTTAGATATTCAAATACATTCTCTGATTTTTTTACCCTATTTTACAAAGTGGATTACATGTTTATATGGCATATGAGATAATAAGAGACGGGAGAAGAGAAGTTCAAAACAACTTATCTAGCCGCAAAGGTGGATGTTGGCCACAACTGCCCACAACCACCATGATTGACGTCGAACATTGGCCAACCGCCTAAGGCCACCAACCAGTTTGACTGAGCCAAATTCCACACTGGCCTCCTTTCATTTTGAAGAGATGGCACTTCAATGACATAGATGGTTCATATAATTCCATGAAGCCCTAACATAGATGAAACTTACTAAGGTGATTCTCCATTGCTTCAAACAAATGGATTATGAAGGCCCTTCAAAGTCCCTTACTTGTCTTTGACAAATCACACCAATCGGGGCATATTAGGACACCTTTTAGAAGTTGTCACAAGACTCACAACGTGTAGATGACTAGATGGTTTCCTTAAGAAATTCTTAATTGGCTCCTTCATTATTGGGCTCAAGGATGAGATCCATTTAAATGTGAAGATATAACCTATAATCCTATTGGAAACTATTGTGATGCTTAGTATGATATTATTTTTAAAAATATAATTATTTTTTAAAATAGAAATTTTAAAACTATATATGAGTAATGTAAATTCATTTAAACTTACAATTTTTAAAAACAATCATATTTAAAAAATAAACCATACTAAACAAATGCAGCCGATTTTCTTTATAAGTGTAGATGGCCTTATTGAGGTGCATAAAAACTAATTTTCCTCTTTCCCTGCCAACTATTACTCCAAAATCCTTAATTTTCCATCTTCATGATTGTCGGGCAATCCATCCTTATCACACATAAGAGCACTCACAATAAGTTAACTAAAATTAAAAAATAACTAAAATGATAAAATAGTTTAGACTTAATAACTCTACATTAAATTTGGCTCACTCTGAGTGGTCATCGTTTCCTATCTATTTTTTTCGTGTAAAATAGTCTCTCTCCCGCCTAGCTTCACCTTACTTTTTCTTTCATTTCCCTCCAAAGCTAGCACCCACCTTTACCTTTTCCTTTGATTTCCTCAAGAAAAGTCACATCTTAGCCTTACCCATCAAGCCGCAACATAGACTCAATCGTAGCATCCCAACCTCACCCACCAAGCCGTTGAACCGGACTCAATTGTAGCGTCATGTCCCGGCCTCTCTTTGTCGTCTCCAAGTAACAGCACCAAAGTATCTCAACCCATCCTCTGCATCGTCTACCACCTGCAGTACCTAACGACGACGCCAGCAAGTGAGCAAAGAATGAGCTTTCGAACGCCATATCTATTTTTCTTCCTTTTTTTATGCATTTTCGTGATGGGATTTCCAATAAGTAGTTTTCATGCTTGCGTGAAAATTGATTTACATATCCATTCCTATAATAAGTTGTTGACCACTAATTATAATTAGTGGAAATATAGACTAATTGATTTACATATCCAATAGGTTATTTTGTTTAGCTTGGGATTGGTGTATTAAATTTGCCCCAGACTGACATTTATTTTTTGCCACTATTCTCATTTTTGGATATTTGTACTTTCTCTTTGTTGGTCATATTACATAGTCTCTGTGCACTTGACACTTTATATTGAATTGGGAAGCAACTATGTTTTTATTTTCTCCTATTGACATTGTGCACTTCATTGTTTTAACTTATGTAAAAGCTTTTATAAATAAAGAGAACTGAATTTCTTATTTGCTTTGAATTTTTTTGTTTATGTTGATAATGACTTTCATTAAATAAATTTAGGGGCTCATAAGGTGTGTCTTTTAAATTCTAATAAATGGCTACTTGTCAAAAATAAAGTGAAAATTCTGGCAAACAGATAGAAGGATGCTAAGTTGTGTTCATTTATGGGGTTTTAGATTTCCTGTTGCAATATTTTATCACAACACTGTTACACTCTAGAGATGGAGGTATAAATTTGTATATTTGCATTTAAAATGTTCCAAATTAATAATATTAGCGTAAAAAAAGATACTCTAAAGTGAACGCATAGGTTTGTTCGCTTGCATTTAAAATGTTTGAAATTAATAATATTAACGTAAATGTCATCTAGACATTGGCCTAGACTTATCTAAATGTGAAACCTACATTCACGGGTATACACATGTGATATTGAGGGTATACATCCACCTACCTTCGGTTTTGCCAAATATAAAACTCACACAATGCTGCAAGCCTGCAATCAAATTTGATCCTGTCACAACCTTATCTGCATACAAAAAATGGCTTAATTGCGACTTATAAGCTCTAAGCCATCTAGAAAATGCTTGACTCAATTGCAGCCTCACTCCCAATGCTTACATTTATTTTTAGAAAAGAAACACATCAACCTTCATAGGAAAAATTCCTGCATTTGATGGTTGTGACGCCTTGGGAGTTTTCTTTGCATTTCTCCACCTCCATTCTCAAGCAAAGATCCCTGAAAGTGCATTGTTCTTGCCATTATTGTTGCTTTGCTTTGCACTTACTAGCACAAAATTGATGTATTTTCTCTTTCTTTTTCTAAAAAAAAAAACATGTACTGAAATTAATAGTTTTTTTCTTTTATTTGCATGGCCTTGTTGACTAGTTTGATTGTTTTGCTCCTATATTTCATAATTGCTGTTGTTGTGGAGGCCTTACTCTTCCATCCTGCAGATCCAAACTTGCAGTTTGCTAGGACCAAAGTGCTGCAATTGATGGCCTCTTGAGAGATGCATGTCCTTTGTTTTTTTGAAGATGAAGCCAATGCATCTCATCCTTCAAAATTTTCAAGTGTGTTTGAAAGTAAATTATAATATATCTGTGCAAAGTTTTGGAGAAATATCCAACTATGGTTCAAATGTTCAATGATTTGTGAGTATTTATGGAAATATGTTTGATAAAATTGGATAATATTGTTGCAGCCTTCGAGTAAATGGTTTTCTGTAAATTTCTAGGCATTTAAGCAATAATTCTTTTTATTTGTGGACAGAACTCATGCTTCCATTAAAACATTTTTTGCCTTGCATTTAAGAATTGAAAATTAATCCGCAGGCCTTTCAGGCATGTTTGTAACGAGAAAACCCAGGGAAAAAAATCAAAGGTTACTTGTTTATTTTGTTTTTTTTAATTGCCAGGTTGGGTGAAAGTAGAATTTGCAGTATTTTATACTTGATTTCAACCAGAATGATCATTTCTTTGCATTCTTCTTTTGCTTTTATCAAATTCTTTCTATTTTCTTTTCTTTCATAGATCAGCTCTCATGTCTGTTATGCCCCTATAAATATTTTTCAAGCTTACCTCTTCTTTTAGAAAATGCAGACCATCTCATCATCTAGCATTATCAGCATGAGACAATAAACTGCACGAGCTCTCAAATAGGAATTATGGCATGTAGCTGGTGGACGCTAGGCAAACTAGGGATAGTCACCACAAGCTAGTTAGTTTTTTATTATTTTTTTTGATATCATTAATGACGGTCACCATTTTGTGTTCTAACCTTTGTGTGCAGAGGCACAAGCAAAAGGCTTTGTCAGTGACGTTCATGCAGAAAAAATATTAAAAGAGATGGAGTTAGATTAAATGGAATGTGGAGAAGGCTTCAAAGCATGGACATAGCCAGGAACAGGCATGGAAGAAACGACTCCATAATAATAATGGCATCTGCCTCTTATGAAAAAAATTCATATAAATCTAATATAATTTGTGTAAGTTCTTCTGATCATGGGATGCTATAAATGGTCATAAATAGACCTACTGTTAGGCATAAAAGGGGAGGGTGTGCTGGGAAACAGGTGGGGCCCCTTCAAATTGAAGCATGCTCCACTGAAATCATATAAAGGCAACACGTTCAGCTTAGCCTACAAGCATCCTGGGGGTAGCAAAGGCAGCAGATCCCATTTTCCAGAGTTGAAATTTATTCTTCATAATGTGACAAGGTTGCTGGTTTCTGTTTTCACGTTTCTTTTCCATCGGTTGATTATTGGAAGAACAATGAAACACAATGTCACTTGACTTATATGTACAGAAAGAAATTAATTAATAAATTATTTTGCAGTGCATTTTTGCCTGTATTTGGTCCTGTAGTGTATCAATGTATGTGTTTGTATTTTTTGCAGTGTAATAATATATGCTAGAGTGGTAACATATTCAACAGAATAATTTCTGCAATATAGTAAAATTGTAAAAATAAAACTTTTGGCTGAATTTTGCCAGGGGATATATAAATAAGAACCATAAACTTAATACAATGACAAAACTTAATACAATCATATATTAATAGAATTATATATTATATGACACTATATTTTTGTCGTAAGTGTTTGATAAGATCTATTTGGAGTTGAGAATGGATTCTTTTTTCTCTAATATTATGATGACAATGAATAAACTCTTTAAATCCGGGTGTAGAGCCAACTGACACTGAATCTACTTTAAGTTATGTCAAATGTTCACATTTGAGCTCTTGTTTTCCATTGTCATCTCGTTCATCTTTAATGATCATATTATTTAAAATTATACATGCTTATCATTATTTCATTTAGTGTTTCAGTGTGGTAAAACCTTGCAGGTCCAGGAATTATAACAAATCATGCTCAAAGGACACTAAAAGCATGCTCTACATCCTTCCTTGCGGATTCTCGAGTTGAAGGAAAATATTTTTCCTTGTTTCGGTGTGGAGAAGAGATAATTTTAACAAATGTTGCTCATTATAAATAAATGACATCAGCAATACAATACCCTATTATATAGTTATGGCCATTAATAATGTAATTAATAGTTGGAGCATGCCCTTGAGCAAGGTTAGTAAATATAAATGATCTATGAAACACATTTATATCATTATAAAACCTTAACAATCCAAAAAAAAGCATGCCAAATCCATAAATTGTATGAAGTCATTGGCTCTAAAATAATTGTTGGTTCAAAGATATTACTAGAATACATACCATGCCGAGTAGTTGGACAGTTCTTCCACTTCCAATGTATGCAGTCAATGCTTCCTAACATACCTAAAAAGTCATGTTTCCCACCAATTGTGAGTAATCTATGTTATCGTTATTAGGTTTTCTTAAGTACTTTTTGAAAAAATTAAAACAACAGCTTTGACAAATATTCTTATGCTTCTTAATGCAGTATTTTCAAATATTCATCTATAAAATCACTTGTGGCACTATATGCAAGCATTCTTAGAGCCATTGTTATTTTTTGAAGGTAAAAAAGCCAAGCCTTCCTGAATTATATCGTCTTTGGTCAAAATAAGGTTTATAAGGTTTTACTGCAGCTTGGATACAAAGAAATGGAGAACGACTCATTTGAAACCTCCTCTGAAAATTTGTGTGAGAATAGATTGGAAAATCAGCAAATTAATCATGAAATAGATTTTGGTGGGCTTGCAATCGATTATGCCTTATAAATTTACGTGATTTTTTAAAAGAATGACGTGAGCTTAATATTTCTTCTTCCAATGCAAGTTGCCTTGCTATCTTAAAATCTTTATCAAAATGTAAATCAAAAAGTGTCATTTTATGAAAAAGTGATCGATCCATTATAAGAGAATAAAAAGAAAAATTGTTCTACTACCACCGTCAGCCCTACAGTTTCACCAAACCACACAATTAACATATTGTGAAAAAAAGTTCTATTATATAATTACCATTGCTAAAAAATTGCTAGAAAATAATAAGAATGCTACATACCCAGTTAATAAAGGGAAAAAACCAATTCATTACATACAAGCCTAAAATAGTATTATCAATTCAATTAAGTTACAAGAGATAATAAATACCAACATTAAAAAAACTGTGGCCATCTTAGCTCGGTTCCCATTTGTGTCAAGTTTCAGTTTGGACTTTTGTACAACCAGGCCTTTAACCAAGGGCCGCAAACCCAGTGTATCTTGACTAGGACAAGCATGCTAGATCTGTATACTATTATGTGACGAGCAAGCTACAACAAATTCAAACAGATAAATATTCTTGAACCATTACAATTAACTAGAATAATAAAACAAATAAAATGTAGTCTGACAGTTGGGCATGGTATGTATTTTGGGTATAATTGTGGCATGGCATGGTATTGTAATGGGTATAATTGTTATGCTACAAGCATGTTATATATGTATAATTATAACTAGAATTACAAAACAAATAAAACCTAACAGATAATTCTATAACAAATCAAATCCATTACAATTATACCCACCAGTATAAGATATGACGAGCTAGAAAATCAACAAATACAACAACATTATTAAAGACACACATTCAAAACACAAATTCATAACACCACACGCATCATATATATCCACAAAAACGCCCAAAAAAGCTGAAACACCTAAAAACATAGCAATGACAATCAACAATACCTGTAAAGAAAGAGAGAGAGAGAGAGAGAGAGAGAGGGATTTAAAAGCATGAGTTCATCAACTAAAGCATTGACGTTAAATTTATAATTAAAATTTATAAAATATAATTAAATAAAATGCGTGGTTTATATTTTATAATTGTAAATTTAGCCGAAATTGTAATTATAAATGTTAATTGCATATTTATTTATAAATTTAAATTTAAAATTTCAATTAAACTTTTATTTTAAATATTTATTAAAAGTTTAAATTGTAGTTTTAATTAATTTATAAATGTATTTGTGTCTCTATAAATTTTATATTGATTTTTTTATTAATGATACATGTGTGTATATATATGACATTAATTTTACAAATCATTTTGGTTTGGATCGTCCGATTTTACTATTTATAAAACGAGGTGTGTATTTATTGAAATATTATTGAACTGATTAAATACTTTTTAAATTGTATATACATGATTAAATGATTAAACTATCAAGTATTCTCAAAATATATATTTTAACTAAAACATTTGGATTTTATCCTATTGATTTCTCAAATTTGAAAAAATAAAGTTATATTTTATTATATTTTTAATTAAAACGCATATTTCAAGATACTTTATATTACCGCATGTACCATTTAACCACTTATTCTAATAGGTTTTTTATTTGAGTTAAACCTAAAGTAATAAGCTCTCTATCCAACTTTAATAAAAATAAAATTAAGATAAAGATGATTGTTAAATTTAAGAGTGAAGAAATCATTTTCACACTAGTGCAACGATGCAAAGAAGTCACCCAGAGGAGAAGTGCGTATCAAACAATCAATGAGGAATCAAACCAAATAAAAAAAATGTATTTGGTTTGGGGTTAAGGTTCACCCGTATGAAACCAATTAACCAAATAAAAGTTGGAATCAAACCAAAAAAAAACAAAAAACAAAAAACAAAAACAAACTGGGACTGGAAAGAACCCCACGAGATTTAGGTCCTTGCCTTGCCTCTTATGCGTCGTACGTATCCCCCCTCTCTCTCTCTCTCTACATTTCTTCTCTGAGACAGCCATTGGCGTGAACTCCTCGAGCTTCCTAAGATCCAATGGATTGTCTGTTGACGTTTTAGGAACCTTCCGTTAAATCCAATGGCGGCGCGGTGCATCCTCGTCCTTGTCGCTACTCTCCCGTGCCTCTTCGGCCTCCTCTGCGCCAGCTCCGGTGATTCTGATCCAATTTACAGGTAACTTCCCCGTCTACTTGAATCTCTTTTTTAATCGTCGCTAGTCGTGTCTGACCTTAATTAGTTTGATTTTTCCGACTTGTCCTTGGATTGTGTCGGGGATGTAAGTACTCCTGTTGTTTGTTGGCCGGCGAATAGGAAGACAAGGTAACCAGATATAAGTTTATGTCGTCTGGGTTGATACCTTTGTGTTAATCATTTAATATTACTCCATGAATTTTTATCCCGTAAGTGTGTATGTAGCATGACTTATAGAGATAAGCTAAACGATATTCACAGTCATAGTAGGCTCTATGACTCTCTTAGCCGTTGCAGATCAATAAATGTTTGTGCAACGTGCTTGCAGTATTGTATTGGACGGTTATGTTCTTTTCCCCATCCTCCGAAGAATTGATAGGCTGGCACGTCGTTACCCAAAGGTTACTCAACCCTAACTCATTGGTTTGATTACATGCCCAGGGTTATCCACCCTGCTGTGAGTCTGTCGCAAATACTAAGTCACTAACTATTTATATTTGTATTCTTTGATTTGTTTTATTGCTTTTTTTTTCTTTTTCCTCTTCTTTTTTGTATTCTTCTGTTTTTTCCTGGGCCATGTATGAGAAGAATGTAAACTATGCTATATTGGAGAAAAAAACACTGAAGGTAATATGATAAATTTTGTTGCTTGGGTTTTTGCAAAATGAAGGCGGGCGTCACTTTGTAAATTTTACTACTTGATGTGTTGTTTACTGCTCTTTGGTGGCATTGTGGTTTGTTCTCGCAAGTGCCTTACCAACAGGTTAGAATGTATCAGATAAGGCTAATAGAGAGGTTGTTTTATTTAGGAGTGCCACATAAAACAATAAAACAGCGCCACTTTATTTAGCAGTGCCATTTTTTCTTACTTATCCAAAAAAAAAAAAAAACAGTGCCACTTTTTGTTGGGCCAAAAAAACATTGTTGTTGTGTGTGTGGTACCATAATCTAATATAATGAGCTGATGAGTGATATTCATTTGATCCGTTTGTTTTGTGGGAAATGAGTTTTCAAAAAAAAAAAAAAAGAAGAAGAAGAAGAAGAAGATTTTCTTCATTTTCTGGAGTTTGATAAAGTTAGGAAAATAATCAGTGTAAAATTAAATCTTGGTTAATGAAGAATGTTATTGTATTTTTTATGAAAAATGATTTTTAAAATTTCAAATCTAGACGTGAACTTAGTGTTGAATAGCTAGATTTGAATTCTGCTCATCTTGAATTCCAAAGGCTACATAACTTCAAAAGGTTTGATTCCACGCACCTTTTATTCTAAAAGCTTCAATGATATCACCAAGAACATCCTTTTAATGTGCACTCCTCTTCTTTTATTTATTTAGTTTATTATTTATCGTTTTTGTAATGGGCTGGGCCCATGCTGGATTTATTATAACCTAGTATAAATAAAGAAGCAGTGCAAGCTAGAAGGGTTAACATATTTCTCTCACTCTTATGCCACCTCTATTGATCTTATTTATACTACACTTTCATGTTATCAAAGTCTATCAATAAACCCTAGGTTTGATTGGGGTTTAACTTCTCCCTTCCTTTTCTTTCCTTCTCTTTTTCTTTTTGGTCTTCTAGTGGACAAAGTTATCTGTGGCTTTTAAGCCACCAAACCAGTCGACCAAGATAGGTGTCGACTATCCTTTTCTCCAATCCAAAGGTATTTGCTTGATTTCTTGAGACTTAGTGGTGTCTTGATTTGGTCCTGTAATGACGATGGGGCAAAATGATTCTGGCTGTGATTTAGGGGCAGAAACAATCTTAAATTTTGGTGGTGTTGTCTCTTTCCCAACAAGATTGACTGATGAAAAGCTAGAAGGGCATTGAATTTTCAGATTGGGCTGAAAACAATTCTTACTTGTTTGATGGGTGTGAATAGAGCCAATTATTTCACTGACGTGCCACCCCAATCTATATATTCTAATTACTCAAACTAGGAAATTGAAGAGAATCATATATTCAGCTTCACTTGAACTCCATGAATTGGAAGATTAAAGTCATGGTTGCCCGGTTTGAGATATGTGGATTCGTTGACTATGTTGTGTTCAAAGACGAACAATAAAACTCGTGTTTGTGAGATTTTGAAGAGATTGTTCAAACTTGCTCGGGGAGAACAATCTGTTCAGGAATTATTACTGAGTTTCAGACTTCATTTGATGAGCTTGATATGGTGTGGCATATTCCAACAACTACTAAGGAGATGATTGAACAACATGAGCAATTAGGTGTATGTGCTTCCTATCTGCCCTCCATCCATAGCTTGAAACTATTAAAATTTAAAATTAAGATTTTATCCAAAAAGACATCACTTACTTTACTTGTCTAGAGGCATATAATTGATTAATCAGTGTTACTATTGGGACTCATACTTTACCAACAGAATCAAAAGTAAGTGATAAGTCAACCTTATCCTTTCCTATTAGGGGAGGCCGGGTTGGTCATGGAGGGCATGAAGGTAGAGATCAACGTGTTTATCATCATTTTGGTGGTGTTGGTCATCTCATGAGCAACTATTACAAGTTGTATGGTTATTTGGGTATAATAAGATAGCTAATATTACTATTTTCAAAACTTTAGAATTTCTGAATTCCTCATCGTCATCATGAAAGATGATGATTGAGGTGACCAATGAAGAGATTGCTTGTTATACACAATAGGTGGATGGGCAGATCTCTATTGTTATTTATACATAAACAGGTGACCATACAATATATGTTTCCATTTTTCATGGTGAATTGATTATCAAACAATTATATTGTCCAATCCCATTTTATCATATTGGTTCTCTTTCAGGATCTTTTGACAAAGAAGATTATTAATAGATGACAAGTTAAAGGGGAAGTCTATGTAATTGAGGCCACACCATCATCAATAACTTGCTCTACTACGTCACCAAGTCCCCTGTGATTTACTATTTCTTTGGTCATCGGGCTACTACTTGTTTCCTCAATTTCATATTGTTCCCATTGAGTGCAAGTCATGTCAATTTACTAATCACCATTGTGTGTGTTATTTTCCTAGTGTCAATAAAAGAGTATCAGTTCCTTTT
The DNA here is from genome assembly GCA_023512835.1 of Taxillus chinensis. Classification (NCBI taxonomy): domain Eukaryota; kingdom Viridiplantae; phylum Streptophyta; class Magnoliopsida; order Santalales; family Loranthaceae; genus Taxillus; species Taxillus chinensis. Next base: position 32,925,737 of record CM042087.1, read on the forward strand.
AAGTTAGTGCACTCCGATGTACAGAGATCTTGTCCAATTGTATCCAAACTTGGCTTCAAATATTATATAACTATTGTTAATAATCATTCATGCATGATGTGAGTTTATTTAATGAAAGATTGTTCTAAGTTTGTTTTTAAATTGTTTTTGTGAATTTTTTTTACTAGATTAAAACTCTGTTTCCTACCTCCATTAAGTGGTTGCACAATGATAATGGTAGGGAACACTTATCTTCTTAGTTTGTATCCTTTCTTTCTCACCATGGAATTGTTCATAAGACTTCTTGTCCTAATACACCTCAATAGAATGCTGCAAGAATAGACATTTGTTAGAAGCTGCTTGTGCTATCTTATTTAAGCATGCTATTCCAAAACATTTTTGGGCTAATGCAATCTTGATTGCGTACTACCTAATCAATCGGCTCTCATTTGTTATATTTAATGGTGATATCTCATTTAATATCTTATTCCCTACTTGATCTCTATTTCCTATTCTCGATGTGTATATTTTGTCTGTGATACTTGATGTAATATTTCTAAGCTTGATCCCCAAGTCTCTTCATTGTCTCTTTTTGGATTATTCTCGGAATCAGAAGGGTTGTTTCTTTCTTAATGTAGGTCGTTATGTTGTCTCAATCTTATAGTGCCCAAGATAGTTCATCACTTCATTGGCTTCCTATCTAGAAGAAGTTCTTGTTCCATTTCCTATCCCTAGCACACCTAGCCCTGTCCTTGAAAAATCTACTACCTCCATGACCCCTCCTACTTTGTATGGCTGTGTACCATCAGCAAGTAGCTCTGTTGGATTCTTTGCCCTCACCCAATTTGGCTTTTGATGCATGGGATCCTTCCTTGGTTAACTCTCTACCATAAGCCTCTCAAGTGGAAATGGACAATACCCTCTTATCAAAAGATAACTCTATTGCCCTTCATAAAGGTATTTGTTCTTCGCACCAAAACCCTCTTAATGTTCATTCATATAAAGATTTGGTAATTGGTACATTAGATTCTATCTCTATTCCTCGAGGAGCTTCTTACGGTCTATTAGTTGTAAATAGGTGTACATTATTAAGGTAAATCTAGATGGTTTTTTTTCTCGTCTAAAAGCTCATCTTGTGGCCAAGGGGTATGTTCAACAGTATGGTGTTGATTATTTTGAGACTTTTTCACTTATTGCCAAAATGACATCCGTTTGATCATTTATTTCTTTGGTTGCTTCTTATGGTTAAATTCTTCATTAACTTGAATTGAAGAATGTTTTCTTGCATGGACTGTCATCTTAGGAAAGATTTTGATTGCGGATCACTTGCGGCGCTGGGGCTTTGTTCTGGTTAATCGGTGTAACATGTGTAAATCTTCGTTGGAACACGTGAATCATCTTTTCATTTATTGCCCTTATGCCAGGGGTTTGTGGGATATAGTTATGGGTTTTTCAGTATCTCGTGGGTGATGCCTTCGTCTCTTCGCGCGTTGTTTGTCGGTGGTTGAGCAGTGTGGGGTGGCATTCAGCGGTGTAAAACATGCGAGTTTTTGAGGATCAAGAGCGGCCCACTGCTGAGCTCTCTTGTACTTTTTTTCGTCCTTTGGGTGATTGGTTGTATGCTTCAGGCAGGATGTGTTTTTATTTCATTTGGGATGTTGTGGATGGTTGTACTTTTTGATTGGGTTGTCATCTTCGTTTTTATATTCTTACATCTCGTGCATTTCTTGTGTGTGTTTTGATTTTCGTAAATAAATAAATTTTCTTACTTATCCAAAAAAAATATTTTCTTGCATGATTAACTTGATGAAGAGGTGTATGTGGAGCACCTCCCAGCTTTGTTGCTCAGGAGTCTCATAAGGTTTGTCAATTTTGACATACACTATATGGTCTTAAACAGTCTCCTCGTGTATGGTTCAATAGATTTAGCACTGTAGTTATTTGAGATTTTGGCACTACACAGAAGGATATAGTTCGGTTTTCTATCATAATTCCTTTGCAAGGCATATCTATATCATTGTTTATGTGAATGACATTGTCATTAGACTCATTACTAGCATCTCAAGACTCAAGGATCTTGATTCTTTGGGGTATTTCCTTGGTATTGAGGTGTCTAGGTGGAAAGATGGTATCTTTTTTTTGTCAATGAGTTTATAATTGGTCCTTGTTTTTCACATTGGGACTTGTTTTAAGAACAGTAAAATACTTGAAAAAGGTGTTCTGTATCACAATCAAGGTGATACTCATATTGAAGCTTTTTATTATGCCGATTCTCCTCTTGATTGACAATCCACATCAGGTTTTGTTATTCTTTTGGCCAATACTATTGTTGCGAAATGTGGAAGAGTAAGTAGCGAAATGTGGTTACACATTCTAATTATAAAGCGGAGCAGACTATCGTTCCACGTCCAATACTATTGTTGAGATTATATGGTTGTAATAGTTGTTGACTGAGATTGGTTGTTTAGCCTAGTATCCTGCCCGATTGTGGTGTAATAATCGATCAACTTTATATATTAGAGATAATCTTATTTTTCATGAGAGGAGTAAACACATTAAAGTTGACTATCATTTTATTAGACGCTTTGTTGAATGATATCATTCAGTTTGGACACATTTGGACTTAGAGATCTCCACTAAGCCAACTATTGAAAAGAGAATTGATTTTATTTGTAACAAGTTAGGCATGATGGATATTTGTGCTCCAACTTGGGGATGGGTGTTGAGAATGCTCTCTTAATGCACTTTTAACTTAACCTCATAGGACCTCATAGCTTAACTTAGTAGTTAGTACTGAATAGTTTTGATTTAATGACGCATATCTTGAATTCCAACATCTTATATTCCCATTCAAAAGGTTTAATTCCCTGCAGAAGAAACCAATGGCTGTCTCATATGGTTAGAACCAGGGGGAGAACACTTTGTGAAAAGGAAGGCATAATGAAATCTCAATTGACTTAGGTTTTACTCTAGTCATTGAGAAATATGTTAGCATTTTTTTATTTATGCTATTTTCCTTCTTGTTCACATTTTGGTGATTCAAATCGGTTCCTTTGGTTAGGGCATGTATAGAGCAATGTGAGAAGTCTGGCTGTGTGGGGGATAAATGCTTCCAGCACTGTAGATTCTCTTCTGATGGAAAACCCATTGATGGTCCGTGGCATATGCAAGAACCACTCTATCTTCGTTGGAAACAATGGGACTGCCAAAGTGATTGTCGGTACCACTGTATGATTGATAGGGAAAAGGAAAGAGACAAACTCGGCCATGGGCCTATCAAATATCATGGGAAGTGGCCTTTTCGGCGTGTTTATGGGATACAGGTTTTGACTTTTGATTTATTTATCTATTTTTTTAAAATGTAACTATGAATATTAATTATGGTGTCCTCTATTCTGTTGCTTGTATTCATGTTTACAGGAACCTGTTTCTGTTGCTCTTTCGGCATTAAATCTTGCCGTGCAATTCCATGGTTGGCTGTCTTTCTTCATCCTCTTGAACTACAAGTTGCCTTTGAAGCCAAATAGGAAGACTTACTATGAATACACTGGTTTATGGCATATATATGGGATGTTATCAATGGGTGCCTGGTTTTGGAGTGCAGTTTTCCACAGTCGGTTAGCTTCTTTTGATTCTCTCTCTCTCTCTCTCTCTCTCTCTCACACACACACACACACACACATTCAAAGTCCAAAGACCAAACAAATAAAGGAGAATGAAGAGTTTTCAGACACAGAAAAGGAACATCAGGCCTTACAGAGTGGAAAAATTCCTATATATCCGTACTTATTAATTATTACCTCCAGAAGAAGGTCTATTTATCCTTCTTTTAGGAGTATTAATCGTTTCTAGATGCATCTTTATACTTTTTGCTTATTTTCCATGACCTGCTATACTTTGACCAATATATTTGCAGTGCTGTGGATCTAACAGAAAAGCTATATTATTCGTCTGCTGTGGCATCCCTTGGATTTGCTCTCATTCTGTCCATTCTGAGGACTTTCAATGTGAGAGATGAGGCTGCTAGAGTCATGGTTGCTGCTCCATTGCTTGCATTTGTGACAACCCATATCTTGTATCTGAACTTCTATAATCTTGATTATGGTAAAATTACCCCCCTGATAATTGTGAAATGGAAAACAATATAATGATGCCTATAGTAATTTCCACATGATAAAGATGCTGTATAGGGAGATGAATTTTGATCGTCTAAAATTGCAACTGTTTAAACATTTGAACTCAAAAGGTATATATGTTGAATCAACATGAACTCATTGCCATTATGTGGATGCGGCTGTGAAAGTCCTTTTCTGTTGCCATGGTCAATTATATGACATCTTTAAATTAGTGCACATTCAACTTTAACCATTCTTATACTTGCAAGTTATTTCATTTTGCATGTGGATGCACTGCCATATCTACCTACTTTCTCATGTGCAGTCATTATTTGTAATGAGCTTATCACCTGCCCCTCAGTATTTTATGTCCCTCTCTTTTATGTAACTTTTGTTTGATCTACTCGTCAAGGAATTGGTGCAAATCTTATTATTTTGAAGTGAGAGTTGTGGATAACAATTTTTTATTTCCTAAAATACCTTCATCAAATAATTTTGATTTAATGAAAAATAAATAAGATTATTTAATTAAAATTAATATAAATATTTCAGTAAAATAACCCAAAAAATTAATAAAGAATAGTGATAAATTCATTAATAAAAATATAATACAAATATATTACTAAAATAAGAAAGACAAATAAAAAATCAAGAATTTATATATGGCTTCAAATTTCTTAAAATAATATAATCAAATAAAATTAATTTAGTTTTAAACATAAATTGTAAACTAGTTTTAAAATAAAATAATAGTTCCAAATTATCAAAAAGCTAATTTTAAAAATAATACAATAAAAACACAAATACAATCATAACACTAAAGTAAAAAAACATTAGAACTTCTACTTACCTAAAATATCCCAATTAAATAAACATATTTTGCTTAAAAAATTACTAACTAATTTAAAATAAATAAACAACTATATAATAAAATTATTTTATTACTTAATTTGCAAAAAAAGTAAAATATAAAACTATAATATACTACAAACTAATAAATGATATAAAATCATAAATTTTTTTTAGAACTATATTGTGGTTTAAAATATAATTTTATTAAGTAAATATGTATTATATATAATATACGTAGACATGAATGGAATAATTTGAGTTTTTTTGTTTAAAAAAATGTTTCATTCATGGTTTTATTATATGTTTGTATGAAATATTTTAATACAATATAATAATTAAAATAGGTATAGTAATGGTTAGGGTAATAAATCATATAAACATGCTGACAAAGTTTTAAAAAAAACATGTAAATGAAAGCAGTGGTCATCAATGCATGCTGCATGAAATGTCTTGGATTTGCTAAATAAAAAATAAAAATCATGATCATGAAACACTTTAGAGATACTGAAAAAGTGAGGTTGGGATTATTTTAATTGTCAACCAATTGTTTTTATTTCCATTGAGTACAACTCTAAAAAAGAAGCAAAGTTATGCTGGACATCTATAATTTGTGGTCTAATAATGACATTTATCTGATCACAGCAACCTGTTGCTCTATTGATTTTGAGCTTTTCAAGGTTGAGTGAAGTGTCTCTGAGTTATACTAATTGCACTCTTGCTAGGATCCATCTTATATTTTTCCTTTTTTTTCTCACCGCCTAAGATTACAGTTTAGGACCTTTTTTTCCTTCAGAATGGCTCTCTTATTACTTGAATTTACAGGGTTGAATATGAAAGTGTGTGTGGGCATGGGAGCTGCTCAAGTTTTATTATGGACAGTCTGGGCTGGCATCACTCGCCACCCATCACGCTGGAAGTTATGGGTAGTGGTTTTGGGAGGAGCTATTGCTTCACTTTTGGAGGTTTATGACTTTCCACCCTACTGGGGTTATGTCAATGCACATGCTGTTTGGCATGCCACCACCATTCCTCTCACCTACCTCTGGTGGAGCTTTGTCAGGGATGATGGTGAGTTCAGAACCTCAAGCCTCATCAAGAAGGCAAAATAGTGGATCATGAGGGCCAAGAAGTAGGATTCTCTAATCTCATGCTCCAGGTTGTATCACGAACTACAAAAGAATATTCTCGCCCAATTGTTAATTCATCTAAACATATGTTGAATATTTCTTGATTTCTAATTATGTAGTTTCACACTCTGTCGTTTTATATTTTGATTTGTGTACACACTACAATATTTAATCCAGGCTTTGTATTGTGGATTAAATTAATTTATTTAGGAAACAAATCTATGTTTTCTTTTATTAAATAGGTTGTTTGGGTGATTCGCATTGAGTTATAAATGTTTTTGTCAGAAGAGAAACTTAATCTCAAAAATGCTAGGTTTTTTTTATTCAAATTCATTGTGCATTTAGGCATTTGGTGTTAAAGTTTTTCTCCTACTTTACGAAGGGTTTTCTCTCCTGTGACAGGTGTTCTTCCATGGTTTGTGAGAGGTGTTCTCTTTTGTTAAATATTTTTTTTTTTTTTTAGTAAGGAGCTTTTTGCTTGTCAAGCAATCTTTTGATTTTTTTTTTTTGCATGAGCGATGGTTCCTTGTAGATTTACTTAACTTTGATTATAACGAAAAAAATCTTCACTCTCACTGTAGGTGTAGGTTAGATATTTCATGGAGGTGATTGAACAATGTATATTCATTGTATTTTCGATTAATTGTTATTTTCATGTGTTGATTGTATATGCATCTTTCCTCTGTGAGTGAGATTGGTATGCATAGTGGATTTCAATTCATTAGCTCTATAGGGGAGGTTCATCTTCACTTCGATTTTAGATTGAGTGACTTCAGATTATTATCTAAAAATAAATTTTCATTTGTTCTGATTACTTATTCGGGCCTAGCATAGTTCACTATATTGGGAGAGTGTCTTCAACCTTGACTTTTTTGAGAATTGTGTAATTTTTGAACAATGAAGATATATAGATATATAAATATATTTGTCTTGACTCCTCGAGATCACTTTATCAGATTTGCACGGTTTTGTGGGGATATGTGCACTTCTTACTTAGAGGTGATTTTTTTCAATGTTCTAATGCTTATTGATAGGTTTTCTCTGAAGGTGTGAGTTTGTTTTCTCAAGGTTGATGTTTTGGAAGCTTTCGTGAAGTGGGGGGTGCTCTGAGAATCAGGTTGAAATGGAGATTAAGTATTTTGTGATCAATAACGAGTTTGAGTTTTGTGGTGATATTTTTACTTTGATAGTTCATGTGATGGCAAGTTATATGCTCTCTTGTGCTAGACTATAAAAGTTTTGGCTAAACTTTTTGGCAGTTTGTTATTTAGCAACACTTCTCGTTCAATATTTGTAGAATTTCATATGAGGTTTATTCAAGCAGCTTATTACCATATAGATAATGAGCGTCATTGTGATAAGAGAGTTACTTGCATTCTCCTAAGTTCCTTGTTGATAAGAGTGTTACTTTTAGCGAAGCTTTTATGTTTCGTCAGAAGGTGTTTTCTATAACCATAAAAGTGAAGAACATAGGTCAGAAGGTGTTTTCTGTAACCATAAAAATGAAGGTGTTTTTGTCAGAAGGTGTTTTTGTCAGAAGGTGTTTTCGTCAGAAGCTTTTATGCATTTGCCTATGTTTTCGTCAGAAGGATATAATGGTTATGATGAAGCTTTAGGTCAATCTCAGGTTGAGTTATTGATTAGGATTTAGGAGACATCTCAAGATCTCATGTGCGGGTTGCAGTAAGAGTTTTGGAGCCCTGTTTTATAGTTATTATGATTACCAAGTTAGTTCCGTTTGATAAGTTCAATCATGGCTCCTGTTGGAACTTGCTTGATTTTCGTTCGGGATTGTTGCTCAAGTAGGGCTTTGTTGATCTCTTAAGGGCAGGTACTGGCCCTTTGTGACATATAGCTTTGTCAAAGCCCAGTTAGCCTGGTTGGACATGTAGCTCAGATGGAGCTTTGTTGTCCCATTTGGACTTTGCGAAAAGAGGAGCATGTGGAATTTTGGAGCTCGAAATTTTGTCTAGGGTTCAGCATATTATTAGAAGTCAAATTTAGTTTGAGGTTTGCTTAGGGCTTTTTGGGGGTTTATGTATTGTGCACTTATGGCGCTTGGTACGAAGAGGAAAAAAAACTCTTGGGTTGTGTGGAATTTCTCCGTGTGAGGTATTTTCACTTGTTAATGAGAATTTTTTTTCTTGATTAGTTCCGAAATTGTTTCTTGATAAACAATTTCATTGATTTATTCTTCTATGTGTGAGTTGTAGTTCATTATGATCTCTTTTTCACTTTGATTATAGTTGAAAGATTGCGGGTGTAAGTATCTCTGAATGATTAAACCCCCCCCCCCCCCCCCCCCCCCCCCCCCCCCCCACACACACACACACACACACACATATTGTCTTGTGTTGGTATGTCATAACATGCAACTTTTTTTCCTGTAGTATTTGCATTTCCCTGAACCCTGCACATGGTTGTGTTTCTTTGTTTTCAAATTTTACCAGGTGTTTCCTTAAAACTGTTTGTTTCAGGACCGTGAAGTTCGTAAAATTTTGGGTTGTGTGGAGTTTCCTTATGCCTCAGTTCAGCGATTTTCATAAGCTGGAAGTCAAAGCGATGATTGGATGCCTATTTTTCCGGGATTCATTCTTAGGATTTGTTTTGATGTTTCTAGATGAGGTGCAACATGGAGGTTTCACCAGCCAACCGGAGAGGCAACGGACCATTGAACTCCGTTGAAACAGAACAATTTGAAACCGGATGGCCCAAAATTTTGTGTTCCCTTTTTGTTTTTTTGTTTTGTTTTTTTGCTTTTATGTTTCTACTAATGGATGCGAATGGTCATTTTATTGATCCAGTTTGAATTTTTGAGTCACTTTCAGCCAAAAATAAGATTATTCTGGGTCATCTTCAACTAGAGTGTGGAAAACAAACGACTATTATTTTAGTCTCCGTTGACAATTGAAATTGGAGCACTATGCTATACAGCTATTGAGCCTATAAATATCATACAAACCACAAACCTTCCATAGCATGCTATGTGCGCATTTTGCATGGGGGCCGGAAACGACATTGGATATTCTATCCTCCCACCAGCCAGCAGTTTCGTCTCATGTTCCCATTAAGGTATCAGATTTTTTGAAGTCCCTTTACGTAACTTCACCCATCCGATCCGTACCCGGCTCTCAAAAACTAAGCCATACGCGCGTGTGTGTATATATATATATATATATAACATTATAATATAATATGTTCCGATTGGGGAGATAGGATACTATCTTTCGAAATATCTCTCTATATGGAATAGCTCCAAAGTGACGCGTCCACATCAGCCACCACCTCATCATAGTCATAGCTCCTACTATCCAGGCAATGCGGCGGCGGTGGCGGCAGCAGCATACCTTCCGCCATGCTCGCCAGCAGACCAGGCATCCCAAAAATGGCCTCCTCATCCATGTACGTGGCGACGACGTCGTTCCCCTCTGCCGCCGCCGAAGCGGACTCCATGGTCGCCTCGTCCTCTCCCGAACCCACGCTCTCCGGGACCTCCGCTGACCGGAACTCCTCCGCCGCCGCTGCAGCCGCCCTCTGAATGTCCCTCGCGTCCACTTCCCCCTGCGGGACCCGCAGTCGCCAAGCAGAGTCCGCGAAGTTGAGGCACGCGCTGCCGCCACGGAGCGCCAGCGCTGCCACGTCATGGGCCCTGGCCGCCATCTCCGGGTTGGGGAACGTGCCCAGCCAAATCCTGGTCTTCTTGTTGGGCTCGCGCACCTCGCACACCCACTTTCCCGAGCTCCGCTGCCTCACCCCGCGGTACACCGGGTGGCGTGTCTCATGGAACTTCTTCCGGCCAGCCTTCTTCTTGGGACAGCTCGCCGCCAGCGACATGGCGTCGGAGAAATTATTATTATTTCCCAACCGGCTCCCACCACTCCCGCTGTCGGACGTCGTCGGGCAAAGCTCCTGGAATTCCGCAGACGACCATGAATCGGGAGACCCAAAAGAGTGTTCCATTTCGCGGTTCTCTTTTAGTGCGTAAGAAACTGAAAGGCAGGAGTACTATAATCTCTGTCTGTAATAAATTGCGTTTTGTGTCACTCACTTAATTGCTCTCACTACCACCAGTAGCGAGTGAACATATTATATATATATAGAGAGAGAGAGAGAGAGATGTGTAACGTGAGAATAGTTTTCTCGGTACTGTGGTACGCGTAAGGTATTCTTAAAACACGCGCACGCGGCGTAGATAGTGAGTTAGTTGCGAGTCGCGACTTGGCGAGCCAAGCTGGCGTGGTGGACCACGTATTTTGCGGGTGCCTCGAACTCGGTGATGGATGGAGACGGGTCCGTCGACGATGCCAGCTGTGCTGGCCTTCAACGTTAAGGATTCTTGGATGGTTTGACCCATCGGGTGCCCCGTGGGGTTTGCGTGTGGCTCTCAGTCTCAGGTGTACGAAGTGCTGCCGTAGCACTCCACGACGAGTATTTTGTTTTTGTGGCGGCTGCCTGCCATAGGCTTGCACGACTAAATTGCATTCCCATGGAGTTGAGGACATCAAGCATGGGTCAAATTAGATTTTAAAACATACAAAACATATTTTGGTGTGGTTTCAAATATTATTAAATTTTAAAATAAATTAAAATTAAAATTTAATGTATTTAGCTGTTGCGATAATATATGTGTGGTCACGTTTCAATTATCAAGTTAATGCGATGATATAATTAATAATTATATATAAATATTTTAAAATAACTGAAATTTTTAATAAATTTAAAAGTTTAGTGACATAAAATCATAATAAAAAAATAAGAAGATGTTTAGAAGAATATTAAAGTGGAAATTTTAATATTCGTTACTAATTTTAAATTAAAATTATATTATAAAATAAATTAAATAATATTTTATCATTTAAAAAAACAAACGGTTCTGTAAAATTCGGCCAAGTTAGTTGGGTTTTTCTGGGTTTTTTTTTTTTTTTGCAAAAATGGTCCAATCAAAAAATCAAACCGGTTAAGTGTTCAGGTTATCAGTTCACCGGTTGGACCAGCCGAGTCGATCCGGTTCTGATAACTATGATATTATTCCCAAAGAAATTGCTAATTTCATTTCCTTGGTCGTACCAAACATGAGAGAAAGGAAAAATATTTAATTTATTTTCATTTCTTTCTCACATCACAAATGTTAGGATGGGGATCCATAGGATTGGGCAATATTATAAAGATAAAAAAAAGTAAGTATTTTTAAAAATTTATAAATTCACATTTCAAAATAAAATAATAAAATAATATTTTACAACTAATCCTGTAATTTATATATGTATACATTTAAATACATGAAATAATATTCAAGTTTAAATATATATATTTTTCATATCTAAACAAACTGTATTTTAAAACTATCATATTTAAATAACCATATATTTAAAATTATCAAATATAAATTATATATCTAACCAAATAGAAAAAGTTTATGAAATAGTCTGTGAAGTGAATTCAACGCAAAAAATCATAATTACTAAGAGAGCTAGAGAAAGAGAAAAGGCAAATAAAGGCTATGCCGGTGTTTTATAAACACACCACCATATATATATATATAATCTTTTTTATTTTTTATTATCATATCATGCAAAACAAATTAGATCTGCAATCTCGAAGTCCTTTAAACTCTCTATGCCTTATGTCGATTTATTGGCGTTGTCAATCGCCACCATCATTGTCGCCAATCTGTAGTGTGTTCATCTAACTCCTCCCGATTTGTTCTTGTGTTTGTTTATCTCCGCATCTGATCTATTTGTGTGTTTTATCTCTCGCGATTTGTTTATCTATGTGATTTAAGATATGAGAGGTACCAAGTGCATTTATGATTCAATGTCTATGGGCATTTTAAAGTATATATGATTTTAATATCTATGAATCTATGTTTTCCTTTGTTTACTTATTTTATATCATCAATGGATATTATTCATTTTTTAAATTACTTTCTAAGGGCTACAATATGTGATTAGTTAAAATTAGGACTAAGTTAGGACCATATTTCAAAGGTTTGTCCTTAAAAAAAACTTATTCTTTAATCTTTATTTGGTCATTTAAATAATAAAATAATAATGTACTTGTTAACAAGATAGTTTTGGTTGTAGTTTGGTCTAATTATGAATTTGAAGTTTTGACTATTTTAGGTATGTGTATTTTAAATAATTAGAAACTAATTAGCTAAGAGCATTAGTAGTGGAATAGCTAAATATTTTAATAAATTTATCTATATTAAGTAATAATGGGAACAAAATTGTACTTTAAATTTGTGTGTTGGTTATAAACTTTGTTAAAATTTTAAATTTGTCAATGGTTAATCAGATTTGGCTAATAAGTGTTTTGAAGTTTCGAATTTTAGCAAATTTTGTAGTCAAGACATAGATTTCAAGTATAATTTGTTGTCAATATTGATATATGTAGATAAATTTGTTGAAATATTTAGCTACTCTACAACAAATACTCTAAGGGATCAAATCAGACCATTTTTGTAAAATATATATAGGGAAGATGAAACGAAAATTAAGTTATTAGTTTCCTCATAACCCTAGTTGTCATTATTGAGAGAAAGAGAGATCTTCAACGTTATTTGTGTTCATCAACTAAGGAGAACCAGAGCATGTAACAGGCCGTTTATTCCATTATTCTTGCATAATTGAGGTAAAAAAATCATGTTTAGATTTAAAAGTCGATAAAAATAGTGATTATAAAGAATACTTGTATGTATTTAGAAATTATAACTATACTTTCCATACTTAAATAATGTCCATACTTGATCTCAACTAAGGATGACAATAATGGCCTGATCCATCTCGACCTGAGCAGTTTTTCTTGGACCCTCCCGCCTTAAAGAGACAACGGGGTGGTCATAGGTATTGGTCATTCCGCCCCGACTTTTAAAAAAGGTTTTTAAATACTTTTATCTTAAAATGCTCACTTCGTCCTGATCCACCACACTCATTAATCCTGTCTTACACCGACCCAAACACACCCGAACGTGTTTATGTCACACACTACCCAGTCCCCACTCCCATCCCATTGTTATCCCTAATTTCAACCAATTAAAACGTCACTATTTTAATTAATGTCCAAATTATGGTGTTGTTTGAGGTTAAGGCTTGGATTAAAGAAGGTCAATAAAACATTGTTCTAATTAATGTCTAAATTAGGATTATCTAAATTAATGAAGCCAATTGGATCGGGATAAGAAGTGTTCGGTTCCAAATAACGTCTAATTGGATTGGGAGAAGAAGTGTCTGGATCCAAACAATTGAATTCGATAATCACCTAAGCCCTTGCTTGATTTTATATATTGATTACAATTCCACACTTTTGGTTGTTTGTATTAAAATTTAGAATTTCACTAAGTGTTAAATGTATCCGGACTAAAATCCAAGTTCAAAAAGAATAGATGTTCTAGGGATATTAATTTAATACAAGTCAAAATTGTCTATAAGAGATCATATATATAATCCGATATTGGATTACCATATAGGGTTCAAAAAGAAAAGGCCAAAGGATCAGCTGAAATAAATGCAAGATAAAAGGAATTGAAGTGGGATTCACAATACTAAATTAGACTATAATTCATAATTGAAATCTAAACTCGATTCGTAATATAAACTCAGATTTTTAATATAGTATTGGATTTGTAATCTAGCTTCATATTCATAATCTAGTGTCGGAATATTTGTAATCCAATCTCAGATTTGTGATCCAATGTCAGTTTCATAATCCTAGATAAAGCTTAAATTTAGCTCATATTCAATGCCCATCATCGGTATTGAAATCCTATCGCAGAGTCATCATCAATATTCATAATGTCTCTCCAAGTCATGTAGGGTTTTTACCTCCAAGATTTATTATCCACAAAATCCAAAATGCGACATACGAGACGTGGCAAGCTATAATTTTTCGACAAACGTAATTATGATACATTGTAAAGGCGTGATGTGATTAAATCCTTTATGAGTTCTGAAAAAGATTGATGGGTGAAAGATTAAGATTTGTAAAATTAATTCAAACAATACCCATGAGGAAGATCAGAACGCCTACTGTGCAAAATCATATAGTTTCTCTAAGGCATAAATAGGTTTAAACCTAAGAGTACTTTTTTGGAACAAAAAGTTTTTAAGAAAAAAAAAAGTTTTCATCAAAGTAAGTTCAATCCTAAAAAAAATCTCAAGTCCGTGTATTTAAAGAAGTAAAAATCCAAGTTTGATCAGAAAATTATTCTAAGACTTCTCCTTACTCTGTTATAATAATGGTATGTTGACATTATACTTTATAAATCAATTGACTACAATTGTATTATTATCAACAATTAATAATATAATGGTTAAAATGTATCAGTTTAATTGTTTTCCACGAATACTTTACATTGCAATCATTATATTATTTAAAAAGGTGCTAATTAATTCAAAAGAAGTTTAAGAAATTTATTCACCCTATCTAGATCTCACACATACCTAACATCTATATTGATTGCATATCCAAATTAGGAGAAGTGTATGGATCTAAACAACGATACAACTATTGTATGTTTGAATTCAAAAATAACATACAAATGAAATGATACATGTATTTGTTGTATTTTTCGTATTTGAAGTGTTAAAATCAAAACAACTACAATCTGAATTATTGTTTACTATTTATATATTGATTCTTGTTGTCTAACTTAAAAAAACAGTGAATATATATATATATATGGACAGAATAAAGTATAACATTTATAAAACAACACTCCTTAAAAAAATCACATATACCCACCTTCATGTAAAGTATGACATGTATTTAATTTTTATTTGTTTTAATTACAATAAAAATCCTACCAAAATATACAATTATGACTCAAACTATACATAAAAATATAATGAGGCCTGAAACATTTTTTAAATATATTAATATATATGATTTTAAAAAACTTTTTTCGAAATTTAAAAAGTTTAATTATTTTTTTTCGTTGTTGTAAATTCAAGTGATTGTTTAACCCATCCGGTCATATCCATTCTTGTTGTTCATTATGGCTGATGACCTTATCAGCTACAAGCACGTGGCAAGCCCAGGTGTTATTGATTTTAAATTAACTTCACATGTTTTAAATTAAAATACAGTGTGAAGAGCGCGGCCACACGCGTGTGACAGAGATTGATGGGAACCGACGAGACATATGCTTGTTGCTTGCTGGTTAGTAGGAGGCTATGAGGCGGCCATGTTGCCGGTCCAAAGTACAGAGGAGCATATATATATATATATATATATATATATAGATATATATATATATATGTATATTTTAATAATATTTATAGTAGATTTTTTATAATTTATTTTTTTATAATTTAAAAAAAAAATATAAAATTATCAAAAATTTATTTACAGTAAATTTTCTAAAAACAGATTATAGAGATAGAGATAGAAAATGAATAATAAATTTCTATATTTAAGGATTTATTATTTATTCATAAATATTTTTTATATAATTTTTTAATATATATTATTAAACTTGTAATTTTTTAATTAATTATAATAAATAAAAGAATGATAGAAAATTAATATAAATTAAATTAAATAAAAAATAAAATATTTAATATTTTTAAAAAATAAATAAATTATTTACTATTTATTTTCTAAAATATGAATAAAAACACCATTACGATGCTATAATAAAACTCATCCGTGTTTACGCATGACATTTGAGGCTGATGGGTCTACTCACTCTCGTTCATTGCAACAACCCACCGCCGGTGTGGAGTGGACCAGCCCGGGCCTGGCAATTGAGCCGGTCGTTTGTCCAAATCCAATGTGAACGCTTCGCTTCTGGACGAGGAAGAATAACACGTGGCACGGCGGGTTTTTGAACTGGTCGTTCGAAAGGTCCACATTTATCCATTAATAAGATTTGCGATGGGACCGCATTTATCCATTAGATGTGGATAAATTAATGTATAGTTTGCAGATATATACAAAATAAACATTAAACAATGTTCCTATTTGGTTTGCTGATATACATGTATAGTTTAATCATTTGTGAATTGTGACCACATTTATCCATTAACTAGATTGAACACATTTATCCATCAGTTTGATTTGCGACCACATTTATCCATGCATGTAAATGAGCTCACTGATTTAACATTTCACTCGAGTAAGTTTAATCTAAGCTTGAACCGAACACCATAAAAAAATCATTTATTGTTGTACAAGTTCAACTTAATTACTTGAATCGCTTGATTACATAAGTTATGTTATTAATTATAAATAATATAATATTATAACCTATATAATATATGTTAGTTATAATATTATATGAAAGTAATTATAAATAATTACATATATGATATATCAGTGTATATATAATATATGTATAGTATAATATTATATTTATGAACTATAATTTATATGTTTACTTTATTGTTTTTCTTTTGATACCAAGTTAGAAATATTGAATCGTAATATTATATTTCTTATTCAGTACAAGTAGGGTTTACCCTAGGACAAGTGTGCTATACAAGTAAACTAGTTGAACTTAAGGCATCATAACTTAATATGCATTAACAAGTAATATAATAATAATTATTATGTTATATGAATTATAAAATTAACAATTTTAAAACATAAATTATTTTTTAAAATTTATAGCTAATATATATTTATTTAAATTATATAAAATATTATGCTTTTAAATTAAATGAATGGCTCATAAGTTTGGCTTGGACTTTGTTTGATTATTGTACAAGCTCGGTTCTGCTCAAATTATTTATAAGCTTACATTTATCCATTGCTAGATCAACTATACTCTCATCCATAAAAGGAAAAAAAAAGGGGAGAAAAAAGGCATTAGTGTAACACCACATCTAAATTCTATAATAAATTTAAATTTAAAATAAATAAAAACTTGATATCTTTTTCCTCGCAAGAAAAACTTCACTTCTGGTGGACACAATATCATTTACCAACTAATCTTTTATGTATATTGATACTATATAAACTTTAAAGCATTGCCCATGAACACCGGAAAGTTCTTATGAAACTTACCTGTCAAAAACAAAATTATAATGGGACTTCTTTGAGTAAAGGTATGTCAACCATCTACAATAATCACTAAAAAATTATCTATTTTTGACCAAATTAAAGATATCGTTATTTTGTCTTTTATATAGTTTGTATGGTATTCAAACTTTATCACCTCGGCCACTTTCTCTTTCCTTTTATTCCTCTTGACTAATTCACTTCCGATTAATACAATTTAATATCGTTTAGGTTATATATGGTCTCCTGCCTTCCATGACACACATGATTCCTATTGATAAATTGTGCTTTCTTGCGTAGATTGTAGGCTTTGTAATTGGACTCGCTATAAAAAAAAGTTATTGAGACAAACATAAAATCATCTTTAAAAGAGATATTGTTTCATTTTAAATTGGTATTTTTATTACGTTTTTAAATCATCGCATAACCATCTCAATTGCTACTTTTTTAAATGAAATTTTTGGAACATAAATTATCTTTTTTTTTTGGGTAGTGATTACTGTCGTATCACTATTAACACAATTAATTAATTAAATTTTAAAAATTTTAAAATGGTTTTTTTCATTTCAAATTATTATTAGCAATGGTTTTTTTCCTCCCATTTGAAAGTTATTGATTGGTGCAAATGCTCCTCTCTTTATGTTTCTCCATATGCAAAGCGTTTTTTAATGGTTATCATATAACTTTAACTTTAATATTCTTCATTGTATCTTTATTCTTATTAAAATAATATTTTTTATTTTAATTTTTATTTATTTATTTTATAAACACATGCGTGCGAATATCAAAAATACATAGAAAGAAAAATAAAATTAATATTGTGAACAACTACTTTTACAAATAAAAAGTAACTATAACGTTCTTTAAATGTGAATAGAAAAATTAAAAATATAAAACATATGAGAGATTTTTTTAATACATATACACCCTTACAAAAGGGCATTGCATTATGGAGTTTAATGAAAAAAATCAAACAATTTTTAAGTCATTAGTAATAAAATAATTTTCATTTATGAATATTTTTAAGCCCTTTTGGTGTAAGCAGCAAACTTTGAGAATTTTTTTACTATTGGGTGAGGCTTTGTGGCCGCTCTTGATCGAATTATGCTCTTTTAATTGAATTGAACTTTAGGTGGCGTTGCAAGAAAAGCTCAAACTTGCTTGAAATCTTTGGTATCTATCATCACCTTGTTGAAACCAACCATTGTTAAATATACATGTTTCTATGATCCCTTTATTTGTATTTGTATGTATATTAGCATGCCCAAAAAAACTTTGGTTAAATATATCACATGAAGTGAAAAAGAAAAAACCATAACCACCAAATGCTTCCCTGATTGAAAGTAATTGGTCACTTCTAGCAAAGTTACAAACTTTTTTTTTATGCATGTTAAAATATCACTGTTAGCATAGTTACACTTTTACATGATTTTTGTATTTAGTGGGTATATTATTAGACCATAAGATTTTTTTTGTCATCCATTAGTTCAACTATTAATCAAATATTCATGATTTTTCTAAATATTATATTGTTAAAAGTTTATTTGTGTTCGTATATATTAAATATGAACGAATGAATATGAATACGAATATGTCAATGTTTAAATCTATCAAGTTCACAAAAATATTGGTTAAAGCTTGTGATGTTATTCAAACCTAACAATTCCATTTCAACAAACTCTTTATCCTACTCCATATAAATGAAATTTGCAATAGTAACTCTTAAAAATAAAGAGTTACTATTCATTCTCTACATAGTATTATATTATTTTTTTTATCTATTTTCTCTTCTCTTTCCTTCTCCCTCACTCATTCATTGTTTTTATTATTTTTATTATTTTAATAAAAATAAAGTTAAAATGAAAATGATTGTTAGGGATGAAATTAAAAAATTCATTTAGTCATCTAAAAATGTTTTCATATATGAAAAAAAAGTATTGTTATTGGAATTGCTCTAAACTTCTGATTGTATGTAATTTTAGTTATTTATTGATTATATAATTAAGATTGTACGTAATTATTAATTATGTTATTCTAATGGTATGTAATTACACGTAACCTTCGATTATTGATGAAGAACGAACACGTCATCATTTGAAACTCCTAATCCATTTGTTAAAAACGTTAATAAAGTTTTTCACTGTTTGGCTGGCCCGGCTGGCGATGATGTATATCATCTTCCCCATTTATTCTCCTACCGCATAACGACAATTACCACATTTTCCAATGACTAATAAACCCTATCACATTAACATCTTTAGGATCACATTTTTAGCTTGAACAATAATACTGATTAACTACTGCAATCATTACCATGTTTACGATCTTTGTTTCATACGTATGACAAATATATGGACCCGAGAAAAGGGGCCAAAAAAAAACATCATTATCGCATGCTCCACTAACGTAAACACAACCAATCATGACCCGAGCAAATCTCTTCTTCAAAATCCGAGCATATCTAAACTCTAGACAAATAAAATAAATAATTTATATTTCTTAATGAGTTAGACAGATTGAGATTGAGAGTCATGTGACGTATGCATTGATATACAAAAGTAAATAGTATTTAATTTTTTCATATATCGGCTATAATCCGATTAATCATCCGTTCATACATTTTTATTCTAAAATAAATAAATAAATAAGTACACGAAATATAGACTAGTTGCTATGAGAGCTTACTTATACTTATAAAATAAAAAAACAGTAAAAATATTTGATAACTTTTTAAAAAAGTATTTATAAAATAATTTTTTATTTTTATTTTTCAAAAACAAAAACAATTTAAAATATGAATATTAATTCTTCAATCTCCATCCTCTCTCAGCCTCACACAAGATTTGTCTCAATCTCAATAGGAGGAGGCAACTGGCGATGGGATGGCAACGGGGCAGGTTTGGGACAGATCGGCCCTATCCTGAACCCGTCCTATTTAATAAACCAATATCCCAAATTCGACCCGAACCCGTTTAAGCTGACCCGAAACCCGTCTCATTAGGGTCGGGTCGGAAAGGATACCCGTTAAACTCGCTATTTTACCTTATATATACGGGTTTGTGACGGATTATCCCGCCCCAAACACGACCCGAATCCTAACTAGGTCGGAGATACTTGTCCCAAACCCGCCCCGAACCCGATTATACTTATCCCAAACCCATCCCATTAGGGGCGGGGAGGGGTGGATACCCGGTATAAGCCGCCCCATTGCCATCCTTAATGGGGGGGGGGGATTGGGTGACCGGGATGGGGGCACAGGAAGGCAAGTGGGGATGGGCGGGGCACGAGGAGCATGTGGGCGGGGATGGGGGTGGCGGGTGCAAGGGGGTGACGAGATGGGGGTGGTGGTGAGGATGAGGGGGTGGGTGGCACGGGATAGGGATGGAGTTCAAGGGTTGAAAGAGGGAACCGGAGGGAGGGGGGGGGGGGGGGTTAGGGCTTTTTTTTTAAATATAATATAATTTTTAAAAATATTTATATCTTTACCGTTTTATAATACTTTTATTTTTTATTTATTAAATACTTTTTAGCTGTTTTTAAAATTTAAAATATTTTTAAAATTATATCTTACAAAGATACTTTGCTTATATATTTTTAGGAAAAATCTATTTGCAAGTACATTGTGTAGATAATCCGTGCAGGGGGCATGGATCCTCAACGGTGATAATTACTACGATTCTTTTACGGTCAAAATAAACAACATCGTTTTATAAAAAATAAAAATAAAAATAAAAATAATCCACGCGCGTTAGCCCTCCTCTCCCGTTAGCCTCCCGTTAGCCCCCCTTTCCCTCAACGCAATCCGCTCCATACACATCAACTCGTCCCTTGCTCTTCTAGCTGGTGCTATGAAAGCATGAATAATGACAATTAACATGGCAAATTCTTCAACGAGCTGGCGGTAGACGGGGATGCGATCGGGGTGGAAGCCGGACATGACGGCATGGGGCATGTTGGCGCAGTCCATGGAGCAGGCCTGGTAGGCGAAGGCGTCCATGGGGGCCTGGTCGGGAGCGGTGGCGTTGTAGTTGTCGTGTCCGAAGACCTATCGGAAGATGGCCTGGTACGAGTGTCCCGGGTCGGGGTCGACCAAGGTGGAGCCTTGTGTGAAGAGAAGGAAGGGGGAGGATGCGGGTGATTGATTTTGCTTCTACCATTCAAATTGAAGGAGAGAGAGAGAGTACTTTGAGCTTGTGAGTGAGCTGGTGCTTGTCCTGCCGTCCTGGGTATACACATGGAGCACAGATCCATAAGGGAGGGAGCACAGTTCGGTCAAGAGAGATTGAAAGAGAGGGGACGCGCGTGGATCAGTTTTTTTTTTTTTTGTTAAAAACAATATCGTTTTATTTTATTGTAAAAGAACCGTAAAAAACATCACCGTTGGAGATCCGTACTCCCAGGAACATTTTCTTTGTCGTTGAATTAGTATAAATAAAAAAATTAAAAAATAATAATATTAATAAGTCCCACCCAAAATTTAGCTGCAGCATTACTGCGGCCGTGGATCAAATTAGTTCGCTCGCTCTCTCTCCCTTCTCTCGGAGGTGCAAACCCGACCCTCCGTCTCCGTCGAAAAACCCTAACGCGCGTCGAGGTTTCGATCGGGCCTCCGCCCCGTATTTCGATTTCCGGTCTGAGATTCTGCTCGATTCCATAGCCACTATCGCTCGCTCGTAGTCATCCAGAGCTTCTCGATTTGGCCCAGAATGGAAGCTTGGTTCTCATCGAGAGGCCTCGCCTAGGTTCGGTCCCGTGCCGGCATGGAGGTCGGAGTTCGTGGAGCCGGATGCTATCCGGCTCGTAGGAACATCGCATCTCTCGCCGGACTCCGCCGCAGGCGTTGCACGGGTCGTGCGCGCTTTGAAGCCAGAGATTGTGGCGGTGGAGCTCTGCAGAAGCAGGGAAGTCCTCACCGCAGGTGTGTGTTTTGTTTATGATTTTTTTTCTTTTAAAAAAAGTCAAACACCATACGTATATAACTCACTACTGTGTGCATTAATTTCACTTTTAATTTTTTGTTTGATAATCCCAAAATTAGGGACATTATGTAATAATACATTTTCTTAATTCAAATATGTTAGATTGCTCGGTTTGTTCAATGTCTAAATTAAATGAAGGTTATTGCCCGATGGATGATGACCCAAGCTTAGGTTTCTGGTCAATCGGCTAGCTTACCTTCAATTCCTGCATAATCCACCTGTAGAGCTGGGATTATGTGCGCCGCTACTGGCGATGGGGAGGACGACCAACAATTAAGGCGAAACACGTTCTCCTTGATTTTGGTGCGGTCCGCTGGAATATTGATTTAGGTAAAATTTTACCCAACTTGTGAAGCTTTTGTAATTTTATTTATCATGAATTCACCCATTAATTTTTGGCTGAGCAACAGAAGGGGTCGAGCATGTAATTGTCACTTGTTATTCCTTCTATCAGGTCAGGTGTCCAAAGTGCTCTTGCTTCGCGCCTTTTTCTTCAAAAATCTCTTTTCATGTCAAGCTTCCATTTGGGGATGAGGTAATCCTTTTTGAAATGAGATGATGGCGCCAAAAGAGATTTGGAAATGTGTTTCGTAGTCTGTACCTTGCGATGTAATTCATCTGGTAGTCACTTATACTACTGTGTAGTTTTGTGCGGTGCCGAAAGCTTCAGAAGAAGTTGGCGCTCAGACTGTTTTGGGGGATTGGCCGATTGAAATAACGGGTAACTAGAAGCTAATTGATGTGATCATATGAGCTATGGCATGTGTAACTGTGCCACTTATACTTCCAAAAGTTTACATTTTTTTTGTGGGGGGGAGGGGTTGAATTTCACTCTCTCTCTCTCTCTTACACATTTTAAATTCTGCACATGCTTCAACCCTGCCTAACTGTGTCTTTCTGCTTGAACTGCTTACTCCATGTGAGATGTGACATCATAAAATCCGAAAGGGTTCAAATGAGTCACTAGGTAATGTCTATTCAAACAATATTTACAAATCACATCAAAATGCAATATATGTTATGCTAATCTTATTTTTGAGGCAAATCACACTTATGAATAGGTGGGCATTTTTATCAAAGAAAAAAAAAGGTGGACTTCCTTGAAGAGGCCCACAAATCAAAATTCAAACTGCATATGTCCAAAAGAAGTTATAATAAGAGCTTAGTAGTATATTAGCTAAAATTTTAGTTAAATCTGTCTATGGAGTAATATTGGTTTTATATTTTGACTATAAATTTTATTAAAATTTAAACAGTGAGGTATTAATTAGCTAAAAGCTAAATTTGACTAAATTTAATTAGTTAGTGATTTGATGTTTGAATTTTAATAAAGTTTGTTATCAAAATATAAATTTTGAGGATAATTTATGATTAATATGATTTAATGTAGACATATTTAGCTAAAATTTTATCTAGTGTCCTATTGATGCTTCAAGTTGCCAAATGTTGGGGGCATTCGATAGTGATTCGGAGTGAGCTTCGATGTGATGGTGCCACCTTAGCTTCCGTATGGTAGCTAAGAGTTTTTTAAGAGGAAAACAAGTTATTGACAAGGTGATGGATCTCCTTCTTTCAATTCACTTCAGATTTTATCATGCTCGAAGAATGTAAGATGCAAGATAGTATAACTACTAGTTCAATTGTGTGTTTGAATGCTAGCATTTTAAGAGTATTTTTAAAGATTGAGTATTAGATTTCATGGTATTGAGAATGGCTGCAAATAAGTTGCTAGAAATTTTACTTATATGTTTAATGTGTGAAAAAAATAATAATTAAATTTTATTTCTTTCTCGCATTTGGTATACTAAGAGAATGGAATTAATGATTTATTTGGGAATAATATAAGGTAAATTGATTTTAGCCCTTTAGGAAGTTTAAAAACATACTCATACACAAGTGAATTAATTTTTTTACTAAAGTACCCACAATCTTATTGCTTCCTTCACACGTCGAAGTTGTCACCCGCCCAAAGTCCAAGCTGTCGCGCCATCATCTTATCGCCCAACTTTCCAAAGTCGAAGCCGTGGAGAGAGAAGCATAAGAAAAAAGAAGAGAGATAGAAAGTGGGCAAAGAAAGAGACTTGAATAAAATCAATCTATGATGTGTTAGGGTAGGTGGAAGCCATACTGAGAAGTTTTATATACCATACATATCTACCATCTCCTTCTTTGATCTGTTAAGTCTCTACCGTAAGCATGCTTCGAGGTAGAGACAACACAGTGGCTGTGGCAGCAAGTGGTAGAGGCGACACTGACCGGAGGTATTAGGTTAGTGGATCATGCCAAAGAGAGGTGATTAAGAGGAGTATGGAAGCAGCCATGGTGCTGATTCACCATTGAGATTAGAGATCTGCCATGGATGTTGCCCACGCCTATGATGCCACTACCCAGTCGCTCTCTGGCCCCGAGGCCTTATTCTTTCGTAATTGGATTGATTGATACATACGACTCATTTGGAGATGCTTAAAATCTATTATCCATTTATATCTAAATCATAATATTGCTTGGTGATTGAAGATAATTCAATTTTTTTTCTTTTTGGTTAAATCAATGTTTTAGATTATTAGACTTTGTGTTGCCCAATTTCATGGGCTTTTAATTATGCATTGTTGAAGTTTGATTAATTCAAGGAGTGGATCTTATATGGGGATTGGGTTTTCTTGCTTCTTAGTTGATTTGATCTTCTTTCAAGTTTTCTCTTTTAGTTTTTGTATATATAAAAAAAAATTCATACGAGATTAACAGGAGAAGGGCTTTTACGTAATTATGTTTTTTAATCTTTTGGTGTTTCATGCGTATCAAACAAAAGAATGAAATTTTTTTCCATTATATTGACAAGGATACCAAACGGTAATTATGTTTTTTTTTTTCATCTTTTGGTGTTACATGTGTACCAAACAAAAGAATGAATTTTTTCCATTATATTGATGAGGATACCAAATGCTAGTTTTAGATTTCATTTTGACCAGGCTAAGATCATTATCATTCCCATTGGAGGAAACCCAAAATTGAGGAACTTTCAGACAAGAACTTAAAATATCCCAAATCCAGGTGTCAAATGATAAATGAGGAAATTTAGAGAACCACGCACTTGATCGTCTTGAATTTCAAATAGAAATAGAAAAGTTATGATCAAAATAGTTTTCATTATAAAAAATTAAAGTTGCCAAAAGACGGTCTACGGCCCTAGTCAAATAGCCTGGAAATGTGATCCTGCGAATTTTTTCAAAACATCAATTTAAGTAAATATGGGTCTCCCCAAATCATCCCTACAAAACATCTCATTTTGGCATTTTAAGCGAGGGCAAAAAGGTAATTAAAAGTAAAAAACGCTTCGAATTTTTGAGGGTCAAAGCTTTCGACCCTTCGAAACCCCATCCGAGAAAATGTCCAAACCTTTTAGTCTTCGAGGCTAGGCTTCGGGTCTTCGAGGCTAGGCTTCGAATCTTCGAAGGTGCTTCAAATGTTTGACCCTTCAACCTTAGCCTGTGACACTTCCTTCGACCCTTCAACCTATTGACCTTCGACCCTTTGAGGCTCAATATTTTTTCCAAGAGCTTCGAACGATGCCGTTTCAAATGGTTTCTAACTTTGAGCACATCAAGCACGATTTTGCTTCCCAAAATTAAAGATTTTACAATTTATGCATATATGAACTCTAAAAAGAGAAAGAATAAACACACAGTTCCATAAATTGAGAAGTATATCCATAATTATTTGGAAATCTTCATCCCTATTATCCTGTTAAAGTGTTAAAATTGTCTTTTGAAAAACTTCCTACCATTGCTTATAAATAGCAATTCACGAAGGGTTCAAGGATTATCTTTTTTTCAACAGAAGAAAATACCTTTTTTGAGCGAGGATACCTAAAGAGAAATACACATCATTTAGTAAGTTTTTTTTAAAAAAGAGTTGAGTGTTGCAATCGAGAATTCTAAAAAAAATAAAGTTTTGAGTAGGATTTTAGGTTTCTTCTTTCTTCTTCTATTAGAAGAAATCTAAATCTTGGAGTAGCCAACCCAGCACTAGAGGAGAGGTTTCTGTTTTTTTTTCTAACCTCTCTATTTTTAGGAATCTTTTCAAAGAAGATCACCTAAAGGTGAGTCAAGTGCAATTACAAGTATCTCAAATAATTCAAATTCTCTCTTATTTTATTTATTCAATTGCTTTCAAAATCAAAAAGACAAAGCAGAAATGTTTTTTTATTATTCTTCTTCCTAAAAAATATAAAGAAATAACAAAAATTGAAAATTCATCGTTCTTCTAGAAAATTGAATCAAAGGCCTGAGCGGCTATGAGGTTAAACCCTAAATGCTCATATCCTAACTGTTCGGCCCGATATTAATCGTGGTAATATTGTATGCTTTAATTATTTTTTTCTTTTCTGAAAAAGATAATTCCTCTTGTTTGTTGTTCTTTCTTTTCTAAAAAAGAGAAATGTTGTCACATGAACTTAAATCTCACACTCTTTTATTTCTAAAATTAAAAGGGTCTTTAATTATTATAAATTTTTTTATCTTTTATTTTAAATGACCTTGATCCTAAAATCTCCTTTTTTTAAAATATTTCTTTGTAAATATAAAGCAATAACACAAGCAACACACATATATCAAAACTAGGTACCAATAATTGGTGTTGTAAGGTGTAAGAATTTTTTCCTTCTCTATACGTAACCAATTTTTAAACCTAGATCTCTAGAACCGTAAACCTTTCTTTTTTTAGGTGTTCAATCATACCTTTAAATTATTTGGTGGCGAGTCTGTGTTATTTTTCCTTTTATGGTTTTGTTTAAGCTATTGTGCATGGATGACTCAATGACTAATTAAATAAACCAACATGAGTCCTTTCCAAATCAGTCTCGAGCCCGATCGAAAATGGGTGATGACAGTTAGAATAACATATTTTATTCCTTTTCCCACCACAACGTTAATGTCATTTATGTGTAAGTTACATTCCTCTCAATTTATTCATGCGTACCAAACATGTTATTACTCATTCAAATTTAACATTTACTATTCATTTTCTACTCTTTAAACAATTATATTTTTTTATCATACTTTCTCTTCCATATTTTATTTGAAGAATAATATTTTAATTAAATAGTAAAAATGATTTGAGGATAACAAGCGTACAAAAAAGTGGATTATTAAAATAATTAAAAGAATATTTTGGTTATTTCAAGAAGTCAAATTTGAAGAGATTTATTTTAATTTCTTTTCTAGAATATTGTCCCCATAGACCCCTCCTCACCTTTCTTGTCCCTAAAAACCCCTTATCCCATGGGTATAAGGTTTTAAACCCACAAGTTCACTATATGTGGGCATATGCTTCAAATTTGAAAAGCTCACTGGAGACACTATGTGAAAAGCCTCTTGCATCAACTTAGTTTGTTTTGTTTGTAGGAAAAACTACTATGCATAATACTTTTATTGTCACTCGCTTAAAGAAAACTCATTCATTGCTTAAAACATAAAAGGAGTACATCTATGTACATAAAACATAAAAGGAGTGCATCTATGTACATAAAACATGGAAGGAGTGCATTTATGTACTTAAACCCATTTATAGCTTATTTTATGAATTTATTTATTTTTATGAAAAAAATTAGTTAGAGAATATGAATGATACACAAGGTGTCTTGATTAACTCAAAAATATGAGAATGAATTTATTTGATATCCACCCAACTCGACATCATCCCATTATATAGGTGTGATACAAATAACCGCTTAAAGCATTAGTAGCAGAATTCAGTTATTGTTTTTTTAAAATGGTAGGTCTAACTGAATTTAAATCTATTTAATTTCATAATTCAGTTTTAAAAATAATGGGTCTCATAACTATTTTTAAAAATTATTTTTTTTAACTATTTTCTCTTTTTAATTCTAAAATCAATTTTGGTGTGATACCCAAATAATTTTTTGATTTTTTACTTTTCTTCTATTTTATTACATGGGCCTATAATTATATATATATATATGACCCAATTTAAAAGAAAATATTTTTAAAAAATATATTCTCTCTCATACCAAATAGATATTATTTTCAAATCCCAAGTTAAACATGAACTCTAATAAAGAAATTAAAATACATAAAGCGGAATACATAAACTAAAACATGTACCAAACAAGCCCTATATTATTGTAAATTGGGTATTCAATGTAATAATATAACACACTAAAACCATGGGCTGATAACTTATTCATGGTTGTATACATCCTGGCTTAATTTCTATATTTAAATCGAAAGTAAACCAAGTTGAACCTATCTAAACCGATTTAAGCAAGTTATTTTTTCATCTTCTTTTATTTCTTCTAAAAAATTTAGGTATTTGGATGATTTTCGGGTTTTGGGTTAGTTAGGGTATGTTTGGTGTAGTTTTTAAAATTTCATTATAAAAAATTGTCTTCAAATTGTTTTCAAAAATTGTTTTCACTTATACTAAGTAATGAATACATGTGTTTTTGTTTAATGATTGTTTTCACTATTTTGCCAATATCTATGATATCATAGTTTCCTTGCCACTTTCTCCCACCAACCCCTCCACCCTCAACATGCATTTTCAGGGTAGACTTAAGACCCAAACGTAATGTTGCAAAACTCACTAGCAGTGTTTGTTCACTAGCATCAACTACATTGCATAGGACATGCACACTAACACTTCCTCCGAAACATCATCGTAAAGATGAACGATGAAGAGATTATGAAAATCTAGATGACACCACCTGTATCCAGCTTCAAACCCTCTAATCCATACTCGAACGCAAAAAGTGGCATAAATTATCTCCATGTAAAGACCTATGTTTTGGGTAGTATTGAGGCATAGTCATTTTATGAGGATGAAACTATTTAGACGATAATGTGACCATTGATATTAGTTTTCTGACAGTACTTGTGTCTGATTTCAAGTCATGCGCCTAAAAGGTTGATTCGTAGACTTTTGGTTGACCTTGTGTGTAAGCAGTCATTTGAGTATGAGAATATCTAGATGGTAAAGTGCTTGTTATTTTGAGCATTTTGACAATAATTGAGCTTAATTTGAAGTTCATGACTATGTGAGGTATATTATTATTTGGGGGATTTATTTATTTAAAAATATGTAGAAATATAAATAAGGTGAGAGAAAGGAGGCTTCCACCTTACATTTTAGTTCTTGCGTTTGGAGAGAGAGAGAGAGAGAGAGAGAGAGAGAGAGAGAGAGAGAGAGAGAGAGAGAGAGAGAGAGAGAGACTGTGCATGTGTAGTGTGAGGAAGAAGAAGAGCAAAGAGCAAGAGCAAGATCCAACCCTTGAGAAGCAATCCAAGTAAGTGTTCTCATCTCCTTACATCGTTTACCTCCATTGGATATGCATGGTTTAGGTATAAATTGTAAGATATTCATGAACCCTGTGATTTGGGAGAAAACCTGAATTTGAGTTATAACCTTGATTTTGAGGTTGCTTTGTAGTATCATGTGACTAAGAGGAGTTAAAAAAACTCATTACATGAGTATATTTGTGTTTAAAATTGCAGTTTTAAGGCATTTTGACATAAATTCGTCGAACAACAGTCGACATGGCCGATTAGGCGAGGTGCAATCAACATAGTCGATTGAGTAAAGTCGATCAGAAGGTTTGATCAACCTCGACCATGTGGTTTGGTTACCCTTGATGTGGTCAACTTGATGTTGACATGGTTGATTAAGGGTGATTTATAATGAGGTTTGGTTGACCTCGACCAATAGTGTGGTCAATGTTGACCAGTTGGAGTGGTCGATGTCAATCAATTTGTTGTTCCAAACTTCTAGTGAGCTTTTGGATTTCAATTGACCAGGGTGGTCGATTGAATAATGGTTGATTAAGACCTATTTTCTTTTGTTGACCAGTAGTTCAAAGGTACTGTTTTCCTGCCTTTTCTTTGCAATTTAGCTCCAAAACAAGTGGTTAAGGCCCTTGAGCTAATAATGTTGATATGTGGCTAAGGCCTATGAGCTTATGATGTTTAATAAGTGGCTAAGGTCCCTGATACTAATGTACCCTTGAGTTGGGTTTAACAGGCCAAGGCATGAGTTAAGTTGAGCTAGTTGTGATAGAGCTAAGTGCCTAAGTTGGTGATCCTATTAGGGATTATAGATATGTTGAGTTTTGACGGTCTAGACAGGCTAAGTCCTGATGACTGTGACCTCATGTAATTGCTATGGTAATGGATGGTTTAAGGGAGCTTTACAGTTAAGTGAGGATTTGACTAGAATAATTTTATGATGGGTGACCTCCGGGCTGCCCACCCATGAAGGTATTTTCTTGTGAGCTAAGTAACTCCAACTAAGGGGTAGAGGTGAGCCAAAGGAAACTAGGTTTGGGGCGTTAGGTGGATGGCCTTTAGCACTTTGACCCGGGAACAGACTCGCTCAAGAATCATATCATATTTTCAGGCTTATCGGGCCATAGAAACCCCTGGGGGACATCTGAAGGTCTACCACCAACTCAACGAGGGACAATACTAGGGTTATTGCATGCGGCGGATAATAAAAGTTGGGGCAAGACCAGAGATCAAGCCATAGATGGGAAACCTCAGGGTGATTAACTAACATGTAACAAATGCGACCCAATAAAAAGAAATCCTGATGGTCGTGAATACTACACAACATGAGTACACAAAGCATGTAGTGTTAGGCATGTTACTTTGCATAATAAAGTGTTATGGAGTTATGGGTCACTTACTAAACTTATAACTCACATTACTTTATTGTTTACTTTTTTATGTCTTGTAAGACCCGAAAAATTTTTAGCTATTTAAGTTCTTACTTAAAGAGTAATAATAATAAAATAATAATAATGTTATTGTTAACAATAGTTAGAAATGATATTTTAAATATTATCACGATAAAAATAAGCACCCAATATGGTCATTCAAATAGCATGTGACTAATAAGTAGTCGTTAGAATAGTAACTAGCCGTTATGAATAGTATCCGTTTGGACTTCCATAAATAGGTATGAGCATGAGATTTTATTTATAAGAGAGTATAGAAATAAGAAGAATAATAATAAGAGTTATGGCATCAAGTTCTCAAGTACCGCCATCCGAGAATAGTGTACGAGATGAAGATCGGCGAGCAATACGACTTGAAGTTACAAAGCTATGCTTTGCTATAGATGAGCTAAATGCTCGTGTCCAATGGCTGCAATATAATGCGATGAGACACAGGGAGAAGTTTGAGGTTATTCGTGCGACAACCACGACAATGTTAGCCGAAGGGTTGTGTAGCTCTACCGAAGCACAACACGTCCTACGCACATACGCTAATATAATTCAAGAAATTTTACGAAGGCCATAGAATATGATATTAATGTTTATGTTTAGGATTATAATATTTTATGCTATAATGTTATCTTACTTTATTGTTTATTGATTATGCAATTATATTATTTTATCCGCGTAAATATTAAATATGTTATAAAAAAAAAAATAATTTTCTTATATGTCATAAAACGTTTAGATGCTATATATTATGTCATTTAGTTTCTTAAACCAAATTACTATGGGTAAGTAAGTATTACAAGCCTTAACTTTACCAAAAGTATGAAACATAGGTAAGACCCAAAAATTTGAATAAGGCAGATTCTGGAGGTTCCATTCAAAAATTCATAACTTGAGTTATACAGATCCAATTGACATGAAACCAAAGCCCATTTGTTCCTTTATCACTTAGCTAAAACGTGTAAAAATTTCAGAATTTAATATGAAGCCAATCAATTCCAGAAGTTAAAATACTACACATAGGTTCAGTGTGAACGGGTAAACATTTTAGTATGACTTTAAAATTCAATAACTTTTGTTATACACATGTGAAAATTATAAAATTGATACCCATTTGTAGATATTTAAGTCAGTAATGCAATACAATTGGCCGTTTGTCAAAAAACTATAAAATTAAAAATGTTATAATTGAATTAGTAGGGAGTATACCAATGTGGACTTTTGCTGCCAAAGGAACCTTCTAGGTTTAAAAGTCTTAAAACATTTTTTAATGGTAGGAGGAGATAACCACGTTTTTAATAAGAGATAATATGAAGAAAATAAAGTATTATATATTTTTTAAATAATTTAATTTAATGCCAAAGTCAAATTTGTACACTATTTTTCATACTATTACACCTACCATCCTTGCCTATATAAGGAGTGTCTTGCCTCTCCTCTTAATGCACAAATCCCTCAAGCCACACCACGAAATTCCCCTCTCAAAAACACTCCCTTAAGCCCTCTTAACATCCCAAATACTCTACTCAAATCCTCTTTTGCTTTTGGTACTTACCAAGCGTCGAAGTTCTACGAAAGGTAATACTTAAGATTTTTTTGAAATTTTTAAGTCGCTTCTTATTTATTATGTAGATCTATATGGTTGGTTTTACCACCTCATATATACTATATTCATGGTTGGTTTTACCACCTTACATATGTTATTTATATGATTAGTTGTACCACCTCGTATATACATACATGGTTGGCCTTGCCACCTCATATACATACCTGTGTAATTATTTTAAATTATAGTATTTTATCATAGCGTTGTCATTCTATAATTCAAGTGAAAAGATGAGAATATTAACTTATGTTTTATTTTTATTTTAAGGTTCTAGATATCGGAAGATTGTAAGGAACGACTTCCAAAATGAATTCCCCTGACAATCGCCCTTCTTCTTCTGCAACCCCAATTGTTAATGCTTCAACCTCACAGCTATCCCCATCCTTATCTCCTCCTGATCTTCCCTTTAGACCCGTGTCTAATATCCCCTCATGGTTAAGGTGGAAGACACGTAGGAAAAATAAGCTTATCGCACGTCTTTTCCGTTCACCCAATACAAGAAGTAAATCTTATTCAAAAACTCTCAAGGCATATAACCTAGTTAGTGCACAACTCAAGGCTTATGATGCATGGGATCGAAATAGGATATGGAACAGCAATAGAAGTGGGAACCCAAATTAATATTCAACCCCACAAGCACGGTATGCCTATTAAAAGATATAAGTTAAAGTATGATATATATATATATATATATATATAAGGAGATATGTGTGATATTGAACTTTTCAAGCATTAATGCTAATTTAGTGTTTTGATATTTTTAAGGTTTAGAACGCGGAGAACGACAAGCGATCGTAAGGGTTTCTTATCCTCTTTTTCTTTTTCATTATAGTCTATATTTCGTAAGGGTTTCTTATCCTCTTTTTCTTTTTCATTATAGTCTATATTTCGTAAGGGTTTCTTATCCTCTTTTTCTTTTTCATTATAGTCTATATTTCGTAAGGGTTTCTTATCCTCTTTTTCTTTTTCATTATAGTCTATATTTCGTAAGGGTTGTTTTTCTCATCCCCCTTTTCTTTTTCATTATAATCTATATTTCATTATTATTGTAAGGGACTTTTCTCTTCCTCTTTATCTTGTTTTATTTGGAATTATTATTGTAAGAGTTTTATGTTTCTTATTTTTCTAATTCCATTTTATTGTTGAGAAGATTAGATTAGTCTCTTTTTAATCTCTCTCTCGGTAATCTATGCTATTGATTGGGGTAGATAACCATTTTGATATTCGTGGTTATCCTTGTTAACTTTGAATGTTTTATTGAAATTCTATGTGATGCCTCATGTTATGTATGTTAAAGTTGTTATAACCTCTTATGTTTGGACAAAGTAAGTTTATGATGGGTGGTTCCAGGAAAGACCTCCAATGCATTGGGTAAAGAACATCACTGGAGAGTGTCAATCCAGTTGATAATATGTTATGTTATGTTATGATATGGTATCTGGGTAGTTAACCTGGATCATGATGTTATGATACGATGTTCAAACATAATCTTCCATGTTATGATTTTCTTGTGAAATGTTGATCATGTATGATGTGTAAATCTTATATTTCCTATGTTCGATATCTTCATGATTTTTCCTTACCCACTTATGTTTACCTTCTTGGGCTATTTGAGCTCACCCTTTTTTATGATTTCTTTTTTCAACCCCAGGTAATTAAGGGATGGAGAAACTAGGATAAGGAGTCGAGAAGTGCTTGGAAATAAAGTTGTGTGAAAATTTAAAGATTTATTAAGTTGTTTGCTCGTGTGCTTTGTTATGTAATAATGGGTTATGGATACTTAGTCTCTAAACCCCTAAACCTTAAAGATCTTGGATTAAAATTTGTAATAATGAATGGTTTGTTTGATTAAATAAGTAATAGTTTGAAATTGATATAAAATTTGTATATTTATTTTCCGCTAACTCACCTGGTTTGGAAGTCTCAAATTTGGGGGGCGTTACATGTGCGACTCAAAACTAATGTAAGACTTTTCTTCCAGGATAATACTACTCACTACCTTGATGTACGATTATATATTGCACTTATGTTTGCTTTATCCTGAACATGAATCGGTGGAAACTGAGAGTTATTTTCATTTTAGGTGAATTGGATAACCTTTCTATAGTGTTTGTATTTGAATGCAACAAATAAAAACACTCACCAAACAAATTCATGCTATCATTTTATGCTCTGAAATACAAAAAAAGCTTTGAAAAAACAGTACTCACTAAATATAGCCTAATATTGCACAATTGAATAAGAGTAAGATAAAATTCAATAAAAAAAAAAAGAAGAATATATCTGCCAAATTAATTTATTATAAGTTTTTTTTTTAATGTTAAACCATATTATGACTTGCCTCGTGCTAGTTTAACCCGTAGAAAATAAAATACAACGAAGCTAAAGTTACAGTAGTTTCAGTGAAGCATAATAATAAATTTTAAAGGACAGGATGATTGTGAAGTCGACCGTGCCCGGTAAACAGGAGAGAAAAAAAAAGGGAGGGACCAAATTGTCATTTAAAGTTGCGAAAGGGGTTCTTTGGCACGTAAAGGAAAGCTTGAAGGCGAAACGAAATCCTAAGAATAGCCTAAGAACCCAAAGCTGTTTGTTCGTTCGTTCTCATTCGTCGTTCGCGATCTAGGGTTTCGGTCCTCCTGCACCCACGCACAGCCTTGGACGCCGCTTCAGAGGTATGTATGTATGTTTACGTCAGTTTGTTTGTTTGTTTTTTTTTTTGTTCTTTTTTTTGCGCCTCAGTTTTGCATTTTCAGTGCTCTGTTCCACTCCCCACCCCCGGCATACCATGCGATAAAACTATTTATTCATAGGATGTTGTATTTTGCTGTCTGTATGACATCAAAACCTCAAATTTCGGGTTCTTTTCCTTCGAATCCCTGTGCAATCGAAATCAGTGTATCGATCTGATAATTGGCTGGGTGGGTTTTTTTTGCCGAATCTGAAAATTCTTTTATCTTCGTCTCCATTTTCTTCTGTCTTGATTTTGGGTGTTTTTTTTTTCTATCAAGTGTTTAGATTTTATGTTTTTTTTATTGGTTTCCCCCCTTTTTAGTGATTGATTGGGTTTGCATAATTTCATTTGGCCATTTGCCCCCCTTCGATTTTTTGTGTCATTTTTTTTATTTTTTTTTATTTTTTGGTTTTCGAAAAGCTTAGAAGGGAAATTGGAATAATTTGAAATTATGAGATCACGGTTCATAAAGAGTAAAGACGGTGACATGAAGTCAGCGCTGGTTTGCTGATTTTGGGGAGGCTTGCAGCTGCTGCCTGCAGAGACCAGCCTTGTGGGCATTGTGAGTCGATTGGTGAGGATCTAGGCTTCTCCAGTCTACTCTCTGCAGGGTACATCTAGATCGATGAGAGAAAGAATTGAGTAATCACGAGAGATCATGGTCAGGTTGTTGCACATCTTTACTGCAAGTAACAATTAAGGATCCTTAATTTCTGGGCGAGAGATGGTGGTTCAGTCCAGAGTCGCAGAAATGTACATGAGAATTGGATCAGAAGGTAGCGTGGCTGAGGTGTTAGATCCAAGAGCTGTGGCTGAGAATCACGCCATCAGGCATCTCCCAATGCCTCCTAGCCTTTACACGCACTCACACTGCTCCCACCCTCCAATTGAACTCGCTACTTGGGAACATCTTTTACTTAGCTACGAGTACATACACAACCTTCTCCAACATACTTTCCTCTAATTTTTTTCCCCCAGAACGTGAAGGTTTTTTTAGTAGGAAGCTAGTCTTCTTTGGTTGACTATTGGAGCCTCGGAGGGTATTTAAGTCCTGATTGGCGTGAATAATATTTTTTGGAATTTTGTTTTTTGTAAAAACATGCTTCTCCTCCTATAATGAGTCACATCATGGTTACATAGCTAGCGTTGCCCTAAAATAATATATGTGACATATGTGGGAAGGACATCTCTCTCACACACACACATTATAGTATATATATATATGTATGTATGACCCTAAAGGTGGATAAGAGTATGACATTTATAATTTATTTCACACATACACATTCATTTATTTCCCAACTGACACTATAAGCAGTTTTCACTGCCACATTTAAGCAATGATTCCTATTGATGATTAATTTAGAAGGGGCAACCCCTTCCTTGCTATAGGTTTAAGATATGGTGGTTCTATTTCAATCATTCTCTCTTTTATGGCTCTTGAAAATATAACTCATACCAAGTGATTAATTGCATATTGTTTCTACATGGTTATTAGCTTCATTGTCTTGTAAACTGTACTTGCTCTGGATGCTATCGCCTAAAAGATTCACATCATCATAAGTTTCCAACATTACATGTTGGTCCATGTAATTTAGTCACTCAAAAGGCCTATGCTCAACTTCTTGTCATTCAAAATACCTTGTTAGCCGATCTAGAGTTGTATGAAATGATAATAACATGGTGTTACTAGTGCTAGAAGATATTTAAGGGTTGGGAAAAGATCTTCCTTGTGAGAAATTACGACTACTAGTAAGCTCCTCTATTAGCAAGCTGTTGTATAACATATACATATTTTCTAAAGTTGCTTGTAAAAGGTCCTCTATGGTGGTGAGGTTGATGTTCTAATTTTTTTTTCATAGTTTGCAGCCTTATCCATTTTTGATCTTTGTAATTATCAAAGTTCACTCTTACTAATTCCACATCTTCAAGTGATTTTTCTAAATTTGATGATATAATCGATCATTAACATACTATTATTGTAACAAAATTTATTATATTGTTTGATAAATTTATTTATATGTTGAGCTAAGCAGTATTTTTAAACTAATTCCAATTTCCAATAATTAATAGTGACTTGCTTGCATGGTTTAAAGTTGCGATCACGGACGACTTGTTGTGGTCACGGATAACTCGTTTTGTCTCCAGCGAGATGCAACTTCAAGAATGAAATAATGTTTTTTTTTGTTTTTTGTTTTTAAAATTATAGAAAAATCAGAAAAAATCAGGCAATCACATTAAAACCAAAGCGTCAGGTAATCTGTCGCCACCGCTTAAGAGTTGTTGTCCATTGCCTCCACCTGAATCAGGGTCTGGCTGAGTGTGCGGTGAAAAAGGCCTATCTAGACAAGTTGGAGGCTATCTGCAACCTCTCACGATGACTCCAGCATGACTCTAGCGATGCCTTCCGTGACAACTCCAACGCCTCGTGTGAAATCTTAGGTCTTGGCAACACAACAGGTTTTTCTTCTTCTTTGTTATTCTTTTTTCTTCTCTTCTCTCTCCTCTTTCCTCTTTCCTCTCTTGGCAAGAGCATCACTCCAACTTCTTCTTCAAGCTGCTGCAAGCTGCCAAGATGTACGAGTGTGAGACCCAACGTTTTTTTTTCTTTTTTTGGTCTGCTTGATTCTTCTTCTTCTTCTTCTTCTTTTTTGTTTTTTGGTTTCACGACTATTCTGTTTTTTTATTTTTATTTTCTGCTTAGGGTTTCTTTGTGCTCACTTTTTTTTGTGGGGTTTGCGTTCCATCGTAGGCTTTTTGGTCTCATTTAATTTTTGTATGAGAGTGATTTTTTCTTTGCTGCTAAAATATATGTATTAGATAATATGCATATTATTATCTAAAAAAATAAAATGTAAAATATAGCCTTTTTTGATATTGATGTAATATATCATATATGTATGAAATAATGTCTCTGATTTATATTATTGCGCCTTGTGCTGAGGCAAGGAGCAGCCTTGAGTGCGTCTTGCATTTTAAATAACTGAGTATTTGGATTTTATGATTCACTTGATTGAGTTATGTAATTATGTCAAGTGCCATGCTCTCTCTGCATTATGTGGCTTCAGTTTTTGATCTGATGTATATCTTTTTAAGGTCTGGGAAAATGAGGCCGATATTCTGTGGCAACTTTGAGTATGATGCAAGACAATCTGAGCTAGAGCGGCTTTTTAGAAGATATGGAAGAGTTGATAGGGTAGATATGAAGTCTGGTAACTTTGCTTTCTCTTTTGGGTTGGTCTTTGATAAGATTTCTTCAGCTCATATACTGTGGCTTTAATTTCATGCCTTTCACTTTGATCTCTAAATAATCAAATCATTTTATTTCACTGAACATTATTGTGTTGACATTGTAAGTTACATTTTGAATTGTTGCACTTTTAACGACATGAAATTTTGGGCCTCAATCTGAAGTTTGTACTGCATTGCCACTAAATTTGATGTGGAAAGAATAGATTTTGTGCACCCTATATAACTGGTTGGTTGTTGGGACAGACTTTGCAGCATTATTAAGGCACTCTGATGAAATTAACACTAAGATTGGGATATATAATACTCATTCTGATACATCATGATTCGGAAGCTAATGTGATGTATCTTTCTTTAGAACGTCAATAGTGGAATGGGTTGAGTCAGGGAGTATGGATGAGGGTAAGGGGAGTATTGGTGAGGTTGTTATTTAATTTAGATGTCAGGTTCTGACATCAATTCTCATGCATGATTCATATGGATATCCCAGGCTATCTGTTGTCATGCCTATAACAACCACGCACTTTCTGATCAATGTTATGTTTGCAAGGTAAGACTAAAACTGGAATATCTATATATGCTCGTAACCTGCAACCTCCCTAGGTGTTAAGATTTGTTATAAGAAATCAGTTACATGCTTAAAGGGATGCTGG
This sequence comes from Taxillus chinensis, assembly GCA_023512835.1. Classification (NCBI taxonomy): domain Eukaryota; kingdom Viridiplantae; phylum Streptophyta; class Magnoliopsida; order Santalales; family Loranthaceae; genus Taxillus; species Taxillus chinensis. The sequence continues at coordinate 32,964,769 of CM042087.1, forward strand.
GACATTCAACAGTGTAAAGCTTGAAGCAAATTTCTAATGGTTAAGCACGTAATTTCTCCTCCCACGTACACATAACACTTAAAAGGGTGATGGGATCTACATCATCGTGGAAGCTTGGCGTGGAGCAAATTCAACTGTTCAGCTTGGAATGAGGACTGAGCATAACTGGTGGCATAACTGCATCTTCATGAGGACTGAGCATCCTCGATAATGGCAGTCCTCTTGTGTTGAGCTCTAGTGGGGGTTTCAGGATAAGGTTAAGGAATAAGAGCATTTTTTTTAAGTGTACGCCCCCATACTCAACAGTTTCTTTGGCGCAGGATTATCTTGGAATATTCATATTCCTCGTGGTGGATGGGTGCTTGCGCATTTTGCCTGTGATGAGCTTCCTCTTATTTCCAAGCGATCCACTTTGAATTGCCATGGAACCATGTACATATTGCACAGACACGAGTCACATGACCATTGCTTTTCGCCCCTCACGACTTTCGCCCAGCTTTTCATTCCCCTACCATGATTCATCTACTTTTGGATGTTGCTTGACATCATTTAATACCTCAAACAAGGTCTGTTACTAATTTAATTGGTCACTTGGTTTCTGGATTTGGCCTCTCTGACCATTTTTCCCCCCCAAAAAGAAAATAATAATTGATTTTTTTAAAACTTTCCTTTTCTTCTGTGGCGGGATGGTTAATATAGTAATCCTCCCATTATGTGCATATCAAATTTTTGTATGGTTTCTTTAATTCTACTGGTTCACAGGATTTGCTTTTGTGTATATGGAGGATGAGAGAGATGGGGAGGATGCAATCCGGGCACTTGATCAGATTGAATTTGGCAGGAAGGGACGCCGGCTTCGTGTTGAATGGACCAAGGTTATGCATTAGCGCTTTTAACTTTCATTGATGATTTCCTTGTTTTCTTGCTGTTCAAATACTCATTTGGTTCACTTTATTTTGTATTGTAGCAAGAACGTGGCATTAGAAGGCCTGGGGGTTCAAGAAGATCTTCTAATCTAAGGCCTTCAAAGACCTTGTTTGTTATTAATTTCGATCCATACCGCACTAGGCCAAGGGACTTGGAGAGGCACTTTGATCCTTATGGAAAAATAGCTAATGTAAGAATCAGGAGAAATTTTGCATTTATCCAGTTTGATACGCAAGAGGATGCAACCAGAGCATTGGATGCCACCCACATGAGGTCCACCTTCTCAATTTGGTTTTTCAATATATTTGGATATGCTTGCTGTCTTCAGAGATAGTCATTTACTTGATTTTGGGGTTTTAATGACTTTCATGAACATAACAATTGCTGTCTTCTATTTTCACGTTCAGCAAGTTGTTGGATCGTGTCATTTCAGTGGAATATGCAATTCGTGATGATAATGACAGGGGAAATGGGTATAGCCCTGACAGGCCTCGTGATAGGTCACCTGTGAGGAGAGGCTATGACAAGGGACGGTCACCAAGTCCCTACCGAAAAGAGAGAGGTAGCCCTGATTATGGTCACGGTACTAGTCACAGCCCATATCGGAGGGGTAGAGCTAGCCCTGATTATGGTCACCGCACCAGCCCGAGTGCTTATCGAAGAGAGAGGGCTAGATTAGAATACGGGCATGGCCCTAGTGCTAGCCCCCAAGGAAGAGCCAATTCAGATGATGGTCGTGACTCCAGTCCTAGTTCTCGTAAAAGGGATGGCCATGTTGCCATCCATAGTCCGCGTAGAAGGGATGGCCATGGTCACAGCACTAGTCCTAGTTCTCGTAAAAGGGATAGCCGTGGTCTCAAATCTAGCCCTCCCAGAAGGGACAGAAATGGTCATAGCTCCAGTCCCCCGGAGAAAGCATAATCATGGTCTGAGCCTTAGTCCTCGCAGGAGAGATGGTCATGACCGCAGCTTTAGTCCTCGTAGGAAGGATGGCCACGGCCTCAGCCTTAGTCCTCAGAGGGATGTTGGTGAGCTCAGTCCTAGTCCTAGGAGGGATGTTCGCAATATGAGTTCTAGTCCTCATAGGAGGGATTCTGGTGAGCTCAGTCCTAGCCCTCGTAGGAGGGATGGTCACAACGTGAGTTCTGGTCCTCATAAGGGGGATGGTCAGGATCTCACCCCTAGCCCTCGTAGAAGGGATGGTCACAACGTTAGTTCTGGTCCTCATATTAGGGATGGTCAAGATCTCACCTCTAGTCCTCTTAGGATGGATGAGCGCAACCGCAACCACAGTCCTCATAGTAGGAGGGATGGACCTGACCTCAGCCCCCCCAGTTCACATAGGAAGGGTAGCCACGATCTTATCCCCAGTCCTAGCAGAGGTGATCGTGTGCTCAGCCCTATTTCACCGGGGGGAGACAGGCTCACCCCTGACTATGGCCCTTGTTTGAGCCCCATGGCAAAGGCTGAGCTGAAGAGTAGCCCCAATTATGGCGAAGAAGATAGCACTCCTTCTGAGAGATACTGCAGGTACTTGCCTTAGCACTTTTTCCCTCGATGTTAATATTTTCATCGCAATCTGCATTCACACTAGTGTGTATATTGGTTTTTTGCAAATAACTGGGTTCTCTGGCTTTTATTTATTCGGGGCAGCCGTTCACCTGCAATGCCAGAAGGATCGCTGTTGTGATTGGGTTCAGAACTGCAGGTTTTTTTTAAGACTAATTGCACAAGTCCTGCCATTGCGTGGATTTTTCCCTGCGAGGAAACAATGGAGCGCATGAATTTGTGGGCAGGGTTCAATCATTTTTCTTCTTCTCTTTGTAGTATATCTCAGTAACTCTGTCACAATTGAACAGCCTCGATTTATATTGTGTTTTTGAACTAATGCGTGAACTGGAACTCTTGATATTGTAATCCCTTATAGTACCTTGGGTAGATGCTGAATTATCATTTATGTTCTGGAAACAGGTGGTTGCTTGCCTTCAATATATGACTTCATCTTAATAGGCGTTTCTGGTTTTACATTTCGCAGTGCTTGTTTTTGCGGAAGTTTTATTATGTAGTTTATTGGGGGAGCCAACTTGACGTTCAAATTTCTTGCTTTGTTTGATACCAGCGTTTCTGTGGATTGTGGTTGATTTACCAAATAAGTAATCAGACATCGAATGGATATAATGTCCCTCGGCCACTTAAATGACGTTGTAATTTGCTTGGAAGTAGGATTTGTTTCACTTCTATTAATTGCACGCGAGGCTTGCATTTTTTTTATTTTTCATTTTTAATGGTTTCCAAGTATTTTTCCTGTGTTTTTTTTATCTCGGGATGTCATCAAAATTTGTTTTACGGTATAAAGAATAGAAAATAAAAATGTTTTTATTTATTTTTGTAATGGTATAAAGGAAAATTTTAAATTATATTATTTAATTATTTAGTTCTTAAATAGTATTATATTTATGTTTACAATTATAATTATTTTGTTATTATATTTTATACATGCCGGTCATTAATTTGAGTTGTGATTTTTCACGGGAAAGTAAATTTAGGCAGAAACAAATGTCGAATACAAATTTTAAAAATAAAAATATTTTGTACAATATCAGTTTGTAACATTATTGTAAAATCATGACCCTCGATTGAACAGTTATTTTTTTTAATGCTGTTACATTATTACATTATTCCTAAAAAAATGATGAGTTTAAATTTTTTAAATTTGATCAGAGTAGAAATTAGATGATGGGGCCGTTAATAACATCCATCAATGTGAAACTATGGTATGTGATTAATTCTCCATATTAAATTGTGGTTTTTATAAGTTTAAAACATAAAATTAATTGGCCGTGAAATCGTCGGTGACTGAATTGATCAGTACAGCCTATATAAAATTGTAAATAAAAAATATATTAATCACGCCGAAAATAATAATTGAATTTACAAGTAAATTAAATTGATTAAACAAAGTTACATTTAGCATTTTAAAGCTAGATTAATTCAAAAAAAATCAACAAATAAATATCATAAAAATTACCTTTTATCTTTCCGATTCTTTTATCATATTGTGAGAAAACTTTTAATATTTTCTCATCATAACTCAATTCCTTTATTTTATATACCACTTAAAACAACTAATTTGTTATTTTTGTGATAATTTTATCTTTCTTAATTTTTTCAACCATAATATTTTTCTTATAATGCATCTCTTCATGATCAGCTTGAGTAGGAATAGGCATGAGTCAAGTAAGATCGCATGAAAGGCTAAATTATCAATTGACCTGTTATAATAATCGGGTGACTATTTCTTTTACATTTCAACCGACTTGTCAACTTTAATAATTAATGGATTTGTTAAATTTTTAATGGGTGCGGACTTGCAGATATGACGGGTTGAATGGATATCAACCGCATTTACCGATTTATAATTAAATGACATATGCTAGAAAAATTAAACATATAAAGTATAAAGCAATTATAATCAAAAGTAAATTATTTACTAGATATTTATAATCACATATCTCTACTTTGAAATTTTATCAATTAATTAATAAATCAATAGGAAAACAATATTGTTTCAACTTTTATCTTGATTGATAGTATATGTTGCTTTAAGTGTCACTATTAAACATACATGGACTAATAATCCATACAAAGTGGGATTGAAATCTATGCCTTGCTTTATGTATTTTAAATTCAATGAATAAGATGTAGCGGATTGGGTAAATAACAGGTTTGAGCATTTTCACCCCCTAACTGACTCAACCAGTTATAAAATAATATTTTCAACTGATCTACTTGTTTATATAAATTTTATTTGCGAATAGCGAGATGGTCAGATAGAATTAGCGAGTAAAGCAAGTTAGGCGTGTAGAAGCACACTCCTAAGCTTGAGTGTAATTGAAATTTTTGTACACAACTTTCAATTTGTTAAATATAATAAATTATGTAATACAGATATAATATGTACTACCAATACTCAGTTATAATATCTACTACCAATACTCCAAAGCAAATTTGAACTATCTCATTAATTTTATTATATAATTGGTGCCATCAATGTATATTATATGAATTTTGATATTTAATTTGTCTAAATTTGATTCCTTATTATTGAAATTTTTGTAGGTAAGTGCGTGTGCGGGCATAATTAATATTAAATATTAAATTTCTATTTTAAAATGAGCATAATTAATATTAAATATTAGTGCATGTTTGGTATGAGGGGAATAAATAGAAAGGAATCAAATTGTATTCTTTTCCTCCGTTTTATACAAAAATAGAAAAGAAATTAAGATTCTCGTGAGAATTTTATTCTATAGGAAGAAATTGATTCCCTATACCTTCTGGTTTCTTAAGATTTTCTTGCATAAGAGAACCTTTTTATTTTTATATTCCAATTTTTTGTATTTATTTCTCCTATCTCTCTCCAGCACACCCCCCCCCCCCCAACCTGGACCCTTCTCTCCTGGCGCGTCTCTCCCCATACGTGAGACGGGTAAAGAAGGAAGGAGATTTTTTTCCTTTGTCTCTAATTGCATACCAAACATGAGAAAGGTAATGAACCATTCCATTCAAATTTTGACGTCAGACCCTACTATGCCAAATATGCTATTAGATTTAATGTAATTTGATGTAACGGTAAAAAAATACAAGCCCTACTATGCCATCCTACATCTATATATGTCTATGCTTTTTCTGAGAAAACGTAAACGCTATCTCGCATCTATGCCTTATCTAGAACAGCGATCTACACCAACAATCTTGCATCCGTTGCGCCTATATATAGAGGCTATTACCATTTTGTGGTTGTGCCCACAAAATGCAGGTAATTCCAAAGCACATCTTGAAGAAGGGCCAATTAAATTTACATCCCCATTTTTAATATTTAAAACAGCCCCAAACACAAAAGCAATTACTAGTATGTTGGACTTGTATTTTAATTATTGTAGCTTCTTTTGTTCTCCCAAAAAATCCTTTCCTTCAAAAAAACATCAGACCCTTAAAATAAAATGTGGGATAGAAAAATTCCTTTTTGGCACAGCTTCCCATCTAATATTAGATCCCTTTCCTACAAAACAATACCACCTGCAAGGACTTAGGTTAATTTATACTTCACCATATTAACAATGAAGATTATCAATTTTGAGTAATAAATAATAATAATTTTATTTGTTTAATGATGAATAAATAATTGATAACTCTTTTGCATATAGAGAAAGATATTCTGAGTTTAGTCATTGAAGAATGTGTTTATTTTTTGTTATTTAAAGGAAATAAAAAATTATTACAGGAGGCAAATTGTTGCTCTAGACTAAACACAAATATGGGTGCTTTTTCAGCAAGACCATAAGGACGCAGAGATGTGGGATGGCATAGTAATTAATGCATGCGCTTTCTCAAGAGTGTAAGGTAAGATAAAATTATCTTAAATTTGATGGTTAATATTAATTATATTCATTTTAAGAGAGTTGTTTATATTTTCAAGTACATAACCTATATATATGCTGGAGTATTATGTATTACTATATTGCACATATAGTTCGGAAATAAATGTTTCATATTTCATAGTTAGTTAGAGCATCTCTAATCTTTCTTAGCTAAAATAAATATCTAAAGTTATATTTAACTTGCTATAGTATTACTTTAGCTAATGTTACTATAATCCTATATCATATATATATTTTTGCTTAAGTTTTTTTTACCACTTTACCCATACCTTTTGAACCCTCGATCTACTCTAATGGGGAAAGCACGCACGCAGACAAAGGAATGAGGCAACGCACGCAGAGGGAGAGGGAGGCACTGGGTAAGGAGGTGACGGGCGACGGGGGGGGGGGGAGGGGCCGACAGGGAATGGGATGACGGCTGATGGAGGGAGATTGGGGGCGACGGCTGGGGCTGCGGTCGACGGACGCAGAGGGATAGGGGAGAAGGGGGGCGACGGGGTTGCGATGGGGGACGATGGCCAGGGCTGTGGCCGACAGACGCAAAGGGATGGGAGAGAAAAGGGGGCGATGGTTGGGGCTGCGGCCAATGGACGCAGAGGGACGGGAGAGAAAAGGGGGGGCGACTAGGGCTGCGGCCGACGGACGCAAAGGGGATGAGGAAGAAGGGAGGCAACGATGGGAAGACTAAAGGAAAGGGTTTGTCATTTTAAAATACACGTAGGGTGAAAAATTAGGTGGCAGTTTAGCAATAGCAAAAGTTAAAATAAATTTAAATAAATTTTTACCTTTACCTATTCATATAGCTAATAGATTGGAGAGTAATTTAAGTAAAATTTAGCTATAGCTTTTGCTATAGCTAATAAATTGGGGATAGCCTTAGGTATTATTATTATTTTGAATCTTCCTTATAAGAGAATATAAATATAATATTGGTCAATTCTCAACATATATATAACTAGCTATATATAAATAATACGAGAATTATTTTTAAATAAAACTCATACAACGGGCTAAAATAAAATCAGACTATAAAAGTCTAAAAGATATAAATAATAAAAAAATAGAAAAAGAAAAAAAGGAATGATAATAATATCATTTGGGTTGCCTTGATTTTAATGCTGCCCACTTTTAATTTGCATTAATAATAAAAAAAAAATGATAATAATATCATTTGACTTCGTGTTATTTAATTTCCTACGCAATGTATCTATAAGTAAATTTTTTCTTATAGAATTATGTTTGATAATTTTTTAACTTATGCTTTTAATGTCTTAGAATCTATTAAAGCTGCATTACAGATCATGTGACAAGTCACATGAATGGCCGTTTAAACCAAATATATAAATATTTCCATTTGCTGGGACAAAAGGTATGTATATATACCGAACACTTTAAAAAGGAATTAGCCTACAATCTATTCCCTATGCCCAGAGTCCATGCATAAATCTGTCAAACCCTATTATTCATTCTATGTCGAATACCTAAGCTTAAAAAAAGAAAACAATAGCAAGAATTGTGATGTGTCCATATTTATTATTATTTTTTTTTATAGTTATGAGAACTTGATCGGATATTAATTCCGCTAAGGCACTGAATGATCGGATAATCACAGTTATATAATTAATAATGATATATAAATATATATTAATAAAAAATAAATATTTTAAACTAACACATTAAAATTATGTTTCTAATATAATATTATTTATTTTTAATATGTATTTCAAACATGAATTCTTAATAAATTTAAAAGTTTTATGACACAGGCTTAGTTTGTCAATATTGGGTTTTTAGAAGAAGCTGCTTTTATTTGTGTTAAAAAAATAAGTTGTTATAAAAATATGCTGGTGAGCGTGTGATAAAATATAATTTCAAAAGTACTTCAAATATTAAAAGTAGATAATAAGTATTTAGTAAATTAAAAATAAAAGTAATGTGCAAACGTAAAGACATAAATATCCTTTTCAATTATATTATAATTTTTTAAAAAATTAACTCTTGACATTGCCTAACTCACTTGCCCTTCTCTCCTTACCCCTGGAATTAAGGGATCCGGCAGTGCCTTTGCTCATGGTTGTTTCTAGCGGTTTAGTCTCACCTCCTCTTTGGCTGCTCCCAAGCCGAAAGCTCTCCTTCTCTGGAGCTCTTCCACATCACCGGCGAGTCTGTCCTCCTAAATCCGCATCCGGGACCGCCATGCTCGAACCAGAAGATGATCCTTGAATCGGACCCCCCCCCCCCCCCCCCTTACCAAACACCTTTTATTGCTTCCGTTTATAAAATAAGCGAAAAACAACCTCCCTACAGTAATGCCAAACTGGTCCATAAATTGAGAGACCATTAAGATTAAAGAATACCAATTGATTATATGTGTGTCTCCCCGTGTTACATCTCATCCCTAGGGCAAGTCTTCAATTGGTATAAATGGAGAAGTTCTTAATATCTATTTTTATTTTCAATCTCAATTTTTGATTTTTCAAAAATCCCACCAGTAAATTTTCTTGAATTGTTATCAAAATTTTAGAAATTTTCAAATAATGAACCATCCTACACACACACACACACACATATATATATATTGTTGAAATGAATTAAGCATTATTAAAACAACTAAACAAACTATCCAAGCTTATGATTATGAGACTCGGGGGAGCTCAACCTAGTTGTAACGTGTTCATAAAATTAGAAATAATTTAGCCTTTTAAAAAAACAGATTATTAAATGAACATCAAAACCACAATATTAAATATCATTCATTTAAAAACAAGCATCGCAATCGTAGGTTAAAAAATGTTTATGTAAAAAGTGTTCTTTTTTTTTTAAAAAAACACATAAACAGAACCAGGGTGTCACAATTTCTATTATTCCATTGCCTATGATAATAATCCCACTATATATGTACATATAGACTTTTGAGGTAACACATCATGTGTAATACGTACTGTCATAACTCTCCATCCTAGTTGTTGAAATAGCCTTTATTGCCTTAAACATGACTATACATGGTCCTTTGACGCAGAGTCTAGGATTCCAACTGCATAACATGTGTCCCTTTTTTGGGGCAAAGGCCGGCCTACCATTATCATAACATAAACAAAGCGTTTAGGGCCATGAGCAATGAAACATAAAAAAAATCATGTAGTAGTTGAGGTTAAAGGACCTAAATCTTTTAGGGAATTGCATCCCACAGTCGCCAACCCATATGATTTTTTAATTGCAGGTGTTTTTATATAATTACTTAATTAATTGCTACTGCAGCCACAAAGACCTAAAATAGGGTTAGGCAAGCATGCTGCGCCTTCGATAAGGATCGATGGGTGAAACATAGTGAGCTCTAGTCGCAATACATCAAAACAACAATCAAGAATTATTCTTTTTACTGAAACTTAGCCATGACAACGAATAAATAGATAATAAATGAATTATTAAAAAACATAAACTTAACTATTGGAAAAATAATAAATGAATAAACTTAACTATATGGAGAAAAATAAACTTAACTATTATTAAACCATATATTTAACAAACACCAAAACTCATAAATGAATAGTTAAGTTATTCTTTTATTCATCTATATAAAATTTTATTTATTTATTTAATAAATAAATTTTAGAAAAATATTTATTATTATTATAATAAATAAACTACCTTATCAAAACTCAAGTTTGAAAAGTAAACTATCCGTTACAATAGTAAACTAATATTGGGTAGTACTAATCGTTATAGCCATTAAAATAATAATTAGCATTGGCTAGTATTAATCATTATAATACTGTCATTGATGGCGCAGTGTAAATAAATGAAAGGTGTGATGAAATTTATAGAAAAGAAAAGGGTTATATTTAGATAAAAGTAATGAGAATATGGTATTGAGTTCTTAAGTAAACATGTAATCCAAAATAACCACTACATATGACGAGGATAGATGAAGGGTGCGTACAAAGGTTATGTGCCTAATCTTTGCTATTCAAAGGCTTGTAATCAGTGACTACAATTGAAGTAAATAGGATAACAGAAAATTTTGAACTCCTGCACACCAGGACTACGACAATATTAACAAAAGGATAGTGCAATTTTTTCGCAGAAACTCAATTTACCTTGCAAGTATATACGAATATGATAAAAAGTTTATGTGATGTTATACTATGATATTTAATTTAATTAATTAATTATGTTATTTATTTTACTTAAATTGCATTATTTTAATTAATGATGTTAAATAAATAATTTTTTTGTATATAACAAGGGATTTAGATAAAATGAATCACCAATGTGAGTTCAACACGTTAAAATTAGTAATGAAGTATCAATGGTAAAAAATAAATTGTAAAAACAAATAAGTAAAATGATAAAATTTTAAAAGTAAAATAACCAATTAGGTGACATGTGATAATTAGATATACGTATGTGAAAGGTAGATTGCATGAGATAGGTAGAAGAATATATCGACTTAATTTATTAAAATTCAAAATTTTCAAAATTGTATGTCTCTATTTATAAAAATAGAGACACTCAAACCTTAGCCATTTTGTCCCAAAGATTCTAGCCTCTCTCTCACTCTCATTTTTGGTATTTCAAAAAATTCATCTAAAGATATGAAATTTATTTATACATTAGTTAAGTTATTTATAATTCATATCATATACTAATATAAATTATGTAATTTGCATGCCTACATGTGTGTGTGCGCACACATGTTATATGCTATTATACCGTAAACTAATATGGCGTTTAGAACCAATACCAGACTTGTTTAATACAATAATAAGGGTTTAGAAACCAAAAAGGGTAATGGTCATGGAGCTTATATATAATATTTTTATATATGTTATATTCTATATGTGTTAGAGCATCTACACTAGGTTTGGTATTATCATATTTTTCTTATAATTTAGGGAAAAAATAAAAATTTATCAAAAATTCATTCACATTAGGTTTCCTAAATAGGGTATAGGGATATGGAATAAATAGTAAATCCCTTTAGGGATTTACTATTCATTCTTAAATATTTTTCCTATAATTTTTTAATATATATTATTATACTTGTAATATTTTTATTGGTGATAATAAATGAAAAGATGAGAGAGAAAATAATATAAAATGAATTAAATAATAAATGTAGATAGAAATAGGGAATGAGATGTTTGATGTTTTTGAAAAATAAGCAAATTATTCATCCCTAAAATAGGGATAAAAATGTCAAAATTATTATGGATGCTCTAATATAGTATACTTATTTTTTATATTTATTACTAACAAAATAAAAATAAAATAAAGATTAATTAATTTATTATTCTAATTTTTTCAGTGTTTTGGGAAGAATGAAATGACAAGAGGATTGTAAGGAGTTTTTTAGATTTTCTTCATGTCCTCATGATTTCCTAATCCATTTCATTAATTGGGATATATAACCCATTAGCTATTAGAGTTTACATTGAAAAACATTGTTTCTTGTGTTTTTAAATATCCTATTGTTATTTAAAAGTTATTGTTGAATGTTATTTACTTTAACTATATCATGATGAATTATATATTATGATGTTTATCTTATTATATCATGTCTGGAAAAAGTAAGTTAATTAATCAGTGGAACTTAATGGGTAATTTTATATATAAAGATCTTCAATACATTTGACAAATAATATAATTAGAGTGTCAATTCAACTGATAATATGTTACGTTATGGTATCTAGATAGTTAATTTGAATCATTATATTGTGATATAATGTCTAAACATAAACCTCTATGAAATCTACTATGTCATGGTTTTCATTAAGATAATTCTCATGTTATGCCTTATTATATCACGTTTACGATATTATCTTATCTCATATACCTTTACTTGCTATTTGAGCTCATTCTTTTATTATTTCTTTTCTAATCTTAGGTAATTAAAGGTTTGAAGATACTAAGGGAGTTAAGAAACGTTTGAAAAAAAAAAGTAATGGACAAGTTATTAGCTCATTTACAATGTTTGTAATAATGAGTTATGGCTATGGTCTCTAAAATCTAAATCTTAGATCTTGGATTTGGATGAAATAATTGATGGTTTGTAATTTATGAAAAATTATGCATTTAATTTCTCTAATGCACCCAGTTCAAAAGTCTCAAAATTAGTGGGAAATTAAAGATTTAGAAGTTAGGTACTCAATGCAATTGGTCTCACTCAAGCTCATGAATAATAAAGAAAGTTATTGATGAAATACCATTGACTATTCTAATTTTTCACACTACTCATGCTTGTTCCATTTAAATTCTTAACAATTAAAGAAAAGGGGCACATATTTTAATGTCAATTAACTATATTATTTTCCTAAAAAAAATGGATTGAGAGTAAATTTGAGCCATTACATGAATTACAAGTATTTAACCACTCCCCTCTTGCTACAAGACTATTTGGGGAACTTGTGTTGGTGCACATGGCTCAACAGTATCCCTTAGCCTTTCCCTCCAAATCTCTAGCCATAAATAAAGGTCCTCTCTTCTTCCTTTCCACATAACCAAGGGTGGAGGTGGAGAAAGAGAGAGAGAGAGAGAGAGACATGGACATGGCCCCTCCTCAGATTTTAAACATTTATCCCATATTGCTATTTTTCAAGTACACATTATCTGTCGTGAACTACACTGTCTCCCCAAACTCTTCTTGCTTAATGTAAATTTTAAAATTCTACTAAGCTTGCTTTGAGGATTCTGAAATTTAAGGGGCCAAGGTGACATTCAAATTAACATATTTATCACATATGTATTTTAAGATAACAAAAATATTTGTATGTATATATTAAATTATCAAAAAAATTATTATTATTACTTTAATTTTAGGAATTGCATAAAATTTAAAAACATAAATCATAAAATTATAATTTAAAAATAAATAATAAACAAAAAGACTAATAACTTAATATAATTATATAGGCAATAAACCGATTAGACGGAGACCCTAATTTTGGGCTAAAATTTGAGAGCCCAAAGCACAGGCCTCACTTGCTTATCATTGGGGTTGGTCTTGCACCCTTTCTCTTCTATGACTATGCCTTGGCTCCCAGAGAGGTAGAGATCAAATTCTAGTTCCGTCCTGCACATAACTAGAAGCTCATATAATAAGCTCTCTTTTTAGGCAAAATTACATGTTTAAGAGACGTAATAGTTTTTGTGAAAACAGTTTAAATTTTTGAAGAAGGTCAAACATTTTTCAAAAGTTATCTATGTCAAGAAATAAACCCACCGAATAGAGCCAATAGCAAATAAAGAAATTGAAAAAAAAAAAGGAACACAGAAATTTACGTGGAAAACCCTTAAAGGAAAAACCACGGGCAAGAAGAGAGAATTTCACTATAGGAGAATATTACAAAGGATTGTAATGTTTGGGATGATTTGGAGGTGAGGGGGAGGCTTTCTTTTATAGGCTCTCCCCCTCACAAATCCTCTCACATCTTTCGATGTGGGACAAAGATACAACATTCTCCCACTTGGAGATTTGATTGAACAACAAACAATCTCTACACTACTCTCTCCATCGTGCCACCACCATGTTGTCTACGTCTCTACCAGGCCATACAAGGATCTACTCCAGTTGAACTTGTTAGTGTTAAATTGCCTTTGTCAGCGCATCTGCAAGGTATTCTTTTATGTGATTTTTTCGTAGATCCACATTTTTGTCTTTCACCACTTCACGAACAAAATGATATTGAGCTCCTATGTGCTTTGTCCTGGAATGAAAAGCTAGATTCCTTGCAATATATATGGCACTCCAACTATCACAAAATAAGATAATATTCTCTTGTTTATGCTTAAGTTCTGCTATGAATCTTCTTATCTAGATTACTTCTTTATTAACATAACTTGAAGGTTACGAGTGCAGGGAAGGACTTCACAACTATAAGGAAAGCAATTGTAGCAAGATTCTTCTTCCATGTTGTTTGAAAGGATCCTCAAGAGGGTTACAAAACGCTAGTTGAGGCTCAACGCTGGTAGGTTCAGATGCCCCATTCAATCATATCCACATTTGGGGGTTTGGAAGGGCAGCAGTTAGAAGAGTCGAACGGAGATAATGATGGCACATGAGGGAAAAAAATAAAATAAAATTAGATTAATTAAATTTAACATGGCAACCGTAGTCGCTACCACATCGATGGATTGGAGAAATTGCTTTCAAACCAGGTTGAAGGCAAGTTCCATCCTTTTTAAAATATGTACTAATTACTCCAAAGTCTCGTGAAACACAAACTTTTTTTTTTTTTGGTATCAGGTCTCATATTCGGTATCAGGTCCAGGTGATCTAAGTATCTAACCACACTCGTTTGATTAGTGGTAACTCAAAACATTTTTATTATTTTCATTCATTTTAAACGTTTAAATCAAAATCTATCACAATGAGGCTTAGAAAATTTAATGGCGAGATTGTGTAGAAAATACTAATTTTCTTATTCATTTAGTCTAATGAAATATAAAATAAAAATAAAAATAATTATGATCTAATCAAATTCTATCAAATCAGTCTATCAATCTCCTATAATCTTCTATGATTTATACCATCCTCTACATAAGAAAATAATAGTAATTGATATCCTATTGATTAAAAAGATATTATCTCTCTAAATTCATAATAATCTCAACTACCAAAAAGTGTAATACAGAAATGAAACTTGAATTGTTAATTGGCAATATTCCTGACAACAACTAGTTGTCATTATGCATGCTAGAAAACCAGAAACGTGTTCAAAGTGGTTCGCTTTTAATGGAGTGGTGTATCGCTTTGGCTTTTTGGCATTTGCTCCTCTTATTGTCACTTTCGTATAAATCAAGCACCCACAGATTTGTTGGAATTTCCAAAATTGATGTGTGTGCTTCTGTCTCAATATATAGCATTTCATAGAGGCATACATGCGGTGAGGGCAAGAGTCACTATAGAGGGGATGGTCCGGTGGCGACATGCCAACATACATGTGGAGAGGGCAAGAGTCACCGTGGAGGAAATAATCTGGTTGCCATGACCAAATTTTAGTTACGGCCTCTTAAACTAAAATGATGATGGTATGCCAAAAAATCATTAGGCAATAAGAGTTAACAATCGGTAAAAACATTAAGAATCAAACCTACGTAAACTAACACTAAATGCACCATAAATTTTCCGGATAATCGGTTGCTTATTATAAATGTAGAGTTAAGCGAAGGCGATATACTATTTCATCACACCAGTAAGAACGCACCACAATATAAGACCTTTGAAATCTATTTAAAGTCGCTTCTTATTACTATCAAACATATAAAAAAATGTGTCTCTCTCATTTGAATGTTCTTGATAGTCTTTGATTATCTTTCATGTTCTTAAATTTTTCTTGAGAGATTTAAATGTATCATAATAAAATATGGTTATGATTAATTGCTTATTTTCTTTTCATCAAAATGTTTAAATCAAATTTTTGATCCGTTATTCTTCTTTTTTCCGCTCACACACTTACACCGCATCCCATACACAGTACTGTTACTCACCAAAGAGAGAACACTAGATCAGGCGTTGGATTTGCAATGTGCGATTGCTACGGCCAATTCCTTAAGTGAATCTTCTTCTTACTCCTTTCCTTATTATTATTATTATTATTATTATTATTATTATATTGCAATGATTAAGTTTCTCAATGAATTTGTGTGTGTTACATGTGCATCATCGGCTACACGATGTATATTTATCGCGATGAAATTTTATTTACACGACGAAAAGTAGATGAATATTTAATTGAACAGTCAAATTTCGAAATAAATAATTGGAGGACTAAAAATCAGCACGGTGCCAATAAGAATCTCATTTTAACACAGATTGACAAGCTTTAATAGATTTTATTATGTCCGATGAATGTATGTATATGAAATTATCTGACGATGCAGTGACTTAAATGACGACCACAAAAAGTATGTCTCTATATATATGTTTGTGTGTTGAGTGTTTTGAAAATTTATGGCTATTTACATGTTGAGTAATTATTTAATAGGTAATTAAAATTTCATATTTTTGGATGCACGTTAGCTAATCGATGAAATGTCTCGATAAAATTTTTATACAATATCTTTTTTTATTTGTTTAATTATATATATATAACCTAATGTGTCAACCTCTTACTCCTCTCCTTTGAATTATTTTTTTATATATGTTTGTATAACAAATATACACATTTTATTATTTTAATGCATATATATTTATAAGAAATAACATTTTTTAAAAAAACCTGTATATATATTTTTATTGTTTTTTATAATGGATATATATACAAGTTCTTTTAAGTAAATATAAATGTGATGAAAACTACCCGTGATGTGCGTCACGTGCACGTGTCGTGTTGCGCAAGACATCTACTATTTCTAGGACTCTTCTTATATTTACTTTCCTTATCGTATTAGAAGTCTTTCCCTTTTTATTACTTTCCTTTATTTAATTCGTATTAGGGTATTTTGGTATTTTATTTTAGTTTCCTTATTATATTAAGTTTCCAATTCCTAGTTACTAGCTTGCCTATAAATAGGCCTTGTCTATGACAATTTATGTATTCAGATTATTCAGATTATTGACTATTGGCAATTATAAACTCTCATATTAGAGGTTTATACTTATTTTCGGCTTTTCCGGTTAAATACTTGAATTGCTTGGGCTAGAGTTTGGGTATTCGATTATCCTTCTCTAGATTGTTGTTGGATTCTAATCAAGGTCCTCAACAATTTGGTGCTTTCATTGAGAGATCCTCATTAAGATATCTTAATTTTATCTTGCGTTCTTCATCAGCAATGACGGAGGAGGCGGCAAGGATAAACAGGCAACAATTTGAAGCCCTGGAGAATTCCATGACAGAGCTTTCGCCAACTTTGGCAAAGATGGTTCGATTCCAAGACATAATTAATCAGAAAATTGATCGATTATTCGTATACAAGGGAAAAGATCTTATGAGATGTAGACGAACTCAAGGAGATGATCGTAGGTCACGACAAACTTCACAAAAGGTGAAAGATATTTCAAGCGTTGAAGATAAACCATGTTTTTAGAGCTCACATGAATCACAACATGAGGCTGAGTTCCCATCTGGTGACTCATCTAAAGGGATTGGCGACCCAACTCTAACTATAGAGTTCTTGATTCCTCTGGCTTCCTTTACCGTGGTGAATGATGCCTAAGTCAAAGTCAACAAGACTATCACCATTGAAGACTCTCTCAACAACATAATCTTTTTCCTTGATGATGTCCAGTTAGGCGGTGCCCTCGACGTAAGGCACACCCAGTTTGTAATTGTTTCCAACAACGTGGCCTTCATAATTGGACCGACTAATGCTCAACCCTCCCAAGCCACGACATTCTGTTATCACTCTTTGTCATCCCTATTTTCAAAAGTGTTTCACAATTTCATTAACGCTGATATCATAAAGAAGGTTGGACTACAAGTTTTTACCCTACAGCCTTTTGTTGTGCGAGTGACCAGTAGAGAAAAATTACAATGTGCGGAGGTAGTATGGGATGCGAAGCTCAATGCCCAAGGAATCAAGATCGTTGCTGACCCGCATGTGGTACCAATGGTGGGAGTTGATGTGGTTCTGGGCTCTGATTGGTTGAAAAGAATCGACAAGGTCGTTACTGATTATCGAGTCATAACAATGGATTTCAAGTTGGATGGAAGAAAGAAAACTTGGGCAGCTCTACCACCTAAGGAGGAACGCAAATGTAAAGCTCAATGCTTTGCAGTGGTAGGTGATGGAGATTGGCGAGAGGCTTCTTGGAGTAACTTTTTCAAGTTAGGAGAGCATGATCCAAAACTTCCCCTTGAGGACAAGGGTGTCTTTGAAGGGAGGGGGAATGATGAGAACTACCCGTGACGTGCATCACGTGCACGTGTCGTGTTGCACAAGACATGTACTATTTCTATGACTCTTTTTATATTTACTTTTCTTATCGTATTAGAAGTCTTTTCTTTTTATTACTTTCCTTTATTTAATTCGTATTATGGTATTTTAGTATTTTACTTTAGTTTCCTAATTGTATTAAGTTTCTAATTCCTAATTACTAGCTTGCCTATAAATAGGCCTTGTCTATGACAATTTATGTATTCAGATTATTCAGATTATTGACTATTGACAATTATAAACTCTCATATTAGAGGTTTATACTTATTTTCGGCTTTTTCAGGTTAAATACTTGAATTGCTTGGGCTAGAGTTTGGGTATTCGATTATCCTTCTCTAGATTGTTATTGGATCCTAATCAAGGTCCTCAACAAAATGTTTAAACTAAATATATATTTTTATGAGCTAAATAATACTAGAGGATGATTTTCGTGCATAATGTGTGTGTTACTCTTATTGTTCATGTTTTTTTGTTGAAGTGTGGAATGAAAGTTGTGAATTATTATTGTTATTTCAAGAGGTTAATTATATTTGTTAAGAAAGTTTACTGAATGTTTTTATAGATTTAGTTAAAATGGATAAAAATTAGATTTTAAAAAATAAGACGAAAGATGCATTTGAAGAAGGGGTTAACTATTTATGGAGTCAAGTTATTGCTCATGCCGGTCTTGATAATCAGATTTATTTGTTTGTGTTTGAAATACGGTATTAACGAAAAGATTATAAAAAAGATTATAGAAAAGATTATCTGAATCAAAAATTTTAGTTCTCTTGTGCTTGTGTAAACGTTTGTGTACGTGTATACAAATATATGCGGCATACACTCTTTATATTCCAAGAATCCTAATCTAATATGGGTATGAGATTCAAGATGCTATGCTCTTAAGTTTTTTTTGTTTTTAAAATATCAAGGAATGATTTCTTTCCTTAAAATAAATGACACTTGAAATCTTCAATTAAATCTATTGTATTAAACTAATGTCAATAAAATCTTTATAGGTGACTTCATTGATAATCCGCTCACTTTTCTAATCTCCAAATAAGGCCGGCTTCAAGTCCAGATAAGTGAGACTCTTGTACTATAGGATATCAAAATTTTAGTCCAAAAAATGGCCCATCCAACCAATTAACTTATCAAATTTTGAAAATAGATAGAAATCTCAAGGTTTAAAATTAATATGTAGATATAAATATTTTTGTTATCTTATAATATATAGAAAATAAGAATTTTCATTTGAATTTTTCTTTAATTTCCTAAATCTAGATGTAACCTAGTTTCCAAGCAAACCGATCTGTCAAGTAGATAATTTGACAAAATTCAATGGAGTATGATTGTGTTTTTATCAAATTTGAAGGGTATTGAAGTAATTTTATATAAAAAATTATTTGATATTCAAATTGAGTTACACGGTATAAAGAAAATAAAATACCAAAATAATTGAGTATCCCAAATGTCCAAAGTCAACAAAGGGAATATTGTCTCCCATAATATTTTTAATGATTTTTAATAATCCTGCATCTTTCACAAAGCCTTTTATATGGGGCGGATAGCACGTTCGTGTGAATCATGTGTTTCCGACCTTCCTAACTCGTTGGATTCAAACGACAGTACATCCATCTTCTGGTCAATAATAATAATAATAATAATTTTATTATTATTATTATTATTATTATTATTATTACTTGCTCAACCCGAAGTTACTCTCATTGAATATTGATTGATCCGGATAATAATAATAATAATAAACCTTTATTAGAATGTAATAGGTGTGATAAGTCCTCAGAGTAGGAACACAACACAAAATGCCTAAGCGAAGACTTTTGAAAAGAACTACAACATGGTTTGGCTAGCTGTCTTATTATATTTGAACTATGCATTGCATTTTCAAGCACTGGTGCAGCTGCGTCACCATAGAGCATATGCGAGTGTTTTGCATTTCAAATTCATTGATTAGCACATGGGCATGCATCACCGTCTTAGGAAACTTGCAATAAAGTTTTGCACCCAATTATGTAATTTGAGAAGTCCTAGTTGATATGGATTGAAAACTAAACACATGCATGTATATGTGGTGCTTATTGATCATTGAGTTCACATATTTTAAATTTTATCTTTCTTAAATTCTTCTATGCTCTTTTCTTCCACTAATAATATAGGAGCTGATCGCTCCTAGGGGCTGGTGTAAATTTTAATAGGTAGTTAAAATTAATGACCTTTTGAATAGAAAAGGAGGAGGAAAAACGTTGATGTACATGCATGATATAAAAAATATAAATTATTTCTTCCACTAATAATATAAAACTGATTCCCCGTAGGAGCTGGTGAAACTTTTAATGGGTAGTTAAAATTAATGGCCTTTTGAATGGAAAAGGATAAAAGGAAAAACGTTGATGTACGTGCATGGTATAAAAGATATATAATCCATTTGTTTCACTAATAATATAAAACTGATTGCTCGTAGGGTTGGTGAAAATTTTAATTTTATGTTAAAATTAAAGGGTTTTTGAATGTAAAAAAAAAAAAAAAAAAAGGGGGGGAAACGCTGACGATATAAAAGATTTGTAGTCCATATATATATAACTTTTGGATTATGTGGAAAACTATGCAGTCGGCTACTTAATCTTGCGATCAACCTGGATGCAGGATGCAGTAGAAAAAAATGGAAAAGTCATGAAATAATCCTAATATAAGTTATATATTTAATTTTTTTATAAAATTTATATAATATTTTATAATATATTAAAAATATTATTTATTCCCTATGATTATTAATTTATAAAAAAAATTAATTAAAAGATAAGAAAAATAATAAAAATAAAAATAAAAATATTATTTTAATAATACAAAAGATAATTAAAATAATTTATTATGTTATATATTTATATAAAAAACAAAAACAACATAAAAACATAAGACTCCCACGTGTTAAAGTCCGGACAGGTTTAATAATGGTTACCATAGGATTCGAATGTCACAAGGCTAACGCTCACCACGCTATATTGTACCAGTCCGGTGGCATATATAGTCCATACTATACTTACTGTTAGTGATTGATCTACTTAATTAATTGATCTCGCTTGCTATGTCATTTTGAATTGATGTAGAATCTCACCCTCTTATGCAATATATACACGTGATTAAGATTTTCTGTGGGGATAAAAAGCAATTTGATACATTTGAAATGAATTTCAAAAATAAAATGAATAATTAATTGGCCACTACAAGGTTTCAAACCCATAAACATACCACTGCAAAGTCTTGACGTGACACATGTTATACCTTTCAATTTACTAGTATTTATAGCATAAAAAAATATTTTTTAAAAAAAACTATGACGGCATAGAGTTAAATCCAAAACCAAAAGCCCCCAACCAACCTTACAATAATGGGCCATGGCCCTCAACCTGGTCCATTTCTGCTCGAGATTGTTGTACTCGTTTAGAACTAACTCAAATGGCTCGGAACTAGCTTCTTTTGATAAAATTCATCTAGCACACTCAACCAAGAAATTATCAACTCAAAAGTACAGTAGCTATCTACATGATACAAAGATAAACACTACCCATGATGCATATGAATAATAATTACGTACATATGAAAAATAGTTTATAACTTACAAATAATTATGTTAGTCCAGAGGATATATATAATTTGTAGATACATATATATGACATTAGATTTTTCATTTTCAGCAAGTAAACTCCAATTAACATCGTCAAATTTGAAAATTTGTAGATATCATGCCATTGCTGTTATAGTAGATAAGCAAATTTGATTCTAGCATTATAACTCTTAGGAAATTTATAATACTTTGTTGAATGAGATGAAATAAATTTTTTATATTTGACTCATGATAAAAATTAATAGTAAAGTCCACTAAGAACGTTCTTAATAATCAAATGCTCATGTGCGCATATATACTACTCATCTTGCTTTTTTCCTTCTGCTTTTACTACTAACAAAATGGGTACCTGTCGATAACCATAAAAGGAAAAAACCAATTATGATTACAATAACGAGTGACTGCAAAAGTTTGGCATTTGCTATTTAGATTATCGAGTATATCAAACAATGTACCATAAAGTAACCTTTTTTAAAAGGGTTACGAGAACGTTCGTGAATAAAATAAAAGTCCATATCAAACTGATGATAACCAGAATTACCGAATGCATAATGTCAAGCCCGACGTGAAATTTCCACAGCCACAGGTAAGAAGACAAAATATTTTTATCTCGTGACGCGTGGCAAAGCGCAACGATCTAACGGTCAAATGCTTATAAAAGCTGTCCAAGCTTTAAGTGACAGCTCTAGTATTTATTTATTTTTTCTAATTCTCTGCCAAAATGTCGAGCGAAAAGTGGTCTATCCAAACAGGGTCTGACGCCCAACTTTGGAATAGACTTTGGAATGGGAGTTTAGAGGTGTTTGCTGCTTCATTCAAAAATTATTTTTTGCTTTTGATATAGGAAATAACTACATTATAAAGATCTAATAACCCTCGATGCAGCCAGGTCCTTGTGGATTTGGGTGCCAAGATGTGGTTTTTCCTTTTCGGGCGGTTTTCATAAAACATATTAATGGGAATAATACATTTTTTATTATGCTTTTTCTAGCAGTATGGAGTTGTTTTGAGCTTCATTCTAAAATACTGTAAATTTTAAATACCGTACAACATCTTGGGATTAAGTTTTAAACGCAAATTCATATATGTGTGTGTGTGTGTTTATCGGTGGTCATCCATCATACTCTACACATTTTGGTTGGCTTCCGACAGTTAATATGAGATTTCTGATGATTTTTTTTTAAAAAAAGTTATTTTTTTTGACCTCCAGTCAAACGCAAAATATTATTAAAATGTGTTCTTAATCCCTTATAAAGCCTATTTCCCCCACCATCAGTTCAGCAATCAAGAATCAAGAAACCCCGCGCCCTCTCTTCCCTCTCTCTCTCTGCGTCTTTGTATATCTTTCTCTCTCTAATTATCAACCTTTCTTTCTTCTTTTTATTGAAACAACGATTCATGTGTCAGTTACCCTCATCTGACTCTCCTCCAATTAACAAATGCAACGTCCCAGACCCACCACCGTACCTCCTCCCCTCAGTTCTCGATGACGACCCCAAAGCCGACATGGTGTTAACGGCGGCGCTGCTGGTCCAAAAAAACCCAACAACACTGGACGAGGCTGTCTTTCCTAATAATGACCAATTACTCAAATTCAAAGGCGACGACGGGGCAATATTATCAGCAACCTGCCGGCGCCATCATATCCTCTGCCGGGAAATGGTGGAGGAGGCTCAGTCCATGGCCAAACTTGCTGTGCCCACCATCCTCACGGGCCTCCTCCTCTATCCTCGCTCCATCATCTCTATGGTCTTCTTAGGCCGTCTCGGCCACCTGGCCCTCGCTAGTGGCTCTCTCGCCGTGTGCTTTGCTAACATCACCGGCTACTCCGTTTTGTCAGGCCTCGCCGTCGGCATGGAACCTATTTGCGGACAGGCCTTTGGGGCCCACAGGCACGCCCTCCTAGGCCTCTCCCTCCAGCGCACCGTCCTCCTCCTCGCCCTAGCCTCCGTCCCCATCTCCATACTCTGGCTCAACATGAACACCATCCTTCTCTACTGTGGCCAAGACCCCGCCATCTCAGCCCATGCCCACTCTTACCTCTTATATTCCATTCCTGACCTCCTGGTCCAAGCCCTTTTGCATCCCCTCCGAATTTACCTCCGAGCCCAGTGCATCACCCTGCCCTTGACCTTCTGTGCCATCCTCGCCCTCTTCCTCCACGTGCCCATCAACTCCCTACTCGTCACACACCTTGGCATGGGACTCAAGGGCGTCGCCCTCGCCTCCGTGTGGACTAACTGTAACCTCGTCGCCTCACTCCTCATCTACATATTGGCCTCCAAGACTCACAAAAAAACCTGGAACGGCTTTTCCTCGGAGTGTCTCAAGGGATGGAAGTCCCTCATAGGCCTCGCCGTCCCGAGTTGCGTCTCCGTTTGCCTCGAGTGGTGGTGGTATGAAATAATGATTCTCCTCTGCGGGCTGTTACCAAACCCAACTGCCACCGTGGCATCCATGGGCATCCTAATCCAAATAACCTCGTTGATCTACATTTTTCCATCATCCCTGAGTTCCAGCGTGTCCACGAGGGTGGGAAACGAGTTGGGTGCGAAAAGACCCGCCAAGGCTAGGACTGCAGCGATCGTGGGCTTGTCGTTCAGCTTCGTCATGGGCCTGTTGGCCCTGGTTTTCACGGTGGCAGTGAGGGGCCTCTGGGCGAGGATGTTCACGGCAGACGCGGAGATGATAGCGCTAACATCGGCAGTGCTGCCGGTAATTGGGCTGTGCGAGCTTGGGAACTGCCCACAGACCACGGGCTGCGGGGTTCTGAGGGGGACGGCCAGGCCCAAGGTGGGAGCCAACATAAACTTGGGCTGCTTCTACCTAGTGGGCATGCCGGTCGCAGTCGTCCTGGCTTTTGTCGTTGATTTTGGCTTCAACGGACTGTGGCTGGGGCTGTTGGCGGCGCAAGGGGCATGCGCTGTCACGATGCTGACGGTGCTGCTTCGTACAGACTGGGACGCTCAGGCCCGGAGAGCAGAGGAGCTGACCAAAGACGATTACCAAGTGGTCGCTGTCGGCAGAGGGATATCGGATGAGTCGAGGTTGTTAGATACTGTTGTCCATTCGCCTGTTTAATTCTATTACGTGCCTCTCTTTTTTGCCTGTTTGTTTGTCTTTCCCTTTCTGTTTTCCTTAACTCTGCAGTACAGTAGGCAACTAAAGCAATCCGATTGATTATCTATAATATAGTATCAGCTAGTGATCAGTAACCATTACTTTAGAGAAAGAATGTGGATGGTCTGTAAAGTATCATGACTTCAAAAATGCACCGTCAAAGTACAAACGCTGGTCCTCCTCATCAAACATTTTTAACAAAAGGTAACTGCTACGAAATTTTTAAATAAAACAAAAGTCCAAAGTGATTCTTAAATTATAGAGCCACAACACCTAATGGTAAGCTATATAGTACTAATTAATAATGCATATAGAGAGAGTGTGTTGACTCTCAAGACTAGTACGGTGGTAAAAGTACATGTCCATTAGTAAGGTTATGGATTCAAAATGCATCCATGGGTAAGGGTTTTTAGGGGTATCAATAGGTGGGGAGGGTTTGGGATATTATTTTGTATTTTAACAATAAAAATTAAAATTATAAATAATATTCTTTCAACTTTAACATTTCTCTCTTTCTCTCATCTTTAAATAATATTATATTTTATCTTGCCTACTTTTTTTCTTGTTAATTTCTCTCTCTACTTCTTTTTTTATTTAAAAAAATTAATTAAATAGTAAAAGTGTTAAAAATAGTACAAGTGAATTATAAAAATAAAAAAAGTGTGCTAAAAATCATTTTAAAGATTTCAAATTTAAAGAGAATGATATAAATGGTTTGCCATTTTGAAAATTTCCATTAATGGTATTCATCCAGATTTGTCCTAAGTAGTAGAATTCAAACCACTTTTAAGTCTATAAGCACAATATATCAAAACCCCAAATTAATCCTTAAAATAAGGTATTAAATTCATATCTATTCCTCTCCTACTAATTATACAAACCAAAAAATAAAAGAAGCCTAAAATAAATGCACGTGCAAGTGTGTGCTGTAGGCAAGCAGCAGCGTTGAAAATTTTGGAGCATTTGTTTGAACAGCAGCCTAATAATTGACATGCCATAGGCCGTCATGTCATTGGGCCTTTAAAAATACTCGAAGTATCCAAGCCCCAATAATAAGCCCACCGACGCAATCGACACGACCAAACTAAGATAGCATAACTCAACTAGTCGTAGGCTTTTACTTTTCTTCTTTTCTGGAGAATATATACTTAAGTTTCATTCTTTATATGTCGGAGCCAATTAGGGGTTAAATCACTTCGTCTTACGCCCACCGTTTTTGGAAAAGACGGCCTAATATTATGGGTCTTTTTGCTATGAATTTTATTTTTTATATTTTAGTTTTTTGAATTTTATTAAAATTTATATTAAATTATAATTTAAAAACGATTTCTGGAGAATATATTATAAAAAGAATATATATTTCACGGTTGGTTTTGATTTCAATGGAATCAATTTACTACTACTCTTCCAGGCTGCAAACTGCATAGTCTCATATAAAAGCGGAGGCACAGGGGTAAGTGAGGCTACATCCAATTAGTCTGCCACCGGGCTTCTTTGTCCATCAATAATGGGCTTTACTTTGAAAGCCTGTTTTTTTACTGCTTTCGATTTTTCGCTCATAATGGTCCATTAGAGCACTCACAAGTGGAATAGCTAAATGTTTCAACAAATTTGTCTATGTGGTGTAATATTGACCATAAATTCGAGATATGTATTTTTATTAAGAATTTTATAAAATATCAAACTTTCGAGACACCGACTACCAATATAACTAGTCGCTAGCTAAATTTGACTAGCCAGTGCCTCAGAAGTTTGGTATTTTATAAAAATTTTAATAAAAACACATATCTCGAGTTGAATTTATGGCTAATATTACTCCATGTAGGTAAAATTATTGAAACATTTAGCTATTCCATTGTGAGTGCTCTTAGTGGATAGCATTGACGACTTCATGTCGATGTCTCGCCACTGAAAAACGGAGGTTTCCCAAAAACTCGGTGAGCTTAGAATAATTATTTATTTTATGTATCAAATTTGGGAAAAGCCAATGCTGATTTATAAACTACACAAATAAAAAAAAAATCAAATCGGAATAATAAAAAATTAAATTACAAAAAATTAAATATTTACAAGTAATTTTCAAAATTAAATTAAATCTAGCGTCTAACACTATTTCCTTAAAACAAAATTTATTTCTCTAATTAATATTTAAGGTTACAAATGGCAAT
This sequence comes from Taxillus chinensis, assembly GCA_023512835.1. Taxonomy (NCBI): domain Eukaryota; kingdom Viridiplantae; phylum Streptophyta; class Magnoliopsida; order Santalales; family Loranthaceae; genus Taxillus; species Taxillus chinensis. The sequence continues at coordinate 32,991,924 of CM042087.1, forward strand.
TGACTCCTCAAATAATTTAAATTTTTAATTATAGAAATAAATATTATAATTTAAATTTTTAATTATAGAAATAAATATTATAATTTATAATTACGGTGAATTATAAGATAATATTTTTCTCTTTGAATATACAGATATTACCAACTCATAAGAAGGAACGATTGATTGATTTAGTGAATAATAAAATGACCTATTTATAGATTTTTACATAACCCTTAACAATAGGCCTAAGAATTGTCATTTATAGCTTTTCATACTAAATGACACACTTTTTCGTAATGGTGTGCCTAAGAGTTGTTATTGATAACTTTCTATTCTAAATGACACACTTTTTCGTAATGATATGCCTAAGAGTTGTTATTAATAGTGTTTATCTTAAAATCATTTTCAATAGTAGTAAGCTAAAATAATTGGATAAAGTTGTATTTAGCTTACTATAGTATCATCTTAAATAATGATACTTCAATAAAATATTATTTATTTTTTTGCTAAACTTATATTTTTTCAATATACCCTTTGCTACGGTGTCATTTTTTCCCTTTGCTACGTCATTTTTTTCCAAATCCCTAATCCATTCCTTATTTGGTCCTTATGCGACACGAGAGGACGATGCAGGGCAGCACGCACAAGCAACGTGAGGTAATGGAGAGGTAGAGCCAAAGCGTGGTGGAGGGCTTTGAGCTTGAGGAGATCGGTGCGCTTGGAGGCCTCGGTGGCGATCTCCTTGGATCGGTGAGTGGTTTCGAGACAAGGTCGGGGATCTTGTAGGAGGAGGCGGTCGGTGAGGGTGTTGATGAGGTCTTGATAATGTTTCACGGTTGATGGGGACGGAGCCAGGGGGTTACAAAGGCGACGCGGGGGACAATGGACGAGGATGGGGCCGAGGGATGCAAAGGTGATGTGGGGGGTGGTGGATAGGTCTCGGGGGGCAATAGGGACGGGAGATGGTGGACGGGGACAAGGGGTAGAGGATGGGGTGGCAGGAGGTTGAAGAGAGAGAGGGGCGTAAAACGGGGAGGGTTTTTTAGTCTTTCAAATGGTGAATGATGATGTGGCATTTTACTTGAAAGTTAAAATTTTTGGTAAATTTTGCTAAAATTATAGCTGAGGCTATATTTAGCTAATGATATAACTGTACTATTGAAGTACTTTTTTGTTAAAATTTAATCAAATTTAACTATAACTTTTGCTATAACTAAGCCTATTGAAGATATGCTTTAAAGGGCACAACCTAAAAGGAAACACCCTAAAAGGCACAACCGTTGGTAATGATGTCTTCCATGAAAATGTTTTAACCTATTTAATTTTTTATTTAATAATCTAACAAGTACAACTTTAATATCTAGGTAATGATCGATGAATTGGATTTTACTTGATATTTAGACATGTTAAAATCCTACCAACAATCAAATTGATATATTTAATATAAATTCGAAGAAGCTTTTACAAGTGATTAATATCAATATCTACTTTATTAGTGTTGAATAGAAGCTAATTGTTTATAGTCTAGTGCTAATACAATAGATTTTTGTCTCATTATAATGTTATAGCTACTCTTCATATGTAAAGAGTAATTATTCATTCTTTACATTATATATATATATATATATATATATATAATTTTTTTCTATTCTCACATTTGTTCTCTCATCATGTGTTCATAAAAATGAGTAAAAAGATAAAATAAAAAAATAATTAATATTTTAATAAGAATAAAGAAAAAACAATGAGAAGTGTTAAAGTTGAAGTTGTAAAATGAGTGTGAAAAAATATAGTAATGTTAGAAGTGCTTTAAAGTGGACTTGGGAGTGAATATCTCAATGAAATTAATACAAAAATGTTAAAACTTTAACACACAAGCAAACAACACATATTTTTGACCTTTTCTTTTATGTTTTAAAAATAAAATAAAAATTAAGATTTTAAAATATTTAGAGCTATGAAAAAAAATACCCCATGCTTGATTGCTATGAAAAATAATTTTTCATGTGGATGGCTGGTATGAATAGTACATACCCATGGAAAATTTGAAAAAATATCTCACCAGATTGGACAAAAAACTATAAAAAATGTATAGTAATACTTTTTTGTACTGAAATTATTCCCATTAATAATCTTTTTCAGTCCTTTTTATACTCTAAGCAGCCAACATAAAAAAATTACACTTTCTTCTTTGCATCTCTTTTTCACCTTTTTTTTTCACCGAAATTTCGTATTTTGCCACGCACAAGGTTAAGGACTAAGACATTTTTCACGGCTTTTTTGTTTTAAGAAACAGCTAGGCCTAAACAAAAATTAAAAAACTTCATTATAAATATGCAATTATTTTTAAAATTTCTAAGTTAAAATGAATTTAGCCAATTATCTTGAGAAGAATAAAAATACAACCCATTACTTTCTTAATCGAAAGTAACAAAAAAGAAAAGAAATTTGGTGAATTTTCAAAAAAAAAAAAAAGAGAGAGAAAGAAAGTCGTGGATAAGAGGAGAGGGGAAGTTTTAGGCAGGCAATAAATCCCAAACCCTGTATCGGCAAGCAACACACAAACACCACCACCAACCACCCCAATTAAAACTATTGTTCTTTCCTTCCCACTACAGTAAAGTCTCCTGTGTTGGACCACCGACAGCCACGGTTAACCGTAACACTACCAGGGCCGAGAAAACATTATTTAAAAAAAAAAAAAAAAAAAAGGTGGAACGTGCCTGCTAAATTTTTGTCTCTCTTTTTTTTTGTTGTTTTTATTTTTCATGTCTGAGAAGACTCCTTTTTAAGCATACCAGTGGCCGGGTGTAAACGCTCAAGCAGACCGATTAATAAATCGAGCATTCGAAACTTTCCGGCGTTAAATTCGGAGTGCAATTATATCATAATAAAAAATAAATAAATAAAACACGACCAACTTATTTTTGATACAGAGGTCATTATCGCATAATGAACAATTGAACATATTAGATTTACTGACCTACCCAACAAACCTTGGATCACTAATTCTTTTCTCAATTCCATTCATTGCCAATCATAAATGAGAGCTTCATTTCCCACCCACACAACTAGTAGTGTTTCGGTTATCAATCTGAGATGATTGAGATGCGATTAAAGTTTAAAAACTATATATTTATGTGCAAGAAAGCATTATCATAATACTATTGACCCAATCATTTATCTTTTTTCATTGCGGAGACACCATGTGATGCCAAAGGCCAGTAATGTCGAGGAATCCTAGTCAGAACATTGAGTCATGATTGGGATTGGGAATCACATTGGTCGGCTCTCGGTTTGGGTACCATAACTCCACAAGGAGTACACTCATTTATAACTGACCTCCACCGAAAGCGAAGCATCAAATTTCCAACACGCAAACACACTCACAAATAGGCTGCAGAGATTGATGAAATAATTACAACCCAAGAAGTACTAGCGTTCAACTAATGGAAGACTAGAATCACAAGCAATATAAATCAAGTGCAGAGCCATAACAAGTCCTCAGCGGGCAAAGAAAGATCTACTATATAGATTATGTCAACCACTGTCAATTCCAAATGCAACACAAATGACAAACGCATTGAAAGATGACAAAGCTAAAGAGAAAGTAATATGGATCTCTATATTGCAGTAAAACCCCATTTATTCCTGAGTAAGGGAATGCCTCAAATAAGGGGGTGAGGTTTCCTAAACAAAATCTAAGTACATTAAAGAATGGGGAAAAAAACCCAAAAGGCAAATAACTGGACACAAACCAAGAAACACACATCAACACCCACAGTGAGACACGAATACGTTTTGGTTTTACAGACTTACTCGAACAATTCCCAATTAAATTTGAGGTTGGCAGGATGAACGCTATCTAATTTGGACTTCCCCAATGCTGGTGCCGCCGCAGGGGCAGATTCAAAGGTCTCCCATTCCGTGGTAAGCACAATAGATCCTGACCCAGGGTGCCGCGGTGGCTGTTGCTGTTGCTTCTGCTGCTGGTGGTGCAGATTCAGCTGCTGCATTTGAATAGACAAATTACCAACGGAACCCCTAGGTTGCTGCAGCTGAATTGGTGGTGGCTTTTGCCCATTTGAGTATCTGGGTTGGTTGGGACTTGGGGAATTTAGGCCACCAATGCCACTGGACATTGAGTTCTTGACTTTCAACATGTCCAGAGTTTCCACTAGCTTTTGCACTCTCCTCACCTTCAATACACACGAATTTAGGGACAATAGCACAAAAATCAGAACCCAAAGACACCACCTGACAAGAATGAGAGATTTAAATCCTACATTAACTATCCAGAGCGATGAATCATACTTCTAACCATACCCATATTGGAATTTGTACGAATGAATTTGTCAACCATGACACAGGTAAATCTGAATCCAAAAAATTTAAAACAAAACCCAGTTGGGAATTTTCATATTTTGTTTTGCAAGGTAAAGTATACCTGCAGTTTCCTCTGCAGCTTCGCGTCTCCATCAGCTGTGATCCCATCCAGCTTCAGAAGCTGATCCATCAACAGCTCTATCAACCCAAGAACATCCCTCTCCGCCACTTTCCCGCCCTTGGAAATCACCGACTCGAGCGCCGACACCTGCACGCGCCCCATATCCAAATCCAAATCACATGACCAATTCGATTCCCCAGGAACCAACCATACAATTAAGAAGGAACAAAACACAAAAAACAAAACAAACAAAAAACCTGGTTACCTGGGCGGCGAGCCTGTCAACCTCTAGGCTGATTTCGGAGATGGACTTGGAAGCCCTCTCCATCATGGCGCTTCGACGCATCTCCAGGTAGCGTTTCTCCTGGCTGATCGGATCCTCCGTCAACACCATCTTGGATCGGTCCTTGACCCCAGAAATGTCGAGAAAAGCAGTGGAGCTCCTCTCCTTGCCCTTGAAGACCAGCTTCTGATCTTGGTGGTGCAACCCCGTGGGCGCCGTCAGTAGCTTCTTCAACTCTCCTGCATGTCAACTCTTCCGTAAAATTAACAACAACAAACAAAACGCACACGCGACCATCCATCCATCCATACATACATACATGATACATACATACACGCACGCACGCGCGCGACCATAAAACCAAACACACACACACACACACACGTTTACGGGGTTATGGAACACGATTAAGTACCGAAAGTTGCTTGCGAGCTAATGTAGATTTGGTGGTCGGTGGACCCGTACTTGACCCGGACTCGGATGGTCGGAACCGGAAGGGGGCTCCGATCGCACTCTTGCGTCCGGCGCTGGACCAGCATCCCTCCCGGACGGACCTCCAAATCGGAGACGGGTGGAACGCACCCTTCAAGGACGGGAGAAAGAGGTCTTGCTGTCGTCTTGCCGGTGGCTTCGTAGACAGACGAGACTCCTTTGGTCTTCACCATCGGCATCATACGCATCATGCTGCCTCTGTCCCTCTCTCTCTCTCTCGACTGTCCCAGAAAAGTGAATTTCTAGAGGTTGAATCACCCAGAGAAGACGAAGAAGAGACTCAGATCGCTCCCTCCGTCGGAACAAATATCTGGACCGCGCATTACACAAGTCCAACTCCTCCTGGCTTGACTCTCTCTCTCTCTGTTTTTTTTTTTTCTAACGGAGCTCAACAGGGGCAAAAAAAAAAAAAAAATTGGCGCCGACAATATTACAACTCTCCTAAGTCTCGAGAAAAAACCTAAAAATATTCAATAGGCCTCAGATCTTTTGCACATCAACTACCATAATGCCACCAATCTTATGGCCTTCTCGACTCTATGAGTGACACAACTTTGATCCCAGAAATCGAACCCAAAAACCCCAAAATTATAGGGTATCCAGAATACCCAGTTCTGAAACCAAAAATAAGAGAAAAATAAAATAAAATAAAATAAAATACGGGCCTCCTCTTCCCCTTCCTTCCCTTTCCCTTTCCCTTTCCCTTCCCTTCTCTTCCCTTCCCTGTTCTGGAAAACAACGAAAGAGATGAGAAAGATGGAAGAAAACGAGAGGCCAGCTATGAGGAAGCTGTGTTGTGTGACCTTTTCATTTATATATATATATTTATTTACAATAATTTCAATGTGCGATTTAGAATAAAATAACAGTAAATAATATAAAAAAAAAAAACAGGAGTTAATATCTAAATCTAATTGGGGGGGTCAGGGTCAATTAAAAAAACAAAACAAAAAAAACCTAGCTAATAATAATAATATCTAAATCTAAAATAAATGAACGTGAACGGGGCCGCGGGGGGGTGTGAATGGTGAACCCATGCCGCCGAATTCTTGGTTCAAAGGTTTAAAAAATGTGGACTTTTTTTTTACCTCCCATCTATTTCTAAGTTTTAATAAATAGGTTCGACCTGGCTGACCCTCACCCTCACCCTCACACTGCTGTGGGTGCGTAGGATTGTTATTCTGCTAATCATTGGTCGATGCAGATTCTGGCCTTCCTACGTGGCGTCCTTGTGTTGCGGTTGTAATTTTTGGGTATCGCCACCGCATGCATACGATCCGTTGGGCTGCCGTGGTGTTATTATTATTCTTATTATTTCAGAACATTCCACGAGTGTCGGCAACCGCGAAGCCGGTACGGGGATCGCAATCGTGCGGTGCGGCACCAGCGTCCCAATGTTACGTCGGATTCACGCGTGTCGCCCGCGCACCGATTTGGATGCCGTAAAATCTTCTTCTTCTTCTTTTTTTTTTTCTTTTTTTTCATATTCCAATCTTAATTTTAATTTTAATTTCTTTAGGGAAAAGGAAAGTATAAAATGGGTGGGATGCGAGAATTTATTAGCGTGACCAAAAATAAACAGACTGGCAACCTATGGGAAACTATACGCATGCAATTTATATTCCTTTTTTGCCAACCAAAGCTATTGCTCTTTCCATTATTGAATTGTCTTATAAAAAATTTAAACTTAAAAAAAAAAACAAATAATACAACTCTGAAACTTACTTGCAAAATTCTCAATTTTCTTTGAAAATTAAACTTGTTATGCATAGGTGTGTGTGTTTGTTTTTTTTCTTTATTAGATCTAATCATCTAAATGAAACTCGATGTTAAATGATACTGACGCAATAGGATAATAAGTTATTCAATAATACGAGTATTATTTGAATACATTTGACCCGATAAATATATGGTTGAATGGGTAAATTCTCAAATCTACCCAACCTAAAAGATATATATAGCTGTCATTATTTTCTTCGGCGAAAGAATATTTTTGTATTTATTTATTAATTACATATAAAATTTTACATAAAATAATAGTACCTATGATGAATAAGTAGATAAACTTAATAATATGACAATATACTGATAACACTATAATTTTGCAATAATATCACGCGATGAGTTGCACATTTTTTTTTATTTCAATAAGTAAATAAACAGTTATCTAATTAAAATATTTTTAAGAGAAAAATAATTATAGTTTGCTTTATTATTTATAATAAATTGAAATTACGATTAACAGTACAAGCATAAATGACATTCATTCAAATATTTATTGTCAAATAATAGAAATTGTACCACATTCTGCCCACCAAATTTATTAATCAAATTTCACTCCATTGAGCTGAATAGACAAAAGACTCAAATAATAAAATTTCACTCCATTCAGCTGAATAGATTGCTTATGTTTATTTTATGAGCACAAATAATAAAATTGATTTGATAAAATTTTAAATATATATATATAATAAAATTATATTTTTTAAAATAAAAAAAGGTAATTTAAATGTATATATATATAGGGAGAGAGAGTGTATATGTGTGTCATGATACAATAAGTATGAGATAATAGTTTTTTATTGTAAGAACTTTATTTTGGATTGTTATATCTTACGAGCAATGGTCCCGATTAAATTTTCATTTAACAGATTTATTGTAACGAAGCAAATAAAAATCTAATCTAAACCGTTGAATACAATATCTAACGATTTAAATTAAAATTTTCACGATAAAAAAATTAATCTCACATACTTATTATATCAAAACACACACACTCTCTCTCTCTACATATATATATATATATATTTGACTACATGCATCATTCATGCCGCTGATATCGTGGTTGTTTAATGTCCTTTTTCTTTTCCAACTTCCCATTTTCTGATTATTATTTTTTCCCTCTTTGTTTTCTTTCCTGCCGATCTCTGCAAGGTTCCATCCTATACCTATTTTTTCTATTAAAAATGCCACCTACCTTTTCAAATACAAAAAACAAAAAAAATCATTCGTTCATGCTTTGCATTAATCAATAGTGATTTAATGGAAAAATGAAAATTCCAACAAAACCTGAAATTCAGCCGAATTAAAATTGAAAAATTCAAAACCAATTCATCATTATTTCCGTGTTCGTTTGTTTTTTTCTCCAAACCATTTTTGTCAATACGTAGTATTGACATATGGGGTATGAAAGTTCAAACACGGTATCCGTCATTAATGCTTTAAGGGTATGAACTAACTAATGCAAGCTCAATATTTTTACTTAATTAAGTTTCTTTTATAATATTAATTTTTAATTCACGTGATTTGATTTATTTTAAATTTTATTGATATTTATTTTAAAATTTAACTATTACATTAAGTATTTATATAATATATATTATTTGACTTTTTAAAATAAATATGAATGACATTCGAAATAAATTAGATTATCACTGTGTTAAGCTAAACTTGATCAACACCAAATTTAAACTCTGGGTTTAATATCCTAATGTACTTAATGTTCTTATTTATTTTATATTTTATTGATAGAATAAATTAATCAAATTTCATTCGTAATTTGATTGGATCCAATGAGATATTATCATATTAAATATGCATTAAAAAAACCCGCACAAACGAAACGAGACCTAATCAAATAATTAGTGGATGAAGGGACTTTGGAATATATTCTCGCCCAATAACAAATTTATTACGCTCCATGCGGATAGAAAGCAATCAAACCCACATTAAAGTCTTATTTATTTGATGCCCTAATAAATAAAAGGGGCTGCCATCAAAGATTTCAAGACTGACACGGTGACACCGTGTCGCCACTTGCCAGTGTTATCCTGTCTCCGATGCTGTTTTGTGGGGCTCTCTTCTTGACTGTTGCCTCTTGGTATTGGGCTTTTCCTCGACACCTGCTTTGCCCTTCACCTTGTTTTGGTCATTTTAAGGGGGAAGGCTGCATATCAGGGGCATTATAACCATTTCATCATCAGGGTCCTCTTCCCATTCCGATTGAAATTTAAAAAAAAAAAAAAAAACACAGACTGTCGGTGGCCTCGATAATGTCAATGCTGATTGCCGACCATAACACCCAGTGGACTAAAAGGTGCCACGCGGACAGTTCTTTGCACGACCAGAAGTACGTGGCTGCTTTGGGGCTGTACCTCGTGCCACAGCACGCGCCAGCCTATCTTGATGGGAGGGAGATCGCGTGCGGGCGTCGCCATGGGAAGGATTGCTAATGCTGGATCTATGTGGAAGTATTTCTATTTTTTTAAAATATAATTATTAAACTTTAATATTTTTGTATAACTTATTTAAATTTTATAGTAATTAAGGGTGTTAAATGGCAGATTGGGCTGGGCTCGAATCCACTTTTAAACTAGTCAGAAATATCTTACTCGTGAGTCAGTCCGTTTAATAATTTACTTTTTAAAATAATTTTTTACTTTAAATATCTTATATTTTTCTAAAAAAAATTAGCATTTATAGGTCAAACACAACCTATAAATAACTATAAATACGATTAAACTTACAAAATATTAATACTATATGTAAAATTTTAATAAAATAAATTAAAAAATTAAAAAATAATGCGGGCCTACAGACAACCTGCAAACTCACAAGCTAAAGCCCGTTTTGATCCATGGATAAACGAGCTAAAATTTATAGGTCCGACCCGCGAAAAAATACGGGCTAGCCAACAACCCGTTTAACATCCCTACTAGTAATCATAAGTTAATTTAAAAAAAAATTAAACCTACTATTATAATTACAAATATAACAAAGTATTATATAAGAACATTATATGATATAAAGAAGAATTTTCACTTGGATCATCTATAACCACATTTTATATTTATAAATATAAATAAAAACTAATAATATAACATACCTAATTAATCTGAGCATACAAGCATCGTCATCTCAACTCTACCGGTTATTAAAACATAAATGACTTGTTTTTTTATTTTTTTTAAAGGATATCAAAAGTATAAATACAATGAAATATATAATTAAACATAAATGTATAAATACAATCTTATTATTTTATGTGATTACCTAAAGAATCATTAATAGCAAACCAGTAACAATCATGTAAATTTTAATTTTATTGTTTTTTGCAATTACATAATTGTTAATTAAAATGTTATATTCAAGTTTACACATGAAATCATTTTCGATAAATAAAATGACTACCTTATTCAATCTTTCTAGTGTCATTGTTGACCGAATATAAGATTTAATTTATTTCAACTTAAAAAAACTTCGTTCTTTATATGTAACTATAACTGGAAAGATGAAAACTTAAATTCATAACCCTTTGTTGGTGAGGGACAACAAAGAACCACATGGTTAAAGAGGTAGAGGCCAAAAACATCCTAAGATGGGTGACCTCCGGGAAGGCTATACCATTGGATAATAATGCGACCCGAGCCTTTATCAAGATAGTGCTAGTGCATAGGAGGGAAAGCGAAGGAGAGGGTGGAGGATGGGTAAAAAAACCTTAATTCATATAAATAATCTATGCATTTAAAAAATAACCATTCATTACTTTCAAATGATTCAACACTTCAATAAGTCTTTTTCTAACAACAATAATAATTCTTGATAATACATGCTTTCAGTTTTCTTTCTTTTTTGTATTTGGTCATGCAAATGTTTACCAGTTGTTTCATTCTTCTTCAATCTCAAAGTGAGTTCAAACCATTTTCCCATGCAAGTAATGTGATCACTATTAGATTCATGAGTTTTAAATTTATGACTAACATTTTTTCAGTATATATAGTATTCACTATCCAATTGAGTTATGTTCTCGGTTTTCTCGAACAACTTACAAAAAAAGTAATATATTATATGGCTAGATATATACTAGCCATTTATTGTCATGCTTTTATTCATTTTGGTAAGTGCCAGATGTAATGGAAAAAGATAAATGTATATTATTCTCATATATAAAAAATGGTATTATTCTTTATTGTATGACTCATTTTTACTACAGTATCTACAAAATTCTGATTAACATCATTCACTCACTCAGATCATCAATGTTTGAAGAGAATGTAGGTTCACATTCTTAATTTTAATCTTCATTTTTAGCATTTTTATATATCATATCTTGATTAAAATGATATTATTCGTTCAATGAGTTTTTATTAAGAGTTTCTTCTTTATTTATCATGTTTTTATTAAGATGTTAAATCTTGATTAGTAAGTTCTTCTTCAATGCCTAAATGTAAAGTCCTTTGTTGTTTATTGGAAACTAAAAACTTTTAAAGAGATACAAATATTTAAATAAAATATTATTTATATTGATTTCTTTATCTTTCACATACACAAAAAGTTGGTTTTAATGAGTCATGGCTAAATATTGAGTCCGAAGATAACAAAAATATTTGTAAGGACCCATGTCCTAGTCTTGAGAGTTTGAGATTGTGAGGTGCCTTATTGTAATGACTCGTCTTTAGGGAGGTGAGGAGTTAGTCATTGGTATGGTTGGGCAAGGACTCTTGTCTAGGAGGTTAGTAGGAGTCTGAGGGCGTAGCGCCTCGGCGGGGGTGTGAGCAAGGGTCAAGGCGGCAGCGCCCTGGAAGCCAAATTATTTCAGAAAAACTAAGTTGGATTTTTGTATGAAGGCTTGGTCAATGTAGACTTGGTCGATGTGGGATTGGTTGACGTGGTCAACCAGGCGTAGTGAGTGGTCGATGCAGATCAAAGGAGTTTCCAGAGAGTTTGGTCGATAAGAGATGAATTTTGATATGTGGTCGACGTGTGGTTGATGTGGTCGAAGTCGACCAGAGCAATTTCTTGAGAGGTTTCCCAAGTGTATATGGTCGATGTGAGATGGTTAGTTGATGTGCGATCGGCGTGGTCGATTTAAGCGCACATCGACCAGGCCTGAAACGGTGTTGATTGACCTGAATGTCTGGTCGATGCGAGAGAATTAGTCGATGTGGTCAATCTCGGGTGTTTTTTGGTCGACGTCGACCCTAAGTCAGTGTATTTTTGACATGCGTCATATTTGTCTGCGATTTTAGGGTTTTCTGGGTTCTGTTTTCAGAGGCCATCTGAGAAAAAGAGAGAGAAAGAGAGAGAGAGCACAAAAAAAAGATCGTCATTAGTTCGATTGTTGATGTTGCGTTCTTGGAAGAGGGAGGTGCCAATCGGAGTGGGGCAATGAGCAAGAAAGATCCTTCAAGCCGAAACCCTAACACAATCGGATTCGAGGTAGGTGGTTCTGTTTTTTAAAGTCCGTTCCTATGATTGTGAGAAATTATAATATTGGAATTTCAAACTCTATTTGATATCACGGTTTTGGGGAGATTGTATTGTGATTGTGACATTGAGATATATTATATATATATATATATATATATTGTGTTGTAATATATGTATATATGGGTGTAAAATGGACTACCGGTCCGCGGACTAGTCCGTGGTCCGTGCGGACCAGAGCGGACTGGCCCAGATAAATTTTGGTCCATTTCAATCACGGGGCCTAAACGAGCTGTTTCGTTTAGGCATGGTCCATGCAGACACGGACCGGTTCGCGGATCGGCTTTTTTATTTTTTAAAATAATTTTTTAAAACGATTACATATTCTACTTAGTATATTATAAGTACCTAAAGCATAAATCTATTAATTTTAAAATTAATATATAGAAATATAAACTATTAAATATAATTTTAAAATTAAAATTTTAAATTATTTTTAACAAAATTAAAAGTTTTTAAATAAATAAATAAATATGGACTGGTTCGGGAACCGGTTCACGTCCGCATGCAGACCAGACCTGACCAGAAAAATTCTGGTCTATTAAAAGTGTGGGCCTAAACGGGCTAACCGGTTTAGGCCTACTCCATCATGGACCAAGCCGGACCGGTCCATTTTACACCCATATATGTATATGAAACGGAGATGTTGTAAGAAATCATATTGAGATATATTGTGTTTTTGGGGTGAATATGTGAGAATTATTATTCTGTAATAGTGATGTGTGATGTGGTGCTTGTGTATTATGATGTTTTGCTTGAATGTGTGAAATTGAGGTTCTATTACGAGAATAGTCCATGGGATGGACATAAGTTATTAAGGTCCCATTGAAGGGATAGTTATGGATTGAACATGAGATATCGAGGTTCCATTAAGGGAACAATCCATGGGATGACCTTGAGTGATTGAGGTCCCATTGAGGGGATAGTCCAAGAGTGGACCCGAGTTTGAGGTTCTATTGAGGGAACCATATGTGTTGTTCATTATTATTTTAACTACACTGGACTGCACATATTCACACTAAGCATATTGTAGAAGAGATGTTGGGTTGGTTCAGGGAAGCATAACCCCTACTGAGCTATGGTTTGCTCACCCACCTTTAATGTCTTTTTTTACAAGACTTAGCAGGCGTTAAGAGATCTCACTGCTGAGGAGACTATGTGTTTGATTTGTTATTTTGTTTGAAATACTGTAATTGTTGAGAACTCATGTATTAGTCTAAAATTGGTGTATTTATTAGAGACACCGTGTTCTGGGGGTGGTGACCCTATTTATTATGCGATAATTTTATTACATGAATGGTTTTTCTTGTATGGTTTGTGCATGTCATGTATGGGTTTGTAGCAGGTTTTGGGCAGCACCCTAGTAGGAGCTCTATTGGGTGATCATTCATCAACCTCTTATCCTCCTAGGTGCGAGGCATGGGGTATCACTAACTGATTTTCCGGTGTTGGGAAATTCGGGGCGTGACAAAATTATTATGCTAAAATTCAACAAACTCAATATTTATAACATTTTTTAAATATTAATCCATAATTAATATGTATTATTTAAATATTATTTAAATTAGTTTAGGTTAGCTTAACTATTTTCGTCACAACTCATATTGAAAATGCTAAATTGATTCATCTAACTAGGGATGACAATGGGGCGGGTTATATCGGGTACCCGCCCCGCCCCTAATGGGACGGGTTTGTCATTAGTATAATCGAGTTCGGGGTGGGTTTGGGATGAGTATCTCCAACCCGATAAGGATTTAGGATAGGTTTAAGATGAGATAACTCATTCCAAACCCATATATATAAGGCAATATATCGGGTTTATTGGATATTTGCCCCGACCCGATCATGATGGGATGAGTTTCGGATCAGCGAAATCGGGTTCGGGGGGAATTTGAGATATGATTTTCTTAGACAAAATGAGTTTGAGATAGGGGTGACCTATAGGAAACCCGCCCTATTGTCATCCTTACATCTAACATTTAAAATTTTGAAAGAATTAATCTAAGAAAACCTTAGTGGTAATGCAGGTAACATTTAAACGTTTAGAAAATGCAAAATTAATATCATTTGCACATATGTTTAATCTCAATAACATAAACTACATATTCATTTTACATTATTTTGTTAGTACTTAGTTCAATTAGTTATGATTTCAAAATTTCACAAACCAAAATCCTTGTGAATATTCCAATTCAGCTAAATAACACAATATAATCAATACCAACACCAAATTTCTCAAGCATGATGCATAAAAACATAAAAGAATACAAGAAAAGAAACACCATAAAATGAAATTTTACGGAAAAGGAATACATTAAAGTATAGTGCATAAAATGAAAATTTTCAAATTGAAATTGGAAACACTAAACCAAAATATAAGAAAAGAAAAGTATACCCTGTCTAGTTGTGACATGTGATAGGTCGTCTCATTTGTATGAATTTTGGTCTACTAGTCTGGTTGGATTCAGATGGACCAGATCTAAGAGTGAGTTTATAGAGAGAGGCGACCAAATGTTGGAGTTGGCCGACGTCAAGCAATTGAGGTTGCTGTCTCGCTGAGTCATCGAACTTGGGGTTGGGGAGACGCATCACGCGATAGATACCAAGACATGACATCAACGATGATAGATTGAATTGGCGAGTGGCGAGGCGGCGAACCGTGATATGAAGACTTAAGTTATCATGCATGAATGCGCGAACGACATGACGTGTGTGTCGCTTAAGCGAAACTTGTGATGCATAGCGTGGAGATGGAGCGTGGAACAAAGTGGACTCTAGCACAATGGTGCAGACTAGGTGCACTAGGAAGGATATGGGCCAATAAAAAACGTGCCCTCATAGAGTGTAATTTAGTAGGTGTTCTAGGTAGTTGCCTTTTGGGCCTTCTCTTAGTGTCGGCCCTGAAATGGTATAATACTGAATCAGGACTGTTGTATATACTTTTAATGGTTCAAATTAAATTTTGATTTAATTGTAATACTATTATAATGTCTGTCACACTATTATATTGTATTGGTACTACATTTAAATAAAAGTTTATTGTAAACCGTTAAAAATAAACCAATGGTTCAAATTACAAGTGTTGCACCCTATGCAAAATTTTTGATATCACATAAAATATTAATCCACTAATACTAATTGCTTTTTTACAACAATACCCCTAAACTCTTCCCACCTTCCTTATCCTTAAAATCCTCATAACACGTGGATGCCAACAAATTCACCACAAATGTACATGTGAACCTCTACTATTATACTAGTAATCTAGCACCATGACGGGCAGACAGGGCCGGCCCTAATAAATCGGATGCCCTAGGCGACTTAAGGCAAACTTCTAAAAAAAGTGCCCCTATTTTTTTTATTTTTATTTTTTTGTTATTGAACCTTAGATTTTTCTTTACCTACTTAAAATTTATAATAATCCTAAGTTAAAATTTATAACTATTAATTCAGAACATCAATCATATAATCATAAAAACAAAATAACACATAAGTGATACAATAATTAATTTTAAAAAATAATCTTCATTTAGATCACATCTAAGCTCATTTCATCATTATAAATATAAATAGAAAAATTAATATTATAACATACCTGATTAATCTAAACAGACAAGTATCATTATCTTCATCCATTACCAAAACATAAATGATTTGTTCTTTGTCTGTTACCTGAA
The DNA here is from genome assembly GCA_023512835.1 of Taxillus chinensis. Lineage (NCBI taxonomy): Eukaryota > Viridiplantae > Streptophyta > Magnoliopsida > Santalales > Loranthaceae > Taxillus > Taxillus chinensis. The sequence goes on from CM042087.1 coordinate 33,008,071, forward strand.
AAAAAGAAAAAATAATAAATACAATAAAATATATAATCAAACATAAACGTACAAATACTATTTATTATTTTATATAATTACCTAGAAAATCATTAGGAGCAAACCAGCAGCAATCACAGAAATTTTGATCTTCTTGCTTTTGCACCCGCAAAATTGCTAATTAAACTATCATACTCAATCTTACTTGCAAGATCATTTTCGATGGATAAAATGGCCAACCCATTCAATCTTTCTTGTGACATTGTTGACCAAGGTAAGATTTGATCAATTTCAATTTTGAAAAGCTTCTTTCTCCGGATGCAACCAGAATGGGAATGGTAAGTAATATCCTGAAAGCAATCCATGCATTTGGAAAACAACCATCCATTACTTTCAAATGATTCAACACTTCAATCGGACTCTTTATATCATTTGGCAAAGAATTTTTCAATACTTGCAATTCTAAAAATAAATCTCTGCCATCAATATCAGATGAATGTCCATCACATTTGAGGAAATCTTCAAGTTTGAGACAATAACTCTTCAAACATTCACTGTCAACTGAATTTAGCTTCTTCAAATCAAACAAAAACCCAAAATTCTGCTCATATAGCTGAAATTGCTCAAACCTCTCCTTAAGTGAGGCCTTGGTCAACAATATATATGAAGTAATTTATTCAAAATAACTCTTCAGCTGATTGTGTCACTTCTTCACTTGCATTCTCATCAAAATGTTTCTTTCTGCGAATGATGCGTTTTTCTTGAAAAATTGGTTCAACTCCCAATAGAGCAGCAACTTCCATGGCTTCAATTTTGGCATCCATAAATCCAGTTTCCCTATATTCTTCAAAAAAAGGTAACAATTCCTCTCAACTGTTCTACAACAATAGCAATATTCATGTTCTCATTTTGAAGAGTCTTGCTAATAGTATTAATAGCAAACAACAAGTTGTGCCAAATAATCATACCAACCAAGAACTCAAAATTCTCAAATTCATGTGTTGCAATTGTCCTAGCATCACTAGACAATTTGGGATCGTCACATGAATCTGCCAAGTCAAGTAATGCATCTCTTATTTGAGGAGCTTGATACCTTATTGCTTTAACACTCTCAATATGACTCTCCCAACGTGTTTGTGAAAGTGGCTTCACTGTGAGACCATCTACATTATCTTTAAAAATCTTCCATCGCTTTGTAGAAGAAGAGAAAATTACATATGTGCGCTGCAACACTCCAAAAAAATGCTTACCTTTAGCACAAGAGTTAGCCATGTCACAAAGTGCAAGGTTAAGGCTATGACACCCACACGGAGTGTAAAAAGCTCTAGGATTTATTTCACGCATTTTTTCTCGAACACCTTTGTGTTTTCCCTTCATGTTAGAGCCATTGTCATAGCCTTGTCCTCTTATATCACCAATATCAAGTTCAAGAGCTTCCAAAGCTTCCACTAGCACATCAAAAAGGCCCTGACCAGTTGTGTCATGAACTTTTAAAAATTCAAGAAAATACTCTTTCACTTCTACTGGGCTTGTTGAAACATCCAAACACCGGATTACTAGTGACATTTGTTCTTCATGGCTTACATCTAGAGTACAATCAAGTATTATTGAGAAGTATTTTGCCTGCTTGATTTTTTCAACAATTTTACTTCTGACCTCATTTCCCATCAATTGTATCAACTCATTCTGAATCTTATGGCTAAGATAGTGAGAATGAATTTCAGTACCTTTAATACGCCGAAAATGTTCTTGCATTACTGAATCAAATTCAGCAATCATTTGAATTATTCCCAAAAAAACTCCATTACTCTCTTCATATATCTTCTCATGGCTCCCTCGAAAGGGTAAATTATGTGTAGCTAGAGTCCTCACAACAGCAATAATCCTCAATAATACTTGCTTCCAGTGTTCTTTCTCTCTTTGTATTTGTTCCTGCAGATGTTTATCAATTGTTTCATTCTTCTCAAATCTCAAAGTAAGTTCAAACCATTTTTCCATGCAAGTAATATGATCACTGCTGGATTCATGGGATTTAAGTCTATGAGTAACATTTTTCCAATCTCTGTAGCCTTCACCAGCTAATTGAGTTGTGTTCCCAGCTTTCTTGAACAGCTTACAACAAAAGCAATATATTCTATGGGTAGTATATGAATATACTAACCATTTCCTGTCATGCTTCTCTCCATTTGGCAAGTGTCGGATGTAATGGGAAAATGAGAAATGTCGATTGTTATCATCTACCAATAAATTGGTATCATCCTTCCTCATAGGACCCCTTTTGACTACGGTATCTATAAGATTCTGATCGAGAACATTCCACTCACTCGAATCATCAATGTTTGAACAAAATGGAAGCCCACATTCTTCACTGTCATCTTCATTCTGATTATTCTCATTGACTATGTCTTGATTAGAATGATGTTCTTCATTCACTGAGTCTTGATTAGGAGTTTCTTCTTCATTCACCATGGCTTCATTAAGAGGTTCTTCATTTGTTAAATCTTGATTACTAGGTTCTTCTTCAATGCCTAAATCCGAAGTTCTCGGTTGTTTAGTAGAAACTAAAAACTTCTGAAGGGATCCAGATTGACTTTGAATAAAATCATCTTTATCCTGTTTTCTTTTTCTTTTTGCATATCCGGAAAGTTACTTTTTAGGAGGCATGATCTAATGATGACTCCTAAAATAATAAATTATATTAATTCAATTAAAATCTAAAAACATCAGTACATCACCAAAACAATTTAAACAAAATCATCCATTGATCCATACATGATTCAACACAGTGTAACACCAAATTAAAATTATTCAAATGAGTCCCGTAATTTTAAATATCATAATAACATAATTCAATTCAATTAAAATTATTCAAACATGAATATCGATCTCATAATCATCAAATGATTCAAATCAAAATATCATCTATCAATACAATAATAATAAATAATTAATTTGTAATTGAATTATTCAATTTAAAATTGTTATTAATTTAAAAAAAAACCTTACAGTGGTCACGGTTTACGTCGCAGCGTCTATCTCTGCCTGCGTTGCCGTTGCCGACTTGCCGGGAGAGGAGCCGAGCTGCTGTCTGCCGTGAGCCGTCTGCCGAGGTCTGAGGAGACGAGTGGATTGTGGAGGATCGGATCGCCCGTCGCCGTCACGGCGTCGCCCGATGGCTCGTCCCTCGTCGACACCCGCTGGCGCTGGATGGCTCGGATCGACAGTCGACTGATGTCCCGTCGCCGTCGGCCGTCACACATCCATAGGCAGAGGCCTCGATCGGTGAAAGGGTGAGGGCGTCTGCGTCGCCGAGGCTGTCGGACGGTGAAAGGGAGTCGAATACGGTGGGATTGGGGGGATGCGCGACTCTGCGTTTGCGTCTGCGTCTGCGTCTGCGTTGCGATGCGGGGAGTGGATGCGTGCGGCGTCGGCGTCAGCGGGTGCGGGGTGCCCTAAACCTAAAAAAAATGTGCCCCTTAATTGACCCAAGGGGCCGAGTGCCCTAGGCAGTCGCCTACTGGGCCTCCCCCTTGGGCCGGGCCTGCGGGCAGATAACTATGCAAATACCCCACTCGGTGGATCCTCTGATCCTTTGCGTTATTTAAAAAAAAAAACAATGTTGATGTTGTTTTGATGCCCCTCGGGTTAAAAAGCAACCAAGCAATTAACAATTTATAATTAAAATTGTTCAAATTTAATATAACATACGGTATTTATCTGTTAGCACTTAGTGTTAATTACTACTTATTATTATTATTATTATGACAACTGTCTTTATATATATATATATTAAAATAAAAACCCAAAAAACGATTAGAATAAATATTGGGCATGAGCCAAAGTAAAGAACTAAAAAAATTTTAAAATAAAGATTTTTGACTTGAGTTAACGGAATAGGAATCGGATGCTGATGTATTACAATTTCTCCTTCCGATGATTGATATGTAAAAACTTTTTAAATATCATTTACAGTTCAAATGCTGATATATCAACATTCGATTTCCAATCTAGATAACTTATCCGATCCAAAATTAAGATTGAAAATTTTATAAGTATTTAATATGAATTAACTTTACCAAGTGTAAGAGCTTAGAGAAAAACATCAGGGGACGAAGTGTTATGGTGGAATAATGTAATAAAAATTTATATAGAGGGAGGGAGGGAGAAAGTCTTGATATATTGTGAACATGTGCATTATTATTAACGTGTGCACGAGTTAATATGGGTCATTAGACATTGAATGTAATAATTTTATTTAATTTTTATTTAAGAGTAATACTAAGTATTATTGGAGTTGCGTAATTGTTGGTAAACCGTAACGATATGATAGCATACAGAATCATCATAGGAGAAAGAAATAAAAAAAAATCCCAACCGAACACATCATCACAATTTTCCATTGATATCGCGAACTCATTACATAAATACTTTATAGCAATTCATTATACCAATTTTATAATTAAATGAATATTAAGTTTGAATTGTTGAATGCATATCCGAATGATTTATAATTTATCATATATATATATATATATATATATATATATATATATATTACACACTTTGCCAATAACAAACCTAACCCTAACTACAGTGTCTATTAGCAAGTGCCCGTATGTTAGGGTTGAGTCGGATTGAGATTTGACATTTGGTATATCTTTTTATTTATGTATTTTATTTTCATATTTTGATTTTTTTCTTTGATTTTAATTTTATGTTGAATTATGAATTTTGGAAACAATTTTTTTGGAAGTATGAATGTGTTTAAAAAATGATATTTTTAAAATTTAAAGCAAAATGATAATAGATTCAGATAGTAAAATAGAAAAAAATTATTTTACCCGTTAAAATTTGATGTTAGATTTGAAAAACAAAAATTGTTTTAAAAAATAACTATGAATTCATATATTTTCACAACACAATATACAAAACAATTATATTAAATTAAAATCGAACCCAGGGTTTTAAATTTAGGATTCCGTTGTAATAAAGAGAGTATATGATTTTGAATTTATTTATTAAGGTAGCAAATAGATTATATGAGGCCATGCTAGTTTATTATCTTATTTTATTTTCAGACAACTGGAATACGTGATTCATTTTATTGTCAAGTTAAAGCGGACTGAAGTCGAAGAAAAGTTATTTAAACTTAATTCATGTAAATATTTATTTACTTATAAAGTTTTCAAACACGATTCAAAATTGAGTCATTCAAGTTTATCAATAAATTCAAACTTAATTATAATATTTTAAATTAATTTAATTATAATTTAGACTGCAAAATTGAGTAATTAATGCTAATATCACATTGGCCCATCAGGGAAGAATGATACGTTATAGTATTTGAAAGATTGTTTTTTAGATTTAATTATCGTATACTTTAATTAAATCATTAATATATATATATGTTTATAAATATAATTTTAAAAAATATTTATTGAATCACTATTTGTTGGGTCTCTAACGTCGCATAGATCAATCCCACATCGATTAGGGCGAACATTGAGGTCGTCCTAATGAGGAGGCTCATGTGCACCTTGTCACAACGCATTTTAATGGGTTGCGGCCCGTTAGAAACAAATCCGTGCGGGCTGTGGCCCATGGGTGGGTGCGCGAGTGCCAAAGCAGACAATATTGTGATAGTGAGTGCCCTGGCCGAGGTCCAACAAGTGGTATCAGAGCCGGGTCCTCTAGACTGATGGTGAGATTGGGGGGGAGACTGTTGGGTCTCTAACGTCCCATAGATCAATCCCACATCGGTTAGGGCGAACATTGAGGTCGTCCTTATGAGGAGTCTCATGTGCACCTTGTCACAACGCGTTTTAACGGGTCGCGGCCCGTTAGAAACAAATCCGTGCGGGTTGTGGCCCATGGGTGGGTGCGCGAGTGCCAAAGCGGATAATATTATGATAGTGAGTGCCCTGGCCGAGGTCCAACACTATTTAACATACCAAATTAGCATTTAGTTAAATTTAGTTTGTTTTATTTTAAACTTGTTCGTCTAAACCAATTTTGAATAGTTTAAACAGGCTTGAAATAATTAAAGATATATATTGCTTTCAACGGGTTTAAAATTCCTTAGCTATTACTTTCAATAGGTTTGAAATCACATCAAATTTATATTATTTATTTTTATTTTAAATAGTACATTGCGTCATATATTTTATTTAGCATTTAACATCTTTATCTCTATTTATTTATACTATTATTTATTATATATTTATTTTTTCCAACCTTTTTATTTATTATAACCAAATCAAAGTGTGCGCATATATATATATATATATATATTAAATGATAAATAGTAATCATCTAAATATATAGATTTTCTCATCGATTTTTATTTTTAATTTTATTTTTTTAAGAACTTGATGTAAACTCATTTTTAGGATATAGAAAAAATCAAAACACTAAAACATATTTATCTGATGTGAATGTTTTAGGATATGTTTGATTGAAGTGTTTTTTATTTTTCTTTTCAAAATGTAATAAATGTTCTCGGGTAAAAAAATTAAAAACTAAAAATAATAATCAAATATTTTTATTTTAGAGGTCTTTTAAATAAAAAAATTATTATTTTCAGTTTTAATATTTTTTATATCTACAATTATTATTATTTTAAAATAAAAAAATTTAAAAAACAGGAACTCATTTAAATCCGATTCATTACTAGCCTTAAAAGCAAGCACTCATTTAAATTTAATTAATAATGGGCCTTTCGATATAGTTAGACTGACCCATATTGAGATAGAGGCTAGTCTTGCCAATGGCTACGGACCTTTGTGGAACGCCATTAGAGCTGTGCAGGGATAACAGGTGAAGAGCCAACCCAATTTAACCCAACCTCAACCAACCCAACCAGACCGAACCGTCCAAACCGACAAAGAGCCAACCCGATTTAACCCGACCCGAATAATAAGCTGCCCAATAACTAGTTGGATGGGTTTCGGTCTACGACAATGGAAGTTGGTCTAAACTGAAAACGACTAATGTTGACTTGCCGAGATGAACTTATAGTCGAAGGAGGGATAACAGGTGAATAAGGGCATCATACTCATTGTTGTAGGTATAACTATAGAGAGATGGTCGTTGTTGTGGAGAGATGGCCAGATCGAGCCGAAGATTCCCTTTGTGATCTTCGGGTGATAGGTTGATTATGTTGCAGAGAGATATTCGGTATAGCAATTAGAAGAAGAGAGGGGGCTGGAGACATCTGCTAGGCATGGAGCTTTTGCAAAACGGATTAGATGCAAGGTAGACGATAGCGGCTGGGAGAGGGAAGTTATGCGCGTGTAGTCTACTACAAATTATTATTATTTGCAATAATTAAAGGGTTCAAATTATTATTATTTTTTGTTGTACCTCCAACCTGACGCATGTGCCTGCCACATAAATTAATTTAGATAGAAAGTGCAGTTCACTAATGTTTTTTTTTTCTTTTCCAAGGCATAACAGTAGACGGTTAGTTTTCTAGTACTTGCTTTTTTTGTTTTGGTCGGATTAGTCGGGTTGAACCGATTAAACCAACCAAACCGGTGGTCAGCTCAACCCAAATAAAATAATTGGTTGGAAAGGTTATTTAACCTAATCAACCCAACCAATAACTTCAATTTGGTTTGTGCTTTAACTAGTAAAGTAAAAATACCACTATAATTCAAGTATTTGCTTAAGAAAATAAAACTTGGAATATTACCCGAGGTTTATCTTCAAAACAATGCAATTTTGTTAAAAATCATATAACTTTATTAAATTTATCAAACTAATATTGTTTTGATGGCTCAAATAATACCATATTTACCTATAGAGTACTTATTTATCCATATTTGAAAGCCTTTTGTTTTAAAAAATGTTTGATAGGTTTATAATAATAAGATCAAATTTCAAATTTAAAAGTAAGTGATAAATTAAATAATATATAATAAAGGGTTTTGCCTTAATAGTCAGTTATTATATATAATAAAATGTTGCATTTAACACAATTGAAGTTGAGTATGTACTTGCACATGCAATAAATACTTAAGTAGTATGAATGATGAAACATCTAGGAGTGAATGTTAGAGTACCTGTCACTATTTGGTGTGATAATTAGTGTTATTAGTATATATCGCCAATAATACAGTACAACATTCAAGAACTAAGTATATAGACTATCGATATCACTATACAAGTGATCTAGTATAAGAAGGCACAGTGCAGTTGGAGTGTAATAGCACAGGAGAACAAGTTATAGACATTCTGACAAAGCCTTTGTCCACAACAAAATTCTAGAAGCATAAACATAGTCTGTTTGTGTAGCTGCTACCTCACATTTGAGCTTTTCAACGGGTAACCCCCATTTATCTTTTGTTTATGGTAGACACCTTTGAAATTGATTGGCAAACGGGGATAAGAGCGTATCAGTATAAGGGGAGTTGTTAACGATGGAAAGGTTATTCTACGCTTTCCTGATTTATTATAAACATATATATTAACGTTACCAACAATTCAAAAGGTTTAAATTGTTGTTCCCATAAATTGAAGGGTTGTTATTGTTGTCAGTAGCCTGTTGAGATGGCAAGTAGTGTAATAGGGTGATCTCTGTTGAGTGAATTGGTAGAGAGAGTTTGTTAATTTACATAATTTTTATTAATTCAATATTTAGTTAGTTATCTCAAAGTTAGCTTGATATCTCGAAGTACTACTTGATATCTCAAAGTAAAGGCACATCTCACACGAAAAACCTAACGTATCGGTTTAATATCTTAAAGTACTAGTTCAATATCTCGAAGCAAGGGTTATCTCGAAAGTGCATTCATGTTGAATCACCAAGGACAAATAGCATGTTTGGTATACTACAAAGGAATGAAAATGAATTAAATTTGTTTCCTTTTCCGCGTTTGGTGCATCCAATACAGCAATAGTAATAATTTCCTTGGGAAATTATTACCTATATATAAAGGAAAATCAATTCCTGCGATATATGGGGTTTACAAACATTCTCTCTCTTGCACTTCTCTCCTGCACGTCTTCAACTCTTTGCAATCTATCCAACCTTTTGCCCGACACAACATCAACCACCTCTCCTGATGAAAGAAAACCCTTTGCAATTAGTACGCTTTCAAAATCATTATCGATCTTTACCAATATCTCTCTTGCTAGGGCGAAATCCCACTGCCTATTTCGAATCTTGGAGTTTATTTCTTTTGTTTGTTTAAATTATAATATCTATTCTTATAGCATGTTGGATGAAATCCTCATACATGTTTCGAATTTTGGTATTTGTTTCTTATGCTTGTTTAAATTATAATATTTTATTTGTGATCATTTATTTACTTTTAGCACTGTAATATTATTTTATGATGATTTTTATCGAGCAAACATAAAAATAGGGTTTGTTTTTGTACTAGAATGTTGCCTTTACAGATCACGAATGAATGGTTTATAAAAAATAGTGTTTGCTTTTATTAATAAAAAAAATCCATATTCTTATATCCTTATAAATTAACTTACATCTCGAGTGATGGTCTATATAGATCTATACTGGAAGGGATTTCTGTGAATATAATATAGCTCTATTGACCGATATCACATTTTAATGTGTTTAATTTCTTTTACCTTTTAAAATGACATTTTTTAATATTTATATATTATTTTTAGCCTTCATCATTTATCTAGTAAATTATATTATCTAAAATAGTGTCAATCAATTGATAATATATTATTTTATCCATTATACAGGTTGTGCCATCACTAATTGTAGAATGACCCATTTCAATTTATCTCAAACAAATCTCTATAGAAGAAGAAAGTTCTTAAAATTTATTGCAATCTTATTAGAAAAACTTTACACTACATCATGGTTTCTTGAAATATCAATAATGGTTGTACAAGATTATGTCAATAATCAAAATATTAGGTGTGCTTACAACATATCATTCTTTGATAAGATGAATGCTCTTTATGATTTCGTGTATGACAACAACACCACTTGTTTGAATAACCTAAGGATGAATAGGGCAACTTTTATTAAACTTTGTTTTAGACTTCAAATTGTGGGAAAATTACAACCAACAAAAAATATGTTAGTGGATGAACAAGTGGCCATTACATTGCATATTCTAGCTCATCATGTAAAGCTTCGTGTAATCAATTGGAGATTTAAACGTTCAGGAGAATCCATTAGCAGACATTTTGGTAATGTTGTAAATACTATTATAAGGTTAGAAGCTCAATTATTTGTGAAGCCTCAGCCAATATTAGAAGGATCAACTGATATGAAGTGGAAATGGTTTTCGGGTTGCTCAGGAGCCTTAGATGGGACATACATAAAAGTTAGAGTACCCACTGTAGATAAAGATAAATATCGGTCAAGGAAATGGGAAATAGCAACGAATGTATTAAGGCATGTGCACCAAATATGCAATTTATTTATGTCCTACCAGGTTAGGAGGGTTCCACAACAGATGGTAGAATCTTACGAGATGCAATTAGAATACCAAATGGTATAAAAGTCCCACGTGGTAAGTGATATTATAATTATAACTAAGGTTTTAGTTTTAAAATGTTCATTTACTAATTTTATTTTCCTTTTGGGGAAATACTATCTGGTGGATACCGGATACACAGGTGAAGGATTTTTAGCTCCATACCAGTGTCAAAGATATCATTTAAATGATTGGAGGAATGAGCACCAACCTACAATAACCGAAGAATATTTTAACATGAAACACTCTTTGACTAGAAATGTCATTAAGAGGTCTTTTGGGTTATTAAAGATGCAATGGGTTATCCTTCAAAGCCATTCATTTTACCCAATAAAAAGGCAAATCAAATTATTCTTGCTTGTTGTCTTCTACATAATTTTATTAGGCAAGAAATGATAATCGATCCATTTGAAGAAGAAGTAGAAGAACATGGAGAAGAGGAAGATGCACATTTATTTGATAATGCCGAAAATATGATCACGAATATTGAGGGAACCAACACATGGGCAACTTTTAGGGCAAATAAGGCACAAGAAATATTTGATATATGGAAAAGTAGTCACTAGGCTGGTTTATTTATTTATTATTACTTTGTAATTTTATTTCACGTTTTAATTGTCATAAAAATATATTAGACAGTTATTAACTTTTACTTTATAAATTACTTATGTATTAATTATGCTTGGAATATGATTTATGATTTATTCATGCGTCATTTATTATTGGTTTTTGTTTATAATAAGGAATGACTCATATAATGATTGATGATGAATGTTTTCAGTTTTTGGTATTATATAGCTTCATCGTCATATTATGACAAAAGTCCTAGAAAAAATAAAAGACAATGGACTACAGAAAAAGATCATACACTAGTAAATGCATTATTAGAATTGGTTAACTTAGGAACACATAATGTTGAGAATGATTTTAAGCTAGGCTTTTTAGGAGTTATTGAATTAATGTTATCCAAATCAATACCAAATTATGGTTTGAATGGCAGGCCTCATATTGAGTCAAGAGTAAAAGCATTGAGATGAGAATTTAATATTATTCATGACATGTTAACTGGCCCAAACACAAGTAGTTTTGGTTATAATTACAAAACCAACACGGTAATTGCTTCAAAAGATATATGGGATACATATTTACCGGTAAGTTTTTTTTATCAATTTTTATTTATTTCATTACTTTAGTTTGTTATTTATTTTGATACATTGATGTTTTTTAGGGTCACAAAGATGCACGACCACTCACTCACAAATCATTTTTACATTATGATGACTTACAACTCATATTTGGCAAAAATTGTGCAACTGGTCTTCATGCCCAAAAGCAGCTGAAATGGTTGAAGAGATGGATGGGATTGATGCTACCAACCCTCAAGATGATGAAATTGATGGAGTACAATGGGACGAAATTTCAGAACCAGTTGATGAAAGTAGTTGTAAAGAAAATATGAAAAAGAAAAAGGGGCAAAGGTGCTAATAACTTGGTTCGTAGAATGAAGGAAGCTGCGTCAATATTAGGGGACAAGATAGGAGAAGTGTCAAAAAATTTTAAAGAAGTATTTGATGTTGAAATGAAAGCCGAAACAAAAAGAGAAGGCATAAACAAAGCTTTACGTGATATGATTGGATTAAGTATGATTGAACGACACAAAGCTACAACAAGAATTACACAAAGTATTGACCTCACTTCTGTTTTCTATTCCATTGATGATGATGAGAAAGAAGATTGGGTGAAGGCATTGTAGAGGGGTGACTTTTGATGTAATGTCTACCTAATTATGTTATGTATTTTATTTTATTTTATTTCTCAAATGTTTCAGATACATATTTTGTTGGGTTTGTTTGAAAAATAAATATGAATGGATTAAAATGTTCATTTTCTTTTAATAATGAAGGAATTGCAATTTTTATTTTTTGTGGCACCAAATTATTGCTTGAGGGTCGGCCTAGTTTTGGGTCAGGGTGTTGCTAGACGAGTATTTGCGTCTCATAAGTCATGCTTTTACAATAATATTACCCAATTTAATAAAAATGAAAGATATTGAAAGATTTTGAGAGTTCGAAAATTTTTTACTCAATGAAATTGAAAGATATTGAAAGTCAACAAGGTTTTAAATTTAGATGATCTCGCCTGAGATTCAAACCCTATTATATTCAATTCGTATTTTAATTTAATGGGTGTGGCTTCTAGATTAAGACATTATTATGAAGCATGAAAACTTGTTAGATATGAGAATTTTGAAAAATGGGTTTTTTTAGGCGCTACTGCCGCAACTTACCATATTATGTTAAACATAATATATAGCCAATGGCAGTTAGACATGGATATTTAAGTAGCTAATGTAGTAGTCCTTAGTGGGAGAGGAACCTAGCATAACTGATATGTAGTAGCTTTTTTTGTAATTATTATCTAATTTTATAATTTGCTTGAAGGTGCAAATTATCTAGCAAATAAACCATGATGGTGAGGTCAACTGGGCTCGATACATGCCTCAAAACTAGTTTATTATTACAACAAAGACAGTTAGCATAGAAGTAAATTACATGTTATTTATTTACATAAATAGCATAAATACAGAAGGACAAGTAGCCAAGTAATTACATGTTATTTTTAATCTGCACAAGAAAATTGCAATAAGCAGGGCCCTGCCATTGTAGCAGCCAACAATACAGATAAATTTTTCAACTTTTGAATCTAAATTATTCATGGGGTTAGTGTATGAGAGTCCTTGGACTTGTTCTCTTGTGATGACTATTGGTTCCTAGAGTCCACTAGCCGGATTTACTCTATCATTCTAACTAGCTCATCCTCAATATTTGGATGCCATTGTAGCAGCTGGTCCATTGAAATCTGCAACATTTGAACCGGCTCCTCCTCAATATTTGGATGCTTCATTAGCTCTACATCAAATACCTCGACTATCCACTCCTCTCTAACCACTGACTGGACCCATCTCGATAGGTCGGCCATGTCTTCTTGACATGGTGATTGAGATGGTGCTTTGTTAGTCAACAGCTTGAGTACTACAATGCCAAAGCTGTAAACATTTAATTCCATTTAATAAAATCTTTGAAACCAAACAAAATCAAACCCATTGGTCCCAATTGAAACAAACTTTGAATCAGGCCACTCACATCACTCATGAGGGGAGGATTTACAGCTTTATAAAATCTCAATCAACCTCTAATTTAACTTAGAGCATTTGAAAGGATTACCTCATTCTGCTGTGTATGTGACAACAGGTAGAGGGTGGATTTGGAGATGGACTGATCTAGATTAGTTGGAGGAGAGGTGGTCGATTGGTCCACGATAACGAAGCTAGTGCGACATATCGGTGCTGGTAGAGAAGACGAAAAAGAGAGGGGATGGAGGGCAGTGTGGACCACCGGATTCGAGAAAGTAGTAGAGGGGAAGGGGGTAGCGCAGTCGGGGGATTCGAACAAGGATGAGCATCTGGCTGGTGTGGTACGTTTAGGCGATGCTTCGATGGTGGTGGCGTGGGAAAATGAAAGTGATGCGGCGTGTGTGGCATCTGGGCATGGATCGTGGGAGGAGGGAGAGATTGCAAATGATGATTGAGATGATAAGGGCAAATCTGATATTTGTGATGAAGGATATTTTAGTCATATTATTACAAATAAAAAATTCATTCCCTTTGATTTTTATGAGTAACCAAACAGAGAAATGGTAATATTTGATTACATTCCTTTCCCACATTAGTTCCTTTCGTTTAATAATTCCATTCCTCCCCATTTAAAATATGTGAAGCTTTTGGGGGGAATCAGTACTATTTTTCTGAGGATCTCGGCAAACAAGCTCAAATGATTTCAGAGGTACTTGGTATACTCACCCTAAAATTATATATGTAGTCCAAATGTGTGCTTTCACCCTAATTCATATTAATAATTAAATTTAAATGTTAATGAAAACTAAACACATAGCTCTCTCTCTCTCTCTCTCTCTCTCTCTATATATATATATATATCTCGGAAGGACGACATGGAAACGGAATTTTTTGTATAAACATCAAATTATTCATAAGTATACCAATTTTTATTGAAATTTTATTCTTCATAAGTTTTGTTTCATAATTTTAAAACTATATATATTGATATATGATAGTCGATTTATTTGACTTAATCAATTAACTTATCTATTTTATAATATATATAATTATATATTATTATCTATCATATAAATTAAATTAATTTATGACTTGATGATTCATGTTAATATAAATTCATTAATCTATAATTCTATATTAACTAATTATGATCACATAATTTATTACTTGACATTTTATGATCGTAGTAATTTTATATTAATGACTATATATTAACATTACGATAATATAAAACTAGGATTTTATATATTGTTTTAAAAAGATTTTATTAATATTATAATCACTCATTTATATATACACACACACATTCCCAAAGATTAACAACTCCAGGATATATATATATTCATTAGCTAATTAGTTAAAATATATTAACTAGTTATATATATATTTCTCCAAAATTTATATATATTTATTAACCAATTATTTGGCATGTATGTATATATATATATATATAATGGGCGACTATAAATTATTAACTTGTAGGTAAATTATATATATAATTCTGATAGATTATTAATAAGTTATTATATATATATATATATATATATTAAAGTAAAAAAAAATTGTGGGGGGGGGGGGGGGGGGGGGGGGGGGGGGGGACCATTGCTCTTGCCAACCCCTATCTCTATTTCTAATTATTATACTATTTTATGTGTTTAAATAATTTTAAAGTAGCCAATGTAATTAAAATGACTACATGCAATTAATGATATGCATGTAATTAAAAGACAATTTTTTTAAAAATAAAAACTCAATATGATAGTTTTTGAAAGTAATACGGTTATATATATATACACACACACACACACATGCCATCCATTTTCTCTTTAACAAAAAAAAAAGAGAAAAAAGAGAAGAAAAAAGGAACAAAATAAATTAAGTAATTTTCTCTTATCTATCAATTAATTATTTGTAATAAAGATATTGTGGTGAAAACTTTCACCCGTTAGGAAAAGTGAATTGTTGATATTGTTAGACTAAATATTAATATTTTGAGATATGATATATAACTTCATTTGTTTATTTTAACAGGGAAGGTTATTCTCATTTAATTTAAAACACACATAGTCACACTGCAAATTTCTTTAAAATGTATTCAAGGATCTAAGACCTTAAAATATGAGTGACTGAGATGTAATACTCATTCTTTAAAATTTTAAATAGATAGTTGATAAATAGGCAAGAGAAATTTAATCAAATCAAATTCTAAATGATAAATCTCTAAGTGTGCTTAAGATGCATAAACTAACGATATAACTTGATTATACATTTATAAAATACACAAATATAAATATACGAATGATAAAAATACATAGATGTATGATAGTTCATCATTGTTTACTTTCCTCATTTAAGGAAAATCTTAAGTTTCGGTTGGATTCGAATTACGAGGTTTGATTTATGCTTTTTTCTTGATTGTTTTTATAGGTTTAAGAAACAACCAATGTTATGAGGGTAGATAATGACTTGAGTTTGATTTTGTCATCAAATTAAGTTTTCTCATAGTAATTGTAGTGGTAGGAAAACCAATTTAGTGATTTATTTATATTATTTTAACAGAATAAATCAAATTGACATTTCCCACATGAATCCATTATCTCCTTTATGACACGACAAAGGCTACTAACTAAGCAAAAATATATTAGTTGGTCGATCTAATTACATTGTTCATTTTTATTGAGGTTAAAAAACACACAAATTTATTGGAAAAAGGAGAGAAATTAAGAAGAAAATGAACAAACTATTATAAATTAGATTTTCTAATTTGATAAAAAGAGTTAAAGCATTGATAGTGGACTAGTTTAAAATTTAACAAATTTACTTATAAGGAATAATATTGGCCATAAAAAGTACTTAAAATTTGTATTTTAGCCATTAACTTTTTAAAAATTTTAAATTTTGAGGTACCGGCTGGCCAAAGTTAGATAAATTTAGTCAAATTTGGATAGCTAGTGCCTCAAAGTTTGTAGCAAAATATAAATTTTAAGTATAATTTGTGGCCTATATCGCTCCAAGTAAATAAATTTATTGAAAATTTTAATTAGTCCACTACTAATGCTCTTAATAGATTGCATTTAAACATGTTAAAATTTGCAAACATGTCTGAAATATAGTAACAAAATTCAAAATCATAATATATATAAAATAAGATAACGTCTCTGATCTTCATATTATACTAAATTGGTAGGTAGTTTTGTACGTGACATTTCTCGTATAGTTTTTTAGATTGGGTGTAAGCCCAATCTAATTTAATAATAATGTAAATTTGAAAATAGTTTTTTAAAATAGTGGATTTTGTAACTATTTTCAAAAACTATTTTAAACGTTTTCTGTTTTCAAATCTAAATTTAATTTTATCGAGAGATCTAATCTTTTTATTACTTTTTCTCTATTTGAAAAAGTAATTACTTGAGCTCACCAAATATTTTTTTTTCATTTTTTGGGACTCATTTTTAAAAAGTATACTATTTTTAAAATACATTCTCTCGCATACAAAATTAAATTATTTTCAAATTACAATTAAATACGAATTCTATTAGAATTAAGAAAACAGAATACATGAATCAAAACTCATACTAAATATTACCATTTTTTAAATATTTTTAAATTTATATTATTATTAAATTATAATTAAACATACTGGACAACCATTTTTAAAATGGATATGAATTTTGATTTGTACCAAATGCACTCACTCATCCTAAATGAATAATATGAGTTTTATCTAGGATTTATCCATTATCATCCAACCCAATCTCAATATATAAAAATAATAAATCCAAAAGTAAATATATATTTCAATTATGCATACATACATTTATATATATTGTATTAAATTTATATATAAAATCAATATAAATTTATATAAAATTTTAATTGTGATTAAATTTAATGTATTATAATTTATTTTAAATACTTTTGTCATTAAATTTATGATATACAACTATATTTTATACTAATAATATTAACAAGTAACCTAATACCCATTAATATTTAATATTCATAAACGAATATTAAACGATATTTTAAACGAATATTTTATTAACAATTGTAAAAGTAGTTGTCAAGAATATTTTTATTACTCAAAAATAAAAGTTAAGAGTTTGAAGACGATCAAATACTATTCTAATTTCAATCATAAACGATTTCACAACACCACGGTAATTTTTTTACAAAAATTATTCCTTAAACATGATTTTTAAATAAAATAAAAAAACAAAATTATTCCAGCTACAAATATGATTTAAATAATAGACCATTTATGTGAAAATTACTGTATAGCACTTGCCATATCTAAAAAGCGCAAGAGTTGAATCGATTGCACTGATCGTTGACCCATACGGATCCAGGTGATTCTCTCCCGATATCCTCTGTCGAGGCGACCTGTGCCGTCCAATAACCCGCGGCCACGGCACCGGATGGAATTCCAATCCCGCGCGTCGCCACCGCGTGATCCTGAACCGACTCCATTCCCCAATCAGAAGTCGGACGCGTGTCCTTGATTCACCGGCTGCAGCCAGTCGGGAGGGGGGGCTATCCACCGCTGCAGCCGGTCACTCACCCTGCAATTCCCGCTAGGTAATATACATACATACATGCCATCGGCCCAACTCTTCATGCGAGTCTCCTCGGTCCCGCGATTTCAAGGTCTGTAGCTTTTCTCTTCCCCCCCCTCCCCTCTCTCTCTCTAGTTCCTACCATTGTCGGTTCAATTTTCTGTTCATCGGATTTCTGTTTTTTTGTTTTTCTTGTTTGTCGCATGTTGTTTTTATTTATTTTTAATCAGTTATGTAATTTTGTGCCGGCTCTACTCTCTCTGTGTGATCTTGTAAAGTTTACTAGTTTTTTGCATTGTGCAATTCATGGTAATGTGCTCTCTGCTGCTGAGCTTCTGGAAAATTTATTCGATTTAGTTGCATCCGAGTGTTTTTTATGGGCTGATTCTATCTGGGTATTGTGTGGTTCGAGGTTGACGTGTTAATTGACGATTCAATTTGGACATTAATTCAATAATTCGATAATATTGCGTGGAATTATTTGCTATTGCTGATAGCTAGCCACATAGGAATTTAGGGTTTTATGGGGGTATGTTGGTGCAATCCTTTTATTTTATTTTTTTTTCGGGAGAGATTGAGATTTGAATATTTTGGTCTTGGTATCCTAATGATGGTGCTCTGTTGTTAACTATGATATAGATCCCTGCAAAATTGGGTAAGGTATCCAGCCAAATTAGAAAGCATCCGTTAAGTGCAGTTGGGAGTACAGAGGATTGGTATACGATTCATCCATTTGAAGTTAGTTCGGAGAAGTTTGTGTCGTCAGATTATTCATAATTCCACTGCTCCAGTTGAACTGTCTGATGGGTTTTTGTCCGAGCTGTATCGATCAGATTTAGAGTAGTATTGCTGTCAAGTAACTGAGCCTGTCTGGCCCTGGAGAGTTACATAGAATTTGATCACCAGGGGATGGTGCCACCAATGGCGCCATCTGGGGTGGTAGGGGGATTAACCAATTCCTCATTAAGTTCTGGTATCTTCTTCCAAGGAGATGGGCAATCACAAAATGTGGCTAATTCTCAGTTAAGTTCATCTTTCCGAAACTCTGGGAATTCGCTCGCAGGTACTGGCCGTTCAAGTCTGGTTCCCGTTTCTGGAGACATGAATAATACTGTATTGAACAGTGTGCCAAGCTCAGGACCAAGTGTTGGGGCAAGCTCATTGGTTACAGACGCCAACTCAGCTCTTTCTGGGGGACCCCATCTGCAGAGAAGTGCTAGCATTAATACAGACTCTTACCTGCGCCTGCCGGCATCACCCTTATCGTTCTCATCTAATAATATAAGCATCTCAGGCTCATCAGTAATGGATGGTTCCTCTGTCATTCAACAAAACTCCCGCCAAGACCAGTGTTCCCAGAAAATGCATCAGAGTCAGCAGCAGCAAAGAGCTTCTAGTGCAACATCGTTGCCCACATCACAAATGGGTCATGTTTCACTCCCTGCTGGGCCACGCAACCCGAATTCATTCATTCAGGAGTCTAATCACTTGTCGCATGTGCAGAAAAAACCTCGATTGGATATCAAGCAGGAGGATATCATGCCTCAGCAAATAATACAGCAGTTACTACAAAGACAGGGACCGGACTCCTTGCAGTTACAAAACTATATTCAACAGCAAAGACTTCAGCAGCAACAGCAGCAGCAGCAGCAAATTCTGCAGTCTTTACCACCACTTCAGCGAGTTCAGCTGCAGCAACATCAGCAACGGATGCAGTTGAAACAGCAGCTTCAGCAGCAGGGTGTGCAGCAGCCTGTATCTGGTATTAAGCGTTCCTTTGATACTGGTGTATGTGCTCGTCGGTTGATGCAGTATTTATATCACCAGAGACAAAGGCCACCAGTGAGTTAATATTTTTGAGTGATTGCAGCTGGTTCCCATCCCCTTGATTGTAAATGCTGCCTCTATGTTTTTAATAGCTATGCATGTTGGATTCACAATTAATATTATGTTGTTAACATAAGGACTTTCTGAAATACTGAATGACTACTGATCAGTTTTAAAAAATATTTGAAACCCTTGCCAGTTTTATGAAAATATGTTATTCATATTTTGATTCTGAAGATACTTTTCAAAGAATATAGTTATAGCTCAATTGAACAATGCTTTTACCTTTTCATTTGAGTTACTACGTGATAGAGGCAGTCTTTTCATCAGAGCTGACCTTAGATGTTTAAAGCAGGTTTACTAAGATGAGAATTCATTTATTAAATTTATATTTCTGTAATGGTTTTTTTTATATTTTTATGGGGATATTGAATTAGATGAAACAGTAATCACCAAAAAAAGATTATTCTTACATTTGAATGTAGTAGTTACAAAATTTTTACACTTTCATATCTTATTTAAAAACAAACTCTTTACTGTTCTGACCTTCTATCAGGACAATGCCATTGCCTACTGGAGAAAATTTGTGGCAGAGTATTATTCACCTCATGCAAAAAAAAGGTGGTGTTTGTCATTATATGATAATGTTGGACAAAATGCACTTGGCGTTTTCCCCCAGGCAACAATGGTCAGTTTTATGATATTAATTTATTATTTCTACTATGATCATATTTTGGTACGAAGTTACATGATCTTTATGCAATACAGTCATACTTGTCATCCTAATAATAATATACCTTTTCTTTTCCCCTGCATTCCTCTTAGACATTTTGTGTTTTTATTAAGTCTCTCCTTACTACAGTTCAGCATTTCTGACCCTCAACTTTGGTTGTTTTAATCAGGATTCATGGCAATGCAACATCTGTAATTCTAAATCTGGAAGGGGCTTTGGTAAGTGAACTGTGGGTTATATTGATTGTTTAATATTTAAACAAACACATCACCAAAGTTAAATGGGAAATGAGTCCATTAAGGTGTCAACCGCATAGTAATTTATGATGTCCCAAAGTGGATATTTTATATCAATGCGATGCTAGCATGTTTGTTTTCTTTGACTTCTACGCTTTTCTACGGTCAAATAGTTCTGCTATGCAATTACTTTACAGTGCGAAATTGGAGTTTACCCTCTTTATATGACAGTTTCACTTTTGTTGGTTTTCTGACTTTATGATTCTTCTCTATTTTATGTTAATAATTGTGTTATGTTCTACTTGATTAAGGTATGTTGCACATTAAACATGTTCATAGTGTGCCTGGCTATTGCATTTTTTTTTTAATTGTGAACTACTGGGAAAGAGATGCATGCCTGACATCTCACTGGTTTCATTCCAAACGCTACAGTTGCCTTAATGTTTCTGCAGTGGATTCTGATATTGTTGCCCATTTATCATATCTGACATGCTTTGTTTTCCGCTCTCCTTATATTTTTGTTGTCTTGTATTTGTATAAACAGAGGCGACTTTTGAAGTGCTCCCTAGACTTAATGAAATCAAATTCAGCAGTGGTGTAAATGATGAGTTATTATTTCTGGACTTGCCACGTGAATTTAGACATCCTTCTGGGGTAATGACTTTAGAGTATACTAAAGCAGTTCAAGAGAGTGTATATGATCAACTTCGTGTAATTCGCGAGGGACAGCTTCGTATCACATTCACTCCTGATTTGAAGGTTGGTAAAAAGTTTTTTCCTTGTGGGTATTTTCTTATTTTCTTTTATATAATTTGACTTTATAGTCCTTTGGCTACATTTGCCTCAGATACTGTATTGGGAGTTCTGTGCACGGCGCCATGAGGAACTTCTTCCCCGTAGATTGGTAGCACCACAGGTATTGGTTTGCAATGCAAGTTTTCTGCGGGTGCAGTCTAAACAAATTTAAGCACCAATTATTAGATATCGTGCTTTTGTTGTTCTTTCTCATTATTAGAAATCATGATTTTGAAAGTCCAGTTGTCTTGGGTATGAACTTGAGAACATTGTTGGAGCATGACATCAGATTTTTTGAATCCATTCAAATGTACTGAAAAGCATATAAAGAACTGTAGCTGTGAAGGCTTCAAAAATTTGCTGCATGTTTTATTTAAGGATGTATTGTCTTGGCTACTGATTAAGTGGAACTATGTTACTCTATCAGAGATCATAATGAGTCTCTATGTTAGTCTTGGCTACTGACTAATTGGAACTATATTACATTATTATAGATTCTAATTTTTCATAAAGATTCTGGATATGGATGCAAGGATACCTGTATATGTTTATGTATTTATGTGTATATGAAATTTAAATATGCATACATCTAAATTTATATATACGTATACATATATATGTATATATGTATATACGGGGATATGCATATGTATGAAGATTTAAATTTTCTATTGAATTTGTATATGGCGATTGCCTTCCTTCTTTGAGGTTGAGCATGAGATTCATGGAGGGTTTCCAATGATTTCAAGGGAATTATGTAAAGGATCTCAATAGTTGAGAAGTGTGGATCTTTTTTGAGAAGAAAAAAAGAAAAAACGAGATTAGGGATAACAACTTCTGAATATGTCGTGTATGATCAAGTATTTGCTTGGGTGTGGTGTGACTGACGGACCTCGCCAGATAATCACCTTTGAAACCCTAATGGTTTACCAGGGTGGATGATATCTGTTATAAAAATGATATTATTATTAAATTAAATAGCTGAAAATTTGGGATGGACATGAAAGATTATGCACATTTTTAATTTTAGTCACTGTATGGCCTTAAATTTGGATTCATGTTATCATTGAGCTGAATGGCAGAAAAGATGGGAATGGCATGAAAGATTATGCATATTTGTAGTGTTTAGATTTGGATAGTTGGCGTTTTTTTGTTTGTTGTGATTAGTGAATGGTGTTTAAAAGAAATTAATTTTATAGCTGTATTTGCCTTTTTTTGTATGTCTTGGTTCATATATCCAACCTTATATTATTATAATTATATTATTAGGATTAAGGTTGTTGGTTTGGTATTAAATGCATTTGCATGTCCTCATGATGAGCTTATATTTCCAGTAGTGGGTTATGTTTAATGTAATCATTTTCAGCATGTAATAAACATTTGTTGCATTCATTTGAAATTGTAATGAGTTTTTGCAGGTGAGCCAGTTGGTCCTGGCTGCACAAAAATGCCAAAACACGATTTCAGAAAGTGGATCTGATGGAGTTTCTCAGCAGGAATTACAGTCAAATAGCAATATGTACGTTGAGAGGAGAATTGATTCCATCATGTTAATTAGATAGATATTATTTATCTAGTTTTCTTTGTTTCATTTGTTTCCCTTCAATTCCAAAAAGCAAGAGATTGTTGCAATTGTTTAGTCACAGGATCAGGTTTACAGTCAAATAAAAACCCGTTTTGAAAATGGTACTGAATTCAGGAATGACTTCTTTCAACTTTGCAATGAGTGTTTTAGACTTAAAATGGAAACTTCGTTCTATTTTGTATACAGATCAAGGCAAGTGCTGATATAGAAAAAAGAAGAGAAACTACTAATATTATATATATCATATCTGTTTGCCGCTATCACTGTCTTCCATTTATGTTTAATACCATCAAGATGCAGTACTATTGCTCCTATGACTCAATCGTCTCAGCTGCTGCGCCATTATTTTCCTGATACCTTTATATTAATTTTCCCTAGGGTCCTGGCAGCTGGTCATCAGCTTGCAAAGAGTTTGGAGTTGCAGTCATTGAATGACCTCGGTTTTTCGAAGAGATATGTCAGGTGCTTACAGGTATGTTTATATATTTTATGCCGATGTTGAATATGCTAATAAAATCCTGCTGTTTCCCCATTTCTAATGCATCCTGATACAGTTTTTTAAATCTTATAACAGATATCTGAAGTCGTCAATAGCATGAAAGATTTGATAGATATTTGCAAGGAGCACAAAGTTGGACCAATTGGTACCTCAGACACGTCACTTTATTTTTCTTATTTTCTCACACTTGAACTCCATTTATAAATTATGAGGTCTTGCTAGTTTAAAGAATCTGTTAGTTTTCTTAGTAGGTATAATTATGTAGTCTGTTTGGTATTCATTCTTTTTACCATTACCCGCAGAGGGCTTAAAAAACTATCCTCGACACACCAATGCGGCCAAGATCCAGATGCAAAAGATGCAAGAGATGGAGCATCTGGCCAGCATCCAGGGATTGCCAACAGACCAAAACACCCTCAACAAGCTAATTTTATTGCACCCTGGACTGAGCGGCCACGTGGTAAATAATCACCATCTGGTCAACCATGGATCTCTTGGTGGCTTTGCACAATCCTCCATGGCACCTAATAATCAGAATCTTCTGATGAGACAGAACTCCATGAATTCAAACTCTTATTCACTTCAACCGGAAGCACTCTCTTCCTTCAGCAACTCTAACCAGAGTCCATCTTCATCTTACCAAGGGCAGTCTGCACTGTTGCAGGGGTCTGGCCCAAATTATCCGGGTAGCAGTTTTTCTAGTCCGGTACTGCAATCACAGCAGCAACAACCCCAACCCCAGCAGCAGCAGCAGCGGTTCTTGAATGCTAACAGCTGCCATCCACAGAACCCTCAAGGCAGCCAGGTTTTGCAGCAGCACATGATCCAGCAACTCCTACAGGAGATGAATAGTAACACCGGGTCGTATTCTGGGCAGACACCTAATGGGGGTTTTATGAGGGCTAATGGTATGGCGTTTGGGAGCAACGTTTTGGCAGCTCCTGCATCGAGCCAAAATATGCACGGAGGCAGCGGGAATCCTGCACCTAGCAGGAGCAACAGTTTTAAGGCTGCTTCAAATAGCGACTCTTCTCCTGCTGGCTGCACCAACAACGGGTTCAGCCAGAAGTCTGAAGATTTGCCGCAAAATCTTCAGATGTCGGATGAATTGGCGCAGGACATCGCCCAGGAGCTTACAGATAACGGGTTTTTTGGCAATGACATCAACGATTACTGGAAGGGTTAACTAACATGACTTGCTCCACTCACTAGCCTTCCATCTGGGTAAGTGTGCCAGCATAAAACCTTGTACAGAATAAACCCCACTTATTTTTTTATTATTTTGTATGGGCTTTTGTCTTTTCCCGTTCGGTATCTTCCAATGATTGAGCTTGTTGTGACTTCAATTAATTGTTTGTACCCAGTGGGGGTATATTGGCAGTGTTTCGCTGGTTTGTGTTCCAGTCTTTGCATGTATATTAGGGAACTTAGCATAAAGAAACTTTTACGTTACATACTGCGGATGGGAGTAAGCATGCTCCAATCTGGACTTATTGTACTATATGAGCAGATGCATTTGGCAAGTGACCTTGCTTCTCTGCAACTGTAAAATAAATGTGTCCCTCATGCAACAAGAAGTTAAAGCACTTTTTTTTTTTTTGAAATGAATCAATTTCACATGCTGACATCGTAATGGCACTGGGCCACTGGCCCGGTTCGCGTAAGAAAAACTTGAAAGTAATCTGCTTCGACAAAATGTAGCATATTAGTAATAATATGTCGCTGATATGTAATAGAAGAAAAAAGCTAACATCATGTATAAAACATCATGAAGAAATTTTAAAAATGCCCTTCTAACCCAAAAGTTAAATGACTCCCAGACTTAAAGCCAACCGTATCCATATTAACTTTATCGACACTAATTATTATTCTTCTTCCATATTACTGGTTCCTTTCTTTTTATTAGGCTTTTTAATTGATATTATTGACTTGCTTTCTCTGTATTTAATTGATTTTAAACTCAATCCAAAAAAAATTAATTGGAACGAAATTATTTGGACTTAATTTAATGTTCGGTTTTTTGGTTGGTTTTATGTATATTCCAGTTGAATTGGGACAAAATCTTTATAGATACCAAATGAGATATAGGATGACATATTACTATATTAAAATTTTTTTATGAAGGCGTATATAATAAACTAACAAAGAATGGAGGACAACAAATGGTATGTTGTATTTGGATTATCAAATTATCATGTTGACTAATTACAGGGATATTATAAAATGATAACATTATTAGTATTATACATTAATTTTATTAATACATGTGAATCGATCAGGTTCAAGTTATTAAGATGATTAGCTTGAATTTCAACCTTAAATTAAAATTCAAGTTAAATTATTTAATTTGGATCAATTTTGGGTTTTAATTTTTAATTTGGATAAATTTTGGGTTTTAAAATTTTAATATACCAAATGAGATATAGGATCAATTTGGATCAAGTTAAACATGAGCCAGCCCGTTTAGCCCACGTTTTAAACAAATTGGGCAAAGCTTGACCTGGTCTGCGGTGATCTGTGGGGGCCCGCAGGTTGATTTGTATTTTTTGATTTATTTTTTATTTTTTATTTTATTTTTTTAAATTAAAATTAATCAATACAATTTTATCAAACTAATATTATTTTAATTTTATTTTATAATTGTTCGTATATAAAATTAAATTACTCAATTAAAATTATATAATATAATATATGTATTAAATTTTAAGGTATTTATGGATAAAAAAATAAAAATAAAAATAAAAAAGCTTGCACGGGACGGGCCTAAACGGGCCAATCCATTTAGGCCTGCATTTTAAACAGACTGAGCTTTGATCGGCCCGACCCACCCCAAGTTCACAAGCCTGTTTTACACCCTCAAGCTTAATTTTGGCCAATGTTTGAATATTTTGTATGAAATACACATTAGAACATGTTTTAATTTTATTTTTATATTTCAATACCATGAAATTTAGTTATTTAAAATGCTTTTATGTTATTATATTATCAAATTAAGTTATTTTTAAACATTAATTTCATTTTCAAGTGATTTAAGCCCCACATCATAGTTTATTTACGGGATGACTTCTGTAATCCTTACGGAAGCCCAAGCTAGACAGACCTCCTTGCACCATCAATGCCTCGTATGGATCTTTGACGGCGCGGCCAAATGTAAGAGCACTCACCAATAATTTCTTAAATTTACAGTTTTAAATTATTTTTTATTTTTTAATACAAATATACATTACAATAGATTTCTTAAATCACCATTTATATCATTAAAATAATATTTTATATTAATTATTTTATTTAATAATAAATTTTTTATAATTTAATATAAAACAAAAGTTAATGTTATGGGAAATGTGAAAGAGAGAGGTAAGAGAAAAATTTTAGATATAATTTAATAATTATAGGGAGTAAATAGTGATTCCCAATACATTGAGAAATACTATACAAACCTATAGAGAAAGTTAAATATAGGTCATCTACTGTGAAAATGATTTTATGACTTTTTAACTTTTTTCCTTAAATATATGGAATTGAACCTCTATAAGAAATTTATTACTAGTGCTTTAATACTCTTCAGTCCTCATCGAATCGTCGGGTTAGTGACGGTGACATAGGACACTCATAAAAATGTGTCGGCGAGGATCCTTGAACTTGAAGTAATGTTAATGTCCTCTGAAGAATGAAAATTATGATAAAAATGCATAATTCCAAATATTTGTAAAATCATATAATCATAGTAATTAGCTATATATATATATATACATATATGTACATACATATATATATAAAAGTATCTCTAATGCATTAGTTAAAGTCATAGGTAAAGGTAAATTTAGCTAAAAATTCTCTCCAATGGTTTAATTAAACTATTAGCAAAAGTAAAAATAAAAGTTAAATTTAGATTTTGCTTTAGCTAAAGATATCATGTTAGCTAATACCATTCCTACCCTTTCCGTCTTTCCCTTTCATTGTTGCGCTCCTCTGCCCTTCCACAGCCGTTGTGTCATGTATTGCCTCCTTCTCCCTCCTGTTAGTTGCCACCCTATCACCCTCGACCGTCGCCCCCATCGCAACCCCCTCATCCCCTCCTATCCCCCTGTTGCCCACATTGTGGCTACCCCATCACCCTCCAGCCATCGCCTCCTATTACAACCTCGTCGCCCCCTATCGCACCCCCATCACTCAACACGGTGCAACACACTTGCCAGAGGAGTGTAGATGTCGATTTTGTTTCTCATTGAATTACCTCCCATCTCTGCAAAATTCAATTTTTGCATATTTTCATTTAGGTATTTGTTCTTAATTACAAAACCCAATTGTTATCATCATAAAAAATTATGAATTTTTGCAGAACTATTTGGGTTTCCAATGGCCAATAAGAACCCAAATTGTTTAGTTGCTTTGTTTTTTTCTTTATTTTTTTGAAAAAATGGGGGATCACAAGGCAGTTCGTTTTGTTTGTTGCTCCAATTAGACTTTCTCTTTTCTCATTTCTCTGAGCAATCTACAATTTAGCATTCTGAATTTTAGGTTTTTATGCTTTTGATTCATAGCAAAAGTGAGAAAGATGTGTTGGATTGGGCATGAAGTTAGATAGATAAGCGGCTATTTTCTCTCTTGGTGCAGTCAGGAACACGACTTCAATGACAGTTGGTTGCTCAATAGTGGGGTTGTGATGGTGATGATATAGGTCAAGGGTATATGGGAAAAAAAATAAAATTTAAGTAAAAATATAAATGATATAGCATTGAAGTATCATTAGCTAAAGTGATACTGTAGCAAGCTAATTGTAATTTTAGCTAATTATTTTAGCTTAGAAAGGTTGAAGATGCTCTAAGGATATATATCTTTATGCCAATAGAAATTTAAAAATAGAGATTTAAAGTTTTTTATATCAACATAAATTTAAAAACAAAAATAAAAGGCTCCTTATGCTAATAAAAATTAAAAAACAAGAATCAAAAGACCTCTTACGCCAACAAAAATTTAAAAATAAAATTAAAAAACCCTTACGCCAACAAAAATTTAAAAACATAAATTGATAGAGATTGAGAAAGCTCTTACCTTCACTTACCTATTGAGAGGTATTCGGTAGTACATATCAGTTTGTGAAAAGTTCATGTACTATCCAAGGTAAAGTAGAACTTGAAAAATAAACTTCTAATTGTTTGGAAAAAACCCAAATGCAATGTTATATGAATGCATGTAATGCATGATTGTGAATTCATATTGTCTAAAATATGTTGTGATGCTTTTTTTTTTTTTTTGATAAAGGGAGCTTAGCCCAATGAGGAATATGCTTGCTGGCATTTTTGGGCAACTTTGACCATATTGATGAGTTTTTTTGGCACTTTGAAAGTACAAAAGTTTGCATGCCTTTTATGATTTGGCAATATGATGTCCTTGCGCTACCTCTTTCGAGTGATACCACGTGAGACTGTTTGGGGATAAACATTTATTTGAAAAAATAGATAAAAAGGTTTTCTTAATTTTTTTTGTTTTAAAGAACTTATTTTAAAATTATTTTCAAAATATGCTTGTGTCACATTGTCATTACTTATTTTCCTGTAACAATAGAAGTACAAGCTTTTATATGGCAAGTTTTCCAAAATTTACCTGAACCGTCCAGATTGAACTTTGGCTTTGCTTTGCGGTTGATTTGATAATTCTCTTAGATGAAACTTCAATTGATTGAAATGGCATGGGCATGGCACAATATTTGGGGGTGGCAACATAATTACCACTGGATTGCATGATTCTTGTTGCTCAGAAGGTCGATTGATGGGAATGTCTGATGACTTTGATATCTTAATGCTCAGAGGCTTAATTGGGAAGGGTATCAATGACCTTAGAGTTATATCTTGACTTCTTTAAATTGGATGCTTGATTTTCACCATTTTTTCTCTTTACCTTTAAATTTTACTCTTTGTGTCCTTTTGAGTTTTTACTAAGCTTGCTTTATCCGTTGTTTGCTGTTTTTTCTGCATTATATTTGACCTTTTATTTTAATATTGATGTCCTTTTAAGTTTTTATTAAGTCCGCCCTTAGTATTAATATTTTTTACTTCTATTTGAGCATTTGGGAAGTTATTTTGATCATTCATATTGAGAGGATGTTTTGTTAGGACCTTAATATAAGCTTAGCTGTTGGATTTAACAAGAGATGGCATAAAGAGCTCGAACCTATTATAGGGTGAATTAAATCCATAATGGACTCTTCAGAATTGATACTTTTTTTTGTCCTTTATTTTTGTTTTTTTACTTTTACTTTATTTTTCAACGGAACTTTCTCCCTTTTTTCGTAGGGTGATCAAATCCTAAAAATAAAACTGCCCTAATATTATGAGATAGATTTTTTTTAATTTTCTATTCCTTTTTAAGATGATTTTTTTTATTTTTTCAAGATAATGACGAATGCAACAGACACATGTTATGAAATGTAAAAAACATTTGAAGTAAACCTAAATTATTGAAAATTTAAACACAAGTTGTAAACATCATTATTTGGGAATTTAAAAACTACAATAAAACTAGTAATTAAATCCCCAACCAGTCTTCTACGGTGTCCTTAATTTTTTCTTGGGGGGGGGGGGGGGGGGGGCTCCAAAGCTCTGGTTTCTACTATCGAATGAGTTTGATTATGTCACGCCCCCAAATTCTGAAACTCACAGAATCAGGAACGCGACTTCCCTACACCCACTCCAGGGGTCGAGGGGTTGGTGACTAGTTCAACCCGGTACAATACCACAACGGGATAGCATTGTACCTATAAATGATCAAGGCAACATACAAGTCATTACTAAATAAATCTGCAAATAATATTACTGAAGTGTAGCTAATCAAGTTTGTACAACTGTCACGGACCCTTGTCCGAAAAACATATAAATAATAGAAAATAAACAAAATCTATAGGAGAAATCCTACACGAAAAGTATCCCGACCTGCTCCGCTGTGGCTCCAAGGGCTACTCCCTACAACCTGTAGGAAAAATAGAAAAAAAGTAGGGTAAGCATGAGTGCTCAGTAGGTGACCCCCATCTCTACTCTCCCGTCACATAAATTCCTAAGTCAATATGATCAGTGCAGTGTCACGTTTAAACACCAAGGAACTTCATTAGATCACAAATAAGATATCCCATCACATTTATTACTATTAAAGGTTGCACCAACAACCTAACCAACCACGGAAATCCCCGCTACCAACTCCAGGGATTCAAATCACTACCAATCAGCCATACGTGGGACCCACAGTGTCTCCAACGACCACCCGCCACATATGGGACCTGGGTTAACCAGCCATATAAGGGACCTGCGGCCTCTTGCCGGCCCTATGTGGGACCCATGATTAACCCAACCAATTTAACTATAAAATCCATACATAATTAACAAACAACATTTCAAATTACCAGCATTCAGTACGACAGTCACAACCATTTAGAGCACTTATCCAACAATAACTCAAATGATTAATCGAACACATAAATACATACATGAGTACATAGTTCCATCTATAATTAATAATCTAAGTAATTAATTTATTAACACAAAGCTATAATTAATATCTTACTTAAACAATGATCGCGAACCTAAATTACTATTTATTTAGGTATTTATTATTAGAAAGCACACATATTTATTATCATTATCATTATTATTATTATTTTATTAGGTACCAAGGCATGGGCCCCCCATACCACACCAACCCGTTAGGGTTGGTGTTGACCCGCAGGAACGGCCGCCCCCCTTCCGTCCCCTTCACTCACGCCGGCGCACAGGCGAAATCCGGCGGCGGTACAGATGCTTCCGCCGCCACCCCTCCTCACCGCTACACGGCACACGCACGGCGCGCAGGGTGCGCGAGCCCGACCCCACGAGACGGCGCCGATGCCGTCGCCCCCTTCTTCCAACATCTCCGCACGACGCACTAGATCGGACGGCCACGACGTTCGAGCCGGCGCCTCCAACGCTTCCTCCATCCGCACGGCCGCGACACCACTCGGAATCGACGCCCTGACGCCTCCCTTCCGTCTGCACAGCCGTGCTCCATTGTTGCCGTCGCAAACCACGGTTTCGTGGAAACCGAGTTCCCCAAAACAATTTATCGTACATATAACTTAATTATTATACACATATTAAGTTTTAACATAACCAAACCCTAACAATTCTGCGTTCATGCATTAGTATAATTGATAATCAAGAATCACCTACCTTGATTTGGTTTCGAATGGTTAATAGAAGTGCTTCAAACCTCTGTTCTCCCCTTGCCAACGTTCTGTGCACGCACAACGAACCTAGGGTTTTACCCTAGGTTTCCCCCATTTATACTAACGTAAAATAATAATAATAATAATAAGATTAATATGGATAATCATAATAGTAATAAAAATAATAATCATTCATTATAAGAATTAACCTCATGTATTATTAAATTATTTAAATAATACTAACAAAATAATAACAATAATAATAATCAAGCCTCAACATTAAATGTTCGGATTAATAATAATTACATAATAATAATGACAAGTCTAAATAATTATTTTAATAATCATAATAATATTTATTTATATTTTAACATATTAAAATCATATTATCAACAATAACGCTAAGGCCACGATGCCGAATAGATATTCCAACATCTATTCGGGGCCTAACTTTTCACCACTCACAGGTACGGGTCTTTACATCCTCCTCACCTTAGGACTTTTCGTCCCCGAAAAGATAAGTCATCCACTACGAGGTAGCACTACCCCGGCTAACAAAAATACGCACACTTAACTCTAATTAACATGATAGACAAAACAACGCCCACAAACAAGGTAACCAACAACACAACAATTCACACGCAAACAAACAACAAGGTTAACTACCTCAATGCATGATGAAGATCTGGACAGATTATTTATTCGGGATCTCAAGTTGTAGTGGTGCATAATGTTAATAGCTAATTCTAAAAATAAAAAACTACAGTGGTAAGCTCCCTCGTTATTATTATTATTATTGTCTTTTTTTTTTTGAATGCTGAAGGCATACATGCACAAATATGATGAGTGGGAATTTGCACCTAACATGGGTGTTTCATGATTAAATAAATGGAATGTAAAATGATGGAGTCACATGTTGGAGATCCTAAGTTTAGTGATGAATGATTATGTACACTTAAATCTAAGTATGTTCGATGTCTATGTTCTAAGGCTATATGAACATTTGTATGAATTAAGACAGGATTATTAAAGAACAATTATATATATATGGACAATTATAAAAATCAAGACAAGGTTTGTAAATGCTAATACAAGAATAAATACATAAACCAAGACAAATTCAATAATATACATAAGATGGTATAATACAATATAAATGGGTACAACAAAATAACAAGACATGAAATGAATGAACTTATCCTTTAAAATGAAAGATAAAATAAGCAGACAACATGTGATTTATTGGGGGCAATATATATGGACCTATTTTGTGGTTTGTTAGCTCCAATAGGCTATAAGCTTATTGGGTGTGCCCCCAGTAAGCTTTTATTGTTGGATATATCTTATTCGTTATTTCTCAAATCACCTCCATAGAGAGCTCTGTACACCATGAAATTTACTAGAGGGAGGCCTTGAAAAGAATGTCTAGGATTAGGGCTGCAAACGAACCGAGTCAATTAGTAAGGTATTTGAACATGTTTGTTACTATTAATTAATGAACCAAACCGAACATGAACCTTAAACTATAATGTTCATGAACTATTCATGAACATTACTCTATTGTTTACGGGTGTTCACGAACTTGTGTTTAGAGATTTACAAACGCAATTATAAAATTATAAAAATCTATAAAAAGAATTCATACTGTAAACTTATCAAAAAAGTATAATTAATTAAATGTTAAACTGTGTTATCTTTGTTTAATATGTTTAAAAAATTACTATATGTAGTTCATAAAAATATAATAATACTACTAATAATAATAAACAAATAAATCAAAAACTTATATTTTTTATTTAATGATAATATAAAAATATATACTTATTAAATTATTTTTAATATAAATACATTTATATTTAATAAAATAACTTCTATACATATTAATTGATTTGTTAATTTTTTATTTACAAATAATTTTTACGAACACGAACGATATTCACGAACTATTTGTGAATACTTTTTCGTGAACGTTCACGATTATATTCACGAATATAATAACGGTGTTCGTTAACTGTTCGTGAATGACACAATTCCTTAACAAACGAACATAAATGATCTTTTATTGAGTCGAATGCGAACTTGTTCATGAATGATTTGTTCATTAATTTATAGTACTATCTAGGATGCATTAAAAAGGATCTCAATTTACGTAAGGAATTCTGAGCCGGTAAAGTACGACTATCCTCACATTAAAGTGTGTAATTTATTTACATATATCATACAACAATTAAGCAAAAAAAAAATATAAACAATTAAATGAATATATAAAAACAAGAAAAAAACCTCAATGTCCTAGTTAGGTCTCATGCATGCATCCGTGAGCTATCGCCTGTAATTATACTTTTTCAATCTGAAAACCCATAAGGTTCAAATTGAGCATGAAATGTGAATGAACTTGAGACCCTTTTAAAAAAAAAACAATTGTCTTTTATTTTTTTGAAAACACGTAATAAATTATTGATTACTTCAATCATAAATATGAACATATCTTGTTTTTATTTAATTCAATGTCATTAGTTAATTTTTGCATGTAATAAATGCATAGTTATTATTTATAATTGATTTGGTTTTAGATACATAAAGGTCATAGATAATTGTTTTTAAACCTGGAACCATTTTGTCCCCTTCTTTTCCGGTCAGGCCCGTCCAATTTATCCAATTGTATAGCCCTGCTAAAGAATTATCATTTTTTGTTTGTCATTTAACGAGTGTATAGCTCTCACAAATGAATTTTTATCTTTGAGTATACTAACTAATTTTAATGCATCGACATTTTTCAATGAGCATATGTATTTTCGTTTAAATTATTGAAGTTTTTTTTTTATCTAAAAAGCAAATTTTATTTATAAATAATGAATATTGGTCCGTTATCTTTCATTGCAAATTATTAGGTTGTAGGCTTGTACGTAGCTTCACATTAATTTTTGATGAAAAATGTATATCCCAAATTTCAAAAGATTTAATCCTAAATATTTGATTACTTTGAACTTAATTATAACTAACTTTTGTTTTAACTTAATTTGGATTTGGATTATTTTTCCCCACCAAAACTTCCAGTTTCCTACGAAGCATATTTGATGGATATTCTAGCTGAAATATTCAAAAACAGCCCAAACGACGTTATTTTGATGCTTTAGAAAGAAAAACACTAAAATGGCATTATCTACTGCAACTATGCACTATGCAGCAACTTCAAGTTTTTTTTATTCTCCTAAATTTGTCCCTCACGGGATATCACTGGGTGTGGCCATGTTAATTTTTGTAAATATAACAAATTAAATAACGGTTACGTTGTAAGTTAAATGATTTTATAAAGTTTTACATTACTTACCTTTAATTTTTGAAAAATTGGAAGCAGATGATTTTAGAGTGGAAGTGTTTATTGTAGTATTATATTAAATATTCGTATTGTCAAATAGATACTACAGATAAACTGGATGGATATGGAGCCCTGGATGGATGATAAATGATAATACATAACGCGAAAGCAATTAATATGTCTTTAGGTGACCTTTTGCAAAACGCCAAACCCCTCCTTCAAACAACTCCCACGGCCAGTGTGACATAACACGTAAAACAGTTCATATGTTGCCTACAATTAATTACGGTAATTAGGAAAATCACTCTTCGGTGTCACAACACATGAGAATTTATAACGAAATTGTAATTAATGCAGTATTTCTTTTATATACAAATAAATAAAATAATAGTTTTTTTATTAAAAAATGAATAAATAAAAGTATACGCATGTAAAAAAACAATTTTAATAGTTTTCCCGAAAAACAAAACCCTTCAAACGTACAATCCACGTTTAAATATTGAATATGGAAATATATGCATAACTAACTTGTCTCCATGGTCACACCGCCCCCAAGTATTATTATTAAATTTCCAAATTTCAACTTATATATTAACAACCCTCAAAAAGCCCAAATAAAATCTTACTCACGTTCTCACAAACACTCCCTCCCCACCCTCACCCCTCATCCAGCTCACCTTCCTTTTTCTTCTCCCCCACCGCGCTCCACCTCCCCCAACTTCCATCTATGGACCAACTTTCCTTTTTCTTCTATTCCATTAATAATATATTTATCTTCACCCACATGATCAACTTTGGTCATATATAATTTATATATATATATCAAAAAAAAAGGAAAACCAAATCTTCATCTCTTTCATACCGACCCACACACCCATCCACCCTTAAATAACACACAACACAACGTTGGAGCTTCCATTGGATTCACAGAGCCAAACAGGTATTACCACATACGCGGAGCCATATGGGGTTGTCGAACAATAATGGCCCCTCTAATTATCACCCAACCTCTAAGTCAAACGCCGCCGCCGCCGCAACAACCTCCAGAAAAAGATACAATCTCTATACAATCGTCCTCATCGTCTGCCTCTGTTCCCTCTCCTACCTACTCGGTGCGTGGCAGCGCGGCAGTTCCTCCGG
Organism: Taxillus chinensis; assembly: GCA_023512835.1. Classification (NCBI taxonomy): domain Eukaryota; kingdom Viridiplantae; phylum Streptophyta; class Magnoliopsida; order Santalales; family Loranthaceae; genus Taxillus; species Taxillus chinensis. The sequence goes on from CM042087.1 coordinate 33,044,530, forward strand.
CATCTCCATAGGCACAACAACATCCAACTTCCAGGTCCCCACATCATGCCTCCTCGCCAGTACCGCCGATAACCTCACCCTCCCCAAGGACCCCAACCCCAACCCGCACCTCGACTTCGCGTCCCACCACACGGCGGACACCGGCACGGAGCCTAAGGAACAGGCTCCGGTGAATTTCCCGGCGTGCGACGTGAAGTACAGCGAGTACACGCCGTGCCAGGACAGGCAGAGGTCGTGGAAGTTCAACCGCGACCGCCTGATCTACATCGAACGTCACTGCCCGGAGAAGAATGAGGTGTTGAGATGCCGAGTCCCGGCGCCGCACGGGTACAGGAACCCGTTCCGGTGGCCGGCGAGCAGGGAGCTGGCGTGGTACGCCAACGTGCCCCACAAGGATCTCACGGTGGAGAAGGCGGTCCAGAACTGGATATCGTACGAGGGGGACCGGTTCAGATTCCCTGGGGGCGGGACCATGTTCCCTAACGGTGCGGACGCGTACATTGACGATATCGGGAAGCTCATCAATCTCCAGGACGGGTCCATCAGGACCGCCATCGACACTGGCTGCGGGGTAAGTGTAACCCCTCCCTCTCTCCCCCTTTGTCTTACCATTATGATTATTATTGCAATCTTCGTTTTTAAACGCTTCCGTTTATATTAGCTATATTTATTTATTAGCGTCTAATCTTAATTATATATTACGCGCATAATTGTGGAACCTTTTTAATTTGTGGGATGCATGGCAAGTGAATTTTAATTTCTTGAATATTAGGATGTTGAATTCCGTCTCGGTTAGCTATAGTCTATAGCTAGCGTATGTTAAAAAGAAAAAAAACATTTTCTTCTTCTTTTAATTCCACTAGGTTTTTTTTTTGAAAAGAGCTTTTAATTCAACTAGTAATTATATATAGAAAGATTTTTTTTTTGAAAATATTTCAATGGTATTGTTAAATTCCATATATAGTAGGTAGTGTCGCTCTACATCACCTACCCTGGATTTGCATCTGTACAAAGTTTGGCACAATTAATAGCGACACACGTTATTATTGTTAGTATTATTGATATGCTATTATATGAGTTGCTAAATCTGATTGGTCTGGTCCTGATTCTATATGGGTTTAATAAAAGTGGAATTGGGAGCATCGCATGATAGCTGTTCTACATGTCACAAATCAACTGTATGTTTCTGTCGGTGTATATTAGCTTAACTTTGATATTTAATCAGAAAATTTACTCACAACTGAACTGAGGTGATTTTTTTCTTTTTTTAAAAATTAAACATCACATGGCGCATTCCTCTAGCGATGTCCACTTACCAGTTGAAACCATCCATGCGCTGGCACGTGGTCTCCATGCACACTCCACGTTAGCGGTTGCTCCTGATTGAGTCTTCGGTTTTGGTCCCCAAGTGGAGGAGTGCTTTTATTTATTTATTTGCATAAAAGTAACGATATAAACGGAAACACTTAATATCAAGGGGGGAAAAATTAATCCATTAAATAATTAGGAAAAAAGGTTTATTGTTTTAGGGTATTCGTAGCGTAAGACTGGTTTGAATTTTTCTTCCATTTTTAGGAACTAATCAATTAGTAATTAATGGCATAATATAAGGCAATCAATAGTAACTAGTCATTCTTAAGTATATTATATAAATCTAAACAACAGCAACTACTACTACTACTACTATAATAATAATAATATCGCAAGATTTTATAGTTTTATAAATATTCCAGTCTTTTTCTAGGGTGTATGACTTTTCGGTTTCACTGTATAAGTAGTTGCAACTCGTTGAGTTTTTGATTTTTAATAAATTAATTATCTTAAAAAGAAAATTTTATAAAATATGTGTAGGTTGCCAGCTGGGGAGCTTACCTACTGTCCCGGAACATCCTAACGATGTCGTTTGCTCCGAGGGACTCGCACGAAGCGCAAGTCCAGTTCGCCCTGGAACGCGGCGTTCCGGCTCTGATCGGAGTTATGGCCTCGGAACGCCTCCCTTACCCGTCCCGCGCCTTCGACATGGCCCATTGCTCTCGCTGCCTTATTCCCTGGGGCCAATATGGTAACACACGACACTCACCCCACACACACACACACACACAGGGTTTAATGTAATAATATGTTAATTCCCGACACATGTAATGTTTTTTCATCGTTGTTTAAGTCTAATGTTGGTTGATTTGGTTTGGTTTGGTTTGGTTTAGATGGGACCTACTTGATTGAAGTAGATCGGGTTCTTCGGCCGGGCGGGTACTGGATCCTTTCGGGCCCACCCATCAACTGGAAAAAGCATCACCAGGGGTGGCAGCGAAGCGAGGAGGATTTGAACGCAGAGCAGGAGCAGATTGAGAAGGTGGCTAAAAGCCTATGCTGGCAAAAGTTTGTGGAGAAGAACGACATTTCCATCTGGCAAAAACCCATCAACCATTTCAACTGCAAGAAATATAAGAGGCTGCAGCAGACCCCTTCCTTCTGCCCTGTCCAGGACCCTGATCGCGCCTGGTACCTACCTACCTGTTTGATTAAATATTGCCCCAACCATCCGTACATACATATATAGATGCAAACATACACATATATTTCAAATTATTCACTGAAATTCCCAGGCAATCAATCCTCGTGTTGTTTTGTTTTTTTTTTCAGGTACACCAAAATGGAGACTTGCTTGACCCACTTGCCTGAAGTATCGAACGCGGAGGAGACAGCCGGAGGGGAGGTGGCGAAATGGCCGGAGAGATTAAGCGCTGTGCCTCCGAGGATTAGCATGGGAACCATCGAGGGAGTTGATGCCGAGGTTTTCCGCAAGGATTCTGAGCTGTGGAAGACTAGGCTGTCGTATTACAGGAAAGTGAACAGCCAGTTAGGTGTGGCGGGGAGGTACCGGAACCTTCTAGACATGAACGCAAACCTCGGCGGGTTCGCGGCAGCTCTGGTGGATGATCCTGTTTGGGTGATGAATGTTGTTCCGGCTGAGGCCGAGGTTAACACGCTCGGTGTCATTTATGAACGGGGATTGATTGGAACCTATCAGAACTGGTAATGGGATTGTTTGTCTTTCATTTTGGTGTCCTTTTAATATTTTCTATGTCCCTCTCTCTATATATACATATGATTATGATTCGAACTGCATACTGTAGTACTGCATATATTGATGGGTCATATGCATGGTTTAGTTGATTTCCCCTCATTATTACTTCTTGTGTTTCAACTGATTATGTGTCTGAAATGAATAATATTCTATAGGTGTGAGGCCATGTCTACTTATCCAAGGACCTATGACCTTATTCATGCCGATTCTGTCTTCACCCTCTACAAAGACAGGTATCACAAACTCGTGGGAAACTCTCAACTACAGTAAATTTATGTCAGGACTGTCCTCTACGTTTAAGTTCTTTGATCCAGAGACAATGTATATACTTTTTGACTCGTCGTTTTCAGGTGTGAAATGGAAGATATTCTATTGGAGATGGACAGAATCCTACGGCCAGAAGGGGCAGTGATCTTCCGAGATGATGTTGATAACTTGATCAAGGTGAAGAGGGTCACTGATGGGATGAACTGGGCCAGCAAAATAGTCGACCATGAGAGTGGGCCTCTTCAGAGGGAGAAGCTTCTCTTTGCAGTTAAGTCTTACTGGACAGCTCCAGCTGAAGGAAGCTCTAATAATAGCAGTTCTTCCTAAGGCTGGCACTGTGTTCTCTCAAAGCTTCTCTTAGCAGTGAGGTCTAACTCAACTGATCATCAAGAAAGCTCCACGGCAAGATCGTCTCAGGGCTGCCATTTTCTTCATTTCCTGGGTTCTTTTACGTAATTCTTTTTGAGATTAATTAGTTCAAAACCAGCAAAGCTAGCACACAAAAAGTTACCCCCCTTTTTTCATTCTTCATTTTTTTTGGGGGTCTCAAATCGATTCATTCATCTTGTCACAGCTTTGAAAACACCCGAGTGTTTCATAGAGAACATGACCGAGCTCTTTTACTGTCCAGTTTCATACTTTATCATGTAGTCATCACTTGCAAAGAATATAAATGCGACATGCTATATACTTATACATAATGTGTTATTTTGTGATAAAAATTTAATATAATTTTATAATAAATCTAATTAGATAATGACAATAATAAAAAAAGTAATTCTCTATAACGAACTAGTTGTAAGATAAGTTAGTGACCCACCCAACCCAAATGTCATGTGCCAAAGAGCCTTTCGTACAAAGAAAGGCCCTCCCACCAAATTAATCAACAACCATGAAATCGATAAGATTTAATATCAATAATAATATGAGGTTGGATACACAATTTTTCTTTTCAAAATATTTCTATTGGCCATTATTTTTTTTAAAACTACTAATTTTATATATATTGTTAGGATATCTCCAAGTCATTTTTGATCCTCTTAATTTTCTTATTTCATTTAATGTCATTTTTTTCTACCCTATTATTACTAGGTTTATCCATTGGCCTAGGTTCTATGCTAAACCAATGTAACCGATTCTCTAATATCTTATTTGCAATTAGAGTTATTCCAATAATAAGATGAATATTCTCATTTCAAATATTATTTATTATGGATTTATCACTAAAAGGGTAAAATGGGTCAGCCTGGCCCAGCCCGTGATAGGGCGGGCCAGCCCATTTAGGCTCACGTTTTAAACGGTCTGGGCAAAGCTCGGTCCAATCTGGACCGCAGTAATCTGCGTGCTGACATGTATTTTTTGATTTATTTTTATTTTTATTTTTTTAAAAATTTAAAATAAATCAATATAATTTTATCAAACCAATATTATTTCAATTTTTTTATAATTATTCGTATATGAAATCTAATTACTCAATTAAAATTATATAATATAATATATGTATTAAATTTTAAGTTATTTAGGACTAAAAAAATAAAAAAGCCCGCAGGCCAACCCGCAGCCCGTACGGGGCGAGCGTAAACGGGTCAACCCATTTAGGCCCGCGTTTTAGGCGGATGAAGCTTTGATTGGCCCACCCTGCACCAAGCCTGTAAACCCGCGGGCTTAGCCTGCGTGTTTGAGCCTGTTTTACACTCTTACTTATCACACATCCATTTTAACATTTTATCTCAATGATATTGAGCTTTTGTGTATGTTATTTCTTATTAGCTAATACTTCATTTCATATCTAACATATGTCTTATAATGCTTTCATGTTAAATTGAGTGGCATAAGTCACACAAAACTCCATCATATTTTAAGTTAGTTGGCTTTAATCATGTGACTGACATCACCATACATTTTATGTGGTCGTATATGTTAATCAGAGTGTAATAACACTTTGTTCGTTATTCTTTTATTTCTTAAACTTATATTTTATATATTCAATTTTTAATCTCTTTAATTTAAATCTCTGAGCCTCCAGAATTTATCTGTGCAACTCTATTTTTCGATTGAATGAATTGCTACTTAAAAAAGTAGAATACAAGGTAATCTAATGACTCATTCATCTTACCAATCAAACCAAACACCACCCAAACTTTGAGTGTTTTACCACTCCCTAAGGTGTTGATATTGGATCGAATTACATAATCAGATTGTACAGTTAGATACATGTGATAGTTTGCTCAAAAATTAATTCCACTCGATAGTTGGATTTTCGAGCACAATAAATGCTTAACGACACAACTTTAAAGCAAAATCAATTTTCAAGCAGTCTATCACATATATCTGATTGTACGATCTGGTTATGTCATTTGGTTAAAATTAATTATCCCGCTCCTCAGGCATTGAGGCATCCATGTATCTGTGACACCATTCAGATTGATTCCCATCTTCCTCCTTGGTGCAATTTCCCTCCTGCCTCTCTTGTAGCAATCCATAAGCTTTTACTTCCCTTCCTTTTCTTTTTTTCCTTTGTTTTGTTATTTCTTTGCACTTATAAAGCTTTACAAATCTTTTTCCTTGTAAAAGGACAAAGAAGTAAAGGAGTTTTCTCTTACTTGACCCATATTCCAGTCAATTGAAAATGAAAATCAAATTCTTCTTTTCATACTTGATTAGGAATTAAAAATGATTTTTTTCCTTTTGTCATGATTATTGAATACATATGTTAATGTGAAATTAAAGGGTGTGTTTGTTTTAGCAATTTTTTGTTTTTATTTTTGATAATTATTTTTTGAGTAAATAAAATAGAAAACTAAAAACAACAAAAGAATTTTTTATGTCACTAAAAAAAATTTATCATTCTTATTATTTTATTTTTTTCGTACTAAAACATAACCATCATATTTTGAGAAGGAATACTAACTTGAACAAACATTTAAGTTAAAAGGATAGTGGAGTCAAATATGAACCCGTTGTTGATTTTTACATTTTTCCACTATAAAAAAAAAGATCTAAAAATATATGAGTTATTAGGAATGACAATGTGACAGGTTGGGACCAAATAGTAGGTGATCCAAACCCATCATGGGTGAGTTCGGGTCGAGACAGGACAAGACCAAATAATGCGGCGGGTTGAGACGGGACGGAGTGAAGTAGACATTTTAAACTAAAATTACTTAAAAAAAAAAGTCGGGACAGGACGAGTCGTTCAATACACGTTCTCACCTTATTATCTCTTCGGGGCAAAACTGATCGAGTAAAAAAGACCCAAAATGGGATGAAACAGATCAATCTATAATTGTCATCCATATGAGTTACCATAATTTATTTTTATAAAATTCTTTATCCAAAGATGAAAAGAAACGAAAAAACCCTGCAAGGCTTATCCTCGTTGTCATGCACTAACTTTTTAAAAATAAATAAACTTAAATATGACAAAAATAACAATTATGAATTAATTTATTTTAAAATTTTAATTCTAAAATTAAATAATTTTATAATTGATATAGTTCACAGTTTTGAAAAATAGTAGTAAGATACTTAAAACGCATACAAACGCAACAGTGTGATCATAAAGCTTACATTATTGTGTTTGTGGCGGTTGGACATCAAGATTCATTGCCTACAATTCCAACGACAAGTTGAATCTATTTATTCTGAAATTCGTAAGAGTATTCATACTAGTTATTCCAAAATATACTTTTCTTAAAAATTTAAATTTTTTTTTTAATTTTTGAATAAAAATTATATTGTATCATGTTCTCTAAATTATAAAATTTAAAGATTAAAAATAGAAATTAAAAAAAGAATTTTCATATTTAAAGCATTACTATTTATCCTTCAAATTATTTTTTATTATATTTTTTTTATAATTTTGATCTATAATAAATAAAAAAAGATAAAAAATAAATAAACAATAAAAAAATAATAATTGAAAATAATAAAAATATAAAATGAAAGATAAATAAAATAAAATAAATCTATAAATGAAAGATAAAATGAAAATTATGAATCTATAATTTGGTTGTGTTTAATTTGAACTCCATTACTTGCCTTAATTGAGAGGTGTTTGAAACCGACCCTGTGAATGCAGGTTGGATTGTAAGTTCCTATACAAAAGGGTTAAGAGAAAGTAACTTTTTTTTCCAAACATCACAAGCAGTGTTAATCCCAAGGAGCAAGGTGCTTGGAGGCAGGGTGCCAGCCTGCCAGGGAAGCGTTGAGGTTTCTTTTTATGTTTTAGCTGGCAGTCTCAGGATTCGAGATTTATTTTTTCTTGCATGTTAAGCGGGAAGGTTGGCTCATATGGAGGTTGGCAAGACCATGACCCAGTTTTCTGTTGATTTCGACAAATCAAAAATTAAATGGCATGAGTATTTTAAAAAAATGGCGTTATCTTTGATTTAGCATTAATGCCGCGCCGAGGCTAAAAAAAAGTGGAGGCGCCTGCATGCACCGTCTTATACTGTTGGATGCATTGAAACTAAAGGAGGGAGGCGATGTATGCTTGTGTGATGGTGATACCGTGTGAGGAGGTAATCGTTGTTGAATGTATTTTTTTAATTAAACGCAAGTGGCAGCAAGTGGCAAGGAAGAGGTGAAGCAAATCCTTGGAGTGTGCGTTGTCAAATGATGATGGAGGCGCTGAATTAGTTATTGCCGTAGACATGTGTGGGAACATTTGTGTGGGGCCCAAGTCAATTTATCTTGTGTGTGATATATATATGTATGTAACGTACGAAGTGAAAAAGTGGGAAAGGTATCTCCTCGCTGTGAGCACTAGAGAGAACAGAAAACAAAAAGAAAAAAGTTCGCCGTGTAATTCTCCAGGAGTTAGAAAAACTTAAAGAGTTGAGTGCCAAAATTATATGAAAATCTTGTTGCAATAGAAGTGTTATTTGTGTGTATTTTATCTTTCTACATTCCTGCCACCAATCATGGTAGTGATTGGTTCCACCAGAATGATAGTGATGTTTCTCTTTCAGGCCTTGTTTCCCTCTGGATCTGCCCAACATGGAGAAATCATGTTGCTGAATGCAGAGTTTGGATGCGGCAGACTTGCCCTTGGGCAGTATTTCTGGATTATCTCTGTCTGGTCCTTTCTTTTTGGCTGGTGGTTTTTGTTTGCAGGTCTTTCACATGCAGAGGGCAGCCAGTAACTACACTACAAGGAGACCCTGATGATCTTCTTCACGTTTCTGGAGCTGTTTGTGATTTGAATAAAGATCTCAGCGCTGGAGCTGCCTTGTCTAACCTTTTCTGCTCTGCTTTATTTTCTCTTCTTTGGTGGGTTTCATCTTTGGCAGGTTTTGTGATCGGTTATGATCCTACCGCGAGGAGAATCGAAAATCCCTTTGCAGAGAACTTTAGCGATATTGTTTTTGTGAATTTCTTATTGGATTATTTGTCATCTTCTCTGTTTGGGAATGGATTGCTGCGTCTGATTTCCCTGCAGGTTTCTGCTTTGATTTGGAAGGTTTTTAAGGGCACTGCTGTTGTTTCGGTGCAGGTTTTTATGCTGGCCTATCCTAGCAATCTGCCATGGACTGCCTTAAGCTTTGGCACCCTCCTTTTCAGGTACACCATTAAAACACAAAAAATGGCTTTGGACTCTCGTTTTAGGTATTAATGAGGGAAATTAATATTCATGATCTTGTAGTGCGCACATGGACAAGTGTGAGCGTTCGGATTGTAGAATAGCATATATAATTGGACTAATGTTCACTAAAAAATAGTCTTGTGTTTGGCTTGTTATGTGTAATGTGGACTAATAATTTTTATAGTAAAAAAGAATCACTTTTAGCTATTAATAATCTTTCTTTGGGACTTTTGACTATAATAACAATAATATGTTGTATATATAATATAAATTGACTTTATTAGACTTTCATATAATATGAAATTAATTTACCTTACCTTTTATTATGATACCTTTATAAAATAGGGAAACCAAATGCATTAATATATATTAAAAATATGAATATAATTAGTACAATTTTAAGTGTTCTCTATATTTACTTTTGCGCATAAAATGTTAGAGCATTATTAGTATACTCAATAAACTTTTGTTATAATTTATCTAAGGAATTGAATTTTATATATTATAGCTAGTCCATTTGACAAAAATAATAAACTCAATAAAATTTTAATATTTTTATTAAAATATTATTTGTTTAAAAAATTGGTTATATTTTTAACATCTCTCTTGCTATGATTTTTCTCTTCTTCCTCAACCCCTCTAGATCTATCGTACTGAATATCAATATTCTCAGGTCTCCATCGCGTGCAAATTAAAATATCCATAAAGGAAAATAACATATGAACATTATCAAATCAAAGCCAATATAACCTTTCCATGTTTTCCTATGATAGGCTTGGAACTAGCCTTAATTTTTAAAATCAAGAGGTCCTAGAACATAGTCTTCCACCAATCAACAAGCAACAATAATAATAAAAGAGGTGTTGTTGCTTATCAATTTTAAGTAAGCTGGAAGGCAAAAAAACTAAAAAAAATTAGCATGACTTTATCCATTCGTGCGTACTTCATAAAAAAAATCAGCATGATTGTACCTCTCCTCCAAAGACCGATCAAGATGTGGATCAAAGCACAAAAGTCATCAATCCCTTGCAAAAACCCTCTCGGCGTCTTGACCCACTTGACAGCAACCGTTAATCTTACATTTGATCGATTTTGTCGGCGGCTAGGGATATTTCGGATGACCATAAACGTAGTCTGGGACTCCACTGTGGCACCATCGGGATAATGAAGAGGCTGAACGCGGTAGGGCCGTCCGGCAAAACAGAGACATGGTCGTCCCTTTTTTACCTCTTTGCTTTGTGTTGCATCCTTTTCTGTGTTTTGCTCCCTTTTTCACACCCTTTTGGGGTCGCTTTTGTGGCTCATAAAGGGCAAAGAAAGATAAAAAAAAAAAGAGGGAGAGAATTGACAGAGAGCAAAAAACGTATTATTTTATTCCATCATAATATTTGGCGAGGGAGAGGAAGCTTGCTACATTTACCGAGGATACAATCTGACGCGTAATTTTCTGTAATTTTATTGAGCCTTTTGTTTAGTGTTTTTTATTTTTAGCTAAAATTTGTATAAATTTTAACTATGTTGAGGCTAGTACTTAGTGCTCTTATAGGCTCCTCCGAGGCTGTTAACTACCTTCCTAGAGGGTAGGGCTAGCTGTGAGTTTTATGCTTATATCATCACATAGAAAAGGCAACAAACATGCATACAAACAGAGGAGAAGCTCTTTTATGCGTTAACGTTAGCATATATCACTTGAGTTTTTTTTTATTTTTTATTAAAATTTAAAATAGCATTCGTATTAAGAAAAGGGAAAATTTCACACATCATTACCTTCATCTTAATTTTCTTTCTTTTTATTTAAAACAATTTAATAGTCAGAATTAATGTTGGTGCACACCGGATTGCACTTAATATATTTTTTAATAAAATTTAAAATATTAACAACTAGAAAAATACAAAATATCAAATTATATCAAATATTTTAATAAAATTTAAAATTAAAATTAATTATTTTTACTTTATTAAAATATATTTTTCAAATAAAATAATTTTTATATTTTTTTTATATTACTAAAATTACTTATAATTAAATTTATATCAAATGATTAAGGAGGCCAATATTAGTGGGCTACTTTAATTTTTTGTCCTACTTTAAAATAAAATAGCCCAGAAGAGAAAGCCATGGCCCCCTTGGTTCCATGGAGCCCTGTCTCTGCTTGGGCTTCTCGACTTCTCAAAAAAATATGTAGTCACAGGCCCACTTTATTACTTGTTCAGCTCCACTTATCACGCCTCCATTTTTGTAGCCACTATTTAGTTAGGTGACTTAATCCGATCCGCAATTAGATGGTGACATGCAATATCAGCGATAAATTGTAATTTTTAAAAACATATTATATAACTGATATTGTGTTACATGACATCATAGAAAATTCAACTAACTCACTCACGTTATGTTCCTTATTCATCAATTCAGCCAATTTTATTGTAAAATATTTATAATAATTATTATGTATAAAAAAACCAACATTTTGAAGCATTTGATTGATTCCTACCAGATACCAAGCAGGAGGATGAGAAATCTAAGAACCCTGATAAAAGCCATAATTACAACACTACAGAGGTTTCAAAATAAAAGCCAATAAATACAACATTAAAGATCACGCCGAGATTTGAGGAAATGTAAACAACAACAGCCATAAGGCAGCAGTTAGTTAACCCAACCACCACGCATAAGGCAACAATAACACCACACCTCCTATGACCTAACTAAACCTCCGTACATCACCACCACCATCATTCCGGCTGTGACTATCGTAATCCACGATCTCGGTGTCGGTGACCGATCTGGAGTGCTGCACCACGGACCGTCCGATGGAGTTGATCCACTCCTCCTTCTCCCTTTCGGAGTCGGCCACGAGGTACACGGTGTCGGTCTTGGTGGACAGCTCGAAGGAGAAGGGCTTGAAGAGGACCACCTCGGCACACTTGACAGTGAGGCAGTCGGACACGGGGACGACGCCGCGCGGCTTGGAGGAGGAAGAGGCGGCGGCGGCGGCGTCCTTGAACCAGAAGAGCTTGCCCTGCTTCAGCACGAACCAGCGTCGGCGCCAGGTCTTGATGTAGTCGCCCTGGCGGCTGAGCCACCCCGCGCATTCGGGCGCCGACCAGAACTCAACGTGGTCGTACTCCGAGGGCTTCGGATCCATACCCATCGCAGATCGCCATATGTTCTCCATGTTCGGTGGTTGTGTGGAGCTGGTCAGCTTGGTAAAGCGGTAGGTGACTCGTGAAAGAGTTTTCCTCTTCCTTTTTTTTTTTAAATTACTTTCTTCAATGGAAGAGATTGACTTCGTTATTGAACAAATTATTATACATATTTTTTATGCCAAAACAACAAGTGAAAAGAAAAACTAACCAATCTTATGATGAACTATTTAATTAAGGTTTTGTGCTAAAATAGTTTTCATCATAAAATATTTTTTAAAAAAAAGTATTTGTTTTTTAAATTCTTTGTGATTTTTCTTTGTATTGTGAAAAATATTATAAAAGAGTCCCGCTTTGTGTAAATCGCTATATAAAATGTTTTTTAAAAAATCACAATAAAATATTTATTTTAGAAGTGCAAAATTCAATGTTCCATTACAAATAAAATGGTCGCCAATTACAATTGTAGAGAAAAAAACTTACACAATATTGATAAACCATAGAACCACATGAGTTCATAATATTGGCCTCCTAGTCTAAGAGGCTACGTCTTTAAATATAAATTGAAAACTCGCAATGAATAATTGATGTTTTTGCACTCCCCATATACGTCTATGATTGAGTTCTGCAGCGTAAGATTAAATAGTCCTCTCCTTGTGATATAACAATGGATTTGCTTTGTAAGAGAATATGCCCCAGGCCATTGGATGCCATTAGAATGCTTCCGATCATAATCTCATCAAATCACATTTTACATTGGCTCTAGTATTTGTGATTCTTAGAACAAATACAAAGCTATGAGTTTTTTTTCACTTTAATTTCAATTATACTTGCTGCTTTGAGCTTACAATGAAAATCAAAGACATTATATAACATTATAACAAAAGAAGACTATAAATTAAATGCAATCTGATACTATGAGAATGTACCAATGCATCTGATAAACTCTTAAGATTCCAATAATCACAACATGCAAATTTCGACAATCTATCACATTATTTGAAATTGTTGACTTATTTTTATTTGTAAATTTCAATACATCCTTTCAAATTAAAATATCTTCATGTACTCAATGATTCTCATAATTTACAAAAAGATGCAACTTGCATTGCCTTTGTAAATATGTTTACAATTTGATCTTTGATATTGCATTACTCATGGTCAATCGTGTATGAACATGAGTTTGTGGGTTTTGATAGTTAGCATATGATGAACTAGATGTTTGTGCAAACTAATATTAGTACGGTGATGTACGCGTCTCAATGGGATGTTTGAGTGTGAGTGGGCTCGATTTGGAATCGAGCCCCAAACGCAGATTTTGGGACTTGTGTGGTGTGATTGGGTGACTTTGTAGGTCGGTCATCATCTGAGGGTGCAAATATCTAGATAAGAATGTACTCGTCAAATAGAGCATTTTATAATAATTAAGTCCAATTCAAAGTTGGAGCCATGAGAAGCTATTTATGATATTTTAAGGAATTAAATAGCAGAAAGTATAAAAGGGAAAGGAGGAATCCTACTCCCCAAAGTTCTTCACATTGTTGCTGGCCTAGAGAGAGAAAGAGAGAAGAAGTGAGAGAAAGCTAAATGGGGAAGTGAAATTTAACGATTCAGACTCAAATTAACCATAATTGAGGTGGGGATTCAAACTTGAGACCTTTCTCCATCTATTACTTATCTTTTTGTAGTGCTTAAAACCATTAAATGTGATAAATTGGGATGCATAAGGGTGGAATGACCAATATGCATGTTGGTTGTGGATTGTGTGTTTTAATGCGTTTTGAGCCATGATAGTTGACCTAAAACCTGTTAGGGGTATTTGGGAACCGATTTTAGCGCTTTTGGGGTGTAAAGTTCCAGAAAAGTCGTGTTGTATCGATTAAAAGTTGGGTTCAACGGCAGTTGGCCGCAGTCGGTTTTTAATCCGTTATGACCGACAGTTGTGTTCTTGGTGGCGTTGATGTAATCGGTCACATCCGGTGGTTGGTTGGTCGTGGCCGACAAAGAGCATGCGATGCAGGGAGTCTTCTGGTGTAATCAGTCACAACCAATTAAGGGCCTACTGCAACCGGTCTGGTCTTTGGCGCAGTTGGTGTTTGGCTAGTTGCGGCAGATGGGAAGGCTTATTCTAGTAGTTCCATGCTGATCTGCTATGGTCGGACTTGTGTATTTTGCCCGTTTGCTCCATTTTTAGCTCCATTTGATTTGTGTTTAGTCCTAAGGGGTCGTTGATGCATTTGAGCGATCTTGAGTGTGTGCTTTGGGGTTGAGAGTCTATCGGTTGGGTTGAGATGACTAGATTTCTATCTTATTTATTATTTGAAATGGTGGTATGCCTTGTATTGATTAGAATATATATATGCGATGCCATGATTATGTATTGGAATATGCATGAGATGCCATGATATTGTTGATTTAGCATTTGTTGCATGTGTGGCTTGAGCATAATTACATATAGACTATGTTGATTCTGTCTCTGTGAGCATGTGAGGGTAGTTTTGAATCCTGGAAAACTAATCATGTTGATCCTAAAAGGCATGGTTTGGGGGCTTGGGAGGTTATATGATGATGAAATTGTTTGGGTTACATGTGACACTATACGTGTACATGCCTACACTTTACATATAAAGTATGAGTTGGGATAGGTTAGGGAGACATAATTCCTACTAAGTTTTGGTTGCTTACCCCTCTTGTTTACCCGAGGTAAAGATCCTATATATTTTATTGTCTTCTTGTTTGAACTTCATGGTTGTAATAACATATTGTAATCCTGAAAGGGAGAAATTTATGTATTCGTTGCTTTGGTTTGAAATGCTTTGATTGGTTCTTTGTGCTATGTGTGTTTGTATGATTTGTATGATGCGTAGGTAGGGACAACACTTGTGTTAAGGTTTCTTTCTAAGTGTTATTACTAACCGGTTTTCTCGCGTTGGAAATCTGAGGCGTGACAAATTGTCTTTTACTTCACATGATATTTTAGAAAATTAAATCTTGTGTCAATGTGTTTGCTTCTTCCATATTACACTGGGTTTTCTGATAATTTAATTACTAATTTATTATTAACACGAATCATAGTCAAACTATCTTGGGAATGATCTTATGGCACCAATAAATTTCTCATCCAAATCGCTTCAGACACAATCGAAGTACTATAACATATTCAACTTCACATGATAACAGAGCTACAATACTCTATTTCTTTGATGTCCATGAGAAAGTTGTAGATCCGAGAAAAAATACATGACTAGTTATACTTTTTCTTTCGTTATCTCCACCCAGTTACTATTTAAATATCCAGTTAGATTTGTAATTTCTCCATTTTTATAGAATAATTCAAATTCAAATGTACCTTTTATGTACCATAGTATTCTCTTTGCCGTTTGCTAGTGTGATTTTATTGGCGTCTCCATGTACTAACTCACAAGTCAAACTCTACACAATATGTTTGGTTTGGTCATTGTCATGTACCTTAAACTTCCAATGAGACTTTTATATAAGGTAAAATATATAAGAAGTAAACTCTAGGACCATAAAGTAACATCGTGTCATTTGAAATTTTAGCGCCAAACAACTCTACTCATTCACCTTGTGCATAATAGGAAACGGTTCACTGTTCGTACCTTATTTGCTCTCATGATTGGCTGTGGCCCATTGTACCCTTTTGACTAGGGCACTTGCCATATCTTTAGGAATCTTGCATCTTTGATTATTTTAATAAAAAGAAGGTATAGAGTCATGTGCTCAGAAAAAGAAAATCATAGTATGTGAGAAATATAAAAGGACAATGGAATATTTGGGCTTTAAAAAGTGTTTGACACTTTACCATGAAACAAGTAATTTTTGAACACTTCACCATGAAACAAGTAATTTTTGAAGACTGGAACAACTTATTCCAATACACTTAAGAGTAAGTTAGACTTGAAAAAGCAGAAAGACCAGGTGAAGAAGGTCTGTGGTTTTGGCAGAGATCACGGTTGAAGATAGAGATTGTAGAGTCATTTAAGTCTAATCAACGTTGAAGTCTTATCCCTTTTTCGGTTGTCAACTTTCCCACGCAATTTGTAATCTTGTAGTTTGGTTTCAATTTCTTAAAACCTTTAAATTTCAAGTTATAATTTTCATTTTGTTTAATTTAATTTAAAGTTTTGTTATTTAAATTCTTGCACTCTACTTGCTTTCTTTAATTTCTTTCCTTTATTGCTTTCTTTTAATTTTGTAAGTTTAAATTCAAAGTTTTAAAAATCAAGCTTCAAAATTTTTTAGTTTAGTCCAAGTTAGCAAACTCTTCACTATTATTGCACATATAGTTTAATTTTATTTTCTTAATTTTCTTTTTTATGAAGTTTTTATTTTCATTTTATCAAGCATAATACAAAAATTAAGGTAGATAACAAGCTAATAAATCCAAACCTTCTATTGGGAAATGATTTAGGGCTTTGGATTCTAATTATTATATAACAGCCTTGTACTTGGGGCACCCACATGACAATCCACATTGAGTCAAGTTTTTGGCAAAATTTAGATTGCAGGTAGTGGACATAGTCTAGAAGAGTGGCTAGCACAACGACTGGAGCAGAGATAGAGAAGGTGGATCGTTGGTATATCATTGTTGAAAAATGCTACAATGACTAGTACTTTATCTTTCATAAAATATTTTATTTGTAAAATGTTTACCCTCAAGCATAACAGGGCATAAATGTAAAAACAATTATAGTTATACACGAATGTATCACATTAGTTGGGTTTGAAACTCTGAGAATTTATGTGTAAAGGGGAGAAAATAATTGGGTCCCTTAACTCAACAATTATCGTGGGTAGTAATTACCTCATGACAATATCTTTTAATTGCTACCCATGTTAATTGTTATGTTGAAGCACTCAATTATTTTCTTTTCATATAACTATAAGTTTCAAACCTAATTAGTTATACATTAAATATCCTTGCATGCCTATAAATATAAGTTTCAAACTCATATGACTAATTCAATTAGTAAAAAGTAAGATCCGATGACGATGAAATCATAGTGGGTGGGGGTTTAAAACTTGAGAGTGATAGTTTACGTAAGGTGTAATATTATTATTTTAAAAAAGCAAATTCTCTTGGTTTTTATATTAAACCATTAATGTCAGGGTGGTATTATACAGGAACAAACCCATAAATGTTTGTTCACGGTGGTTAAATTAAAATAATTAATATTTAAAAATAAAACTATTATATTCAAAACATTAAAATTATTATATAGTTACTGCTCAAAAACTAGTCATCTAATTCTTTTATCCAATTAATGGTATTTTAAAAAAGGGTAATGATCGGGGTATGAGAGCATTAAAAACTTTAGTATAATAATGACACCAAGTGGGCAAAATAATCTTATGAAATTTTTTTTAATATCAATTAAAAAACAAGTACTAGGTGTTAAATCTCATTTTGTTTGGATTGGATAAGTATACATATCATTTTCTTCCAATTGAATGTGTGTGTGTGTGTGCATGTGTGTGCGCGCGCGCGTGTGTGTTAAGGGGGGGAGTGTATGTGTGTGTTATTACCAACACTCAAAAAAGTAAATAGTAAAAGTCAAATAGTGTAGTGATGGTTAATAATGAATATTGATTTGCAGATAAGCTTTGAATTTGGATAAACTATAACAATGACATTTTAGACTTTTAAAGAAGTTAAAAAATAGTTAGTGATCGGTGAATCACAAATGTACTAATCATGACAAGTAATAAAGTGGATTTTTAAGTCTGGTTGTTGAACCCAAGGAAAGGATGAAGAATTTGGAAATTTTCATTGAAATAATATAAAAATAGAATTGAATTTAAATAAATTGTTTTTAAGTAGTGTGAGAGACGGAAAACACTTTTTTAAGGAGAGAGAAGTTTTATTTTATGAAGGTGATTGGAATTAAGATTTTGTTTGATTCAATTTTCATAAGGTTTTTCCTTAGTTTAATCTAATTCTTTTCTTGTGACTATTATTTAATATCCAACCTCTATGCATGAATTAACCTTTTCCAAGTACAATAATTATGTGTACACCTTAGCATGGGGGACAGGTGACCCTTTAAGTTTTGGGTTGTATAGTCTAGAGCTAGCACCACACCCACTCTTGAGTTGGTATCCTAGGTTTTACACTGGCTTTCACAAATTATGTAACCCCTAGTTTGTTTATCTTGATTTTTTCAAGTAATTATGCCTCATTTTTCAATCCTTCACATAAATATCTATGATGATAAAATGAAGTGGTCAAATCCATGTTATGTTTTAAACCCAAGATATTCAATAAACACTCACAAGGTAAAAAAGATTAAACTAAAATATTACAAATTAATTCATTATATTAAATTTCATCCCAACCCCAATCAAGTGTTTTCAAGCTGCCATAGTTTGGTTGACGACAAAAGAATTATAATGTATGGAAAAAGAATACAATAAAAATTGCTTGCCTATTTTGACCAAGACTTTCCAAGGTTGATTTTCTTTTCCAAGTAGAATGCCTTCAAATTCTAAATGATACCTAAAACCTTCTTCAAAGCTCACTTTCTTTACTTTAGATGAGGATGTAAGATGGTAGAAAATTGAATGATTTCAAATGATGATTTGATGCCCCTTTTATAGCCTCCCATGCTTGGATTTAAATTTTAAATTTGAATATCTCCATAATTCCTCCAAGTAAATACCTCTATTTATTCTCTTGTAACTCTACTTTTGAATTTGAATTTGAAAATGGATTAAATCTCACCATTTATCACTTGAAAATACTCCTATCCCAACGCAAAGTGTTTATTTGAATTTGAATTTCTTCTTTTAATTGCACTTTGACTTCATAGTTGATGCATATTGTTTGTCTAAATGAATTCCTTCCAAAAAGGAACAAGTAAGCTACCAAAATGATGATTCCAATGCTGAAATTCAGGCATGGTTGGGTGGAGAAGGCTTCACTCGACCTTCACCCAACTAGAAGGATGTTTTCTTCACTAAAGCTTTAAATTCCAAAAATGTAAAATTTGGCTTCACCCGACCATCACCTAACCACCTCGGATTTCACACGACCAGAAAGGTGTTTTCTTCATTGAGGTTTGTAGACTTCATATATACAAACATTTGTTTCACCCGACCAACTTGAAATTAGGTCATCACGGTCTTTAGGTCTTTAGGATTTCAACTTCCTTTGATGATCTGGTGAATTCTTCCTTGATTCTTGGATTCTTGTCATAATATAACAAAAATACCACAAAAACTCCAAGAAAATCCTTTGTTCCAGGTTAGGGCATGAAAATGTAATAATATAGCTTAATTTGGCAATAAATGAAGCAAAAAAGGTATGAAAATATACCCAAAATGTCCCTAAAAAGTAATAAAAATTTTCCCGATCAGTTAGCAAAGAAATAAAGTGAGCATTTAGTTAAATGACACCATTTGAAAACTCTAGAAGTTTTAGTCGATTCGATGTATGAGTAGCAAAGGCAGATATTATGGACACAAGAACGATAATGCTTCGAGCAAGAAAATCTATAGTAGATGCAAACATGACATATTAGAATCTCTAGACTATTGGATTACACTATTTAGTTAAGTTAAAGAGAGTTCACAAAAAGATAAACTTAAAAGAAGATTTTTTGTTTAATAGAATGATGACGTTTTATGCCTTTATAAACTAGGGCTGACGAAAGCATGCTGAACCAAAACTGAGACATAGGTGCTTTGGATTCAATGGTATTGAATTGGTACCTACTATTGAAGAATACAAAAGACTACTTGGAATTATATGATATTATACAAAGCATAGAGAAGCATGAAGTTATCCCATGCTTATTTATTAAGGAGAATAATGTAATAAGTACCTAAAACATAGGCTTTTATGTTATATAGACTCACCATCTATGGGCCAGTCATTTTCCCAGGAAGTCTAGGCTATCTTGATGGAGTAATTCTTGAGTTGATGTTGTAGTAAACTGGAGGAGTTGATTCTGCACTTGCTATCTTAATTGAGAAAATCAAATCCTTATCTTACATCCACATCATTGGGAGGGGGAACATCAGTAAAGACCTACTACTCTTATGTGTTAGGCAAAAAAGTCACTTCCTATGTATTTCACCATGATTCATGAAAGTCCTACCTCCCATAAACATGATAGACATTTTACTAAGTCGATGGGCTGCTACCAAGGAATACGGACAGGATGGATGGAGTAGTTATTTTTTGCAATACTTAGAGGGTTAATTAGTGTTTATAGCACGTATCAATTATTTTATGGAATAATGTGTGGATACATGGTGTTTTATCGGTTCTTTTAAATTGAAATCTAAAGTTTTTCATTTCAAGAGAGTGATTGTTGGATAGCTAGATTATGTGTTTTAGGCTTTGATTGGGGAAATTTAATTTGTGTGATTGTTGTTTGATTATTATGATTTAATTTGATTAGAAAATATTGTTTATTGATTGATTATAAAGCCTATATAAAAGTTATCTTTTTGATTCGAGACAATGAATTAGAAATTCATTTCTATTTACTTTTTTCTTGATATTCTTATTTTATAACTCATTAAGAGCAGTTGTAACAAACTCGGTTAAATAATAGCTAACGTGTTAAAAAATTATTTTGCAGTAGGCTCTTTATTGCTACAATTATTTTAACATTTAGTTAAATTCCTTGTCAAATTTAATTGGTCGGTCCTGCATGCTAAATATTATTTATGATTAAAATAATATTTGAATGATAAAGGATGGCAATGCTATATTAGGGTGGAAGATTTCCTATCATGCACCTCCTTCTTGCTCCTTGATTTAAAAGGAGTTAAAGATCCATTTTCATCCCAAGGCGTGTTGTAAAAGGGGGAGGCACAGTGACGGCGGCATATTTGTGTTGAGAGAGGGGCAACGGAGGCTATGCAGGAGGGGAAGGGGCGCGGTTGCTGTGCAACAAGGGATGGGGCACGACGGTTATGCAACAAGGGATGGGGGGCGATGGTTGTGCAACAAGGGGTGGGGTGCGGCAGCGGCAATGGTAGATTTGTGTAGGAGGGGCGTTAGTTATGCGGGGAGAGAGAGAGAGAGAGAGAGAGAGGGGTAGGTATGATATTAAAATTTGATAAAATTTTAAAAAAATAATATTTTAATTAAAATATTAAAATTTTATTAAACCTGTTATTTCGTGATATAAAACTAGACTAATTATAATTTATAAAAAATAATTATTTAATTAAATTATAATTAAAGTTTATTGAATAAACAGTGAATACGAGAAAAAAATATATGAGAATTTTATTAAAAAATTATTTTGTATTCATGATGAGAATGAAAATTATCATATTCATAGAAATAACATCCTTCATTCACATGATATTAATTATTTAGAACATAAAATGCAAATGAAGAGGATAATTTTTCATTCATATTCCCTTGTATCAAACGAACTAAATCACATGTAATCATATAGAAGTGAAAAGTTAACTAAATTATTTTACCTAAAAGCGGGAGAACCCCTCGTAAGATGCCCCTACTACCCCGTCTACTTTCCTCTCCTATGCAGCCTAAATGACTAATTGCGTTGACCTGGCCGTAGACTCGGCCTGGCCCCCGTTACATAACCACCTTCGACCAAGTCCCATCTTCTCTGACAAAGCCACTCCCATCACACGCGCGCGTTAGACTCTCCCCCTATTAAATGGATGCTATGTAGAAACCAGAGAGCATGGGTAATTCAACCACTTGGCTCCGACGACTTTTCGGCGGCAACAGGCCGGCAGAGCCGAAGCGCACAAAAGCAGAGAAGAAGAAGAAGAGGTGGCATGCTGGCCACGGCTTCTTCAGATCCTCCACCAAAGACAACGACCGCTCGGCGGAACGGGAGGCGGCGGCTGCGGGGCCATGCGAAGCCGACGGAGGCTGCTGCTCGGCCGAAGTCTCCAACGCCAGAGGGCACTCCTACGCCGCCGACGATGCTAACAAGCACGCGATAGCGGTGGCCGCTGCCACCGCCGCGGTGGCTGAAGCCGCGCTCGCCGCTGCTAAGGCGGCTGCCGCAGTCGTGAGGCTGACGAGCAGCGGAGGGCGACATGCTGCTGCGGCAGCTCCGGAGCCGGCGACGGTCCCTTCTGTTGGCTGCCGGAGGGAGGATTTTGCTGCGCTTAAGATACAGGCCGGCTTTAGAGCTTACCTGGTATGTCTTTTAACTTAACTATAATATTAAATGGAACCTGTTCCCTTCCATGATTAAGCTGTAAGATTTGGGGCAAAATAGTTTTTTGTTTGGTTGCCCTTTTTGGTTCGAAACTGGGAATGGGATTCTTGCTTTTGTGTCCTGATAAACGCAAAGTGGTTTTATGGTTGACGGTGATGGGTGCGCACTAGGTAGAATGCACAGGGACTAGCTGGCTGTGCTCCTGTGCTGTCCTCTCGCCATCGGAGACAACCGGTCCCTTGTTTTCCGGGGCATCTCACATACACATGCAAACATGTACTTAGAAAAGAAACATTGTTCCTGCTGAATCAAAAGCTTTGAAATGACATAATCATCTATCCCTAAAAATAGCATTGAATTATATTCATCTAAACTTTTTACATTGCCATGCTCATATATCCCACACGCACACCCACCCAAATAATAATAATAATAATAAACCCTCAAAAGGCATAGTGGGATGCGGTTAAAAGTATTAGTAAAAAACAGGGCGGTGTTTCCTCACATCTATAAATAAATCGTGGGGGCACAGACAGCTCCTGTAATCACGACGGACATGCGTCAAGTTCCCCCAACAAAAAATGAAATAGATGGTTAATTATTTTTCATAATCAGTATCACACGTTCTGTACGTCATATATCCTTTAATTTTAAGCAACGTACACGATTTTTATGGTAGAATGAATTTCATAGTTTTTAAACTAATAGAGTACGATAGCTCGGCTGGGTTAATATTTTTAACCTGTTCCGCTTGTGACTCATTCACGCGGTGCCATATCATTGACCATAAAGGAGTTTTACTGTTCTCGGTGATCATGACTTATAACCGGGACGCGCTTGCTTTCTTTCTCGTAGAAAAATAATGTTATACCTACTACTCCATATTTTTAGAAAGAACATAAAATTGTAATTTGCCCCCCGATCCAAATGCCGGTTCTATCGGACCGGCCGGACCACACTACACTACTACTCATCGCAATCGCATTAAATGGATTGAGAGTAGCTAGCTAGATACAATGTTTAACAAAAGTTGGACATGACTACCTAACTGTTTAATTTGTTTTTAATTCCACTACATAACCATATAATATATCGCCGGACTGTGCATGTGTGAAACGGGAGTTGGGGACACCAACCACGTATTTGATGGCGTGTCGGCGGGGGGAATTGTGCCCCGTAAGGAGCCAGTGGGCACGGGAGGGAGGGAGGGAGAGGGGGGGGAGGAGTTCTTCCGACTTTTCATTCCCATGGACTATGCGTGTTGGCAGTCCGTAACGCACTTGTCTACTGGCCACTGGACCGACCACGTGGGAGGGGTTTAGGTGTCAACATTAGAAATATTTCAACCATTGCCATTTATTAAATGGATATGAATTCATATGGGATTAGGCTTGGGCATAGAGAATGTGAAGAGTGGTCCAGGTGGACCAGGTCCTTTATTGCTTTTTGGTGGTGGGGGGAGGGGAATGTGACCCGTATCTATACATAACAGCGATTGTTAATGGCTGTTGTTGTTGTTGTTGTTTTATTTATTTATTTATTTATATTTTTAGTTTTAGTTTTTTGGGTGAGCGTGATGGAATTTAGGAGGAGGTGTGAGATTGATACTTTTTAAGGCCTTTTCAAAATAAAGGTATAGCTATACAAATGTATCTCTGATTCATGTGTGTCCACTGGGAGAGCCAGAGGCACGTGGTTGATGTTCTATGATTTCAAACATCGTGATATCGACCACTCACCTGAGCTCTGCTACGTGCTGTGTTTTGATACTCACTCGAGGAAACTCACTTGACTCCCTCGTATTTGACACAGGGCAAAAAAAAAAAAAAAAGCTATTATATCAATTCTGTTGTGCCTGGATTTGAGTATATGCATGGTTCCCTATTATATCAATTCATGTGTCCCGGTTATAATTCTTGTGTTCTTAAAAAAAGTTATTTTTAACTGGATTAAAAGAAAATTTATGAAAACATGAAAGTGGGTGTTTGAAAATTATAATTTAAAAGTGGGTCTGATACAATTTTAACATAGGATTAATGCATGTTGATATTTTACAAATATTAAATTACTTTTCAAAAAATAATTTTTTAAATTTACTACTTTTACCATAAAAGTATTTTAATTTTTTTTACTTTTCTGTTCTTGCTTATAAAACAAACATAAAAGGTCTATCAAAAAATAATATCAAACTAGCCAAATATATTACAACAAAGTATTGATCAATAAGATCTAATGGTAATCTCTCTTTTAGAACAAATTCTATTTTTTACTCACCATTTAATCTCTTTCAAAATTCATTTGGTTTTATGATGGAAGCAAAATACATTTTACTAGTTAATTAGTTTTTAAAATTAAAAAAAAGAAAGAAACATTTTTTTATCATTGCATTTGTTTAGCTTAACCTTTTAATTTTTTGTCATTTGAATTTGGGATTGAAGGCAAGGAGGGCGCTGAAGGCTCTCAAGGGACTGGTGAAGCTTCAAGCATTGGTGAGAGGTCACCTAGTGAGGAAACAGACAGCAAACATGCTCAGACGCATGCAAGCACTGGTTCGGGTCCAGGCCCGAGCCCGGGCCAACCGGGCCCTTCAATACTCGCCCTTGTCAAATTCGTCGCATTACCCCACCAAGTCTCTTCTTCATCACCAACTTGTAAGCAGCTGTTTGCCACTCTAAATTAATAATGTAAACACTTGTTTGTAACTGCCGCTGTTCTTAATTTGCATGTTGCAGGGTTCTCCAAATTCAAGCAAACATGCACTACAGCTTCATCAGGCTAGCAATTCCCCCCATTCGAAAGGTACCCAATTGGCAAACTACAGCTTTTGGTTCCTGTTTGGGCTTTGCGACTCCTCTCATTTGAATAGAATTAGATATTTCTTAATTGCTCACGGGGTATTCATTCTTCATTTGGCTCTCCTCTGTGATATATGGACAAAATGGACACACAGAGGAGTAGAAAAAGACTTGTCACGGTCTCACTTTTGTGTCATATTAAATGTCTCAAAAGCAGAGATGCACATCAAATGCAAACGTTGATGGCCGCACACAGCAAGCCGAAACACAAATGGTTCCAAATTGGCTACTAGAGCAGTGGGTAGAGGACCACTCTTGGAACCACCAACGCAAAAGCAGCACTTCCTTGAAACCCCGGCACGGCACCGCCCCCGGCCTTAATGACGAGAGGAACGATGACAAGATTCTAGAAATTGACACCGGAAAGCCTAGACAAGCTCATGGAGGCCGGAACAACGCTGCTGCACTACTAAGAGGTACTCAGAAACCAATCCCAAGCTTGTCCACTGATGATAGGGAAGTGGCCTTGAAACCCAGTATTGGATTTGATGATGAGGAAATGAATATGCTCACTGCTGAGAGCAGCCCACAAGTATTGTCAGCTAGGTCATCGAGGTTCGAAGGTAGCGGTCGGAGAGGGGCCTTCACACCAGGAAGGAGTGAGTCCTCTAAGAGCTTCCATATTGGTTACTTAGACCACCCCAATTACATGGCTAACACGGAGTCGTATCGGGCTAAGGTTAGGTCTCTGAGCGCCCCAAGGCAGAGGATTTATGAGTTTGAGAGCCATGGAGGGCCTCTTGTTAAGAGAACGTGGGACTCAGGGGTCGACTCTGATAGAGGCTGGGATTACTCCAGGGGCATGGATTATGCACTTTCGGGTCGGTTTTAAACCGTAGTTTGAGGTTGTGAACTGTCGATTATGTGAGAATTTTGTTTTTCTTTGTTTTGTGTTCTTCTTGATCTTGACTAAATTATGTATGAAAACGCGTGCATGTGTTGCTGCTTCTAATTTCTCTCTATTCCTCCAGGCCTCGGTAGAAGCTAAAAAAAATTAGTTCAATTTCACAAAATGAAATATATTTTTCTACTTCTTTGTTTTAAGACGTTTTTAATATGTAATTACCTTTTCAACGTATTGTTTGAGGGACACATGAACATTTCTTTTTTTATGATATACAAAAGATCTTCATTTCTTAAAAAAAAAAAACAGCCATATTGGATTTTATATATATAAAACGCTAGGGTGTATGGATAGATTGATAGGACCGATAAAAGTTCATTTAAACGGATATAAGGATCATAATTAATGCTATGGTGATCTTCATTTCTTTTCTTTTTTTCTACTCCTGTTGTGATTTGCGTCTCCCTCCTGCTCCTGCTCCTGCATCGTGATCTGCATTCGTGTTCACCACAAAAAGGATATGTTCATATTTAATGCTATGGTGTGTGGATTTCGCATATGTTGCTACATATATCACATATGGGAGTATACATACGTATAAGATAATACTCGCGCATAACATCATAAAAGCAAAAGTTTTATTCACGAGAGGAAAATCATACTTATGAGAATCTAGATATCGGCCATTAATGATCAAATAACTAATTTAGTCGTTATATAATTAATACTTATATATAAATATATATTAATAAAAAATAAATAATTTAAATTAACATATTAAAATTATAATTTTAATATAAATTTTTAATAAATTTTAAATGTTAGAAATATAAATTTATAATAAAAGAAAAATAAATAAATTTTGAAATAATATTAAAGTGAAATGTTAATATTAAATATTAAATTTAATTTTAAATTATATTATAAATTAAATTAAATAATATTTTATTATTTTTTAAAAAATCAACTAATTCTTTAAAATCCGTCTTATTTAGCCGGATCAAAAAATTGACTAGGTCATTCGATTTCTTCGATTCTTTTTAAAAACAGTTCAATTAAAAAATTAAACATAACTATAAGAAAAACACTCAAAACACATTTGTTAACCGGTGTTACTGGTCAAGTTACCAATACAAACATTACATTTTTGTCTGCAACAACCTACGATGTGATACGAGAAGATACCAGCTGATTCGGAAAAAAAAAAATCATGGAAACAAAGCCATAATGCGAAAGGGGTTCTCGACTGCAACAAAAAGAGGAAAAGGTGGGTTTTAGCGACGCTTTCACAAATTGTCGTTAAACAAATTATTCGACGACGCTTTATCAAAAACGTCGTTAATTAGTCTATTAGACGACGCCTTTAGGAAAGCGTCGTGCAATGCATACAAATTAAATTATTTTCACGCTCCCGTTCGCGCACTTTATACAGAATTTTTAATAAAAACAAAAGGCCTCTGTGAAATCCCGAGATCCAATTCTTACGCTCCCTCTTACCTCCTCACCCTTGTCTTCTTCTCCGTCGATCTGCTGCCGTCGCTGCTCACCAGACGACCCCGTCAGCTCCACCACTTGTTGCCTATCTTCTTCCTCCCTACCTCCTCGCCTATAAATGCTCATCACAAACCAAACATCGAGGGGGCTCTCACTCTTCAATCCTCTTATTTCCTTCCTTTAACACTATGCCCAGAATCTGCATCGCCGGCCGTCACCGCCACGCCACTTTGGCCGGAATCCGTTCGCCGTTCTCACCTTCATACCAGTGCACATCAAGCTGACACCTATTGAGGAAAGGGCACACTCAGCTCATTTTCATGTCACCGGAGATGTTTGTCGTAGAGATTTTATTGATTCCACCCACTATCCAGTGTTCCATCAGGTTTTATAATGTATTGTTGACTGCCATTACTATGATTCTAATACAACCAACGTCACTTATGATTTCGAATTTTGTCTGATGAATCTGTTTTCTAGTCATGCAGATGGATGGGGTTCGTGTTTTTAATAGAGACACGAACACGATTGTGAAGTGTCTGGTGTGGATTCTACATCTTATGCGGTAGGGGATTTTTGAAAAAAAATGTCTCCTGGGTCTAGCACGTCATTTATTGGGCAAACATAGTTTTGAATTTGCTTATTGTAAATGCTGAAACTTGTGATGGATCCTGTTGCTGCTATCATTCTTGGAATGCTTTTTGTAGCCCTCAACCTTATCTTTTAAAATATACAGGCTCTGTGGAAATGCGCTGGATTGATACTTATTTTCCTTGAGATATATTTTCAGGTAATTTTGAGATCTTGATTTAGTTTCTTCATTTTGTTATTTATTCCGTAGTGCAATTTGAAGCTGTTATTGTTTGCTTTTCCTTTTCCTTGAGATGTACGCTGCGTAAATCTTACCTGATATTATATTAAGATGAGCTTTGGTTATTTGTCGATGTTAGTATTATTATTGTTATCATTGTTTTAAATTCTTTTAGTCTTGACCGCTTATATATTTTATGCTTTGTGTTCATACTTTTATACTAAGAAAACCGTATGATTGTTTGAGTTTCAGAAGTGATAAGAAAACCAGATTGAAGCTTGAAAATCAAAAGTGGAGAATTGCAATTCTAATGTTTGGGGGCCAACTGTGCAGAAGCTTACGACCAATGCACTTGATCCAACTGGAAATATAGCAATAAAATGGGATGAAATAAACTGGACACCAGATGGTTATGTTGTAAGTATCAGCAAATTGAAAATTCTAATTTTATTTATAAGGCCGTAGGTTCAAATTTTATAGGATTTGACTTCATTTATTTGTTTGATATATTAAAGAATTGAGGACATTGATATATTAAATTTTGCTTTGGATTCGTTTACATTGGCTCATGCGACTTTAAAATGCGTCGTGACATTTAAAGCATTCTTTCATATTATATATGTTTTGACTTTTTTGTTCTTGAGTGATGTGGATAAATATTACAATAATCTTTTCTTTTGTCACACATTAACCGTATACCATAGGCTGGAGACACCTATAAAATTAGGGATTTCCTGTAACTCTCCCTTAATTCATGTCTTGTGGAGATATCAAACTAGTTCAATATTAAGGCAACATCATAATTCGAATATTGTTATACTAACGGAATTCGTTGCTCGATCACATCACACTAAGAAGACTTTCGATATGACAGTATTTCACGGAGATAGCCACAGGACAATCAGGTTTTGATACTAGTTTATTAGAATGGAATCTAAAGAAAGACCTGATCACATGTCACGATACTGTTCACTTTGGGCTTCTCATATCAGCCTACACGACTTTAAAATGTATCTAACATTTAAAGCATTATTTCTTTTGATTTATATGCATCGTGATTGGGCCTTTGTCTAGATCCGATTTTAACAGGTTCTATGCTTTGTAGGCTGTTGTCACAATGTGCAACTTCCAGCAATATCGCCACATTCAATCGCCCAGGTGGACATTGAGATGGACTTGGGCAAAGAAGGAAGTGATCTGGAGCACGGTTGGTGCTCAAACAGCTGAACAAGGGGACTGCTCCAAATACAAGGGAAACATTCCACACTGCTGCATGAAAAAACCTATTGTTATTGCCAGGAACTCCCTACAACCAACAGATTGCAAACTGCTGCAAAGCGGTGGTCATAAGCTCCTGGGTCCAGGATCCCCTAAATGCAGTGAGCGCATTCCAAATCAGCGTGGGTGCTGCTGGAACAACTAATAAAACTGTCAGAGTGCCAAAGAACTTCACGCTGAGAGCCCCAGGACCAGGATATACCTGTGGACCAGCAAAGATTGGGAGGCCAACCAATTTCATTACAGCTTATCGTAGGAGAATCACCCAGGCCTTGAGTAAGTCAATCTAGTACACTCTTACGTCTTAATTGCAGGGATTATAGTAAGGTATTGGTCCTAGTAATGCTTTTCTGTTTTTCAGTCTAAAGAGACAGTTCAAAAAACGAAGTTTTATTTAACGCTGCTACTAAAATCCGTGCCTGACAATAACTTCAATGTTCCAATTTTTCTGGACCTAATATATGTCAAAAGGGGCGGTAAACATGTTTAAAGCGGTTGAACATTCGAATAGCTAGAGAATATTTTTGACCTGCATGTTGGAATACTGCCGAACAATCTTCCTTTTGTATGCAATATTTGTCTATAATACTTCAGATACAACGAAACAGATCTCAAATTTTGATTTTCTTGCCCTTTAAATGACGTGGAATGTTACATGCACATACTCACACCCACCTGCTGTGATTTTCTCCTACCATGCATTTATGCTGCCGCATCGCATGCGTTCATAGGATTGTGGTAAAATTTCTCATTCCAATATTCCATGACCCGAGTTCTTTGTCTTCTTATTCTTACAGGTCAGCTCCCCATACTTATTTTCAGTTCTTTTAGGGTGAGGGAAGTACCGTAACTCTCCTTTGGTGTAGTGTACCAAACACACGTGCACAATCCGAGTCCATTGGCATGTTAAGCTCACCTACAAGGAATATTGGCGCGTTAAGATAACTGATAACCATTACAAATTTTAACTACAAAATGGACAGTAAGTGGAATCTGGTTGTGCGGCATCCGAACATGGATAACCTCACCCAGCTTTTCAGCTTCAATTACAAGTCATTAACCCCTTGTGGAGCCATAAGTAAATGAATTAGGATTGAAATGTGCTGTGTGACAAATCCCTCCATATATACATGCATGTATACACAGGTGTTCTTTCATTTCTTTTTCTTCTAAATTGGTGAAAATTTTACGTTTATTTTCGTTTGCAGAACTTCTATAACGATATGTTCTCTACAGTTGGACCTCTCGGGAATGTGCAATCAGAACTTATCTTCCGAAAGGATACATCAACGTTCACGTTTGCAGATGACACTGCCATAGTGCCATTCTATGGGGAGTTATGTAGTGAAAAACTTTCATTGTACATGCTTCTTCGTCGCATTATAATTTTTTTTCCCTAAAATGCCTAAAATTGGCCACTTTACTAAGGTGTAATCCGATTTGAATTGATGCTTAATAGCAAAGGGTAATCGTTGAAAAAATTACTATTTTATTTTATATTTTGCAAGAGGCCATTAATCCTAATTGTAAAGATATTTAATTGTATATTCATATTTTTTTACTTTATTAAATCAAAAGGAAGGTGCTTTAAAAGCATTGTTAAAAATAAATTTGATTTTGTTTTTAAAAGCAGTCTTTTTGTTTTAATGACACTTAAAAATATTATTTTTTATCAAAAATCTTTTAATGACTTGTTTATGGATGATACTTCAAAAGTATCGTTAAATATCTATGATTATGTTTTAAAAGTGTAATTTGTTTTTTTTTGTTGTATTCACTCCTTGGGGCGCACACTTAATAAGTTGCTCCCTCTTTAACTTAATATTCTCTATATACTGACATGGAATTTCAAAATCAATGCTAATCTTAAGGGGGACTACTAAAAGGAGTACAATAATTTAAAAATCTATACAACCTTGATATCATGTGGTTGGTATCCTTTATGGTCACTAGCAATGTGAGAACCATAAATTTATGTTGGTTTGAATATTTATTTAAAAAAATTTAAAAAATAAAGTAACATTAATAATAAAATAAATAAGTGATTGATATGAAGGGTGATCTAATATTTTTATTAGAATTCTTTTTCTATTAACTATAATTTAAACGTTCTAACGTAAAGTAGTTTTAAAATAATAATTAACTATTACTAAACGCAGTGTTAGATTATTACTCGTAATAAGTAATATATATATATATATATATATATATGTGTATAGAAGATTTATTCATTTAAATAAATGTAAAAGAAAAAGAAAGTATCAAATAATAGTTTGACAATATGACCATTAGGTTAAACAAAGAAAAGTAAAGGCTAGAAATGAGGTTAGAAGTCTCTTCTTCCCAGTAAATGAACTGGCAACTCATAATCATTGACTATAATTATAGTAGACTAGTATAAAGGAAATACTCAACCTTCTTCATGCAACAATTAATGCCATGATGGTAGATAAATAAAGAAACTATATCGCAACATGTCACTTTACCCTACAAGTATATGCAAATACAATTTAGGGAATTTTGCATAGGCCCTAAAATATTATTTTATGGTTAAGATTAGTATAAGGATATAAAATGTTATGTCTATTAAATTTTATGATGTTATGATATTTATTTTAATTAAATTACTTGTTAATATAATAAAATAATATTTATTGTCCCATAAATAAATTATTTTGAGAATTATTTAATTTTAGAATGTGAAAGTGTTATTTTATTTTGTGTTATAACTTTATATTATGTTACGATATTTATTTTAACTAATTATATCAAGTTATTTCAATTACATTGTATTATTTTAATTAATTACGTTAAATAATTAACTTTTTGTACACAACGATTGATTTAGGTAAAACGGATATTGTATTTGAATTCAGCATGTTGGAATTAATAATGAGGGGTAAACATTAAAATTTTGATGAATAGTAAAAATAAAATTATGAGAGGGTAGAAGGTAAAAATTAAAAATGAGGTGTATAGCTGTTATAGGTCGATAATAAGGTGGTTATAGGTTGATGATAAGATGGATTATAGGTTAATGATAATGTTATTATAGGTGAGATATTAAATTAATTAATTTTAAAAATGTCATTTTTTATTTACAAATTCATCATTGAACTTACACTATGAATAGATATCCATGCCTTAATTAAGCCATTTTACCACAAATTGTAGAGAATATCTTTCTCTCTCTCCCTTTTAAATTGTTTTTGATATTTTTCGAAGAAATTCACCTAGTGTTGATGTTCCGTTAAAGGTATAATATATTTTCACGATATGACATCATAAACCAATATAACATTTAAAACCAATACAGAATGCTAAACAAGAATTAACACGAGCTTAAGTAACTAATAAGAGACTTGTTTAGTGCACCAATAAGAGTCTAAGACCAACACATGTTACATCCGTGGAAGTTTATATATATATATATATATATATAAAACTTATGCTTATATGATTAGCCTTGTCACATTATATATATGTATATACTTATTTTAATGAAAAGCTAAAAATATTAATTTAATATTTTTATTTTAAAGATTTTAGAATATTGAAGATTGTAAAGAACAACCTTCATAATAAACTACCTTCACAATTACCATTCTTCTTCCACGGCTCCAAATTCCGATGTTTTAACCTCTTGGCTACTCTCATCCTAAAACATATCACCTCTTTTTAAACATATTTTTATTTTCTAGATGTTTCTCTTCCCTCTTTACCTAAAACATATCACCTATCATGGCTAAGGTGGAAGAGAGAAAGAAAAATGAAGCTTATTATATATCTTTTCCGAGCATTCCCTAAAACACAAATGTTCATGTCTTTTCAAAAGAAACTTGATGAATATAATCTAATTAATGCATACCTCTATGCTTAAGATGAGTAGGATCGAAGTAGAAAATGAAACCAAAATAAATAGCCGGCTCTTACACATATAATATTTATAATCACCTATTAAAATATTATTACTAGTATTAATTTAGTATTTTGATATTTTCTTAAAGTTTTAGGACATATAGAACAACAAGAGGATTGTAAGAGTTTCTCCTTCACATTTTTCTTTACCATTATAGTTTTTATTTAATTATTGTTGTAGGTTTTCTCTTCTCTATTTCATTTTCACTATTTTTCCATTGTCCTCCTCTGTTTATTTCTTATTTTATTGTAAGCAAGCATTAGTTTTTTTTTATATCTCTCTAAACAATATGTTTTATTGATTATAGTAAATAACTATTTTGATCTTCGTGGTTGTTCTTGTTAATATTGAATGTTTCATTGAAATTTCAAGATATATATATATATATATATATATATATGTTTTATGTTATGTATAATGGAACTTATTATAACCTTTTGTGTTTAGATAAAGTAAATTGATGATAGGTGGTTTTAGAAAGATGCCAATGCATTGGTTAAAGAAGATCACTGGAGAATGTTAATTTAGCTTATCATATGTTATGCCATGTTATGTTATGTTATCGGGAAAGTAAACCTAGGTAATTACGTTATCATATCTTGGAGGTAAACCTAAATAAATATGTTATGCTACGATGTTTGAACATAATCCTCATATGTTATGTACTACTTTTGATACAATGTTTATGTATAATATGTAAACTTCATGAAATCTTTTGTGGCACATGATATGATTTTCCTATGTTTGACCTTAGAGCACTGGCATTGGCTTCATCAAGCTAATGCCAAAATTTGATGAAGAAAAATTAATATTTTATTAATTTAGTGAATCCCCCCTGCAATATCCGCATCTGTTTCATCAAAACTCCATCGGCAAGACCACAACGTCATCCGCAAAACTCCCCCTGTCCCTTGTCCTCCGTCCGGCGCCCCACTCCACCCCCCCCCCCCCCCCCCTCCCTCGTTCCGCGCCCGGTGCCCCCTGTTCCTCCCCTTCCCCCCGTCTAGCAACCCCCCCCACCCCGTCCCCGTCCGGCACCCATCGCCCCCCTCCCCGTACCCATCCCCCCTTCCCCCGTCGCCCATCGTCGCCTATCCCTCCGTTCCCCGCCCATCGCCTATCCCCCCATTCCCCGTCCCCCATCCAAAGAACCCCCCCCCCCGGGCGGGCGTTGTTTCCTCGGGCGATGACGTGAAGGCGAAATCGTTGGGTGGAGAGCAACGCGTTGATGAGACTACAACGACTCGCTAAATTTGACAAGAAATTTAATTTTACTGTAGCTAAAAGCTAAATTTTTAGCATTTAATGAATCCGATGCACGTTTATTTTAAAAAGATCATCAAAAATTTAAATGGCAGCGGTCTTTAGCGAGACCGATGCCAGTGCTCTTATTATGTTGTTCTCATGATTTTATATGATTACCTTACCCATTTATATTTATCCTTACTAGGCTATTTTAAGTCACTCCTCTATTATTCTTTTCCAACTCACTTGATTCATTAATCGCATAAACTTTTTAGGCGCATTTGTTAAATGAAATAGTATGAGTAACTGCCTGAATAATTCACCCCACATCTTAAATGTTGTTTTCTAGCTACTACCCCAGACTTACAACTTCTCCTCATCAAATTAATTAATTTCCTTTTCTCTTCTCTTAGATTAATTTAATTAATATTTAGATTGTTTTTCCTTTATTTCATAAACTAATTAAATTTTAAGTTAGAGTTTTCATTTAGTTGTTAGATCTTTAATTACTATTCTCACCTTCATGAAAGCTATAAATAAACTATCAAGCTTTTTGTAATAAATGCAAATACATTATCAATAGATTATTATGAATTTCTTTGAGTTTTTGCTCTTTTTTATTAGTATGCTCAAGTGGAGATGAGTTTTTCTTAATCAATTAATCATATATTAATTGATCGATGGACACGCTATGTTACATTTTCACCACAAAAACATGTGCAACCATCATCAAATTTGCCAACTTTGAGTCTTCCAAATCCTCTATAAGATGAGGAGGTCTTTATTTTCCCGAATCATTACCCATGGAGTTGATGCTAAGTCCTAACTTGATGTCACCTAGGAGGGTTAGGGCCTATTTGGTATAAGTTTTGTTTTTTGTATTAAATTTTTTGAATTTTATTGAAATTCATGTTAAATTGTAATTTAAAAATATTTTTTGTTTAATTGGAAAGAAAATATGTTTTAAAAAGAATGTATATTTTTAAAAATATGTTTTGAAAAATTCCTACTAATAACGCCCTAAGCACTTTTAATATATAATTACGATAATTTGCTATATATATTTGCCCCCATCTTTATGCATTGTCCGTCATTTCTCAATGACAGACCAAACATATGCATCATGGATGCCTACTGTAGATGCATTTGACCAAACAAAACCAAACAAAACAAGTAGGAGACTTTGATGCCACTCATGGAACATGTCATGACATTTCTTGCAGGTAATTTTCTACTCGTTGTGGTCCGCCACCTGACGATCGATAACAACAATACTTGAAATATTCAAACACCTCCATGTCAACTAATGCCACGCAAAGACATTTAAGGGCACAGTGACATTGAAGGATCCCAATTTGTGATGTGATAAACTTGTACATTATTGACACGGTTAGAATGTATTTTAACCACTGTCCGATGCATCGGCTAACAAAACCCTTCCTTTATTAGCGGGTACAAAATTCAGGATTTAATGATATATAACTTGAAAACACAACAGAAAACTATATTCCTTGTCTGAGTTGCAGCCGAGGACTACTACCTTCCAGGATGGCGTCCCATGTATGCCCTTTTTAACCCAACCTTTTCTTTCATTTCCCCGATTCTGCGACATCCATCACAAGCAAAACATACATTAATGGAAACGTACTTATTGTTCACTCAAAATAATAATAATAATAATTTATATATCACATGGTATACATTTTTATAAATGTTATTGCTGATTAAGAGCATAAATGGTTATGCGATTAGACGACCCAACAAAATGACATATCACTAAAGCCAGAGAGAGAGAGAGAGAGAGAGAGGGAGAGAGAGAGAAAGACCTGTTGCAATCGGTGTTGGGATTAATGTTGAAGCCGAGGGAGACTCCACAGAAACCAGGCAAGGTGGCGATGGCGGTGCCGTTGGGATTGTATGTAGTGATGAGGTCCATCACGCACCTGCACACCGACTTACGCTTCTCCACCGCGTCGGAGATGGTGCTCAAGGTCGCCACCGCTTCGCAGCACTGCGACCCCGGCACCGGCTCCGGCGATCCGAATGACACGAACGTCGAGCACGCCGATATCAGGGCCGTCACCGTCGTACACTCCACCGCCGCCGCCTCCGCCGACCACACCGCCCACCAGGCCACAACCAACAATGTGGCCCCCACCATATGCATCGCTTTTTGTTGGGCCGATGCCATCGTCGAAGATTGTGAGAGCGCGTTTTCTAGCTTCCCACTAAGGCTTTTTGCTTTTTTTTGTTATTTTTTTTCTTATAGGCGATTTGAGTGTGAGACTGTGAGTGGGTGAGCATTGAAGAATGTGTGGGCCTTCACGAATTGTGAACGAACTTGTATGGCACATTCAACAAAAACAATCTTAAATCGACGATTACAACAAATTGTGTGGTGGTGTAGTTAGTTGGTTACCACATCAGTCTAACAGGGATCGAGCCTTGGCGATGGGGTTTTTATTATATATATATATATATATATATATATATATATATATATATATATATATATATATATATATATATATATATATATATTCCTTCATGATTTAAATAAATTCTAATAATAGAACTTAAACAGATGATTTCATCAACTGAATATTAATATATCAAAATCTCACTCGCATACGATTTTGATATGAAAGAAATTTAAAACACAAATAGTCGAATTTGACTCCAAATCAGCACTCATAAACTCTTATATATATATGTGACTGAGCTTGTCAAGAAATTAAAGCAACACATTAGCATATATATAAGCAAGGATAGTCGACTGCATCCAAGTAAATTAGAGAAAGTCTACGTATAGAATAAAAAAAAGTGCTCAACCTTTTTTCATCCAATCTAAGCCTTAGCTTCCACAATATACTAATCTCGACAACACCCCTAAAGAATAAGTACACAGTACACAACGTAGCACACATTGCACAGATGCACCCAAGCAAGAGGGAGCTTCAAACGTTGAGGACGTTCCCCTTCTTTCCCCGGAACAGCATCACCGTACCCACTACAAGCCTGCACATAAGCCGAGTTCATTATTATTTAAATGTAGGCTTCCTTGGTGTCCTCACCATATGAAATGTGCAGACTCACCAAATGATCAGCAGAAGCAAAGCCACAAGCCGGAGCACATTTTGGTGAAGTTGGTATTTGATTTTATCAAAGGGATTATCAAAGGGATGATGTGCAGGATTACTCTGCGGAAGCCACCCAATCTGTGGGCGAAGAAGCAAAACAAAGCCGAGGAAGAAACCGGTCAGGAATCCCCCAACGTTTGCAACGTTGCTGACGTGAGGCATAATTCCAACAACTAGGTTGATGCCAGCAATGAACATCAGAGTCAAAAGAGCAGCAAACTGCACTTACACGTTACAGCAAATTAAGTAACAGCCGTGAAACATAATATCAAATTAAACCCAACCACAGTGGCTGGTTTTTTGAATAGTAAAATGCCAATAACAGTAATTGTTATAGTACTTAAGAACCATCAATTAAATCAGCATTAGTGCCTTGTTAGTGTAAGTAGTCCAGTTTGTAATAAGTTCTGACAGCATCGCTCCAAGTAGTCCGAAGAGAGCACCAGAGGCTCCAACAGAGACGAATTTGTGAACCAATAAGGAGGAAAACACACTCCCACCGTATCCCGACAATATATAGATTAATGCGAAACGCACTGCATGAAGAATAAGCGGTAAAAAGAACATTCAGTGACCAAGAAATTCATGGCTTCCGAGATAATGGATTTAGGAGTCTGAATGGGAAGCAGGACATACCAAAACCAAATTGTTGTTCTAGACGAATACCAATAAAAACAAGGCTCAGCAAATTAACGAGCAAGTGCACAAAACCAGCATGTAACCATATACAAGACAAAAGTCTCCATGCTTGATGCTTGTGCATCAAATCTGTGTGTTCAAGAGCTCCTAACTTCCTCAATCTACACAAATGAATCCAAAAGATAAGCTCAACTATATATATATATATATATATATATATATATATATATATATATATCGTGAGGGCCGGGCGGGTGATAGTGAGGATCGGAGGTTAATTAATCCAAAGCGGGAGCTATGAATCGTTACATGTAGCAATTGCATTGTGTATATCAGATCTATGTGCCCCTCTCCTAGAATTCGCAGAAAAAATACACAAAATTATTTACAAAATTTAACGATGATAAAATTAGCAGTCCTAATTGGTTCATCTGAAAAACTACTTTCATTTTATTTTTATTTTTTTTAATCGAGGTAGATTGTTTTTGAAACGAAGATCATACCAAAAGTAACAAACACTACATGTATATACTCGAGATCAAATAAAACATAAACTAAAAATTGTTACCCGGCTCTTTTTGTTTTTCTTTAAATAAAATATATAAAATAAAATAATTGTTACCCTTTCACCAAACCCGAAGTCCCAGAAGCAAGCATTCAAGAAGTAAAGATTTGCAACACATGAAGGAAACAAGAAGGCAGGCATAAAAACAAAATGGGGCGCGAAGGATTAAGGAAGCGAAGGAAACGGTGAATTACGTGAGAGAAGAAGGGCCGAAGAGTGGGTTCTCGCTGACAGGTTCGAATGAGAACCTGCCCAGAAACCTGGGGACGCACCCGGAATGGTGCTTGTGCTTGGGACAGTTGTTGACACTCATGACCACCGCGAACATGACAGCGTTGGCCAACACGATCAGAGGAACCAGCCACGATGTCCATTGGCTCTCGTTGTCGTCAACTTCGTGTGGGCGCAAACGCAAAGAGTAGTCAATCCCGCTGACTTCCCTGTTCATCATCAGCACTCTTTCGCCTCCTCCTACTCCTTCTCTCTCTCCCCCGTTCTCTATGTCATCACCTTCCATGTTCCTTGTTTCTTGTCTCTTAGTCTTGCCCAAAATCGAATCTGAGATTACCTTTTTTTGTGTGTGTGTGTGGGAATGATGGCGTCCGCGTGTGTACTATGACAAGTAATAACTAATGGAGAAACATGCGAGAGGATGTTTTTTTTTTAATTTCTGGTTTTCCCATGTAATATTAATATAAACCGTCGGGGACGAAACCGCCTCTGCGGGTTTGTTTGGATCCACTGGGATTCACCCACGAAGCTGCGGGTTCCAATGCCAACGAATGGGATTTGGGAACGTGGAGATGTTTGCTTCGAGCTGTGGACGTTGCGGTGTGGTATTGGTTTGACGTGGGGTGTAGTGGTGCGGGAATAAGGCGTTGGCGGTTTGCCGCCGCCGCGCGAACCGGGCGTTTGGTTGCGGTTGTTTTTTCAAAATGGTGGAAGTTTTAATTGAAGTACTGTCCGCGCGCGCGGCAACATAATTGGAGTGCCGAGCGATCGGTTTGATCCGACGACCCGCGCGGGCTTGACATTACATTGATTTTTACAGTGTCGGGCATGGAGGGATGGAGTGGGAAGGGCGACAGTCGCGCGTGGGAGCAGCGGCTGGGGGGGGATGGTGGCGTCAAGCTGCGTGGGTTGGTGGGAGGAGAGATCCGGAAGCGTGGAGGCCGCGGCGGGTGGAAAATTCCTAAAAACATAAAATATTAAAATGAAAATATCTTAAAAATATTTTTAATTTTTGCAATTTAAAATGTTTTATTTTTAAAAATAATAAAAAAAAATAGGTGTCAAACTAACTCTGCTCCGCATTTTCTGTATTTAAATACAGAAAATATAAAAAAAATATTACCAGCAAACAATGACTTATGCTTGTGTTTTTAAAAATAATTTCCAATTTTTGAATATAAAAATAATTATTTTTTTATATTGATTATTTTTATTTTAAATTTTTAAAAGTAAGTTATTTTAAATAAAAAAATAAAAAAACATTTTGAATATTTTTAAATTTTATTTTCTATTTTGACGTTATTTCTTGTGCGATCGAGTTCGGCAATGCATTTTCTTTTTCTTTCCTCCTCTCCGCCCACAATTATTAAAATGCAGTTTCTATTTTGATAGAAAACAACATAAAAAACTGTATTTAAATTCTCAAAAAATAATTTTCAAATATAATTTTTAAAAACTCCACCATACACGTAATAACATGATTGATTCATGATTTGATCATATAATAACATGATTGCATTGCTATGTGATTGTGCAGTGTAAGAGTTTTATTATTTCAGTAATCAGGTCAAGGTTAAGACTGTAAATAAATCGGACGTTTATGAATAAATTCGCATTTAGTTTGATAAAAAAAGTATTTATGTTCTTTTATTAAATAATAGTGTCATTCGCAAATAGTCCGTAAACATAATTATTATACTCACAAACATATTTGTGAATATTAATGAACAAATATTCATAAATAATTGTGACTATTGTTCATGTTTGTAAAAATTATTTACGAATAAAAATTTAACAAATCAATTAATATGTATAAATATAATTTTATTAAATATACATATATTTTTATAAAATATAATTTAATAAACATATACTTTTATATTATTATTAAATAAAAATATGTTTTATTTATTTATTTATTATTACTATTATTATAGTATTTTCACAAACTACATATAGTAATTATTTAAATATTTTAAATAAGGACAACATAACCTAACGGTTAATTAATTGTATTCTTTGTTATAATTCTATGGTATTTTTTTTCAAATCTTTAAAATTTTGTAATTTTATTTATAAACATCCAAGAACAAGTTTATAAATACTTATTTGTGGACATGAATAATTTATAAACAACGTATTAATATTCACAAACAGTTCTTAAACGCCTTAGTTTAAGGCTCATTTGATTTGTTTTGTTTATAAATAGTAATAAATAGATTTGAACAATTTATTACTTGACTAAAGCTATTATTACCAAAAGCCATTTTGTCAGTTTTTTTAAAATTGTTAAATCGTTTTTTACTTTATGTTTTTGGAAGACGACACTAAGTCGGTTAACGGTGGCCGGGGTGTACGTGCAAGAAAGATGAAGATGATGCACGAGGGCAAGTTGATAATATACATAATTTAATTACGTTCAATGCATTTACTGATATCGAATGAGTAGAGCAAGTAAAAAAAATATTTACTTTTGATTTCCAAACAATTGGTTTGTAATTATTATATATTAACATTACATATAAATTATTATTATCTTACTAGTAACGGTTTTTTACGTTTATAAATTTAATTTAAATATTAATATTTATGTAAAAAGTACTTTTAAAAAACAGTTATTATGAATTGAAATTAGTTTTGTGGCAATTTTTGAAAGGAAAATGACGCTATGAAATGTAAATTTATATTTTTATAAGCGATGGAAATTTAAAAAATCTTAAGAATAATTTAGGAAAACAAAAAAGCAGACAAATCAAAGCAATCTTCTCTGTAATAATAGTATAGACTATTAAGAGTGATCAAGAACTGAACTAAACCGGTAAATCAAACTAAATTAAATTGATTGGACTTAAAAAATTATTTTTAAAATAAGATTGGTTTGTTTTGTTTTTATTTTTTGGAGAACCGATGGTATTTGATCGTTTTACGATTTTGGCGATTCGGTTACTAAACCGATCGAATATACTATCCTGCGGTAAATATATTTAGATGTTCGTTAATCTTTGGATCTAATATAGTATGATATGTTTATATATCATTAGCGGCCTCTAGTATATTATTTAGTAAGCTCTAAACTTGATAATATTTATCGTGTCTTAGGTTTTATTTGTTGGGTTTTTAAACAGTGACATTTCAAATT
The DNA here is from genome assembly GCA_023512835.1 of Taxillus chinensis. NCBI lineage: Eukaryota > Viridiplantae > Streptophyta > Magnoliopsida > Santalales > Loranthaceae > Taxillus > Taxillus chinensis. Next base: position 33,086,960 of record CM042087.1, read on the forward strand.
CAGATTTAATATCTCGTTTTCTTATGTGAATGTCTAATATTTTTGGACTATTTTTTTTACTTGTGCCGTATAAGCTGATTGGTGGTGATGATGTTTGAGATGAATGTATCTTTTTTTCAATTTGTCGTTAAAATTCAAAAATCAATTCAAACAAATGAACCGAAACAAACTTTAATTATACACGAACTTAATCAATGACTAATGGTTTTTAATCTTTATTGGTTGATTTTGGTTTGAATTTTTTTCAAACTGAATGTCTTTAGTTTGATTTAAAAATTATATATAAACCGATCGAACTGACTAATGATCCGTCTATAGATATCATAGGTGTTTTTTATTGTTTTAAATTTAAAATATGTGTCGTTTTTTCTTTTACTTTTGATTCATTAGTTTGATATTAGTTGTTTATAATAGTTAGATGGAAATGGAATAGATAAAATATCAATAATAACAATTGGATCTTTTGCCAAAAAAAAGTCGTAAAATCCTAATTTTGACTCAAAATTAATAAAATTGTTGAATATTGAAAGCCCTCCTACACAAAGACGGCCATATATTCAAATTAAATGCTCACAGCCCAATAAAAAATAAGTATAAAAATAATTTATTTCAAATAATAGGTCAATCGTTACTGTTAGAACGCTGCTTATAAAGATAAACAATAAAAATTTAAAAAATAATACTTATAAAATAAGTTTTGATTTTTTTATTTAAAAGTTAGAGCAATTTAAAAATTAGTTCTAAATTTAAAAATTAAAATATTAATACTAATGTCAACTGGAGGGGCACATGGGTTGGGGACCATTCTTTTCAACTTCAAGTCCAGCCACCGTCGACAATCTTCACTGCCGTACGTGCTTGTTCATCATCGTGATGTAGGAACGACGCTTTGGTGAATTGTTTTGGTGATTTCCAAACGCCGATTTTGCTTGCCTTGGCGGCGGTGTTGCGGCGGTAGACACTCCGAGTTCAAATCCTCAACAGTTGCAGTGCATCGGCATGGTTTTGATGTTTATTTAAAAAACTTCATACAAAACGTTGTCCATACGAGAAGGGATATGGCGGGTGAGGTCTCTGTCTGCGGCGTAGGTGCAAGGCGGATGGATCTGCGGTACTTGGTGGCTTTGGGCCGATCTTTGTAGGTCTCTCGTCGAGTGGATAACTGGGTGATTTGCAGGTATATTTCTGTTCATTGGTTGTGTCCTTGCCGAACTAGTCCTCTGCAGTGTATTGTTTCATTTTTCTTCTGCCTGTGCTTGTGTATGTGTCCCATATTTTTTTGGCAGTGTATGGTTGGTCTTGGTTTTTTGAATGCATTTGGATGGATGGTAAAAACACCCATGTAGTGAGGGTTTGAGCGAGAGCGACCCGAATGAGGAATGGTATGAATTTTATTAGAAATTTTATAAAAATATTGTAATGTCAAAAAAATAATTTTGACTTTTTAAATTTTTACAATGATTTTATTTTAATTTACTATATTTATTATATGATTTTAAAATATTTAGTATTTTTAAAATTATATTTTATCAAATATTTACTTATTTATTTTCAGTTTATTTTTTTCATTACGACTAAAAACAAGCAGGTAAGGTTAACGACATAGCCATCATTAATCTTTCCCACGATTCCATCTCATAAAGACCGTACTTATTGGGTTGTAGTCTGTTATCAAATTAGTTGTGGCAAGTGCGCTCAAATTCATATTATTCAATCTGTTGCGCTTCTCACGTCAATGTGCTCTATAATTGATCAACTGGCACATAATCATTCCCCGTAGGGCCGGAACTACTACTCATGGACGTACGGGTGCACATGGTGCGATGGGAGGGGTGGCAATTTTGTTCGAGCCGTCTTAATCTGATTTGTTCTGTTTTGATATACCAGTTTGTTCAATTTCTTTAGATTTAATATTTGTAAACAAAATTAAATCAAAATGCTTTGTCTCAACCCACCCTCATCAAAAGTGTTCAAATTGAATGATCGGATAAGATTTGAAGCGGACTAAAGTTTGGGATCCGACAATATTTCAACTTAATCCGACCCATTATCATGCCTATGTGGTGGTATCAAATTAATAGTAAGGCTCAATACATTTTAATTAACGATGACTAATGGGTGACAGTATGACTTACTTGTAGCATCCACTAAGGTGATTAAATATCGAATGAAAACCTTGATTCCATAACAGTATGTATATGGGATTGGACCGGTAGCTAATAAGATGCATGCGGTTCTTATTGCTCTTCAAATTGTAGACATTCTTGTGGATTTGCTTCACGTAGAGACCGTTACGGCTCTTGTTTCCTTCTAGAACGCAACAAGAGGCGGTGCTGGTTCATCGGTATACTCCTCCCATAGGTTGGTTTAACCCTAAATATAGATGGGTGAGTGAAGGGCTTATTCGGAATCATAGGGGAGAATGGGTTTAATTACCCTGAAATTGGGCAGAGGTTCAATTTTGATAGCTGAGTTCTGGGGTGCGTTTTATGGGTTATAGTCTTGGCTTGAGGTTCTAGAATCTTGGCTTTATGTTTTTTTTTTTTTACTTTATTGAATTTGTAATCATTTGAATTCAAAATTATTAAAAAACAACATTTGGTATATTTTTATAAAAGAAATCATGTCGTAATTTTTTTTGTTTTATTGTTAAATGGAGCCCTAAAAAACGAAAGAGAAAATAAGTTGGCTTGGGTAATAAAGGGGAGTAAAATTCTTTTTCTATAAAAAATCAATTAAAAAATTGATTTTTTTATTTTAAAGCACAGAATACCAAATAAATTTTGTTGGCCGGCCGCCACGCACGATATTTTGTTCTAAGAATACCAAAATACCGGAACGCACGGTATTTTGTTCTATTGTCTGGAGGGAGTATAATGGGGGTGTATGGTAGACACATTTTTTTATAAATAAAATTCGGGGAAATTTTTGTGCCGTGTGTATGTACATTGGCCTAGATTTACCTGTTTAAATGCAGCGCGACCATCGATTTGCACGTAGCAGCCTTCATAAAATTCAGACCTTGATTAATCGGGGCTATACAGTGCTAGTGCAACATGTGTAATATGAAAAAAAAAAAAACATGTTCACAAATTGGTTGGATGGAGATTCGGTGCAGAGGGCTAATGATTCTTCAATTTTCACTGTGAATCAGCACTTGTTAATATTGATAAAAACTTTTTGCAGTCGATAGGTGTATATTATCGCTAAATCAATCAGATGATTTTCATTGGACATAATAAAGTATATTAAAACTTATACTCTAACATGTCAGTTTTGATGACATGCAATCACCATAAGGCGACTCTATCACTTTATTTGGAGATGCTGCTAGGATTATTTTCTTTCATTGAGCTGGCCTATAATATATATATATATATCTATATATAGATATATATATATATATATATATATATATATTACTCTTAAGTTTGAATCTGTCTAGACTTAATCCTCCTCTTATAAGAATAAAAATAAAATCCATAATATTTATTGTTTTAATGTTTATTTTTAAAGCTTTTCATTTTTATTACATGTATAACTAGACTTCAATTAAAAAAAAGTGCCCGTAGTATTAAAGAGAGAAAAAGCTCTCTGACATGAACAAATTACAAGAACATTGAGACAAGACTTGCAAGCCAAACAAATTGAATGCATTTTATCAATTTTATACTAATTTTTAATATTTTAGAATCACATCCATATTTGTTTTAAAATTTAATTATTATATTCATGTAGTGTATATAAAATTTTATGGTGATTTATGATTTGTTTTTGCATAAATTTACTTGAATAAATAAATAAATAAATTTATTTTTTGTAAATTCACTTGGTGATCTGACATGGCTTTACATTTTTTTGATGAAGTGCGTATCAATACTGAATCCATGTCTTATAGATGGTAAAGAACAAATAAAGTGTAAGAATTCGGATTTGTGGGTCATGAGAGTTAGCCATATGATGGACTGGATGTTCGGGCAAACTAATATTGTATGGTTGGGTAACTTTGTAGGTGACGTATGTGTTTTAAGGGGAAGTTTGACTGTGAGTAAGCTCAATTTGGAGTTGGATCCCCAAACAGTTAATTTTGGGATTTGTGTGGTGTGGTCGGCTAACTTTGTAGGTGAGTAATCATTTAAGGGTGAAAATATTTAGATGAGAATGTACTCGTCAAATATAGCGTTTTGACAGTAATTGAGTCCGATTCGGAGTTGGAGCCATGGGAAGGTATATGTGAAATTTTAAGGAATTAAGTAGTAGAAAGTATATAAGGGATGGGAGGATCCCTACTCCCCAAATTTCTTCACATTCTTGCTAGAGAGAGAAAAAGAGAAGAAGAGAGAAAACTAAATGTGAAAACTAAACTTAGAGTCTATAAGTTGGTTTTAAGGATTTGAGTTCGTGTTTTAAGATAGAGAGTCTATAAGTTGGTTTGAGGTAACTTGTGTTTGATTTTATGCTTTGTATGGCATGAGTATGAATTTAATTATGCATGGGATACTATGATTATGTTTGAAATATGCATGAGATGTCATATAATGTTGATATAACATTGTTAAATGTGTGGCCTGAGCATGCTTGTGTAGTGGAATGTGTTGATTATGTGTTAGCTAAAGTGAGCTTATGAGGCTAGTTGTGAAGCTTGTGAGGCTAATATTGTGGAGCCTGAGAGGCATGGTTTAAGGGCCTAGGAGGCCACGATGGAGCCTGGAGGCTATAGGGTGATTTGTTTGTTACATATGACACTATACGAGCATATGTCTATACTTCACATATGAGGTATGAGTTGGGATGAGTTGGAGAGACACGATCCTTCTTGAGCTATGATTGCCCACCGCTCATGTTGTGTTAGTCTTTGTTTATTACAAGGCCTACAAGAGCTAAGTAATTCACCCAATGTGAAGATCCTATTGTTTCCATTATTGTTTTCCTTTAACCTTTATTATTGTACTATGTGTAACCCTATAAGGGAAATAATTGATGTATTGACATGGGATATTTGTATGAGTATTGTTTTGGTTGTCATGTATGCGTTGTTGTGATTTGATATGATTCCTATTTCTGTTTGGCATGTAGATTATATGATGTATGATGGGCAGGTAAGGACAGAACCTGTGCTAAGGTTCTTTTCTAAGTATTTTCATCAATCTCTTATTCCTTCGAGTGCAGACATAAAGATTTACTCATCAATTTCCTTAGATTGAAAATTTAGGATATGACATAAAGTATACTTTTTTTTATTTATCGATAATTTGTATGAAACTTAGTGGAGCATATTATCCATACTAAAAGCAAGACGAACACTCTACATGATTAGTTTAATCGATAGAAAGTAAGATCTAATGAATTTGAAATCATAATAGGTGGTTGGGGGGGCTTCGAAACCTGATTATGATAGTTCATGTGCAATATTAATAAAAATAAAATAAAAAAAACATGACAAATCAAGTGGACAACTTTATTGTAATATCGATAAGTTAATTTGATAAAGTGTATTAAAAAATTCAATATGGCTCCATCCAAACTAAATCTTGTCCTTATCCAACCATCTCATTATTCCCTCATTTTGCAACTCTTGGTACTCTTCATTATCAGCCATTAGAATAGTATCAATGGTGTAGTGGAAACCACAATCATTTGTTAAGAATTTTGCTTCATTGTGCACTGATGATTGTTGCAATTATGGAGCTAAAACTTCTTTGTTAAAAGTTTCAAAAACTATGTGCCTTGCACTGGATTCTAGGTATGCCTATTGTCACGGGGTCAGGGTTTTCACCCGTGCAGCACTCGGTCACCCTGGTGGATGTGCCGAGTAAGCCATACCGATCGGGGCACACGTAGACTGGTTTCGTCCTGCCTTGGGCTCATCAGGAGAACGGCTCCAATTCCCGACCAGTTTGTGTAGGGATGGCCAAGTCCCCTCTTCAACGTCAAGTCCGAGACTAGCGGCGTACTCCCCGCATTTAACCGGGTCGGTACGTCTGAACTTCGAAGGGGCTCCATCGATCTCCCGCACGAACTACCGTGGAGCCTATCCCGTCCACACCAACTACGCTTTCCGCTCTGCCCCTCCGCAAGTAGCGCGCACCTGCGCCACTTGGGAGACGCCTGCCAGCACCTCACTGTTCGGGGCGTGACATCCTCCCCTACTTGATTTCGCAACGTCCTCGTTGCGCCAGTGAGTTCGGAGGAACCAAGATCATTTGGCGACGCGCTCCTCTTGACCGCAATGCTACTCCGTCCCATCCTCGGGAACTCCACCATGGCTCGGCGGCCAACGTTGGTGGACGCGATGCGTGCAAGACCTCCTCTTGGTCGACCCCCCAACTGTTAGGGGCTCCCTCCCAACTTGGGATCAGGGACCACGCATATCTCTCGTGAGAGTACTTCGGCGAGCATTTGGATACGGGCCGCAACTGCTCTGATACCATTTTATCACGGGGTCAAGGTTTTCACTCGTGCGGCACTCGGTCACCCTGGTGGATGCGCCAAGTAAGCCATACCGATCGGGGCACACGTAGACTGGTTTCACCATGCCTTGGGCTCATCAAGAGAACGGCTCCAGTTCAACGTCAAGTCCGAGACTAGCGGCGTACTCCCCGCATTTAATCGAATTGGTACGTCTGAACTCCGAAGTGGCTCCATCGATCTCCCGTACGAACTGCCGTGGAGCTTATTCCGTCCGCACCAGCTACGCTTTCTGCTCTGCCCCTCCGCAAATAGCCCGCACTTGCGCCACTTGGGAGACGCCCACCAGCACCCCGCTGTTCGGGGCGTGACACTATGTTAGCTTTATGTGAGGACCTTCCCTGAGGTATGAGTTATGTTTTATGCATTTGTTTTGCATAAGTTGTTTGAGATGTGGTTTAGCTCGTTGTTGTTGGATTTTGTTAGCCCTTTTGGCTTGTTGCGAGTTGCATAGCACATGTGTGATCGGTGATCATGTTTTATGTTTTGTTGTTGGGACATTGAACTCGAATTTTGTTATGTCCTTTGGGCATGTGTTTTATTTTTGGGTAGTTTTGAGAGATAGCCATTCTATGGGAATGTAACTATCTGGACAGTAGTGTAATCGTCGATGTGAGCATTTTGACTGTACTTGGGTCCGATTTCGAGTCGGGGCCCCGTTTGACCCGATTGTTGACTCTTCGGGGTTTATTGGTTGACTTTGCGTTTGGGTGGTCATTTGGGTGTAGTAATATCTATTTAGTATTGTGCTCGTCATTTCGAGCGTTTTGACTGTAATTTGACTCAATTTGGAGTTCGGGACCTTGGAGGTCAATTATTGACTGGGTCAATGGTTGACTGGGTCAGTTGACTGGCAGAAATATAAATAGCAGAAAAAAAAGAAGAAGCTTTCACTTTACGTTTCACATTTGTGCGTTTGAGGGAGAGAGCTTGGAGGCCTTGGCGATTTGGGACGATTTGGGTTCGTGGAGCTCAAAGCTTCACTTCAAGTAGGTGTCCTTGAACTTCTTATCTGTCTCTTCTTTTGGATCTGCACGAATTTATCATGATTTATGAAATTGAACATGAACCCTAGAATTTGGGAAAAACCAATTTTGGGTTAAATCTAATGGTTTAGCATAAGATCTGTGGTTAAGAACTGTTTTATATCATTGTGGATATATGTTTCTGTGATTTTGGGGTTGATTAATTGTGTTTTTCATGAGGGTTGATAAGTCAACCATGGAAATCGGGTTTAGATCTAGATTTCAAATCGGGAATTTTATACGTGTTTCGTTGTTTATGTGCGATTTAGAGGCTTAGAAGCGTTTTGAGGTAGATATCGTAGTTTGTTGCAAAGTAGGGGTGTCAGTGAGCGTCTGGGAGTTTCTGGGTGCGTTCCAGACAAAGAACAGGTGAAAATGACGATGAATAGTACCCTGGGCACGTTCCTGGGTCGAAATGACGAAGACCCGAAGTTCTGGGTCGAAGGTTCGTAATTCATAGGGTCATAGTTCGTAGACCCGTAGTTCGTAGCTCGAAGGTTCGTAGTTCGTAGGGTCGTAGTTCATAGACCCGTAGTTCGTAGCTCGAAGGTTCGTAGTTCATAGGGTCATAGTTCGTAGACCCGTAGTTCGAAGGTTGAAGTTCGTTGCCTCGTAGGTCGAAGGTCGTAGCTTCGCTTCGAGTCTTCGAGGCGTGCTACAGCTCCGCACTCCGCAGCTACGAGTCGCCGCTCCGCACCTACGAGTTGCAGCTCCAACAGTGTAACTGGACACTGAATAGCACTAGACTGGACCTATTTACATTGTAACCTATACCCATCTACACATTTAAAAATTATACTTAAGTTACAATGTAAATAACGAAATACCCCCCATTTGGATTCAAAGAAAAATACTAGAAAACTTAATTCCCACTCTTTCAAGATGTGAAAATTGGGATTTAGTGTAAAATCTCGAAAAAAACCCAAAAGTTCGTAGTGGTGACTTTTTAGAAAGTGGGGTTAGACATCTCAGAAAATCCCAAAAAATCAAATTATCTTATTTATGATATGGGAACCCAATGCCGGGACTTTTGATTTCAAGAAAATAGCTGCTATGGGTACTTCCTTCATAAATCAAGGATTGAGGATCGACTTGTGAAGACTAGCTACAGTTCTAAAGGGAATGTTGTACACCTTAAGACCATATTGGTGTTGGTATGTTGGTTTGTGGATTTGGGACTTGGGTTCCATGACTTGTTGGGTTCTCACTGTGATGCACTGATGGTGCTATGTGGTAGACGTGGTGGGCATATGCACCGATGGCAGGTCTGTGTGGCAACTGTGGTCGGGCATATTCCGCTGTGGATAGGCTAAGGCCTGAGTTGAGCCGTTGAGCTCGTGGAGCTAGGGCTGAGTGCCCTGAGCTGGGATCCCATGGAGGATCGTGGACAAGTTGTCCTATGTGGGCAGGCTGAGTCCTGATGTTTGTTTGCAGGCTGAGTCCTGATGATTGTGCACACTACACGGTGCACGAGTACACTGAGCATATAATATAGACTTATATGTGTTGCATGATGTGGAGTTTTGGGGTCACCCTCTTGAGCTTGTCGCTCACCCTTACTTGTTGTTTACCCCTTTTCAGGGGTGACCCGAGACTAGTGGAGGACTTTCTTCCAGGAGGACGTGCCCACTACTCTGATGTATGATATAGTACTGTATTCTATATTTTATTATGTGTTGTATCCCGGACATGGGTCCGTGGACAATTGTATTTGCATACTATTTGTAATGAAATGTCTGTATGACTGTTTGACTTATCATGTGCATGATGATGTATGGGAAAGTACAGGATTACCCTTGATGCATGACTGTATAGGGTTACATATTTGAGATAGCACCCGCGGTGTAGTCTCTATTGGTGCTAGTCACCAACCCCTTGACCTTTCAGGTGCGGGCAAGGGGAAGTCATGTTCCTGGTTCCGGGTTTTCTTGGAATTCGGGGCGTGACACTTTAGCTTTTCCTCCCTTAAGATTTTTTAGAGTTATTTTTTGTTGGCTTATGCACCTCCTCTTCTTGACTTCATCCATACTCGAACTATTGTCTTTAAGGATTATAATGGACTGGAAGTTTGTAGGATTTTCATGTAATTGAGTTATCCACTCCACTTATTATATTAATAGATGGTGTTTTGATGTTTGAATTGAGCTTGCAATTCTAGTAACTCTTTTTTAATTTACTCCATCTCCCATAATTCATTTGCTTGCAACTCTTGTTATTCCTTTGCTTGGGCCTCTTGTGTATACTTACCCACTTATTTACCCTTTTTTATGTATGTTATTAATGTTAATGGTAAATTAAGTATTGTTATAAGCAAGGATGCATTTGTTATTGCTATTGTGAGGTTCTTTTTATTGTTATTATGGGTGTTACCATTTTTGTGAAGGTTCTTGTTGCACCAAATCTTGAGGTAGTGGCTCAAGTGGATAAAAACAATCTTATGCAGGTGGACCATTTTAATTATAAATCCATGAATTATATTAGGTTACATTATTTCTATAATATTTATGCACTTGGTGAAAAGTGTATGCAGGAGAACCATATTAACTTTCATTTTAGGGATTGAACTTATCTAAGTTTGACACGTTTCTTGGAAATTATTAACTATAACCTGCAAAATACGAACCTCTTTAGGTAGCCTCTATTGGTTCTCAAAAGTTGGAACTGAAAAATAATTTGTTGAAAATTATGCATGAACTATTCTCCATAGTTCTTGTCTATGGTGAGTGCATCCAATATATACAATAAATAAATAAAAAATAAGTTGAAATATAATTAGTCTAAATCTAAGTTGACTTCTTCGGTAACAATGTCAAAAACTTGATTAGCTCAAAATTAATCAATACACATGCTATAAGTGCTTGACAATGGCGCTAAAAACTTGAGTTAATTGAATAGTCATACAATTGCCTCAAATGCAAGACGATGTCGAGTAATAATTAAGACTTAAATCTTATATCATCTTTCAAGGAAAGGATTTAATTTATTAACTTGTTATTTCTCTTTATTTTTATTTTATGTTTGATAAAAAGGAAAATAAAAAGACTTTACAAAAAAGGAATTAAGGAAATAAATGAAAACATGATATGTGCAAGTAAAAATTGATTTTGAAAAAATTTAAAATAAAACTTGGAGAATTTAAAGCAAATAATAAAGGAAAGGAATCAAAGAAAACAAGTGCAAGAATTTAAATGATGAAGCTTTTAAATTAAATAAAACAAAATTCAAATTAATTACAAAACGTTAAATTTAAAGATTACAATAAATTGAAACTAAACTATAAGTTTGTAGGTTAGTTAAGTAGAAGACGAAAACCAAAAAGATAGCTAAACTTCAAGGTTATATGTGCCATTCCAAGATACTTAACAACTGTGTTGTGGTTATGATGCTCCCCTCTAACCAAAGTTTTTCTTCTCTGGTTGCTCTGCTCTCTTTTACTCTAAACTACTCTTAATTGCATGAATGAATTGTATAGTCACTAATTAATTGCTTCTCTCATGGTGAAGTGGTGGCCTCTCTTTTAAAGCCAAATATTACTTCTATCCTTTTACAATTCCTGGTATAATATGCTTTTTTCCTAGCATATGGCTTCATACCTCCTTTTTTATTAAAATAATCCAAGATGTAGGATTCCTAAAGATACAACCTATACCTTGGTCGGTAGGGTATGATGGGTGGCAACCTATCATGAGTGGAGACAACGTATGGCCAATTGATGACAACCTATCATGAGCATGGTCAAACAGTGTTATCTCTTTACCTCAAATGTAAGGGAAATAGTGTTGATGCGTGACCTTGAAGTTACTTTGAGATATAAAGTTAAGTACTCTAAGATAAAAAAAAATTACTTCAAGATATTATTCTTCATCTCAAACCTCTTTGAAATGTGCACTGAAATGCCATCTTGTGGATTACTTTGATATGAAGTCTAGTTCAGGATTTGATATGGGTTACTTTAAGATATTGAAACCATTTGAGATATTCCTCACCTCAAAGTCTTTCATGATGCGCGTTGATGGATTACTTCGACATATGATTTCTGTTTCAAACTGAAGTTAGTTTTTTTTTATTTTGAATTGAAGCTTTCTTCATTGATGGATTATGTCGAGATATTGAAGTTATCTCTCATGTCTTGTGGTAATTGAGGTATACATTGAGGCTCTTCTTCAATGTGTCATGTTCGAGATCTTGATGTCTTTTGAGATACTGAATTGCTATTTTTACTTCAAGATATCAAAGTGTTCTTATTTCAACTCGAAGTCATGCATCTAATGTTGAACTAGTTTGGGATATAAGTTTTAATTCGAACCGAACTTCCAAAACTTAGCCGATTTTCTATGTTTTTGCTCGAAACATAGTTTGTTTGTTATTAGTTCATCCATTTTATTCTGACAACATTTAAAAGACAATGACAACATTTAAGAGACAATAAAATACTAAAAATAACTCGATAAATCAGTTAAGACATATCTCAACTTTGATTTTTAAACTAGAGGGAGAGATTTACTTTTAAAAGATATTAAAACTTGAATAATGTTGCATGTAAGTATATTATATCGAGTAAATTATACAAGAATATCTTATTATTGTTCAATTAATATTAATTTTTTTTATTGAGGTCAATCCAACAATTTTTTTTTTACGCCAACTATCGATACAATATGGGACTATCTAAATTGTTAAGTACGGAATTATTTTTAATATTTTAATTATTTTTTCCTATTTTATACCTTTTATTGAGTGGTTACGAATACTTTACAGGCTTTTTATTTTTCCGTACCTAAACTGTCCCTTCTTGTTAGATAAAAATTACAAGACACGTGTCCGCAGCGACCCCTCTCCCCGCCAAAAGAAACGCCAAGGCGAGATTCACGAGTCGCAGGTCACAACTACGCCAAGGGTCATCAAGAGGGAAACTCAACGCACGCTTGAGACGCGCGTGACACACAGATCGTCACCGCGCAGCCCCACGTTTACCCTCTGACGCTGAAGCCGGACCCCTGCCCTCCTGCCTCTTTCACGCCCATTTGAAAAACGATCGCACTGCACACCCTCTCTCTCTCTCTCTCTCTCTCTCTCTCTCTCTCTCTCTATATATATATATATATATATATATTCCATGTAATATAAAAAACTCGTCTCTATGTCACAGTCTCTCACTTGTGTTGGATTGGTTGGTTGAAACTTGAAGGGTAGGAGGAAAGAGCCACAGGGGAGAAGAAGAAGAAGGGGCCGTCACCATTCAGAAGCAATCTACGACACCGTTTCCTACACACCGATACCGATTCTGACAACCCTTTTCACACATCCACAGTATAAAGAGAGAGAGAGAGACTCATTGAAGCAGCAGCACAGGGTTTTGATTTGATTTTTACATTGAAAAACGATACACGACAGAGTCTGGAAGGTCAGCTCCAAACTCACAAGCCCCTTCTCTCTCTCTCTCTTTCTCTTTATCCGTGCGGTGCCCAGTGAGAGAGAGAGAGAGTCATGAAAAGGTTCTCTCTGGATCTGGAAGAAATCTGTCTTTTTTTTTTTCCTGTCTTTCCACTGTACTGCTGGTACATCACGATTCATACAGCACGCAGCACAGTACCGCACACCTCCGGCAGGCCCTTTTTTTTGTTTTTTTTGTTTTTTGCTCTGTGCCGCTGCGCGCACAATTAATACAACTCTTAACTTTTTACCCGGCTGTGCATGAATGTGACCTTGGGTTTTCAACCCTCCATTATTACTTTTATTTTATTAATATCCCTGATACATTTGTCGTGGAGACGTGGACACCACCAGCATCCAGTAAACAACAACTAACAAGTTGGTAATAGAAAGATGGCGACAAACGGTGTGGGTCTGTACTCTGTGTGTGTGTGTGTGTGTGTGTGTGGGCGCCCGTATGGGCGGGATGGTCAAAAACACAACAGGCCTTTATTGATTTGTATGGCATATCCGGCTGGCGTCGAAAAGTTAGTTTGTGTTTTCTGGTGACCTTTTGGGGTATCTGCGGCCACCCCCTTTGGGCGGCTGCTTCCGGATTTGACAGATGAAGGGTCCAGCATGCAAATTTGCAGCGCGATTTTTGGAGAGGGGAGCTAGGGTTTTTCTTCTTCTTCTTTCTGCTGCTGCTTCTTCTTTTTAATTTTTTTTTATTTCCTTTTTCATATTATTTATATGTGTGTGTATATATATAGATATCCCTAAATGGCGTTTTAGATATTACCTTTTTTTTGGGTTTTAGATATTACTATTTTTTTTTTATTTACTTCCCCTTCTATTGGGATCGATAAATATTGCATATAAACGATTCTTCCTTGTCCGAATAAGAGGAATAAATGGGGGTTCCGACACTTATTTGAGGTTTCCGAGTTTCTTGGATAATTGGTAGAAAGTGTGTATGCACATTTTGGGTTTTTATATATATACATATATATAGTTGATGGTATTGTAATTGGATGCAGCGAGCTAGGCAGCCGTAATTAATCAATTCACGCGCGGATGAGCCTGATGAGCGAAAATTTTGATCCCACCTTCATGGCGAGGGCTAAGGAAGATGGGTACGAGAGCAAGTCGGGAAGTGAAAACCTCGACGGCGGCGCTGCCTCCGGTGACGACCACGGCCCTTCAGGCGGAGGCGACGGCGGCAATAAGACCGTTAGAAGGAAGCGCTACCACCGACACACCCCGCAGCAAATCCAAGAGCTCGAAAGGTGTGCCTCTACCCTCTCTATAGGCTCTATCTAGACTCTATTCTATTCCTTAATATTATATATGTATATATATATATAATAAAAAAGGAACAAAAAGCTGTCTAATTTGGATTTGCATGGGGTACGGTTCGGTTGTTTTGGTGTTGTCTTGTTGGTTTCCAATAGTTTCTTCAAGGACTGTCCCCATCCCGATGAGAAGCAAAGATTGGAACTCAGTAGGAGGCTTAATTTAGAGACCAAGCAAGTCAAGTTTTGGTTTCAAAACCGCAGAACCCAAAAGAAGGTCGGTATTATTACTATTATTATTGTTGTTGCTGCTGTTGTTGTTGTTGGATTGTATATTTGTATTTATATTTTGTATCATCCTATACCGCAATAGAATAATTAGACAATATATACTAGTGATATTCTGTGACATAACAGACTCAAGGGGAAAGGTACGAGAACATGATACTTAGACAGGAGAATGACAAGCTGCATGCTGAGAACAGTAGGATGAAGGAGGCAATGCAGCACCCAATATGCAATAACTGCGGGGGTCCGGCTGTCCTTGCTGAGATTTCTTTCGAGGAACACAGCCTTAGGGTCGAGAATTCCCGGTTGAATGACGAATTGGAGCGGATACGTTCCTTACTGGGCAATTCTGCCTCGCAGTTGCATGGTATTGGCCCTCTCCATGTCCCAAATTCTAGTCTAGAGCTTGCAGCGGCAAGAAATGGGTTTGGCGGGCTTTTGCCCCCAATGGGTACTACACCGCCCATGGGGCTTGATTTGGAAGATGGGGTGTCTAGCATGTTGCCCATGAGCCTTCCACCAGCTAGGCCAGTGACCACCATGTCGTGTAGTACTGACAGGACATTCCTAAAGGAACATGCTTTGATTGCTATGCAAGAATTGATTGGTATGATTGAAGGTGACAGCCCTCTTTGGATTAAGGATATGAATGGAGGGAGGGAAGTGCTTAACCATGAGGAGTATAGGAGGAAGTTTAAGCCTCTATGGCTTGGCACAAAACCTGCAGCAGGTTTCGTAACTGAGGCGACGAGGGAAACTTGTATGGTTAACATCAACAGCTTGGATCTTGTGGAAACATTAATGGATGTGGTATGATTTCAATTTCCTTCCATATATATTGTTTTTCTTCTGAAAGTATTGTCTCTATGATAAGTATTTTCACACTTTTTTTTTATTGCATTATTTTATGCACAATGCCAGCATCATGGAGAGATTGTTTTTTAAGGTCTACTTCTAGCATCCCTTATCAAAGTTCCCATTTAAATTGGGCTTGATCAACTGCTTCTTACTTCATCCTTGTGCCAAAGATCTTAAAAAAATTTGGGTTACTTTTTTTTTTCCTTCCATTCAATAATTAAAAATAATAATAAAATATAGGAATTAATTATATACCCATTATGGAAGTCTTTTTTAACTTATTTTTAATTATGCGTCGGATTTGACTTTTATATCATTTATACATACTACCATGAACTAAATCATTATAACAAGGAAAAAGTTCGATTCATAAAAAAGGAACAAATATTATTTTATTTTTAAATCCTTAAAAAAGAGTAACAAATTGAAGGAAAGTTCCCTTATTATGCCAAATAGTTCTTTTATCAACTTTCAAGATTTTTGATAGCTAAATTTTACAATTGGACTAATCTATGTTTGTGATTGTTGTTTGTCCATTTTTTACGTGAAATAAAAGGATCAATGGGCAAAAATGTTCCCTCATTTGATAGCAAGATCCTCAATCATGGAAGTGATGCCCAGCAGCTTTGGTGGAACGAGAAATGACACTCTACAACTAGTTAGTATCGTGTCTTCTCTTGATGCTTTCTATACACCTGCTGCAGAGATGGAGCACAAATTAAGCTCTTAAATTGCTCTATATTTATTATTTTCTAGATGCAAGCTGAGTTCCAGGTTCTATCGCCACTAGTGCCTGTCCGCCACGTCAAGTTCCTCCGGTTCTGTAAGCAGCATGCGGAGGGCATGTGGGCGATCGTGGATGTGTCCCTTGATATTATCCAACAGTCTTCAAATGTAAACTCATATGTGAGCTGCCGGAGACTTCCTTCAGGTTGCATCGTGCAGGATGCCCTTGGCGGCAGTTGTTCCAAGGTCTTGTCATTTAAATTAACACGCAATGCAGTTTCATTAATTAAAAGATTATGTACAGCATATATCGAGCTTTGGGCCAAGTAATTTACGACTTACAAAACCCCAACTTGCTACAATGTTTATATACCAAACAATAATTACATTTATACATTTCCTTACGTGTTGCTGTACCCTATAGTGATATCTTATTTTTGTCTGCTTACACCCAAATTGCAGTCCTATAAAATTTGAACATTCTACTGTTATTTTTAGTCGCTCAGATGCATTAGTTGTTTTTGACTGCTCATTGCTCACCAAAACTAGTGTCATAATCTCTTTGTTACTTTTACCGACTCGGATATGCTTCTTCAGTTTTTGTCTGCTCACCAAAACTACCGTCCTCAAATATGGAGCTTCTTTATATTATTGATTCAGATCCTTCTTCGGGATACATAAGTGCATGGCATTAATATTTCAATTGTTGGTGTCCTTGAGTCTCCGCTAGTTTAAATATGATCAGCTTTATGGCATCATTGATTTTAAATCATTGTTGTGCGTTTTATCTCGTATTAGTCAGTCTCATGCTTTACTATGGCCTAGCTATGCTTCTTTTAGTCTCATTACAAATGCATGCATGCTTCTATTTTCAATTTGTTTAAATTATTATCCTACATGGTCATGCTGGCTTTCTAGTGCCATTACCACGAACTTGAACTTATTAACACGCGTTTTACACTTTACGTGCATGATTGGTCAATTCAATAATGATCTTACTAGGGAACCCGTAAACATGATACCTAAGTCAATCCATGAACACAAGCATGTCGGGAGGGAGATTCACATCGATCGAGTCTATGGATAGGTGTTGGCTCTTTAAAATATTTTATATATGCAACGCATGATGTTCATTCATAGAAGTTAAAGGTAGGAGTATATTTCAGGTTAGTTGGGTGGAGCATTCAGAATATGATGAAAGTACTATTGACAGTCTCTATCGGCCCCTAATAAGTTCTGGGATGGCGTTTGGTGCACCAAGGTGGGTTGCCACACTGCAAAGGCAATGCGAAGTGCCTGCCCTTGGTAATATTCCTGGTGAGCATCTCTCCTGTGTGCTTCCTAGTCCCAAAAGAGATGAAAGTCTTGCTTCTAATTCATGCTTATGTTTTAATTTCCAGATATCTCTTCTAACAGTCAGAAGCAAATGCTAAACCTGGCACAGCACATGGTGGATAACTTCTGTTCCGGGGCTTGCACTTCAGTTAAGGGCAACTGGGAGTTGGTTGATGCCAGGAATGTTGGGACGACGAACTTGAGACTGAAGGTCCGAACAATCATTGATCGCCCTGGTGAGCTACACAGTGTGGTGTTGAGTGCTGCAACTTCGGTTCACATCCCCGTGCAGCATCAACAACTGTTTAATTTCTTGAGGGATGAACGGCTGAGGAGCCAGTGGGACATCTTGTCCAATGGCGGGGCATTGCATGAGATGGTCAACTTTCCCAAGGGCCGGGAGCCAGGAAATTGTGTTTCCCTTCTCCGGGCTAGTGTGAGTGTTATATATCAATTTATACAGACAGTTGGTTACCGTGATTTGTTTCCGTGTTAATTCATGTGTAGTTAGTTTTCTAACCCGTTTAGATATGGCAGAACATCACAAATGCCAACCAAGGCAACACGCTAATCTTGCAAGAGACATGGTCAGACGTGTCAGGCTCACTCATAGTGTATTCTCCAGTTGAATACGCGGCAATTCATGCAGTCATGAGTGGCAGGGAATCAGTGTATGTGGCCCTGCGGCCATCAGGGTTCGCGATCGTACCTGATTGCTGTGGTGGCCATGGACTTAACAGCTGCTATGGGTCGACATTGGTAAACGGGTGTGATGGGAATAGTGATGGCAGCATTGGGGATGGTAGCGGGTCGTTATTGACAATTGGGTTGCAGATATTGTTAAACAGCCTTCCTACGTCTAGTCTCACACCAGAGTCTGTCCATGGGGTCAGCAATATAATCTCATGCACCGTTCAAAGGATCAAGGATGCGGTGAGGAACGCAAGATGCAAGAACTAGTAGGGGAAAAAAGTGGTATTTTTGTGAGTACACACTTACGTGGATAGAATAACCAACAACCGGGTTTTTGAGTCAAGAACGAACCGTGTGCGTCTTTTTTGGATTTTGCACTGAGCCGATGATGAAGTGGGGAGATGGTTCGGGTATTGACTTGGTTCGCCCATGGCAATGGCATACATAGTGTGTGCTCTTTCATTAAAAACAAATCTCTCTTGTGTTTTTTTAGTAAATATTGGAGGCAAAAAGAAAAAAAAAGAACAAAAAAAGAAAGAACTGAACTCATCCATTGATTTAATCATGCTTTTACCTATTTTGATCATTAGCGGAATAATGGAGCTCTTCTGAATTTGTTTGATTGTTCACGGCACGCACGCGTAGACGTGGGTTGATTTTTTTTTTTTTGGGTTAATGGCGCACAGATAGTCCAAGTCTTAAATTATAATATTTAGTAATATTATTATATTATTCATGAATTATTCACGTTCATGAATATTTATAAATATAATTTTAAAATTTTAAAATTTATAAAAAAAATATAAACTTATTTTAAAAATTATAATTAATTAACTGTTAAACTGTATTATTTTTATTTAATATATTTATATTGATATATGTAGTTTATGATAATATTATAATAAAACTGATAATAAATAAATAAAACTTATATTTTTTTTTTAATAATAATATAAAAGTATATATTTATTAAATTATATTTAATAAAAATATATTTATATTTAATAAAATAATTTTTATACATATTATTAATTAATTAGTTAATTTCTCGTTTATGAATAATTTTTATTAACATAAATAATATTTGTGAATTGTTCGTGAAAACTTGATTATAAATATTCATAATCATATTTAGGAATATAACATTCATAATGATGTTCGCAAACGGTTCGCGAATGATACTATTCCTTAATGAGTGAACATAAATAATATTTTATGAACGCAAATTAGTTTGTAAAAGAACGGTTGATTCATTGTTGTTCCCGAAGGTTACGTTGTCATTGTTGTCAACATGTTGCAGGAAACGGAACACGTATGCTTGACGGTCCGGGGTCGAAGATCCGCCGTACTTGGTTGGACAACTTCGTAGAGTGATCTCTTAGAGTGAGCTCGTAGAGGGAGTCTACCTATGTACGTCATAACTCGAAGGTTGTAAACCCGCAGGTCGTAGATCGAAAGACTCGAAGGTCGAAGACTCGCAAGACGTAGACCGACGGACCATGAGGCTCGTAATACCCTCAAAGGACCACAAAGTCGAAGCCTCGAAGGGACACGGGGTCGTAGGGTCGTAGACTCAAGGTGCGACGGATGCGAGCCGCGTCTCGCAGATTCGAAGCTAAGACTCGTAGAGTCGTAGCTCGTAGGGTCGTGGACTAAAGCTCGCAGGGTCGTAGGACCTGTTGCACGGACTCGGAAGTAGCTACTAGCCAAGGCGAGAATGCGGTTGTCCGACTCGAAGACTCGTAGAGCTTAAAAGCTCGTAGCACCGATTCTGGCCTAGCTTCGAAGCCGAGAGCGAAGTATTGGAAGATGAATGCCCTTGGTTTGAAGACTTTGACTCGTAGAGAATCGAAGAGGAAGACCTGTAGACTCGTAGAAAGGCTACGAGGCAATATCTCCGAGGCCGTGGCTTGTGAAAGGAACGGAGTGCGCTATGAATGAGTGAAACGCGCGGACACTCATCGTTTCGATGAAGTCGTTACCCGAGCGGTGGTTTTAAGTACACCGAGTCTTGCAAAACACGTGGACGTCATCCGAGAGGGGTTTAACTTGTTTCTACGGTGAAGATCACAGTCGAAACATGCTTAACCCTAGTTGGAGGGTTTCGGACTTCGGCCGGCCTATAAAAAAGCAAGGAATGTGCCTGACGTAATAGAGTGCCGAATAATATTCTTTGTGCGGTGAAGAAACGTATCTGCCAGGAGATACAAGAGGCGACATAGAGTAGTTCATACAAATAGAGAGAGAGGGAGATTGAAAGAAAGATAACGAGTGAGTTCATCCATTTTTCTTCCTCATACATTTGGTGAACAGATCGTGAGTCCGGAAAAGGAGTGATTGAAGGTCGAGTATAGAAAACGGTTATCAACAAAGGAGAAGATTGCACGACGATTTTTACAAAGGAGTAAAGTCTAGAGCAATCCTGTTTTTGTATTTGCATTAAAAAGAGAAGAGAGAGTTGATCCTATTTGTAAAAAGGGCTAGTCCCTACCGTACTACAAGATATATAGTGGATTGAACTTGGTGTAGGTACACCCTCACCACCGTGGAGTAGATCACATTGATCGAACCACGTATATTGTGTGTCTCTGTCTTTCTTTCCCATACATGCCTGCTTGTGACCGATTTTGCATGAGACACTAATACATCATCCAAACGAAGACCGCATCTCGTGAAAGAACTCTCCTAAG
Source organism: Taxillus chinensis (assembly GCA_023512835.1). Taxonomy (NCBI): domain Eukaryota; kingdom Viridiplantae; phylum Streptophyta; class Magnoliopsida; order Santalales; family Loranthaceae; genus Taxillus; species Taxillus chinensis. The sequence continues at coordinate 33,107,750 of CM042087.1, forward strand.
TATTCTACTCATAAAACTTAAGGAAAGTTTTATAGTATACAAATTCACCCCCCTCTCTCGTATACAAACCCTTATTTAAAGATAACCGTGCTTGGAACCTGGGAATATCATTCATATATCACAAACTTTACAAAATTCTTTTGTTTTACCTTTCTTTTCTTTAGTTCATTATAACCTTGACCGTGTTTTACCTGATCATATGAACTTATATGGAGAAGAACTCGATCTGTTTTAAGCGCCAGCGAAGTTGGAGGGTGGGTTTAAACCGGACCCAGAACCTAAACTATTGTTTATTATTCAAATCCATAAGTTTTGCTTTTATTTCGGTTAGATTGGTTATCAATTCATCATTTGTTTCCCTCATGCAATATTCAAGATCGTGCTACGGATCCAATGATTTGGACGTTCATTGCTACTATTTTGGCATTTTGGAGTTATGAAGATGCGATCTGTATTAGGGTAGCATAGTAAATTGCCCAATCGGGTCCTTCCCTATATAAATAAGGAATTACACAGCTGTAATACAATAATGGAAATAAACCAAAAGAAGTCAATTTCATTTTCTTTCTTTCATTTTCTTGATATGGTATCAAAGCGTAGTTAATAGCAAACCTTGTTCTTCTTCTTCCGCTTCTTCTTCAACCATGCCGTCATGGATAATTCCTCAAATCCATACTTTCTTCATCATACTGAGAATCCAAGTCGGATCCTTGTATCGCAATTGCTCATTGGCGATAATTATCCCGATTGGAGTAGAGCCATGAAGTTATCACTCTTTGCCAAGAACAAACAAGGCTTCATCGACGGATCCTTGCCCGAACCAAGTGATGACGACCCTGTTCTTCAAAGTTCTTGGAGTCGCAGCAACGCCATAGTTGTTTCTTGGATCCTAAACTTTATTTCCAAGGACATTTCGGTGTGCATCATCTACTTGACGTCTGCGTCAGCGATCTGGCGGGACCTCTAAGATCGATTCCAGTGAGCAATGGACCTAAATTGTTTCGACTCGACGTGATTTGATAAACCTTCGAAAAGATTGCTCCTCCATAGTGTATATTTTACCAAATTAAAAACAGTTTGGGAAGAGCTTAACCATTACTGACCGACTTGTTCTTGCACCTGTGGTGGCATGAAAAATGTGATCGATCATCATGTGACCGAGTACGCCATGTTGTTCTTGATGGGACTTGATGAGTCTTATTCTCATATACGAGGTCAGATTTTACTGATGACGCCAATTCCACCAATTAATCATGTCTTTGCTTTATTGATTCAAGAAAAGCAACATCGTCAAACAAGGTCTTATTCTTTCACTGATGAAGCCTCTAGTCCAATCACTAATGTTGTACGGACAAACTCCATGCAGAAAAATTCTCAAGATTCCACAAGGTCATATGGTTCTACTACATACAAGAATCAAGGTCATGATCAACCGTTCTGTACACACTGCAAGATATCTGTCCACATCATTGATAGGTGTTACAAACCGCATGAGTATCCACCTGGTTACCATTCTTGGACCGCAACAAAAGGGACTATTCCACCAGAAGAAATCAGCCCATGGCCATAACACACTAGTTTTTAACTCCTGGATATTAATTCCGATAATCCAGTCCACGGCCCACTTTCAACCAAATCAATGGAGTCTTTTGTTGATAATCGGAGTTCCCATGAATATCAAGAACTCTTAGTTGTGATGTCTAACCACAATATCACCATACCGCCCAATTACTCCTCTAATGATTGTCATGTTGGTGTTTGTTTCTCTGCCGGTTATCCTTTATTCTTGCTAACAATCGGTGTTGGGTTGTTGACACAGGAGCAACGTGACATATCTACCCTCTAGCCAGCCCTCTTTGTCTCCCTTCATCTATTTCCAGGACCACCATCCACCTACCCAATAACTCCCAGACACAAGTATATTATGCGGGTGATGTTTGCTTACACAACATCAATCTTAAAAACATTCTTTTTGTACCCCATTTCCATTTTAATTTGCTCTCTATTAGTGCTTTTCGTCCAATTCTCATTTGACTATTGAATTTACTCCCATAACTTTCCTTATCAAACATCCATCATCCCATCACATTCTTCATAGAGAAACTCGAACACATGGTCTCTATATTCTTCGAAATGACCAACCCACTTCCACCAGGAAGCACTAGTTCATAACATCACCTTGTCTACCTAGCATAATCGCTTGGGTCACCCATCCTTCAAAACTATTACTCAATTTTATAATATGATCCTCATTGCCCTACGAAGCCTCTTTCCCACCTACCACCATGTTACATCTGCCCCTTAGCCAAACAAAAATGTCTTCCCTTCATCTCACATAATAATCTTGCCACATCACCATTTGACTAAATTCATTGTGATATTTGGGGCCCTTACCATATTACCTCCCATTCTAGTCATTGCTACTTCCTCACCCTCGTTGACGATTGCGTCATTACACCTGGGTCTACCTACTCAAATATAAGTCTGAAGCCCTGACAATTGTGCCTACCTTCTTTTAACTAATCCACACACAATTTCACACTCCTATTAAAATCTTTCGCTCCGACAATGCTCCCGAATTCTCCTTTGTTGATTTCTTCCAACACCAAGGAACTTTACATCAATTCTCATGCATCGAAACACCACAACAAAATTCGTCATGGAACGGAAACACCAACACCTTCTTAACGTTGCATAATCATTGCTTTTTCAATCTAAACTTCCCCCTCAATTCCGGACCAATTATGTTACCACTGGTGCATACCTTATCAATTGGCTTCCCTCTACGCTTCTCCACAATTGAACTCCTTTCTGCCTTCTTTATCACAAACAACCAGATTATACATTACTTCGTGTAATTGGTTATTTAGCTTTTGTATCAACACTTAGTCACCACCGAATGAAATTTCAACCTTGTGCTCGTACATGTGTATTCCTCAACTACCCTCTTGGTCTTAAAGCTTATACTTCCTATGATCTTCAGATCAAACAACTTGTCAACTCCAAAGACGCCACCTTCCATGAACACATATTCCCTTTCCACACTATTACTACTGCAGGTATTTTTACTATGGGAGAAAAATACACTGTGTTTACAAACACTTGATCTCAATACCCAAATACACCCGAAAAATTATCAATTTGATAATTCTCCCTCTCTATTTTTCTCCTCTCTCTTATTTCTTTTTTTTCTCTCTCTCTCTCTCTCTCTCTCTCCCGTATTAGGACTTGCAAGGATGGGCTTACACTACCGTGGGAGTGCCTATTTATAAGCTGTGGATACCGTGTTTTTCCTCTATGTTGGCACTCTAGGTTTGAAAAAAAAAGGTTTGCGTAACCTTTTTTTCTTTTTTTTTCTTTCTTTCTTTCTTTTGGACGGTGAGGTGGAGTCCGGCGCAAGTGTTGACAATTGTGGTCTGTATTTAGTTTTACTAATTTGCATATTAATTTGGTTGAGCATAATGGGACCAATTATCCACCTTGGTTCAAGGTTCTTGGTTAGCATCTTTTGGCTGCAGATAATTATAAATTCCCTGACAAGGATAAGACCAATAGGAAATTATAATTGCTTTATCCAAATGGGTGGTTGTTGATCCTGCCATAACTGTGTTGATGTAAGGTAGTATGGAGAACACTATTCAATATAAATTCATGCCTACGACAATACTTGTGTGATATAGGAGTAGTGTGCCAAAATAATATCAGTTGTGTTTGGATGTTTGAGCGGGAATTGTTTGAGTTTCAACATGGGAATTAGATTTTATTAATTATTATTCAAAGTTTATCTCATTGAACTAGTAGTTAGAGGCTTAAAATGGAATTCTCGTTATGTTGTTTTTGAAGGCCCTGGGTCCTTGTTTCACTTCTCTTTGGCAACCCATCCTTTTTCTAACTCATTAAATTTATGTTATGGTTATCAATAATGAAGTTCACCGGTAGTTGTACTCACCCTCTTAGATTTGAATGCCATGCCATTTTAATTTTTTCATGTTATTTATTAGTGTGTATTAGTTGTAAACAATTTTGTTCTTTTTGGCAAGATAGTTCAAGTTGGCCCCTTTGATGTTTGTTTTGTGGCTGTTTTAGTAGAAAATATGACAATAAGTTTGTGAAAAATCGTGTGGCCCAAAGCAAAAACTTATTTCTGTCCCATAAATTCTCTACCCCTAGTGATTTGGAGTAGAAAATGTTACGCGATGTATTTTTTGTTCACTAATTGATATACCGATGTTGGTGAACGGGTTAATATTTGTTTATGTAATCATTATAATAGTTCTTGTGTTATTGTAGTTGCCTATAACATGCATAGTGTCGAAGGTGAAAGGAGTGCTAGCATGGTTCGGGCGTGATGTGATAATTCCTGGTATTGATGCATGAAAAATCAAATCTTCCAATGAAAGACATTTACATTGGCATGACACTATAATTTGGATCTTTTGGGTATTTGAGAAGAAACTATAATTATTAAATTTCTTTGAAAGCACGGTATTGATTGTTTTGGTTTGCATATTTTATTGGCAATTTGATGAAGCAAGGCTCGAGTAACTTGTTACAGTGATATGAAAGTTTGACACAATGAGATTTCGACCGGTTTTTTTGCGGGGATTTTGGGTTGCGTTTTCAATGACTTCTCGATGATGTTAAGCATGTGTTGTTTGCCTGGAGAGAGCGTGTAGCGTGGTCGCTGAAGGTTTTTTCATTCCATAAGCTCACTTATTGCCTACTTTTCTTATGTATCAAAAAACTTCCTTGATACTTCTTTAATTTTAATGTCAAATTATGTGTATAACTGGTGTAGTAGAGTTGTTCACAAATGTAAAAATTCTCCCATTTCGACAATTGCCTACTTTGACAGGTCTCATAAGTTCACCAACGCATTTTTTGTGCCCACTTATAGGTTTTTGCCGCGAGCTTTGTGTAAGATGTGCACCGTATCTTTGCTCAACGAGTCACCCCTCATCGAGACAACAAGTGTTACCAGATCCATTACATATCCTCTTTGCTAGTATAGCATTATCTCTTTCATCAAATTGCGCGGTTCCTCAACAATAGAAATAAAACTGCCATGTCTCTTGGCCTATGTTCCCCATGCATGCTACACCCACGCGATCCAAACTGTCAAACACCAACTTCTTCACCCAACATGAGAAAGAACCGCGTGACCTCGGTTTCCTCAAATGTTTTCTACCCAGTACTTGCAGCCCATTTCCTTCGTTGCACTCCTTTTATGCACCTGCAACGACAGTCATTACCCATCCTATGAACCTAGGGAGTTGGACTCATAAAATGAATCATCATGCCACTCGCAGGCCACATCGATGGAGTTAGAAAAGATTGAAGGGATGAGACTGGGGAAGACAAACCGCTCGGGTACGTATGTCCTAGAGCAAGAGGAGCTGCAATCGGGAGCACCAGGTGCAATTCCGAGATAAACGCCTAACCCGTTGCGGTTATGGTCTCAATTTGGTGTCGCCACAACATTATAGTCATCGTGTTGTCCTCCAGAGGCAGAGACTCGAAGGTTTTTTCAAAATACATATTCAGAGAGTTATATACATTCACATATTAATTAATAGATAACACCATTACTATGTAGTCATAATTAACTAAAGGGATTATACAAAACTATATAGCCATATAGATACATACAACAACAACAAAAACTAAACTAAACTCACAAAGTTCCTTCATTTGTTTGAACATATCATAACCTTTTGGTTGTTTAGGACGTGTGTGTATATAAAAACTAACACGGGAGTAGATTATTAGATATTTTATATACCATAGAGTAACAATGTTTTGGAAAAAGTACAAGTAACCACCATGATTATCAAAAATGTTAAAACATATCTAAGTTTTGTTAAAATTATCAAAAAAAAAAATGTGTAGTTTAAGATTACTAGAATATCCTTAGAAAATATCAAAATTATGGAATCATCTATAGTTAACAAAAAATTATGTATCCAATAAAAAATATGAGCTTTATAAAATAATTATTTTATTTTTTAAAATGACTTTAAATTCTCAAATTACCCATAAATATAAAATAACTTATTTACCCATTCTATGAAATAACATATTTACCCATATGTATTAAGTTATTTCACATTTTAATGAGTAAATAACTTATTTTATAATTTATTTCAAAAAAAATAATTATTAATATTTAGTAATTTTAAATTCCTTGTCCAAATTACTCTTTGATAGAAAATGACTTACGGTCAAATCAACAAATTGTGAAATATTGTTAATTAGTTTTAAAATTTTAAATTTGTGTAAATAAAATATTTTGATTTGTGGATAGTTTTTGACATTTCAAGTCATTCAAGTGGATGAAATGGTTATTTTATATGTATAAAAGGTAAACTCATAATTTTATCGTGTAGTGCTTATTAATTTTGCTAATGATAGACGGTTTGTTTGATAATTTTAACAAAAGTTGGTGAAAAAATAACGGGTGAGGGAGGAGGGGCCATGGCCTTGATCTCTCTCTCTCTCTCTCTCTCTCTCTCTCTCTCTCTCTCTCTCTCTCTCTCTCTCTCTCTCTCTCTCTCTCTCTCTCTCTCTCTCCCCCCCTAAATTCATCTCTTAAAGATGATTTTTTTTAGATTTGCGGTGGGAGGAGGCGGAATATATTTGTAACCTGAATACAGGAGAGAGGAAATTTTAAAAATAATATAATATTATATAAAAAGTGAATAATGATTTTTCATTTACGAAGAATCAATGTAATAATTTTTAAATATAAAGAGTGAGACGAAGAATGAAATACTTTTTAAATAGTAAAGAGTGAAATACTTTTTAAATAGTATTCTTAATTTTAAGTACCCTTTCCCATTACAAAAGTTTCTAGAGAAAAGTGATTGATAGGTTGCACATTGTATGTAGGGATAGTAATACGACTATTTAGGGATATATCAGGCAACAGGCAAATGTTGCGCACTCTAGTGAAGGTAGGGGCGGCTCTAGGAAAAAAATTAGGGTGTTCAACATGAAAAGTCTTTAAAAAGTGTGGCGGACAAGGAGTCGGAACTCAACTGGGGATGCGATTACAAAAGGCTATGACACGTGACACGTGATACGTGCTTCTTCAAAGTATCGACATTTCGATACGTTTTCGATATGTTAATTAATATATATTTTTAATAAATAAAATATATAATTAACACATAATTATTAATTAAAAATAACTAAATATCCACGATAGAGTTAGTATTACTATTAATAATAGTTGAAGAGGTTACTCTATAAAATAATTAATTTAAAAATAAAATTCAAATTAGGAACAATAAAAAATAGTAAAATATAATATATAATTTATGACAAATTGACAACACGAATATACCAGAAATATCACCAAAAAAATAGTATAATACATGATTTATGATAGAAATAATCATAAGACGAGTAGACAACGACATATCACACCAAGTTGATGCCTTGAAAAATGAAAAGCCGATACACAGGCTTATAGCCTTATACCATAAACTAAAACATAAAACAAAATAAACAATTTAAATACTTATGCAGTGAGGAAACAATTTAAATAAATAATTTATGATTTGAAATAAATAATTTAAACACTCACCGACTTACCATCAAGGCATCACCGACTCAGCCACTCACACGAATCGAAGATGACGACTTAGAGTTCAACCTTCCATGGACTCGATGACGAATCGACGATGAGGAGTTGGTGTTTGCGTCCGGCGACGTGAGGGCGAGGGCGAGGGCGAGGCAAAGGGGGCGAACGGCGCGGTCCGCCGCTGCCTGCCTGCCTCCTCGATGAGTGACGAAGTCAAATGCTGCAGCTGCGCTGCCTCGATTGTCGATTGTTCGAGGAAGTGAGAGGACAGATGGGTCAGGGTGTGCAAGGACGAAACGGTCGAAACGCACCTATTTTTTTTCTTAATATTTAATTTTATTTTTTTAAAAAAAAATTCTTAAACCAGGAGTAAGGGTGTGCAATTGCACACCCTGAAGATAAGATAACGTAGCGCCGCCCTGAGTGAAGGTCCTAGCCAGTTTTCTTTATGATCATCATCTTCTAAGTCTAGTTTCCAAGTTAAACTCGTTTTTGGATCTCTAAAATCACTATGAATGTTCAGTTGCTAGCTTCTATTTTGGTCCTATATATGGGATGTACAAGGTGTCTTTCTCTGGCTGAGCTAACTGTATTTCTGGAAAAAAAAAATTGTAGTGTTAAGATTGACTTTATTGAAATATAAATATGAAAAGTTAAATATTTGTTAGCTTAATTAAAAGTTTCTACCCATGAACAATTGCTGGCAAAATTGAATTGCAAGTATTGTTTATTATTTTATTCGGCTTGTATTAATTGTATACTACACTTCCTTATATACATTTAAATTATTATCGGGTACTTTGAATATGGTCTTAGTCTCCTTTTATTTTGTTTTGTGTATTATGAACTTTCAAATGGAAAAAGGTCATAATGTACCTAGCAGAAATCATTGAATTCTAGTGGTTTACAAAACAGAAATTAAAAATATTAAAACTGTAATGGTTTCTTCTTCGAAAAGGTTAGTGTATATTTATAAATGTTCATTTTTCTTCTCAACTCATATGATGTTTTTTGTTTTTATTAAGGCGGGATGCTTAAAGTTCAAATCGCACTCTAGATCTTTTTTTCTGCTCTCCAAATTAGACTAGATATAAGTAAAGCATCTAGTGAACAATAACATTTGAGAGATATGGGAGGACAATTATATTTGAATTTATGCTTTTTTTTTATAATGAAACATTGTTTTGTATAGGATGTTATTATAATGCCCTCCAATTCCGGCATGTTTACCTTTTCCAGGGTAAATAATGAAGTGACAAAAAATTGTGAAATTTCGGGGTATTTATTATGTTCGACATTTTTCATAGCGTTTGCTAATTAGATGGAAAACATTTCAATGTAACTTGAAGAAATAAAAGTTTTCTGATGAGTTAAAATTTAGAATTCAAATTATAATTTATGCTCTGCCCTTTTACAGATATTATGTGTGCTCCGTTTTTACGCACCTAATTATGTGTTCCACCAGTTGACAAAAGTGCGTTTTGCAGATGATTTCGTACATTTGTTCATCTCCATCTTTCAATTGTTTGCTTGGTGTTGGAGTACTGAGAGTAACGACAGCGATTGATCCTAATATATATGTAATATATATATATATATATATCGTTTTAGCAATGAGATTTCATTAATTTAATTTTCAAATAAATATATTGTAATATATATATATATATATATATATATGAGAAATTTGATAAGTTCGGAACAATTCAAATTTATGAACATAGGGAAAACGTGTACAAAATTACAATGACTCGTACGTAGTATAGTCAAATGCGTGCGTCTAATTAAATTCTAATTATCAAAGCCTGACGGCGGGTAGCTACTAAAAACATCAATCCATTACAGTACACAATCCAACCAACAGGCTACTACACTACACTACGTAAGAGAGATCTATTCTTCAAATGAACTAACTAACTATTCTTCAAGTGACAGGAGGCATCTGGTAGCGGCAGACGGGGCAGTACGTAGTGGCTGTTTTCCAACCAACGGCCGATGCAGGTGCCGTGGAACACATGGGAGGAGGGCATGCGCACGGCCACGGGGCCGGGAAGCTCCTCCATGCAAATCGCGCAGCTCTCGCCGTCGCCTTCCACCCCCGCCGTCTCCTTCTCCAGCAGCGCCTTCGCCCACCTCCGCGGGCACCATGCCGTCGCCCACCTCCGCGGGCACCATGCCGTCACCCACCTCCACAACCCTCACGTGGTCCTTGATCGTGTCGATGCTCACTTCTACTCCCTCGTCGAAGCGACAGCCTGCCATCACCAGGCTGGCATTCGTGATTTCTCGTGGATGAACGCTTTTTTTTCGCCAGTGTTTCTAAAATCCGTCAGTATTGTTTTAAAAATAGTAGACTCAATTCAAATTTAATAATAATATATATTTAAATACTATTTTAAAAAATAATTATTTTTATAATTATTTTTAAGTATTTTTAAAATTAACTTTAATTTTATTAGCAGATATTTTTAATTTTTAATTTTATTACTTGAATTTATTAAATATTGTTTTTTTAAAAAATAATTTTAAAAATTATATTCTTCTAAAACACATTTTATTTTTTTTTCACATGTTTCAAATACAAATCATTTTCGATTATAATATAACATAAATTTTAATAAAAATTAAAAATTAAAATACAAAAAATTAAAACTCATACCAAATACAAATCGAATTTTAAATATACGAAACAATATTAAACATAAATGAGTAAATTCCAGTAAAAATGGAATTTCACGAACTTATAAAACAGATTTTTGGTAGCAGGGAAAAAAAATAGGAAAGAAATTGAAAGAATATTATTTTAAACAATTTTAACAGTTAACAAGAAAAAACAAAAAAAGGCTGAAATAATTTTTATATGCATACACATTCAAAGTTTGGTTAAATACAAAGCCGAGAAAATTCTACTTTTGCCCTGAGACGTCTCTGGAGTGGAGTGTGGTCCTTTTCCATCCGCGTTCGCCCCCACACACGTGCCGACGTGCCTTTCTTCCTCATCTCTCGCATGCACCGCCGCCTGTCCTGATTGCCGCCTTCATCGATTGATCAATCGATCCATCCATAGATATCACACGCCCTCTAATTGCAGCCACGGCGTGTCCGCATTACCATCATCCTCTGTCTATGTCTCTGTCTGTATGGTGATGATGATGATGATGGCGAGAATAATCAGACGGCGACTCCTGTTTCGCCACCGAGTCCCTTCCATGGTCCGCCGCCGCAGCGGCCTCGCATCCCCCTTTCTTCGCTCGCTTCGCGTCAAGAGTGACGCCGAACAGCCGTGCACTAGCATCCTCCTCCTCCTCCTCCTCTTCAATACGTCCGCCGGAAAATCGCTTCTCTGGCAAAAACTCGAGCGGTTGGAAACCGCTCTCCGCAGGTGTGCCAGCGTATTTCGAAACCAGAGCGTAGACGTTGTCGCAGAGACCCTTCAACGCAGACAGCTCACGGCTGAGCTCCACGTTCACCTTCCTCAGCCGCTCGTTCTCGCCCAGCAACTCGGCTGCGCTGGGGATGCTACGGGCTTGACCACACAGGGCCGTCGGCGGCGATATTGACGACACGGGCCGGTCGTCGCCGGAATTACTCGTCGTCGTCGTCGGAACCGGAGACGGAGATGCCCTCCGGCGCTGTATGTCGTTCAACAGCCGCTTCTGGCCTCTGCGAAAGCATTCGTTGGAGAACTCCCATCGGTCGGGTATGACCTTGTGAAACCCCTGGCAGACAATAAAGATAGAGATAGGTAAGTACTTAAACGATGATGAGTACTCGTACGTAGTAGGCCAATTATGTGTGTGTATGTGTTTATGTGTCGTGATATCATGATGTCACTCACGTATGTGTTCAATTGGCGAACGAAGCTGGAGAAGTTGTTGTGTTTGAAATGCTTGGGAAGCAAGTCCCTAGCGAAGACCGTAGGGTTCCAGACGACGAAGGTGGATCCGTCTGGGTTCCACGAGATGACATCGTCTACCGCGGGGTCGTCCACCAAGTGGTACGTTTTGATCAGGAATGGAGTCGGGAGAGGCCTCTGCGACTCTCTTCCCGGATCGGACGCCGGTTCTCGCTTAGGCTTCGGCTCCACCGCTGCCGGCGTCGAAACCGAAACCATCCCCGCCGGAGAGCGCACTAATTAAGAATTAATAAATATGGCAGCTACCTCGTATTCGTAACTGAAGCCAAACAGATCGATCTCTACTCGGGGGGAGCATGTGACTTCTTCTGGAAGGTTCGTTTGGAGATTTAAGGCGAACAGAGATCAGGGAGAGATGCAGTGAATGATGTGGAGTCAGAATAGAAATTGGAAAACAGAAGGGAAAGGAAAGAACGAGTGGGTAGTACGTAACGCTTTTTCGAGAAGCTTCGGTTTGGACATGTTTTGAGGAGCATGTGAACACACGTGTTATGAGATTATATCGTGCGGCCCGGTTAGAACTTGTGTTGTGTTGCCCAAATTTATGGCCAATTATCAATTATATTTAAATATAATTTGTAGTAGAAGTAAAAAAAAAAAAGTGCTTTGGTAAAATAAAATTTAAAATTTGGGCTCCGTTACAGTTTATAACTAAATATGGCTATGAAATATAGCAAAATTTTGAAAAATTTTTGACCAAAACATATAATTATTTGACCAAATTTGATAACGGCCAATCCCTACTACTAGTTACAGGGGAAATGGGATGAGGCTAAAACAGGGTCAATTTTTGTGATTCTTTCTTTTTTTAAATAACTTACAAGAAGCGGGCTAAAATTAAAGAGTAAACCTATGCTTCGTAGCTATGGAAAATGTATACAAAATGACGGATGATGGAAAATATATAAAAAAAACTCATTTTCTAGGGGTAAAAAATGAAATGTCAAAAGAAAAGACATGAAAAGTTAAAATTATTTTTATAACAAATAAAATGATAAATTTACTATGAAAAGCATCGCACTTATCAAATGATACTTTTCATCTATTACATAAATTTATACGATTATTTACATAAATACAAAATTAATATTTTAAACAATATTATCTTTTACACTTTTTTTTAAATTTAATTAAATTATAAAAATAAAAATAAAAAATCCCTCAACCAAACAACCCATTTTTTCCTTCCACCTAAAATTCTTCTCCCATGTTACCAAAAAGAGCCTAAATACTAAACAAGTTTTTTGGAAACGTTTCAATTAAATGCTCTTTTACTTTAATTTATTTATATATGTATGTATTAATAAAGCTTAGTTCTTTTTCTTTTAAAAAGGTAAGTAGTAATTAAAATAATATCATATTTTTCCTAACTAAAAATTAAGAGATTGCATCAACACAGCTACGTTCTACATCATGACGCAAAACTATAAGAAAGAGCAAAAGTAATATAATCACCAAGCTTGATGGTGCTTCTGCACGCAAAGCAAGCAGCATTTATTTCTTTCCATTTGCACCGTTGAATATAAAAGTTTACTCGAGTGGACGACTTAAGCACCAAAAACAAAATTCAAGTTGTGCGGTACCATAGAGATAATACCACAATACATACACAGAATCACAGGCCAGACATGTTCAAATATCATTGAAAATATTGTTTCCACAAGCCCAAAGCACAAGCACTACAGGAGTTTTCAGGGCGCGCTGCCTGCGGACTGTGACTCTGCAAGATAAAGGAAGCATCAGAGAGAGAGAGAGAGAGAGAGAGAGATGTTCAAATTTATTACTTGATAAGTGCTTGGTCATGCAAACAGCAGTCTAACAGAGAAGAACATGAACGAAACTGAATAAATTGACTTTTTTTGTTATTAGTTTCGGACAGATGATGATAGATAGCAATCAATCAGCAAGCATTGACAATCAATGGTAATGAAAGTAGTTGGCAAATCTATGATCCTCATTGGAACAGCCTCACCTAGATTGATGGGGGAAGCAGTTCTTAGCGGACGTTTGGGAGGGAAACTTCCATTTTTGTTTATAAATGCCTATGTAATTAAAAACGCTAAAACTGCTTGTTTGTGAAGTTCGTACTATTTTCGAAAAGCACGTTTCTATTTATGAACAAAAGAACTCCCAAAAGCCAATAAATAGCAAACACTCCTCTACGTATGATGCTCACACAATCACAACCTGAAGTAGACGTTACATGAACAAACAAACAAAACAACATAAGATGTGGCGGAATCAAAACAAACTCACTGATTAGGGCCTTTGGTCTGGTCTTGAACAAAATCCGATGCCGCACGATCCCAACAACATCCAATTCCACCACCGAGGAGGACGAATGCTTCAATTTCTTAAAAACCAAATAGGGCTTCTTCAACGGCACTTTTGACCCCGTCAGTTCGTGATACCCTATCGTCAATGTGTAGGTCTCCTCCTATCGAAAATCATCAACAAATCAACCCAAGAACAAACCAAAAAAAAAAACACTAGAAAAATGTCTGCATTTACATATAATAGTCCACAGCCCTCAAAAGCCACAAACAAACATCACCACAAAACATGGATTCACTGAGAGGACCCAAAAGAAAGAATACAAAAACTAAACGAAAACTAAACCAAGATTTGAATTAGCGGATCAAACAAAGAACCTGGGAAGAAAGGCGGCAGAGGCGTCCGATCTGGAGGTTTTGGAGGCGACCTTGAAATGAGGGGTGAGGATCCACCACTCCCTGCAATTCAACGATCGCCCATTCCTTGCACTGCCCTTCTCCACAGCTGCACTTCACCTGTATCTGCATCCCCTGCCCTTGCTTTCCTTCTCCTAATCCTAAATCCTTTTCCCCCAACAAAATCGGCGACAACCTGCGTACCCAAAGCCTTAATATAATCAAGGCAGACGATTTGTTCATCGGCTCCTGAAACAACAGCCAGCCCCGAGTTTATGCTTGCCTGTCTGCCTGATGCAGCAAAAACATAGCGCGCGCTTTTCACTTTTTTCAACTTGCGTCGCGCCCAAACTTTCCGCCTTTTCTACAGAGTATCAAAACGGCGTTGTTTTGCGTCTCAAAAATTAAGAAAGCTGTTTAAAAAAAGAGTTTTTTTCCCTTCTTCTCAGACGTGACGAGCCAAAGATGGAGACATGTAGAGACTAATGAGGGCTATGACACCTCCTTTTGTACCATTTGAATTATTAGTGGTGTATATATTACATTAAATTCATACAAATTTACTCATGGTTACTATTAATATGTTTTTTAAAATATATTTTTTAAAATAAAGTTAGCTACTCCCTCCCTAAATTCACGTGCTATTTATGTGTTTGAGGCTATCTCTCACTCTTTAATTTGATAATTCAGCAATTCATATGTTTTAATTTAACAATTCAAGTGGCAGGAAAACAAAGTAGTTGATGTCATCCTTCCTCCCCTAGGTGGCAGAGATATAAATGCACGCAGCGATGCAATCCGGTCTGACTTATCCTCCCTCCGCCAAGTGGCCAGCTGCCAGGCCCCAAGCATATGCACACCGACTTTGCCCTCCAGGCTCTGGTCGAGCTCAGCCTCTACGGGTGGCAGCGACACAACGTCTCCAGGCTCTAGACGACAGCTAGCCAGCCCTATGCCCTCCTCTCTCTTTCTCACGATAGTGCAGCGTCTCCAATTTGTCGCATGTCGTGTCGAATGACCAGTCTAACGTTTTTAGGATTCAATCAAACTATTTATTCGTAAAACACATGTACCAAAGAATCATGAATGTGTGAACCAAATCATACCAACATTATTTACTTCTTATGTTTTTAAGGGTGATTCCAGCCTTTGGTCTTTTCTTGTTCCTAGTTGTCACCCGGAGAGTAAAAATGAAGATATTCAAATCAGGTGAGTTTGCGCTATTGCTGTGTGACTGGTACCCTTTTCCTCTTAACATTATGTAAAAGTACTAGTAGGAGATTTCTTATAAAAGTCTATTTTCCTATATTTAAGAAAAAAAGTTAAAAACTTATAAAATTATCCTCATAGCAGATGTCTTATATTTAACTTTTTTTTCATGAGATTTGAACAGTATTTCTCAATATATTATACTATTCACTCCCTATAATTATTAAATTGTATATATAATTTCTTTTGCCTCTCTCATTTGTGTTTCCCATAATATTCACTTTTATTTCATATTAAATCATAAAAAAAATTATTATTAAATAAAATAAGTCATATAAAATATTATTTTAATGATATAGATGGTGATTTAGGGAATCTATTGTTGTGTATATTTGTATAAAAAAGTAAAAAGTAGTTTAGAATTCTAAATTTAAAAAAAACTTATAAAAAAAACTTATGTGAGTGCTCGAAATAAATATATCATATATGCTTGCGCTGATGCAAAAGGAAAAACAGACATGGATCTTAGAATTTATACGTAGCCCAACTGTCCTAGAAGAGAATTCATTCACTAAGCCACACTTTAAAAGTAAACAATAAAGTTTCTAGCTCAAAAGTGTTGCTTCTTAATTCCTTGACTTTTAAAATTAGTACATTTTACTTCCCGCATTGTCCTTGACCGGCTACATCCAAATTTGGCCTAGACTTGTGAGGACTCGTGTCCTAGTCCTTAGAGTAAGAGTTTGGGCGGTGCTTTTGTGGTGCTAAAATCCTGATTTAACCATGTTAATTTTTTGGTAATTTGGAGTACATCAAGAGGCAATGGATGAGGGAGGCCCAAACGGTGAGGTCGACGTGGGTGTGAGGTCGACTTGGGGTCGGTGTTGACCACTTCTAGGTTAACATGGCGATGAAGGATTCACTGGAGTGTGTTTGTGTAGAGTCTGAGGACTTTGCAAGTCCCACATCGGCTAGGGAGGATAACGAAGCATGCCTCTTAAGAGGGTGTGGAGACCTCTCCTAGCACGAGGTCTTTTAGGGTTCCTGTATGGCATTGCCAAGAATAAAATTAAGGATTGGACTTATGTCCTGAACCAAACAATATCGTGCTACGGGGGACTTGGGCTGTTACAGATGTTATCAAAGATGGGGACCGGGTTGGTGTGCCATTGTCCCACGGGGACGTGGGCCTCATAATGGGGGTGGATTGTAGAGTCTGAGAACTTTACAAGTCCCACATTGGTTGGGGAAGAAAACGAAGCGTGCCTCTTAAGAGGGTGTGGAGACCTCTCCTAGCACGAGGCCTTTTGAGGTGCCTGTATGGCACTGCCAAGAACAAAATCGGAGATTGGGCTTAGGTCCTGAACCGAACAATATCGTGCTAAGGAGGACTTAAGCTGTTACAGTTTGGCCGACGTGGAGGCTGGTCGACGCGCATGGAGTATATTTGAGTGTTGGGATCGGGTGTTTGTAAATACAGTATATTTTTCTCTCCATAGTAAAAATACTGCAGTAGCTCCGTGGACGTAGGGAATTTTCCTAATCACGTAAAATTCTCAATGAGCTAATTTTACTTTCTCCTATTTTTATATTTTCTCCCAATAACTAGAGTGTCCTTGCCCTTTTGCTTTGCCTTCTCGAAGTACACAAAATTAATGTGTTAAATGAAATTACCATATATGTGCTGAATTTCTATAGAAGGTACCAAATCAGCAAATCTAGGATAAAAGATCGTTCTAGCTTATCATCGCCCTCCATTACATTAGCTTGGACATAGGTTATGGGTGTTGTGGTTACTATCCTCGTTTAAACTATTTGGTATTTGGTGGATGAATTTGTGGATTTGGTTTTTAGGTCTCATATGTGGCTTGCTAGTATTTGTTGAACACATTATAGGATTAAAATGTTATGAAATTGAATTTAATAATTATCAAAACAATGAATAATTTAAAAGGATTTTTTTAATAAAGTTTTGATTGAGTTTGAAGATGAAAATTTTCAAACTCTTAATGTTTTCTTGAAGTTTAAAGTATTAAAGGAATACTAACTAATTCAAAAGGCCATAAGACTATCAATAATGACTCAATCGGAAATCACTCATAAAAGTGTTTGGTAAGATGGTATTATTTTTGAAAACACGATTGTTTTTAAAAATAATAGGTTTGGTGAATTTAAAACTATTTATGAATAGTGAAAATTCATCTGGACTCATAGTTTTTAAAAAGTCATGTTTTCAAAAATAATAAATGTTCACCAAATAGAAATTCAAAAGAAATTCAAAAATAGATGATGTTATTTTGAATGCTAAAATATTAAAAGTTTTGTATAGTAAACTTACTTTACAAGTCTTTATTTTAAAAACACATGGACTTTTTAAAAAAAGTTTTTCCAAAGACTTACTCATGAAGAGTTAATCAATAAGATTGTGATTTATAATGCTTTCATGTTTATTCAAAAGATATCTTAGTAAACAACAAAGTAAGGCAAATAATAAGTTTAGTAAGTGCAATCTATAACTCCACACTACCCTACTGTTAAACCACTCCTAAATGTTATATGTCTAACATACAAGTGTTATTATAGTGTTATCAATGCAACCATTTAAGGGTAATAACCTTGAAGGCTAGTATTCTAAAATTTGTTTATAAGGATTAAATCTTTGTTGGCTTCTGTTTGACGATCCCTTTAAATGTTGTTATTTTTAAAATACAATTATGTTAGTTTTTAATAAAAACCAAAAATAATATCCTAGAAAGAGTGTCAAAGAAACTGGGGCTTTAGTAACCAGATAATAATAATTATGGAGCTTATGTTTACTTCTATATGCTTGGCTTATGCGCTAGAGATTATGGTGGATCAGATGGTGTCTTCAAAACTTTAATGGGTAATAAAGAAAAATGGTGTTGCATTTCTTAGAATATGAGTTGGACTGATGATATATAGACATTAAACAATTAAACATAATAAACTGTAAATTAAACAATTAACAACAACTTTATAGACATAATAAAGTGGATTGGAGACTAACAATTAAACAAGTTGCAATTAGAGGTTAAACATTCTAACCCTTATATATAATTGATTACTTGGACTCAATGTAACTAACAACTTTCTTTGTGTAATTATTTATAACTGTAATACATCAATTGTGCTCAATCTGTTCATTGTGTTTGGATTGAATTTCATGAGATTTCTTGTTTGTTAATAAAATATAATATATGATTTTAACATTATCAAATATAGAGATTGTTAAGACAAGCCCCAAGGAGTTTACATATGGATTTGATAAATACCAAAAGTCTTACTGAGTCATATATTGTTATGATTCCCTAAGAGGTACTATGCAATGTGAACTTAATTATACGAACGATTTAAAGTGGTAAGAATGAAGACAAAAAAGATTTAATAATGGCACATAAAAAGTCAACAAAAAATCAAGACAACTTTGGGATGACACAGACAAAAGTCAATAAAAGACAATCCCAAACCAATGATGATCAACGGAAGTTAAAGGCTGAAGAGGTCCAAACTTAAACAGAGTGAATTAAATGTTTACATTCAGAGTGCTCTTTACACCCGAATAACTCCTCCGCATTCAAAGAAAGCATCTGCATCCACATCTGGAGAAGGCATTTCCATCCATAGAAGGTTTCTACATTTGTAGAAGGTGTTTGCATTCGAAATAAATCTATATCAATATTTACATATATTAAGACATATCTATAATAGGAATCATACATACCATGTGATATCTAGATATAACGTAGGAATCCAGGAGTTGCATTCCCTCAGTATAGTGTTTGGCAAAATGATATTTGGCAAACAATCCAGACGATCCCAGAATCCCATGAAATTAGAGAGTAGTCGAAACCTTTGGAGTGGTGTAATATTAATGAAAAAAAAATGATCAAAGGACTATGTTCTCTAAATCCTTGGTAGATATTTGACTGATAATTTTTTTTCATGATCATAATTATGTGACGTGAAGTATATCCCTGGAATTTAACAAAATCTAAACCTAATCAAAAGAAGAAAAAAAAACCCCGTTACCCCTTTCTAAGCCATATTGTTGACATGACTGGATGGTATCTGATGGACAAATTTGGGTCAAAATTTCACAGGCTTGTTAAAGAACAGTAAAAGAATACGCTATATGAGAGGATGCACAAATGAAAGTTCATTATGAAATCATCACGAATACGCTATATACGCAATGTACAAGAGCATACTACTAATTCCTGCAATTTAAGTCCTTTAAGAAACTCTAGAGGATAAAGGGAAGGGCAGGCAGGTACTTTTATAGTTTTATGTGCTCACCGCAGAAGTCACGGGTCCTCAATGCTTATTGAAACGAAATGAAAGTTCGAACTACATTATAAAAAGTAACTCACAAAACGGATCTTATGAAAATTATGCACTTAATTAGTGTAACCATATTTTCTCGGTCCCTTGTGATAAAGTTTGTCCTGCCCGCAGGTTTAACCATATGACAAAACAAATTACACTTTCTCCTCATCACTGCCACGAGGGATTTCGGATCTTTTGGTGGTTTCAATAGCTGTGCTCTCTGATGGCTTATCCTCGGTAGACTTGGTATCTTCTTCAGAGGGATCGTAGGTGTGTTTAGCGTTTTCAACCAGTTTCACATCGTCTGTGTGCTTAGCATCTTCATTTGATTTTACATCTCCAGTGTGTGTAGCATCATCAGCTGGTTTTACATCTTCAGTGTGTTCAGCATCTTCGCCAGGGGACGCACCATTGCAATCAGTAGCTTCAGTAGCTTCTACTGGATTTGACGCACCGTTACAATCAGTGCCTTCAGTAGCTTCTACTGGCTTTGACGCACTATTACAATCAGTAGCTTCTACTGGTTTTTCAATGGCAGCCTCATCACTTACTGTGGCTGTCTTCTTTATGGTTCCAACTTTAATGTACTTGCTCATGAACTTGTATTCCCAGTCTTGCAAGGCTTCAAGTTCATATGGGCCGAGACCGGAGATATCCCCAGTTAAATCTTGCTCCTCAAAGGACATTTTAGCAAGAGCTCTGCTAGCATCCTTCCCAGCAAACAGGGCGTAAGGCCCACCAGGTCCATAAAACATTCTGCAAAAGGGGGCCAGTATGGATTAGAAATGATACGAGAATATAAATTAAACATGTATGTATGGGAGAAGCATAACGATTGTCATTCAAAGCAAATGATAGTAGTTCTTCTCAAGTTAAGTTGTAGTTGGAATGAGATTATTATGTGTGCAAATGTACTCATATAAGTAATTTATGACTGATGGAGTGACACAGATAACAAATTTTAAGGTTCCCTTGGCATACAGTGGGCACAAAAGAACTATGCCGCTGTCATCACATACCTTTTCGAAATTTTATTGCATGACATTTGTACTAGAACATAATTTTATTGTTCTCAATCTTTGATTTTACTACAGGTCCACAGCTGCCTTGAGGGTATTATGGAAATGACACTACTATAGGAACTTAATCAATGCTGTAACCCATTAGCTCCAGCAACCTAAGGCCCTCACAGTTCCTTACAGAGGAGGAAAGAAACTGTAATACCAGCTCCTCCACCCAATCTTTCATCTTTAAATCTACTTTTACTGTCATCCCTGCTCAACAATCTCACGGTGTTGGGACTCAAGGTCTTTTCGTTTTGAATCTACTTCCACTGCCATCCCTGCTAAATGATCTCATGGTGTTGAGCCTCGCCAGATATGAACCAAATTCAACTCTCGCTGTCCACTGCCTCGGCTCACAGTATTCACCTAGTTACATGAAGGTTCATCTGGGTGTCAGGTCAATCCTCACCCATGACAGATAGTGTCAATACTGGATTGACGTTTCGGGCCATCCATCATCAAAACGAACATATAAGATGACCAAATAAAGACAAACTAGAGATTAAGATTTATAATCCATGGTATGCGCTAGTTAAAGTTGGCCACAATAAACTCTCCAGGTCCCATCACTGTCTTTCAACCAAAGGAGAAGGGGGAAAAAAAGGCACGCGCGTGCACACGCAATCCAGTTGCAAGTCCTACGTAAAGCATGTTTGTGGGTATAGTTGATCTGGGTCAAAACAATATTTTGCTGGAGAAGTAGTAGGCATGCGCAGCATAACAACGTCGCAAAAACTATATCAATTCACTAAACGCAATAGGGATAGTAATCAAACATTCAAACCAAGTAGAGAATTCGAACCCAACAATAAATTTAATTAGAATCAAAACTCACAAAGCTCAATTAATAAACGTGCAGATTGAATACACACACACATACATGTCCTAACAAAACAATACAAAAATCAAACTTGCGATGATCAAAAGCAGCCAAATTAACAAAGCCCATCAACAGAAAAGAACAAAAAAAAAAAAAAAAGATTACCTGCTTTGAGAAACGTCATAGATCTCGCCCTTGATGGCCATGAGCAAGGGTTTTTTGGGGTCGGAACCATCGTAGATTTTGAGCTCCTCCTCGGTGACAGCGCCCAGCTGCACCGGAGGAGGCAGGGGCTCCACCAGCTCCTCGAGAGCTCTGGGCTTCTTGTTACGGTTGGGTGATACGAAAAGCGAAGAGAGCAGGTAGTAGAAGGCAAACCCCACGGCCGCGATCGTGAAGAAGATGGCCGGAGAGAGGCCGGTGTAGGCCACGATCGCCTCCTTCAGGGTCTCCCAAACCTGCAGAGCCATTTCTTTCGCTGGCGCGTTGTGTGTACACGCGGGAGCGAGAAGAAGCAGACACAGCGCGATTTTCGTTGTGCGTGTATTTGGTATTACAAGTCCTGTGCGAGTCCTGTCTTATATAACGGCACCCACTCTCTCGATTCTCGGGTTTGTCTTTTAGTTTTTGGTTGAACAATTATGGTTTTGAATTTTGAATGCCAAAAAGTTATAAAATACTTATTATTCTCGAAGCTTATGAAATTTTTTAAAAAACATAATGCATTCAATGCGAAAATAACAATTGAAGGAAAACATCACGGTATATATGTCATGTGATTCGCAAAAGGGAAAATATATTTTCATGTGCCTTCGGCGTGTGTGCCATTAAAATAATTTTTTAAATATTTTTATCATATATATAATTAGATATTACTGCTTTTGTTGTAGGAATTAGCATTAAAATTTAAAATACTCTTACGTGCAGTTTTATCACGAGACTTGTGCATTAGGACTACAAAAAGACTTTTTTAAAATTAATTGATTATTTTTTAAAAAAAATATATTATAAAATATAAATATTTTTAAAAATAATGAAATTTTATAATACAATTAAAACTAAATAATTTCGATGCCACGCCTTGTAAATTTCTCATATTAAAATTTTCTGTATAATAACATAGTATTTTATATATTTAAATTTAAATATTTTCTATTATTTTTTGGTGCAATTTGTTTCCCGCACTCATTTTTGGAGTGTGATTTATGATTAATCTGCGATACTTTCTATGGATGCGTATTCAACTAAAATAATGAATGTGGTCAGCTTATTCCATTATTTGCAATAATTTGATTGGACCAAATGGTTAACTAATCAAATATTTGTCCTTTAACATAATTAAAAATATATATACATATCAGTTTTATTTTTTATTAAATAATTACTTGTTTTTTGAAAAGTAAAAAAAGAGGTGAGAAAAATTAAAACATTAAAATATATATATGTTTAAAAAATATTAAATATTAAATATTAAATTTAAAAGAATGTCATTCCTATAATAATAAATTGTTGATTAAAATAAATATATTAATTTTTAAAAATATTTTTATTAAATTGAGCTCTTCAAACTAAATATAAGTTTGAAGGAGTTACACTATATTATTTGAAAAAAATACCTTCCAATCATAATAAAATAAATATATGGAAATAAGGATTTGGAAAATAGTAGCATATTTTCTATGCAAATATGTTTTTATTTATTTAATAAAATAAAATAAAATAAATCATAAAAGTATTCCCACAATATAAGTTATATATTTAATTTTATTTACTGGTTTGTATAGTATTTATTAACAGTTTAGAAAATACTATTTAACTTTTTATGATTATTAATTTTTTTTATTTCTCTTACACTTTTTCTTCATGTTTTCTATAACTTTTACGTTTACTTTATATTAAATTATAAAAGAGTAGTAAATAATAATATGAGTACAATATATTATTTTAATAATATAAAGAGTAATTAAGGAAACCTATTGTGATATATATTTATATATGAAAGTAAAAAGTTATTTAAATATGTAAATTTATGAAAATTGATTTGAAAACTGTTATTAGTATCTCACATTATATTTTCAAAAAACTTTCACACATGGATGCATTAATTAATTATTCACATAAGCTTTTCTATATGTACATTTTCTTATAGTTTGGAAAAAACTTATATGATTTTAATAAAAAAAAAGTCCTCCATCAGCTTTTATAAAATGAGATTTGAAGATATGAAATAAACAATAAATTCTTATATTTGGGGATTCATTATTTTCTTTCCCAAAAAAATTATAGTTTTTTATATTTTGTTGGCACATGTTTTGAATGGCTGTATTAAATAGAAGAGATGGAAAAAATAATAAATACAAATACAACATTATTGTTTTAATAGAATAAAAAAATGATATAAATAATGACATGTAGATTTTTTTTTTTGAAAATGAGTAAAATTTAAGATAAATTTTAGAAAATAAATTTTTAGCTAAAATTTAGGAGAAAATATTAAAAAAAAAACTAAATGTGTATACTCTACTAGCTACATATATTGTAGTTTTAAGTACTTTGCTTTTAAAACAATGGCAAGTAGGTAATATGTGACATGAATCAAGTTATCATCATTAAATAAATTATTTATACATATATTATTTGTTTTATCAAAATCATTATTATGACTTAAGTCATTTTTATGATTTTTTCCCTTTGAAGTGGATTGGCTAAACTTATATTTTAACTAAAATATAGCTAAAGAGTGTTTTCAAAAAAGTCTTATATTACTACAACTAATTTGACTAATGACCGAACGCCTCACAAAATTTAGTCAATTAAAAAAGTCATAAACATGAATTATTATAAGACATAACACATCATAGATTAAACCACATCAATTTCTAGGGTTATTGGACCAAAAACACCCTCAATCCCCAAATTACCAAATTTTCGCTATGTTAATTTATTCTTTAGCCCAAATTTGAGGCGGGAAACCTAAAATAATCATTTTAAACATGATCTTATATCAATGAAATCCAATTATTCCCAAATTTTAGGGTTTGTTATTAAATCTTCCAAAATCCAACAAACTAAATATATTTGATTAAACTAAAAGGATATAGAATCATAAGATTACCTATTTTAAGCCTTAAAGGATTAATTGCATGAACACTTATATTCCGAACCTTGTTTTCCTACTTTCCCTTAACAATACAAATCGAACACAAGAACAAATGTAAATATGCTATGTTTTCCTTTTCCATTATATATATATATATATATTATTTAATCCAATAATAATAATAATAATAACTTCTTATTTAAAATACTATAAAAATCTACTTAATTCATCAAACTAAAAAAAATCATCTCTTGAGGCCCCAAACTCCAAATTGTACTCACTTGCAGTCAGAAGGTTGGTATTGACTACTACATCATCGTTCATATATCATCATCCTCAAATAATAGCTAACTTACAAGACCATTCAAATATTGGTCCTCATAACATGTGACGCCAAATTTTAACCACCTCTTTGAGAATGTACTAGTTGTGCCCATATCCACCATGATAATAAAGTACCAAGGACTTCATGATAACACATCAAATTTTCTTGATGACATAAGCAATAAGTTCTTGATATTGCACTAGTTTATGTAAGTAATAGCCATTAGATAACACACCAGTGACCCTTGTTAGCATTGCAAAAATTCTAGAAGCATTTCTTTATAAGATTAATGATGACATAGTAGTAGCCCTAGTTAACATTACCTAGATAATCTAGAAGGTATACTTAAATATAATATTGATCATGAAAATGACCATAAGTCAATAATTAAGTGACCAGACTTTTTAAGTTGAGTTTAACATATTAAAAAGTGACATAACCACATTAGGTGACATATTTAACTTGCTAGCTATATCAAAAGACTTGGATAACATCACTCATTGGCTAAAAATACACTAATTTTTTTTGACAAATATCATTTCAATAAATCACTTTAAATGATTCAAATAAATTTCATAATTGATGAAATGTTAAATTCATTCATCAATGAACAATATATTAAAGAATTAAAGACATTAAGCAATTTGATTTTGATCAAAAACAATGATGAGAACGTATCAATGGTTTGTGACCATTTAAATAAATCCTATATAAATTGAATGACCTTGAAGATTAAAAAAATAACAATAATGAGCACAATGAACAAGAATTAACATTGTGATTTGTGAACAGTTTGAGATTTGAGAATGAGCATTCACACCAAAGTTAAGATTGAGATTCAACAGTGAAAGAAGTTGATTTTTCAACTTTATTACCTAAAATTTTCTAAATTCATATTTTTTTAGTCGATAACTGTATCATTTCACTAACTTCATTTGGTTAATTGTTTATTTGTTAAGAACTCTCAACGAAGCATTCTTAAAAGACCCTCAAGTTTGTTTATGCTCTTTATCCAAAGTATTGGACTTTGATTAGTCAACTTGTGATATAAAATAGTTAAGTTTTAGTTGACTTGTGAAATAGCATGTAAGTGTTTATATTGAACCATTATAAAATGCTATAGTATCTTCATGTTCTCTTTTGTGTTTATTTTTCAAAATATTTTTTAAGCTATTCATCCCCTCCCTCTCTACCTCACATTATGGACTTACATGTAATTTTCTTAGTTTATACGATTATTATAGGTTATTCATAGAGGATTTCTCTAAGTTAGTAACTCCATTAGTGAGTTTGACTCACAATGAGGCTTATTTTGTTTGAATAAATACGTGTGAGTAACTTTCACACAACTAAAGGCTCATTTGACTTTAACATCAATTCTTGTTTTTCCATAGGAGGGTATTTGGCTTATGATACCTCCATTGTAGGATTAGGTTGTGTTTTGACACATGACAAAAGAGTGATGTCTTATAGATCTTCATAGCTAAAACAATATGAGCAGAACTATTTGACACATGACCTAAAGTTAGGTGTAGTAATCTTTGCCCTAAAGAGATAAAAGTATTATATTGTTAGGAAAAAGTTTTTGGTGTATATGAACTATAGTTTTTGGTGACACATGACCTACGTTCTCCGCATTGCACCGACCCCATCTCCATTGGATACCATACCCTCTGCATCGTGTTGTCTCTCATCCCTACCGGACGCCAACTTCATTGCGTCGTCAACAACTACCAACATCATTATACTGTGAAGACAGGTACTCCTCACTTAGAAAGAATTGTTGGCCTAGAGAGATAAGAGGAAAAGAAATTGTGTTTTCCATTTAAAAAAAGTATATTAAAAAAAGAGAGGGGAACCAGATCCATCATTTATGGGATAGGGAGACGTGTAGAATTATTTAATTCTGCACTTGTGTTTGTTTTTGTCTGAAAATTTTGTTTTTTAGCCGTATTCAGGTGGGAGAGAGATATTATTTGTTTGGCCTTTTTTTTAAAAAAAAAGGAGATAGACACGTGGAGAGGAGGCAACAAAGGTTAAAAAAATTGAAAGAAAAGAAGGTGAAGTTTAGTTCCTCGCATAGGATTTAAAAAAAGCCTTATTTTGTATTTTGTATTTGGTGGATTTATTTTGATCGGATTAGAACCAAGTTGTAAAGACTCGTATTTGGGTAGTCTTGAGAGATAGTCATTCTATGGGAATATAACTATTTGGACGGTAGTGTAGCCGTCAATGTGAGCATTTTGACTGTACTTGGGCCCGATTCCGAGTCGGGGCCCCGTTTGACCCGATTGTTGACTTTTCGGGGTCTATTGGTTGACTTTGCGTTTGAGCGGTCATTTGGGTGTACTAATATCTGTGTAATATTATGCTCGTTATTTCGAGCGTTTTGACTGTAGTTTGACTCAATTTGGAGTTCGGGACCTTGGAGGTTAATTATTGACTGGGTCAATGGTTGACTAGGTCAGTTGACTGGCAAAAAAAAATATAAATAGGGGAAAGAGAGCTTCCACGTTACGTTTCAGCGTATCACGTTTTTGCGTTGGAGAGCTTAGAGAGAGAAAGAGAGAAGGAAGCTTGGAGCCTTCGATTTGGGGCGTTTTGAGCTCGTTCAAGCATCAAGAATCATTCCAGGTAGGTGTTCCACCGATTCTTCACCCTTTTCTTCTTGCTTTTTTTGGATTAACATGTAAGAATTTGATGAAATCATGCAAATTCGTGTTGAACCCTAGAATTTGGGGAAAAACCAATTTTGGGTTGAATCTTGTATTTAAATGCGTTCTGAGGGGTAAGACGTGATTTAAAACCTAAGATATAGTATTAGGTATGAGTTTTATGAGATTCCGGGTTGAATCCAGACGAGAAACAGGTGAAAAACGATGATGAACGATGATCGTCGTGAACTGGGTAGAGAACAGCCGATGAGATCGACTGGAAATTGGAAATTTCGAATGTGCAGTTTCGAAGGTTCGAAGGTAGGTTCGATGTAGTGTAATTTCGAGTGTCGAATGTGAAAATTTCAAGTGTCGTTTCGAAGGTTCGAAGGTACTTCGAAGGGGAGTTTCGAAGGCAGTTCATGGGTACTTCGAAGGTAGTTTTCGAAGGTAGTTCGAGTGTAGGTTCGAGGGTCGAAGGCAGTTCGAAAAGAGATTCGAAATGCAGATTCGAAAATGTAGTTGCACTGGCAGATTCGAAATACAGTTTGACTGGACTGGACCTATTTACATTGCAACCTATACCCATCTACACATTTAAGTATTTATACTTAAGTTACAATGTAAATAACGAAATACCCCCCATTTGGATTCAAAGAAAAATACTAGAAAAATTAATTCCCACTATTTCAAAATGTGAAAATTGGGTTTTAGTGTAAAATTTCGGAAAAACCCAAAAGTTCGTAGTGGTGAATTTTTGGAAAGTGGGGTTAGACGTCTCAGAAAAATCCCCAAAAATCGATTATCTTATTTATGCTATGGGAACCCAATGTCGGGACTTTTGATTTCAAGAAAATAGCTGCTATGGGTACTTCCTTCATAAATCAAGGATTGAGGATTTACTTGGGAAGACTGGCTACAGTTCCAAAGGAAATGTTGAGCATGACATGCCATACTAATGTTAATATGTTGGTGTGAGGTATTGAGGCATGGACTCCGTGACTTGTCTGGGTTCTCACCGTAATGCACCGATGGTGCGATGTGGTTGACATGGCAGGCATATGCACCGATGGCAGGCCGGTGTGGCGACTGTGTCCGGGCATATAGCGCTGTGGTAGGGCTGAGTGCCCTGAGCTGGGATCCTGTTGAGGATCGTGGACAAGCTGTCCCGTGTGGGCAGGCTAGGTCCTGATGTTTGTTTGCGGATCGAGTCCCGATGATTGTGCACACTACACTGCACGAATACACGGAGCATGTAGTATAGACTTGTATGTCCGCATGATGTGGAGTGTTGGGGTCACCTACTGAGCTTGTCGCTCACCCCTACTTGTTGTTTACCTTTTTCAGGTGTGACCCGAGACTAGTGGAGGACTTTCTTCCAGAAGGACGTGCCCACTACTCTGATGTATGATACAGTACTGTATCCTGTATTGTGTATTGGATTATGTTTGTATCCCGGACATGAGTCCGTGGACAGTTATATTTGCATACTGTTTGTGATGTGATGTCTGTATGACTGTTTGACTTATTGTATGCATGATGATGTATGGGAAAGTATAGGATTACCCTTGATGCATGATCGACAGGGTTGCATATTTGAGACAAGACCAGCGGTGTAGTCTCTATTGGTGCTAGTCACCAACCCCTTGACCTTTCGGGTGCAGGCAAGGGGAAGTCATGTACCCGGTTCCGGGTTCCCTGGAATTCGGGGGCGTGACACAAGTAATATTGGTTCCTAAGGTTTTTCAGTTATTCCGGACTCAATTATGCCATCAGTTTATGCATTTGCTTCAAAAATATTTTTTTTATTTTTGTGGAATCCTAAAGAACGATGAATAACCCAAAAGAAGGTGATATGCAACCTTTAACTTCCACCAGTAGTTCGTGGCAAAGAAGTTTAATATCAAATACAAAATTTGATATTGAAAAGTTTGACAGTACAAATAACTTTGGCATGTGGCAATGCAAAGTTCAAGATCTGTTGTTCCGCGATGGATCAGATATTGCACTGGGAGCCAAACTAGTAAATATTTCTAATGAAGGTTAGAACTATGTGAATCGTCAAGCGAGCGGCACTATTCGATTGTGCCTCGCTAAAGATCAAAAGTACTTTGTCATGAAGGAAACTACAGCCTCAACACTCTGGAAGAAATTAGAAGACAAGTACATGACGTAGAGCGTAGAGAATCGACTCTACCTAAAGAAGAAGCTCTTCCGATTTCAATATAAGAAAGGTATTCCTATGATTGAACATCTCAATAATTTCAACAAAATTCTTGTTGATCTACAAAATTTAGATGTTAATATTATTGATGAAGATAAGGCATTATTATTGTTGAATTCTCTCCTTGAAAGCTATGATTATTTAACTACAACTCTGTTGTATGGAAAAGATGAGATTAAATTCATAGATGTTTCTAACACTTTGGTGAATAATGAGTATCGGGAAGATTCTAGGGACTTGACACCAGAAACACTAACTGTTGTTCGGGCAGAGAAGACAAAAGGAGATTTGGTGGCCGAAATAAATCTCACTCAATGTCAAGAGGAGAATCACAAAGACATTTCGCAAAAGATGAATGTGCCTATTGTCACCAAAAAGGGCACTGGAAGAAAGACTGTCCAAACAAGGACAAATCTACTGCAAATATTGCAAAGGATGCCGATGATAAAGAAGACGCGGCGTTCTCAGTTTCACCAGCAGACATTCAATCAGACAAATAGATCCTCACCTCGGGTTGTTCCTACTATATGTGTCCAAACAGGAACTGGTTCACAAGCTTTTAAGAGCTTGACAAAGGAGTTGTGATGATGGGTAACAATAATACATGCCAGACAAAAGGTATTGAAACTATTTGCCTAAAGATGTATGACTGTACAACCAGATAACTAATATAAGTTAGATATGTTCCAGATCTGAAAAAGAGCCTCATTTCAATGAGGGCCTTAGACAATAGCGAATACAAGGTGACCATAGAAGGTGGAGCCTTGAAAGTTGTATGAGGAGCATTCTTGGCGATGAAAGGTACTCGAAAGGGAAATTTATATTTCCTAGATGGATATATAGTCACAGGAAGAGTAGCTGTTGCCAGAAGTGCTATTGATGAAGCACCTGATTCTTCCCAACTATGACACATGTGATTGGGACATGTTAGGGAGAAAGTATTGCAGAATTTGGTGAAACAATGTCTATTGAAAGGAGCTAAAAGTGGAAAACTTGACTTCTGTGAGCATTGTGTCTTAAGAAAGCAGACACGAGTCAAATTTGGAACTGCCATTTACTTGTACCAAGGGAATACTGGATTATGTCCACACTGATGTTTGGGGGCCAACAAAGAATTCATCACTAGGAAGTAAATATTATTTTATTACTTTTATTGATGATTTCTCACGATATGTTTAGTTGTATATGATGACACACAAGGATGAAGTGTTAGACATCTTTCTTCGGTGGAAAAAAATGATTGAAACCCAAACCAGTAGAAAAATCAAAAGACTTCGTTCAGATAATGGTGGAGAATACAAATCGGATCCCTTTAAGTAAATTTGTCAGAAAGAAGGAATAATCAAACACTTCACAGTTTTTGGTACACCACAATAGAACGGTGTTGCGAAAAGGATGAACCGTACTCTGTTAGAGAAAGTTTGATGTATGCTTTCTCAATCTAACCTGCATAAGGCATTCTGGGCAAAGGCTTTGATGTATGACTCTCACATTATTAATCGGTTACCTGCTTTTGCACTTGATAGGAAGACTCCCAAAGAGGTATGGATTGGACAACCTGTTTCAGATTATGAGCAACTGTATATATTTGGATATCCAGTATACTTTCATGTTACAGAATCCAAACTGGATCCTAGAGCCAAGATGTCACGCCCCCATACTCTAAGACTCACAGAACTAGGGACGCGACATCCCCACGCCCACTCCAGGAGTCGAGGGGTTGGAGACTGATCCATTCTTGTACAATACTACAACGGAGGTAGCATGGTACTTACCAATGATCCAACACATCATTCAATCAACCAATAATTAATAGTGCAATCATATTATTGAAATCAACCCAACTCCCCTAAACACAAACGATGTCCAACTATTCAAAATTAATACAACTGCCACGGACCCATGTCCAGAAAAATAGATAATTTAAAAAGTAAACAAGATCATAGAGAAACCTACACCAAAGATGTCCTGACCTGCTCTGCTATGGCTCCACCAGCTACTCCCTACAACCTATGGGAAAATAAAAATAAAGTAGGGTAAGCACAAACGCTCAGTAGGTGCCCCCTATCTCTACTATCCTACTATATAGATTCCTAGGTCTATATGAACAGTGTTTGTTTGTATCAGTGGAGTGTCATACCCTATCACAGCTACATTATATTAAATCACAAGATGAGATATCACATCACAATACAGTTATAATAATTCAATGGTAATTTACCCATCCACGGAATTCCCACTACCAACTCTAGGAATTCCAATCACTACTAAACAGCCTTATATGGGACCTGTGGTGTCCCTAACGACAACCCGCCACATATGAGACCTGGGTTACCAGCCACATAGGAGACCTGCGGCCTCTTGCCATCCCTATGTGGGACCCGCAATTAACCTAATCAATTTCATGACAATTATCCACACCCATAATTAATCGACATCAATTTAAACACAAGATTCACACTCATAATTAATAAACAGGACTTCCAAGAGTCAGAACTCAGTACAACCATCCTACAAACATTTAAATCACCAATCCAATAAATACAAAGCCAGTGGTTAATTGTATACGTATATGTGTATGTTTATTTATACGAATTCACTAAACAGTTAATAATTTAAATTCCAAATACAGCATAGCAATATTTTAATTATGCACTTATAATTACACCATTAATTTTCAATTACAATATATTTTTAAATGCCAAGTAAAACAAAAGAACTATATATATATATATATATATATATATATATAAAACAAATAAAAGAACTACGTATATGTTCTCTAACCTATTATGTTTATTTAGTTACTTGTCTAATAAAACAAAGCACAACAACAAGACCAACCCAACGAGTGGGCTAGTTCACCCTGTTAGCCTAGTAGGGTTGACGAGCCAGGGGTGGCACAGATGCCGCCACCCCTCCACACTTCTCTCTCTCTCTCCGGCGTGCAGGCAGACAGCGACCACGAGACGACAGCGTCGTTGCCTGATCTCTCTCTCTCTCTGGCATGCAGGGACCACGCCGTCCTCGTCTTTATCCTCGGCGCGCAACCACCCCCCCGGTGCGTGACGAGTGACGCCGTTCACTCCTCGCCAGCGCACGGCACACCAACGGCTCAAATACGGCCGCCGCAGATCCGTCCTCTCCAGGCTGGCGTCCGGTGAGCTCTAACATCACGCTCTATAAGGACGGCGGCGCCACCGTCGCGTCCTCCCTCCACGTCCAGACGTTGTATTATTGTTCACCAATATATATATAAATATATATATTTATATACGTATATACACATATGTATGCAAGTAGTTTCAACCTAACCCTCAAATTTTGCGTTCATACAAAAGTGGAATCAAGGAGTCACCTACCTGAATCGTTTCGAATGATCAAGAGAATACTTCTTCAACCCCTGTGTTCCTTTCTCACCAGGCTCTGCGCAGACACAACGTGCCTAGGGTTTCACCCTAGGTTTCACTTTTATACTATCCTATTCTTAGGTTAAATAATAATAATAGAATTATTAATAATTATAAT
Organism: Taxillus chinensis; assembly: GCA_023512835.1. Lineage (NCBI taxonomy): Eukaryota > Viridiplantae > Streptophyta > Magnoliopsida > Santalales > Loranthaceae > Taxillus > Taxillus chinensis. Next base: position 33,141,191 of record CM042087.1, read on the forward strand.
AATAATATTATCTAAATACTAAAATATTCCCATTAATATAATCCCAATATTATAATAACAATAAACGTGATAATCTCATCATTAAAAATAATCAAATACTTAAATTATATTAACAATATTAGCATTATAATCACAACATACCTAAGATAATTATATTAATAATCATAATAATATTCAATAGTGACCTCAAAATATTAAAATCATCATATTAGAAATAATAATAATTCAAAATATTAACGCTAAGATCACTGCTAAATAGACATTTCAAATTCTATTCAGAGGCTTACTTTCAACCTCACACTGGTATGGGTCTTTACACAAGAAAGTTATTTTCTTAGGCTTTAGTGAAGGAGTTAAGGGATTCCGATTATGGAATCTTGATTCGAAGAAGATCGTCATAAGTAGAGACGTTACCTTCGATGAATCTGCAATGCTTAAAAGGGCTATCGCAGAAATGGAGAAAGAAAATCAGCCTTCTTTATAATAAGTGGAGTTTCAGATACCAAAAGAGTCAAAGAAGACTTCTCAGATGGAGGAGTATCATGATGATCACGAGGATATCTCAGTTGAGGTGGAGGTTCCATTACCAACTCTAGAACAACAAGAAGAATCCATTGCTACTCATAGATAAAGGAGAGATATTCGAAAACCGGCCAGATACACAGACATGGTGGCATATGCCCTTCCAGTGATAGAGGGTGATATGCTCACACAGACTGTTTCATGGATCAAGTTCCAACACAACTTGGACTTGATCAATATTTCTCGGAATTGTGCACCTTCGGGTGCCTGACGCCTTAGGGCATAGTGGAGGAACAATGATTATTATGATTGGGTGGAGATTCTTCGCCAAGGTGGAGATTTGTGGAATTTGGATCAGTCAGTGGCCTTAGGCAGCTAGCCGGCGGCCGACGTCAAATATGGTGGCTATGAGTGGTCATGGACGACATCCACCTTTGCGGCTGGAGAAGTTTTTTGAACTTCTCTTCTCCATTCTCTTCTCCTCTCATCTACTATATAAACATATGATCCGCTCTGTAATATGCATGGAAAATAGAAATGGAAAATCCGTGTAAAATTAGAGAGGTGTGAGATTTGTAAAACCCATCCATACGTAGCCTCGCTTTCCACCATGCGAGCTTCCGTTGATGATGGTTAATTTGATGACTCTTTTCTTTAGTTTCCTCCACTTAAATGCACACAGACCCCACTTATGGAAATTGTAACACTTGTCCTTATTAAAAGATAGTTTATTTAGGTGGTATAGTTTAGATAGCATGGGATAGTGATGGCAATGGGGCAGGTTTGGGACGGGTCACCTCCATTCCGAATCCATCCCATCTAAGAAAATAATATTTCAAACCTGACCCGAACTCGTTTAAGTTGAGCCGAAACTTGTCCCATTAGGGTCGGGACAGGTATCCGTTAAACCCGCTATATTGATTTATATATATATATATATATATATATATGTATATATATATGGATTTGGGACAGGTTATTCCATCCCGAACCTGTCTCGAATCCATATTGGGTCGAAAATATTCGCCTCAAACACAATTACACTTATCTCAAACCCGTCCCATTAGGGCCCGAGCGAGTACCCGATATATCCCGTCCTATTGCCATTCCTAGCATGGGACACAAGAAAGCGCTTGTATTTGTAACCGAGGTAGCAATCAACTATTGTTACTTAAGTATCAAAAGTTATTATTCCTATTGCCTCATCTTCAATCCATTTATCCAAACCCAACTACATCTTCTTCCTGTATATCTCAATTTTAAAACTGTCCAGAATTAAGCAAATTTGAAAAATAATGATATATCAAATTCTCTAAATTAGTATAACTATCTCTTGGTCTTTATGAAAAGTGAAAGTCATATAAAGTTATCGACCACATGAGTTTTAGACAATGCTTCCTCTAGGAATAACTGAACATCTAACTTATTCCAAATTTAACAAGTCCATCAAATAAGCAGTTAAACAAGTAATCTTTGTAGAAATCTTCATGCTTTATCCATTGAGATTGATGAACAAGCTCAGTAGTTTGTTCAAAATTATTCAAAAAGATATAGAACACGTTAGGAATTTCAAACCAAACCAAATTGAGTCTTGCATTTAAGCTCCAACTTTATTCATTGATATGCTAGCATCAACAAAATACGAAAAAAAAACATAATTAGAGCAGCTGGACGAGATGATCAAATAGGATGACTTCGAAATTAGACTGTGTTGTAGATGACAGATTTCTTCCCTTCCTTTTTTTTTCCCTTCATTTTCTCTTATTCCTTCTACTTTTTTAAATTCATTTAGACATGGTCATCTCTGCTCATCATCAAACGAACGGATCGCACGCGGTGGCGGGATCGATCTGTGACGCGGCTGGACCAGTTCGGGCGAGGGCAGCGGCCTTCGGAACAACGCCGGGTATGAGCGGATCAAAGGCGATGTGGGTGGGTCTCGTGCAGCAGCGAGCGAAGACCCTGCGCGACGGACGGAGGAGAGACATATAGCGTCGGCGGAGGCAAGGGAAGCTGAAGAGGAAGACCAACACTGTGGAGGGAGAACAAGTGACGCTGCGACGTTGACCAAAGAGACAAAAATGGAACCCTGTGCGGCAACCTTTTTTAATTCAAAACCTGTTTGATCGTATTCTTCTCTCGACAAACAATTAGGTTAAAAGGCTTTTCTGTTTTGTATTTTTGGTTGATTATTAGATAATTGGTTTTACATATAATCGTAGAATACCAAATATATTGTCTCTTTGCTTTTGATATATATATATACCGAGGCCGATCCGCTTATATCATATTTTTATTTATTTAATTAGTTGTTTATAAATTCGTGATAACCGTCTATGATTGAACTGATCTTACTTATTATGTTCATTATATTTATTATCTTAGTATAAAATTTTAGTTTTTATCAAATTTTAACATATAAACATTATTATATTAATACATATCCAAGTGTTAAATAATTTCCACAATGTGTGGTAATGACATGTTGCGCTAACACGGCCTTCACATATATAGAAAACACAGTTTTTGGAGTAAGTTGACGTTGGTGAAGAATCAATACTCTGGTAAAACCATTCCACCCTGATCATTAAACGTTCTAAAAGCTGTGCTGTGTATTTCTTTTAAAGCTCTACAAATTAATTGGTGCCCCCCGGGAAGGAAGCGTTTGGATGGCAATATAATGAAGGAAAGGACTAAAAATAGACGTGTTTGTTTCTGCACTTTCCATTTTCGCCTCTGAAATGTCAGTTTGACAAATTAGTTGTCCGTTGGCTTCAATTCCATCATCAATTCGCGGATATACATGTTGAATTGATGGATACTGGCCAGTGATCGCTTAACAAGACCACAAGAACTCACACATAATCATTAATCATTAAGGAATACAATAATCTAAACGTGATTTACATGGGTACGAAATCAAAGTTTGAAATTTAGTTTTTGCTTTTTTATTTTTTTATGTATAAAAGATGAGTTTATTAAAAAAACACTAATAAATTAAGTTTAGTTAATCATGATTTTAAAAAAATATAATTATTTTTAAAAACGGTATATTTGAATAAATTTTTACTGTTCATAAATACTTTTAAATTTTTTAAAATAATTTTATTTTTAAAATACTATCGAATTATTTTTCTTTTTATTCGGTGACAAGCTAGGGTATAGAATATAGATGATGAGATATAGTGAAATTGAGTCATGGTAATTTTAAATTTATGAGTAATTTATTTAGTTATGAGAAGTCAAATAAAATTTTATAAATTAGAACTTGGTTATTTTTATGATCGTATTTTACTATATAGAAAACACAAGTTTTTTTTCCAATTGAATTATTCAATAATTTTTATTCTAATTTTTTAAATATCATAATTATTCTTCTAATAAAATCTTTCATCAAAATTTATTATTTATCGTAATCTAAGTTTAAATTTAGATTTTCATGTATTGTTAAATATATCCTTATACAAGTCCACTTTTAAAATAAATTTTCATATGTTTATATAATTTTATCTTAAACTAATAAATTAATATATAAAATTTTTACAATAAGTAATTCAAATAGTAAGTAAATATTTCATATCAAATCATTCAAATGATAAATAATTGTCTCAAAATATGAAAAATATTATCACGTATTTTTAATTTAAAATAAATTATATAAGAAAATTTTATAAACTAGTATATAAAAAACAATAGTTTATCTTTTTGTTTTTGAAATATTGGTGAGGATAAATGCAAGACTTTATTTATCATGTTTTGAATATATATATATATATATATGCGAAAAAGATGAGCGGGACAGTACTCATATCTGAAGAAGCGTGAGACCACGAAGAGAGGTGGACTGGACAAAGACAAAAGGCTCGTCTTAAACCACGTAATGCATGTTGGCTACAGCTCCCACGTCCACAGCTTCCTATTCTTTAAAATGAGGTACAAAAACGACCACCTTTTCCATTTATTACTTTATCAATCTAAAATCACAAATCCCTTCTACGGCCCATCAATTTCATAAAGAAGAAGAAGAAGAAGAAGAAAAAAAACAGATGCAACACCCTTAATGAGAATCCATGCGGGTAGGTTGCAGCGTGATAGCTATAGATTGATAGTGTACCCTATCTCGATTGTTCATAGGCCACAGAGAGACGTCACATATCCCAAGACCCTTCTCTGAGGTGTGACCTTAATTTTTGTTTATGTCTTACGAAGTTTTGTATGAATGGTAAATGGAAATAAGCTTCTCCCCAGAACCTTTTCTGGAGAAACAAACAGACCGAAACCCAGAAAGAAAAGGAAAAGTGATAGTAGGGGAAGATGAGGAAGAAGAAAAAGCCCGGTGCGAGTGGGATTTCAATCTCTCATCCACCGTGGTTTCATCGAGCTCCGCCGCCATCGCCAGCTCTGATGCGGTGGGCGCGATTGAGTTCGACCCGTCCGACCGCCACTTGGCCACCGGCGGCATCGCCCGGAAAATCCGGATTTATAGCACCGAGGCTTTGTCGCCGCCTCAGGAACCAAATGGCTGCCCCACCAGGTTGGACAGCAATGGCGCGTGCGAGCGCTGCATATGCGCGCCTGCCAAGCTCAGCAGCCTTAAGTGGCGGCCAGACTCCGGCGGGCGGGTCATTGGATCCGGCGACTACGACGGCGGCGTCCTCGAGTACGACATCGAACGAGGAATGCCGGTTTTCGAGCGCGACGAGCACGGCGGGCGGTGCGTCTGGAGCGTGGACTACTCGGGCTGGTGTCCGGTCCTCGGCGCCTCCGGCTCGGACGACGGCACCATGCAAATGTGGGACACGAGGTGCAGCGCTGGCACGGGCGTTGCCACGGTTCGCCCCGGGGGTCCGCGGAGCTCCGTTTGCTGCGTCCAATTTAACCCGTTTGGTGGGGCATTGGTGGTTGCCGGGTCGACGGATCGGAAGGCATACGGGTACGATGTCCGGATGATGTCGGGTCCGGTTCTCGTGTTCGACGGGCACCGCAAACCCGTGACCTACGTTCGGTTTCTCGATTTTCACTCCATAACAACGGCTGGGATCGACGGGTGTTTGAAGTTGTGGAACATCGAGCTGTCGGGATTGATTCGGACCTACCGTGGGCACGCCAACACCCGAAACTTTGTCGGGCTGTCGGTTTGGAGAAACGGAGGCCTGCTCGGGTGCGGGTCGGAAAACAACCAAGTTTTTGTGTACGATAAGAGATGGGGTGAACCAATATGGGTCCATGGGTTCGGACCGGAAGGTGGATCCGAATTCGGGCATGGGTTTGTGAGCGGGGTGTGCTGGAGGCAGGAGGGAGAGGACGAGTGCATGCTTGTGGCTGGCAGATCAGATGGTGCTTTGCAGGCATTTGTAGGCCAAAGAAGGCCAGGCGCAGTGTCGTAGGTTTCTTTAATGTATTTGTTTTATAATTATTACTTTGCAATCAATGGACTTTACTCAATTGTGGGTGCTTCTTAAAATAGGAAAAGTCAACTAAAAAAATCAAATGGCTTGAATTATAAAATGTCAACAAATTCATATTTAAAAAAAGAAAAAAAATAAGCGAACCAATGGAATATTTGTAAAAACGAAATGCAGTTTTAGCTATTTATCAAAAAGAAATTTAAGAAGTTGTAGTGTGTGTTTGGTAAGTATCTATTATTTCTTAAAATATGATTATTTTAAAAAATCACAAACTTAAATGAATTTTTATTATTCATAAATAATTTTAAATTTATTGAATTCATTATTTTAAAAAATAATTATATTTTTAAAAATAACTATTTTTCAACACTATATATCATGCCAAATGAATGAATGAAAAAGCCTTTATCTATATTTTTACTCACGGATGAAACATTTCTTGTGATTTGTCTCATTCCACCAAGATTAGAATACTATTCCCAAATAATCTCATTCTTGGTTCCCTAAGATTCTTACAATTTCACTCTTGCATTTTGTGATTGGTGTTTTGCAATCCGGTCCAAGGGTGGCAATGACTTTGTCTAGTGTGTTGTTATTTCGGATGTGATTAATTACTAATTATTATTATTATTATTATTATTATTATTATTATTAAAGTGATATCATTTGAAACATAAAATTAACAAAAATAGCTTTTTGAAGTATAAAAGAGTTCACTATATATATGCATGTGAGGAATATGAGTTTTTTTTTTTTTGGTTCAATGATGGCTTTTAATGAAATTTATAGAGAACATTATTTGTATAATTGTTAGATATATGGTGTTTTCTAGGATTAGAATGGTATAAACAAAACACAAATTCCAAATAGAGATTCAAGTAGCAGTCATACCTGTTAGAGCCGAATCGTGCAAAATCAAAATAATATATTATTCATTAAAGTTTTTTTTCCCCGTGAAATGAGAACAACTTATCTAGAATAGAAATGTTAAGAAAATCAAGAAAAAGAATAACAAAAACAAGTTCTCAATCAACCACAGGTCCAGAGGTTTATCTGATACTTTCATGGGTACTTATGTAGTCCTAGGAGGATCATCAAGTGCTTTTCATGTGGACAAAGCGAACACACAGTAAATAAATTGACAATTAGCATTTGGATAGATTATATATCCGGTGATGCTTAAAAATTACAATTTGTACAATTACACATTAAGATTAATTCAGCACCAACCCAAATGGCATGTGTTGGACCTTTACTTATCCGGATTGGACATTTGGATTTGGATTGGACCATTATTTAAGTCCTCGCTTGAACACTTTAATTTTTAGGATTTCTCTTAGATCTTAAGAAAATTAAATTTAATTTTAAAGTTTAACAAATGACTTAACAAATTAAAATAAATTAGAAACTCTAAGCCCTTAGGAAAATAACGCAACATGCAATTAACTCCTGGACTTAGCTCCAGCAATGTAGATTATTCTTTAGGTAACCAACTGCAACGCAAAGTTAGTTGGCGGTGACTTTGTATTTTTTTCATCACCATTCAAATGAAGGTTCATGGAACTATATCCCCGAAAGCGGGTTTTTCCTCGGACGAAATTCGGTAATGACAGTATGCAATGTCAATCTTATAATCAATAAGAAATATATCCAATATCAAGTACACTTGTCATATACTTCTGTTCGAAAATCAAATAAAAGGTGTAAAATAAAAATAAGAATAAGCAAACCTAAGGGTATACATATTAGATATTTGTAAGTCTGCCCAAGTCTCCAAGTCTCATAGTAGCTGTTGCCTAGCCCCTTTTGGCACCAGAAAAATATATGTGAAATGTAAAGTGAGCATAAAACTCACTATGTGATCTACAACTATACACTTCTCCTACAAGCCAACTATACCTAAAATTTACATGTTATATATATGTATGTGGCAGTGTAACTGATCACTACAAAATTTGTCATTAAATTTGCATTTAATTTATGGACTTTAATTTAATATTTTATTGAATTAATGCATTTTTATAATAGTTTTCCCCAATTTTAATTATTTACTGTTTTATTCACTTTTATAGATTTAATATTAATTTTGGTGGTTTTTAATGTTAAATTGATTATTCTAATTTTAATATTATTTCTTTGGGCTTAATTGGTAATTATACTAAGTCATTTTTGAGTCAATTGAATTATGTTTTTGTTTTTATTTTAATGTTTTGTGTTTTACTTTATTATTATTATTATTATTATTATTATTATTATTATTATTATTATTATTATTTGTTTTTGCATGTTACGTAGGAAGGTTGGAGTCCATAAAGAAGTCAAAGAAGAAAGAAATTGATGTGGGTATTACGTGTGGAGAGAAAGATTGCATGGAATTTGGACATGAATTGCTTTATTGCATGGAATTGATTTAATGACGGTAGGAGGCTATTCTAAATTTGACGATGACGGTTTAAGGGATTATTTGGTTTCCATATATTTTGATAGAAGCCTAGCACCTATATATATATATTTGGAAACGGACGAAGCAAGGGGCGCCGTCTTCACCCATCACGCGAACCGATTCATCCATCTCCAACGCTCCATCTCGCACGACATCACCACTCCATCTCTCCAATCACCCAGCGCCGTCATACTCCATACGCCTGGATCACGCATGCACAGTGTCGTCTCCAGCGTCACTCCAGCCCAACCATTCACGCAGAAGTATTGCAAGCAGGAATTAAACAAAGATAACGAGGTGAATATTGGAAATTCGAATTGAGTTCAAGACCGGATATTTATTGTTTGCAGCCTATTTTTCTTAATTCTATTTTAATTCTGCTGTGTTAATTTTTCCAAACAGATTTGTGATTTTTCGACCCATGGAGGGGTAAGTATTTTGTAATCGGTTTAGTGCAACACTTTGGATGCTTGTTTTGAATTCATGTTTTAATTTTTAATTTGATATTTTATGTGCTATGGTTTGCAATTCGTTCCTCTATCTGTTTTAAATTCTTTGCAATTAATTTGCGGTTGTAGTTAATTGTGGATTGTTTAAAGCATGATTTTTAATTGTGATTAATTCGCGGTTGCGGTTAATTAATTTTGAGATGTGAAGATTATTATTCGTAGTGAACGGTTTGGTCTTCCGAATGCAAAACATAATCGTTGTTAGGATTGATACGAGTTTAAATCTGATTTCTAGTGCGAATTCATAATTTGGTTGTATTCATGGTGTCTTGGTGCATTTGAATTATGGGGCCATAATTTATCTAATTTATCTTTTGGGATAGTGATAAACAGCATTCAGGTGTGAAGTTAAACCGGTTACATTCTTTAATTAATTGAATTTTGTAGTTAAAAATCTTTGCTTTAATTAGTTTTAATTTCACACAAAACCTTCCAATTCTCTAACTTAGCTTTTCTTTATTTTTCTTGAAGAATTAGTTGAATTGAATTTTATAAGTTCTCCAGTTAGTGAACGACCTATGTTAGCCCTATACTATACTTAGTTTAAATTTTATTTGAAGTGCGTGTGCGATAAACGCTCTATTTCAAATTGGCGCTGTTGCCGGGGAGGCTAAGATTTTGATTTAACTTGTTCTTTATTTTTGTTTCTATTTTTTTTGTAGGTTTCCACTTTTAATAGTTCTTTATTTTTTATTTCTATTTTTGTTTAAGGTTTCTAACTATTTTTATTAGTTTCCTATTTTATTTTTGTCAATTTCCTAATCTATTTTTATTAGTTTCCTATTTTGTTTTACAGGTTTATTATTTTTATTTTATTTTCTTTTTTTAACAGTTTCCTATTTTGTAGGCTACCTTATCTCTAACAAATTCTTATTTTATTTTCTTTCCTTTTATTTTTATTTTTATTTTTTCTAACAGTTTCTTATTTATTTTTTTTAACAATTTCCTGTTTTGTTTTTCTTTTCTTTTCTAACATTTATTTATTTAATTTCTTTTTTGAAAAAGTTTTGTTTTTTTAAGTTCCTTTTTCCAAAAAAAAAAAAAAAAAAATCCCTTTTTTTTTTTTTTTATTGTAGGTTTCTAAAGGGGACAAGATGAACTTTCAAGAATTTGGTGAACAAAGCATACCTACTCCATGGTGGGAACAACAGATGAGGCACCCCAATCCCAACAGTCCTTTCTTTACAAACTCGATGAGGTGTCTACAATGTTACAACAAATGCTCTCAACTCTAGTAGCAAGTCAACCAGTACCAATGTGAGTTTCTCCATACCAGCCATATCAGCAGCAAGCTCCCGTTGCACAAACTTATTACCAAGAGTGGGAGGACCATCCAAATTTCAACTATCCACAAAAGCCTCCACATTGCATGAAGAGTGGCTATATCAGCAACAACAAGCAACCCCTTCTACTGATGACCTTATTCAGCAACTGCTAAAGCAACAACAACTTGTTACTATTCAAGACCAATTAGAGAGGCAAAGTGAGGAGATGCATGAGATCCAGACTTGGCTACACCAAATGAAAGCCACCCTCCATGAGCTCAAAATTCAAAAGAAAGAGGAGAGTGTGTTTGCCGAAGCTATCCCAATGGAGCCTCACGAAGACGAGATGGAGCCACCACTTGAGTTTTTTCCCTATACTTTAGCAGAAAGTGGCCACATTCTAGTGCCCACTGCCACATTTGTATTATCTGAAGAACAAGAAGAAGAGGCATATATTGAATTTTTCGAAGAGGAGATTCCACAACCAATCACTCCAGAGTTCGAGCACACCACTGAGTCTCCTTCCTATGAATTCTTGGAGGACAGTTGTCCACCTTCTATCACTATTGCTACTTCTATGCCACATGCAGATGAGGCACACTATTTCCTTATCCACAAGAACCACATGAAGACTTGAATTTGTCCATTAGCAACAATTCAAGTGTAGGAGAGTTACTTGAGGATATTGTCCCTGTTGTGGAACATACTGTTGTAGATACCTTGTTTAGTGAGCCTGTGGAGTTTGTACTGCCTTATCACCATCATTTATTTGCAGTGAAGGACACTATGTTTGTGAAGATGTCCTCAAGTGTGCACTTTGAAGAGTTCAAATGGCTACCACCACCAATTCCTTATCCTGATGTGGTCTATGAATGTGCTAAAGTGTATACTGCAAGGATGAAAGCCTATCATTCGATCGTTGAGCCTCGTTTGAAGAAAGCCCATCAGGTTGTTTCTTTCCTTCTCATTTATTGTTCATTGTTCATTTTTAGAATTGCATTCCATGTCTATAGCTTCTATTTTTGGGTTACATTGAGGACAATGCAACATTTAAGTGTGGGGGAGGGAACACCTAGCTTAGTTTAGTTAAACATTGTTTTTGTGTTTTCATTAGTTTATTTTTGCTTGTTATTGTGTTTTTATTTAGTTTATTTAGTTATTTATTTATTTTAAAAAAAAACTAAAAAGATTTTCTTTTGTTTTTGTGTGCTTTATTTTTATTTATAGGCTGCATGTTTTTAGTCTTGAACTTGATTGACACTTGAATTTTTGGTAAATCCTTGAGTACTAATGATTAGTTCCATTCAAGTTTATTTGATTGTACAATATTTGAATAATGATTGAGAATCTTGAATAGTTAGAGTTAAGTTGTCTAGTATAGATATATATCTTGTACAACTGAAATTTTGATGCTTTAATATTTGATTAATTCATCTTGATTTTTATGCCTTCATTGGGAAGTGCAAGCATGTGAGAATCATGATTCTAGCTATTTTTGAGTTATGCTTGGATTTTTAATTCCATGAGTCGTGAAATACTGTTTATATCATTACATCTATTCATGCCAATACTTGAGTTTTTCTTGCATTTGGGTTTTAATGAGCTAAGCTTGTGGATATAAAGTGAGATAAAGAAAAGAGTGAATAATCCATCAAGGGAGAGCATAAAATGCAACTTTGTAAGGTTATTAATTAAAAGAAGAGCGTTATTGAAAAAGGTTAGCCAACTTGCGATGTTATATCACTCGGAATTTATCCTGAAGGGCTTTTAAACTTGGTACCCTAAGATCCGCCATAATCTGGGAGCTGCCGGATGATTCCACTACATGGGTGGTATAGATAGTTATTGTTAAGTAAGTTTGGTTGCCTATTTAAAAAAAAGAGTGAAAAAAAAAAGTGATTGGCCAATCCATTGTATATATCTTGTTTAACTCCAATAATCTTTACCTATTTGTTTCACTCCAAGTATGTGTATGAATGATAGCATGATATTTAGAGTATGGAATAACTATGGTTAACTTTTGAGTATGCTTAATTTTAGTCAGCTGATTGATAATTGCATATTTGTGTGACTTGATTAAGTGTCATGAATGAGAGATGGGTTGAAAGAATAAAAAAGTTGATGAATTTTTAGTTTCACACACTCACATCTATACTGGAACTTAATTGGGGATATTCTAGTGGTTCTCTTTGCATATTTGAATTTGCATGATTGAATAATCTTTATTTTGGTGCTTAATCTTAGTATTTGTTCGAGGACGACCAAAGTTCAAATGTGGGGGAATTTGATCACTACAAAATTTGTCATTAAATTTGCATTTAATTTATGGACTTTAATTTAATATTTTATTGAATTAATGCATTTTTATGATAGTTTTCCCCAATTTCAATTATTTACTGTTTTATTCACTTTTATAAATTTAATATTAATTTTGGTGGTTTTTAATGTTAAATTGATTATTCTAATTTTAATATTATTTCTTTGGGCTTAATTGGTAATTATACTAAGTCATTTTTGGGTCAATTGAATTATGTTTTTGTTTTTGTTTTAATGTTTTGTGTTTTACTTTATTATTATTATTATTATTATTTGTTTTTGCATGTTACGTAGGAAGGTTGGAGTCACTTTGGAAAATTATGGTGTGGGCCCATGAAGAAGTCAAAGAAGAAAGAAATTGATGTGGGTATTACGTGTGGAGAGAAAGATTGCATGGAATTTGGACATGAATTGCTTTATTGCATGGAATTGATTTAATGATGGTTTAAGGGATTATTTGGTTTCCATATATTTTGATAGAAGCCCATACATATATATATATATATATATATATATATATATATATATATATATATATATTTGGAAACGGACGAAGCAAGGGGCACCGTCTTCACCCATCACGCGAACCGATTCATCCATCTCCAGCGCTCCATCTCGCACGACATCATCACTCCATCTCTCCAATCACCCAGCGCCGTCATACTCCATACGCTTGGATCACGCATGCACAGTGTCGTCTCCAGCGTCACTCCAGCCCAAGGATTCGCGCTCACCTCCATTCACGCAGAAGTATTGTAAGCAGGAATTAAACAAAGATACCGGGGTGAATATTGGAAATTCGGATTGAGTTCAAGACCGGATATTTATTGTTTGCAGCCTATTTTTCTTAATTCTGTTTTTAATTCTGCTGTGTTAATTTTTCCAAACAGATTTGTGATTTTTCAACCCATGGAGGGGTAAGTATTTTGTAATCGGTTTAGTGCCACACTTTGGATGCTTGTTTTGAATTCATGTTTTAATATTTAATTTGATATTTTATGTGCTATGGTTTGCAATTCGTTCCTCTATCTGTTTTAAATTCTTTGCAATTAATTTGCGGTTGTAGTTAATTGTGGATTGTTTAAAGTATGATTTTTAATTGTGATTAATTCGCGGTTGCGGTTAATTAATTTTGAGATGTGAAGATTATTATTCGTAGTGAACGGTTTGGTCTTCCGAATGCAAAACATAATCGTCTGCATCAATAATACAGCATTGAATGCTGCAATCAATGCAATCCAGCCAAATCCTTTAAAATGTAGTCCTCTGTTTGGGCGAAAAAGGGGGGTTCGACCAAGGAAAAAAGGGGGGAGTTCGGCAGAGAGGAAAAAACAGAGTTCAGCCCCAGAAAACAAAAAAAAAAAAAAAAAGAAAAGAGAGAACGCCCAGATTACGCCCAAGCTCTTCCTTTTCCCCAACGTCTTCACATTAAAAAAACGCCCAAGCTCCTTCCTAAGAAAATGCCCCAGTCCAGAGATCAAAAACCCACGAAAATCAAAGAAAATCCCAGGAGTCTTCGTTCCAATCTCTCTCTAAAAAAAAACAAAACAAAACCACGAAAATCCCAAAAAAATAAATCCCAAGAGCCTTTCTCCAATCCTTCCCCACTTCCAGTTCACCTCCGGCATCAATTTCAGACTCCGATTAAGCTCCGGCACACTGCACAGGCATGGGTTCACAGCTTTCCACTGAATTTGGAGGTTCGTCCAGCACCACCGATGCCAGCAGGAGAACTCGGACGTGGTGATCTTTAGAGTTGGTTCACTTACCCTTTTATTGTTTTCTCTTCCTTTTTCTCGCTTATTTGTATTTCATTTTATTTTTGTTTCCTCTCTTTTAACGTTGTAATCATTTCTATTTTGTTGGTTTGTTTTGTGTATTTTGTTATATATACTTGTAATATGTAAACAGTAAAAAAGGGCAAAAAAGAAAAAAAAAAGAGAGAGAGAAAGCTAGAAAAAAGGGGAGCGCAAAAAAAGAGATGAAAAGAAAGAAGAAAAAAGAGTGCTTTATTTTTGCTTATTTATGGATGTCATAATCACACACTCCACGTTTATTTTTTTTTTTGTGTTCATTACTTTGATATGCATTTGTAACAAGCGTGACTTTGGGTTTTCAAAACAAAATAAAACAAACAAAACGTTTTTCTAAAAAACAAACAAAAAAAAAACAAACAAAACAAAAACAAAATAAAAAACAAAACAACAATAAAAACAAAACGTTTTTTTAACAAAACACAAAAAACCAAAAAAAAATGTTTTCTAACCCAAAAAACCAAAAAAAGGAAAATAAAAAAAACATATTTCCATTTTTTAGGACTTTAATTTCCAAAATAAAACCAAAAACCAAAACAAACCTTTAGGATCTCATTCCCCACTTCAAACAAAAAATCAAAACTCTTAGGATTCCCTTTAGAAATTTAGGATAAATCCATTTTAACCATGACTTTAATAAATAACTTAGTTAAATAAAAATCATAGACTTTTTAGGAAATCTAATCCAGTCGTGGCAGTGCAAATAAAATAGAAAACTTCCTCCTCCGAAAATAGATACCGAAAGGGCATTGTAGGGGTGCTAATCCTTCCCTATACGTAACCAACTCCCGAATCCTTCTCTGATAAC
This sequence comes from Taxillus chinensis, assembly GCA_023512835.1. Classification (NCBI taxonomy): domain Eukaryota; kingdom Viridiplantae; phylum Streptophyta; class Magnoliopsida; order Santalales; family Loranthaceae; genus Taxillus; species Taxillus chinensis. The sequence goes on from CM042087.1 coordinate 33,156,276, forward strand.
GCAGACCACACCTTTAAACTACTCAAAGTAGAGGGTATCTAACTGTACCCCAAAAACAGTTGGTGGCGACTCTGAATTTTTTCACCATTGGTTTAGTTTGAGCTCACCCCAAACGAGCCCGGCCGAAAACCAATGATGACAGCAGGTCTTGAGTCCCACTTTTGAGAGCATTTTTAAAATAGAAGTTGAAGCCAATAAAAGGGTTGCATTGTGTCATTAGAGAATTAAATGGGCTCTTGGCTTTGTTGAAATAATAATAAATTACCAAGAAAATCAAAATTTGTTTTAGAGGAACAATTTTTTTGTTTCCAATGGTGATTCTATGTTTGAAGGTGTTGCTAAGACTGAATACAACTACTTTTATTAAAATTAAGCTTTTTTCTACTTATATTCAAAAATATAGTGAGAAAAAATGATTCCCATAATAATATTTTTAAGCTTCTGTCCACATTTGCCCGCAAAAAGTCTTATGTCAAACCAAAATAAACACCACCAAGATATTATGACATTTTTCTCTATCTTATTTTTTTTCATTGTGTAATTTCAACCCTTTTTTTTCTCAAATATCAGTTTTTTTTGTTTGACTAGTAAAATATTATCAATATGTTGCTTTCAAGTATTCAATGCAGATTATTATTTTAACCATGAAAAGGATCAAATTCTACTAAATAGTAATACATTTTGGCTTTCCTTTTCTCTTCTCATGTCGAGCTCAGCACAGATGGAAGAATATTGGTCAATGAAACTGTTTACAAAGGATTAAATCCCCTTGACAGTTCAACTTCCACCCTTAGTTAGAGGATGGATGGAAAGATTTGTCTCAATCCAGGGATGAGGAATCCTACAGCCAAGACATGGCATTCAGACCTCCATTCACTTTTTAGTTATTAATGAGAATTTTACCTCTTGATTTTGTGACTTGTGGTCAAACAAATACCTAGCTTTAGTGTGGCAATACTTTAGCATTTGTTAATATCATTTCACAAACTTTAATAGTGTTTTAGTTGATTAGCTGTAAAGTTGGATTTTGTGCAAGATTGAATTGTCATGTATAACTAGGTGATGCTTTTGTTGATTTGGCAGTCTTCTTAGGGATCCTTCCTACGTCATAAAAAATAAAGGCCACCCAATGTATCAAATCACTGGATAGGTGATGTTAGCTTCCTGGAATTTGTTAGCCACATTACAAAGAGTTCTTGTGACATTCTCAAAGCTCATTTTAAGGTGACTGGCACGAGTTCCATTTTGGAGAAGGATAAGCATTGCCTTTTCTTGCTTATATTGAATATAATCTAGATGGGTTGTTTTAAATGTTCCCCCTTTTTCCTCTAAAAAATAAATAATAAAATTCTAATGTAGGAGGACCTGCCTAGTGATCAATGGAAGTTGATTCAAAATCTAAAGATAATCTTTAGGAAATTTTGGGGTTGATAGCAAAGTTTTCAATTGCATTGTGGTGTTACTTGTATAAGAGAGCCGCAGTCCAAAGGTTCCTTACATTCTTTGGAGGGAAGAAGTTGCAGTTTCTTGAGGCAACCTTGTCGTGAACAGGGATTACATTTGAAACCAAATTTCCATTTTGTCGATTATATAAGGCCCAGGACACGAATTATGTTGATTGGAATTTTTAATGTTTGATGAAGATTAGCTACAACCTTATCAAATATTTATTTCTTGAAGTTATATATTTAATGGATGTTAGGGTGTAATGTTAAACTGCTAAACTGCCAAAACTAGTTCAAATCGACCTGCCAAAATCATCAATTTATCAAACCGTTGAAACCGAACAAAAATTGGTTTGGTTTGATTTGAAATCGAATAATATATCGATTTGTTTTAGTTTGCGATTTTAAAACTACTGTTTAAACCGAATTGAATCGAATAATATTATTATTTATTTATTTATTTTTATTTTATATTTTGAGACTTATTTATTTAAGATTGTTTATTAATACTTGATGTGTTTGTTTGTAATTATATTATCTAATTTTGAGACTTATAATTATAAATTTAACATATATTAGTATTAATATGCTTATACACTATTTATTTTTTTATTTTACATCATTTCAACTTTCAATAATTTAAAAATTGATAAAACAAATTGACTCAAACTAACAATCTTTGAAATTGCATGTTCAAACCGAACCAAACCAAATCGAATCAGTTCGGTCCAGTTTAGTTTGATCCAAGCAACAGGTTTGGTTTGGTTTGAATTTATCCAAACTGAAACACATCAAATTGATTTAAAAAATAGCTTAAACTGATCCAAACGAAACCGATTTCACCCCTAATGGATGCAATTATGGTCTTATTATCACAAGATTAGGGTTTTCACGCATGTGACACTTTGTCACTCTAGCGAATGTTCCAAGTAAACCAAACTGATTGGGGCACACGTAGACTTTAGTTCTCGATCAGTTTGTGTAGGGATAATCAAGTTTCCTTTTCTTCGTCAAGTCCTAGACTTGCAGGGTACTCACCGCATTTTATCGGGTTGGCACGTTTAAACTCCGAAGGGGCTCCATTGATTTCCCGCATTGCGCTTTTTGTCTTACCCCTCCTCAAGTACCATGCACTTAGGCCACTTGGGAGATGCTTGCTAACACCATGCTGTTCGAGGTGTGACATCCTCTCTCACTTGATTCTCGCAATGCTCTCGTTGCATCAAGCTGAGTTCGGAGAAATCAAGATCATTTGGCACGCTTCTTATGACTCCCGCAATGTCACTTTGTCCCTTCCACTTGGGCACTCCACCCTTGTATGTCTGCCAATAACTTTAGTGGATGTGATGCGTGCAAGACCTTCACCTAGTCGACTCCCATCTCTTAGCGGCTCCCTCCTTGTTCGAGTAACAGGGACCATGCATGTTGGTCACGAAAGTGTTTGGCGAACATTTTAGATACAGGCCGCAACCGCTTTAATAACACTTTGTTACGGGGTCAGGATTTTCACCCGTGCGGTACTTCGTCACCTTAGTCGATTAAGATGTCTTGAATGATTATATTTACTTGTCTGACGAGTAGCTTTACTTGTTTAACGAGTTAAATTGATCCTTTGGCGAGTTAGTCATTTTACGAGTAGCTTTACTTGTTTAATGAGTTAAATTGCTAATACTTGGGAGAAACTTTGAAGTGTCAATCTTCCATCCTTTTGCTCTTTTAACTCTTGTGTTAACATGAGAGCTTCAACAATTGCTTTTGACCACTTTAGACATTATTGTTACCAATTCTAGCTAGATGAAGTCAATGATGCTTGATTCAATGGAACTTATAAACTTCTATTTATGCTTAGATAAAGTAAGTTGATGGTGGGTCGAAAATTATAAAGCCATCTAATGTATTGAGTAAAGAATATTATTAGAGTATTAATTTAGTTAATAAAATGTTATGGTATTCAAGTAGTTGACAACTAGGGAACTAATAGCTAAGGTTTTCTTAGGAGTTTAAGTTATAACAAAAAAAAAAAAAACACAGGCTAGCCTAAAGGCAACTCTCACCATGGGCGGGTTGGGTTGGGCAAGCTAATATCTTACTTGTTTAACCGCGAGCCTAAATAAACTAGGCCCATTTAGGTTATAGCACACACAAGTTTGGCTCGACTTGCCCATTTCATAATCGTATTCTTTATAAACTTGAACATGTGACCTTCCTTCCAAAAAGCAAATATGCTACAACTAAACTAAAAACATATTGGTATTTAATAGTTGTGGAGTTCATAATAGTCCATAACTTTAAACAATGATCTTAAACAATTAGAATTGTTTGCACATGATTTATATTAACAATTAGATTTGTATCCAATTTAATAACAGAAGTAATATATTAATGTAATATTTCCTATTTTGGCGGTTAAATTTGTATTCAACGGTGTATAATATATTTTCATTTAACTGTAATACTTTTACGATAGTAAAGTTATACTTAAATAGAAATTTAATATTAAACATTAAATACAAATTTAACAGGTCATTGAAAGTATTTTAGTATTGCATTCGATATAAGACCTTAACAGTCGATCAAGGGATCAATGGGCTATTAGTTATCGGTAAGTTCACACCAATGAGGGGTTTACTTCTATGGTGTTTATTTCTGATGGCAATGGAACAAGTTTAGGTATTGCAAGAAATTGAAAGAGAGATTAGAGGGAATTACTTATTGTTGTGTAGAGAAGCTCCAATCAAGTGTTATGTGCTGCCCTATTACCCTAGAGAATGAGAGAGGACTCAAATGATATAAAATCCATAAATAAATATCCTACAAATAAATAAATTTATAAAATCCATATATCCTGCAAACGAAAAAAAAGAGAGTAGACATTATACATGTATTTTAAATAAAATTTAATTTTATAAAAGTTATAATTTTATAAAAAAAAAATAATTTTAAATTATATTTTATTTTACAAATCAATGTTTAAATTTCTACTGCATGGAAGTTGTTTAGTATGTATATTCATTTTTGTATTATGTTTTTATGATTTTAAATTTTAGAAAGACAATAGTTATAAAATAAATGTATTTATTAAAAAATTAGGTCTCATCAAAACTATAACAAAAATTAAAATATAATGAATCCCGATAATAAAATAAAAAAATAATTTAAATAAGATAACTGCTGTGAAAAATCATACTAGATTAAGTATGATAAAACATATAATTTAAATAAACAGTTACGAGATTAAGTATTTCTAAAACATAATTTATATATTAATCATACTAGATTTATATATTAATGAAAAATCCGCATTTTTTACAATTTAAAACCAGCTGTGAAAAAAATGGCTAACGGCCATAGTTTTTCAGATTTGATAGCTGCTCCTTCAAATGGGCGATGAAAAATAAGATAACTGCTGGATTGGAGTATGAATTCAGCAAACATAATATAGATTTGTTCTTAGAGAGAGAGAGAGAGAGACCCTTATGCTTCCTTCGGGTCCAAGAAAACCCCGAACATCCCTCTCTCCCAAAAGGACTGATCAGACCTCCACTATCTCTGACCACTGTCAACCTTTATTATTTTCAGTTTTTATTATTTTCTTTTCTTTTCTTTTTTTGGTGTTTTCTTGTCTGCTCATTCTTGGTTTGTGTGGTCTCTATCGCCCTTTCTTAAAATGGCTATAGCGATATATCTTTAAAATGAAAAAAAAAATAGAAATAAATGGACTGGATTACATAATCAGATTATATCTGCAGATTAATGTTTGCTCGAAAATCAATTCTGTTTAACAACTGTGTTTTCGAGCACTCCATAACTGTATTTTCGAACACTTGTATATATCCGGTTATACAATTCCATTCGGTTAAAATTAATTATTCCTGTACAGTACTTGAAAAAATCAGTAGCAATGAATGCGACGGTGGCGTCCTGGGTTTCAATGTTTCATGTACGAGGGCATTTAATTGCATTTGTCATGGAGCAGCTCTGTCGGTTATTTGACTGTGTCTGTGGGTTGTGAAGGTGAGGAGTGAGGAGTGAGGAGTGAGGAGTGAGGACTGAGGAGGAGGGACCGTACGTACGTGCTGGGTAGGGTCTGGTGGAGGTTGGAGATAGAATATAGGAAAGAGATGGGAAGGTCACCGTGTTGCCAAGGGCAAGGACTGAAGAAGGGGCTTTGGTCTCCAGATGAAGACCAAATCCTTATCGACTTCATGAAAAAAAACAAAGACAGCCCTGGTCGCTGGCACACCATCCCTAAGCGCACTGGTTGTTCCCTCCCTCACTAACTAATAAACTAGGATGTTTTTTTGTTTTTGTTCTTGTTTTGTTTCCCTTACAAAAAAAAAAAAAAAACGTTCCATGCACATGGTTAGGCTAAATCTGTTTTTGGTACTATTTGAGCACTTGATTGAGCCACCACTTTTGTTTTTTTTTTGGGTATATGTTCTGGATGGTTGAACTGTAATTTAAATTATAGGTCTGCTTCGGTGTGGGAAGAGTTGTCGGCTTAGGTGGATCAACTATCTTCGTCCTGACATTAACCGAGGCCCATTTGTTCCCGAGGAAGAGCATGCCATCACTCAGCTGCGTGGGCAACTTGGAAACAGGTAATTTATGTGTGCCCTTTACCTCATTTTGCTTGCCATTGCTTCATCTGACATTACTAGTTTTTGAGCCTTGGCGATAGAAATTGACACGTGAATATCGTTACAAAGTGCAGTGGTGAGGTTAGAAATTCACGCCCCTTTTCTGGGTGGGGCATCATGCATGGGAATAGTGAATTTGCCCCTAGAAGTCAGGTTCCCCCAAGATTATGCATGGGACCATCCAATTTCACTAGCTAGTGTGTTACCTTTCTGCATTATGTCAGCTTAGAAGCCAGGTTCCCCCAAGATTCCAAAGCTTAGCTGCATCCTTGCCTCCCCACTCCCCAGTGTTTGTTCGGTCTCAAAGGTATGCTCATCTGATTTGAGTCCTGGACAGTCCCTCCCCGAGGTTGCTTTAAGTGAAAAATTGACACCTCTATTAGAGCATCCAAATTATATTGCATCGCTCATCCCTAACTTCTATTTGGGCCCAGTCAAGGTGCTTGGATCAAATCTCTGCATGTTTTTTTGTGTGTTCTCTGAGTGTCTTTTTTTCTTGATAGAAGAGGATGCTCAAGTAGTCATAGATGCCGTAAACTTGTCTACCAGTTACCCATGGAAAATTGATTCCTTAGTGGCTAATGCTCTTTCCTGTGCTATGAATGTCTCCCCAGTTACATTTTCCATACGGCCAAGTCCTTGTGATTCTGCTGCTCAAGCGTCAGCTGCTTTAGAAGCTGTTGGATCTTTCTGTTGGTTCACCCCACTTCCAACTCTGCTATCCCTCGTCCTCTTTTTCTACTTGTATTGTCTCGGGCATGTTTTCTTCTTCTTCTATATAATAACTCTGATTAGGCAAAAAAATTTGTTTTACTTGACAGTCCTTTTCTATTTCCGGTTTATTGTGTATGTCTTTTCGCTTTTGCTGCAAATTTCAGGTGGGCTTCAATTGCATCCCACCTTCCGGGAAGAACAGACAATGACATCAAGAACCTTTGGAACACCAGGCTAAAGAAGCGCCTCCTTCCTGCAGGTGTTGATCCTCAAACCCACCTTACATTCACAAATCCTGAGTCTCTCAGCATAACTCTTGAATCACCAGCATCCTGTCACATGGTCCAGTGGGACAGAGTTCGGGTTGAGGCCGAGGCTCCCTCCATGGAATCCTTGGTGATCAACAAATCATTAGGTAGTAACACTAGCTCTGGTAGCTTACTTTCCTTAAGCAAGTCTGAAGCTGAGTCCTCTCAAAACTTCAATGGACATGCCAAGGTGAAATCTAAAATGCATATTCCTTCCACATCCTCAACCATTAAATGTGGATCAGTTTCAAGTGTTCCATTGGGAGTGGGTAACACTCGGCCTAGTAGTCCCACTGGTGCGATGCCAATTAAGAAAGAGAGCAATAGGGTAGACTGCATAGGCTGCAAGCCAAATTCAGAAATGGTGATGGCTGGTTTGGATTCTTCGATCCCATGCAAGCTGGACAATTCAGCGGATGACATCTTCAATCTGCTGTTGGATTTCCCTGTTGATATGGATTTGTTAAAATGATCGGCAGTTTCTCTGAATTCTGAACTCTGAAATTGACCCGAGTCTTCCAGATGCCTCCTTTTGTATGTATGCTACCGGTCAGTACTAGAGCATTTTGTCTTGTTTTGTAATTGATATAACCATCGGAGTAGGTTCCTAGTCTGTTTTGAAGTTGATTAGTGCTTCCTAATTAAAGATCGAAATCTAGTTGGGAAGACTGTGGAAGCATGAAGACAAATTAAATGTTGATATTGTATGTTACGACACCTTAGTAATCGAAGCTCTAATTACCCTTTTTGTTCACGGGGTTGTAGATTTTACAAGCATGCTATATGATGTGACGATTGAAACCAGATATGGATTAATATGACAAAATACCATATATATGTGACTTCTTTATCGTTATTTTATTTTGATGCATAAAAATGCGAAGTGATGCTATCATCGAAGTGATGATGTGTAGAGCATATATCCAGAGCCAACTTGGAGTGTACAGCTGAGGATATATCATGCGTTTGTCTGAAACAGCATTTGGATAGAGCAAATAGTTTCAAAAGCTTATTGATGTTTTGGTTCCAGCCAGACTCCTGTAGTTCAGTTCATCCTACTATACATTATCCGTGGCCTTCACAACTTCCACAACTTGGAAGTTTCAATTCAAATAAGTTTTATTTTTCTTTCAGTCAAACGGTCTGTTTATATACACACAGACAAATCACAAATATGCACACATAGTAATCAATCTATCCTTCACCGCTGCTCACACAACATATTTACATCAACCAATGATACCTGACAATGAAGATATGAAAAAGGAAATCTAGTTTTTCTCTTTAATTTTTCATGGGTCCATCTTTCTTAAAGACATCCCAATCCCCCCAACAGTGGCTTCTTTGGTGCAGTTCCTTTTGCTCTGTACTTTGCAGCCTCCTCCTCGGCCTTGAGAATTTCTTCTCCTTTCTTGGCTTCAATCAGGGCCTTCTTCTCCTCGGCTGCTTTGTGGATAAGAGCTGCCTTATTCTTCATCTTCTCCACAATTTCAGCCTTCTTCTTCTCTAGTTTTTCCTGCTCATGCACAGACACAAGTCCATAAAAACATTGACTCATAAACCCCCACCACACACATACACACACAAAAGGAGGACCCTTTACTCTAATTTTAGTACAGAAATGAATGACGGACACCAAGCGGCATGTCAAACAGTATTTATAGAAGTCCCTTCGGTAAGATGATGAAAACCAGTTACCTCGATCTTTTTGAGCTCAGCCTCAATAGTTGCGTTCTTCGCACTCTCCCATGATCCAATGGCAGATATCTTTTTGTGGGCTCTGTTAAAGGGGGAAAAAAAGTAAGTTCAGGTCTAGAGTATTGTACGGAAACGTGTAAAAAGAGGCCAAGCAAGCAAAAACAACACAAATGGATGTGGTTTTGCCAAAATGCATACTCCATGGGTGACCAGAAAATTTCCTTCAAGGAAATGGTTACACCTCTCTAGACTCTCTCTAGCTCCCAACTCTCTCCTATCAAGTGCCCATCCTCTAAATCCAAGCATTTCAACCCTTTATTTACAGGAACGTGAAACCAAACGAAAAGGTCAACAAAAACCTATTGCTTTTGACTACAGGGTTGGACGAGGAGCTTCCTCCACCTACAGTTGAATTTTCCTACACCCTCCAGTCCCACTGTCATCAATTATCATCAGCAAAACGAATATGCTTGTCATGAGTTCTTTTTGGAGTCTTTTGTATCTCTACTGATCACGGTCTCATCTAAGTAGTACAATACTTGGGATTCTTTTCTAGTGAGCAGCATCGTCCCTTCTCCCAGAATCCATGACCCATCTGTCATCCCTTGAAATCTCAGTACCTCCGCCTGCAACAAAGATGTGGCATCCCTTGAAATCTAGCCTACACAGTGACAAAAAGTTCCTCCACGTCCTTGGAACATATCTCACTTCCTCTAGCAGCTGGACAGCTCCACCTGCAATCTTCAACTTCATAGTTTCCATACCTGCTCTACTGGAATGTGTGAAATTGTTCCCTCCTGGAACAAACAGAAACAAAGCTCCCAGAATCCATGACCCATCTGTCATCTCGTGGGGCAACGTTTGTCTTCATGTTCTTCGTCTTTAATTTACAGCACTCCATCTTCATATATGGTACTCACTTTCACTGCCCTCATCTCCAGCACTTCCCATTCATCTTTCTTCATGCCCTCTGGTTTTTTTTTCCTCAATAAGGGTTTGATCATACTTTGTTGTGCTAAAATTATTCTTTCATTTTTCTATCAACAAAAACTATTTCAGCCTTCAAAATATATTGTATTCACTCATATACTGTCAATAGTCATAAATTTTAGAAGCCGAAATTTGAAAATCTGAAATGTACAGATGTGTCCGAAAGGGTCGAATTAGTCGAAAACTACTCCTAAATCGCCAAACTCAGACACCAATTGAGCAAGGTGTAGCCAAAAACAAAACAAAATTGGACTCAATCAACTGTCTAGATTGTTGACAAGGCAACCGTGTCAGTGCTGATGTGACAGTGAGCTGGGCCCCAGTCAATGATATGCCTTTGAGTCAGGTTGCTGTCACACCTGGTCGGCCAACGAATTGTTGGGTCAGGTCGATGCCCCTAGATCCTTCCCTAGTTATCGGCTTTGTTTGAGTATCGTTTTCGCTCCATTGTGTGGGGCTGGAGTCATCTCGTAAATGCCCAAAGGGAAATCTCTTGGTGCCCTTAGAATTTAATTTCAAACACTTAGAACCTATGCAAATTTTCTCCTATACGTGCTTTATTAGATTCAGAAAGGGTTCTAAACTATAGCCAATTAGTTTTATTATGTAAGTCAGAAATTTAATATGATATCAAAGCAAATTGTATTTTATGCTTAGCCCATGAGTATGTTCCTTGATATTTTGCCCCATATACGATTTTTGACATGTGAAGGAGTATATGTGATATGTTCCACATCAGAAAAATTACCAATCAAATACAAGTTAATAAAGATTCAAAAGTAATATTTACTATAGTCAATTCATTTTAAGATGGAAGCCCTTTAGAATCAATTACACTTCACCTTGGTTCTCATATCAATTTGTCATGCAAAAAAGGGTGAAAAGAGAGTAACCAAGCAAAACATACAAATGTTTGTGATTTTCCCAAGAAAACGCTAACTCCACGGCTGACCTAACAATGGCCTAGTTTAGTATTATTTTTTAGAAATTATTTATATTTATTTCATAAGCAAAAATTGGAAATTTTATTTGGTAAATTAAAAAAAAACACTTATAAAAAGAGTTTATACTTTTTTATGATAAAAAGTAGAAGCATTTTAGAGGTTGTTTTTCAAAGTCATTTTATCAGGCAGTAAAGGTGAGCATCTATCGGTTTAGTTAATTTATATAATATTTTTAAATCGACCTAAAGACCTTCAGTTTGAAAAAAATAACAAACAAAAATCGACCAACAAAAAATGAAAAACCATTAGTTTCCGATTCGATGTATAAGTTTTTAGTTTGGTTCATTAGTTTTTTACTATCATTATATATTAATTCAAAGTGACAAATGACAATCTAATAACTTTATAGAGTCTCTTGACTAAATATTATGCAAATAGATATAGAATTAACAGGAAAAAATTGTCCACCATTAACATCCATCCACCAATGATTGTAAAAGACATAAATGAAGTTTTTGCATATATATATATATATATATATATATATATATATATATATATATATATATATATATATATATATATATATATATATATATATCACATTATATTCGGTCAGTTCTGTAAAGACTCGTATTTTGGCTAGTGTTGAGAGATAATCATTTTATGAGAATCAAGCTATCTAAATGGTGATGTGGCCATCGATATGAGTGTTTTGACACTAGTTGGGTCCGATTCCAGGTAAGAGCCTTAAGTGGCTCGTTTGTTTGACTTTTTAGGGTTTTATTGGTTGACTTTTCATTTGAATGGTCAATTGGGTTGGAAAATATTTGGATAGTGATGTGCCCATCATTTTGAGCGTTTTGACTGTAATTAAACTCAATTTAGAATTCATGACCTCGGGAAGTCAATTATTTATTTTTGGGGATTTTCTATTATAATTTACGCATGAGTATAAATAGCTGGAGGAAAGAGAGAGAATGAGCTCGCATTCATCGTTGGGTAGTACGTGGGAGAGGAGTTGTGAAAATCGGAAATATCAATTTTGGGTGAATTAGAGCAATCCAAATAGTGGATTTGCTTCTAGGCAGGTGTTCTCCCTAGCACATTTAATTTCATTAATTATGCATGAATTGAATAGAATTTAAAGAATTAGGTGAACTCTATGATTTGGGGGAACTAGAAATTTGAGGTTAATTGACTCAATTGATGGTCGTAGCATGTTTAGAACATGTTTATGTGAATTACTTGTGAAAAAATGAATTAAAATGGTTGATTTGAGGAATTAAAGTATGAATGTTTGCTTTGCCAAAATTTTGATAAAATTCTGTGTTTGAGGTGTTTTAATTTGCCATAAATTGTGTTTAGGATTCATTTAAGTGTTATGATGTTGTTTGTGGTCATACTTTAGTCTTTGGAGCCCAAAATTAGGTGAATTTCAAGTGTGGACTAAACCGGTGGCCAAAACTTTGGCCAAAATTCTAGAAAATTTCATAATTATGGAATAACAAAGGTCTGGTCGTGCAAGTAGGCGGTCGTGGCCAGGGTGTTCTGTTCACTTGTTTTTGTTGTTTTCTCCGTTTCGCTTCGGACGTGTTGGGGGACCTTGTGTAGACTTGAGGTTGTTACCCTAGTGTTTTAGGCTTTGTTTTTTTTTTTTTGGCTTTGTTTAGCTGTGTTACGGTGTTAGTTTGTCCGCCATAGGTATGTTTAACTTCGAATTTGGAGGAGGTTAGAACTTATGTCGTAGGTTAATGTTGGGGTTCAATAGGGAATTTAGTATGGGAAAAACATGATGTTCTATGTTGTATATTATTGAGATAATTTTGGGCTAAGGGAGTCCATGGAGTGTCAATGGGCAGTATGAAAGCCTAGTTAGGTTGTGTGATGAAACCTTTGTAGTTTATCGTGGTTTGTTCGATGCTATGGTTTGATCCATAAGGGCTAAGGGGTGCTAGTGGCGTGGGGATGGTGGTTGGCATTGCGAGAGCGTTATGGTTTGTTTGTTTGCTATTATCATTAGCTTGTACAAATGTGTACTGTATAAGATTGTTGGGACTGTTGTGATATACTATGTTCGTATATTTGTGTATGATATGTGGGATCATTGGGTACTTGTGATATTAATTATGTCATGTGTCATATTTGGTGGTTGAGCTTGAGCTGAGTTAAACTCAATGTGAATGTTCTCTTATGTGGGTGTGATAGGTGGCTAAAGCCCCTGGAATTGTGATGTACCCTACTGGGTGAGGCTACAATCTGATGAACTCTTAGTGAGCTGATGTTGTACTATTCGGATCCTACTAAAGATCACGGACAAGTTGTCCTAATATGGATAGGCTACGTGCCAAGATTGATGCAGGTTATGTCTTGATGTGCTTTGGATCCTGATTAAGATGGATACACCGAGTCCCTTTGTGGATAGGTTATCCTGATGATGTGAGCTACATGGGTTGTATGCCCTGAGATGGTGGTTTTGTTGTACTTGTGGGGGATATGTCAAGTCCTGGTGTGGATAGGATTTCTTAATGTGATGTTGTAAGGCTCCTGATAATAAGTATCAGAGGCCCGTAAGATGTTATGCTAGTGTCAGAGTCTGGTTATCCTCGGAAAAGTGTTTCATTATATCGAAAGTCTTCTCGACCTGGTGTGGTTGATTAGCATGTCCTGCAGTGTGTGATGGTACAGGATTGGAACACCTATTCCCTGGCACCAAGTTATTGAACCGGTATGCTCTCAATCAGGCTATAGCATAAGTGAGAGCTATTGTGAAAGCTTTGAGCTGGTAATACAATCCCTAATTATGGTATGTGTCAAACTGAGTCCTGACGAGTGATATTTGTCTGATTGTGTACTGCACAACACTTGTGCACTGAGCATGTATTACATGGTAGGGTATAAAGTTATAGGTCACCTACTGAGCTTATGGCCTACCCCGATTAATGTTGTTGTTTGTTGTTGGTTGATTTTCAGGTGTTACTAGAGGCTGGTGGAGGCTTTCCTTTCTGGGAGACATTATATATTGGTACTCTTATGTACAATTTTTTTGTATATTTTGTTTGTATATCTATATTGTGATATACTTGTATGTTAATATTGTTGTATATGATTACCCTTGATATATGATTGTACATGATTGTATATTAAGACAGTACTCGTAGTTTTGTCTCTTTTAGTGCTTATCACCAATCCTTTGATCTTTCGGGTGTGGATAAGGAGAAGTCATATTCTTGATTCTAAATTCATGAAATCGGAGGCATGACAGGTTCAATCACCAAAATGGCTAAACCGTAAGTCAACCGTAATATATCATTTTTCCAAAATTTCAAATCAAATAAACCAAACTAATTTTAAAAATTATTTTTTTAGTTTATATGATTTTATTCCGTTCGAATTGATTTCTAACCACTCCTGTCATGCATTAACATTGAAATTTGTAAAATAACAACATTATCCATGTTTAAAAATCAAAAGGAAAAAAGTGCAAGTTTAAAATTTAAAAAGTAAAGATTTTTTTTTGTCTTTTTAAACATTTACAATAAATTTTATTTTAAATTTATTAAACACCTATTATTTACTTTTAAAAATTATAGTTTATCAATCATTTACCTACTTATTTTAATAATAATATTTTTAATTGAATTAAAAATATAATATTATCAAACTAAACTAATTTTCTTGAGAAAAACTTTGCACCCTGTAAAATTCATGCAGTATTACTGACGTGACACCATATAGTTGGACACAATAATGCTAATGTGGCACAAGTTTTAATCACATGATTGACACAATACTAATGATGTAGCATAAGTCCCAATGATATAGCACCATATTAGCGATGCCTGAGTAGACCACGCCAGTGACGCCACATCAACTATGCCTGGGAAGATCTCTATCCCCCCTACCTATCTCTCCTATCAACTATCAACTGACCATCCTTAAGTCCAATCATTTTAAGCCTTTATATGTGAAAACAAAACAGGAAAAGGTCAACAAAAATCTATTGTTTTTTACTATGGGATTGGATGCAATGGAAATCTCCACATATGTGATCCTTCACCTACAGTTTATTTTTCAAAACCCTCCCGCCCTGTTTGAGCCACCATTCCAACATGTAGTATATAACTTTTATGGGAACAAATATTACTAAGCACTAGCCTGGTATTGAAATTCTGAAATATTCAAGAATTTAGTGTTCATGGTCATGGAATCTCTTACTTGTTCTCTGCTTTTGACTTCTCGCTTTCTTCCCATGCTCTGATTAGTGAGTCTCTCTTCTCGGATTCGACCCGCGCAAGCTCAGCTTCTGAAGAAGTAAATAAATGGTGAATGATTTTTGTAAAAAATGTAGAACTACACAGTCACTCAAATTGTAAATTAAAACAAAAAAAGAAAGGACTCCTACGTCTGTCTAGAGAACCCTTTGCTGGTTTCTCTTCCTCTGCAGTTTCAGAAGCACACGCGTGAACAATCATTTCATTCAACTAGGAAAAGCTATGGCATTTTTTTTTTGAAAAAATAAATAAATTAATATAGAACGTTGGAATCAATTTTATTTAATCTTCACAAAAGTATACATAATCTTCCGAGGATAAAAATAAACAGCCATCAGCCTTTGGAATCTTGTGGTAAATTAAGATGACTCTCCCTATATCTATAGCATCATTTTACTGGGTGGGTGCTCACAAAGACAAAAGAGGGGGAAAAATCAACAGGGTAATTTCATTTTCAACCATTAGATAAGCATATATCTAATGGCACATATTTAATATAGAGCAATTGGATCTAATCTAATGGTTAAAAATGAGATTGTGCTCTTGCTTTTTTTTTTCTTTCTATATTGTCAATTTTTTTATTTAATATATTTGACTTTGGTATATCTTTTTATTGTGTGCTCGGATCATGGATAACAGGTTTCTGTTTATTTCAGAATAAAAATTTATAAAGAAATAGAACTGGTTGAAATTTCAGTACACATGTACGTATAATTTGACACTGATTCTCGATTATCAAACTTTGAACAAGGACGAGAGAAGGTTATGCTGGTTTGTGCTTGAAACCAACATGGTTTTTTTTCCCCTCTCCTTAAACTAGGAAACAAGGAATTGAAGTTATATGAGGAAAAAGAGGGACAGTGATAAATAAATATATAAACAAGGCCAGGATTGTACTCTCGACTGTGGTCAGTTGTGTGGACTCGTCCTTAGGCTTCTCTTTTTCCAGTGGTGGTGCCGGAACTACGGGTTTTTCCTCCGCCTCGGTGGCTTCGGCGGCGACAGCGGGTGTTGGAGGCTCCGATGGTGATTCAACATCCTCGATCTTCTTGGTCTCTTCTTCCGCCATCTCCTCCCTTTCACTACCCACCCGATGACAGTTCAACTGATGCTACCTCCAATTAGAACCACGTACAACTTCGACCACAAAAGAACAAAGCAGAGTCTGTAAAAATAAAATGAAAATTGTGATACTAATTGAAAAGTTGAAGAAGAGAAAAGATTAGAATGATCAGAATAAAGGGGGTGGGAAAAAGAAAAAAAAAAGAGCAAGAAGCCGAAGCTTTGGATTATGGTTACTTGGAGGCGGGTAACTGTTACCCTTACCTGAAAAAGCTAGCTTGTCTAGTATAGGTAGGTGTATAGATACAGACAAACTATATGGAAATGGAGAGAGGAGGGGAGGGTAGTATCAGTATTGGGCAAGTAAACTTGAGTATTTTTTAAATTTTATTTACTTGCTTGTTTCTTTTGGGTAAATTGTGGTAAGTAGATGATTGAGACAACCTTTGTTTATTTTATTTTTTAAAATTTCCATTGGGTGGATTGTGGCCGATTTTGATACCTCCGACCATCTTTGTCCGTTTGCTTCTATGGCACGAAAATATCTTAATCAAACTTCAATTTATCAAACTTGCATTTTTAGGCTTTTTAATTTAATGAGAACTTAAAAACCCTGTAGAATACAATAATGTTTTTTTTGGGTTTTAATTTAATATTTCATCAAACATGTTAAACATTTTTTAAACTGTATTCTAATTCCTGCTTTAAAAAGTTAATACAATTATTTTATGTTATCCGAGGATAATATACTGTAGTATGTTTTGAATATTATAACTAATTCTATTAGCGGATATAAAGATTAATTAATTAAATAAATTATTACGTACACGTATGTGGTTTCGTGCAAGTCTCGTCGGCTTTGGCCTTTGGATGGCTGAGACGGCGCCGTATTTGTCCATAGTGGCTCTGTTGGGTGGTGTGTTGTGTGTCGTAAAGTGGGGGGTTACTATTCTTTTGTCGCACTCAACCGCAGCGGGGAGCTCCATGGACCGTGACCTTCCCCAACTCCCTTCCCTTCAACCTCAAAACTCTAATTTCCAAAGTCACATATCACTGCCCGGTTTGAGCAAGAAAGGAAATTTTTCCTGGGTCTCGATCTGACTTATCTGCTCACGCTTCTCTTTGTGATGAGCGCGAGCAGGCTTGGCCATGAAGACCCACATTTATATAAAAAAAAAATCTCATTGTTCATAATTCAAGTAGGCGTTGTTGTTGCCAGGAATTGAAAGAAGAAGCCAGCTGTAAATTAATTAATAAAAATGTATTAAACTAAATAAAATGTATGTGGTAGTTTAATTAATTAATTTAAATGTTCAAAAGTTAGTAAGTTAAGGGTTCAAAAAATTTTAGTTGAGTTTAATTATGTATTAAGAACATTTCTAGAGCAATTTAAGACTATTTTATATTTTATACGCGTAAATAAAATTTTACATGTAAAGAGTTATTTTTTAAGTTTAATTTCAAGAGTCTTTTCTTTTTTATAAGTATTTATGTTAAAATAATTTTTTTACAATGAGCATTGTGGTCTAGGCGATGGGATAATAGAATGACGGCACTATGGTTATGGGAGTAGGGAAACTAGAACATGATAGGCGGCACTAGGTGTAGGGAAGCTAGGATATGATGGATTTCGGCTATAGGTTGCTTGGGATGGGGCAGCGGGTATGGAAGGGCGCCGGAGATGTGATCCGATGTGGTGTAATGTGTTTGTGTTGTGTTCCTATGATGGATCCTTAATTCAATCGACAGACTAGTGCGATAGCAAAAGTGGAGGTGGAGGCTTCTAGTGGGAGGCACGGCCGTATTGTCTACTTCTTCGTCTAGGGTTTGTTAACGACTAAGTTAAATTGAAAATATTTATTTTATTAAAAAACAATAAAGCCTTTATATTTCCAGATAAACATTATTGAAATTTGTCAATCGAAAGTAGTGTAGTTGCATAATAAAAAGACCTATAGCATAGGGGCGGCGGGATGGGGCATCAGGGGTGGTGGGCTTAGGGTGGGACCATGGTTCGAAGTCACGGTCGCGGACGTCGCGGTCGAGGACAACTTGTTGCATCTCGGGCGAGATACAACTTTTGACATAAAATAATATTCAAAAATAATAATAAAAATCATAGAAAAATCAGAAAAAATTAAATCATTACATTAGAACCATCAAACAAGCAAAATAAATGATTTGAATTATATGTTATGACTTTAAACATAAAAGAAGACGCTAGAGCATAGTTTTTTATTGAGAAGTAAGCAAATTTTATTAGGAAAAGATTACCCACATTGTTCGAAGAACAGAAATACAATAACAAGCTCAAAAGGAGTACACATTAACATCACAAATGAAAAAAAAATAATACACGCCCAAAGCAAATATTCACTCCCTCAAATGACAGAAAAAATAAGAGAAAGAACGGTAGTAGACCGCTCCCGATCATCAAACAAACGCATTCCGCTCAAAGAAGTCAATGAGAAATAGCCCGCTAAAGTACCGAACGTTGCCCCACGCCTCCTATCCAACACACAATATGAAATAATATAACTCTTAAAATGTCTAATTATATATATATATATATAATTTAAATTTACATCATATTAAATATTCGGCAATCAATATGAAATGTATACCATGATAAATTTATACAATATTAAATATTCATCAATTAGTATTAAATTTATATCATATTAAATATTTAGTATTAAATTTATATCCTATTAAATATTTTTATTTTAATTTATACCATAATAAATATTTTTAAATTTACAATTTGTGTATTAAATATTTTTAATTTTATTATTACATATTTTATTTTTAAGACTAAATTTAAAATAAGTTTATGTAATTACATATAAACTTAAAAATAAATTTTAATGTAATTATATAAATAACTAAATTTATTTAGTCTGTTAAATAAAATGTATTTAAACAAATACATCTATTAAATAAATTTAATAACACATAGCCACGTTATGTGTTATAAATAATTAACACGTTATATGTATAAATAAATTAGACATGGTATGTGTATAAATAAATTAGACACGTTAAATAAATAAATGAAGTGTTAATGGATTTTAAATAACTAAATTAATATAAATAAATTAAATTAGATTAATAAATAAAACACGCTAACGCGCACCTCGAAGGCTCGCGAAGAACGCTAACGCCGACAGCGTGCGTATGTATCCGACTCGGCAGCGTCAGCACAAAGGCAGCAGCAACGGAGGCAGCAAGCAATCACGGTCAGCAATGAGGCGGCGATCAATGTCAGCAATGAGGCGGCATCGCGTCAGCGGGAGCAAAGCGGCAAATGCGTTCGTTTTCCCGTCGAAGAAGAGAAGATGAGGAAGAAGAGGAAGAAGAGAAGATGAGGAAGAAGAGCCGTTGGCGTGAAGGATTTAAAATAAATCGTCGAAAAAAGGAGTGGAGGAGGAAGAAAGGTAAGTCGATTTTTCTTACCAATTATTTTCGTCAATCACGGATGAATTTTCGTCCGTGATGCTACGTCTCGGCCTGTCATCGCCCGCTACGTTTCTTCTCGCCCGAAAGCACGATTTCTTCGTATCGGGTTGGAATATCGTACCGGGTCCTCCCGATACCGAGCCGACTCGGGCGATACATAGCCGTATTGCCCGATACTTCGAACCGTGGGTGGGACAGGAGCAAAAAGAGGCAGAACAGGAGACTGGAGCAAAGAGGATAAAAGCAAAAATATAAAAAAAATAAATAATAAACCTTCGTTTGTGAAGAGTTATTGTAGAAATTTCACATGGAAAGAGTCATGTGAAAAGCTTATTAGAACATAGATTTAAAGTTTTACTTTTTACATGTAAATAATAGAGAAGGTGTTGGAGTTTCTTTTAATATGTATTTTTTTTCCACATATAAAGAAATCTTTAGTTGTGAAGGGAGATTTTTTTTCCTAACTCCAACAATACTATTTATTTTAACTTTATTTTTTTAAAATAATAACTTTTATTTCATTTTCACTTTCTCCCACATCAACTTTGCCTAGATCTAGCCAAACAGAACCATGGTAGTGTATACTAGAAAGAAACTTCATCTAACACCGACGGCGAGAAAGATCGACCTAAGACTAAGCACGAAACCAACAAATCCAGCAAGAGCAACCACCGTGCCGGAGCAAGAGACAAACGGGAGGGGTTGTATGCCAAGAGAAGGACTATGCGAAGAAACCAACTGCCGACAAGCAGCAGCCATCCACCAAGAGACATAGCAACAACACTAAACTACCCCCAACAGTCCAGTGTGCCAGCCTCAAAACTTGATTGAAGTTGCGAAGAGCAACAAGCCGGGAAAAATGAAAGAATAAGCTAGCTGGAAGAATACAGAACATGAGGGTGAAAAAATAATAATATAATAAAATATAAAGAATTAATAGTTATTTTTTATTTTTAAAAATAACTATAGTAAATTTCAGATATAATAATATATAAAAAATAAATAGTTATTATGTTATTTTGAAATTTGGCTCTCTGAAAGTTAACTTAACAATAATAATAAAAATTTACTTTTAAGTTTTTTCTTAAAAGTTTTCAAATTGAATTTTTGCCTAGTTTATTAGAGCATCTTTGGTATCCGTTTTTATTTTATGTTTTTAAAAATTATTTTTAAAAGTTGTATTTAAAAACTGTTTTCTTTATAATTAGATATTCATATACTTTTTTTGTCTGGGGTTATTTTCTATATGAAAACTAAACTGTATTTTGGTTTTCTAGACGTCATCTCAGCTTGAAGGCGGTACAGCGTGCTGGGGGGCTGGGAGGAGTCGTCGCAGCGGGCAAGGAAGGCGGGGGGCGGAGGAGGGCGTCGTTTCAGTGGGCAGGAAGGGTTGGGGGTGGCGTTGCAGTGGGCAGGGAGGGTCGGGGACGGCGGATCGGGCGGCAGGGGGCGTCATCGCAAATTGGCATCAAAAAGATGTTTTTTTTTTTTTTTTTTTTGCATCCGACAACAAATTGGCATTTAATAATTAAAGTATTTTTTGTATTCGAAAACAAAACATTATGTCCAAATCCAAGAATCAAGTTGGCATTAAATTATGAAGCTACTCCGCCTTCCATGCGACTTCCAAGTTAAAGTTATGAAGGCCATTAAATTGGTCGCGTGTCCGTTTTGACGCCCATATGAACGCGGGCTCGTACAACCACATAAATAGAGCCCATGTCACGCGTCCATCTCTGTACCGTAAGGGCCCGCCCGCTTGAGGGATCGATGGCATGATTGGGTTGGGCCTTACATTCACTTTTTGTGAGCATCAACATGGCAGAGTGGGCCCTTGCTCGGTTGGGTGCGACGCGAGTTGGACGCATTGTCCTGCACGGGTGTTGATCCAATCAAATGACTCGACCCGGCAAACCGAACGGGTGGCGGACAAAAATTGACCGATTTTAAATGAAAGTTACTTCCATGCTGCCTGTGTTCTTTCTAATACGTTTTTTTTAGATAGAATTTATATATGACGCCTAGCATTG
This sequence comes from Taxillus chinensis, assembly GCA_023512835.1. NCBI lineage: Eukaryota > Viridiplantae > Streptophyta > Magnoliopsida > Santalales > Loranthaceae > Taxillus > Taxillus chinensis. Next base: position 33,177,840 of record CM042087.1, read on the forward strand.
ATACTAAAATAAAATAAAGGAAGCGATATACACGCACTCACTAAACTGGTTAACAAACTCACATCGTATTCTTAAATTCATAATTTAATAAAAAATTCATATCCCCTGATGTGCCGAATTAGTGGGAACATGATACGTAACATTAACCTAAGTTATTTCAACTTAGTAGCAGATTTTTTATAATAATAAATTTTTTTATATTTAAAAAAAATTATAAAATTATTCTAATAACAGATATCATATATTTAACTTATTTATTTCTTATAATTATTAAATTACATCTAAAAAAAATTCATATCTTTCTTTCTCATAATATTAGCTTATATTTCATATTAAATTACAATAAATTATTATTAAATAAAATAAGTAGTATAAAATATTATTTTAATGATATAGATAGTGATTTAGGAAATCGATTGTAATGTATATTTGTATAGAAAAATAAAAAATAGTTTAAAACTGTAAATTTAAGAAAATTTATTGAGAAACTGATGTGAGTGCTCTTAAGATAAAATTTAAACGTTGACATTATATAAGTAATAAAAATATTTAACTGTTGAATGATTTGTAAAATTAAAATTCATTATATATATACATCATGCTTTTTTCTATAAAACATTTAATATAAAATTTATATGGAAACTCACAAATAATTTTATTTTAAATTTAAAAATTTTAATTATAAAATTATAAAATCCATTATCATCTGAAAAATTTTAGGATTTTTTTTCGAAAATGAATTACACATAGGTAAGTGTTTTATTTTACTAAATACTAATTGACTAAAAATATTTATCCACTAATTTTATTTTATTTTTACTTTTCTTTTAAAAAAACTATCAATGAAATGAATTTCAAATGAATTTATTTTATTTAAGACGGACTTTGATCCTATAAATGAATTTATTTTTTTGCAAAAAAAAAAAAAAAGTTTTCATTTACAGGTAATTTATATAAGTAATTGGCATATAAATATTATCCCTCTCGTTAAATTTGTATGATTTGTTTTTTTGAAAATCAACATCAACGAGGTTATGTATGTAGCATAGTAGTGTCCATGCAAACGACCTGAATGTAAAATAAAATAAAATTGCTGATAATGACAATTTACACGAGTGTATTGTGTATATGTATCCCAAACAAAAACAATACCATAAAGGCTAGGAAGACAAACCCCCGGTCAACGTCCTGTCCTTTTTCATCTGACACACCCAACATGTACAACTCACCATGAGAGAGCGAACCAGTGAACCACCAATCAAGCTTCAAGTCTAATAACACAAATTGGACGCATACGCTGCATCTCCATTCCTTCCACAAAACATTTCGGCCCTCATTACCTGCCGTTGACACATTACCGTCATGCAGTCGACTACCCTTTCTGAACCACGGTTAGGTATAGGTTTATGTATGTGCAATTAAAACCTATACCTAAGCCTAATTTATTCATTATTGAGTAAAACTAATTAATGAACCGCTGGAATTAAAAGTTAAAACCTATACTTAAGTCTAATATATTCATTGAGTAAAACTAATGAGCCGCTCTCTCTTGAATAAGTAGATGTGATATTTAAGTAGTCTACTTTTATTTAATTGAAGTTGGGTTTTGACTTTTGATCATGCCATTGACAGATAATGGCAATAAATAGTAAACATAACAACTAATAAGAAAAAACATGAGAGACAAACGTATAGAATTGGTTATTGTAGGATTGTTATTATTTATTACGTAATTTTAGGCAGAATTGAAACTCACTAATCAAGCATTCCTTTGATCAATGCACTTTGTAGGCATGCGCATATATACTTGAAACTTATTAATAAGGGTTCGTCTAAGTACACTCCACGTGATTAAAACATACTAGTAAAAAATTATTTAAAGCACATTGTCCAATGGTTAAATATTCTAATAAAGATGTTGTAAGTATATTCTCATTTAATTAAAACTTGCAAATAAGGTTTTGCATTGAAGGCCTAATATTCTTGTACTAAATCTTATAAGATTTTTCTAATTCCTATCTAACACAACGTAGTAATTGAAAGGAATGTTAGATTAGTCTTTTTGGTCTCTTTATCTATGCGTGTTATAGTAACTTTTTGTCTTTATTTAGAATAGTCAAATAAGTTCCTTTTACAAATAAATTAACTAAAGAAATAAATGATAGATAGATCATTAGATTGAATCTAAATAAAAATTTTTAGGAATCCAATTTCATTTAATCTTTCACTATGTTTTATTTATTTAATTAGTTGAATTACGTTTTTTTTTTTCATAACAACAAATCACATTACTTAAATCGTAGCCATTCGACCCTACTTAAGCAACCTCCCCAACTTTTCATGGGAATTCCTTAGAGATTGGACTCCATATTTTATTTTTAAAAAAAATATAAAATTTAAGTCTTTAGAAATATTAAATAAAATTCTCTCATATTTAAAATAGGTATCAATTCTAGATATGGTGGGATGTTAAATCTTCCTTATACATAATTATACTCTCAAATCTAATTCTGTAACATAGAAATTTCTTCTTACCTACCTTAGATAATAGGTAACCAACAACACATTTTTTCCAATTGGTGCCGATTCTAATACTAAAATATTTATTTTCATCTCATTTTAAGTTTAAGTTAGTGTCCATTCCAATATCATGACTTAATGCACATATGAGTTCTAAAAGGAGCCAGTAGGAAGCCCACACGAAAACAAGTAATGATACCTAATAGTGAAAATGTGTTTACTTTTATATCAATGTCTTTACCCTCTGTCATGCCTCTTTAACATATTTACTCGGTAGACTTGTTAGTGCCAACATCGGACTCTAGGATTACCTTTTGTGACTTTATCTCCTCTATTGAACCCTATCTTAGAATCTTCTGTTGCCTCACCTCCTCCTATTGGGTATACTTTTCATATTGCACAACTAAATGGTAAATGCTTCATTGCTAGGTTATCTTACCCCTAAATATGATCCTTCCTCATGTTTCTTTCATATTAAACATCCTTTTATTGATTATATGCCTACTACGCAGTTATCTCCATCATATTTTGCTCTCTTGTCTACTTTGTTTTTATGCCACACAATGTCCATGAGACAGCATCCCATCCTAGTTAACGTCAAACTATGGAGGATGAAATGAAAGCTCTCATACATAATAACATATGCGATTTTACTACCTTATTTTCTGTTAAGCAAATTATAAGTTGTTAATGTGTTTTTACTATTAAGATTAATCCTAACGGATTTGTTAGACGACAAAAGATTCATATTGAGAACCTTAATTAGGGTCTAACAACAATTTAAAGAAAGATAATAAAATTATCCAAACTCTAGTTTAAACAATTCAAGTAGTTAATTGAAAATGATAAAAAATAAGAATAAACCTCAAATTAATAGTTTATAATTAATAATAACCAAACAAAATGCCTATTCACGTTAATTATAATACTTTTATAGGCAAATACTAGGAATTAAGAATTTGTAATTATTATAATTATATCTCGCCCATATCCTATAAAAGCATGATTAGGATCTTGTTCATACCGTACAAAAGTATATTGTAGGGTATGAATGGCGGTGGTGGCCCATTATGTATAGCAACAAGGCATGAGCAGTGGATGATGTCCCGTTAGGAGCATGGCTTGAGGAATGGGCTGTCTTTCTACCTAAGATATAGAGAAAACATCATCGCTCCATGGTTTGTACATGTGAGTTACTTCAAGATGTGGCCCTCTTCAAGATATAAATTTCATTTCAAAGTAATTCATTATAGGTGCCGGGCTTCATCTTCAATATTATCTCTCTTAAATGACACTTACATAATGTAGGGTCTCAACAATTCACTTAGTGACCAAATGTTACACTCAAATCTATGGTATGGATTATGATGATATTTTTTTTCCCATGACTAAAATTCTATTTTTCATATCTTTTTTAGTTATGTATCACATTTGAAGAATTCACTAACTGATGTTAAAAAAGTTTTTCTTCATGGTACTCTAATTGAGGTGGATTATACATAGCAACCCCTTGAGTTTGTTGTTCAAGAGGAAATTATGTAAATTACAAAAGCCTCTTTATAGCATAAAATAACCTCCATGAACTTGGTTGGGAGGTTATGTGATGTTATTTAAATTGACATGGGATAATGTTTGGTAACACTTCAACCTAAGATTGTGTCCTTCTAATTGTGTGCTTGGTTGATATTGTTATTGCAAACAATAATACTAAGAAAGTTCAACACCTAAAAATGTTTTACAAGTGAATTTAACACCATTGATCTTGTCCATCTCATATGTTTTCTTGATATTGAGGTTGCTTACTTTTGTGGGGTTATTGTTTTATGTCAATGAAAGTATGCTTTGAGTATTCTAAATGATACTAACTTATTGGGGACTTAGTTCCCCAACGATTTATAATATTAAACTTAATAATGAGCATAGACAACTCCATGATTTTGCATGATATCAAAAGTTTACTAGTAAGCTTGGCTATGTTGTGATTATTGTTAGTTAATTTATAAATGCTCCTGCGTCATTGCATCATTTACTGTGAGTTTATATTGCGAATTATAAAAAATTTGAAGGATATGTAAATTTAGTTTAATTTGATTAATTGATGACTTAAAATTTAGAATTTTAATAAAATTTATAATTATTATTATTTAAATTTATTAAAATATTTAATTATTTTACCATTAATGCCCTTCATGCATTCACTGCTATCATTGATTGGAGTTTTGAAAGGAATTGAGATTTGTAGATCGGTATATTAGCCAGGCCAGCCTCTCTATATATAATATAAATACTTGCCCGTTGCGTGAATCTCCACAATAACATTTTGTTAATGTGGTGACATGTTTTCCTTGAAACTTGAAAGCGATCCATTTTTATATGCCGTTCAAATGTTTTGGAAGGCTATCATTTATCAACAGCGTAATAAATATTTACAAACCAAAAAAAAAAAAAAAAAAAAAAGAGAGAGTAGAAGAAGATTTAAATGCCTCAGCCCCAGCCCCACGTCGATGCTCGCGCTTCTTTGATGACATACAACCACTACCTACCATGTGCTTCTGGGCCCCCGGTAAGTGTCTCACTCGCGAATAAATAAATAGCATTTAGTAAGGTTTCAACCCTGAAATTTAAGGCGCAAACTTGTACCATAATTGAATTGCTGAATGTCTAAGTCAAAGCATGGAGTTTGCATTTTTTGATAAATGAAGGGACTGATTCAGTGAATCCAAAACTCAAATCTTCGGTTGCATACGTCTTCTAATTTTTTTTTCCTTTGTTTTTTGTCCAATTATAAGGATTTCTAAACTTTTTCGTCCTATGCATCAAACCCACTACACAGTTTTTTTTTTATATTAAAAAAAAAACACTTGAGCAGCAAGCCGGCAAAGAAAGAAAGCTACTATACGCCCTTCATTTAAAGAAAGGAATCATCGATTTTCTACAAATCTAGAGTAGCAGAACAGACTGTCATTATATTATATGAGGCGATGACACCCTGTACTTTATTTTAATATTTGATGTACTTATATATATATATGTATATGTTCATAAATATTGACTCAATTTATACTTCAGATCTCGTTTCAAAACTCCCAATGGTACACTGCAACTCACAGGTCACAACAGTGATAAATTTGTTTCTGAAACACACTAAAGGGGAGACATTGATCTGCTTCTTCTTCTTCCACCAGTGAGGACTACATTATTTTCCAGAATATCATTTTTCTTCCTGGAAGACTTATTTTCCATAATATCAAAACTAAATTTGTTATGTCGGGGTAGAAATCAGAACCCATTTAAGGTTTAGTATTTTGACAAAGAATCATACTCTTTTTGGGGGAAAAGATGTTGAATCCAGCAAGATGGAGAAGCCAAAAGAAGATTAAAGCAGTACTCCAATTGCAGTTTCATGCCTCCAGGGTACAATTTCAATAGTGCATAAGCCCCACCTGCCACACCCAACTTGGTTTAATTTGAATCACTGATCACAATTCATATAGCCAGCCCCGTGTTATTGGGGTTAAAGTGGTTGGTTTGGATCACAATTCGTTGATAATGTGGAGAATTTAATTTAAAATAGAGGTGCTTAGGGAGGAAAGACTTTCTGACATGGCTTTGTGTGTTGTGAATTATGTTCAGGTGCCACAGTCAGGTAAAACAAGCTTGGGAATTGCTTTGGTTCCAGAGGATGTTGGGAAGCCCACAGTGAGATTGCAGAAAGCTGCAGTCCAGAATGGGATCTGTTCATGGGAGAATCCCATATATGAAATAGTGAAATTCATCTGCAATCTGAAAACAGGAAAGATTGATGATAAAATCTACCACTTCATTGTTACGACAGTATGTACGAGCTGGCATCTCTCAGTTTCTTTCTTCTCCATAGATTGTCTTACCATTTTCTAATATCTATAGTTGTTTGTAGGGGACATCGAAATCGAGTTTCATTGGAGAAGCGTCACTCAATTTCTCTGATTACGCAGAGGCAACTGAACCTTGTTATGTTTCTCTGCCACTCAATAACTCAAGTTGTGGTGCTATTTTGCATGTTTGTCCTCTCTTCCTCTTCCTCTGTCTCAAATGCCCTTGGTTCCCTCAATTGAGAATCTTCTTGTTACTCTTTACATGTAATTTTTTTTGTTGCGACAGGTGACAATCCGAAGAATGCAGGAATCTTCTGATGATGGGTGAGAAAATGATTTAACTCTAACTGTTTACATATGTTGATATTTGATACTGATGCAATTCTGTTAAAATTTATAATTTTCTACGTACAGAATGAATCAAAATGGTGCTGCCAATGTAAATTCCGGAGATACAAATGTCAAACACATCTATGAAGCTGTAAGGTTTCATCACTACTTCCAGAGTTTCTGTTAACACAGATTTCATTAGCAAGAAATAAAAGCATTCAAAGTAATAAGATTGTAATGGTACCAACGTTAAGTCAGCAACAGCTTCCCATTATATACCTGGATAACTCATTATAGTCACCGGGGTTTTTTTTTAAAAATTTCTCATTTTCACAGGATGAGAACATAGATGTGGCACCAATGAATGCTGATCTCAATGGAAGCTTCAGAGTACCTAGTAGCAACAATGTTGCATTAGCATCAACATCAGACAAAGCTTCGGTTCAGAGGGACACGGCGAGCATCCCAAATCCTCTCAAACAAAGCTCCATACCTCCAGAACAGGCAGCCAATGGCATCACTACAAAGAAAGCCCTTGCACATTGTCGATCAAGTATGGAGCATTCAGTGAGTGGAGTAGCTTCAAATCCAAGGCTAGGCGACTTATTGAACGGCTTTGATGATTCAAAAGAAAAGTGGGTAGAGGCTTCTGATGGTACGGTAAGGAACAACCTTAATGATTCAGAAGAAAAGTGGCTAGAGGCTTCTGATGGAACCGGAATGAATAGCCTTAATGACTCTAAGGAAAAGTCGCTAGGGACTTCTGATGGTACCATTCGCCAGTTGAGAAATGAAATTGCTATGTTATTAAGGCAGGCACAAGTAACGGAACTGGAAGTACAATCTCTTCGAAAACATGTGGCGAAGGAGGGTAAGCGGGGGCAGAATTTATCTAGACAAATCAGCAACCTTAAACAGGAAAGAGATGCACTTAAGATAGAATGTGAACAACTACAACAACTACACTCCTCTCAACAAAAGTCCACTAGTGAGATAGAAGATATTAATGACTTACGGCTTGAGAGCAAGAGTGTCAGCATCCTATTGGAAGAGATCAGGCAAGAGCTCAGTCATGAAAGGGACTTAAATACTAGTCTCCGGCTGCAACTCCAGAAGACAGAATGTTCTAACACAGAATTGGTTCTTGCAGTGAGAGAGCTGGATGAAATGTTAGAGCAAAAGGATAAGGAGATATCTCATTTATCAAAAAGAACAGAAACCAGTAAGGAGGAAGTTCAGGAAAGAATTCCCGAATGGAAGTCTGATGACAGAAATAAACCAGCACCGCAGGTTGAAGAGGACAACAATGCCATGGATGTAGGCTTATTAAAGAAGGAAATCACAGATTTATGTGGTGAAATAGAGGTCTACAGGAAAGATGGGGAAGAATTGCAGATGAAAATGCAACAGCTTGAACTGGACAATGAGATTCTGAATCAAGAAAATCATCATCTTTCTTCCAAGGTAGCACAAAATGAGCTACATCAAAGCGAGGCTCAGAATCACCTGTTAGATAATGTACAAGAACTTGAAATACAGGTTCAGATGTTAGAGAAGGACTACAAGAAGAAGGAACAGGAAGGTTTGGAGTCTTTCTGTAAAGTTAATGAACTCGAGACCCAGGTTAAAATTTTGGAGAAAGGGATGAAGAGGCAGGCAGAAGTATTTGAAGATGATCTGGAGACGATTACTCGTGACAAAATTAAGCTGGAAAAGAGGGCCATCCAAGCAGAGGAAGCCTTGAGACAGACAATATTGGACAGTGCTGACACCACAAAACAGCTTCAGGAGGATCTGAGAAAAATAACTATGGAAATGGAGTCAAAGATTGATGAGACTGAAAAGCTAGCCCTGAAAGCAACTACTGAGTCTTATGAATTACATTCGCAGATAAAAGTTCTGGAAGAAAAGCTACAGACAGTAAATGAAGAGCTTGATTTTACCAAAGATAAGCACAGGGTGAAAATGCAACTATTTTCAGAACAGTTGTCTACTAAAGCAGCGCAAATGAAGCAGATGCAATTAGAACTTGATAGCAAGGCAAGGCAAATTGAATGTGCAAAAAGGAACGATGAAGAAAAGAACAAATCTTTCCTAAAAGAGATTGAAATTCTCAAAGCCAAGATAGAAACGATGGGGAGGGAGAAACATGACTTATCCGAACAGGCAGAACAGAATGAAAAGTTGAAAACTGATGTTGAAGAGATGAAGTCAGAAATGGATCAGCTTGAAAGGAAATTTTCTTCAGCAAGGAAGGAGGCAGACAATTTAGAAAAAGAATTAAGTACACTGAAGTGTTCTTACAGTAAATCAGAAATTGGTTCGAGGAAAGGGCTCAATGCCTTGTCATCCAATGCAGCTAATGTATGCCGTTGTACTGAATTGTCAACTGCAGCTGCAGTGCTAGAGGAAAGGAACAGATCCATGGAAGCGGAGCTGAAAGATTTACAAGAGAGATATTCAGAGGTAAGTCTGAAGTTTGCAGAAGTAGAAGGTGAAAGGCAAAAGCTTGTAATAATTGTGCGCAATCTCAAGAATGCCAAGAATTAACTCCGTCTGATGCTAGATACAAAAACTGGTAACTGCAGATATGAAGCCAAGATATCAGAATTTGGTGAAAGAAGAAAAAAAGTTATACAATGGTAGGAAAGAATCTTACTTTTTGAATTTTGGGATTACAAATGGCATGCAGCCAACCCATTTAGTTCTTACTCTGATAGAAGACAGATTTGACTTTGTGAACCAACTTATATGAAATTTTATCACGTTCATTACCTAGATTTAGATTTTGTGTGTGCATGTGCTGGGTTGTCGGTTGTGGATACTAATGTACTGTACTTAGAATGTAGGCAATTTATCTATGCACGTAGGTGCAACCTCTATTCCTGCGGGAACAACTACGATGAAACAATGTTAAAACCGTCAAGCATTATTTCAATTGTGAATTGGGCCGGAAATGAATAGCTTTTACTATTTCTTAACAAACCAATCCGAACACACGAACAACTATCATATTTATAAACAGTTTGATAATATTTTCAAGTAATTCACGAAAACTCATTCACAAATCACAAACGGTATTCATGACTATATTAACATTCTAATTTTGCCAATTCAAAATATTCGTTTTTACTATTCGTGAATCAAAATAGCTAATTATTCAATGCTTTTTCTGTGTAGGGATGACAATTCTGGCTCGCCTCACCCGTCCCGGGCTCTTTTTTCTCGCCTCGATGAGATAACGGGCGGTCACAGGTATTAGCCACCCTGTTCTGACTCGATATTTTAATATATTTTTTAACAATTTTACCTTTAAATACCTGCTCACCTATCTCTCCCGTGACCGGCCCGACCCATCGCATTCATTAGTCTCGCCTTGCCCCGACCCGAACTCATCCAAGACAGATTTGGGTCACCCACTATCCCGGTTCCGACACGTTGCATTGTCATCTCTAGTTCTGCGCTGCCAGCAGCCCCCAGCCCTGTCTCTATGTGCAGGGATGGCCCGCCCCGCCCCCGCTCGGGTTTGATCCGTCCTCACAAAATTATCGGGTCGATTCTAGGTCTTATCCAAATAATTTATTATATTTTAAAATAAATTTAAATTTTTTAAAATTACACTCCGATCCTACCCGATCCTCCGTCCTTCCTCAACTGCACAAATCACCGGGCGGACAGGGACAGTATGCGGTTCCGACCCGAGCCATCCCTCTCCATGCGCGGCGAGGGCAGCAACGGCACTTAAAACCCTGCGCTCGCGCGCCTCACGTAACATCCCCACGGGTCTTCTTCCCAAACCCTTAAAACCCTAAACCACAAATCTATGGTTTCCTACGTTTTTCCTATGTTCTTCGATTCCAACATTCCCCCATGTGATTGCGGCGAGGATTGTGTCTGATCGAATACTCTATCTTTCGCAGTTGGGTGTTTCTTCACCTCCGAATGCTGGGTGTCGTGTCGTCCTATTCTTCCAATTACAGCTTCCTACATTTGAGTTCCCCGATGGGTTTACGAGTTTAGGGCTTATGAATGTTGCTAAGCTAGTGAGATGATGGGGGTTTCGGAATGCTTGATGATATAGACGTACTGGTTGATCACTATGTACTATTGTATAGGTCACTTTAGTCGCAAGTTAGGGCAGAGATTTTCGTGTTTTTCTCGGTTTTTATGTAACCGGAGCTTCGATAATGGGTTTGGAGGGGTCGAGGGACCACTGGATTATGAGTCCTTCTTGTATGATAAGGGTGGGCCAATCAATACGGCGGGGATGGATGATGATGACCCCGATGGCAACTCTCAAGGATCTTATCTGTCCAGGTGGAGTTTCATACAGAGTTCCAGAGTTGATGCTGATAGAGCTTTTCGTGTTCTTCAGCAAGATGGCCCTGGGTTCGATACCAAATTGGCTCTCACTGAACTCCAGATCAGGGTTTCAGGCCTTTTGGTGAGGGGAGTTCTTTTGAGTGTATTGAAGACTATGAATCGTACAAATAGGAGCCGGTGTGCGAGATTGGGGTTCAAGTTCTTCCATTGGTCTGGTCAGCAGGATAATTACCGGCACACGACAAACACATACCACATGATCATGAAGATTTTTTCAGAGGCCGAGGAGTTTAAGGCAATGTGGAGACTGGCTGATGAGATGATTGAGAAAGGATTCCCTATTACCGCATGCACCTTTACCATTTTGATATCTACCTGCGGGGAGGCAGGCTTGGCGAAGAAAGTTGTTGAGAAGTTCATCAAGTCAAAAACATTTAGCTTTAGGCCTTTTAAACACTGTTACAATGCCATTCTGCATTCCCTTGTTGTGATGAACCAATACGGATTGATTGAGTGGGTCTATCAGAAGATGTTAGATGAAGGCTACCCCCCTGATGTCCTAACATACAATATACTTATGCGTGCAAAATTTAATCTTGGGAAGCTGGATCATTTCCACAGCTTGCTGGAAGAGATGGGTAGGAATGGATTTTCCCCTGATTTTCACACGTTTAGTATGATTCTCTATGTTCTTGGAAAAGGGGACAAGCCACTTGCAGCCCTTAATCTATTGAATCACATGAGGGAAGTGGGTCCCGATCCAACTGCGCTTCACTTTACTACGCTAATTGATGGGCTTAGTCGGGCTGGGAATTTGGATGCCTGCAAGTACTTTTTTGATGAGATGATCCGGAATGGGTGCTTTCCGGATGTGGTTTGTTACACTGTTATGATAACATCATATGTTGCAGCAGGGGAGCTTGAGAAGGCTCAGAGACTGTTTGATGAAATGATTATGAAAGGGCAATTCCCAAATGTATTTACTTACAATGCCATGATCCGTGGCCTTTGCATGGCAGGAAAGTTTGATGAAGCGTGCTCCATGCTCCATGAAATGGTATCCAGAGGTTGCAATCCAAATTTTGTTGTGTACAGTACACTAGTCAGTTATCTGAAAAATGCTGGAAAACTTTCTGAAGCTAACTCAGTTATAAAACATTTGGTGGAAAATGGAAAATACATCCATCTATTGTCAAGGATCGAGAATTATAGAAGGTGTTAAAAAGTAAGTGTTTCTTATATTTTGGTGATAATTATATATATTTAACTTCTTCGTGGCTTTAGGTCTTTTCCATCTGAGTTTATACATTATATCTGCTATCTATGTTATGCATATCTTGTGTAATCAAATGGGGTTCCCATTTCAATGTTCAGGCTTCCTGAACATACACAATTTCTTTATCATTTGCTTTTGATAGCCATGGATCAAGTTTATAAGATGGCTCATATTCCAGATCTTTATAATGTACTGTATTTTTATGATGTGCCTTTCTTTCATAATATTGGCCATTTTATAGTATTCTTGCTGATGCCTATTGCTCTCTCTTGTTTGTTGGTCAGGCAATTAGTATTCACCCTCCCGTGTCTGCCTTTGAAATTAACCTACCTTTATTCGCTTGTACTGTACATGTATAAGGGTTTTATGCTCATATTTTGTGAGTATGATTGCTGCTCTCTACCATTCCCTTTCATGCTTGTATTAGAATATTTTTAAGACTTACGACCCGTTCGGTACACAGGATCTGAGTCATGAATTTGTTTTACAAAAGAGAAAAAAAACGGGTCCTATTATTATTATTTTACTTATAAAAAAATGTGCTGGCAACATGTTTTTTGAATAAAGTGTTTGCTTTATTTGAATCCTGTTTAAAAAAAGGTGGACTCAATGACTTTCTTTTGAAAACATGTTTCAATTATTTTCAAATCTAAACTCTCGTGTGAGACTCAATTTAGTTATTTATTTTCTTTCTTCTACTTTATTTTCTGGACCTATTATATATACATTATTTTTGTGGGATTTAATTTTAAAAAATACTCTTAATTTTTTTTTTAACCAAACAGAAGATTTCAAAATTAAAAATTCAAACGCCAATTTCAACAATTATTTAAATCATGAAACTAAAATACAAAAACAAAACATATACCAAATGCCCCCTAAGCATGTTTGTTTTGTCTGTTCTTTGTTTTCGTTTTCAAAATATGATAGCTGTTTTTAAGTATAACAAACATAAAATTAAAAATAATAAAATATTATTTTTATTTTTTAGGACCTAGAAAATGAAAAACATTTTTGTTGTTTTTAGTTTTCAGTATTCGAAAATAGCTATTACATTTTAAAAACAAAAATAAAAAACATCCAAACCATATATATTCAGGCTTTGTACTTTTCAATTATTAGGAGATATGTTATTTATTGGTGTTCTGGACCTACCCAGGCCAACATCTTTTAGATATGATGGCTAGCAACATTTATAAAATTATGCCTGAAAATTTGCATCAATAAATTACTAATTTATTGATTGTTCTTCTTTGTCATACTTCATTTTGTCTACGTTGAATAAACACATCTATATTAGTCCATCAATATAATTATTGTTATGATTTCACACCTCTACTCTCTTCTTATTATTTAATTATTCTTTCTTATTATTTTATTATTGTATAATTATTTTCGTACCATTATTATTATTATTGCTTGTTATTATTTTATTTTTGCTATCGTCTTACCTTTTTATAAGTACAAAAATAAAAACAATAAGAAATAAAGAGTTTGAATTTTCGATAATCAAATTTCATAATGAGTTATTTCTCTTCGGTTTGACTAATTGATGAGGCAAAATTTCAATGTTCATGCTCTAATTATTCAGATCAATATCAATTGTGACATGAGTTATTCATTATTCTTGCCATAATTATTCATACAACTTTTTTTTTTAAATTGAAACTCTTGCCACAATAACATGTTTGATTTTGAAAAAGGTATCAAAATTGGGTGTTATGGATGTATTAATTCTTTTCCACACGTAACCATATTTTTCGAACTTAATTTCCAATAAAATACAGACCTTTTATTACTTTTCTACCTTGAGTAGTAGGTATCCAACCGCACCTTTTTTTTGCCAGTTGCTGGCGATTTTTTTCTTTTTCCTTTTTTTCATTATCTTTAATTGTTTAAGTCAGAATTCGTCGCAATGAGACTCATGAGCCCAAGTCTAAAACCAGCAGTGAACTCGGTCGGAAACGAGTGTTGACATTCTTGATCACGTATTGTAATAATATTGGAACTTGTAAACTCGATGCAAAATGCAAGAAATGTTGTGATAATGCAGTGTTATGGCTTTGCTGTCACTTTCATCATTTTGGAATGGATATTTGGTATGCTCAATTGTGAATAGTTGGGTGGGGAGGGAATGGGTCTGCCAATGTTTAATGCACAAGTTGTCACTGTCCCAAGATAGATACTCCAAATATGCCCTATAGTAATTCTATCTTTGACTATTTGGTGTCTGATTGGTAGATGAAATATAAAATAAAACATAATAGTTAGTCTGCAGTTTGAGAGGTAAGTGTCTCTCCCACTATAATAATCTTCAAATTGGATTTTTTCTAAAATCAAGCATGCCTTCATTTACACCCTAATACCCTATTTAAAGTCAATTTTCCAATTTCAAATTCAAATACAATAAATAGACAACTCAAATAAAAACTCCCAAATTCGAATTCAAAACAATAAAAAAATAACCCAACATTGCTCCCCTCCCAGGAAGACACCTTGTCTACAAGGTGGAACGAAAGGAACTGTCCGTCGTTCACCCATACATGATCTTAAAAGAAGTAGTTTGTGAAGCAGTATGGTACGAAGTATTGTACCAATACTCTGCCCATGCCAAACATTGGGCCCATTGCTTAGGAGCAACGGACACAAAAAAATGCAAGTAGACGAACTCCACGCTGCGATTGACGTACAATTGGTGTTCACGTACTCCCTCCAATATCAGTTTCAATTGTCTCACATCACATGTTCTCACAAGGAATGACTATAGACGAGGATGTCATCAAAGAAAACCAAAATGAACTTTCTTAGGTACGATTGAAAGACCTTATTCATCAAGGATTGAAAGGTAGTTAAAGCATTAGTAAGGCCAAACGGAATAACCAAGAATTCATAATGTCCTTCATGAGTCTGACACGTAATTTTGGCCACATCTTTCGACTGCATTCGGATTTGATGATATCTTAATTTTAAGTCAAGTTTAATAAACAGTGTCGCACCATGCAACTCGTCCAATAACTTGTCAATCATTAGAATTGGAAATTTATCCAACACCGTTGCCTTATTCAAGGTATGATAATCGATATAAAAATGACAACCGCCATATTTTTTTACTAAAAAAATTGGACTTGAAAAATAAACTCACGCTTGGTTGTATAATTCCAGCCTCTAACATGTTCATACCTAATCGCTCAATCTCATTTTTTTGTATCTGAAGCTAACGGTACGGGCGGACACTCATGGGAGAAGCTCCGTCTTTAAGTACGATCGTGTGCTCGTGATCTTGCCATGGGGGTAAACCTATGGGCATTTGAAACCCCCTCGAAATGGTGTAACAATTGTTGAATCGGTCTTGAGATCACCCCATCTAACTTGTGAGCGTCTCTTCGAGAATGCTCAACTCCACCAAGAATCCTGCCCCTGTATCTTAAAACGTCTTTGACATAGTCTTGAGTGATACCAAAGTATTGGTTAAACTTGGATCACCTTGTAGAATTATAACTCGTTCGCGCCATTGGAACTATGCTAGTGCCTTAACTTCCAAGCAAACACTCATTGCAGTCAACCTTTTCATGTCTGAGAATCCATTAAGGGTGAAATAATGTTCCACCCGATACAACCATTTATGCATATCCACCCTTTCAAATATGGGCATTTTTAATTTGTGAATCATGGAATTTGACCCCCACTGGGGATGCACATACCAATTTCATGCATAGAGGCCCTACCCCCATTCCATCCCTCTCTCCTTTCTCGATTCACAAAATTGCCAGTCCAAGAGTCATTTCTCACATTAAGCCCTTGCTCCCAATGTCTGGTGCCAAAGTGGGCCATACCCTGCTGCTCCACTCCTTCCTCCCTGCGAGTTCACTCTCTTCTCCTCTGGCCAAGGCCAAGCTCCCTCCTAGGCAGTGTTGTAGTCCCATGCTAGTCCTCCTTTGGCCTTAGCACTTCCCTAAATGGTGTTGTCTATCCACCACTGTTCTATTCTAGCCATTGTCCTGACTACCCAGGTTTTGGTCCTCTAGCGAACGAAGTTATTTGATGTGCTTCCTTAGGTTGTTGTGCACCCCACGACGGGTCGACCTTCCCAGGTCCGTAGCTAGGACCACCTTCAACAGCCATGAATTCCTTTACCCCATGATGGCCAATCGTCCCTCCATGCCAGGGCTACCCCGTGGTTCACATGTCACATGCCAGTGCAAGGTAGCCACCACCATCAACACCACTGTGTTCAGCCCCAATCCAACCACCTCTACCGCTACCTCTTTGCTTGACGCCTAAGAAGACAACCCCAAGACGAGGTCCCTTGGTGCCTTCTTCGTGGGTTCTCGATCTGCTCAGATCAATCATGTCAGGTCACACGCGTGTTTCTTTCCCAGCCTTGTTGCCCTCTGCTGTGTTGCCAAAAAGCTCATTCACCACTATGATCACTAAGGAGCTCAGTCACCACCCCTCCCTTGGCTGATGGAATAGCTGTAGGATTTTGTTTGAGCTCTATCAATTTGTACAGCATGTCCTCCAAGGTGGCTTCAAATCACTCGTCAATGATGGCCTTGATGGAGTCAATCTCTGCCTCCAATTTTTCTTTCAGGATTTTGACTTTCTTCGCAGCCATCGGTCCATAGATCGTGCTCTAATACCAATTTGATAGAAATCTGAGCAAAAGAGTAAATTTATTGGTAGATGAAATATAAAACAAAATAGAATGGCTGGTTTGTAATTCGAGAGGCTGTTGTCCCTCTCACTACAATAATCTTCTAATTGGATTTTTTCCAAAATCAATCATGCCCTCACTCACACCCTGCTACCTATTTAAAGCCAATTCTCTAAATTCAAACTCAAACTCAATAAATAGACAACTTAAATAAATACTCCCAAATTCAAATTCAAAATAATAAAAAGACGACCCAACAGTGTCCCATGGTTCTTTGGGTTTGCTTGGTTCCAATTTTGTCATTTTGTGCCAGTGACACTGTTTCACTTTCATACATACTTTCAAGCATAAAATTTATTTGTATTTTTGCATTTGTACTCTGATGTTCGCGAAGCGCAACCTTTTTTATCCCCACATAGTGAATATATAATATTATTAACTGCCTGCTCATTCACTAGATTGCTGTCTTGTGGAATATTTTAAGTTTGTTTTGGTCAAATTTTCATTCTGGTCTGTCTGTAGCTAACTTAAATTATCATGCATTAGTTATAAATGTTCAAAGAACTACATGTTGGCATCAAATCTGAACACATTTTATTTACATTATATAGAAACCTGTCAAACAAAATTTTACTGAGCCCCCTGCTCAGTAGTGCGATGTGGTTACTTCCTCTGAATTTTGGATCTTCGTGTGATATTTGTATATTTGCAGTACAAAGTGTAATGCAACTGCTGTGGATGAATGGCGGAATGCGGACTGCTAGC
This sequence comes from Taxillus chinensis, assembly GCA_023512835.1. Classification (NCBI taxonomy): domain Eukaryota; kingdom Viridiplantae; phylum Streptophyta; class Magnoliopsida; order Santalales; family Loranthaceae; genus Taxillus; species Taxillus chinensis. Next base: position 33,195,562 of record CM042087.1, read on the forward strand.
TTTCAGGTGACAATATGAGCGAACTGCAGACTTCTAAACGTTTCCTTTGAAACGAGCAAAATTTGATTATGGGGCAATTTTCTCTCTTTTGAGTAGGGTTAAAACTCTTGCTTATCTGTAAATTGTCTTTGATGCTGCTGCTGCTTCTCAGAAGGTATCCATCAATTGTTGGGGCCTTGTCCGTCAATAATTTAGCTAAGGATTCTAAATCTGCTGTCTGGACATGGTCATCCCCACTAGCTTCTGCTAATTTAGGTGAGGCTGGATCTATATTTTTGGTCCTGAATTCAAGTCCAGTGCTTTCCATGGTTCTCCCAAAATAATTGATTTGTCACAGTAATTTTGAAGGTAGCCTGGGTTTTATGTGGTAAGTGAAATTCAAATGTGCTTCTTCACTCCTTTGTTTCTGCCTGTGCATGGTGAGTTGTTCTTTGGAATTCATTTTAAAAAAATTGATCGAGCTTGTTCTGGATTCCTGGTAAATTGAAAATCCTTTGTAGTAGGTGTCTTCGAACTTTGGCCTAACTGCTCGAGTAGGAGCTTCCAAACAGGTGTGAGACGTTTTGTCTGTTCATAATATTTAGTAGGTGGCTTAGGCATATCCATGTTTTTCATTCATTGAGTCAGCTGGAAGATAAACAGGACGGCTTGATTCATTTATTGAATGCGTGCCTTACTCATCGACACATTTGTATCTTTATTAGTGTACTTGTAGCTACTAGTCTCATATCTCAACAATATATGCAACATTTTCATGCAGGTTGCAATTTTTACTGTTCAAAAATTCTGTATAGGTGGGAGTGGCAACATTTTCTTGTAAGTTGCGATCTATGTAATACGATTGTACTATTGTTATTTGCATGTGGAATATTTGGCTACTGTTTTTGAGCGTACTTCTTTCTCATCTCATTAGGGTCTTTCGCATGCTGCTTCCTCGGTTCCAACCTACATTAAGCAGCTGACATGCTCCATCTATTTCCAAAATCAAATGTCAAATACATTATACTGATGTCATGGGTTTATACAGAAAAAAAAGAAAGAAAGTTACCATCTCGCCCTTGCTCAGGCTCCATCAGACAAAAAAATTGTAAAACATAAGTTAACACAAATTGTCACTCAACCCAAGCTTAAAAGGCTAGACCACAGAAAAAATCCACCAATTTAATGTCTCCCTGAAATCATGGCACCAATTTTGCCAGACCTACCTGTGGGGCAGTTTTATACATAGTTAGTCATGACCACAGGAGGACAAAGCACCCTAAGATGTCCCCTCCAAGTTCAAAGGATATATGTTACAAGTGTGACACAAAGGAACGAGTCCAAGGTTTGTAGGAATTAGAGCATTTACGAAAATTCTATAAACTCCCCCTGACAAAGTAGATTATACTGAAAACCATGACCAAGCAGTCGACAATAGCACTGAGGTTTATATCATTTTCCCAGGGATGTTGGAGGGCCGATCGAAAGCATGTTTAATTTATGGGCATCATTTAGAACCAAAGATAGATCTAAGACAAGCGATAAAACGCATTGCACTAAACATGCTTAAAATGCGCGCTCGCGCGCGCATACGCATTCTACATTTAGGCCCTCTCGCCGCGAATGCGACGAGCGAGCTGCATATCCTTGGGCATGATGGTGACACGCTTAGCGTGGATGGCGCACAGGTTGGTGTCTTCAAAGAGGCCAACAAGGTAGGCCTCGGAGGCCTCCTGGAGGGCGGAGACGGCGGAGCTTTGGAAGCGGAGGTCGGTCTTGAAGTCCTGGGCGATCTCGCGGACCAGCCTCTGGAACGGCAGCTTCCGAATAAGAAGTTCCGTGCTCTTCTGGTACTTCCTAATCTCCCGCAGCGCCACCGTCCCAGGCCTGAACCTGTGCGGTTTCTTCACGCCCCCCGTCGCCGGCGCCGACTTCCGCGCCGCCTTCGTCGCGAGCTGCTTTCGAGGCGCCTTCCCGCCGGTCGATTTCCTTGCCGTCTGCTTCGTCCGTGCCATCGATGACTACAGGTTTATTGAGTGCGTTGATTGGATGATTCCTCAGCCCTCAGGTATGGATGTGATGTTGGTTAGGGTTTGGGTTTGGGTTTGGGTTTGGGTTTTGGTTTGGGGTGGGGTGGAACTTTATAGCGCTTTTTGATCGAGAGAGGCGGGTACTTGAGCCAATTGCGCGTTTCGGATTGCCTTCTGGCGGTAACGCGTGGGCCGTTCGATTGTGGGCTGTTCGACGGTGAGGATCGCGATCTGTGTCATTATTAAGAAAACCAATTGCGATGCATGTGAAAATATTGGAAGCTGCTGCGTTTTCGCCGTTGGATTAACGGAGAACCAACGGTGAGATTGAATTGTTTGAGTCACCCTGATCCGTCTTTTATCAGCTTTATTAATTAATTAGTTGGTTTGGTGCCTCGACATTTGAGCCACTCCAGAAAAGTCCCAGGCCCAGCAGCCATCAACAAAATAAATGGCCCAGTCGAATACTGAAAAATAAAAGTTACTTTTTATTTTAAAATAAACAGTAACTATAGTATTGACCATAAAAAATAATTAATTAATTACTTTTACTAACCTCGATAATATAATAAAAAAACATTCAGTGCATCATAAAAATAATTGATAAATCTCTAGACTTACATGAACATTTACACAGGACCGTGAAGGGGCAGTGCACACATGGGCCGTAGAGGGATGGAGGAGGGTAACTGATGCGTAATGTTAGGGAACGGAAGAGGGGAAGAGGATATCAAGGAGAGAAGAGGGAGTCCAAAGTCATTTCTCACTGATTTATTCCATAGTTCACTGGTTATTTATAAGTCAAGTAAGTATTTGTAAAACAGAAACACAATAAAATAGCAGCAGGTAGATGCACAAAATCCGGGGAAAGATACAAAACCCAAACCTCTTCTCCCGGCTGCGTAAGTGCTTATTTAGTCAACTAGAAAACAATTATAACTAAGTCCTCTTCTCCCGGCTGATGAAGTGCTTGACCCAGCTGGAGTTGACTTGGTCTAATGGAGATAATATGTGTCATTCCTCCCCCCTTAGAGTATCCTTGTCCTCAAGGATGAAGTCCGGGTAAGTCTTCATAAAACACCAGCGGTTTTCCCAAGTGGCGTCTTCCACGAGGGCACCCACCCATTTAACCAATGTCTCAGTTTTGGGGCGATAAAGGCCTTTTTGGATGACACAACACTACCTCAGGTTGAGGTTGGACGTCAGACGTGGTGGAATTGTCTGAGACAGAGGGCAATTGCGGAGGGACAGAAGGTATAAGGCCAACGTGCCGCTTTAAAAATCTCACATGAAAGACATCATGGATTTGGGAAGTCGCCGGCAATTTAAGTTTGTAAGCCACTAGACTTATTCGTGCAAGGATCTCGTACGGACCAAAGTATCTGGGCACCAGCTTGTTAGAGTGGCGGGTGGCTACAGTCTTCTGCCTGTATGGTTGCAACTTGAGGTAGACGTAATCACCTACTTTGAAAACAACATCTCGCCGATGGAGGTCAGCTTGGGACTTCATGCGGTCACGGGAAACCTGCAAATTTTGTCATAGGGTACGAAGAATAACATCACGGCTACACAAAAGGTCATCCATAGCCTGCACCTTCGTCATGCTAGGGGTGTAAGGAAGAAGACGTGGAGGAGACTGGCCATATACTGCTTCAAAAGGAGAGAGTTTGGTGGATGAGTGGGTGGCAGTGTTGTAACTGTATTCCGCCCAAGCAACCCAGTCAGCCCATTTGCTGGGTTGGTCGTGCGTGAAGCACCGCAGGTATTATTTGAGAGTTCCGTTGACTGCTTTTGTTTGACCGTCAGTCTGTGGATGATAACTAGAACTCATACAGAGAGTTGTCCCTTGCGACCAGAACAAAGTCTTCCAAAATAGACTCAGAAAAATTTTATCACGATCACTCACGATAGAGTATTGCATGCCATGCAAGCGGACAATTTGGTCAATAAAGATTTGAGCCACCGTGAGGGCAGTGAATGGATGTTTAAGTGGAAGAAAGTGTGCGTACTTGGACAAGCAGTCAACTACGACCATAAGAACATTTTTGCCACGGGATAATGGCAACCCCTCCACAAAATCCATGGAGATATCTGTCCAGATTTTTTTGGGTATAGGCAGCAGCTGTAACTATCCTACGGGCTGTGTATTCTCTGATTTACAACTTTGACAGACCACATAATCTTTAATAGCTGTGCGCATGTGAGGCCACGTGAAATTGGTGCGGAGGCGACTCAATGTTTTATGATAGCCGAAGTGTCCCCCAACCGGTGAAGAATGGTAGGTGGACAGAATGGTAAGAATGAGCTGAGACGTTGGACTCAAATAGATACTTCTATGTTTGAAGAGCACCCCATCTCGTATGGAATAATGAGGAGGGAGAGATTCTAACAGCTGCTTGTAGAACAGATCGGTTGTGACTTCTTGCTGGAGTGTGGACTACCAGGTGGCGATGGGCGAGGACATAGAAAGGAAGTCAAGCTCGCCAACTCGGGAAAGAGCATCCGCACCACAATTTTATGTCCCTTTTTTATACTCAATGATGTAATCATACCCGAGGAGTTTTGGTAGCCACCGTGATTGGGCGGGCGTTGTAATGTGTTGCTCCAACAGGTACTTTAAACTTTTGTGATCCGTACGAACGACAAAGGGCTTGCCGATTAGATACGGTCGCCATTTACAGATAACTTTAACTTTGGCGAGTATCTCTTTCTTATATGTTGATAAAGTCAAAGTCGAGGGTTTTAAAGCTTCACTAAAGTAAGCATATAAGCCGACCTTGTTGTTGTAAGATAGCTCCAATGCCGACGCCACACGCATCACATTCGATGATAAAGGATTGAGTAAAATCTGGTAAGTGGAGGACTGGCGGACTTGAAAGTGCCTCCTTCAATTGGGAGAACGCATCAGCTGCCGCTGATGTCCATTGGAACCAGCACTCATCAATAAGCGAGTGAGCGGAGCAGTAATCCCTCCAAAGCCACTAATAAACTTGCGGTAGTAACCCGTTAAACCAAGAAAGCCACGAACTCCTTTTGCCGAGGTGGGAGTAGGCCATTTGAGGACAAAATTAATCTTGGTTGGATCCACCGCTACCCCTACAAAAGAAATAAGTTGTCCCAAGTATGACACCCGCAACATGCCAAAACAACATTTGGATTTCTTCGCGAATAAGCAGTTGACAGATAAGACATGTAGGACTTTATGGAGGTGGTCGAGATGGTCTTCCCAACCCTTGCTGTACACTAAGATATCGTCAAAAAAAAAACAAGAACGAACTTCCGTAAGTAGGGGCGCAGCAAGTCATTCATCAAACTCTAAAAAGGTGGCAGGGGCATTTGTGAGCCCGAAAGGCATCACAACAAATTCATAGTGCCCATCGTGTGTTCGGAAGGCAGTCTTGTGGATATCAGTCTCTAGAACTCGTATTTGATGGTATCCGGCAAGGAGGTCGAGTTTGGAGAAATACTTAGAGCCATGTAATTCATCAAGGAGTTTGTCGATGACCGGGATTGGATATTTATCCTTGATGGTGATTTCATTAAGAGCGCGGTAGTCAACGCAGAACCGCCAATTGCCATCGGCTTTCTTCACAAGTAATACTGGTGAAGAGAACAGACTTGTAATGGGGCAGATTAATCCTGAATCAAGAAACTCCTTCACCAGCTTCTCTATCTTTGCTTTTTGGTAATATGGTTATCTGTACGGCCGAACACTCACAGGCCCATGGTTTGATCTTAAGGGAATGTGATGGTCATGGGTTCGAATTGGTGGCAAGGTTTGAGGCACAACAAAAACATGTTCATAATTGGTAAGAACTTGGGCAAGATCAACAAGGTATTCATCGTCCGGAGTGGTTTCAAGAGCTGGGCTGATTTGGAAAAATAAAAGGAATGCCACCGAGGTGGAGCAACTCTTTTTTGCTTAAAGCAGTAATTGTTGGTCACCTAAGGCCTTGGATTAAATAGGGTTTTCCTCCTTGTTGGAAAGACATGGTGAGCTGTTCATAGTCGGTCTCAATTGGCCCAAGAGTGGCCAACCACTGAACACCCAAAATTGCTTGACAGGCTGCTGCAGGTAACAGATAAAAATTAACCTGAATAGGGAAGTCTTGAACGAGAAGTGTGAGGCCAAGGCATTGCCCTTCGCAATTTATTTTGTCACCATTAGCCACCACGACTTGCAGTTTCTGATCACAAGTGACAGGCAACCCAAATTTTTTGACTAAGGCTTGGTCAAGGAAGTTATGGGTGCTCCCACCATCGATGAGGATTGTCACCGCCTTGTTGTGTAATTTTCCTTCCACCCGGAATGTTTGAGGATGCGTCACCCCAACTATTACGTGGAAGGAGATCTCCGGAAGAGATTCTGTGATATTATGCTCGTCAAGAGGAGGGTCTAATGCACTGGTTGGGTTAGGTACGGTCGGTTCCTCAATCGTAAATAATTGGGGTTTGTAACAGCGGTGACCTGGGGTAAACTTCTCATCACAGTAGTAGCACAATCCCTTTTCCCGCCATTCACGTGCTTCTTGACTGGTAAGCTTTCGAATTGGTTGGGTGTTGGTCGATTGTTGTCCCACCTTCGGTGCAGGTGGTGGCCCAAGGACTCCTACTGTGCTGTTCGGGGCAGATCGTGGGGCAGAGGTCGCCACCTGGGAACGGGAGGAAACATACCCCTTCTTTTGTAAAGAATTTCGCTCTTCAATTAGGCGGGCAACCCCAATGGCGTCTGCTAAGGAGCGGGGCTGTTTGAGTTTGACATCTAGCCGTATTTCGTCCTGTAGTCCGCAAGAAAGCAGCCCACCAAGTGACTCTCGGGCAATCTATCAACCCTATGTGACAGCTTCTCAAAGGTTTCTTGATAGGTAGCAATCGTTGAAGTTTGCTTGAGGCTAGTTAAAGCTTTAAAGGGATCCTCATAGTCGGTAGGGCCGAAGCGAAGCAACAAGGCCTTGGTTAATTCATTCCAGTTCAAAGGTCCTCTGAACTTAGTCAGCCACCGGAGCCACTGCAGAGCTATTCCTTCAAGGTGAAACGAGGCTAGTTGGACCTACTGATCAAGAGCCACATTATTAAAATCAAAAAACTGTTCAGCCTTAAAGACCCAACCAGTTGGGTCCTCTCCGTTGAATTTGGGAAATTAGAACTTCAAATGTGCTTGGGCTCGGTCACCGTAGTTATTACGATCCCTGTCAAGGTTGATGTTGGTATCAGTAGTTGGCTGACTTTGGGAGGGTCCCGCCTGGGCAAATGGGTTATCAATGGACGGGCTATTTTGTGATGCTCTCACGGCCTGTAGTTCTGTCAAAACAGTTTGGAGGGTACCATGGATTTGGTCGAAACTAGATTCACACCGAGCTAGGATTTCACTGACTTCATTGCGAAACTTAGCATTACTCTTGGCTCGTGTGTCCATGAACTAATAATTCTTTTGCTATAGCTTCACATATAACTAATGCATTGAAGAGATTTTTATATATAATTCTTTTGCTATAGCTTAAAAATCTCTTCAATGCATATAGCTTCACATATAACTAATGCATATAATTCTTTTGCTATAGCTTCACATATAACTAATGCATTGAAGAGATTTTTAAGCTAAATATTACTATAGTTATTGTATTAGCTTATAGGTTGGAAATACTTTTAGCCATATATCTCTGCCTCAAGCTTTTAACGACCATTTTTTCCTTTCCAATAATTTGGCATTAAATTGGACATGGGATAGTCTACTTGTTCTTTCAACATCAAGCCTATTCATATTCTCTGTTTAAAACTATAGATATCAAATTCAGGTATCAATAATATAATCATTAACATAAATTAAGTTTAATTTATAGTTAATCACATGATACTTACTCCTTTAAAACCGTTCTAATTGCATTCACTTCCCAAATGAAGTTATAGTTAAATTAAGAATTTTAACATTAATCCTACTTAGTGTTGGTGGTGTGCTTTCAAAAGATAAACACCATTCAACTACAATTTACAAACAAAAAAAGCATAAAATATCATTAGAAACGTAATTAAATTAAAATCACATTTAAAGTGAATGACCACAACGTTAGCAAGTGATAAATTAATGCAAAATAAATTTACCTAGTGGAAAGGATCCATCATTATTATATCATATTCAAAACACTATAGGATTTTCAAATGAACCTCACTCACTCTCATAGAGTTCCTGTTGTAAAAATAAAATTTCAAAAATCATAACTATACAAGAAGAAGTGTGTTACACATGTTGCAATGGCATCTAAAACTTATGGAATTAACTTTATTTGGACTTTCCTTACATAATAATGCTAAGGATTTAAGAAGCAAGCAACTAATTGCAATTAACAACCAAGTTAATTTTCAACATGCTTCTGAACAACTTTTAAAATCAACCTATAGTGAGCCTCCCTTACTTAAATACAACTTTGATATCTTTCTTTACATCTTCAAGCATGTTTGCTAAAAAAATCATAGATGGTTTAGAAATTCACATCAACGAGCCTAAGCTTGAATAATAAGAGTAAAAGTGTTTATAGTGGTGCTAACCCCACACTAGAAGACCGATTAATAATTCTTGTTTGTGCCCCTTTTCCTTTGTATGTTTGGACCATCTAGAGATGTTCCATTCTTCCGAAGTGAACATAAATATCAAGCTATCTTCCTTTCCAAGTAAGCTTTGCACTAACAAGAATGTTGTTGTAAAGCATGTAACTATCATCTTCATAATCTCTCTCTCACTCCCTCTAATATATTTCCTCATAAGTGCTAATATTTTATTATGTATATACATAAATATACATTAAAAGAAATCTTGCTTAAAAACTATTAGTGTATTTAAAAAACAAAACTCACGACAATCTTGCTTAGGGTATTTATCCAATGTGTAAGTGTTGTTGTGCCTCTATATCCCATAATTCAACCCAAAAGATAAAAATTGTTCACTCATACTTTATATTGTCTCTCTTATTGTTACGAAAACTCTTAGGAACCCTAAAAGAGTCTAATAATAATCACTTCCTTATTTCATCTCTGGTGAATAGGTCAATTGAGAACACCTCCTATCTTTAGTCGATAACAATCTGATTAGGTTTGGTCACTCATCCTATGGCTAAGTCGATAGATAATTCTCACCTGCCCTTTTCACAAGATAATTTCTTTTTGCTCCAACTCGAGTGGGTGTACAATTTCGCAATCTCTTTCAATTAATTTTGAAATAAACAATGAGACATTTAAAAAAATTTGAAGGTTTACGAAAAACAACAAAGCTTTAAAAAACATAGGCTTTTAAAAGAAATAATAACACTTTAAAGAACCAGAATGCTTTCAAAAGAAACAACAAGACTTTTTTAAAAAATTATAAGCTTTTGAAAGACATACTAAGATTTTAAACCACAAGTTTTGGTCTTAGCATTTAAATTGTAAGTTTCCCATTAAATTTTGATGACAAGTTTAATTAAAATGTAATTTCACACTTCTTTAAGCTAAAAGTTCTGATAGTATTAAATCCCAAGTTTTAGCACTAACATTTAAAACGTAAGTCATCCTTAAAGCTTCAACTACAAGTTTAATTAAACTACAACATTGAAATCACGAGTTCCCGAAGCATTGAAATCCCGAGTTCTCATAACTCATTCTTTTAGCATTAAACCAAAAGTTTATTCAGATGACAACAAGTTAAATTTAAATTGCAAGTTATACTTTAATTAATTCAAAAGTTCACTAGGCTTCTTTCTTAAAAGTTTCACACTTCCTAGACAAAATGTTTGATTCTTTTTTACACCATGAGTTACGCTATTTAAACCAAAAGTTTGCCAAACTTTATTACAAATTAAGTTCTTCGGCTTTAAAGAGCAAATTTATGTTTTAAGCTTATATCCATTTTTCTCATTTTGTTTTTCATTAAATTATTATTTATTATCTTCCGAATTTTTTTGTTTACATGAAAAAACAAGTCCCAAGGTCATGGAATCATTTATGTTTAAAGTATTATGTATAATTTTTTTTTGTTTTTAAGAAACTTTTTTCAATAATTCAAAAAAAAACTTAATAGAATCGAGTTTAAGTTAATAAACAAAGAGTAATGTTACGTACAGGTAGATTGTGCAGATAATCTATGTAGGGGCATATTCATTATCGATGGATTGATATTATTATTTTTTAAAATATTATATTCATACTAATCCAACAGCAGAGAGAATATTCTTGTATGAATTTCCTATACAATTTACCTGCAAATAGACTTTTTCATAAACAAATAATAATTTTACTTTTCAAAACATGTTAATGATGATCTAATTTTGATTTTATAATATAAGATATTATTAAAATAATGACATTAAAAATATACCCTAATTTGAGATTAAAAAAAATACGTGAATTCTTATAACTTAATAATTTCAAATAAGATTGTAAATGAATTAAATGTTTATGATCAAGCTCACGTTTGATTCAGTAAAAGATTATTTTTATTCATTTGTGTAGGTCTCAAAGTGTGTCTAGAGGGGGATGAATAGACTTTTTTAATGAAAGCTTATAACTGATGGCTGGTAGAGGTATGCAAGTGATGACTATGCTACGATATTAATGGAGAAGATGACATTAAAGGTTATGAGTGTTTATGAATTATCAAACAGATTTGAAATAAGAGTAAATGTTTTAGATGTGACAGATCTCAGATTTAGAATGAATATTCATACGGATGTCAATATGGAAAGATTGATACCGCTTAAAATGTTTTAAGATAGATGTTGATTGTGAATGAACAACGTAAAGAGTAGACTTGATGATTGTGTTGAATCTTGTTAAACAAGAAGTGTATGGTTAATCATTACAAGATTGTTTCTGTTCTTAGTTCGTTACGGCGCACAACGCTTTGAAGAATTCTCTCACAGTCTCTCTTTTTAGTGCTGAAACTCTTTTGTGTATTCTGTAAAATTTGTTTCTTTAATGAATATCAAAATGCTTTTTCTTGTGTTCTATGTTTCTCGCTTTCTATGCGAGTTTGACTTATATTACTGATAATGCACCTAAGAGATATTAGTTTGAAGTTACAGTATATGTGCCCCAACTTTGAAATTATATTATTTTTTAAAAAAATCTGCTCTCCATTTAAAAGGCGCAAAACTCCTGTTTGGAAAATTTTCCTCGGAAAATCAAATTGCAATAACGATTGGCACCAAATTGCATTACATATATAACAAGGTCTACTATAATTCCAAGCAAACCTCAAAAGGGGTTATCACCATCAAATCAATCGAGGAAGAGAGACAACAGAGATAGAAGATGAGATTTCGCAATCAATCACCCTTTTTTGTCTTCTTTTTTCTCCTCTTTGACTGGCTCAACAGATACAATCTCCACCTTCCCTACCTTCTTCAATTTCTTAGCCACTGCCACTGGGTCCATCATTCCAATGATCGTCAGCTTCTGATCCTTTACATCGGCCGCGATTGAATCCACTCCTGCCCAATGCCCATATCCATATATGGATTTATTTATTTTCTTCCAATTTCAATTGAAGAATGAACACTGGAAATATGTAAGATAAAAACAAAAACACCAGATCCAAGAAAAAATGGTTATTAAAACCATACCGTAGACACCAGCAGCAGCTTCCATGGCCTTTTGCTTTGCTCTATCATCAGTCATGGTCAACACCCTCAACACTATCTTCTATTGAAATAAAAAGTAAAAAGGAAAAAGGAAAAACAGCAATCAGTATGAAAAGATAGGAGAACATAAAATCAAATATTAATATTAACAATACAAATCTACCCCTGGGAATACTGTGAAAACCCATAAAAAAGAAGAAAGAAAGAAGTGAGTACCTGAGCTATGTTGGAAGCGTTGGTGAGTTGAGTTTGAAGGAGTACTATATGAGCAAATTGATGGAACTAAAATGAGAGGGAGCCAAGGAGGGAGATAGAGAGTGGGGCGGTGGTGACTGGTGGGGTTGGGTTCGGGGGGTTATTGAAGAAGAGGGGCGGGCCTGTGCATCATTGTCATGTCGCGTGAGAGCCTGGTAGAGTGAGTTGGTTGTTGTGCAGCCTGGCGTAATGGTGGGTGTGGGTCTTGGTCACGCGGCCACGCCATCGTGTCGGTCAGCAACAACTACTGACCAAGATCTTGTTAAATTAAATGAGAAAGAATGCTACACATTTTTTTTTCTTACGCACCAAATATTATAGTATTTTATTAAATTTAATTATGGTTGACGATTAATTTATTTAGCTACTAAAATATAATTAATTTAGATGTATGTGAAAATTTACATAAAATAAATATACAAATAAAGTTTCTCCCAAATAAGGACTTTGAATTTATACTCACAATGACTTATATGAAGCATTTCTCCTCATCTAATGAACAAGAACTTAATTAGTGGTTGTTGCTGGCTAGACATGGTAGTATTTTATTTAATCAAATTACTTGTGAGACGATTAATTTATTGAGTCAGTAAAATGCAATTAACTCAGATATGCACAGAAACTTACACAAAATGAACTTGTAAATAAATTTTCTCTTAAATAAGAATCATATATAACTTTTTGAATTTATACCGACAATAACAAAGTGGACTCATGAATAAAAAGCATCGTTCGTAAGTTATTAAGTCTTTTTTATATTAGAGTTTTATTTAATTATAGAGCTATCATGATTGTTAATGTATTTTATTATAATAGAGTTATAGTTAAATAAAACTCTAATTAAACTGTTGAAATCAGACTCAATAGTCTAAATTAAAAGTATTACATGAGACATGAATAACCACAGAAAAAAGTTCATATATATTCATGAACTATAAACTATTTCATAAAATATTTTATTTAAAATGTATTTTAGATATTTGATAGGTGATAAAATAATATTTTTATGAAAATTATTTTCATGGTAAAAAAATATTTTATATCCAAACAAAGGAAACCATGTATAATACAGATGGTAAATTACATTACAGCATTTGAAATTTTTTAAAGCTTTAATATGTGAAATTATATATTTTCAAATGATTTAATCTTATTTAATTTAAATCAAACTGCCCTTTATATATAACTTATTTGCTATTTACATCTCACATTTCAGACATTTTTTTCAAATGGCTTCTTGGAACGAAGCATGAATCTTTGGCTAAATCGAATATTTGAGGACTCCCTCCCACAGCCCACCCTTGTACCAACTGATTTATTCCGATGGGCAGCTTCACACTACTATTGATAATTATGGGTGGAGGAAAAAATGTTTACAGTGAGCGACAATCAAAAAATTTGTTTTCAAAACATTATTTCATAGAGTGAAAACAAGGTGACGACAAATAATGATATAAAATGGTTTGTGTTAGGCTTTAAGATATTAATTATAACCGACATACCATATTAATTAAATGGTAATTAAGTTATCATATTTTACATTATTAGTTTGTAAATAAAAATTAAGTTGTTATTAATTTAATGTGAGTTTATATATAAATTTATAATCTGTTTTTAATATGATATTTTAAAGTAATGAAAAATTAGGAATTTAATTGTTAAATATTTATTATGATATGTAAAAACATGATAATTCATTGTTATCTATAATTAATAAATTCCGAATAAATTTATCATTTAAGCACCTATACAAGCCCTAGATCCACCACTGACTAATTATAAATTATATAATTCTAATGGATTTTATTTTTTTATACAAATTTTGACCACCCTGACTTCAATCCTAAATCCATCGCTGCCTCGCTGGTCTATTTCATTGATTATTAAATATTAGGAGCCCACCACAAGTAAAGTCGCCATCCAAAATGGTTATTCAAAAAGATCTATGGTAAATGTATCATTTTCGTATATTTTGTAAAAATCTATAAGTACATACTGAATTATTATCTTTATATGGGTACTTTTCATGTTAATTGTCATAAAATTAATTGACTATAAAAGTTATCCTAGATCTATATCAAATTATACATATTGGTTATACTCTAACGCACTTTCATCAAGTGATAACGTGAATTATATATATGGCGAGAAATGAAACGTAGGATGAAACATTAAAAATACATTTCTCATAAAATAAATATTAGGATATAATATTAAAATTTAATGATTAAAGTGTTAAAAATAATTAGTTATGAAAGAATTTACCCTTTAATTTTATATTAAGATCTAATGATTAGTTAATTTTTTTAATTTGTGATTCTAACACATGTCAAATATATGATAAATGTAACATTTATGGTTTAATTCCCAACTTATTACAAGCTAGAGTCTCATCCAAAACGACTAGTCAAATAAATATTTATAACTTCATTGGATTCACAATATAATTTTCAAATGAAACACTTGGATGTTGGATTAAGGTGTTATTTGGAGTGTTACAATCTCTATTATTCAAGCGTTTGGTTGTATGTTTTTTAACAATGAAAATAAAAACTTTTCATCCAAATGGTGTATATGTAACATCCCAAGCTTTTATGTCTGAGCCACGACACATCATAAGCCATTACCACTAAGGAGATGATTGTGGGTTTATTTGACAATATAGTTTTTTTTTAAATCACGTTTTGACTAATGTTACATAGAACCTGTCAAACTGAAAACTCATCCGACAGCCCACATAGTGTTTAAAAACTGAAATTGAAACAATATAAATTTCATTATGTTTTTACTTCAACTTTGATTTGGGTATCTAATTTATTTTGACTTAATTCGATGTTATATGAATAATTTATTTTAAACTGTATATTTAATTAAATATGAATTTTTATCCGAACAAGTTCAATTATAGACGGACGCAAGTCAGCCCTTCGATCTACAGTTAAAGTTAATGGGCTGAATTGAACCTGGCTGTGCTAAATTGAGCTATTTAATAAAAACGGGAAAAGCAACTTAAGTTTAAAAACAAAACAAAAACAATTAATGCTTAATTAGTAGTAGTACACACCAACCTCCATACCCAAGCTTGGAAATTGCAATGCAATCAACATTAAAATGGAAAAGGGCATATAATATATATAGTAGAATATATAGAAAAATTACATGGCGTGGGAACGTGTTAATTACATTATGGCACAAGCATGCGGGTTGTCGTCGCTAAATAGCGACGCCGCGGCCTCATCGGATGCCACAGCAACGGAGTAAACTGCGGGAGTATGGAAGAAAGCTTGCACGTTGTGGGGGGCTACGTTCCTAGAAGTGTCATAGTAATGGTTGGTCACGTAAGTGGGGTACTTGTAAAACGAGGCATAGTGAGAGGCTGGCACAGCAAACGGCCACGGCTCCACTGCTTTTCCGGCACGCTTGATGGCCTTGAGTACCTTCTTCTGCTCCACGGCGTAGCCCCTCACAGTCACCTTCTTATTTTCCATTTCCACTTCTATGTCTTCCACCCCTTGTATTTATTTATTTATTTATTTATTTATTTATTTATTGAGGGATGAGATAGGCCGATCAACTAAATAACAAGGATAGTAATTAAAAAGAAAGAAAGAAAAATTGTTACCATCAACTTTGAACAGAGCTCTCTTGATCTTTGCTGCGCAGCCCTCGCAATCCAGGTTTGGAACTCTCACCTCCATCATCTCCTTATTTAATTTAATCAAAGCTCCACCATTATTAACCTCACTTATAGTTAGGTATCAAATCTCAAATATTGTTCATACTAAAGCACTATATATGAACATACATCCTTCCGCGAGAGAGAGAGAGACTCACAGACATGGTAACTGCTACTTGTAAAATGGCAGTGTGTGCGTCTAGCTCTAGCCTAGTAGCCTTGAAAGATCACAAGCATGTATAAATCAACAAATAGATATATAAAAATCACGATAGTTTTGCATCAAATTTCAACTCTCTCTCTCTCTATATATATAATATATATACATGCTCCCTCAGTCCCTCAATCCCACGGTCCCTCTCTCAATCTTGAAGCCCGGCAGGCACGGGACATGTTGATATTTTATTAAAAAGGAGCGCCTAGGGGATTCGAAATTTGAAAGCAGGATGGGTCACGCGTGTAATGGTAAAGCGTGACTGCTTTTCCGTCCCACCCCCAAAGTTACTCAATACATTGCCCGAACCAGGCGACACAAAAACATAGGAACTTTTTAAAAGTTTCTTATTTAATATTATTTTTTAACTATATAACGGAAAATTATAATAAATTAATAAATAATATTAGCTATTATTTAAATTACGTAATTAGATATTAAATCAAAATGAAAAAAAATCGTTTCTTTAAATTAAAAATCTAACAGGTTGCACCCAGAAGGAGGGTATATATATATCTTCTCCCTCAAGCATAGGTCTCCCTCAGCATCATCTCAATTATATCTGGATCGGCTCATACAAGTATTTTGTGCGCAGGCTTCTTTCGCACAAGATGTGATAATATTCTACTGGTAAAGCCTGGCCAATGAAATACTGTGTGTGCTCTTACACTTTTTTTTCAATATATAATAAAATAATATTTAACCCATTTAATTTCTCAATAAATTTGGTCAATTACTTTCTAATAAGTGAAGATTCGATATTGATATTTATTTTATTACCAACATGCTGATTTTTGATATTTTATTGGTATTTATTTTAAAAATTAACTTTGCATTGTTGGTAATAATCGTAAATTTTCATCTGAAAGTTTTTTTTTGTAAATTTACCTAAAAAAATTAAAATATAAATAAACAAATCATCTTTTGATTTTTTTTAGTTAATTTTGCACATAAACTAACTATCAAACCGCTACAAAATTTAAAATTATGAGAGACAATATATGATTATTCAATATAAGAGCACTACCATAGTAGATTGCCTATCGGTAGTACTCTAAGAAGTGCATTAGTACGAGAAAGCTGTACACCTCACGGTGCTTACACCTCTCGCCTATCTAAGTGCTTTTCGAACACCTCATCCGACAACTTGTATAGAGATGGATTTCCCGCGCCAGCAGTTCTCTTCCATACCAACGTAGCTGCCCGGTCTACGATTGGCATCACAACCGGTACACCATGGGTTGGCCCAACCCAGTCCTCTCGTACTAGGGGTGGCTCCTCGCAGTTCTCCCTTGAACACCTACGGTAGATAGGAGGGGAGATCCGAATGCACTTCATGAAAGAAGAGCCCCCCCTGGATGCGCTAGCGATCGGCACATTACAATGGGAGTGGTTGCTCTGGTAGTCTCTCGCGTTCATGAGCGATTCCATGCCCCGTACCCTCTCTGCGTCTCTCGGAAGTGGGATTAACACGTTAGCAGAACCCGGCCCATTCCCAAGCAGTGAAAGTCGAAAAAAAGCGGAATGCTTTCGAAACCAATTCACTAGAGTGAGACAGAGGAGAGTGGAATTTCTTTTGTAGGGGTTAAATCCGGAGATAAAAGAAGGAACGCCAAAAGCGAAGGCAGCTCTCTGGGTCCTGACCGACGCTGGGGTGCGAAAGCATGGGGAGCGAACAGGATTAGATACCCTTGTAGTCCATGCAGTAAACTATGAGTGTTCGCCCTTTGGGTATCTTTGTATCCTATGGGGCCAAGCTAACGCGTGAAACACTCCGTCTGGGGAGTACGGTCGCAAGACCGAAACTCAAAGGAATTGACGGGGGCCTGAACACGCGGTGGAGCATGTGGTTTAATTCGATAAAACGCGCAACACCTTTCCAGCCCTTGACAAAAGAGAGTTTGCCTCTTTTCGGGAGAGATAGTACTATCTCATACAGGTGCTGCATGGCTATCGTCAGCTCGTGTCGTGAGATGTTTGGTCAAGTCCTGTAACGAGCGAAACCCTCTTTTTGTGTTGCTGAGATGCGCCTACTTAGGAGAAAGAGCAACCGACCCCCAATCAAGAAGTGAGCCGAGTGTTGTACACTTGACAGCGCGAAAGACTAAATTATTTTCTCTAAATTTATATATATTTAAATAATTTTTTACTTTTCTATATAAATATACACCATAATAGATTTATTATATCACTTCATTATCATTAAAATAATATTTTATATTATTTTGTATTTAATAATAAATTTTTTATAATTTAATATGAAATAAAAGTAAATGTTATAGGAAACGTAAAGAGAAAAAAAAAAGAAATTTTTTTATATAATTTAATAATTATAGAGAGCAAATAGTTTTTTTCAATATATTGTGAAATACTATACAATCCCATGAAAAAAGTTAAATATAAAGTATCTGTTGTGCAGATAATTTTATAACTTTTTAACTTTTTTTCCTAAATATAGAAAAACAAACTTTTATAGGAAATTTACTACCAATGCTTTAATCGTCAATTTTTAAAACAAATGTTAATAGGATATCGAAATTTCAAAAGACACCATGGTATTAATAAATTGGATATTAGCACCGAAACAATGACAAATGTTGGAAACCTAAATGAAGATTTTAAATGGTGCTAATTAGTTATTGATGATAAAAAAAATTAGCAATGTGCTGATTTTTCTATTTCAATAATGCTAGATATCCAACAAGAACACACTATTGTTCTAATTGGAAGGATCGTATGTGTGCCATTATTGTATACTTCAGTAATAGCAAACACATAGCGCACTGCGAAGCCTATTGGAATGCCATAAACACACCTCATCATGATGTAGCCAACTAAAACACATTATTGGAAACATCACCTTCCACTATGTCGATCTCTCACAATGCACATATTATTCACTTCAGACTTTCCGTTGTGGCATGACACTACTATTCGCAATAAAATTATATCTCAACGGGAATAGATTTACGATTTGATCCTTGGAGAAGGGGTATAACTATAGGGAAAAAGGAAACTTAAGGGGGTGGGTTTAAAATCTACACTAAGAAGACTAGTTTGGAGAGCGGGGCCGTGATGATGGATCATAAAAATCTAAAGGAAGAGCCATGATCCTGCATAATATAAGATAGTTCCGTCCCTTATCTCAAGCCCAAAATTCAAGCCAACTTTTTAGGCAAATTACAACCAAACAAAAAATAAAATAGTTTTTAACATATCTAGTTTATTTTAACACTAAAATATATTAAATCTCACAAGGCAATTTATTAACTTGAAAACAAAGGCTTTATACAAGCCTTATAAAGAAAACTATGCATGATAAACTTATGGTGGTTTTGGGTTCAAATAACTTATGCATTTTTAATATTAAATGTCCTTTACATCAAATATGCATTGAGATATCAATTTAACTTAGAGCACTCACAAGGCTCAATAAAAATTAAATTTTAGCTAAACAATTACCAAAAGATATAAAAATCGTCTATAGACTTTCTATTACTATAATAAATTTAGGTAATTATCATATAAGGACTAAATTTGGCCCATCAACATTACTATCTAAATTAATTTTTTATTAATCTTCTTCTCCCCTCCAAAGGTTGTCCATGGTAGATCTGCCGACCTTGTCCAGCAAACTAATGTTTTCAGAACCGTTTTCTTCGGAAACAAACCCAACTCCGCGTAACTCAACCACAACACCATATACAACCCCCCCCCCCCCCCCCCCCCCCCCAAGCATCTTCGGCGTTGTCACCACTGCAAACACTTATTGCATCACTCAGATTCTCAAAACCTTCGACATTGTCGCCAATAACCACATGTAATCTGATTGCAAATGGCATGAACCCATTTGAACTCAACAATTGGACCACTCGGCTCTAATCCAACCAATTCTTCGTTAGTCAGATCGGCAATTGGATCAATGCCTCCAAGTTGCTATCGACTTGTTGTGGGTTGTTTACGGGGGATGGTGGGTGAAGGTGGAGGACCAAATTTGTGTGTGTTTGTGTGACGGAGAGAGAGAGGGGAGAGCACGGCTGCCGTTGGATCGTGGAAGAAAAAGCAATGAAGAATAAATGACTCTCTAATAAAATTAATATTTTTTAAGAATAATTAAAGTATTATTAAATTCATTATTTCATAATATAAAATAATATTAATTAAAATTCTTAAATTAAATTTTTTGACTATATTATAATTAAATTTTATTGAGTTCACCATGATTAATGGGTGCGTCTCTAGCTAGTTCAATGACAAGGTACATGTAAAATACTTTGGAATTAAACAAACACATCATCATACACCATATTAGGATTGTACGATTAAGTTATATATTGGCAAAATTGGGCTTTTATATATAGAGAGATAATAATGTACGTAGGATGACAACTTAAAACTCAAAGACAAACCAAACCATAATGGTGTTAGCCATCATGAGTAATTAATGCCTGAGATTATTATCAAAGTTGAGGTGGACCGACAGACCGACAGTAGCTCATGGGGCGGAAATTGTGGCGAAGGATGTTCTTAGACCGGGATGAGAACGAACCCTATGAGGACACATGGCAATAAAGATTTCATATGCACACTCCAGGGAAAACCACTATTTTTTTTAAAAGTCAACCTGCCTAGGGGGGTGACACTTTCGCTCCAAGCCATCCTATTTGTTTCGTCCTGAATGTCATTAAATAAATTGGATTAACTTATATCCCACCTGCTTCAATTGGATATTTTTAAACAAAACTAGCTTAAATAACTTTGCCTTAATCTGATCTGACCGGAAATATCTTTGATGGGTCAAGTCAGATTCGGAGCGAATTTCGAACCAAAATCTAATCAAATAGTATTCGAGTCCGACCCAATCCATTGTCATGATTTTACCTACCTCATGGTACCCTATTGAGTGGCAGCTGGCCTGTGTTGTGTGGAGTTTGGATCTTCTACCGTAAGTAGGGGTGGGCAACGGATACCCGCCCCCGTTACTTTGCCTGCTATCCGCTCCGCTTCCGCTATGCGGGGCGGGTTACCCCGTCTAGGCAAGAGCGGGGTACAGTTTTTAAACTTGACACCCCGCCTCAGGCGGGAACGGGGAGCGGTAATAGGTAGCGAGGTATCCCGCCCCACCCCGCCTAATTTTAATAATGTTTATTTATAATTTTATAATATTTTAAATATTATTATTTAACTATTATTTATAATTTTTGATATTTTTGAATGATATTTATTATTATAAAATTAAATTATTTTTAATATTTTTTTTGTTAAAAATGATATAGAAATTTGATTTAAGCCAAAATTATTAATATAGACAGATTCAATAAAAAGCGATAACAAGATGCGGGCAAATCGAACCTCATTCGTAGACACACTAAAGAACGGTATATCGTGTCACACCTATATATGGAACGTGATACAATCTTAAAATTTAATCTACTGCCTAAGCGAGAATAGAAGACAGTAATAGGTTGATTTCGCCCCTGACAGGACTCGAATTACTCCTATCAACTGCTTCGTGGAGCCTCTAAAAGGCAAGATTGTCTTAAGAGAGAAATCAATAAAAATCGGTAGCGGGGTGCGGGCGGATGAAGCCTCCCCCCGCTTACCCCGCCATAGGACGGCTTATCCCGCCCCAGGTGTAGGCGAGGCGGAGTACGGTTTTAAAATTTTATTACCCGCATAGGCAGAGGCGGGATACGATAATATGTAAACTCCGCCCCCTGGTAGTAGCACTCCTAACCGTAAGTATACGGTACAACTGTCCAAAACTACGTGTGTAATTTAAAATAATTATATTGATTTCAGGGGGCACGTGATCACCCGGTCCAAGTCTTTTTTTTTTTTTTAATGTTTTATTTGAATCACTCATCCACTTGCCAAGCTTAGGGGTAAGTGGAATCTTTTTTTTTTTTTTTGTTTCCTCACTGAAGCCTTTATGCACGTAAAAGTCATTTTCTCCTACAAGGTCAAGGAAAAAAGGAAACCACATAAATATGTTGCTAGCCACTGCTATCGTCTGCCAAGCCAATTATCCAATTAATTGGATCTTCTTCTTTTTTTAAAATAAAAAATAAAATAAAAATTACCTGCAAATTGGCAATAGCTAGCAATTGAAACCCGCAGGTCAACTTCTGATCTAGCGATATTACCTCAATGTCGTCCCCACGTGGTCAGTCTTTTAGTACCCCAATTGCCTCTCCTCCTGAAGACTAACATCATCAACGTCGATCCTTCCTAATATTTGAACCAATCAACAATCTGACGATGGTGATAGTATTGTATTACTCCACTGCTCGTGAGGAACCACCGCCTATTCCGTTGTCCGGCTCACCACTGAAAAGAGGCAGCAAATTGTGCGCCAGAGCTTCAACCTCCAGACCTATTGCTATCGCCACACCCCACTAGCCCTCTCTTAATAATAATAATAATAATATATAAAGCCCGAAAAACAGTCATAAACGCCCGGAGCCATTATTTATTTATTTTATATTATATTATTCTTTTAATTAAAGAAAAAAAATTTGTCTGTCCCATAAACTTATTTTTAGCAATGCATTCAACGATTTATTTTAGTCTACATGAGCTTAAATCTCTTATGGGTAAGAGATGTTCTCAAATCTTAAGCTCAAAATTAACATTTTTTTTTTCTGGCAAATATAATGAAATTTTAGTATTTTTTTGCTTCTACGAGGCTGATGTCTGCCCCATTTTTTCCCTCAATTTGTTTTTTGCTTTTCAATTTTTAATCGTCATTTGATATTGATAAACGTGTTGGTGTTATGTGATATATCTTTAAATTAGACTGATTTCCTTAAGTTTTTAACGCATTTTTAGTTAAATCAATTTCCTGGAGCTTTTATCAATTTTATTGATATAATTACCTCTTTATAATAAAGCTTTGAGTGTGAAATGAAGAGGTACCAAATACAAACTAAGAGCATTGGGCTAGGTATACTTCAGCTAAAATATAACTAAAAAACACACTTTTATAAAATTTAACTATCCATCATTTTAAACTTCAAATAACAGCCTCAATATATTTTTAGCTATCATAATAAAATATTATTTTTATATAGTATTTCATCGTCCTCTCCATTAAACCTTTCCTGTAACTTGGATATGGAGTCGACGACCTGCTATAGCTACGTCTCTGATCCTTATGATGGCAAAATTCCACCGATGCAAATTTTGATGTCTCTGCTAATTAATTAATTTGTATTTGTATTCATTCATAATATCCGTTTATATCCCAATTAATCAACTAATTAATTAATTCGTGGTGGTGATGTTTTTCAACTTTTAATAGAGATGGGGTCTACCTGAGCCGTCGAAGGCAGAGCAGGACAAGCCTTATCTGCCCATCATCAATCAACGCTCTCTCCTAAAGATGTTTGACGACTCCAAACACCTCCACGCTAGAACAACGCAAAATTCGTTGGAGTACCCCTTGACTAACACAAAATTCATGTCTTTGCCACCATCACTTTTGACTGTGTCGTGCTCGTGCAGAGCAAGAATGAGGCTACGCGACAGCTATCATGCCCTCTGTGATCCTAAAAAGCCGTTTTGAATTTGATCTCTGCGTATCCAACTACAACACCTACACTGCAAATGCCTATGAACCGAAAACCTCTGACAAAGTTGGTGTTTGTTTGATGTGATGTTTATACTCGATCATCGGTGGAGTCTAGCACCCCGCACAGTGCCACACCTGCCCACTGTGCGAAAAGACGATGACAGGGCGGTGAAGAGGAAGCAGTGTTGCAGCCGCAGGAATTGTCATCGTCGATGGTGGCTGGAGACAGGAATCGGAGCTTGTCTCTCTCTTGGTCTGCTGTGAGACGCGAGGGAGCCTTTTGAAGTAATAAAAAATTAATTTTAAGGCTCGCCAAATTTGATCCGACTCGCCAGATTTGTTGAGCGATTTAACCATTCGTTAAATTCCCGTAGCATTTAACGAGCCCGTTGTAAACTCCTTTTATAGCATTTAATAAAATGGTCGGCTATATTTTAACTATAGCCAGCCCAATACGACTGCTCTAAGTACAAAAAATTCTGACACATTATTGCATAAATAGTTATGTCACATGTTTAGAAAAAAAGCTCAGGGTTTTATGTTTGATGGAATTTAAATTTATTTGACTTTACAAACTTTAATATTTTTATTAATTGTTAAAAAAATATATTAAAATAAATAAATTAAATGACAACAGAACTATAACTAGTATTTATTGTTTTGTGTGGATCATTCCCTATGGTTTTTTGGAATGATTATCAATAGCATTTCATATCATTTATAAAAGATTATTTACAATACGAATACTTATTTCTTAGAGCATCCACACTAGGTCCTTCAAACTCCAAAATTTAAAAAAAGTTTTAAATTTTGAGAAAAAATACTCCACATTAGGTCCTTCAAACTTTGAAATTTAGAGAATAAATTTAGAGATTGGAGAGAGAATCTCCATATTTGGAGGATTACTATTCATCGTCCAAATATTTTTTTAACATATTTATTGTTATATGTGCATTTTTAATTGGTTGTAATAAATATATGAGATTAAAAAAATATTAAATAAAAAATAAAAAATTATAATTTATTATATAGAGATAGAGAATGGACATGTAATTTTTTAAATATCTTTAAATTTTTATTGTACATCCATTAAAATATGGATAGAGAAGATGGAGCTGATGTGGATGCTCTTATTTATGAGAAATCTCGGTTTTTAGGCATGTTCAAAATATTAAAGCTAAAGTTGAGAAATAACTTACAAAATTAGAATATATATGCTCATAGAGAAATACAATATAATTATCCAAAGTAATTTTTTTCCTTTAGTGGATTGCCTTAATGACATTCTTGAGATTATTGAATTTTTTCCTTATGAATGAGATTTTTATCAATATTGTTTGGTTGAAGATTTGGATTTATTTATTGATTAATGTTAGAGAAATAAGCATATACATTATCAAAAGTGATAATAAGAATCGTTATTAATTTATCTTCAAAAACAATATTAGTAACTTTATTTCTCTCTCAAATTTAATATTATCAAAGAATGTTGTAGCTCCTATCTTAAAAAATGACCTAAAATCATAAAATTTATAGCCCATAAATTGCGTAGAGCAGCCAATAAAATAAGTGTTCATAAGTTTGGAGTTTAATTTCTTTTTCATGTGACTTATAAGGTCTTTTATCGGCTAGACATAGGGATGAGCAACGTATACCTGCACCTGCTATCCCGCTCGTTATCCGCTCCGCTCCACTATGCGGGGTGGATTACCCCGCTCAGGCAAAAGAGGGTACAGTTTTTAAACTTACACCATGCCCAGGCAAGGACGAAGAGCGATAATAGGTAGTAGTATATCCCGCTCCGCCCCACCCCACTTAATTTTAATAATTTTTATTTATAATTTTATAATATTTTAAATATTATTATTTAATTATTATTTATGCTTTTTGATATTTTCAAATGATATTTATTATTGTAAAATTAAATCATTTTAATAATTTTCTGATTAAAAATGATGTATAAATTTGATTTAAGCTAAAATTATTGATATGAATATATACAATAAAAATCGATATAAGATGCCTGCGGATAGAACCTCATTCGCAAACATTAAAGAATAGTATATCATGCCCCGCCTACATATGGAATAAGATGCAATTTTAAAATTTGATCTACCACCTAAGCGGGGATGGGAGAAGGTAATAGGTTAATTCCGCCCCCGATAGAACCTAAATTACCCCTATTAACTGCTTCGTGAAGCCTTTAAAAGGCAAGATTATCTTAAGAGAGATAAATAAAAGTCGGTAGCGGGGAGCGAGCGGATGAAGCTTCCTTCCACTAACCCTATCATATGACGGGGGGTACCCCACCCCACCTACTCATGAGACGGGGTATGGTTTTAAAATTTTATTATCTGCTTAAGTGAGGCAAGGTACGGTAATAAATAGATTTTGCCTCTGCTATGACGGGTAGCACCCCTAATATTAATAATGTATACCATAAATTAGTACATAATTTATAAAAATCATGACAACCTTGGAGTTTATTATTTATAGTGTACCAATAATATTTTGTTTGAGACCTATTTTATCGGAGAATACTCTTTTATCTATTTATTTATTTTCATTATTTTTGCACCCATATTATTTTGTATCATTTTTGATTATTTGTCTTTCTTAAAATGTATATTTGGATATAAATAATATATAAAGATGATGGGAGGAAATTATTTATTATTAGATATTGATTGAATTTTTTTGCTAATATAATAAAATCAAAGTTAAAATTTTGTAATGACAATTAAAATTATCCTACAATAAGTAAAGCGCCACCCTTATGCTTTTGATTATCAATATACAGTGGCATTTTGCTTATCATAAACAACATTATTATGACAGTATGACAAAGAGGATCACTATTAAAACATTAAAAAACATTATTCACTATAGAGGATCCGTGCGCAAAAGTCGAACTGTACTATAAAAAGAGCACACGTGAGAGCGTGTGCCATCTTGTTTCTATAGCATAGCATATACAAAAGAAAAATGAAAGAATTTGTGCAGTGATTCAAAAACAAAAAGGTTAGAATATTTACATTAGCTACTCTATATAATGATATTTTTTTATAATTTAAAGATGTATTTTAGAATTTTCATCAAAATAAGCTTAAAACAGAGTTTAGGAATAAAAATTATAGAGTAAATTTAAGGATTACTATTTATTTTTTAAATATATTTCTTAACATTGTTATAATAAATGAAAGAAATTTTAAAAATAAACATAAAATAAAAAATATAATTTAAATATAGTGTATCGGTTATAGTGCATGTTTTCCTTTCAAACGATATAAAATTTCATTTGTTTGGTTTGTTGTTTTTCATTTTATAAAACGAAATGTTGAGTTTTAAAATTTTATTTTACAAATGGAGAAGAGGACCGTATTTGATCAAATCAAATCATAATTTTAATCACATTTTATCATGAAACCAAACGTGCTATTTTAATTTGTAAATTAAATACAGCCATAACGCTTTTTAATGGTAACGCAAGTCAAACTGTTATTTTCGGTGATTAGGTGCCTAACCTTTGTCAGATTAGGTAAAATTGCATAACTTTGGTAAAATTATAATCACTGATTAAAATAATTCATCAAACTGTATAGTTTTAGCATACCAGTAATTTTATTTTTATATTTGTTAGGAAGTCCAACAGCCTTTAAAATAAATATATTGTTTCGAAACGGCCTGTTAAGGCCATACTATTTATGAAACTATTGACGGGTGTATTATTAATTTATTATTAACAACAACCGTACAAAATTTTTAAAAATACTGGGGTGAGTGGCCTTGCTTACCCTCTACCATTCTTATTTTCCCGATCTCTTTTGTTGTCCTTTTTTAATATAATATTAATAAAGTTTAATATAATATTCATGTAAAATTCGGGTTGCACATAATTTTTTTTTTCCTTGAAAAAACCCTCTTTTTTGAAATACAATTTTAAAACATGTTTGCCAAAAAGGAATAAATAAACGGGCCTGAGATAGCATTAATTTTCCACAAAACATGAAAAATGTAAATCTAACGTTAAAAATGCAATTTTCAGTTAATATAATGCCAGCATTGATTTTGTCTTAATTTTTAAATCTTTCACATAATTGTGATTTGAATCCCTTTTACCAGATAACTCACCTAAATAAAACAAAGATTAATTGCACTAGTGGTGAGTTGAGCTCAATAAAACCAAAATACAATCAAATAATAGCCAAAAATATGAAGAGACAGAGGAAGTCATGTGGACTGGCAATTAAATGTTTGGGCAAAATTATTGAACAAATTTTATTAGAGAAAAAGAGATAAATTTAAATATAAAAAACTTTTAAATTTATTATTTTAATATAATATTGAAAGATTTGTTAGCTTATTATTTATTATTTAAAAATAACAAATTAAAATATATTAAAAGTAAATTTTCTAACAAAATTTTAATTAAAAAATATTGACCCCACCTAAAAGACACGAAAAGAGTGTTCCCAAGTACTGCTCAAATCAACGGCCAAGATTTTGTTTTAAACTCTAGAAGTTAACTATATAATGTTAGTGATAATTAGATGATTGGTCAATTTTATTGAAATACCAAGAAGAAAAATAAATTAATATGTATAATTTAAAATTAATATTTTAACATAATATTATAATTTTTGTTGGTCTTTTAGTTAAATGTTTAAAAAATAAGTTATGTTATGTTATATTATAATTAATGTTTAATTTTTGTTGGTCTTTTATGTTAAATGTTTAATCGTAATGATATAATAGTATATCAGTAATAGTAACAGAAGAGAGAGAGAGAGATAGTAAATTTATAAATCAATCAGCCCACACATCAATTATTATTTATAATTAAAATTTATTAATGTAAAAATTTAAAATAAATTTTAATATATATATATATATATAGAGGCAATTAAGGTTTCGTTTGGTACACCCATATGATAATACTACATTATCAAATAAAAGGCTCCGGCGGAAGTTTTTGTATTATTCAAATCAACGGCCAAGATTTTGTATTAGACTCCGGCGGAAGTTTTGACGGCCAAGAGACTCCGATGGGAGTTTAAATAATGAATGATGAAATATATATATATATATATATATATATACATATATTTTAGCGTCAGAGACCGTCATCCACCGAAATCGTACAAAGTCACAGACGCGCTTCCAAACCTCGTTAGTTTTGTCCTCTTTTTTCATCTGATCTGGTCTTCCATCAACCATAGCGTGTACACAGTTAAGGGGAAAAAAAAACCACAGCGTGAGCTGTCACAAGGTTCCATCACTCTCCCACGACCCACCCCTGTGTCCCGACCCCTTTCCCTAATATTCAAAACTCACAAGCCTCTGAATTCTCTATCTCTCCCTCTCCCTCTGCCTCTGGCTGTTTCTGGGTCTCGCAGATTACCAAAAAAGCATACACCGGAGGCTCTCCGTATGTCGAAGCTTTAATATAAGCCGAACCAAATCAGAGACAAAAGGAGGAAGAAAATAAGCCTCGTGTGTGCTCTGTCCCCATCACAAATTTTAAAGAAGCCAAAGATTTTGAAGCCTACAGGCCGCTTTGAGTCGGTAGATCGCGACACGGTTCTTCTAAGATCGATTTAAATTACCACAGAGAGCGAGCGAGCGAGAGAGAGAGAGAGAGAGAGAGAAAGAGGAGTGCAGTAACAGTGATTTTGAGAGAGCGAGGCCTCGTTGGTTCAGAAACAGAGAAACGATGCAGGGGTTTCATTACGAGGGTGGATCTGGGATCTACAGGCACTTCTCAGACACCATCTGGCGTCCCTTAATGAAGTCCCCTGCAAAGTCTACTGTCGTCGGTGCTTTCTTTCTGTTTCTTTTGGTCGGCGCGTTTCTCTCCACCCGCGTCCTCGATGATGCCTCCGAAGCTGTAAGTTTCTTTTTTACCCTGAGTTTTTTTTTTTTTTTTTTTATAAAAAAACTCTTTCACTTTTTATTACTCCGCGTAAAAGTCACCGGCGGCAGAAGTGTGCAGTAGCAGGCAAAAGGGGGCAGATCTGTTTGCCAATAATATTTGACCAAGACGCTAGCTGCTGCCTTCCCGGCATGGCCTTTGTAAACTCTTTGTGACACCCGTGTCCGTGTGTCAAAATACAAACAACATAGGACCACGTGTCCGAAGGACTCATGCTGCTGATGCATGTGTCGCTTGCTTAACCGGATCCACATTCCACAATGATATGCCCAAGCATCAAGCAATAAAAATTACCTTAGTTATTTGTTTTTGTTTTTTTTTAAATTACCTTAGTTATTTGTTCCAAAACCGTTCAACATCTGATGGAAATGAATTAGCTGCTTGCAGCGCCAGCCTATCTATATACCATTCAATCAACCATTTCTTTTGGGTGACCTGTCTGTGTCAAACACATTTAATGTGCCAACTTGAAGGTGGGAGGAGAGCTGCTATTGACTAGGAAAGGAAACACCTTACATACATACATACAACGAATACATTAGCGCTAAACTAATATGCTTTGAACTTGCCCTTCTATCTCTCTCTCTCTCTACAAAATTTACATCAATGGCTAAATTTACAGTATTATTAAAAAAATTGATGATTATTAATGTTAATATATGGTGGAGCTCATGGACTGCGTTACTTTATATATATATATTTGGCAGTAGTTAATTGACTTTGTTATATGTTTGCAGTCCATGACCAGCTATGGAGATCAGCAGACGACAGTACTGCCATCCAAAACTCTAAAACACACGCGCATGAAACTTGAATTCCCGCTCCATTGCCCCGATGATGGCAACCTCACCCGAACCTGCCCCGCAAACTACTATCCGACAGGCTTCAGACCCGACCCGGAAAAGGAACCGGGAGATCAGGAGCAGGCGTCGTGCCCGGATTACTTCCGTTGGATCCACGAGGACCTCCGGCCGTGGAGCGGGACAGGGATCACCCGCGACATGGTGGAGCGCGCCAACAGGACGGCCGACTTCCGGCTGGTGGTGGTGGACGGGAGGGCTTACGTGGAGACCTTCACCAAGGCGTTTCAGACCAGGGACGTCTTCACGCAGTGGGGAATCCTACAGTTGATCCGTAGGTACCCGGGTAAAATCCCGGATCTGGAGCTCATGTTTGACTGCGTTGACTGGCCCGTCGTCCGCTCCAGGCTGTACCGCGGGCCCGACACCCCGCCCCCACCTCCCCTGTTTCGCTACTGTGGGGACGACTCCACGCTGGACATCGTGTTCCCTGATTGGTCCTATTGGGGATGGTAACTCCCGTTTTTACTCTTGCCTCCTTTGTTTCCTTTCACCCGCTCTCGTTCTCGTATTACAGCCCGTCCCATGAAACATTGGTTGTGATATTTTCATTATCACTTATCAGTCCATGTTAACTTGGAATGAATGTTTTACAGATCATGTGGACTGTTGTTTAACGTGTTGTTTCTTATTTTATTTTATAAATGAATTTAATGAACTTTTGTCGCAACACTTCAAAAAAGTTCTTCATATTAACTCACTTCAGGATATCTCTTTATTTTAGGCTACCCGTTTAGATCCAATGTTCTCTGATCAATTGGTTGGTTTTAGGAAATTAGCCCTTAAATCATAATATGGTATTAAATCAGATTATGTTTTTCACTCACAATGTCGGGCTCGTAAGTTGTTTTTCTGAGTTCCGTTTTATTCGTGATTTCTCAATGTGTGTCCATATGTTATTATCCATATTGCCATATAAGGATGTGTTAGAATTGTACCACATTGGAAAAATTAAGAATCAATTATTTATTAATAGAGATCCAAGAGTGAGCTCTGCTATAATCGATTGATTTTAAGATGTTGATCATTGAATTCTAATATTTTCTATGCTTATTGCCTAGCTATGTTGATCACCCCCTTGAAGTTTAGTCCCATCCTAAGCTTGTAAGAACAAAAACTGTATTGGTTTACATGGGTGAAATACTTTCAATTGAACTGTTGGATTTGTATTCAACTATCTATGGTTAAATAAAAGTTAATCTGGGCTATTAAATACATATACTTGCACCGGATATGAATTAGTTTTGGTGACCCTTATATTGACTTTAGATGGAGAGTGGGCCACTAGGTTGAGAAAGACGTGAATATTACATTCAATACATTGAAGGCCTAAACATCGTTTCCCTTGAATAGTCTAATAGTTATTGTTGAAGTGCGTAAATTGTTGTTTCTTTTTAACAGGCTTCCCTTTAATTTTGAATTTTGGAGATTTAGGGACTTAAAAATTTAATGTGGCAGGTCAGAGATCAATATAAAGCCTTGGGAACTTCTGCTAGAAGAGCTGAAGGAAGGGAACAGGAGGAAGGCGTGGATAGAAAGAGAGCCTCATGCTTACTGGAAAGGAAATCCACACGTAGCTCCCACCAGGGAAGACCTGCTCAAATGCAATGTCTCTGACCAATACGACTGGAACGCTCGCATTTATGCTCAGGTCCAAACTTTTCTTTTTTATTTACTTTTGTGGTTGTAAGGGGCGTTAATGAGACATGATTCCAACATCTGCGTCTTTCTTGTACCTGCTATTACAGGATTGGGGCAAAGAAATAAGCCAAGGATACAAAGAATCAAACTTGTCAAACCAATGCATGCACAGGTTTGGATCTTCGAAATTTCTATCTATAAGGGGATGTTTGAGGGAGTTTGTTACGGTTGGAAGGAAAGTGAAGAGTGAAGTCCTAAACAGTGTGTTTTAGAAAGATGTTTATAAACAACAATAAATTTCCACAAGCTCCTTTTTTGTTTTTGGGTCTTGTGTGCCTTGTTGTTCCTGATAATATAGTTTAAATCAAATTTTACATTATAGATACAAAATTTATATAGAAGGATCAGCTTGGTCCGTAAGCGAGAAATACATCCTGGCCTGCGACTCTGTGACCTTGATAGTGAAGCCCAAGTACTACGACTTCTTCACCAGAGGCTTAATGCCAATTCACCACTATTGGCCTATCCAGGATGATGACAAATGCCGCTCTCTCAAATTTGCCGTTGACTGGGGTAACACCCACAAAAAAAAGGTGTGCAGTTTCCTGATCCCCATCCTTGTCATCGTCTAATGCAATGTGGTTGGCAGTGAATATTTACCCATCAGATGGTAAGCTAAATTCTAATTTAACTTGCTATACGTTTTGCAATATGGATTCATTCTATTAGGCTCAGGAGATTGGTAAGGCGGCTAGCAATTTTATTCAAGAGGATTTGAAGATGGATTTTGTGTACGACTACATGTTGCATCTATTAAATGAGTACGCTAAGCTCTTGAGATTCAAGCCTCGCATCCCTCCAAATGCTGTCGAACTCTGTTCGGAAGCAATGGCCTGTCCTGCAGAAGGATTGGAGAAGGAGTTCAAGGTGGAGTCCTTGGTGAAGGGCCCTGCAGATGCTCCGCCCTGCAAGATGCCAGCTCCCTTTGACCCCGTCTCCATCTATGCAGTTCGAAGGAGAAAAGAGAACTCCGTAAAACAAGTGGAGAAATGGGAGAGCCAATACTGGGGGAGCAATGGGCATCAGCAGTGAGCATTCCGGTGATCTTCTTTCTATTTAATTACCCCATGAATGTGATGATATTCATTTTAGTTGGGATCTAAATTACTTGCTTTAACAATGTATAATTCATCATAGATGTTTCCAATATAAGTCTTCTAGTTCTCATCCCTGCAGCTTAGGGGTGAAAATGCATATTGCACATAGGAAAGAGCATTCCCATCTATTACATAGTGCTAGTTTACCATTGTTTAAATATCACACTTTCATTTTGTTGATAGGCAGTCCATTGCTGAATGGCATAAAAATCCATAGTATACTTATACATTGCACTGTGTTTTTTCTTTTTTTAAATAAAACCTACGAAGACACCAAAAAATTAAGTAAAAGAGAGTGCAGAATCATGGAATTTGCATCGGATATTGGAAAGCAGGAGAAAGATGTCGTAGGGTGATGAATCCTTATGGCTATATTGCCCGCTGTTTTACAAGGTCGAAGCTCACTTCGCTTGGATCGGTCGCTTGCAACTCAAATGCGAGGCCATCCAATTCCCGCTTAAATCTTTCCTTGGTGCTGGCATAGACCATCTTACTCCTCACTCTTGATATCTCAGGTGACCTACAGGAACACAAAGAACATCGTACCATGAAACCAATGCATGAGGGAAAAACGCAAAAGAAGAAGTGTTGAATCAAGATGATCTGCTTCATGATATTGCTCTATATTTTTTTGTTCCCAACATTTTCCCTGATGCATAGCCGACAGATCTTTGGGGAATTGCATCTGGTGTGAAAAAAATATCTAACCAAACATGTATATTGAAGCATGGATTGGCTGAAACTGAAGGCACCATATTTTTGGGCGTATGAAGCTGCATTTGAAATGCAGATGGAAATGAATCCCTTAAAATATATCAATCTTTTGAGATGGAAACATATGACCAAAAATCAGTTCCAACATCCTACTCTGTTACTGATTTCTAGAAGTGGTTTTTGATTGTTGGCCACTTTTTTTTAATTATTATTTATAAAAGGAACCTGAATTCGACATATTTATTGAATGGCAGATGTACACACTAAATATATCTAATGGATACAGCACCACATGCAACTGTAAGATGCCAAGAAAGAAAATATCTATTACCCATATGTTTCCAGGTACGCTAGTGCAAAATATAGATAGAGATAGAGAGTTACCATGCAACAAAGACAATCTTGCTCTTTTGGCAGTTCTCATCCGTTGTGAAATTAAAGTCATACACAGCGTAACGACACTCGTTTTCTGGGAGTGAACCAGTGAAATCATCATAACTCTCATCAGGACTTCCAACCTTTTCCACCAACACCTTTTGATCCTCAATCTTAAAAATAATGAAGCGGTAGCTCCTCTTTGCCTTTAGGTCCAAGAACTTCAGCTTACATTCATCATCCACAGCCATTCCAGACGCCGCATTTGCCTACCCACATTTTGTTTAATACCAGAACAATTGCAACAAGATTGGAAAAATCTTAAATCGCAAAAGGTCTAATATATAGTTGGACAATAAAAGATTGGAATGGATTGTGCACACTGCACTATGGGTTAGACAAAGGTGGATGGGGAGTATAATTTCCGAAAAAATGATAGATTTCCTTTTTTTTTTTTGTTATGTATGAAATTAGAAAATGTATCCTATGATTAAACAATGAGCATAATATCTCATTAAATTTAAACAAAACAAAACAATGAACATAATATTTCATTAAATTTAAACAAAACAAAACAATGAGCATAATATCTCATTAAATTTAAACAAAACAAAACAATGCGCCTAATTTTAATATTTAATTTTTAATGCAGAATAGATTTTCTGAAATGATGCATCTAAGTGCAACAAATACACATTCTATTGTTTCATTGAAAACATCCCCAATGAGCATATAAGTAAAGAGATTCATGGCTATCTTCTTATTTATTTATTTATCTTTACAAAGGATGCTTTTTTGTTTTCATAAATTTGAAGTGATCATATTTCAGTGGATTGGATGATGGGAAAAACCGGATTTCCTACATATGACGAAGGACTTATCAAAAGACTGCAGCTTCATATTCATGTCCTCCCTGCTATCAGCTTAATCATACGAAAATTTTCATTTTTCCCCACCCAAAACAAAATTGTAAAAAGAGCTCTATTAATCCAGTTTACATCTTCATATTCATGCAAGCACATGGGGAAAACAGTTCGCAAAAACGTGAGATATAAATCGATCACTCCCCCTTTTTTCATTTTTTTTCTTGAACACTCTTTTTAACGAGATCAGACAAACAAACGAACAACAACAACAATAAAAAATGAGTAAATAAACGTACCATCTTGTCCTTAGATTACAGTCACGATGCCGTGCAGAATGAGATGGAGAGGAAGAGAAAGGGATAGGGGGTGGTGAGAAAGAAGGAAAGAGAGAAAAGAGAATGTGGCAATGGTTGAGGGTGAGAGAGACAGATCCTTGTTTTGAGGGGAATGGTAATGTAGTAAATTTGTAAATTAGTAAATCAGAATGAGAGGTGCAGGTTTTGAAGGGAGAGACACACGCGGGGACACGTAGCTTTGGTTCATACATTTTTTCATGGGCTGTCGTTCCCTTCATCAACATCCGCTAACCACCCCGCACTTTTTGGTTACATGCCAAGATAAGACGAGTGGCACTGGGACATCTATGATCGAATTAAACATTCTACTCAACAGAACAGACCGGCCATGATTGGTCATGCCAGACGTTTCATTTCCCTCTTATTACCTCTTTACTAGAACTTTCCTTCTCCTCTTATTACCTCTTTACTAGAACACCTTTTGTCCATGTTATGCAAGGTGTTTCAAAAGTTTTGCGGGAAAAATAATGTGTCAAATCAAATAGAATTTTTATGGACATGGCCCAGAAAATAAAACAAAAAGAAAATCCCATGTTGATTCGAGATCATGTGTGCACTGTTCCTATCCCAACTTTTAGATTAGCCCAGGATTTTGAAGCCTCCGGGGCACTTCAATTCAGCATACCATGACCATGTTCTTTTAAAAATCCCCAGACATCGATTTGAATTCCAGAGAGAGAGAGAGCTGTAGTAACAGTGATTGTCAAAACGAGGCTTCACTTAGAAACAGAGATATGATGCATGGGTTTCAATATGAGACCGGGTCTGGGATGTACAGGCACTTCTCAGATACCATCTGGCGTCCATTAATGAATTCCCCTGCAAAGACCACTGTCATCGCTGTCTTCTCTTTCTTTCTCCTGGTCGGCGTGATTCTCTCAATGCGCGTCCTCGATGATGCCTTCGTAGCTGTAAGTGTTTTTCTCCAACCTTCACTCTCTCTATATATAAAGTGTGCCCCTTCACTCTATTACTTTTGGTAAAGGCCACCGGTGGCAGTAGTGCAGTAATCGTACGTTAAAACTGATATCTTTCTGGGCATACGCACACCCCCCATCATATTCAAAAATACAACATGAAAATTAAATATGAGCCTGTATCAGGCGTCATCCACGTTTCTGGGCTGGTTTTTGTTAACAAGACACCTATGAGGCTGGATTGATGCAACAATTTCATGTAACATCATACGGTATATTGTGGCACCTTGTAACCTTCAATGGATTCATAAGTTGATATGAACTACAATGATATTGAATGCATTTAGCCCATTATCTATAGTTTATATCGTGTACAAAAGATGTCGTGTGTAGAGAGAGATCACTGAGCAGAAGCATTCGTTTAGTTGATCTCACTGAGCATCTATAGAGGGTCGGTGCCATATAGCAGTAGTTTTTTTCTTTTTCTTTTTCTTCTTCGTATGTTCTAGATATAAAGAAAATCAAATATACACCTTTAAAAAAGTAAAAGACAAATCATGTTTGCGCGCGGGTGACACAAGCAAAACTGATAGTTCTGGTACTCATATTTGGTACATCCAAAACTCATTCTCCATCACATTTCTTTCCCCATGAAAATCTCCAAATTCATTCCCTCAACCCCTCACAGGATAAGTTGATTCTCAATGGCATTCCATTCCTTTTTTTTTTTAAATCACTATTGCATTCCATTCAAATCAAAATTAATCCTTCATACCAAACATGCACCAAGTTATGACATCATGTGGTTGGTGGCACCTACATTAACTATCCAAAATTTATCCTTCATGCCAGTACCACGGTTGGAGTCATGATTCCAGCAATATTGATTCGTGTGAGTATTCTCATTATTAGGGTAACCACATTATTTGAAACAACTAGAGTTAAGGGTATCCGTCCAAATTACAAAAATTGCAATGGTAATGAGAACATCAACCCTTGTTGTGTTGTTGGGATCCGTTGGACAAGGGAGAGATAAACTACCATGATAACAGCTTGTGTAGGGGGTAATCAGGAATCATGTAAGGAGCATTGTCGCACTTCTTGAAGAATTATTAAGGTTTAGTCATAGAAGGGAGAGGATTCATGAAGAGGATTTGACCGAGAACTGCAACATAAGACTAATTAAGGCCTTGCAAGAAATCCAGAGCAAGGTTGGCGCTGTGGGTGGTAAGGGCACGGCAGGTGCAAGCAGGTAGCCAGCGATATGAAGACAACTAATTATCATAGGCTTTAAGCTTGGTATATTATGTGGAAATAGAGTCAGTGTCCTAAAAAATGCGAGGGACTTTTTCTTTTTTTTTTTGGAAAACATTCACGGAGATCTACTTAAACATCTTGTGCATAGGTGGTCTAAAGAATATTATGAGCAATAATAGATTCGGTGGAGTGGATTATGAAGTAACCGCGGAATTACAGTGAGTATATACTAGGAAATCAACTGAATTTATACTTAGTTGCCTGAGGCTATCATGAATTGAGGTAAGATGGGGTAGGATTTCCAACGGTGAGTTTTTTGTGAGGTGCAAATTGTGTTGTTAGAATCGTCGATAGCCATGGAGAGTTTTGGGTTTGTTATGGAATTCTTTTGAAATTAGGTTTTGGCTCTTGTACCATACAAAAAGATAAGAGAAATAGAATTTGAAATTAATCATAAGGAAAGATAAATACATGCATTGGCACAGTTGGATATGCTTATTTTATAAGTATGGATGACAATTTTGACATAACTTGACCATACTTGGTCAGATTTTGTCTGACCTGCTTCAACCTAGGGATGATAATGGGTCGGATTGGGTCGAGTTGAGATACTGTCCGACCCAAACATGTATAGTCCTGTCTCGAACTCGACTCGTCTCGGTGGTTTAGACCGTTCAGGGCGAGGCGAGTTGGGGCGAAATTTTTTACCTTATATTTATTTAAAAATATCGGATCTAGGTGAGTCGAGCAAGACTGGTCTTGTCCTGATGGCTTGTCAGGACAGGGCAATATTGTCATCCCTACTCTGACTCAAAGAGACAGCATGGTGGGTATATGTATTGGCTGTCCTATCCTGTTTTGAATTTTTTCAAGGTTTTTAAATAGCTTTAATTTAAAATACATGCCTGCCTTGATACTGTTGCATTCTTTGATCCCGCTTCGAACTCACTCAGGGCAGGTTTAGGTTACACACAACCGGTCCTAACAAAAATACTTATAAAAACGTTTATGTTTTCTATGGTAAAAAGTAAAAGTAAGTTAAAAGTTACTTTTAAAAGTTGTTGACTAGATAGTAACTTATGGAAATTTTAAAATATTAACATTGACCTTAATTATTCTTGTTGTTTTTATGTATTCAAGAGTTGTAATTATTGTCAACTATGTTATCAATCAATAGTGATTTGGTAGTGTTTGGCAAGTATTGTGTGATGAGAAGAGATAACTTTATACTTTTAGGTAACCTCTGTAGGGTGATTTCCTTTGAGTGAACCTCTAAAGAGAGTTTGTCAATTTATATAATTCATGTTACTTAAGTATTTACCTATTTGTCTTGAAGTCCAATTTACTTTGATATGTGACGAGTTCAAGTACGAAATGAGATTCATATCTTGTAGTGTCTTTTTGTCTTGAGACGTGGCTTATATCTTGAGGTAGCTCATTTTAAAGTACACTCAATGTTTGACTTGAAAGGAGTTTAGTTCGAGACAAGAGTTATGTCTCGAAGTAAACTCATTTCAAAGTAGACTTAAGAGCACTAGTAGCAGATTCTTTATATAAGTCTGTTTCCCTAAATTTAGGGAAAAAAAGGTAAAAAGTCATAAAATCATTTCTACAGTAGATGTCCTATATTTAACTTTATCTATGAGATTTGTATAGTGTTTCCCAATGTATTGGGAAGCACTATTTATTTCATATAATTATTAAATTATATGTAAAGATTTTCTCTTACATCTCTCTTTCACGTTTCTCATAACATTAACTTTTATTTCTCATTAAATTATAAAAAAATTATTATTAAATAAAATAAGTAATATAAAATATTATTTTAATAATATAGAGTTTGATTTAGGAAATATATTGTAATGTAGTTTAAAACTATAAATTTAGGAAAACCAATGGGGTAGCTGATGCTAGTGCTCTAACATATGACTTAGGAGTTTGGTTCAAAATGTAGTGTATAAACCAAGTAATTCATCTCGAAGTAAGAGTGTTAACACAAACCAAAGTATTTGTTAACTCTAAGCTATTTTACTCATCTCGAAGGCTGGTGTCAACTCAAAATTATTGAAATGATGACATGGCGGTTGTTTCCCATACCTAGCGGTTTGAAGTTTTTTCTCTGTTGCACTACTTCCTTTGATGAAAGCCCAAACCTTGAACTCGTTGTTCAAAAGGAGGGACAAGCAACATCGGCCAATCAATAATTGAAAAGTGATGTTCAAATCTAGAGGAGTTATTTCAAAAATCAAAGTTATAGATTATCAACATCATGGACTCTGAAATCAATGAAGTCGCAAAATTTGATTTACTTCAAATTTAAATTCAAAAGAGGCAGTTGTTATATTCTGGAAGCTTTTCAACTACAAAGATAGACAACTTTCCAACGGTACAATA
Source organism: Taxillus chinensis (assembly GCA_023512835.1). Taxonomy (NCBI): domain Eukaryota; kingdom Viridiplantae; phylum Streptophyta; class Magnoliopsida; order Santalales; family Loranthaceae; genus Taxillus; species Taxillus chinensis. Next base: position 33,235,366 of record CM042087.1, read on the forward strand.
GTTATCTTTGTCTAAAAATATAAATATAGAGAGATAATCAATGAAGAATGTGAGAATTCACGTGAAGAAATTTAGAAGAAAATTTTCATTGTTATCAAGAACTAGAGAGTTTTTGAAGACAAAACCAAATAAAGAGAAAATGATGAAAATATTTTATGTGAGTTTTGAGAGATTAGAAAACAAAAAATGTGCTTCATTCATTTTTGTAATTTTTGTTTTTTTACATTGATTTTTGTTGATAATGAAAGATCACATTGTAAATAAACAAAGATCAATTTTGTACCATACTGAATATATAGTACAAAGTCAATTGAACGTAAATTTATCTATCTTTTGTTGTATTTATATATTTTATTTAAATTTATATTTGGTTAAAATATTCAACAAATTTTGAAAAGAAATCCATTCACTCCCTTTTTTGGATTGCTTCCAGACGTAGCAATCCTATCCAAAATTTATCATAACTTCCTCCATCCTCTCCCAGTCATCTCTCTTCATTTCATCCTCCAACTCCATCCTCTTACACAATAATTTCATCCTCCAACTCTATCTATTGCCTACTTTAAAAATCTATAACACTTTTAAAATCATAGTTTACCAAACACTCACCTATTTGTTTTCATATTAGTTTTTTTTAGCATGAATAAAAGCTGCTTCTTATAAAAGCATATCATTATCAAATTAAGCCATAGATAGGTAACTTTCCAGTCATTCCATATTGATTTGGCTTATAAATAATAATAGGAAAAATCAAACGTGCTAACACATGATCCTTTAATGTTATAAAATACCAATGATGAGGTGTTTCTTTGCCCATAATAGTAATAATATTCCAACATCACTCTTCCAAATTAACATTGTTACCAATGAAACACTCTTGAAGGTAATAGAGTCATGGTCATTGATACAAGCAAAGCTACAACACGATTGTGTTAAAATGTATTGCTAAGGAAGAAGTGATACAAAATATAAAGGAATTACATGAAGGATATTGTGGTTCACATGCCAATGGATATACTTAGTCAAGGGGGGTTGATTAGCAAATCACGAGTGCTTAGTAAGTCATGGAAGTGAGTACACACACTTATAGTATGTCATGCTTTATGTCCATTATTATATTAAACAAATATTTTAAGACCATTCGGCTATATACTATTATGTAAAAATCAAGTTTTTAAATTATATATATATATATTGATAGGAAGTAATTTTGAACTTCTCTTTCACTATTTTTATTAGTGTTCCTACCTACATGGTTTGGATTACTTAGCCCAGTAAATTTAAATAGTGGGTGGTTTTCAAACTAATAATAATAAGAAGAATTTTACATCGAGAGATCACGTTTAGACACATTAGAATTATTTTTGAAATAATGGTTTTGAATTATTTTTGGAATATCAGTCCTAGAGAGTTGGTTTTAGTTAGATACATTATATTTAAATATGTTGTAATATTCCTACAAACTTGCAATTTAAACATCTATGATCTAACTTATGATTTTAGTCTGGGCCTCACAATCTTTTGGTACAAGGAGGAGTACAAACTTGAGAAATAATAGGGAATAGTGTCAACTTATGAATTGAGAAAAGATCCTAGGTTAAACTGAAGGTTCGCAAGAGTACAAGATTGTAAAATTTTAACATTAAACTGTAAGTTTTATTATTTTGTATTATTCCACAATTGGTACTCCCTCTTAAACATAGGTTCGTAAAAAAATCAACATTTAAACCACAATATAGGAGCTAAGAGGTTTAAACCAAAAGTTTGAGATATATTGAAGTATTTCGTATTTCAAGACACACTTAACTTGAACCTTACTTTGTAGAATTTGAATTTCAAAAAGTATCTCATATTACAAATGAAATTAAAAAGTTATACTACTTTTGGATTCAAACATTTAAACTACATTATTAAATTTGAAAAATATTAAGATTTATTTTAAAAATAATTCAATTTCAAAGCTAAATTTCCAATGCAAACTATCTTTTTAGATTTTATATTTAAAATAATATTCATTATTAATATATTCATATTTAATATATTTAAAAATAATTTAAATAATTATTTTATATTAAAAAAATAATATTATGATATTTATATGAATTAATATATTATTTATTTATAAAAATTGTTAAAGATGACAACTTATAGTTTTAACTCAATAGCTTATGAACCGAAAGTTCAATAACAACATATTAGAACTGTAAGATCAAATCAAAAGTTCTTAAGCCTAAAGTATAGAAATGTCTACTCTAGCATTATTCGCTTAACTAAAAGATCATATAATAAGGTTTGAACTGCAAATTAGAACATGAAACTTAAATTAAAAGTTTATTAGGGAATATTAAGACCATACGTTCATGAGTTAAACAAAACCACAAATTCTTATGCACTAAACCATAAATTTGATTATCTTGTATTATCCTGCAAGTTTTCTTAAATTGAAAGTTTAAATTTAAACTTTTCTTAAATTGAAAGTTTTCAAAAAATTCAACTTTTGAACCTTAGTTGAGAGCCAAGAGATTTAAATCGAAAATTTGAGGCGTTAGAGTATTGCAGCATATTTTATTTGATATACTAAATTCGACTTTGTAACTTGAATTTCAAAAAAAATATCTCATTTTGGACTGTGATTTGGACTTTCAATTTAAATGTTTAAGCATCATTATTAAATTTTAAAATTGGACTCAAAAAATGTGTTATAATTATTATGATTAGATTTATAATGCCATTATTGTCCAAAAGTCATGAATTAATGTTTCACATCAGTTTTTCCTAAATTTATCTCAACTTTATCCGGTTGTGTCGCACTATCCTTAATTAAATCGAAGTTCCTATATCACAGGAAAGCAAGTTTAATCTCACAATCTTGCTCAAATCTTTTATTAGTAATTCAAAATATCTCAATCATTTATTTTAAAATGTATGACTAGGATAAATGTTGACTTTGTAAAAATTATTTACCTAGCATACACAGGGTGAGAAATCATCAAATACTTTCATTTATAATTATTATTTTATATTGCCCAACGTGTAATGTTGCAGGCAAGTAGATTTCAATTCATAGGTAATTAGCATAGAAATTAGATTAATGTTAATATTAAGATTCCAATAAACTGGGTAAGTGTAATCTACCCTAAGAAATAAATGACTTGGGCCCTGCGTGTTTACCACTTGTTTCATTCACTGATCGATTTTTCACATTATTTGCAGTCCAAGGCATCCAAAATTGAAAACAAAACCCACAGCAAGAAACTGGAATTCCCGCTCCGCTGCGCCGATGGCAATCCCACCCGAACCTGCCCGACAAACTACTACCCGGCCGGGTTCAAACCCGACCCCGAGAATGTTCCGGAAGACCTCCTGCCCCGGGTGTCGTGCCCGGATTACTTCCGGTGGATACACGAGGACCTCCGGCCGTGGAGCCGGACAGGAATCACGCGCGACATGGTGGAGCGCGCCAACAGGACAGCCGACTTTCGGTTGGTGGTGGTGGACGGGAGGGCCTACGTGGAGACGTATCAGAAGGCGTTTCAGACCAGAGACGTTTTCACGCTGTGGGGAATCCTACAGTTGCTCCGTAGGTACCCGGGTATGATCCCGGATCTGGAGCTCATGTTTGACTGCGTTGACTGGCCTGTCGTCAGCTCCGAACTGTACCCTGGGACCCATGATCCGGCCCCACCCCCCCTGTTTCGCTACTGCGGGAACGACTCCACGCTGGACATCGTGTTCCCTGATTGGTCGTATTGGGGATGGTAAGTCCCATTTTTACTCCAGAAACAAAAAAACCAGGAAAACACTGTAACCACCTGACATTGTGCTATCAATTATTTTGTTCCCCACTTTAGTCTCTCTCTCCCATTTTTACACACACACACATATTTGTGTAGTGACTAGTGAGTTTTAAATTTTGTTTTCCCTTTTTATTGTGAATTTTTTTTAGGAGCTAAAATTGATTTGAATGTGGCAGGGCAGAGACCAATATAAAGCCATGGGAGCTTTTGCTGGGTGAACTGAAGGAAGGGAACAAGAGGAAGGTGTGGATAGAAAGAGAGCCTCATGCTTACTGGAAAGGAAATCCACATGTAGCTCCCACCAGGGAAGACCTGCTCAAATGCAATGTCTCTGACCAATACGACTGGAACGCTCGCATTTATGTCCAGGTCCAAACATTTCTTCTCCTTTTTTTTTCCTTTTTTTTTTTTACTTTTGTGGTCATAACATCTGCGTTTTTGTTGTACCTGGTATTACAGGATTGGGTCAAAGAAGGAAGTGAAGGATACAAGCAATCAGACTTGTCAAACCAATGCATGCACAGGTTTGGATCTGTGTAAACTTTCTCCGTTAAGAGGGTGTTTGAGGGAGTTTAGTATACACGGGTAGAATGAACATGCATGATGAATAGTAGTAAAAAGGCAATTCTAGGTACAATCGGGGTAATTTTTGAGATAATTGTGCCGTCTAATCTCTCACGGTTACGCGAAGATGTCAAGCCTATTACACGAATATTTATTCGTAGTAAAATGGTTAAACGAATGCTTTAAAAGATACTATAAAACAAAAAAAAAAAAAAAACTCCCAGCACCATTTTAAAACTTGTTGTTGGGGGCTTGTATTGGTTGTCGTGATAATATAGTTTAATCTAAAATTTTCATTGTAGATACAAAATTTATATAGAAGGGTCAGCTTGGTCCGTGAGCCAGAAGTACATCCTGGCCTGCGACTCTGAGACCCTGATAGTGAAGCCCAAGTACTACGACTTCTTCTCCAGGGGGTTAATGCCAGTTTACCACTACTGGCCTATCCGGGAAGATGACAAATGCCGCTCTCTCAAATTTGCCGTTGACTGGGGTAACTCCCACAAAAGTGAGGTATTGCAGTTTTCTCATCCCCCGTCCTTGTCATCGTCGAATGAAAAGCAATGCGGTCTGCTCTAAATATATTTACCAATCAAAACAAAACTGAGCTAAATGGTAATGCATTCCATACCTGATACACTTTTCTCCATATGGATTTCATTAGGCTCAAGAAATTGGTAGGGCGGCTAGCAATTTTATTCAAGAGGAACTGAAGATGGATTTCGTGTATGACTACATGTTCCATCTATTAAAAGAGTATGCTAAGCTCTTGAGTTTCAAGCCCCGCGTCCCTCCCAATGCGGTCGAGCTCTGTTCGGAGGCAATGGCCTGTCCTGCAGAAGGGTTGGAGAAGAAGTTCAAGGTGGAGTCCTTGGTGAAGGGCCCTTCAGATGCTGCACCATGCGAGATGCCATCTCCCTTCGACCCCGCCGCCCTCTTTGCACTTCAAAAGAGAAAAGACGAGTCCATGAAACAAGTGGAGACACGGGAGAGCCAATACTGGAGGAGCAATGGGCCTCAGCCGTGAGCTTTCTTAAATATTCATTGTAGTTGGGTTCCAAATTACATCATCAATGTTGTAGAATTCATTTTAGATGATTATAGATGTATCCAATAGGCCTGCTAGTTATCATCCCAGCACCGTAGGGTCAAAATGCAAATTGCACATAGAAAGGCACTGCAATCATTTCAAGAGTGCTAATTTTACCGTATGTTTAAATATTACACTTTCATTTACTGGTGCAGTCATTTGCTAGAAGTAAAAAAGAATCCATAGTGATATCAGAACATAACTGATGCAGTCAGTTACTGATTGCACTAGTTTTTTTTTTTTAAATAAAACCTACGAACACACTAACAATTTTTGAGAGAGAGAGAGAGAGAGAGAGAGAGAGAGAGAGAGAGAGAGAGAGAGAGAGAGAGAGAGAGAGAGAACAGGAAAAAGAAATTTGCATATATTGCTCTTTTGGCAGTTCTCATCAAATGTGAAGGCAAAATCATAATTCCGAGGGACACTCATCGCTTGGTAGAGAACTTGTGAAATCATCATAGCTTTCATCTGGGCTTCCATCCTTCTCCACAAACACCTTCTGATCTTCAATCTTAAAAACAATGAAGCCACAAGTCCTCTTTGCCGGTTCCAAAAAGTTCAGCCTAAAAATTAATTGTGACATTTTTGGACCTGTTTCCACTTATTAAGGCCCTTAACTTCCCCCTCTTACTCCATATAGGATAACTTCCCAACACATTCATCATCCCCGGGCATTCCAGACGACGCACTTGCCAACCCATGTTTTTTTAATTCCAAGACAATTGCAACAAAGACCGAAAGAAGTGAAAATCGCAAGAAGTGTAGCAACCACAGACAATAGAAGTCAAGAATGGTATGTTCGCTTTGTATTATGGGGCAAACAAAAGTAGATGGGGTGCTTACTTTCCCAATATTATATAAGTCCTATTGTTAAATTGGCTAACATATATCATATGATTAAACAATGCGCATCATAGATAATGGCTTAGTAATATTATACTTAAGTTATTTTTAACTGTATTGAAAAAATACTGTTATGAAAATAAGTAAAAGATATTTGATAAAATATAATTTTAAAAATATTTTAATTTTTAAAAGTAATTGATAAATTAAAAATAAAAATACATATAAAATATATAAATATTATTTTTATTTTATTATATTTAAAAATAATAATTTTCTCTCTTCTCCCATTCCCATCCCCGCTAGCCCCAACTATTGTCCAGCCCCAACCCCTGTTGCCTCCTGCTCCTCATCCCCACCCCTGTATCACGGGGTCAGGTTTCCTGCGCCTTTCAACCCCTCTGCGGCACTTAGCTTCTCTATCCACGGTCCGGCTTAATACTTTGAGGGTTAAGCCACGTAGACTGGTTTTGCCCTGCCACTGGGCTCATCAGAGAATGGCTCCAGTTCCCGACCGTTTGTGTAAGTATGGCCAAATCCCTTCTTCAACGTCAAGTCATCGACTAGCGGCGTACTCCTCGCATTCAACCAGTCGGCACGTCCGAACTCCGAAGGGGTTCCATCCGTTTTCCTCCACGAACCGCCTGGAACCTTCCGGCGCACCATCTACGCTTTCAACCAACCCCTCTCCTTTACGTAGCACGAATACATTCCTGAATCGTGCCACTAAGAAACGTCCCCCAGCACCACGCTGCTCGGGTCGTGACATTCTCCTCCACCCAATCCTCACAACGTCCTCATTGCGCTTGTCGACATCGCTTCCCCGCAGGCGATGGCATCATTACCTCGACGTCCTCCCACTCGCCCAATGTCAACAGCTTGGACATCGCTTCCCTGCAGGTTGCAACACCTTTACCAAGATGCTCACCCACTCGCCCAATGTCCAAAGGATAGGAGGCTTCCAAGATCGCCCCGACGCGCTCCTTCGTACTCCCTTGCCCAACTCTGTATCACACTCTAGGATACTCCAACTCTATGGACGCGAGACGTGCAAGACACTATCGGTCGACTCACCTCTATGAGCTCCCACCTTGGGATCACGCTCCTCGCGAGAGTGCTCTGCGAGTCTTCAGGATACGGGCCGGTTCGGCTCTAATACCACTTATCACGGGGTCAGGTTTCCTGCGCCTCTCAACCCCTTTGCGGCACTTAGCTTCTCTATCCACGGTCCGCTAAGTTTAGCCTTTGAGGGTTGAAGCGCACGTAGACTGGTTTCGCCCTGCCACTGGGCTCATCAGGAGAACGGCTCCAATTCTCGACCAGTTTGTGTAAGGATGGCCAAATCCCTTCTTCAACGTCAAGTCCTCGACTAGCGGCGTGCTCTCGCATTCAACCGGGTCGGCACGTCTGAACTCCGAAGGGGTTCCATCCGTTTTCCTCCACGAACTGCCTGGAACCTTCCGCTGCGCACCATCTACGCTTTCAACCAACCCCTCTCCTTTACGTAGCACGAATACATTCCTGAATCGTGCCACTAAGAAACGTCCCGCCAGCACCACGCTGCTCGAGTCGTGACACCTGCCAGCCCCCCTTTTTGCTCTCCTTTGAAAGGGTTAAATTGATATTTTAAAATTTTCAAACTACTTCATAAAAAAGCAGCTTATAAAAATAACCTTTAAACTCCTTCTGCTTTTGGAGAAAAAAATAAAAAAATTATTTTATAAATACTTTTTTAAGTTTATCAAAACTTATAAAATAAGCAAAAACAGCCTTCCAACGATGCAAATTGGCTCAATATTTTGGGTTGAATAGATCGTGTAAAATAGTGCCACATGCCTGCAAAAATACACATTTGATTTTTTAATGAATGTGCTTACAATAAATTATTGATGCTAGGTCACACAAGTAAACTGTATATTGATATTAAATTTAAAAAAATAATTATACTAGTGCAGCGATAGAATGACTTTTTCTGCATGAATTACCTGTAAATAAAAATTTTCTTTTATTATATATCTTTAGATAATGTGAGAACTACGAAAACCGCTTGCTTGTTTTGTTGACAAAATAACCCCAATGAGCTTATTAGTATAGAGAGATCCAGAACAGATTTTTGTTAAAAGGAAGGCATTTTTTCAACTAATTTGGAGATATCATATATCAGTAGATTGGATAATAGGGGAAAAAAAGAAAATTTTCTCCAAATCACAGAGGACTTGCAAAGACAATGCAACTCATTCACGTAATGTAAGTGTCCTTCATGGCATCAATTTATAATATGAAACCTTTCATTTTCCCCAATCCAAATAAAATTATATATAACAAGTAATCAAAATAATGGACAAAACAGTTTACCAAAGCAAGAGAAATAACTAGCCATATATATTCGATCTCTCCCCTTTCTTGATATATTTTTTGGCTACATGAGGTACCAACAAATCACTTTTGAACTATTTTCTCTAGTTTAAAGATCTAAATTGTTTTTTATTCTTTATACAAATATATATCATATAAATGTTCTTAATTACTTCTCATAGCATTAAAATAATATTTTATATTTTATATTTCTATTTAATAATAATTTTTAAAATTTAATGTTAAAATAAAGTGTAAATTGTGATAAATGCCGGAGATAAGATCACTTAATAATCATATTAAGTGAATAGTACTTTCAGTATATATTTCATTAAAAAGTTAAATATAAAATTTTTATTGTGAGAATAAATTTTTATTTTTATTTTTTCCACTCTAAATAAAGATAAATAAACTTTTACAAAGAATCTACTACTAATGTTACTGATGTTCTTAGAGCACTAGTAATAGATTCTCTATTAATTTTTTTTTAGGAAAAAAGTTATAAAATCATTCATGCAGTAAAAATCCTATTTTTCAATTGGTCTTTTATTATAATATTGGATTGTTTTGTTTTAACCTTCAATTTTGATATTTCATTAGAATCTAATATTTGGGTATGAGTGTATATTATACGTCATTTGTTTGTTTCTAATTGTGTTTACTATTTGAGCATGCAATTATAAGATTTTGTTATTCTATAGTACTTTCTAAATTAAAGATTTTTTTGGTTTCTTTTATTTTAGATTCAATTGCCAAACTGGCTTCTAAGAGCATTTACTATAAATTTTCTATTCATATTTTTTTATTAGTAAGAAATAGTTTAACAAAAATGTCTAAAAAGTATACTTTTCAAACTCTATATTAAAGCATCCACATCAGCTCTATAATTTTCATTCCTACTTTAGATGATGAATAGTATAATATTTGATACATTTTGTTTATCCATTCACATTTCATTCTCTATTTGTATCTTTATTCTTTTAAATTATATTTTTTATTTTATATTTATTATAACTAATCAAAGGTATACATCTCAAAAAATATATTAAAAATTTATTTGAATGATAAATAATAATCCTCAAAATATGCAAATTTTCAGTAGTAACTTTATTTTCAATCTGCCAATTTTATAGTTTTAGAGGACCTAATGTAGTATGGTTTTTACCCGAAATTTAAAATTTTCTCTAAATTTTAAAAAAAAATATTTTAGAGGAATAGAGTAAATGGTTTAATCAAAATTTTAACAAAATAAATAATAACTCTTTAAATGTAATCTAATACTATTCACTCTCTATTTATTAAAATATTATATTTTTTTCCTACCATATTTATTTTTATATTTTTTCTCTTTACCCATGTACTTTTTCATTTAAAAGAATAAATAAATATTTAAAAAATAATATTCTAATTAATAAAAAATAAAACTAAAAAAAATGTTTAGATTATTAAAATAGAAAAATACTTTAAGTTGTGGCTACAGTACTCAAACAAGTATCACACTCACCGACTGTTATTAACTGGACCAAACCAGATTGTTATTATGGTTGGGATCAAAGTCCAGTTTTCTTGTCGGGAACAAAGTGAGTTAAGGGGCATGTCAGTTGTCTAAGTATTAATAATTTTTCATAGGGGAATTATTAATATCCTCCTAAATTACAACCCATGCGTGTTATTTTTAAATAATGAAATTATTAATCCAATCCCAAGAATTATCCTACAACCAAATATACCCTAAGGGAAAAAAAAGTCAAAATCATAGCATACACTGGGAATATGCAACTGTAATAAGTTATCAAATTACAGCCAATTCCCCTATATATAGGCTGCATGCAAAAGTTATTACCCAATAAAATTCACAACTTTGGTCCCCTGATTCTTCTTTGGTTTTACAGCTGAGTTTGACTTGGAAAATGAGCTTTCTTTCTTTAAAACCCTATCTTCCTTACTGCTATTTGTATCATCTAACATGAAGTCATCCTCAAGATCATCTCCGCTTATTAACTTAGTCACCTTTCCTCTTGGCCAATCTACAAAACCCGATTCATGGGTTCCTGACTCTGCTGAATAAATTTAAAAAACATTAAAAATGTCATGAACATGCTATTAGAATAAGAATAACAAAAATCATATGCATCAAATGATCAAAAATGTCAGTCTGTCATGAACAAGCTATTAGCTATATGCATCACCTGATATAAAGTCATCCTTGAGATCATCTCCGCTTATTAACTTGGTCACCTTTCCTTTCCGAAGATCTACAAAATCAGTAGCAGGGGAAAGAATGACATAAGAAATAATAAAAATCAGATGCATAAAATGATGAAGATGTCTCAATGAGGTGCGTGCGTCAGCATACACCAGCCTCAACACAATGTGTCCCGTTCTTAAATAATGCAGATAATAATACCCCAAGGCAATGACAGAAGAGATTCAAAACCCATAGAGGGAGTTTTTTTTCTTCATAAATATCATTTTTCATTACGTCTTCAACTACAGATTTGATGAAAACCTAGAGTTGTCTAGTTTATCAAAAATTAGTTCACCAACTGCATTTGCACCCAATTATAACTTCATAATATATAATTCAAAATACCCACCTTCATCACGCATGAGTATAATTAGATTCTTTTTCCTTCATTAATTCATCATTTCTATATATACATTATAATAAAATACGTTTATATTTTTTATATTTAAAAATAAAAAATTCAACAATAAAAAAAACTTAAATTGAGAGGGCATTGTTTATATATTGTTCAAAGTTTCATAAACAAGCTAGGATATTAGACATGGTTCCATATAATGTCTAAGAACTTAATGATAAATCAAGAGAATATGTAAACCATTGTATATCATTATTTTATATAAAACACCATTAATATATGGGATAATATATGACCTACAAACAACTACAAATTTGTACCTTGAAGGCAATAAATGACTGTATAAATGTTTAATAATTTTTGAACAAGCACTTGTATAAATATTGAAGAGTAACATTTATATATTTATTACTAACATTGAATATTTATATTTTCTAATATATTTGTTCTAATAGCATGGACTTGTTTAATTAGGATTTCTTGATATCTTATTGTTGGAAACAAATTTTAAAATAAAATTTAGATGAATGTTTGTTAGCATAATATTAAAAAAATAGGAAATACTATCAAACAGACCCCTATCCTTAAGGCCTTGGGCCAATTTAGCCTTATAATATTTTTAAGGCCAGAACTCCTTAATTTAACATACGGGTTATTTTTAACAAATAAATAACATCCATTAACCACCCTGTATCTCTCTCTTTCATCACTCGACCAGCAAGCAACCCACAGCAACTGCTCATTCCACCAGCCCTTGCTTTCATCCGCCACACGGCCACATCTCGTTTCATCCATCATCACTGCCAACGTCAGTGGCCCAAAGTGCCACTTCCAGCATTGTTTTCCCTCACATCTCCGCGCTCTACTCCAGCAGTCCTATGCTCACAACCACACATAACCACTCTGGCTCTGGCACGCAGCAGCTGCCCCCTCCATTGTGGTCCAGCCACCGAGCCACGCCCTCTGCCTCCAGCCCAAGCCAAAATATCAGCACCTGTTCACCAGTACTGCAGCTATGCCATGGCAGGCCGCCTACACTTCACTGCCACTGCATCATCTCCATGTAAGCTACCACATTCCTCCACCACACCACTGCATCATCTCCAGGCAAGATACCAAATTCTTCCACGTTCCTCCAATCCACGTCAATACTCCACCTAAGCTACACCCACCCAACCCATCATCATAATACCAGCAAACAGCAAATACCTGCTGCAACCCATCTCCACTCACCTTCACCACCAACTCTGACAACCATTGCATCATTCCTCCGGCACCGCTGCATCATCTCCAGGTAAGCTACCACATTCCTCCGCGTTCCTCCAATCCATAACAATACTCCACCTAAGCCACACCCACCCAACCCATCATCATATCACCAGAAAACAGCAAATACCTGCTGCACCCAACCCATCATCATATCATTATATTTTCCAGAGCATAAACGGGCCTTGATTTTTTTTTTTATTACACAAGCGTCTTTTGATTCTTGGATTGGGCCCCTTCAGAGAGATTACTAGTGGGAGGAGGAAATTATAATTTGACACTCTAGAACCATGGAGATTATATCCATGGTATTTATTTTCAAATACCATGGATGTCACATATCGCATCACTGTTCCAGCCCATTTAAATGCAGGCCTAAATGAGCTAGGTTTGTTTAGGACCTAGACTGCTTGGGCCTGTCCCGGCTTGGCCCACCCATTTAACAAGCATAAGTTCAACTACCATATTCATAAGCAGTACTCTCATTTCCTTACTACTTGCATTTAACCAAGGTTTTAAACTTCACATCAGTGAATCAGTTCCATTAAAGAGTCAAAACTCCAAATAGAATTTGATTAACCCCAAGAAAAATGGAGTAATAATTGCTAGGAGATCCTAATAAACATTGTACAAGCAATGTCCATAAAATGAAAGGAAGAAAGACAAGCAATATCTTAACAATTAAATTATGGATTCACCTGATTCACTGACAGCCACAAGCCCATCATTGGTCTTGCTAGGGCAATCTCGGGCTAAATGTGTTACACCACAACAAATTTTACAACAGCCGCCCTGCCAAAGAACCAATCAAAGAACCTGTTAGACTATACTAGCACCACCAAGTTAAATGTGTTTTAACCAATGATAAATGCAGTCAGAAGATGCTGAAAAAGTATGAATTAGAACTACACAGATACCTTAGGATAAATTCCATGAGAATTTTGGGCACAGTCTCGACTGAGATGCCCACGTTGCTTACAAATAAAACAAGTGGCGAACTTCGTACCTCCTGCACTAGCATTTTGAAAAGTGATAAATAGAAACAATGGCAAGATGCATAGAGATTAGAAAATTTGATTTTAAAAAGTTAAAGTGAGGATGCTATCTAGTCAGTAATAATGCAGGTTTACAACTATATGATACTCCATTGAAATTCTTTTATGTATTTGACATTTCTTGCTATTAAGGGCAGAATGAATAAAGATGCAAACTCATCCAACTTCAGATCCAGGAGCTTCCTTGGTGTGTCTATTAGTATCTCCTTGCTTTAAAAAAACACAGACAAGTAAGGCAGAGTTTTAATGAACTTGCATCTTCCTCCGTTGGATCTATTGATGAGTCTATTTTTAAAAGAAGGAGATACTGGTGGATACAGCAGGAGATCCAGCAGATCTGAACTGAACTGATCCACCTACAAATGTCGAAGTCTCACACTCACTGTCCATTGATTAACCATCAATTATATCAAATACATGCATAGTTTACAAACACGATAATAAGATTCAATAACAGCATGCACTGCTCTAACAAGGGCAGTGTAAAGTAAAATGAAAGGCTAATACCATCTTGACGAGGCTGAGGGCACGTAAAGAGAGAATGCCCTGTTTGGCCACAATTGTAACACAATTTCTTATCCGTAGTCTCATCCGCCTGGTAAGGACAGTTCTTGAGACCATGCCCACGTCGCCGGCAGAGCAAACAAATCTGCACGCATCACATTTCACATGAGAGAGGAAAAACAACCCGACATTTAAATTCACAGACAAATCTTAATTAGCTCACTGGAGCAAATAATGATCAAAAGAAAGAAAGAAAAAGTCTGTTGATTACTATTTACTACAATACCCAAATAACACTAACTAAAATTACAAGAGCAGGAACAGCGAGTACAAATAAAAAAGATTAGACAACATGAGAAGATGGACACGAGTGACCTTGTTCTTTTCCCACTGCTCCTTTTCGGGGCAGTTCTTGGCGATGTGGTTGTCGGCCTTGCAGATGAAACAGCAGTCGCCGGGTTTCATGCCAGGGACTCTAAGGGGGTGTTTTCTGGCAGTTCTCTTACTGGACTTTTCGTGGGCGTTGTTGGGTCCTTCTGATTGTGACTTTTTTTTCTTGAAATTGCTCTTCTTCTTCTTTTTCTGAGATGGGTCTTTTGGGGGTGTTGGTTCTGGTGTTGGGAGCAAATCAGGGTTGGCACATTTGAATCGCCGGCGAGCCTGCCTCTGCCGCTGGTTCACCATCTTCGTCTGTCTGCGGCCGCTGTTAGCGCCGTGAAGTATCTGATTTGGGCGGCGAAGTATCTGATTGAAGCAGAAGCAGAGGAAGAAGTTGAATCCCTAGTAATTGGCAAATGGGTAATAAAATGGCCCGCACGAAAACCCACTTTCGGTTGCGGGCCCAAATCGCGGGTTCCCTGTGACGATAGTAATTGGGCTGGCTATTAATATACACGAGCATCAGATCTTCCGAATACGTTGCAGGCTTGTTGCAATTATATCGTACGATAATTTATATGCATGATATTTTTTAAAAACAATATGTATCCAATAAAAAATATCATTTGATTAAAAATAATAAAAATATAATTAAAATTTAAAATAATATAATATAATTTTTTAAAATATTTCATTAAAAAACATTCTGTGGAATTAACAAAACAAATAAAAAATTAAATAGTAGCAATGAGAAAACATAAGTGCAAAAATAATAAAAAGATGACAATTAGGCAGGTAAGAATGAAATTGAATGAATTTCAATGAAACCAAATTCATTCTCACTCTCATAGCACGAAAAAAAAAAAAAGACTTATTACTACAAAATGGGATTACTTTGGATCTGGTAAAGTTCATCCCTCCTCCCCCAGTCTTGTGTCATTCCCACGCTTGTAAAATAATGAACTTTTAAAATTGCCCACTCGTTTTTTCTTTGTTTTTCCTAGCCATATGTGTTTGAAAGGTCAACGTCTATGGTAACTGGATGACCGGTTGATGTAAACAAATTCTGTTTCCTGTACCGAACACTGTTATCATTTTAATGTGCTGGCAATATCTAAGCCGTGTATATAAGAGCACTAATTGTTTTCTAATAAATCAACTCTTTACATTTTACTTCATCTTCTCTGTCTCGTTTTTGTTCTTCGTTCTTCGTTCTTCGTCTTCAGTTTCGTTCTCTCTGTTTCTACATCTGGTATCAGAGCTTGCATAGATATGGCTGATGATAAAACCCTCACGAAGATACCATACTTTGATGGTCATTACGATCATTGGAGCGAGTTGATGGAGAATTTATTATGAGCAAAAGGGCTATGGAATCTGGTAGAACATGGCTTTGCAGAGCCGAAGAATGACGTTGTGTTATCGGATGAAGAACAGATACGACTTGACAATGCCAGAATCAAAGATTATCAGGTAAAACATTATCTTTTCCAAGCTTTAGATAGAGCAGTGTTTGAACAAATCTTGGATAGGAGTACATCCAAGATAGTTTGGGATTCAATGAAAAAGAAATTTGGAGGAAATGAAAGGGTAAAAAGATCAATTCGTAATGTTTTGCGACGTGAATTTGAGCTTTTGGAGATGAAAAAAGGGGAATCTGTTATGGATTATTTTGCACGTGTTATGATTGTCTCCAACAAATTACGCAGTAATGGTGAAAATATGCCAGACTCCAGAATTGTTGAAAAGATTCTTAGAACCTTGACTGAAAAATTTACTTATGTTGTGGTGTCAATTGAAGAGTCAAGAGATACAGAAGATATGTCTATAGATGAACTGCAAAGTTCACTTGTAATGCATGAACAGAAATTTATACGTGATACTAAAGAAGAGGATGAACAAGCTTTGAAAGTGGAAGACAGGTCCAATTTTATACGTGGACATGGCCGAGGGTCATATAGAGGTCGTGACAGAGGAAGAGGAAGAAATAGTTATGATAAAACAAGGATAGAATGTTATAAGTGTCATAATCTAGGTCATTATCAATATGAATGTCCTAAAGGAGTTAGAGAAGCTCATTATGCAGAAATAAAGGATGATGAATTTGAGGAAGATGAATTACTGTTGATGGCTTCTGATGTAGACAAAGAAGAAGGACGTGATGTCTAGTTTGTTAACTCGGGATGCTCTAATCATATGTGTAATAATAAAGGTTTATTTACAAGCCTGGATGAACAATTTTCACATTCTGTGAAGTTGGGCAATAATAAGAAGCTTCATGTTGCTGGTAAAGGTGTTGTCAAAATGACACTTGGAGGAGACAGAAATGTGGTAAGTGATGTTTACTATGTACCTGAGTTGAAAAATAACCTTTTGAGTGTTGGACAACTTCAAGAAAAGGGGGTGAATGTACTGTTTCAAGGTGGAGTGTGTAAGGTATATCATCCTACAAGAGGTTTAATGATCCAGTCTGAAATGAAAGCAAATAGATTATACACAATACAGGCTGAGGATGACACGGGTGATTTGGCTATGAGTTGTTTGCACACTGATGTTGTTTCAGATCTGTTAATTTTATGGCATCAACGGTTTGGTCATTTGAGTTACGAAGAGCTGCTCATGTTGCAGAATAAGAACATGGTTCATGGACTTCCTAAGTTTTCTGCTTCAGACACTACATGCCAAGATTGTTTGAATGGAAAACAGACTCGGTTACCCATACCAGCACAAGCAACTTGGAGAGCCACTCAACCTCTTGAGTTGATCCATTCTGACATATGCAGGCCTATTTCACCGACTTCCAATAGTGGTAAGAGATATTTTATTAATTTCATTGATGACTTTAGTCGCAAGGCCTGGGTGTATTTTCTTACGACAAAACCTGAAGCATTTGAATGTTTTAAGACATTTAAGGTCCTAGTTGAAAAGGAAGTAGATCTGTCCATCAAATGTCTTCGCACAGATAGAGGAGGAGAATATCTGTCTGCAGCCTTTAACACTTTTTGTGCAGAGAATGGTATAAGGAGATAGTTGACAAATGCCTATACACCTCAGCAAAATGGCATCGTTGAGTGCAAGAATCATACAGTAATGAACATGGTGTGATCTTTGTTGTCAGCAAAGAAGATGCCCAAAATGTTCTGGGCAGAAGCAGTGCAGTGGGCATTCTATATTTTAAATCGATGTCCTACATTGGCTATGAAGGATGTCACACCTCAGGAGGCTTGGAGTGGACTTAAACCTTTTGTGGAGCATTTTAGAATATGGGGATGTATAGCTCACGTTCATATTCCAAACGAGAAGAGAAGAAAATTAGACAGTAAAAGTTCTGTGTGTATCTTTCTGGGCATTAGTGACCAAACAAAGGGTTATAGGCTATATCATGTTGAATCCAACAAGCTCATTGTTAGTAGGGATGTCATTTTTGATGAACATGGACAATGGGAATGGGGCAAGGAGTATGATACACATTTACCTGATAACCTGATATGGGACAAAGTTGTGATTGATGGAAATACAGCTACTGCTGTTACAGAAAATGCAGAATCTGCAGGTGTTGATAGTGGTACTGTTGAAGTTTTTGGTCGTGGGATTAATGATAACAATCCTGAAGTGGATGTTGCACAAGGAAGTAATGCTGTAGGACGAGTGAGACATGAGGAGGGACGAGTACGTGGAGTTCCACACTGGATGAAGGATTATGTCTCTAATCTGATAAAGGATGAAATCTATATGGTAATGGCTACAACATCTGACATTGAATCTAACAGATATTGTAACTATTATCTAACTGAACAAGATAATGGTGATGTCGATTCTAACTATTTTGCTGAAGCAGTGAAGGAAGAGAAATGGAGGCTAGCAATGGATAGTGAAATAAATATGTGGAGTTTGACTGAGTTACCCAATTTTAAGGTTTTCATGAGGAAGGATGTTGATATGTCAGACTTGGGAAGTATGAATTATTTCTTAGGTAATGAAATTGTGCAAACGCCAGGAGGCATTTTCATCTGTCAAAGGCAATACGCTAAAGGTATTCTGAAGAAGTTCTTTATGATGGATAGTAAACCAGTCTGCAATCCTATAGTACTTGGTATTAACCTGCATAGTAATGCAGAAGGAAAACAGATTGATGCAAATTATTATAAGCAGATAGTTGGAAGCCTAATATATCCTACTGCTACTCAACCTGATTTAACATTTGCTACATGTCTAATCAATAGATACATGTCTCGGCCAACTGAATTTTTACAGATTGCTAAAAGATTTCTGAGATATCTTTGTCCACTACAAAAGCTGAGTTTGTGGCTGCTGCAGTGTGTGCGTGTCAGGCCATCTGGATGCAAAGAATTCTAAAATTGAAGTTTTTGAACGGCTTCCTATTGCTCTCGAAATGTGCAGGTTTGCAGATAGGTAAGCTAACGCAAGAAATGTTAGCTTAAGGGAAGGATTGAAAGGTCAACGTCTATGGTAACTGGATGACCGGTTGATGTAAACAAATTCTGTTTCCTGTACCGAACATTGTTATCATTTTAATGTGCTGGCAATATCTAAGCCGTGTATATAAGAGCACTAATTGTTTTCTAATAAATCAACTCTTTACATTGTACTTCATCTTCTCTGTCTCGTTCTTGTTCTTCGTTCTTCGTTCTTCGTCTTCAGTTTCGTTCTCTCTGTTTCTACAGTGTTAGATTCACTCAGCTTTAAGCTAAGGTTATGGAGTATAGGTCGTGGGGCCAGGTCAGGTTGATGTTGATAGGTGGAGGGTCTGGGGTATGTTGATGTGCTCAATGCTGAGGAGGGACTTGGCACTAAGCGGGAAGAGAGCAACGTCGGATGAGCAATGGGGGTCGGTGCGGAATTGCATATTCAATAGCCTTGACAACAATACCTAAATCGAAGCCTCATAAAATCTTGATCGGAGGAAAAAAGTGAACAACAATTGCAAAAGGATTGAAGCTTGGGAATGAAAATTTCTATAGATCTATTATTGAGGGAGAGAGAGAGAGAGAGAGAGGAGAGAGAGAGAGAGAGAGTTGTGTTATTAGGGATAAATCCAGAAAATTTGACTTAATTACTATTAGTATCCAAGATACAAATAATGACAAAAACTTTATCAAATTTTCTATAATCAAATCTTAAATAACTTTTTAAAAATTGTATAATCTATTTAGTACTATTGTAATTAGTAGTGTCTTTATTATTAATACTTTGAATAGTATAGTCATATTACTAATTAAATTTAAATATTAATAAAAAAATTAAAACATAGCGTTCTATATATATATATATAAAATTGATATAGTGAATTTATTGATAATTTTTAAATTATAAAATATAAACTTTTTATCTATTATGAATCACACTTTATATAAATATCAACATACTTTATAACTATTAATATATATTAAAAAACTTTAGATAAATTTATGTTAATTTAATAGATTTATATGACTTTATTAAATAATTTATTTATTTTTTATTATATATAATTATATATTATTATCGATAATATAAATTAAATTAGTTTATTATCCTTTAATATAAATATTTTGATATATATATATATATATTAATTACGATCATATAATTTGACCGAAGTACTTGCCCCACTGATTACTGTTATCAAAAAGCGAGAGAGACAAGAGCTGAAGAGATAATGGCCACAAATTATGACAATCTCGAGGCCTCTCTCCAATTGGCCCGTGTGGAGAAATGATCGGTTGTTGATGACCCAACAATCATGTTTGGGAAAAAGGCCATAGACCCAATTTGTCCTCCTCTCAACCATGCACGCATAACGAAATTGCCACTAGGTGTCGCCACTAATTTTCCCATGGAACAATTTATTGCTTCTCGTATGAGAATTGGCTCCTAATCTTTTGGAGTTAAGGAGCTCGCCTCAATTATTAATCCAAAAGCTAAGATGACGAGCGAGGACATTAACATGTATGCGGAGGCTCTATGCATCGAGGCCAACATGTATCTTAAAGATTATTCTAACATGAGAAGGGACAATATCTTAACCTACTCTCACGGAAATATTGATGCAATATATCGAAGGTACTATAAGAGAACCAAACGCTAGGGATAATCTGTATTTCATACTCATATGCCTTTCCTGGTCACCTGTCCTCACTTTATTTTGCGGAAAATATTCGTCGAAGTCAATGAAGTTACAATATATGACTCTCACCACAACAAAGTTAATGATGAGTACTAAATCAGCCAAGTCAAGCCCTTGATAGATAGCCAAACCATCACTCTCAAAATATCCAAATTCTACGAGGGAATCAGTCATTTGGTATTCAGACAAAGGCAAAAACTAGATGTGAAAAGAAAATTTGAGAATTTGTGTCTTTAACAGGATGGCGCAGAATAAGTTTTGGCCCATTCATCTATTTCTACATATTTTATTGTGAATGGCAACAATAACAAATGGAATAACAACAACAATTGCCTAATCAAATATAGACTATTAATTTAAAATTTTGTTTCACATATGTAAACTTAACTTTTTAGTTTGAGTTTGAGTTTTAGTTAATTTTGACTTTTATGTTCGTTTAGGAGATATTTGCTACATGTTTTTATTTTTGTGTTTTAATTTCATGATCTGAATATTTATTAGAATTAAAGTTTGAATTATGAATTTGAAAATAAATTCTAGAATATGTTTTAAAAAGATTTAATTTTTTTAAAATTAGATTCCACCAAAATTAAAAATAAAATAAAATATGGTGGACTCAATTTAATTGTCTCATCAAAACAAGTTTATATCTGAAAATATAAAATAGCTAAAAAGTTATTTTAAAAAAATAATACTTTCTTCAAATTATTATTTGAATAAAATATTAACTTATTATGAAAATAGGTATACTAAGCAGTTTTTAAATTTTGGATTTTTTTTTTATAAAATGTTTTGGAAACAAAAATAATATTAGATTATTATTATATGTTAATTTAATATAAAATATTTTTAAAAGAAAAACACACCACCAAATTATACGTGTTCTTCCAACTAATTGCAATGAAAAAAAACTATTTTAAAGCCAAATAGAAATTCACTTTTACTGCAACGAAAGGTGAGGTGAGCGCGTTACAAATTACTCATCCCAAACACAGTTACACAGACATGCCGAAGGGCGCGCCATCGTTTATTGGACAGTAAACTAAAGCAAACATGTATGATGTGGAACTAAAATAGCGTACACACATGGACCTGAAAAGAACAACAACCCTTCCACCAGTTGTTTATGGGATGAGACACACACACACACTCACACACATATATATATATACGACATTTATTTTATCTGCAGCAAGGGCATCAGAATGACACAGGTGCAGCAGCCGCTAGTTCTGCTTCCCACTCTGCCGCATTTGTTGGTTCTGCCGCCAGCGCTTCCGCATCAGCGGGTGCTCCCGCAGCCGCCGCTGTGTTAGAGCTTTTGAACTCCGTCAATTCCCGTCGGATTCCAGTCTTTTGGGTCTCGCAAAATTTTGGAAAACTCGTACCTGAACCAGAAAACAATGTCAGAACCACAAATTTAAATCCCCGTTTTGTCGAGGGCAGGGGCCAACTAACTAATATGTCTCCTCACATATAAATTAAAACAAAATCCTATTTTCCATGGTCCGTGTGACGACCCTATATGATATCCTTCCCAAACCCCGCCAGCTTGCTAATTAATCCGATGATTAATTTTATTATAATGACCAAGCTTATAATAATGATTTTATAACATTGTTCATTCGTTTTGGCGCCTTTTTTTTGTTATCACCATGCTAATCATTATTAAAGTTAGAAAATCTTTTGTAAAATATTTAAATTAGCTAGGTTGTCAAAGCGTTATTAATTAGCCACTGATGATGGGGTTGAAGTCTGCTAAAACTGCGATGGAGATACAGATACCCTGGATATTTGGAAACATATCTATTTCTTTACACCAGATCGAAATGAGTGTGTGTGTGTGTGTGTGTGTGTGTGGGGGTTGGAACCATGCAAAGAGGTTTCTGTGGCTTACCCTCGCCGTCAGCGAGTTTGGAGTATAGGTCGATGATGTTAGGGCAGGCGTCGTGGCAACCAGAGGAGCAGAGCTTGCGTGTGACGTGGGAGTCCAGCAGGGCGTCCGATGAGATTCCAAGCGTGTCACGGTCGAGTCCGCAGGCGTCGACGCACCAGTCGGTCTCGATCCAGTTGCTGAGTTTCGCGGCGGCGTTGATGGTGGAAGTGCGGCAGACGTAGCGTTCCGGGAGGCCGCTTCCCCGCTTCACGGTCTTCTCCAAAACGCAGCGGTGGCCGCCGGATGACACGGCGTATGTGCACGTACTCTTGTTCAGTTTTTCACAGCTTACCTTTGCCGTCCCTAACCCATATGATTAACAACCCATTAATCAATCAAATCATATCACACTACGAATTGTTATTCCACATATTTGGCAAATTTAAATTATAAACAAAACTCGGGTCTCAAAAAGGTACATATATGATAGCTAGTGTTTCATGCTAACCGTGACAGAAAGTGGGTTGCATGCAGATAGCGAATGCAAGTGCTAAGATGGGCAGAGCCATGATCAAGCAGCTGTGACTAGCCGAGGCCATCGCGATTGGCGATTCAGGTCGGATTAAAAGAAGAAGAGTAAGTGTGGCTTATATTATAATATGCATCAGAGTGTGGGGGTATTTATAGTCGTTTCACGTACAAACTAATATTTAGTTTTTTTAAAAGAAAAAAAAAAGGGCGATAGAAGTTTGGAACATGCAGGTGTTTTCCTTTGCCTTTTTTTTTTTTTAAGGAAACATTCGATAGATACCGAAGGATTTGGTTGATCCAGGTCAAACGTTCGGGTCCGTAAATTCCACGGAATCGCTGCGCTAACAGACCTTGAATGCCAATAGTTGATTGAATAGTGTCAACAAAAAAAAGGATGCTCTTATTACGTCTGGTAAAACATTATCTTTTTCTTGCAAAAATATTTATTATACAAATATATGTCATCGGTTTAATTTGAATTTGTTGCTTAGAAGACAAGCATTTATGACTAATTACCCGACTCTTAAAATCATATTTGGGTGCCACCAGCCCATTGTAGTCTTATAAATTCACTTCTCTCCTTTAGGTTTTTACTTAATCCTGAAATATTATGTTAAGTTTTTTTATATCCGAATATTTTAATAATGCTGTATTTTAACACTTTAACGGAACATTATTATAATGTTATGTTTTTAATAACAGCAAACATTTCAACAATGTTTCTCGTTTGTTAATGTTATTTTTTTCAACCTAACCCATTATAGAAGTTTTATTTACTTTTGTCGGGTAATTTTCAACATCAAAAAATAATTTTATGCGACTTGCTTATTACTTATTATAATTCATATACTCATGTTAAAGCCAGCCAAAATAAACTTGATATATTGGGTTTTATCGAATCTATCATTCCTAACCTGTTATGTAGATTTAAACATTATGAATATAAACCTCTATGTTTCAAGTTACCCAATGAACTTAACATTCCCTAGCATTATGTGAAGATTTTATGTATTTGGACATTTCAATTGAATTATAATTACCTTCACTGATTGAGAAGGACAAAATTTTAATTGATGAATATTAGATTGGACAATTCTTAACATTCAAAAATGTTAAGAGCTTTAAAACCTAACAAATATAATTGCTCATCTTAACATTACATAAATGTTAAACAGTAAACATTATCGTTTAAAACAACTTTAAAAAATGGCAATACATTATCAAGAATCACTGGCTGTAATCCGAAATATGGGTTCTACTACAGCTGCGCTGGTAATTAATAAAGTAGAACCAGTTCATGTCCCCTCAGCTACTACTGTACTAGACTCTTTTCGTCTAATCACTTCAATTCCGCATAAAAACAACTGAAAGTTGATTTGCAAGGGAAAAAATAGTAGTGGTTAATTATCAGTATTGCATAAAAACAATTGCTACAATTTGTTTTACAAAGAGGAAAAAAACATATTTGAAATTACTAATCTTGCATTAAAAAAAGTCATTGCAAATTGATATGCATGGAAAATCAGCAGTCGTTGAGCATGTACCGCTTATACGTTACAAGTTATAACTTTAAACTGATTATTAGATTTAATATTTATAGTATTGTTTGTAAAATTTTATGATAATTTAATGATTAATTTTTATGTAATGTAATTACAAGAAATCAGAATATAATAAATTAATTATTTATAATTAAATTTATAAAAATTAATAACATAAAATTTTATTCATATATAATATATAAATATTCAATCTAACTATTAATTTTTAAAAACAAATATCAGTCACCAGCCAGGCTTTCATAAAACATCCCGGCCGTACCAACGTATTTTAATTTCAACAACTTCCAAGTTAATTGAAAACACGTTTTTACTAAATATGATTAAGTTTCCATTATGTAGTTTTATTTTTTACTTTTAACTATATTATGACTGGTCCAACATGGTGAGGCATCACTTTTAAAAAGAAAAACAGAATTGGCCGGGTTTTTGTTTTGCTGGCGTTATAAGTATTAGGATTATAAGGAGAAAATTACAAAAAAACATTGATAGAACACAAAATGTGGAGCGGCCAAAGTTCTTCAATTTTGCTGCTTTGCAGCCAAATATTAACCTGAGAGCCCAACAAAAACATGATATGAAACGTCCGAAGCTTTGTCCGACATGTGATGTCTTTATGAAGTAAGGCTTAGCATTGAGTCTCAACAGAAACAGTACTGTACGCGTTATCGCATTAGCTTGATATTATTATATATAATTTCAGTCGCCGCCGAACGAAGCTTGTTGTACATTGACTTGCTTACGAATAAACCGTCCCGACGTTGAATATCGATGGACACGCAAAAGGAACAAGTAGAATGAATCATAACCTCCGAGACTTCTGGGAGGAAGATTGGCCGCTGATGGTGCCGCTGGCAGGTGCCCTCAACGAAAACGTGTCCTCGTTCTTCACGCATTTTGATTTTTCAGTCAGTCATGTCTGACGGCGAAAGTGTTCGGTGATTTCCTGAAAACGAGCCGTTATTAGCAATCTGTCTTGTCGCACCCGCTGCGTTTGTCCGCATGCATGTAGCCTTACGAATGCAATTCGGAAACGAGCTGCAACTTTTACAAACCCGCCCTGTTTCTGTTTACTTTTCCTACTCGCGACTTGTACAACCTACCAGTCTGACAATTTGAAAATTATCGATAAATCTATTCTCATCGTCCCATTTAAAACTCTCGTCACTGCAAGGATTTTTATGCGCGCGCCAAAGAAGCACTAAATTAACGTTTGTTGTTGTGTTGATTGAAAATACTTAAAAAGAGACTCGAGCCTGAAACCCAAATGACAGTCAACTTTATATTGCGACTGATAAGAGTAATGCTAATGCGGCAAAATAATGACTTAAAGTTGCGATCGAAGACGTTTAAAAAAGTATTCTATTTAGAGTATTCAGATGACATGATACAGTTTATTTTTTATTCAATTTTTTTTTTATGAAATTTTTAAAAAATACATAAGACTATAATGTCTAATGCGAAAAAAAAAAAGGAAATCAATTAAAAAATTTTTTGTTTGATATTTTAATAGAAAAAGAATCGTTCATTCTCGTGAAAATATTATAACCTCAATTAAGTAGGGGTAAATTGATCCCCTTATATATCATGTTCAAGAGAACTTTTTTATCCATTTTATCCTTTTTCTTTTCTCGCCATCATTCACTCAAACAAATCTATGATGCAAACTAAAATGACAAACTTTAATTGTTGCCTCTTTCCTTATTTGTCATACCCAAACCCAAACCCCAACAATTAGGCCAAGGACTTCTGCAAATCCCTCTGCTTAGCCTTCTCCAATTGCATCGAGGCTCATTCCTACCTCTACCAATACTCCCAAGCCCTCCAGGGCAGCAATTCCGCCTTGGGGATGGACTGCCTCCACTCCAAAAACCTCATCTCCTAGGGTAAGAGCATGCTCAACCTCAAATACTACTTTGTTGCACTGAAATGCTTTAAGTTTGCTCTCGCACTCGACCCCCGTTCGTCCCACAACTACTTAGAACGGTGCCAAAAGTTGGAGGCACAAACCATAGCCTTTGACCTCGCTAGCTGGGTTGCCCACAAATTCTCTAGCAAGGCTCCTAAGCTAGCGAAATATGTCGACACCATCTGAATGTAGAGATCGAAGATCATTGGTCACGACTTGTTCACGACCAAGAATCTAGATGTTAGGACCTTGGTCCTAGTAATCAAGGTGATTGTCGTCAAGAGGGCTATACACTAAGGTGAACTTGGTTTTTGTCGGCTAAAGGGCTAAAGCCCAACACTCCCAATAGATCTTTTGTGCAAACTTCAATTTCATGGCTGTTGCTTAATTAGAGTCCATTGATAAAGAAGATAGAGATTGAATGTGATTGAGGTCCATGAGGTTGATAATGACGACAAGGATATTTTAATAATTGTATTAATTCATTACTTTCCTTACCTTTGTATATCAAACATAAGCAGAGATAATAAAAATTTTCATTCTGATTCTCAGTTTCATTCCCTCAAATTTATTCTTACATATCAAACGAGCTATAAGTACATTTTTAATATGTGGGAATGTAATGGAATCAATTTCATTATTATTCTCATGTTTCATACATTAGAGAGGAAAATGATTTATTACTATGAGAATGAAATTACCTTTGATCATTACCTTATATAAGGGAATCAAATTTATAAGCATACCTTTTGAGATCGGACGATGTTGGGGTGCCTTTGGTCTTCAAAGTGATCAACTAAATTGGGTGAACCACAACCATTGACTTTCGTCTTCAATGTGATCAACGTGGTCGGGTGAACCACCACCACAAAGAGAGAGAGAGAGAGAGAGAGAGAGAGAGAGAGAGGTCTATTTGTGGAGGGAAACCAATCGTGACCGAGGAGGAAGAAAAGAACCCATCATGATTATGATCGATGAAAGATCAAGAATTTAGTGATAAGGATCAAAAGTTTAGTGACAAGAACTAAGAACTTGACTAATGATGAGCTCTATTCCATGAACCAAAAGTTCAACGATGAGCTGCAAAGATCGCCGAAGTTGTTGACTATTGCGGTTGTGGCAACACCATCCTTGTTAGCTAATGTGGTTACAACAATGTCATTCTTGTCAATCATTGTGTGTTTGTACAAAGCTATGAGAATGAAACTGGGAAAAATAAATAAATTGGAATATTAATAAGTAAATAATTGAAAGAATGAATTTAAAAAACAAATATTTAAAAAAAGCATGAAGATATTTTTATAATTACATTAATTATTATTTTTGTTACCTTATCCCTCATTTTATTTTCAAATTCATTTTTGTATATCAAATTAAATGAACTATAAGAGTATGGATAGACATTTCAATATTATATATATATATATATATGTTTGAAATTTGAAACTATTTTTTTCAATACAAATATTTATATTTTGAAATTTGATTAAATTTACATTAAATATGGTTAATTAATGAATTATTAAGATAAAAAATTACAAATTATATTATTGAGAAAATTATCTGGACACCCACCCGATCAAATATATTTTAAAATTTTTTATTTTGCACCCAATTACCGCCGGGAGTTTTGAACCGTCTCCTTCACATCTGCGCTTCACCGCTTAACTATTGCCCGATGCGATAAAATTCACTCCCCGATAATGTAGAGGCATTGACTAACACATATTGGCCCACAAACATTCTTAACCAAACCAAATTGTTTATTAAATAGTAATAATAATAATAATAATAAAGGCAGTTTGGCTAAGCCCGACAGGAGAAAAGGTTGTTGGAAACATCCTTAGTTTCAACAACTGGCATTTTGAAATCCCGCAATCCAGGAAGTACACAACATAAAGCTCAAAAAAAAAAAAACCAATATGACGGATTAACACAAATCTGAAAAGTAACAAAGTACAAAATTAAAACATAATATTGAATATAATGTTAATATATACTTACTTTTTTTAAAGTAAGTATACACATGTATGGGGACGGAATTAGGAGGGGGCGGGCAGAGCCGTGGTCCCCTCTCATTTTTTTTAAAATTTATATATATATAATTTATATATATTAAAATTAATATATAAATATATAATATAAAATTATAAATTTTAATAGTAGGTAAATATATATAGCTATATATATATTTTTTATTTTTAATTATTTATATTATATTTATATAATTACAAATAAAATTAATTAGTAATATAATTTACTTTCTTATATTGTTTGTGATAAATATATTACTAATTATAATAGTGATAAATTAATTATGTGATTTTTAAAAATTGTCTAACTTATTATATGATAATTTTATAAGTTTTTTAAATTTGTATGTTATTAATTTTAACTTAAATGGTAATAATCGTCAGTGTTATTCTCAAGGCCAGACAAGTAAGGCCTGAGTCTTTGGCTCCAAAAATTAGATTAAAATTAAGACTTTCAAGGCTCATCTCGTCTTGCCCTAACTTCTGACGGCAATAAACAATCAAAAATTAATTTATAATTTCGACAATGATATATATATTTTTAAATTTTATATTGTTCTTATAATTATAGTAAAAAAAAATAAAAATCAACAGTTTAATTTATGGATAAGAGCTTCTAATTTAATAATTATCTTAGACCCCTTAAATCTCGAAACCGATTATACTAATTATAGTTTTAAATAACAGGTTTTAAACGTGAATTACATAATTCATATTTCGCCTCCCCTAATCAAACTTTATAGATCCGTCCTGCATATATATGATTACAATGGAAAAATGCGTGCCCATACACATTCAATTTTCAATTATACAATATTAAAAAATCTTATGCACCCTAATATAAAATTAAATATCAGCTTATTGTAGCCTTGTCAATTTTAGTTATTTGTAATCAAGTGCTAGTGTAAAGGACATCTTAAAAAAAACAAGGGACCGATTGCTCAATTTGCTCTTGTATGTCCATTAAGCAGCATATAAATTCAAAAACAAAAAAGCCTTAATTTTGATCAAAATAAAAATTAGATAACTGTAAAAGAGAATATTATTAATAAAGAATAACATTGTGAGTTGTAATACCTACTTATTTGATAGATGTAAATAATTAGATAGTGATCTGAAAATGAAGAATATTTAAACGCTTGGTTTCAATCTAATAAATCTATCAAATGATGATAGGTTAGAAAGACCCACCCCACCTCATTATACTTGGTATTAAGAGTGTTCATCGGTTGGATTAGGCATGTTAAATCGTTCGTCCAAACTAAATTGAAATTATTGATTGAATTGATTGGGTTGAATAACCCGTTCAACTAATTATTTTATTTGAATTGAAACGATCGACTGTTTGATTGGTTTAACCTGATTAATTCACCGAAAACAAAAAAAAAACAAGTAGAAAAAAACTAACCAGCTACTATTGTAATGCTTTGGAAAAGAGAAAAAAAGCATTAGTGGACGTCACATCTTGTTGTTTGTCTAAATTAATTTATGTGGTAGGCACATGCGGTTGGAGGTACAGTACAAAATAATAATAATTTCAATCCATTAATTATTGCAAATAATAATAATTTGCATTAGATTACAAGCGCATGACTTCCCTCTCACAACCCCTATTGTTTGCCTTGCATCTGGTCCGTTTTGCAATAGCTCCATGCCTAGCAGATGTCTCTAGCCTCCTCTCTTCTTTTAATTACTCTACCGGATATCTCTCTGCAGCGGAATCAGCCCATCACTCCAAGCTCATGAAAGGAATCTTTGGCTCAATCTATCCATCTCTCTACAATAATGACCATCCCTACAGCTATACCGACAACGACAGCCATGATGCCCTTCTTCACCTGTTATCCCTACATCGGCTATAAGTTCATCTCAGCAAGTCAGCATCGGTCGATTTCGGTTTAGACCGAATTTTACTTCTGTAGATAAAAAACCGTTCAATTAGTCATTGGACGGATTATTATTCATGTTAGGTTAAATCGGGTTACCTCTTTGTCAATTTGGACAGTTCGGTCTGGTTAGGTTTGGGTAAGTTGTTAGTTTTTCTGAACAGCCTTACTTTGTGTGTGTGTGTGTGCTTATATATATATATATATATATATATATATATAACGTGATTTTGCTGCTGCATTGGAGAAAATTCGTACAATGCGGATCTTTTTAATTCTGATATCTTTTTATTATTTATTTGAAAAATCAGTCATTGATTAAATATTTATGTAATATTTATTGTGCATGTAAAATCTCATGATGTTTAATGATTAACTTTTGAGAAAATTTAATTATAAATATTTAAAAATTAAAATAAATAAAGGTTGCAATATTTTTACTTATTTTAATTTGTAAATGTTTATAATTAATTTTCTCAAAAGTTTATCATTATATCATTATTAAATTTTACATGATAAATTTTACATGAATATATAATAATTAATTTTTAAAATAAATAACAAAAGATATCAGAGTTAAAAAAAACTGCTTGCCGCGGATTTTCTCTATCACCGCAGCAAAATCGCGTCCTATGCGGACGGCACAAAACCACAAACATAACTTGAATTTCATTAATATTTATATTCAAAGTCAAGTGACATATTATTCATAACTCACATAATCCTCGATTATTTTAAATTTCCACCGTCACAGTTTTGTTTATAACACCCTCCCAAGTAATTACATCTCTTTGTATATAAAATTGATCATCGATTACTTCCCTTCAAATTGATCATAATTCATAACATATAAATATAAATTATAATGGTTCTATATTGGGGATTGAACTGTATATATATTTTAATTTCCCATTCTATATATGTAATTGCATCATCACCACTTATCCCGAATACTTTTATCTGTGCAACAAATAAAAGATTTCATGTGATACATGCTCATGTTCCAGAAAGCTAATAAAAGACCTGGACTGTGACTGCTAAACAACTAAAAACCTTATCATTATCCCCAAAACAATAAGAAGTAAGAATATTAATTAAAGATGAGAAATCCTTCAGAGCATCTTCAATTCTAATTTTATTTTTAGTTAAATATTAGTAGCTAAAACAATAAATAACTAAAGCGATATAACTATAGCTAATACTAATTCCATCAATACAATTAGTTATTTATTGCTTAATTTTATTTTTATCAATTTGCTCTTTAAAACCTATCAAGAGATAGCACAGCTAGCTTTTCGCTAACCCTAGCATGATATGCGTCTAGAAGCTGATTGCGCATGGCTTTGTATGTGGCGAGGCCGACTCTAAGGGTAGGCCCACACGAGCAGGGACGGAATTAGGGGGGGGGTGGTGGCAGGGGCCGTGCCCCCCCTCATTTTTTTAAAAATTTATATATATATATATATATATATATAACTTATATATATTAAAATTAATATATAAATATATAATATAAAATTATAAATTTTAATAGTAGGTAAATATATATAGCTATATATATAATTTTTATTTTTAATTATTTATATTATATTTATATAATTACAAATAAAATTAATTAGTAATATAATTTACTTTCTTATATTGTTTGTGATAAATATATTACTAATTATAATAGTGATAAATTAATTATATGATTTTTAAAAATTGTCTAACTTATTATATGATAATTTTATAAGTTTTTTATGTTTGTATGTTATTAATTTTAACTTAAATGGTACTAATCGTCAGTGTTAGTCTCAATGCCAGACAAGTAAGGCTTGAGTCTTTGGTTCCAAAAATTAGATTAAAATTAGGACTTTCAGGGCTCATTTCGTCTTGGCCTAACTTCACGGCAATAAACAATCAAAAATTAATTTATAATTTCGACAATGATATATATATATATATTTTTAAATTTTATATTGTTCATATAATTATAATAAAAAAATAAAAATCAACAGTTTAATTTATGGATAAGAGCTTCTAATTTAATAATTACCTTAGACCCCTTAAATCTCAGAATCGATCATACTAATTATAGTTTTAAATAACAAGTTTTAAATGTGAATTACATAATTCATATTTTGGCTCCCCCTAATTAAACTTTCTAGATCCGTCCCCGCACACGAGGCTGCTATGGAGGCTCTTCAAGGCCGTCTGCTAGTGCCATGACTCCGAGGATGACAATGTACGTGGAGCTCCTGGTCTTGAAGACGTTGTTGTCGTCCTTCACGTCAATCCCGCTGTGGGCGCATGGCTCATAATTCTTGATGTGAATTTTTAGATAATAGCTAAAAATTTAAGTAAATTTACCTAAAAATATAGCTAAAGTCATATTTATCTAATGCTATAGCTAAATTATTGAAATAAGTTATTAGTTAAATATGACTTTAGAGCATCTACACCAATTTTGGCATTTTAATCCCTATTTTGGGGATGAATAGTATATAATTTATTTATTTTTCAAAAACATCAAACATCTCATTCCCCATTTCTATCTATATTTCTTATATAAATCATTTTATATTATTTTTTCTTTCCTCCTTTCATTTATTATCACCAATCAAAAGATTACAAGTATAATAATATATATTTAAAAATTATAGGGAAAATATTTAGGGATGAATAGTGAATCCCTAAATATAGGGATTTACTATTTATTTCCTATCTTTATACCCTATTTTAGGAAACTTGATGCAAATGAATTTTTGGTAAATCTATATATTTTTTCCCTAAATTATAAGAATACCAAACCTAGTGTGTGGATGCTCTTAGCTAAGCATATAGCTAAATTGAAGACATTTTTAATTAAGCAAAAGTTGAGAGAAAAGGTCACTAAACAATTTTTGTGACAGTGAGAATAAAAGTTGGTCAACGCTCCTACCGCTATGTAACAAAAAATTTAGTTAGCATACAAAGTCGACAATAATACTGCTGCTAATTCCTTGCGGCCTTGCCTCTTCGTACTAGTACTACCCTTCACTCATATTAATTGCACTTTTTATTTTAGCTCTTTATTATCTACAAGACCCGCAAAATTTTTAGCTATTTAAGTTCTTACTTAAAGAGTAATAATAATAAAATAATAATAATGTTATTGTTAACAATAATTAGAAAGGATATTTTAGAATTATCAGATAAAAATAAGACTCAATATAGTCATTCAAATAGCATGTGATAAGTAGCGTTGAATAGTCGTTTGGACTTTAAATAGGTATGAGCATGAGATTTTATTTATAAGAAAGATAGAAGAAGAAGAATAATAATAAGAGTTATGGCATCAAGTTCTCAATCTTCCGAGAATAGTGTGCGCGATGTGAAGGAGATCGGCGAGCAATACGACTGAAGTACAAAGCTATGCTTTTATAGATGAGCTAAAGCTCGTGTCCAATGGCTGCAATATAAGCGACGAGACACGGGAGAAGTTTGAGGTTATTCGTGCGACAACCA
The DNA here is from genome assembly GCA_023512835.1 of Taxillus chinensis. NCBI lineage: Eukaryota > Viridiplantae > Streptophyta > Magnoliopsida > Santalales > Loranthaceae > Taxillus > Taxillus chinensis. The sequence continues at coordinate 33,269,231 of CM042087.1, forward strand.
CGCAATGTAGGGAAGGGTGTGCGGCTCTCTTTGCCAAGCACAACACGTCTTACGCACATACGCTAATATAATTCAAGAAATTTACGAGGCCATAGAATATGATATTAATGTTTAGTTTAGGATTATAATATTTTATCTATAATGTTATCTACTTTATTGTTCTGATATGCAATTATATTATTTTATCCGGTAAATATTAAATACGTTATAAAAAAAATAATAAAATAATTTCTTATAGTCATAAAAATTTTAGATGCTATATATTATGTCATTTAGTTTCTTAAACCAAATTACTATGGGTAAGTAAGTATTACAAGCCTTAACTTTACCAAAAGTATAAAACATAGGTAAGGCCCAAAAATTTGAATGAGGCAGATTCTGGAGGTCCCATTCAAAAATTCATAACTTGAGTTATATAGATCCAATTGACATAAAACCAAATCCCATTTGTTCATTTAGACTAGCTAAAACGTGAAAAATGTCAGAATCTAATATGAAGCCAATCAATTCCAGAATTTAAAATACTACACATAGGTTTAGTATGAACGGGTAAACATTTTAGATGACTTTAAAATTCAATAACTTTTGTTATACATATTTAAAAATTATAAAATTGATACCCATTTGTAGATATTTGAGTTAGTAATGCAATACAATTGGCCATTTGTCAAAAACTACAAAATTAAAAACGTTATAATTGAATTAGTAGGGAGTACACCAATGTGGACTTTTGATGCCAAAAGGAACCTTCTAGGTTGAAAAGTCTTAAAACATTTTTTAAATGGTAGGAGAAGATACCCACGTTTTAATAGAGGATAATAGGAATAAAATAAAGTATTTTATATATTTTACATAATTTAATTTGATGCCAAAGTCAAATTCAACACTACTTTCATACTACACCCTACCACCATCCTTCCTTATAAGGAGTGTCTTGCCTCTCCTCTTAATGCACAAATCCCTCAAGCCACACCACAAATTCCCTCTCAAAACACTCCCTTAAGCCCTCTTAACACCCCAAATACTCTACTCAAATCCTCTTTTGCTTTTGGTACTTACCAAGCGTCGAAGTTCTACGAAAGGTAATACTTAAGATTTTGAAATTTTGAAGTTACTTCCTTATTTATTATGTAGATCCTTATGGTTGGTTTTACCACCTCATATATACTATATTCATGGTTGGTTTTACCACCTTACATATGTTATTTATATGTTGGTGTACCACCTCGTATATACATACATGGTTGGCCTTGCCACCTTATATACATACCGTGTAATTATTTTAAATTATAGTATTTTATCATAGCGTTGTCATTCTATAATTCAAGTGAAAAGATGAGAATATTAACTTATGTTTTTATTTTTATTTTTTAAGGTTCTAGATAGCGGAAGATCGTAAGGAACGACTTCCAAAAGAATTCTCCCGGATCGCCTCTTCTTCTTCGCCCCTTTTAATGCTTCAACCTCACGCTATCCCCATCCTTATCTCCTCCTGATCTTCCCTTTGACCCGTGTCTAATATCCCCTCATGGTTAAGGTGGAAGACACGTAGGAAAAATAAGCTTATCGCACGTCTTTTCCGTTCACCCATACAGTAAATCTTATTCAAAAACTCTCAAGGCATATAACCTAGTTAGTGCACAACTCAAGGCTTTGATGCATGGGATCGAAATAGGATATGGAACAGAATAGAAGTGGGAACCCAAATTATATTCAACCCCACAAGCACGTATGCCTATTAAAAGATATAAGTTAAAGTATGATATATATATATATATATATATATAAAGGAGATATGTGTGACATTGAACTTTTCAAGCATTAATGCTAATTTAGTGTTTTGATTTTTTTAAGGTTTAGAACGCGGGAGAACGACAAGCGGATAGTAAGGGTTTCTTATCCTCTTTTTCTTTTTCATTATAATCTATATTTCGTAAGGGTTTTTTTTTCCATCCCCTTTTCTTTTTCATTATAATCTATATTTCATTATTATTGTAAGGGTTTTTCTTTTCTTTATTCTTACTTTTCTCTTCCTCTTTATCTTTTTTATTTGGAATTATTATTGTAAGAGTTTTATGTTTCTTATTCCATTTTATTGTTGAGAAGATTAGATTAGTCTCTTTTTAATCTCTCTGGTAATCTATCTATTGATTGGGGTAGATAACCATTTTGATATTCGTGGTTATCCTTGTTAACCTTGAATGTTTTATTGGAATTCTATAATATGCCTCATGTTATGATGTTAAAGTTGTTATAACCTCTTATGTTTAGATAAAGTAAGTTTATAATGGGTGGTTCCGTAAAGACCTCCAATGCTTGGGTAAAGAACATCACTTGGAGAGTGTCAATCCATGATAATATGTTACGTTATGTTATGATACAAGTCGGGTGGTTAACCTAGGTCGTGTGTTATGATACGATTTCAAACATAATCTTCCATATCATGATGATGTGTAAATATTATATTTCCTATGTTCGATATCTTCTGATTTTTCCTTACCCACTTATGTTTACCCTTCTTGGGCTATTTGAGCTCACCCTTTTTTTATGATTTCTTTCCAACCCCGGTAATTAAGGGATGGAGAAACTAGGATAAGGAGTCGAGAAGTGCTTGGAAATAAAGTTGTGTGAAAATTTAAAGATTTATTAAGTTGTTTGCTCGTGTGCTTTGTTATGTAATAATGGGTTATGGATACTTAGTCTAAACCCCTAAACCTTAAAGATCTTGGATTAAATTTGTAATAATGAATGGTTTGTTTGATTAAATAAGTAATAGTTTGAAATTGATATAAAATTTGTATGTTTATTTTCCGCTAACGCCGGTTTGGAAGTCTCAAATTTGGGGGCGTTACGGTTTGGTATCGAGCGATGGTTTATTATAGGTTAGAGACTGAGTCTTAGAAAATGAAGTGTGATACATAAGTTAAAGGTCTTAGAATGATAATTTCGTATAAAGCATAGGAATAAAAGTGTAACACGGGGGCTAAAAGAAAACAAAATCAATAAAAACTTTAAGAAACGCATGAGATTATTGTTAGGAAATTATATTTCGTTTATTGATGGACTAACGGGTATTTTGTGTATATATTTCAAAAGAAGCGAGACATGGAGAAATCTAGTAATTGACACGGTGAAAGGTATGTTATCAAGTCTTCAACGTGATTTTAGGATAACACACTCATGAAAGGTACGTCATTCGGCCCGCTACAAAATAAAATAATAGTAGTGTATATCGCACACAAACACACAACTTATTTTATTTCATAAGGAACTATTACATAAAGAAAATTACACCAACATTGCGATAATATAGAAAGATAGATTGTCATCGGAACGGTATGAAAATTGGACTAAACACCTCGTCCATGAAAAATAAGAACGTTACAACAATAACAAGAACGGTAAACAAGATCTTGACAAGTGGAAACATTTTGTAGAGAAGGGAAGGAGTGGTTGTTCGCCGGATTAAGCACGTCGTAGGAGAAGCCAGCTCGCCGAGAAGTGATAACATCAAGAAACCGGTTCGTTAGAGTGTTAGAGGGTGAGAAGATCAAGTCGTCAAGGTTGGGAAGCACCTCACCCGTAGAGTCTTCGACGCCAACGAGAAGGATTCGAGTCGGTGATGGTCGCGATCAAGCTAGTATCACACGGATGGTGCGGACGCAGCCCAAGGCACGCCTTAATGGAGAACGTGTGGTGAGGAATAAAAGGCATGGACGTGTGGTTGGAAACAAAAAGGGAGGGAAAGCAAACCTATAACTAATGTGTGGTATGTCGAATTCGGATATGAATTAGGCGCGAATCGGCCAAGGGCCTTGTAAGTGGCAAATCATCACCACTACTCCAAGGGAAACACATAGGAACCGAACCAAGACGTTCGAATATTCAAACAAGGTGACACCATTAGGCCACCTCCCAAGCATCCAAGTAAGTAGCCCGATTTAACGTAAGGATTATAATGCTCGGTTAAAGAAGCAAATAAATGATGACCCCTTAATTTAAGTAGTTATCTTATGAAATCTCATTATTATCACATGCCATGTTTAACTTATGTTGCCATTTTAAGTTAAGTAACCCTTATATTTTTATATACCACGGTTATTTTATTTTTATTATATATACTCCTTTCTTTAATGCCCAAGTAAATATCTATCATCTTGTTCCATGCTTTAAGTTAAGAATCCTAGCTTCAATATTGCGGCACGCTGAAGCTACATAGGTATAGATTAACTACACGTTAACGCCATATCATGCATGCTTTATACCACACACCAAAGGCACTCACCCATGCTCTTGCTATATGTAGAAGTTAATGCACCTATGCTTCTAAGACACGGTCAAGTTATCTTTTAGCTTGCTTTTTCTTACACGCTAAGTTTACCCACCCCAACGAATAACACTATAAATGGAAGTACGTGCCATTTCCATAGTTTAGATCTAGACAACAATTTCTCTTTAGTTAAAAATGGCTTCCACTATAAACTACCACGAAACTCAAGGTTCCAACGAGTTGGTGTTCTTGGAGGAAAAACCATTGGGAAGAAAGAGTGTTATAAGATCGCAACCATAGAACTCGGTGAGGAACTTGTCTCAAAGGGTTAGACGTGTCCGCATTGCAAAATTATTGGACTTCTGGAGCTTTTGTCTCAAGTCGTTCGCTCAGCGGGAGGACATATATCACACATTCAGAGCATGGAAACGTGATCTCGAACTCCATCAACGAAAAGAAAGAAGTCGCTGACTCTCCGATTGCTTCATTATACTTCTTGGAGACCTTGGAGCTATGGAGGAATTCATGGAAATTGTCACTTGGGCTCACTAGGTATCCATGATAAACCCATAGGCTTACTTAATATAGGTGGATTTTTTGACCCCTTTTAGCCCAAATCGATACTACCATCAAAGAAGGTTTCATTAAACCATCACAAAAGAAGATCATCATCGTAAGTGGGAGGAGGAGGGGGGGGTTTGTTAGGGAAATGGAGGCATATAAGCCAACACGTGAAGGTGCTATTTCAAAGGACCTTTGGGAAGCTGAAGTGGATCATCGAATCTAGACAACATCTAGAAAACCGCTTAGCTCATCATAATTTGAAATCGATGGTGTATTTTATTTCACGTATTTTATTTTGTTTTAAATAAATGATGCTTCTAACCCTATGTCATCGTATAACCCTAGAATTTTTAAGAGTGATATCATAAACATAATAAATGGAAAGTAATAATATTGGTGATAAGTCTAGGACACGTTTTATAATGTGAAACCACAAATCTTAGTCAATATTTTATATCTATAGAAAGTGATTGATATGATTTTGATTGATGGTAGAACAAGTCTATTTTGACATTTGAGAACCTATATCGATTATAATATCATTATCATTAGCCGTACTCAAGCAAGTGCTAGTATAAAATATAAAAAGAAAGGAGAAGATAATCTTTAGGAAGCAATGCAACGATATGGCATCATCCAACTCTCTGTGTATATACTCGAATCTAGCACCACGCGAGATGAAGACGACGAAGGGTGCGGTGAGATTACAAGACTACTCTTACCGTAGATGAACTAACAATCCGTAATCATTGGCTACTATTAGAGCAAACAAGGATGAGGGAAAAAGGCTAATCTCATCCGTGCGGCCACATCGGCAAGTTAGCGAAGGACAAGTGGCTCTCGCTGATGCTCACTTAACCCTTAGGGTTTTGCGATACAATTCGAGAAATATTGAATAGGCCGTAAAAGAATTATAATTTTCTCCTTGGGACCATGAGCTTTGTGATAACGAAGGTACGAAATAATTTCGAGGACGAAATTTCTTTAAGGAGGGTTGGATGTAAGACCCACAAAATTTTTAGCTATTTAAGTTCTTACTTAAAGAGTAATAATAATAAAATAATAATAATGTTATTGTTAACAATAGTTAGAAAGGATATTTTAGATATTATCACGATAAAAATAAGCACTCAATATAGTCATTCAAATAGCATGTGATAAGTAGCCGTATGAATAGATCCGTTTGGACTTCCATAAATAGGTATGAGCATGAGATTTTATTTATAAGAAAAGTATAGAAGTAAGAAGAATAATAATAAGAAGTTATGGCATCAAGTTCTCAAAATGCCATCCGAGAATAAGTGTACGCGATGAAGATCGGCGAGCAATACGACTTGAAGTTACAAAGCTATGCTTTGCTATAGATGAGCTAAATGCTCGTGTCCAATGGCTGCAATATAAGCGACGAGACACGGGGAGAAGTTTGAGGTTATTCGTGCGACAACCACGACAATGTTAGGCTGAAGGGTTGTGCGGCTCCTGCTTAAGCACAACACGTCTTACGCACATACGCTAATATAATTCAAGAAATTTTACGAAGGCCATAGAATATGATATTAATGTTTATGTTTAGGATTATAATATTTTATGCTATAAGTTATCTTACTTTATTGTTTTCGATTATGCAATTATATTATTTTATCCGCGTAAATATTAAATACGTTATAAAAAAATAATAAAATAATTTCTTATATGTCATAAAAATTTTAGATGCTATATATTATGTCATTTAGTTTCTTAAACCAAATTACTATGGGTAAGTAAGTATTACAAGCCTTAACTTTACCAAAAGTATAAAAACATAGGTAAGGCCCAAAAATTTGAATGAGGCAGATTCTGGAGGTCCCATTCAAAAATTCATAACTTGAGTTATATAGATCCAATTGACATAAAACCAAATCCCATTTGTTCATTTATGACTTAGCTAAAACGTGTAAAAAGTCAGAATCTAATATGAAGCCAATCAATTCCAGAATTTAAAATACTACACATAGGTTTAGTATGAACGGGTAAACATTTTAGTATGACTTTAAAATTCAATAACTTTTGTTATACATATTTAAAAATTATAAAATTGATACCCATTTGTAGATATTTGAGTTAGTAATGCAATACAATTGGCCATTTGTCAAAAACTACAAAATTAAAAACGTTATAATTGAATTAGTAGGGAGTACACCAATGTGGACTTTTGATGCCAAAGGAACCTTCTAGGTTGAAAAGTCTTAAAACATTTTTTAAATGGTAGGAGAAGATACCCACGTTTTAATAGAGGATAATAGGAATAAAATAAAGTATTTTATATATTTTACATAATTTAATTTGATGCCAAAGTCAAATTCATACACTACTTTCACACTACACACCTACCACCATCCTTGCCTATATAAGGAGGTCTTGCCTCTCCTCTTAATGCACAAATCCCTCAAGCCACACCACGAAATTCCCTCTCAAAACACTCCCTTAAGCCCTCTTAACACCCCAAATACTCTACTCAAATCCTCTTTTGCTTTTGGTACTTACCAAGCGTCGAAGTTCTACGAAAGGTAATACTTAAGATTTTGAAATTTTGAAGTTACTTCCTTATTTATTATGTAGATCCTTATGGTTGGTTTTACCACCTCATATATACTATATTCATGGTTGGTTTTACCACCTTACATATGTTATTTATATGATTGGTTGTACCACCTCGTATATACATACATGGTTGGCCTTGCCACCTTATATACATACTGTGTAATTATTTTAAATTATAGTATTTTATCATAGCGTTGTCATTCTATAATTCAAGTGAAAAGATGAGAATATTAACTTATGTTTTTATTTTTATTTTTTAAAGGTTCTAGATAGCGGAAGATGTAAGGAACGACTTCCAAAATGAATTCTCCCGAATCGCCCTTCTTCTTCTGGGCCCCAATTGTTAATGCTTCAACCTCACACTATCCCCATCCTTATCTCCTCCCGATCTTCCCTTTAGACCCGTGTCTAATATCCCCTCATGGTTAAGGTGAAGACACGTAGGAAAAATAAGCTTATCGCACGTCTTTTCCGTTCACCCAATACAAGAAGTAAATCTTATTCAAAAAACTCTCAAGGCATATAACCTAGTTAGTGCACAACTCAAGGCTTTGATGCATGGGATCGAAATAGGATATGGAACAGCAATAGAAGTGGGAACCCAAATTAATATTCAACCCCACAAGCACGGTAGCCTATTAAAAAGATATAAGTTAAAGTATGATATATATATATATATATATATATATATAAAGGAGATATGTGTGACATTGAACTTTTCAAGCATTAATGCTAATTTAGTGTTTTGATTTTTTTTAAGGTTTAGAACGCGGAGAACGACAAGCGGATAGTAAGGGTTTCTTATCCTCTTTTTCTTTTTCATTATAGTCTATATTTCGTAAGGGTTTTTTTTTTCTCATCCCCCTTTTCTTTTTCATTATAATCTATATTTCATTATTATTGTAAGGGTTTTTCTTTTCTTTATTCTTACTTTTCTCTTCCTCTTTATCTTGTTTTATTTGGAATTATTATTGTAAGAGTTTTATGTTTCTTATTCCATTTTATTGTTGAGAAGATTAGATTAGTCTCTTTTTAATCTCTCTTGGTAATCTATGCTATTGATTGGGGTAGATAACCATTTTGATATTCGTGGTTATCCTTGTTAACCTTGAATGTTTTATTGGAATTCTATAATAGCCTCATGTTATGAGTTAAAGTTGTTATAACCTCTTATGTTTAGATAAAGTAAGTTTATAATGGGTGGTTCCGGAAAGACCTCCAAGCATTGGGTAAAGAACATCACCTGGAGAGTGTCAATCCAATTGATAATATGTTACGTTATGTTATGATACAGTTCTGGGTGGTTAACCTAGGTCATGATGTTAGATACGATTTCAAACATAATCTTCCATATCATGATGATGTGTAAATATTATATTTCCTATGTTCGATATCTTCATGATTTTTCCTTACCCACTTATGTTTACCCTCTGGTATTTGAGCTCACCCTTTTTTTATGATTTCTTTCCAACCCCGTAATTAAGGGATGGAGAAACTAGGATAAGGAGTCGAGAAGTGCTTGGAAATAAAGTTGTGTGAAAATTTAAAGATTTATTAAGTTGTTTGCTCGTGTGCTTTGTTATGTAATAATGGGTTATGGATACTTAGTCTCTAAACCCCTAAACCTTAAAGATCTTGGATTGAAATTTGTAATAATGAATGGTTTGTTTGATTAAATAAGTAATAGTTTGAAATTGATATAAAATTTGTATGTTTATTTTCCGCTAACGCACCCGGTTTGGAAGTCTCAAATTTGGGGGCGTTACATCTTCCATCCACCATGGTCCTTTGTCAACAAGGCGGCCATTCGAATGTGTTTGATATTACTTTTGAAATGTTATTTTTTAATATTAATCCAGTAAAATTTGGTAAAAACAATTCTGTTTTTTAATAATAAAAAGCAAATAGTATATTTAAAATTTGTAAATACTAACATTAATTTTATTTTAAAAAAAATACAGATTTAAAATTTTAAAAGTAAAAATATTTTTATTTTATTAAATATCTACAATAATTTAAATTTAAATTTAAATTTATCAGATATCTATTAACTATGTATAATATTAATCAATAGGCTTTAGTTAACATACAATTATATTGTTATTATGTATTCTTTTGATTGCCGATTAATCGGGGCAATGGATTTTTGCCAATGGCAAATTAGGTCATTAAATTTAGGGGTGGGCAACAGATACCTGCCCCCGTTACCCCGCCAGCTATCCGTTTCGCTCCCATTATGCGGGGCGGGTTACTCCGCTCAGACAAGAGCAAGGTGCGGTTTTTAAACTTGATACCCCGTCCCAAGCAGGAACGGGAGTGGTAATAGGTAGCGGGGTACCCCACCCCGCCCTACCCCGCTGAATTTTAATAATGTTTATTTATAATGTTATAATATTTTAAATATTATTATTTAACTATTATTTATGATTTTTAATAGCTTTGAATGATATTTATTATTATAAAATTAAATTATTTTTGATAATTTTTAGGTTAAAAATGATGTCGAAATTTGATTTAAGCTAAAATTATTGATATGAACAGATCTAATAAAAAGTGATAACAAGATCGAGCAAATGAAACCTTATTCGCAGACACATTAAAGAACAATATAATTTGTCCCGCATACATATGAAACAAGATATAATTTTAAAATGTAATATACCACCTAAGCAATGGCCGGAAGCGATAATAGGTTGATTCCGCCCCCGATAGTACCCAAATTACTTGTATCAACTATTTCGTAGAGCCTCTAAAAGGCAGAATTATTTTAAGAGAGAGATTGATAAAAGCCGGTAGCGGAGAGCAGGCGGATGAAGCCTCTCCCGCTAACCCCACCATAGGACGGGGTACCCCGCCCCGCCTAGACATGGGGCGGGGTACGATTTTAAAATTTTTTTACCCGCCTAGGCGGGGAGGGGTACGGTAATAGGTAGATCTCGCCCCTGCTATAGTGGGTAGCACCCCTAATTAAATCCTTGGTGCTATTATTTTAGCAGTTATTGAATTTTATTTGCTGAAAAATATTAGCGATATTAGTTATTTTGTTCTGAGGCTATACTACCATTAAATTTCATGGTTTTAAAGTATAATCACTTGATTTAGTTTATTAAGTAGCAACCATAAAATCAGTTGCAAAATAATATATTCAAACTTTTAGATACAAATATATATATAGATATATGGATATAGTAATCTTCGCTTTAAAAAATAACAATAGAATATTTTGGAATATTAGAGGTTCAATTATTATATGGGAATGGATTATAGGTGATTTTAATAATTTTTTGTTTTTAATTTGATATTTTACCACGGTTATTATATCTTATAAATAGAAAAAAAAAGAATAAAGAAAAGTAATCATGGGTTTTGTTTTAAACAATTTTCATAGGATTATCGGGTTATCCACCCACTCTTATTAGAGTATTAATATCAGTTATTTTATTATTTTTCTTAAATTTAAAAATGTAAATTACTTATTGCTTATTTATACAAATACACATCATAATATATTCTCTTAATTATTTACTATATCATTGAAATGATATTTTTACTCTTAATTTTATAATTTATTTATCTTTCTCACTCTTTACCTTCTAATTATTACTTTTTAGCTACTATATTTTATAATTTTATAATCATATAAAGTGAATAATGTTTTCTAATGTATTGAAAAATAATATATAAATATTATGGAAGAAATTAAATATATGACTTTTGTTATGGGATGATTTTATGACATTTTCATTTTTTCTTACAAATAAAAGAAAACGAACTCATATAAGAATTTACTCCTAATGCTTTAAGGTTATAAGTAGCATATTTCTCTATATCTCTCTCGTTTAATTCTCTTTCTCTTTCTTTTTGTATGTATTAGTAATTATATATCTGTTTTTTTTGTTTATTGATTATAACATATTATGGGAACACTATGGCCTGTAGTGTCTAATGACTTAAAATATTTGATAATATCAATAAATATTTTTATATTTTATTATGAATTTTATTTTTATTTAAAACAAATGTTAATATTTTTTATTCTTGTTATTATTATATGTTTACATTCCACCTTAATCACTTAATAAAATATTTAGGCATAAATAGTGAGTTATTATATGTATAAAAATATATTTGCCTTAATAATATGTTATTGTACATATTACACATACTATATTATAAATATACAAGTAGATCTTGATGATTCTCATATAGTGTATGAAGCCAGCAAATTTTACTTGACTTATTACCCATTACATAAAATGTGCAATAACTTCTCGGACTGAGTAGTACTTGTGTGAATTTAATTCATACATATTTTTCATGAGAGTAGTCTATTTTTTTATCCTCTGTTACACTAATGTTAACTAGAATTTCTGCCTTATCTTTTAGGTAATTAGATGTTGTCGATTCATTAAGCAAAATTATGTTATTAATATGTTGATGTTGTTGAGAAGTTTTTAAGGGGTGAAACATCATCATTCAACTTTGAATATAATTTACATAAGTGTCTTCCATCTTTATATAATATTTAAAGAATTGTTTGGATTTGAAATCTTTTTTATTTGTTTCTAAAACATTTAAGACTAAATACAACTCAAATGTAGCTCCTTCGATGAGTTCACTCTTCAAAGTCACTTTCATGACTTTTATTTTTGTCTTGTTTTGAATCTAGATTTAATCTTTTAAGAGCTTGTTTAAATCATTTTAGGTTTCAGTACTATTAGATTCACACAAAACAAGGTTACAAATTATGTATATATTTACTTATAAAGGAAAATGATGATTTAATCTTGCTTCCCAAAGCAAACAATCATAACCACCTAATTAATAACAAATTTATATATAATCAAGTATCTAGGAGTGCATAATTTTTTTACAATTAGCGAATTGTATCTAAGATATGGATGTTAAGCCTAATGGAATAAAGTATTGAGTACTGAAATTTATTATATTAAATGACTATTTGGAAAAGTCAAAGTTTTAATAGAGTTCTTTATCTAATTACTAATGTAGCTATGAGAAAGATAATGAATTGAGTTACTATGATAATAAATAGTTTATAGAAATCGATTTCATATAATAAATTCCACACAATTTATTATTCCTCATTGTCATTCAAATAATTAACTTTCGATTGATGGTTCAGGTTTTTTTGATTTCATAATAGTTTCTCTTGAAATATATCAAGTATAATCTTCAATTAATAGTTTCATATTTATATGTGAATTTAATTAATTGAAAACTCATTATCCTTTTAACAATAACACCAAACGTGATAAAGTATCTATACTTTTGCTCATTAATAATATTTAACCCTATAGGCTATAACTAAAACAATCACACTTTTTTAGTAGATGGGTAAGCTAGATTGAAAGCCAAATGCTAACGTGTCAACATGCGAATCATATATGATATTTTAAAATTTATGACAATTATGGGGGGGGGGGGGGGGGGTTGTTTTCCATGGTCTCCCCTAATTTTGGAGGAAGATAAATTGGGTATAAGTCCTATCATTCTTCTTTGTTGCATGTTGGGAGTAGTTATCAATTATGGAGTAGATATATAAATTAAGTGAAAAATATTTGAACTTGAGCTTAATTAAGGATGTATTAAGGGATAAGGGGGTCATGCCTTCCATTCAGTCACGGTTAATTATTAATATTTTAGTATTTATTTTTTTTAAACTACCCCCAAGCCCACGACACCCACTCTAATTTGGCAACTCTCTAATTTGACAACTCCCCTAATGGCTAGGTCTTAGTCCCAACCTCAACCCTCTCTACTTAGACATTGACATCATCCTCTAAGCTCGAACACTCCTATCTTAGTCTCTCTTCCTTAGCGCCTCCACTAGGCACTAGCTCTCTTTAGTCCCTAGCCTTAGCGCGTAGCAGTGGCATGCCACACCCCTCTGTTGGTTGGTCCCAATTTGGTGACTCTCATAGGTTAGGCGCCCATGTCCCAACCCTAACCCTCTCTCCATAAATGCCCACGCTATCCTCCAGCCCTCATCTGTATGATGGTACTAATTATTTTTACTCATTTGAGAGTCGAGGACTCTAGACAATATATTGTTTTTTTTTTTTGGTTAATTTGTAAGATTATATTCAATCAATATGAATATATGATTCTAATAAGCATAAAAAGATAATCATGACTTTTTTTTTATAGTTTTCTTAAGCTTGGTTTTAAAAAAATTTAGTGAGTGTTACTATTCTTCGAATCGAGTGTATGGTGCATGTGTGGGGCGATAATGATGGAGAAGAGAAGGGATGTGGAAGCCTACCCACAATTCTGCTAATTGGCCCTCATTGAATTTAAGATCATAGTTTCGTTTTTGAGTGGATGGAATTGTAATACATTAACATTAGGCTAACTCATCTGGTTTAAAATCTTTATTCTAATTAAAATTTTAAATTTTCATTGTCTTCATATAATTTGAATGATCATACAAAATTCCTACATATAGAATTTGTGACCATTTACAAAATGTATAAATATGTAGAAATCATAAGCATTAAAAACAAAATAGAACTTAAACATGAGAAGTTAGTAATGATAAAATAACTCGAACATAAATTACATGTTCAATATTAAATTACATCAATGTTATGTAAAATAAAGCTTAGTTTACATGACAATCTTCTATCAAAAAAGCTCAATCTTGCTAATAGTTGTTTGAGCACCAAAACCCTAATGACTTTTTTTAATAACTTTCCAATGCTACCTTTCTCATTTAAAATGTCAAAAGAATATCCCATTCAATATGCCACTATCGGTTATCATAGATCTTTAATTAGATGCTTGAAAACATATTCATAATTACGGCATCACTAAATTACTATTTTTCCATGTTGGCCGATGAAGAAGTCTCTATAAGGTCTCAAAAACTATAAAGTTAGCTTTGATCATCCATTATAATTGTAAAGTGTATGGCTTTTTTTGTTGTTGTTGTTTGGATAGGGTGTAACACGATAGAATTGTGATAGAAAACACTGTTTAAATTAAGACTTACTCATAAGGTGAATGACTTTTAGATCTAAATTAACTTGTAAATATGAATACATGAATTTTGGGCACAAAAATGTAAATTCGGGTGTGGCAATGAGCAGATAATGCAGATGAATTTTCACCCATTTGACTATTAATCTTGTTGTGTTGATTAGCTTTGACTTAAATTGTATCTAAATAGTAGAAAATCAAATAAAATAAACATTAAAGCAAAATTGGCCGTAATTAACTTTGACGAAAATAATAATAATAATAAAACTCAAATAGATATGAAAATCAAACATTGTAGAACCATAGAATATGACAAGATATAGTTATGTTATATTACCATCTCAACAGACAATGTAGAAGTGATAGCATTACGCAGAGAATGTATTTGGTTACATTAATTCTAGGACAGATCACACATTCGATCCAAATGCTGCTAATTTCATACCGTCAGTATTAAAGAACACGTATATAACATATAAATGCAACATCATGATCGAATGTAATTTGCAATTTGAGGGGGGACTCATTTGGAAGATCATAATACTCTTTTCAACTTGACAAAGGCTTTACGTGATGTGCCTGGACGGCTCAGATGAGTCCACGTGTCTTATTTTTTGGCGCCAAACTTTCCCTCCAAAAACAACGCCTCGACGGTGGGAGGCCCACGATTTGGTAAAGTGTTTGAGTTTTGCCCTAGATATGCCGCTGCGACGGTGAGCGAGGCGTTCGAGATTCAGCGAAACAGTCGATCCCGATCGATCCCAAGAGATGGCCGGTCCCAGCGACCCCTCCGACAACCCTAATTCCTCGGAGAATCCACCGCCTTCCACCCCCGACACCCCCGCCTCTGTCGGCTTCAACACCGACCAACTCCCTCACAACACCACCAGCCGCACCTCCGAAAACTACTCCGACGAGGACGACATCGACGCCGACTTCGACGAAGCTGCCGTCGATCCCCGCGTCATCGCCGACGATGACGTCGACCCCCTCGACAACGAGGAAGAGGGAGAGGGAGAGGATCTCTACAACGACAACTTCTTGGAGTATCGTCTTCTCACTTATCAACCCTTTCTGTTCATTGGTTTCTAGTCATTTCTTATTTTTGGTTGGCTACTATTGACTCGACATTGATTAATTGGTGTGGGCTGTTCTTGCGATGTGTGCGTGCGTGTTTAGTGACTATCGGAGGATGGGGGAACAGGACCAGTACGAATCGGTGGGTCTGGACGAATCGATTGAGGACGAGAGGGATTTGGATCAGATCATGGCTGATCGGAGGGCTGCAGAGATGGAACTCGACACCAGAGATGGCCACACTGCCACACAACAGCGCAAGCTTCCTCAACTCCTGCACGATCAAGGTTGCCTGATAGCTATTTATTAGATCACATTAATATAATTCTAGTGCTTTCTATGTGTCTCTTATGTTTGGTTTTTTTTTTTAATCCAGGCTAGTCTGTGAACATAAAATGTTTGCTTAGAGTACTTCACTATTTAGTACGGGACATTAAGTTTGAATCCACGAACTCATATACCGTTTATTAGTGTAGTTATCAAACGCATTTAAAATAATTTTTTAAATCAAAATTTAGAAAGCTATTTTTTTAGTTTATTATTTTTTAAATATTTATTTATTTTTTTAAATCAAAATTAAATATGATGAGAAGAAAAATTTTAAAAATAAATATGATAAGAGAAAATATAATATTTTAATTAATAGAGTAAATAGTATTTTGTTAAATTTAAAGATTTATTATTTATTTTATTAAAATTTTGATTATAATAGGGAGTGAAAAGTATATTTTTAAATATTTTTGTTAAATCGATTTTTTAAATTAACCATAAAGAATATATAGAGAGTATGCAGTTGATGTTTAAGTGCGTTAAAGAGGTGTTTATGGACAAAAATAAAATCCCTCAAACCAGGCTCTCACATCTTGTTAAATAGATGTTATTTTCATAATATAAAAAATAAATCAGTGGCATAAATATGTAATCAGTTGCAGGTGCATGCATTCTAGTTTTGATTTTTGCTAAACTCGCAATTGTCTCAATTTCTTTTGTACTGCTTGCACAATCTTCGAAAGAGTACTGGAATGTAAAACTCAAGAGCTTCCTTGACTACAGATACAGATGATGAAAATTATAGGCCTTCAAAAAGGTCTAGAGCTGATTTCCGGCCTTCAGCCGCTGCAAGAAGCTATGATGATGCTGATGCAATGCAAAGTTCACCGGGAAGGCCACAAAGAGGACATTCAAGAGATGATGTACCCATGACTGATCAGACTGATGATGATCCGTACGAGGTTCCACCCTCTGTTTAATGGCTTTAGTCCTCATTTTATTTTGGTGAAGCGTGGCATACATTGTCAATCCACATTTTACACCTGGCCTTTATGTAGGATGAAGATGATGATGAAGATGAGCAAGAAATGTACCGTGTCCAGGGAACACTAAGGGAGTGGGTGACCAGAGATGAAGTGCGCCGGTTCATTGCAAAGAAATTCAAGGAGTTTATACTTACGTATGTGAATCCCAAAAATGAACATGGTGATTTTGAATATGTAAGGCTGATAAATGAGATGATGTCAGGTAATGTTCTTTATACCACAGCTTTGTCAAGAAAATCTTCTACTTAATTTTATTTTTATTGTTGCTTGTATTGTACATAATGCTCCTTAGTGTCATCTTGGTGTGTATTCTTACATAAATTTTGCAATTGCAGTTAACAAGTGTAGCTTGGAGATTGATTACAAACAATTCATCTACATTCATCCAAATATTGCTATCTGGCTGGCCGATGCACCACAATCTGTCCTTGAGGTTATGGAAGAAGTTGCCAAGAATGTTGTCTTTGATCTACATCCAAACTACAGAAATATCCATCAAAAGATATATGTTAGGATTGCTAACTTGCCAGTTTATGATCAGATACGCAACATAAGGTTATCTAGAGCAGACTTTTTTATTTTTAATTCTTTATTTGTTTTTTTTTGGTGGAACTTAATCTTTCTTGCACGATTTAGGCAAATCCATTTGAATACCTTGATCCGAATTGGGGGAGTTGTGACACGGCGGTCTGGGGTCTTCCCTCAGTTGCAACAGGTGAAGTATGATTGTGGAAAATGTGGTATGGTTTTGGGGCCATTCTTCCAGAATTCTTATTCAGAGGTCAAGGTTGGTTCTTGCCCAGAGTGTCAATCAAAAGGACCATTCACAGTCAATGTTGAGCAGGTGAAGTATCTCAAACATTTCCATTTTATCTTTGCATATTTGTCTACAAAGAACATAAATGATGATGGAACTAGCTGGGGGAAGAATGGATCTGCTTAATTAGAGATTGCAAGCCTTTTTAGATGCTGCACTAGTGCTTGAGCATGAATTTTAGTTTCCCCAAAGGCTGGGATACAAGAATTAGTTCTTGCTTGCTTTTTAGATGCTGCCTCTTTACTTTCTAAATTACATTCCTTTCTTAATTTGCTGAGAATGTTGCAGACTATATACAGAAATTATCAAAAACTCACTCTGCAAGAAAGCCCAGGAATTGTTCCAGCAGGTCGACTTCCTAGATACAAGGAAGTTATATTATTAAATGATCTGATCGATTGTGCTCGACCCGGTGAAGAAATTGTAAGACTTCTTGCAATTTCTTCTTTTTGTTGTTTGTTTGATTTACTGCTTAACATAAGAATCTTTATTTATGTTTCTTGGGAAAATATTTCAGGAGGTCACAGGCATTTACACAAACAATTTTGACTTGTCTTTGAACACAAAGAATGGATTTCCTGTTTTTTCAACTGTTCTTGAAGCAAATTACGTCACAAAGAAGCATGATCTCTTCTCTGCGTACAAACTTACCCAGGAAGATAAAGAAGAAATTGAAAAGCTGTCTAAAGACCCTCGAATAGGAGAAAGGGTTCGTTCTACAATAACTTATCATTTATTTACTTGTCAAATCATCAACAATTGTTTATATTTACAAGTTTTATGGAAAATTTCAGATTGCCAAGTCTATTGCACCATCAATTTATGGGCATGAGGACATAAAAACTGCAATAGCACTTGCAATGTTTGGAGGCCAAGAAAAAAATGTCAAAGGAAAACATCGGTTGCGAGGAGACATTAATGTACTTCTCCTAGGTGATCCAGGCACTGCCAAATCGCAGTTCCTCAAGTGAGTTCCAACTTCAATAATTTTAAATTGAGCAAACTAGCTTCATGCTGGTTGCTAGGAATTTAATTTTTGCGGTTTTATTTTACAAGGTATATTGAAAAGACTGGGCAGAGGGCAGTGTATACAACTGGGAAAGGTGCTTCTGCTGTGGGCCTCACAGCCCTAGTGCACAAGGATCCTGTCACACGTGAATGGACCCTTGAGGGAGGTGCTCTTGTTTTAGCTGATAAGGGAATCTGCCTTATTGACGAGTTTGACAAGATGAATGATCAGGACAGGTAAATAAATGCAAAATAAATTACTAATTTTCTCAGATCGTAGTCCCTCATAACAAGTTACCTATTTTTTCAACTGATTGTTGACCATTTATGCGCTTCATCAGGGTGAGTATTCATGAAGCTATGGAGCAGCAGAGTATTAGCATATCAAAGGCTGGGATTGTCACTTCTCTCCAGGCTCGATGCTCTGTCATTGCTGCTGCCAATCCCATTGGAGGAAGGTATGTAATTTAGATATGTTTAAAATGGACAAGAATCAGTTGCAATCAAAACTGTTAGTTCTTTAGATGGTTGGGCCTCAGCCTAGCTGCTGCCCCTACCATCATCTCCCCCTTTTTCTTCAGTGAATCCATAAAGTAGAAGCTTGGTTTAGTTGTCTAAACTGTTTCTCCGTTGAGCAAATGCAAGATGCTGGCGACGGTCCTTATCTGCATTTTCCTTGCTGCTCAAATCCTTTTTTTATTCCTTGAACAAATCTAACTAAGAATATTTCTTTCAGATATGATTCATCGAAAAACTTTTCACAGAATGTTGAATTGACGGATCCAATCATTTCTCGCTTTGATATTCTCTGCGTCGTTAAGGTTATTGTTCAGAAACTCATTTCCATTTGTTCATAGCTTAATAAATTTATATTTAAGTGGGGAGGGAAAGCTGTTGATTGCAGGATGCAGTTGACCCTGTCACTGATGAAATGCTTGCCCAATTCGTGGTCAATAGTCATTCCAAGTCACAGGCAAAGGGTGGACAAATGGATAGCATGAGTGAATCCCAGGAGGATATTCAAGCTGCTGCTAGATCCGTGGATCCTGAGGTCTCACTTTAAAACTTGTCTTGTCTTTATGTGAAAATACTGTACTATATTCTTCTCTCCAGAATTCCCTTTTCCTTGATTTCTAGAACTTGTTTTCTTATATATTTTCAGATTCTCCCTCAAGATTTGCTAAAGAAGTACATTACTTACTCAAAACTGAATATATTCCCGAGGGTACATGATGCCGAATTGAACAAGTTGACGCATGTTTATGCTGAATTGCGTAGGGAATCTTCAGTGAGTCAATCCTTTTGCTTGTCCTTACTGATTTTAATCTGGGGCAAGCTGTACGTTTCTTGTTTTTACAGATTATATGTTTTCATTTAATATTTTGCATATTTAGCATGGACAAGGAATTCCAATTGGAGTGCGTCACATCGAATCTATGATACGGATGTCGGAAGCACATGCAAGAATGCACCTCCGACAGCATGTTACACAAGAAGATGTTGACATGGCTATTCGTGTTTTCCTAGATTCATTCATTTCAACACAGAAATTTGGGGTGCAGAAACATCTGCAAAAGGTATTAGAAATAACCACTATTAATTCCTGTGTTGAATAAGTAACTCTTCCTTCGTTTTTTTTTCCCCGTGTAGTCTTTTTTTAATTATAGAATAATAGGAATACCTATCTCGAACTTATTTTGGGGATTGAAAGAGCCTAAATCACCAAGAATAGAACTAGTCACAACAATAGCAAAAGGTGACATAATATTTCAAGAGTTCTATGCAGTCCGCATTTGAGTTTCATAATAGAATAGTTGATCTTACTCATCATCCCGACTCTATATAGCCATTGAAGCCCCAGTTTATTGTCACATTTAATCTGTGTTCCATGATCCATCTTCATTTCTGAACTAATTGATCCAAGTAGGCAGGACATTCTAATTTACATACCCTTACCCATGAACCTCGCCAAAGGTTCGTTGTGACTGAGTCTCCTGCACTCACAGGCTGCTACTGACATTCTTCTTTGCCACACAACACTCCAGTGCTAAAAGCAATTGCCTAGGGAATTCATTCGTTAATTTGCATCTCCTTATCAAAAATTTAAAGCAAAACAGTATGAGTCACCTTTTGAAGTATTTGGAATTTTGTTGCAGCGCTTCCTGAAGTACATGACTTTTAAGAAGGATTACAATGAGCTGCTACTGTATCTTCTTCGTGGGCTTGTGAAGGATGCACTGCACTTTGAAGAGATTGTTTCCGGATCTTCATCCGGTTTGACCCAGGTTGATGTGAAAGTAGAGGAGTTACG
Organism: Taxillus chinensis; assembly: GCA_023512835.1. Taxonomy (NCBI): domain Eukaryota; kingdom Viridiplantae; phylum Streptophyta; class Magnoliopsida; order Santalales; family Loranthaceae; genus Taxillus; species Taxillus chinensis. The sequence goes on from CM042087.1 coordinate 33,290,173, forward strand.
GGTCAAGGTAATGAAATAAAGATGTCTTTTATATTTCACAAAATACTAGTCATTTTAGTACTGATTTTTGTTATATATATGTGTGTATTTTCTTTTTGATGCAGGCTCAGGATTACGAAATTTATGATCTGGAACCTTTCTTTTCGAGCCCCCAATTCTCTCGAGCTAGCTTTGACTTGGATGAAGAGACGGGAGTAATAAGGCACCACATTGCAAGATGAATTCCCAGATGGGCATGAAGATGAGCCCTGAGAGATGCGTTTGCAATTCAAAATTCTGGCTCTGCATGTCTGCTGCGGGTGGGCATCGGGGAGGACGCTTTACCTTGTTTTATAGCATTAGTCATTTTGATACCAATTCAAAAGTCGTGAGTCATTCCCTTTTATTATCTTAACAAAAATATGTTCTCTTAGGCTTAAAATCTCGCGAGCTACCTTTCACAAATTTCGTCTCACGCTTTCTACGTATTTTATGGCAATTTTTGTATAGAAGCAGTGTCAATAATGATAGAAAGATCCCCTATAAAAGTTGCGTGGGGAAAAAGGTACAGAAGCAAATCAATTTGGGGAAATTTTTAGGAGTAAATTGTAGGATGTGATCATAATTGTTTTTCAGGGTATAGTGGTCCTGGACCTGAAATAAGTTTGCCAAACAAGAATATATGGCGGATGCATTAGAGGCTTTTATTTTATATTATTTTTAAGAATTACATTTAATCAGGGCGGAACTAGAAGGTCACCCCGGGGGACCAAAGCAGAAGTTCCTGGAGGTTGAGAGGTAGAGGTAGATTTTTCTGATGAAGGGTAATTTTGTTTGGTATAGAATATAAATCTACTAGAAGATTTCAACTCTTGCCTTCTCTTTTTTTTTTTTTCCTCCTAGCAATATTGAGTGTTTTTTTAGTATATAAAAAATGGGACATTCAGTAGAATTTTTTGAGATCTAAGTATTTATGTAGTCTTGTAGCTTTTGTCCATCATAAGTATAGATATGCATGAACATAAAAGAATACTCGTCAATAACTTTCTGAGAGTTGAGGGGGGGTCATGGCCTCCCTTCAATGAAGTTGGTTCTGCTCCTCCTGTATTTAATTTAAATTAATAATGTGAAAGAACCAAACTAGAACACACAAATATAATTTTAATTACAAAACTAGTGAAATGTTGTGGCTTGGAATATGCTTCGACTTTGATTCGTATGAAAAAGTGTTATGAGCGAAGCGAAATGATAAAACACTCCTAGGCCATTGGCAAGTTCAATTATCTGTTTATGAATAATTTGGCCTAGGTATAAATTATGACTGACATGATAAAATAATTAAAAACATGTTTAATTATAATTTAATTTTGCAAAGATAGCCTTTGTTAAGGAGATTTTGTTTTTATATTTTGTTAGAATTTGTATTAAATTTTAATTTTAAAATAATTTTTTTTATGGATATAGTATCGTTTCATAAGTTGGCTCACATATAAATGCAAGTAAGGCCAAAAGTACCTTTTAGTTAATTTTTTCCCGTCGAGATATCAAATCACATTCTCTCATAAGGAAGAGTCAAGAATGAGCAACTAGTTATCTTTCATCAAATATCCCTTTTGAATATAATAATCATCACAATATTCATAGATAATATTTTTCATGATTCCCAAAAATCTTCATTGCTTGTTTACAAGTTCGTCAACTCCTTAAATCCTACAATTTTCGCACGTAAAATGATTAACAAATCAACTTGTCTACTTAATACATCAATTATCCTATTCTACAGATTTATATATAAGTTTTAAAGAAAACTTTTGTAAATATTGAATCCACTTGATGTGCGTGTCTTTCTTAATTTTGTTTTAACCACTCAAATGCTTAAACAAGCTAGCAGGTTGTGCTAGTTGGCACACTTTTTCGCGGGCCAAATTTATAAAATTTGATCTGTTTATATTTGCGGATCAAAATGGGCTGTGACCTGAGCTCGTGGGCTAGCGGGCCAATTTTATTTGTTTATTTTTATTTATGGATTTTGTAGATTTATTTTATTAAAAGTTTACATAAGGTATTCATATTATGTAAGTTTGATCGTCTTCATAATTATTTAAATGTTGTGTTTGACCCGTGAAAACTAAAATAATAAAATTTTTGAAAGAAATAAGAGATTTAAATATAAAAAATAAAAAAAATTGAATGTGCCAACTTGCGGGTCTATCCAACTAATAAGCGTACTAGCCCGACCAACAAGCAGGCTAGGCTAGGCCTCCAAATTAGAGTTCATTTAAAAACCCATTTAGGCACGGGCTTGGCCTAGTTTTCCCGTTTAATATCCCTAGCCGCATAGTCCGAATAGAGAATAAATTATATTTTCACCAAGTAATGCCTTCAAATTTGTAGAGTCTTCACGATTGCATAAAACTCATTGTCATAAGTAGACTAGGTCCTCTTCATATAATTTTTCATTGAAAAAGGCCATTGACCTATTTTCTTATGACAACACAGCACCAATCCAAATTTGGAAAAATTAGGTAATATATGTGTCTAACATAACCGATCCTTCAATAACCGAATGCTTTGCTCGGCCTCATCATTCCTTTGAAATTTTCCCTTCTTCAAGCATTCCATCAATAGGGGAAGTAATGATGCTGAAATGCTTGATAAATCTTAATCCCAAAAAGTTCTTAAGCCTAGTCACGATTTAGGCCACTCCTTGATTGCCTTTGCCTTGGCATCATCCACTATGATGCCATCATAACTAATAACAAATTCTAGAAGCAACAATTTCTTTTCTAATAAAATAGACTACAATAAATTGGCCATTAAAATACTTAAGTACCTAGTTCATTATACACATAGCCTCCTTTATCTTGTTTGTAGGTATTCTCTTTGCTTGAATGTTGGCATTCATATCAAATTTCCATGACCTGCCTTGTAACATGTGACATGTGTCCATATCCAAAACATCATAATAAACCTTGTTGTGGTACTTACTGATGGTGATTGACACTTTGTACCTCTCCAACACTCTAATATTCCACATACCCCTCCCATTGTTACCTCCGCTACATACTCCACTTTCTTCCACAGTGTTTTCTATAGTAGCTTGAATTTGGTTCAAAATTTGTGCTCCTATCTATGCTGTGAAATCTACTATCGAAATAGGAACCTAAGGGGCATGATTGCCAATTTTGTTCAGACTTGGTAGTGAGCTCCTCTATCGGTCTCTTACCTCTAATACTCTTCATAGGTTCCAAGCTGTTTGGGTAGTTTTGAAGAGTCATTCGTGGGAATGTAACTATCGGACGGTAGTGAGCCGTCGATGCGAGCATTTTGACCGTACTTGGGCCCGATTTGAGTCGGGGCCCCGTTTGACCCGATTGTTGACTTTTTGGGGTTTATTGGTGACTTTGCGTTTGAGCGATCATTTGAGTGTGATAATATCTAAACAGTGTTGTGCTCGTTATTTCGAGCGTTTTGACGATAATTTGACTCAATTTGGAGTTCGTGACCTCGGGAGGTCAATTATTGCATTCGGGTCAATTATTCTTGGGAGGCCAATTATTTCCAATTATTCTTGGGAGGCCAATTATTGGCAACGGTATATATATAATTAAGAACGCCTTATCTCTTTAATTTCCAATTATTGGTGCGTGCGTGTTTGAGCAAGAGAGAGAGAGAGAGAGAGAAGGGGTGAAGAGCGTGAAGAGCTTTCTTGGTGATTTTGGGGCGATTGAGCTCGTGGATCGCAAAGAATCTTCCAGGTAGGTGATTAACTCCTTATATGATTCATAGTAGGCTTAGCATGCTTAATTTGGGTGAAATCATGGAATTTGGGGTGAACCTTAAGATTTGGGGAAACCCAATTTTTGGTGAATCTTCGATTTAAATGCATAAAAGAGGTATTTCGTGATTACATGAAATTTAGAGTTATTTAAGACGTGTAATGGGGTGTATATCAAAATAAATGTGTTTATGAGTGTTTGGGGTTGTTTGGGTTGCCGTTCTAGTGAGAAAATTGGCAAAAACGGCGATGAAGTGATTTTCCGGGACTAAGTGAATAGTATTTCGGGACTAAGTGAACAAAGTTTCGGGACTAAGTGAATAGGTTTCAGGGACTAAGTGAAAGAAGTTTTTCCGGGACTAAGTGAATTAGTCCGGATCGTAGTCCGGAGGAATTAGTCCGGATCAGTAGTCCGGAGGAATTAGTCCGGATCAGTAGTCCGGAGTAGTTAGTCCGGAGGAATTAGTCCGGATCAGTAGTCCGGAGGAATTAGTCCGGATCAGTAGTCCGGAGTAGTTAGTCCGGAGGAATTGGTCCGGATCGGTAGTCCGTAGTAGTCGGTCCGCGAGAGTGGAACGATGGTTCCGTAGCATCGGTCCGCGGGAGTGGAACGGTAGTTCCGTAGTAGTCGATCCGCAAGAGTGGAACAGTGGTTCGTAGCATTAGTCCGCAACATCAAATCCGTGGAAGTGAAACGAGTGTTCATTGCGGTGCGAGCCTATGCACCGTTGGACATTTACATTGTAAACCATTATGCCTCTCCACATTTAAGTATTATACTTAAGTTACAATGTAAATAACGAAATACCCCCATTTGGATTCAAAGAAAAATACTAGAAAAATTAATTCCCATTATTTCAAAAGTGAAATTTGGGATTTAGTGTAAAATCTGGAAAAACCCAAAAGTTCGTAGTGGTGAATTTTTTGGAAAGTGGGGTTAGACATCTCGGAAAAATCCCCAAAAATCAGATTATCTTATTTATCTTATGGGAACCCAATGCCGGGACTTTTGATTTAAGAAAATAGGCGTATGGGTACTTCCTTCATAAATCAAGGATTGAGGATTTACTTGTGGAGACTGCTACGGGTTCCAAAGGAAATGTCGAGAATGACATGCCATACAAATGTTAGTATGTTGGTGTGAGGTATTGGGGCATGGACTCGTGACTTGTTTGGGTTCTCACCGTGATGCACCAATGGTGCTATGTGGTTGACGTGGCGAGGCATATGCACCGATGGCGGGCTGTGTGGTGGCGTGGCCGGGCATATTGCGCTGTGGACGAGCTAAGGCCTGAGTTGAGCCGTTGAGCTCGTGGAGCTAGGGCTGAGTGCCCCGAGCCTGGGATCCCATGGAGGATTGTGGACAAGTTGTCCGATGTTTGTTGCGGGCGAGTCCGATGATTGTGCACACTACACGGTGCACGAGTACACTGAGCATATAGTATAGACTTATATGTGTTGCATGATGTGGAGTGTTAGGGTCACCTACTGAGCTTGTCGCTCACCCCTACTTGTTGCTTACCCTTTTGGGTGTGACCCGAGACTAGTGGAGGACTTTCTTCCGGGAGGACGCCCACTACTCGATGTATGATCCGTTATATTACGTATTATTTTATGTGATATCCCGGACATGGGTCCGTGGACAGTTGTATTTGCATCTGTATGATGTGAGGTCTGTATGTGTTTGACTCTTTGTATGCATGATGATACATGGGAAAGTACGGGATTACCCTTGATGTATGATCGTACAGGATTGCATATTTGAGACAAGCACCCGCGGTGTGGTCTCTATTGGTGTAGTCACCAACCCCTTGACCTTTCGGGTGCGGGCAAGGGGAAGTCATGTACCCGGTTCCGGGTTCCCTGGAATCGGGGCGTGACAAGTTGGTATCGAGCATGGTCTAGTGGACCTAGGTTAGTGAAGGGTGGTTAATTGATTCCATGTGACTTGGAAAACGTAGGGAGGGCGCCGATCAACGCGGTCTTTACATGTATTCTAGGTTATTTTGGTGTCGGTTAGATCATCCTAGGAGCATACATGGGGATGGGGTGCATTGCTTAGTGGTATGATTGTGTGCATATAGGGCACTAGCTGTCTTTGTGTGTGATGTGCTTGTATGTGGTGCCAGGGATGGCACATGGCCGTGAGAGCCAGGACTTGATTGTGGTGTACCCCGAGGGGTGACACGATGCTATATGCATGGTATGGACCTACGGGGTCGTGTGGTGAGAACCTACAAGTCGGTTGTGCCTTTGATGGTCGTTTGTGCTAGCAGTGCTAGTATTGATTGTTTGTTCTTTGTTGTTTGTTGTTGTAGCCGGTGTGATGGCACCACCGAGGAGGGTTGTCCAGGCCGGGGTCCGGTAGAGGAGCCCACGATAGAGTCGGGGCACCGGGGGCGCGAGCCCGCGGCGAAGTCATCGGCTCCCGTGTGGGACCTGATTTGGACGCAGTGTTGATTCGGTTGCGGGAGGCCATGCGGGGTAGCGGGGCTCGATGAGGGATATGGCTAGAGAGGTGGATGAGCTGAAGAGGCAACGGCGGCCTCGGCGGCCACCACGGCCTCGGCGAGCGGGGAGGCAGGGTGGTGCGGGATGTGCACCAGCGGGGAGGTCGTGGTAGAGCCGGCACGACGAGGAGTGGGCTGGGGCTGCGCGGTTTTGAAACACGCACCCAGGACTTTTGAGGATGGTTCGCGGCCAGGGTAGCCGAGGGCTTGGATTAGATGGACAGAGGACATCTTTGAGATGATTGGGGTGCGGATGAGGAGCGTGTGCGCGTGGCGGCGCACTATTTGTTGGGTATCCCACGCAGTGGTGGGAATCCACTAGAGCTGTCCATGGCGTCGAGTGAGCTGGAGAGAGTTTGTTGAGCGCTTCTTTGGGGAGTATTTTCCCCGCTCGTGCGGTATGCTCGACGTAGAGAGTATTATGAGCTTGTGCGGGGTAGCATGAGTGTGGGGGAGTATGTGCGGGGCCTTCACCGATTTGGGGCGGTTTGCTCGGAGTCTTGGGAAAAGGAAGGCCGGAAGACGCGGGACTTCATTCGGGGCTTGAGGCCATCTTTGAAAAGACGGTTGGAACCGATGCGATTGACCACGCTATCGGGAGGCGGTCGACAAGGCGATCATTATTGAGCGAGGTCGGGATCGGGCGAGAGCCCGAGGCCGGGCGGTTCGGCGGGTCCGAGCAAGAAGAGGCGAGTGGGGAGAGCGGTGCTCCTCGGCTCGAGAGGAGGCAGGTGCAGAGGGTTTCCGGCCGGGCGGTGGGCCCCGGGAGAGTTCGGCCAGCGGGAGGCCGGGGACCGTTGGAGTTGTGGTTTGACCGGGCATGTCTCGAGAGGGGGGGATGGGGGGCTGTTTCCGTGCGGGAAAGTAGGGCATGGAGCTAGGGAATGTGTTACCCTTAGCTCGACCAGGGTGTAGGCCCTCGTCCGAGAGATCACGGACGAAAGGAGTGGGGCTCCGTCTCGAGGTCGGCGCGGCACAGAGCACGCGACGCGACGCGGTGCGCCCCCTCGGCGGGAGGCACGGGGTCATGTTGATCGGCGGGGCAAGGCCCCATGGGCCAGCTAGTGGCGGTGGACCACGAGGGAGGACTTTGCCCTTACCGGTAGAGAGGCGAGGGTTCCACCGGTGGACGAGGCGGAGCGGGACCTTCGGTGGTGAGAGGTACCATTATCATTTCTCATACTATTTGTTCGGTTTTGATTGATCTGGGTGCTACCCATTCTTTTATTTCGTATGCTACGGTGGTTGGCTTGGAGTTAGCCCAGGAGACAGTGAGTCGGTCTCGATGGTTGCTTCACCTTTGGGTGGAATTGTGATACTTGAGAGTATCTCGTCGTGCTTGTCGGGTAACACTTGGGGGTGTTAACTGTTGTGTGATTTGTATATCATGGAGTTAGATGATTTTGATGTTATCCTGGGTATGGGCTGGTTGGTCTCCGTGGAGGCCAAGATTGATTGTTTCGACGGCGTGTGGACGTTCCTCACACCGAGGGCACGCGGGGTGTCTTTGTGGGTGAGTGGACCGAGGAGGCATGCGAGGTTGGGACCTTTGAGGCATGGGTGGGGTGATGTGACCCACCGGTTAGCCGACTTGACGTTGGTTGACGGGAGGAGGAGAGGGGAAGGCTGTTTTGCCACCCATTGTAGATCGGTTCCCGGATGTGTTTCCCGAGGACTTGGTCGGGCCACCCGTGAGGAGGTAGAGTTTTCAATCGAGTTGTTGCCGGGGATAACACCGATCGGGTTAGCGGCCTACGAGGATGGCACCGACGTAGCTTAGAGAGCTCAGAGACGGATAGATGATCTATTGGCACGAGGCTTTATCGGGCGGAGTAGCTCACCATGGGGCGCTCCGTGTTGTTCGCCAAGAAGGCGGATGGTTCACTTCGGTTGTGTATAGACTACCGGAAGTCGAACCAGGTCGTGAAGAACGGTATCCATTGCGAGATCGATGACTGTTTGATCGGTTCGAGGTGCAAGATGGTTTTCCAAGATAGACTTGAGGTCTGGATACCATCGGTTGAGGGTTAGGGAGGAATATCCCTAAGACCGCGTTCGGTTGTCGTTATGGGCATTATGAGTGGCTTGTGATGCCGTTTGGGCTCACGAATGCTCCGGAGGTGTTTATGGGATTGATGAACCGGTGTTCGCTCCATATTTAGATATGTTCGTTGTGGTGTTCATCGACGATATCTTGGTCTATTCGGCGACCAAGAGGGAGCATGAGGAGCATTTGCGAGTTGTGTTGCGGACCTGCGGGAGCATCGGTTGTACGCGAAGTTCACGAAATGTGACTTCGGTTGCAACAGTGCACTTTTGGGGCATGTGGTGTCTTCGAAGGGTATCACGGTGGACCCCGAGAAGATTGAGGCGGTCATGTCGTGGAAGAGGCCTACGAATGTGTTTGAGATTCGTAGCTTCCTTGGTTTGGCGGCTATTATCGGAGGTTCGTGGAGGATTTTTCCCGGTTGGCGGCTCTATGACACACTTGACTAGGAAGGGAGTTCCTTTCATTTGGTCCGATGCTGTGAGAGTGCTTTCATGGAGAAGGCACGATTGACCTCGCACCTATCTTGATTCTCCCACGGGAGGGTGTGCCTTTTGAGGTGTATTGTGATGCTTCCGGGGTGGGTCTTGGTTGTGTGTTGATGCGGACTCGGCAGTGATTGCTTATGGATCTAGGCGATTGAGACCACATGAGCGGAACTATCCCACGCATGATTTGGAGTTGGGCTGCGGTGATCTTTGCTTTAAAGAGGCGGCAGTTATCTCCTTGGGGAGAAATTTGTGGTGTATACGGACCACAAGAGCTTGCGATATCTTCTCTCGGCGAGACCGAACCTTAGGCAGAGACGGTGGGTGGAGTACTGCGATTTCGGTTTGATATGATGTATACCCCGGGAAGGGTAATGTGGTGGCGGATGCTCGAGTAGGAAGAGCGGGGCCGTGGTGGCCCACGTGCCATTAAAGAATGGGAGATGATGGGTCGGTTGGCGGCGATGAGGTTGCAAATGGTGACCGGTGAGGGGCAGGACCCTCGGTGTTGTTGTCGCATGTCCCTGAGTTGCGGCGCGGGATCATAGAGGATCGGTTGGGGGACATTGATTGTGAGGTCATCGGAGACAAAGATTCGAGACGGGGCAGGCATCTTCGATTGGACCGAGGATCGAGCATATATTGAGGTATAGGGGTCGCTATAGTTCCCACTTCTCTTCGGGAGGAGGTTCTTCGGGAATTTCACCGGTCGAGGTTAGGTACATCCGGTGGGACCAAGATGTACCATGCCGTGAGGAGGCGTATTGGTGGCCAGGCCCTGAAGAAGGCCGTTGCTGATTTTGTGAGGAGGTGTTTGACCGTCGGCGAGTCAAGGCAGCACCCGAGATCGGGGTGAGTTGCGGTCATTGCCGGTGCCGAGTGGAAATGGGACCACGTGACCATGGATTTTGTCACTTGGACTTCCTCGTTCCAGGGGACACGACACGATATGGGTAGTTGTCGACCGGTTGACCAAATCGGCACATTTTATTCCGATTCGAGAGACAGACCCAGTGAGGACTTTGGGACAGAGGTATATTGATGTTATTGTGCGGTTGCATGAAGTCCCATTGTCTATTGTATCCGATCGGGATGCGAGGTTCACATCTCGGTTTGGAGACGGTTGCGGCGAGCCTTGGGTACTAGGGTGAACCTCGGTCCGGCCTTTCACCCGCAGACGGATGGTCGGTCGGAGCGGACGATTCGGACACTCGAGGATATGTTGCGTGCCCGTGTCCTAGATTTTGGAGGTTGTTGGGAGACTCACCTTCCTTTGGTGGAGTTCTCTTACAACAACGAGTATCGAGCCACGATGGGATGGCTCCATATGAGGCGCCGTATGGGCGGCCTTGTCGATCACCCTTGTCTGGGCACGAGACGGGAGAGACAGCGGTTCTCGGTCCCGATATGGTTCGAGAGACCACGAGAGATAGTGCGTTGATTCGGCGGCGCATGTTAACGGGAGAGTAGGCGAGAAGTCCTACGCGGACCGAGGCGTCGACCTTTGCGGTTTGAGGTGGGTGACCGTGTATTTTTGCGGGTTTCACCGCGTAGAGGGCATCGGAGGTTTGGACGTGGATCCAAACTTTCCCTCGTTTTGTGGGGCCATTTGAGTTGTTACCACCGTGGGCGCAGTGGCTTATCGGTTAGCTTTGCCACCGGAGTTGGCTCGAGTACATGATGTGTTCCATGTGTCTCGATTGCGACGGTATCACCCGATCCTTCTCATGTGTTGGACTATCGCGAGATAGACTTGGGCGATGATGGTGCCGTTGTTGAGATGCCGGCACGAATTTTGGACGGGCGAGACCCGGGTCTTGCGAGGCAAGACGATCCCACTAGTTCGGGTGTTATGGCGACACCGAGGCATGGAGGAGCAGACTTGGGAAAAAGAGAGCCGGATGCGGGTTCTTCATCCCGAGCCGTTCGAGGACGATCGGTCCCCGAGGTGGGGCGGATGTGAGGACCTTCCCCGAGGTATGAGTTATGTTTTATGCATTTGTTTTGCATATGTTGTTTGAGATGTGGTTTAGCTTGTTGTTTGTTGGTTGGCATCCCGGCATCGTGTAGCCTTTTTGGCTTGTTGTGAGTTGCATTGCACTGTGTGGTTGGTGATCATGTTGATGATCATATTTTTGTGTCTTGTTGTTGTGCGGTGCTTGAGCTTGGATTTTGCTATGTCTTTTGGGCTTGTGTTTTATTTTCGAGGACGAAAAGTCCTAAGGTGGGGAGGATGTAAAGACTCGTATTTGGGTAGTTTTGAGAGAGTCATTCTGTGGGAATGTAACTATCCGGACGGTAGTGTAGCCGTCGATGCGAGCATTTGACCGTACTTGGGCCCGATTTCGAGTCGGGGCCCCGTTTGACCCGATTGTTGACTTTTTGGGGTTTATTGGTTGACTTTGCGTTTGAGCGATCATTTGAGTGTGATAATATCTAAACGGTGTTGTGCTCGTTATTTCGAGCGTTTTGACGATAATTTGACTCAATTTGGAGTTCGTGACCTCGGGAGGTCAATTATTGCATTCGGGTCAATTATTCTTTGGGAGGCCAATTATTTCCAATTATTCTTGGGAGGCCAATTATTGGCAACGGTATATATATAATTAAGAACGCCTTATCTCTTTAATTTCCAATTATTGGTGCGTGCGTGTTTGAGCAAGAGAGAGAGAGAGAGAGAGAAGGTGAAGAGCGTGAAGAGCTTTCTTGGTGATTTTGGGGCGATTGGAGCTCGTGGATCGCAAAGAATCTTCCGGGTAGGTGATTTAACTCCTTATATGATTCATAGTAGGCTTAGCATGCTTAATTTGGGTGAAATCATGGAATTTGGGGGTGAACCTTAAGATTTGGGGAAACCCAATTTTTGGTAATCTTCGATTTAAATGCATAAAAGAGGTATTTTGTACTGGTTACGATTGAAATTTAGAGTTATTTAAGACGTGTAATGGGGTGTATATCAAAATAAATGTGTTTATGAGTGTTTGGGGTTCTTGGGTTGCCGTTTGTGGGAAAAAAATTGGCAAAAACGACGATGAACGGTGTTTTTCCGGGACTAAGTGAATAGTATTTCTGGGACTAAGTGAACAGTGTTTCGGGACTAAGTGAATAGTGTTTCGGGACTAAGTGAACGGTGTTTTTCCGGGACTAAGTGAATTAGTCCGGATCGATAGTCCGGAGGAATTAGTCCGGATCGGTGGGGAGGAATTAGTCCGGATCGAGTGGGGGGTTAGTCCGGAGGAATTAGTCCGGATCGAAAGTCCGGAGGAATTAGTCCGGATCGTAGTCCGGAGTAGTTAGTCCGGAGGAATTGGTCCGGATCGAGGTCCGTAGTAGTCGGTCCGCAGGAGTGGAACAGATAGGTTCCGTAGCATCGGTCCGCGGAGTGGAACGATAGTTCCGTAGTAGTCGATCCGCAAGAGTGGAACAGTAGTTCCAGTAGATTAGTCCGAGACATCAAATCCGTGGAAGTGAAACAAGTGTTCGTGCCGTCTGGCAACCGCACTGCACCGACATTTACATTGTAAACCATTATGCCTCTCCACATTTAAGTATTATACTTAAGTTACAATGTAAATAACGAAATACCCCCATTTGGATTCAAAGAAAAATACTAGAAAAATTAATTCCCATTATTTCAAAATGTGAAATTTGGGATTTAGTGTAAAATCTCGGAAAAACCCAAAAGTTCGTAGTGGTGAATTTTTGGAAAGTGGGGTTAGACATCTCGGAAAAATCCCCAAAAATCAGATTATCTTATTTATGCTATGGGAACCCAATGCTGGGACTTTTGATTTCAAGAAAATAGGCGCTATGGGTACTTCCTTCATAAATCAAGGATTGAGGATTTACTTGTGGAGCCGGCTGGTTCCAAAGGAAATGTCGAGAATGACATGCCATACAAATGTTAGTATGTTGGTGTGAGGTATTGGGGCATGGACTCCGTGACTTGTTTGGGTTCTCACCGTGATGCACCAATGGTGCTATGTGGTTGACGTGGCGAGCATATGCACCGATGGCGGGCCCGTGTGGTGGCTGGCCGGGCATATTGCGCCGTGGACAAGCTAAGGCCTGAGTTGAGCCGTTGAGCTCGTGGAGCTAGGGGGAGTGCCCCGAGCGGGATCCCATGGAGGATTGTGGACAAGTTGTCCCGATGTTTGTTGCGAGTTGAGTCTCGATGATTGTGCACACTACACGGTGCACGAGTACACTAAGCATATAGTATGGACTTATATGTGTTGCATGATGTGGAGTGTTAGGGTCACCTACTGAGCTTGTCGCTCACCCCTACTTGTTGCTTACCCTTTTCGGGTGTGACCCGAGACTAGTGGAGGACTTTCTTCCAGGAGGACGCCCCTACTCGATGTATGATCTGATTATATTCTGTATTGTTTTATGTGATATCCCGGACATGGGTCCGTGGACGGTTGTATTTGCATCTTGTATGATGTGAGGTCTGTATGACTGTTTGACTCTTTGTATGCATGATGATACATGGGAAAGTACGGGATTACCCTTGATGTATGTCGTACGGATTGCATATTTGAGACGAGACCCGCGGTGTAGTCTCTATTGGTGTTAGTCACCAACCCCTTGACCTTTCGGGTGCGGGCAAGGGGAAGTCATGTACCCGGTTCCGGGTTCCCTGAATTCGGGCGTGATAGGTTCCATATCTAATACTGGCCACAAACCAATATCATCCAAATCAAACATCCATACAGATAAACAATATCATAGTTCACATTAGCAAGCAATAGGGGTTTCAACCGCCTGGATTAACATACAACCATTAGCTAAGAAATTATTATAATAAGCTCGACCTTATAAGTCTACATAAATTTTCATTAGGGAGCCATGTGTTATCATTCAACACCAAATTAAATCATTTGGTTATCATAGTCATGTGCCGTTGTGACACTAAACGAACGACTTCAATCCATTATCAGAGTATATTCGTAACTATTTCTGGTGCCTGAATGCACAAACAATAATGATAATGAATGTGCACTGAACCTAATGCTTGCTAGGATGATCTAACTAATACCAAGGTAACCTATGACATATGTAAGGACCGTGTTAATCAGACACCCTCTTCACAATCTCTTAAGCTCTAAGGTGTCAAGCAATCACCTCTCACTAATTTAGGTTCAATTAGACTATACTTTGATACCACTTGTTATGTCCCCAAATTTCAAACAATTAGAACTGGACATGTGATTACTCCATGCCCATACCTGTTGAGTCAAAGGGTTTGTGACTAGCATCTATAAAACTACATAGTGGGTGCTATCTTAATCTTGTTATCTGTATAATTATAAAACAAGGGCAATTCTATACTTTTCTAATGAAACAAAATCCAATAATTTACATTTCTTAAATATCAAGCCTAATAAATATAATTGTCATCAAAATATAACATGACATGCTTAAAAAATTTGACTTCCCTGAACCCATGTATGGGAGATAAATGAACAACAAAGAATAATATAAAATATTATAATCTCAAATCATTACATTAATCAAGTAGGAGTCCACCCATCTTGTGATATGTCAGCTAATCTTGGATAACACCCATAAAACATACAATAATTTAGGGTGAGGAAAAAGCTCAGTAGGTGACTTACATCTCTATACCGCCCCATAATCCAACCAATACCTAGATTTTGCAAGTTTAGTGTATATAGGTACCAATGTAGTGTTCTAGACTATCTACCCATAAATTCAATGGCATTACATGTTTAACAAATATCGACATATTCGTTGCAATAGAACAAGCATGATCCAATCACTAGTAAGGGGTTTATCCCCTAATCATTAACCAGTTAAACACTAGTCATCAAGGAGAATCATCCCCAATAGGTGGCAGTTAATGCCCATAACGAAGGTGATTCATTACCTAAAATCACCAGCTTGACTTGTCATATCATATTAGGAACCATTTCCATCACAACACACCATCCTCCATTATTAGGGTCATTAGCCCTATCATAACTACAACCCAACAATTTTCCATTATCAGGATCAACTTATTAAGGCAACCACAATCCTCCATTATGAGGGGCCACAACTGTCCTTAATCAAATTAACCATAGTCCACTACTTAAACTATTACACATGCTCACTGGCCATTAACATAGACATTGACATAAGTACAAACATAAAAAACAATCTGTGCCTAATATGGCTTTAATAACATCAAATGTAATTATAATCATGCCTTTGGGTACCCAAGAGTATTACCCATAGTTCATGTTATATAATGCAATAACGACATCCAAAAATATCGAAGCATTGCCATTATATCATTATAGCAGTCAAAATCACATTAGAATAGTGTTAGTGAGTAAAAGTTGACAAAAACAAGAAAAACTCGATACCGGTCACACCCCTAGCTTGCAATCGTGCCTCACAAACCAAGCAACCAAAATGGAAAACAATTGTGTCCAAAGGCCATAGCCGTATCCCCTACGGCCATTGTGGCTGACTGTGATATCACCTCATTTTGCATTTATTTTTACATTGTCGGCCGTGCCCGCATGTCGCTGTCCTAGCATCTCAGGTCGTGCCCATGTGACGCAACTGTATGACAAATCTTTGGCCAAAAACATGTATTATAGTAGATTATGTAGTCTGTGCCCAATTTTAGACTTCCAAACCTGATTTAAACCAATCAATTTGATGTTTTCAAACATTATAACAATCGAAGTAAGGCTATAACGACAACTTAATCATTCTTTATCCAATTTCCCATTAAAATACCCAAATCTCAGGATTCTTCATCAAAATATGGTTTAACAATAATTTCCCAATTTCCAATATCCAAATGCATCCATTTGGGCCACAATACCAACCTATACAAGTTTTAGTTTTTCAAATAAGTAATTCACATAACTCCAATTCAGCAATTTCATCTTTAATTAATAATCATACTTTTAGGATTCATACCTAATTCCCAAACTTTCTATGATTTAGGAATGAAAGAAATAATAGGATAATACATAGGGGTAAAACCGCTTACCTAGAATCACCAACATAGTTTGGATGATTAGAAACCTCTTTTGTTCTCTTTCTTCTCTCTCATATTGCATAGGTTTTGTTTCACAACCTTTTACTCTCTTATGCCCTTGTTCTATTTATTACTTTATTCCCTTTTAATCATTTAATTATTTAAACCCAATTAATTCATCAAAATTTATAAAATAGCCCTAGAGGGCCATGGATTTCATATTAGGTTTAATTATATTCAAAACATTCGTATCATTAATTACATTACAATCTAAATATTTCCAACATCAACTAGAGATTTACCTAAAATATGGATCTCTATACAACAACTCAATATTGTCCATCATAATATAGTCTTGTTTATATCAGTTAGTGTACTTTTAAGTATGTGGTTATTTTTTTTATTTATATCACATATAATAATATTGATACTTTAAAAAAATTAAATTTAAAATATTTGTGTAAATTTTAAGGATGAATGAAAATCACCTTACTTGAAAAAATATATATAAAGCCATATCAATTTAAATTTCTTATTGTCTAAGAATTTTCACATCAGCTTCTCTATATACATAATTTTCATATAATTTAGGAAAATGTTTTAAGGTTTTAACAAAAATAGTTTGTTGAGATTTGATTTCATGCATGCACTAATCACGAGAAGCAGTATCGAAGATGAAGCTTGCTACGTGTTTTGCTTTGATGAACAAGTCTTCTGCTTCGTCGTGAAGTTTTTCCTTTATTTACTTTCCTTTATTTAATTTGCATTAATATTTCCTTTTATTTTCTTTCCTTTATTTAATTCGTATTATGATTATTTTAGTATTTTGTCTTAGTTTTCTAATTATAATAAGTTTCTAATTCCTAGTTACTAGCTTGCTTATAAATATTTATTGTATTTAGTGTATTCAAATAATTCAGAATATTGACTATTGACAAGTATAAACTCTCATATTAGAAGTTTATAGTTATTTTTGACTTTTTCAATTAATTACTTTAATTGCTTGAGCTAGAGTATGAGTATTTGATTATCGTTCTCTAGATTGTTGTTGAGTCCTCCATCAACTTCTATAAAATATGATTTATAGATAAAACATGAATAGTAAATCTTTATATTTAGGAGAGTAATATTTATTTTTTAAAACTTTTCTCTATAATTTTTATATTATTTCTGGCACATGATTTTTTGAATGATTCTAATATAAAGAAAAAAATAATAAAGAAAAAATATAATAATAATATTTTAAAAGAATAGAGAAGTTATAGAAAAAGAGATGTAAAAGGTTATTTTAAAAAATGAATAAATTTTAAAATATTATTTTTAGTTAAAATATTAAAAAAATATAAAAAATCCAATAGAAAAAAGTGCAATGGAACGCATGAAGCAAAAACAAAATGACAAAGCATTCTCCAGCCGATTAATCGATGTATAATATATTATATGATGCAACTTCCATTACATATTAATACAAACGACTCTTAATATTTGTCGATGCATCAATATTAATTCATTGACAGACTCACAACGTAGCATATATATATATATACATGCCACCAAAAAAACAAAAAATGCAACCAACGTAGATATGAAGATAAGCAACACACGTGTTTCGGTTCCCTCGATCGCTCGCGTCTAGATCTCTGAGTGACCCGAGCTTCTTGTTGGGAACTATATAAGGAAAAGGGTAACCACCCCAGCTACAAGGCTACAACAACGCGTGGTACGAGAATCACAGAGCTACCGGGCTTAGACTCGGGGCACTCGCCAATTCCTCGGCATTTGCGGGTGCTGCTGCCACTCCATCCGTACCGGAGGAGCTCATCAACTCCACTAATCCTCGCCGGATTCGAGCTACCGGACTCAAACTCGGAGCATCCGCCAATTCCTCGGCCTCTGCAGGCGCTGCCGCCACTCCATCTGTACCGGAGCTCATCACCTCCGCCATACCTCGCCGGGTTCCCATGGTTTGAGCCTCGCAATATTGAGGTAGAAACACACCTGTTAATGTTTATTATGTTTATTATTATTATTCAGTGCATGCATATTGTTAATAATAAATGCGAATATACAGAAATAAATAAATGAAAAGAAAAGTAAATGCAATGTAATTTCAAAATAATAATAATAATAATAAAAGGCATGCCTTCGCCGGCAGCGAGGTTGGAGTAGAGGTCGACAATGTTGGGGCAAACGGCCTGGCACTGGGAGGAGCAGAGCTTCTGGGCGAAGCGGGAATCCAGCAGGGCGTCGGAGGAGATGCCGAGGGAGTATCGTTCGAGGCCGCATGTGGCGAGACAATGGTCGGTCTCGATCCAGTTTTTGAGGTTGTTGGCGGCGTCGATGAAGGAGTTGCGGCAGTAGTACTTCTCCAGTCCACTCCTTTTCACGCTCTTCTCTAGGATACACCTGTGGCCGCTGTATGACACCGCGTATGTGCAGTTCTCTTTCCCCAAATTTTCGCACTTTATGATCGCTACAGTTCGTACGTCCATATCCATTGACATTGTGAAATCAAATCACATTGCATATGAGTGAGTGAGTACATGTATGTTATGTATGACACATACCCAATCATTAATTACAAACAAACAAATAATATATCAATAATTGGAAAAAAAAAAACAAAAGAAACTCCGCACCCTGCATGATTGCATATGTATAGGAAGCTAGCTAGCTATAACTAGAATCAAGAGGAAGTTAAGGGAAACAAGATCGAACATGTAGGGATTGAAACATTTGCTTATTACCGAAAGAACTGGCTTGTGCACATACAGCGAGAGCGAGAGCGAGAGCCAGGATGGGTAAGGCCAAGGAAGTACTGAAATGAGAAGCCATGGGGGACGGCTATCTCAGACGATTTAAAACCGATCGAGATTGACTTAGAAGGCAGCTCTGCGGGTATACGTACGTATGTAGTATATGGGTTGTTAATTACTTCTTCGCGCCATCAGTTGGGCTGTGGAGGACGGGTGGGCATGGCGGGTCTATTTATATTTGCATTTTGCGCATTAAAAATAGTAAACGTTTATTTATATTTGCATTTTGCGCAATTAAAAATAGCCAAATTTTTATAATAAGCGATGGCGACGTTGCTTGGACCGTTTTGACGTCAGGGGCGTCCATACGGTGGGTCCACAGCAAATTAAGGTGGTTTCAAGTCTCGGTGGGGTGTTGCGGTCAACGTAGGCCCCATGATCCCAGAAATTGTGGGCACCCCACCCCAGTTGCGTACGTTAACAATGCCTCGCCGCTGGCTGATGGCGTGGAGGGAATTTGAGATTACGTTTACGGCGCCCCATTTGTTCCTTAATAATACCTTTCTTATTTATTACTATTAAAATAATTTTTATTTTATTTTATTCTCTGTTAATGTCAGAAATACAAAAAATTATATCGTATAATAAAAAAATTAAATAATTATTTTTATAATTAAAATATTTTTAAAAAATAAAAAATAAAAAGTGTATTGAATTAATATTTCAAATTTAACTTTACATTTATAAATAATATAAAGTTTTTCGAAAATACTCTAACAATATCCGCAACGAGTTCAAAAACGTGATACTGTTCTAGTGATGTAGTATTAATAATCAATAAGAAAACATTTGAAAATTTGAGAATATGGTCGAACGTGCTTGTCACTGTCTTGCCACGTGCCACTTGCTTACACCGTTAATGCATTTCATTTGGCTCACTGACTTATTTAATAGTATATATATATATATATATATATATATATCAGTTTCTCCCATATTTTATCACCACTCACTTATTTGAGGAAATCATTTAATTTACAGGCAATGTGATAAGTCCAATAAACTTTCTTTTTTTAACTAGCGATCCTGCGATCAACTGCTGACAATTTTATCCATATTTTTAGACAAGATTGGCTTTTATCGGCATTTTTATAAAACACTGATAAAAGAGATGGTTTCTCCGACATTTTTCGAAACGCCGCTATAGGTTTTAATTTACGTGTTTTAGGTGGCATTTTAGAAATTTCAAGTAGGTATTATTTTAAGAACGCCAGCACATGTCCGACTTCAGGTGGCATTCTAGAAATGTGCCGGTGTAGCTTCTGCTTTAGGTGGAGTTTTTAAAAATGTTGGTTGATGTTCTACTTTAATTAGGTGGCATTTTACAAATACGGTACAGGTTTTGGAAATGCTAGTATAGAATTACATTAAAATAACCGGTGAACAACGATACTTAAGAATGAAACGCTGGTATATAATTACATTTAAAATGTGATGATGGATACACTGACGAAAGGTATATATGGACTATTGATACATGTTTACGTTATTTGTAATAACTATGACTTTTGACGAGCTTTGATTCTTAGTTCTTACAGGACTGACCCTAAAGAATTGAGTGCCCTGGGGGCGGGAGTTGAAAAAATGCCCCTATTATTATTATTTTTTTAAATTTTTTATATTTGAACCTTAAAAGCGGCCTAAATTTGAGAAAAAACAGAGTAGCAATACACACCCACATCCTTTCCAACTACGGTCTAAATGTCAGTGTTATTGTGATTCATTTATAAGCTTGATGAAATCATTGCATATAAAAGATACTTGTATTTGTCAGCCTGTTTTATATTAGCACATGAGTCCATGACACTTGATGCAGGCTCTGTTTGCCTTGAGTTTTATAATACTAGTTTATGATTGGTGTGGATTTTTTTTAATGGTTGCTCTGTTATGTAGAGTTTATGGGCAGATTTGCTAGTAGTTTGTTGAGAAAAAATTTCCCTACACTATTCTTTCATGGTATATATATATATATCTTTATAGTGTTATCGGTGTCTATATGCTATTATATTACCAAATTTGAGTTCACCCAGAGGTGATGCACTGAATATTTCTTGGAGACTCTCACTAGTGTCATGTGTAATATGTTATTGAATTACATAATTTGAGCTCACCCAGGAGCGAATACACTGAATGCTTGGAGCCTTATGTAATATGCTCTTCTGTCATGACAAGAGCCATGAATCATATTAAGTCAATGATGCCATTAATCATAAATTAGACCAGTTAGGAACACTGGTAAATTTGATAAATTTTGTGTACGATTTTTTTTTCCTAAAATCACTCAATGGAGGTGACATGCAATCTGGTAAATCTCAGGAAACAATTGATGACATAAATTGCAAATTTCTAAAGACAATAGCAACTTTTAGTAGGATAAGATATCTTGTTTTTAATAAATATTTTTGAAGCACAAGAAATAGACATTATAGAGTCATAGACAAAAAACATATGCACCTACTAATGAGTTGTAGACGTCGTGGTAGTGTCAAATGCCTACGACGATGCTGGAGCCGGAGGGGTAGGGCCGTTGGAGAGATGCTGCCGCGTTGGCGATAGGTGGTGACTGCAGACTGGCAAGCATGAATCGATAGATTCACAGTTGAATTAAACGAATCGTGTTGCAGAACCAACTCACCATGGCTGGCGGTGGCAACTGGCAGGCGACAAGCGGGGGCGATTTGGAGTTGGAGGCTGGGTTGTGGAGGTGGAGATGTAGGTGGAGGCGGAGTAGAGTTTGTCGACCATCGAGGCGAAGGTGGAGGTGGAGGTGGAGGCAGAGGCGAAGGGAGTCTGTGCTCTGTCTGTGGCTCTGTGCATTGCAGCAAGAGTGTGGAGCGCTGCGCTGCTATGGAACGTTAAGGTTGGTGTGGCACGTGGTGCCCTGGACAAAAATGTGCCCCTAATTTGCACATTGGACTAGGTGCCCTAGGCGGTTGCCTATTGGGCCTCCCCCTGGGCCGGCCCTGGATTCTTATATGGTATAGTTCCTTTGTTGATACATGATTGTTATTTTATGTTTTGGGATGTTTTTGATTGCACGAGTGATGATTATGGGGGTAGTTATTAGATCACTACACTAGTATAGACATACATATATATGACATATATGATTCTAAATCTGGCTGGTTTGAATTGTAAGAATGATATGGAGTTATAGGTTACCTATTGGACAATTGTTTCTATCCCTATATCGTTGATATGTTTTTCAGGTACAAACACAGTTTAGTTGGAGGCTACCTAGGTGCTAATTACTAGTTACTTCATAAGCAATGTAATGATTTGATTTATTTATTCTATAATGAAACATGGTAATTTGGTTTGATTTATTAATATCTGTACAAGGGTAAGTGCGTGCAGATTGATAATATGATATTATTATTAAATAACATTGAATTTTATTAGTTCTATATCATGTGAGAATATATAGATATATTCTGAGTGTATAATGTATATATGGTAAATCTTTTTTGAGATAACATTCATTGTATATATAGTTTCTTTTAGGTGTTAGTTACATACTCTCTAATGGATGCTAGCATGATGAAGTCATGTGCTCACGGGCTCTCCAAATATGGGGATATAACAACTTCAATGGAAGTTTTTAGTGTTCTTAAGAGAGAGATTCCTAATTATTTTAATAGTTTCCTATACTATAACTTTTGTAACTTAGTTAATATTTGTAAATTAAAAGTGCCACACTTGCCGTGTCAATACAAATAGTATTCATTGTACTCTTAATAAAGGAATCCGCAAAGTAGTACGGATTGCAATCAAAGAATTATCTCTCTAGAGTTCCTAGAAAACCAACTTACTCCAAAAAGTGTATATATATATATATATATATAAAATATTTTCTTGTTGTCTAATGGAATAAGAGCAATTGTACTCTTAATAACCAAATAAAACGACCAACCATTCCATAGCTCGTTAATCGATAGATAACTAAATTCTACAATGTAACTGTCTTTCCAAATTAATGCAAACGACTTATAATATTCGTCGATGTATCAATTCATCAATTGAATTACAATGTGGAATATAGGAGCCAAAAAAACAAACAAAAAAGGCAACCAGCGTAGGCCGGAAGATAAGGAACACACGTGTCTAAGCGACGCGAGGTTCTGATTTAGAACTATATAAGGAAAAAGGGTAACCACCCAATAAAGCTTCAACAACATTTGTGGT